>OX328278.1:25648262-27147012 GCA_946814005.1 Chamaenerion angustifolium
TAGTCTTTCAATCAAGAGGTTATATACAATTCAATTGATCAAACATCAATTATGCACAATCATAATTACAATGGTACAGTTGAAGAAAATCACGATCCAAATGCGTACATTGCCTTTCAAAAATCAAAGCAGCAAGCAAAAAAACAATTCAATAAGATGATGTACCACAACAATTGCACACTCTGATTGCTAAAGTAAATATTCAACAATTTCTTCAATGATAGAAACTAGATCTTGTTCCCTAAAACTTCAATTATGCACAATCATAATTACAATGGTACAGTTGAAGAAAATTACGATCCAAATTGAGTAACATATCGTAAATTATGGGACATGATAGATGGTGTGTATAGTAACGAGTGTTTTAAGAAGAGCACTAGTGTTTCAAGAAGACCTTGCCTCAACACCTAGGTGTTTGGGGCGATGCGCACAAGGAAGTCTGTACCTCGACCATGTAGAGGCGCAAACCCTCCATCCTATATTACTGCTCTAATGGTACAGAACCAGTGTCGCAACAGAACAGAATAAGGAGAGAGAACGAATGAGAAAATTCAATTTTTCATTCTTGTGCTTCTGAATGATAGTTTCATGCCTATATAAGGGTTAATTACATGGACTAAACTACTAATATTGAATCGACCCAAGTCCTATTTAGCTTGACACTTAACATTACACCCCCGCCTAAATAACGATTTTGTCCTCAAGGTCGATATCAAGTGATTTGTGCCTCAATTCGTTTACGTATTCCTCTATTGATCCTCTGTTCACCCCCTCAGCTTTGTTCTGGAACCTCACTTCCACTTCCTTCTCAGCACCTTCTAGCTTGCAGATCAAGTGTTCGGTGGTAAATGAATCCTCCAGATTTGTGTCAAGACTTTTGATAATTTGGCCACCTCTGTCAAGCTCCATTGCATCAATAAACTACCCATGTATGCCAAAGCCAAACATTCCATCAATAACTTGCTCATCATGCATGCCCAAGTCAAACGTCTGTTTCATATTCTCATGCATCAACAAGTTGTTTACCTCCCTTGAGGCTATGCCATGCTCCCTTCCAGTTAACCTCTTCAATTTATTGGCACGACTCAAGTGTAAAGAACTTGACCCATTTCCTCGTAGTTCACATACCTCGTTCCCGCATACAAACTTCACTGCCAAGTTGCTAAAATTCCACAATATATCATTCAATGTAGATAACCAATATGCTTCTAAGATCAAGTGATAGTTTTTCTGGGTACCAAGTAAACGTTAGTCGTGAATTGATACCCTTGCATATTCCATGTGAATTCCATGCACATTCGGTTTTGCACCAATTCACTTCCATTAGCAACAAATACCTTTAATGGTAGTATCGGTTTTGTGTCGGACCCTAGTTCCTCGGCTATGGCGACGTCGAGAAAGTTGTGGGTACTTCCCGAGTTGATTAGAAATTGAAGTTTCTTGTTATTGACGCTACCCTCGACCTTCATTGTTGAGCAACCATGTGTTCCCAATATAGCATGGATCGAGATTTTCAGTTCCATTTCGGTTGAAGCTTCGACCTCGCTCTCTTGCTCTGTTCCAGTCCTATAGTAATCATCCTCCCCAACTTCTATCATAAAAACTTGTTTGCTCTTTCATTTATGACCCGTATTATACTTCTCGAGACACCAATAGCATAATCTTTTAGCCCTACAAACCTCCTTCTCTTTGCTAGTGGTCATCCTAGCATTTCTACTATCAGCCAAATCCTTATTACTAACAACAACATTTCTTGTCAGTTGGTTCATATTGTTAATTGAGTGTAAAACAGAGCCAAATGAATTTCTTACGAAAGGAGGCGATGAATCCGTTTGTGGTGGTAGCTGCAATATGAGGATTGAATCGTGAAACTTGGCCATTACATAAGCCGCATGGAGTGTCTACACACACTGCAGTCGAGCCTAACTTTGCAGGTAGAGTTCCAGACCTCTGATAAACTGACTGATGGCAACACGCTCTGAAACCTTTTCAACGAGTAATACCATGTGCCCTGTGGAGGAGGCCATCAAATTCACGTTGGTATTCTGAAAAGAAACCCTCTTGCCGAAGGTTCTTCATTTTTAGCATTGGATCACCGAACAACTCGTCTCTAAACCAATCTTCAGGGTTGTCACGTATTCCGACCACAATAGCGCCCTTCCGCAACTTGCACCTTTGCGTAACCCTCGTTCCATTGGAGCACTTCCCATCCAAAATTTATTACTGCGGCCTTCAGTCGAGCTTCCTCCGGCGTTCCGTCTATTTCAAAATAGTGTTCGCACTAGAACAATCAACTCGAGACTTTTGCTCCTGAAAAGCGAGAAAAGTTGAGCCTTTCGATGCGATACTAGTGTTTCTCGTGGTACTTTGTTGCGTAGTTCCATTCCTCAGACTGAGGGTGACGAGATTCCGTAGCAAAGGTGGCCGCGGGTGAAAAGGGTTGTGGCATCTGCGTTTCGGTGTTCTGGATATGACAACTGAACTTCCTGACCCCAAAATTCCCGACGCACTCCCTATCGCTCCTGGTTGGTTTGCTACTTGAGAAGCCAACATAAAACGAATATCGTCAAGCGAAGCTCCACAGCCAAGACACGTTATTCTAGTCATCCATTCTTCATGATAGCTCACCTAGTATGCAATCGTGGTCGATGATTAACGCGTCCAGCCTTGCGTCCTTCTGGGCGCAAGTCTTGGTGTGTTGGTTGGTGGTGGTCGACATGGTGTCAACAACGATGAGGGTGGTGTCGGTTGTAATACCAAATGGTATTGACCAGTGCTGTAACAAAACAGAATAAGGAGAGAGATGACAGAAAGCAAAGAGAGAATATGATGAGGAAATTCAGTTTTTCATTCTTGTGCTTCTGAATGATAGTTTCATGTGTAGAAAAAAGAATACACAAATTAAGGATTCTTGTACAAACTCTCCTTATTTTAGGGTCTTTGTTTTAGGGACCATGCTTCCTTATATTTTAGGGTCCTTGTTTTATGTCTCCTAATGTATCTATATAAACTAGATGTAACCTACAAAGAAATATATGAGAATATGTGAGTTATATCTACAAACTTGTGTATTAAGTTCAATATGGTATCATATTCGAGTTTTTCGATCAATTAGGATTTAATACTTACAGCAGTCATCATCTACCGTACCTACTTGGACGGGTCATGTTGGAATCCGATGGGAGCATTAACTCAGGCCAAGAACCAGCCACAACAAATTCGTTGGCGGCTCAACTGGTGACCATCCTGCAGAACCTGCCACAACCGGTAAGCCTCACTGAGAAATTGGGATACAACAATTACTCACTTTGGGTTTGACTGATGCAAATGGCCATCGGAGGCACGGTCAAATTGAGTCACATAACTGGGATCCTAGCTGCACCTGAGAGAGGAACAGAAGAGCACACACAATGGGAGCAAATCGATCTTATTGTGTATTCTTGGATGTTAGACAACATGGAACGGGAACTCAAGGCGAATTACTGTGAGTATCCCACAGCCAAGGACATGTGGAATGGACTCGCAGGAACGTACAGCAAGGAACGAGACAGTTTTCAAATTTACGACCTCATAGTAAAGGCGAACAACATGAAGAGATGACCCGACAATGTGGAACTATATTTCAGTAACCTTCAACGAGTTTAGAGGGAAATTGAAATACGACAACCAAATCGTATGGAGCATCCGAAAGATATCGAGACATTCAACATAATCAAATCGGAATCGAAGTTTTACCAGTTTCTTGCAGGTGCACGAGACGAATTCGACTCCGAAAAGAGGGACTTACTAAAGAGTGACCCTAAACCTACACCAGAAGAAGCCTACACGGCAATTCAGACTGAGAGGGACCATAGGCATGTCATACGGGATTCAGACTTAGGTGGAGAGGGACTGGGACCATCATCAACCTTAGCCTCAGGAATTAGGGTGGGACTGGTCGTGAAGCCTTCAGGTGGACCATCAGTGGATGCGAACGACTATATAACTGAAGTCGGACATGGTTTGGCTGCCACCAAACCACGCTCAGATTCCGGGAGAGGACCGGGAGGTGTGTCGTCATCACGTGGCGGCAACAATGGAGGAGACCGGAGCAAATCGAAGTGCTCACACTGCGGCAAATCTCGTCACAATAGGGAGTAATGCTATCAATTGGTCGGTTACCCGGAAGGATAGAGGTTCGATCAAAGTGCAGAACTGAGAGAGGAGATCAAGCCATCGGAGGTGGTCGGAACCTAGAGCAGGGGAGTTGGATTCGGAGCGAAGTCTTCCTCCCATGAAGAAGAAAGAAATGTTGCGGGTGAATATGACAAAGGAGGTAGTATGGTTTTTATAAAAACTCCTAATTGCAATTGTAGACCCAATTTTTCCAACATGTGTTTAAAATAGTCTGAAAGTTTTGACATTACTTTAAGTACGTCCAGAATAAATATAGTCGGTGTACTAGAAGAAAAGAGTACAAAATGGCTCCTGGATTTGGGTGCTACGAACACGATGACATTTGATAAAGGTGACTTGGTGGGAAGGACCAATCCTACTCAGACATCGATTCAAAGTGCGAACAGGGTTGATAGAAATCTCATCAGTTTGTGGAGCGGGATTGATAGAAATCTCGTCATCACTTAAACTGAATAATTGTCTTTATGTCCCTGGACTTTCGTTCAAATTATTGTCTATAAGTCATGTGACTAAGGAGTTCGACTGCATAGTATTGATATATCCGGATTTCTGTTTATTACAGAATATCCAATTGGGGAAAACGATTGGGCGTGGTACTGAGCGTGGAGGGTTGTACTATGTCAACGAGGTAGCTCACGGGACTGTTGACAGACAACAATGGATGTGGCACCAACGGTTGGGACATCCATCTTCAGGTATCTCCGCATTTTATTCCTTACGTTATTTCCCCAACTAAATAATTTCTCATGTGAAACATGTATTTTGTCCAAAAGTCATAGACAATCATATCACCTCTCTAAGACTAGAGCAGATTCAGTTTTTTCCTTAGTCCATTCAGATGTGTGGGGACCTGCCCAAATTTCCGGGTCTTGCATGAATAGTACTGGCTTTAAGTATTTTGTGTTATTTATAGATGATTGCTCTAGAATGACTTGGGTTTATTTTCTTAAAAATAAATCTGAAGTGGTCGCCAAATTCGTTGCTTTCTTTGAAATGATCCAAACACTGTTTCACGCACAGATAAAAATCCTACGGTCTGACAATTTAGGCGAATTTGTCAATTCCTCCATGCAAAATTTCTTTAGGGAACGAGGTATGATTCATCAAACATCGTGTCCACATACTCCACAACAAAATAAAGTTGCGGAACGAAAAAATAGGATTATTCTCGAAATGACTCGTGCCATTATGATTGAGTCACATGTTCCTACTTATTTTTGGTCTGAAGGCGTAGCAACTTTCGTATACCTACTAAATTGCATGCCCACTAAATCTATCGGTCTTAGAACACCACTTCATGAACTCTCACAACATGTTAGTGTTCCCTCAACATTAACACTTCCACCACGTATTTTTGGGTGCTCCGTCTATGTTCATGTACCAAAATCTGACTATTCTAAACTTGATCCATGTGCAGTCAAATGTGTCTTCGTAGGATACGGAATTCATTAAAAATGCTATTATTGTTATCGTACATTCACACATCGTTTATATACAACAATGGATTGTAACTTTCTCGAAACAAAATTGTATTACTCCACCTAACATAGTGGTCATGGGGCGAATCAGTCAGACCCACTAAGTTAAGTGTCAAGTCTGACATGGTCTGAAACGGTTCCAACAGAGTCAGTAGGTGGAACTGCCGAGTTACTTCCAAACATAGTACAATCTGACCAGGCAGGCACTGATATAACACCCACCCCAACACAAGTTGCTCATGCGTTCTCTACATTGATTTATTCAGTAGATCTACCAAGGCACGTTCATGAGGCACAAACCAAGGAAGAATGGTGCCAAGCAATGAGCGTAGAAATGGAAGCACTGGAGAAGAATGAAACATGGGAGAAATGTATACTCCCACCCGGGAATAAGTCAGTTGGATGCATGTGGGTATTCACGATAAAACACAAGGCAGATGGGTCGATCAAGAGATATAAGGCGAGACTAGTAGCCAAAGGGTATACTCAAACCTATTGAGTTGACTACTTAGAGACATTCTCGCTAGTAGCAAAGATTGATACTAGCTATCAGGGTGTTGCTTTCCATAGTAGCAAACATGGATTGACCGTTGCACCAATTCGATGTGAAGAATGTCTTCCTCCATGGAGATCTTATAGAAGAAGTATACATGGAAGCACCTCCAAGCATGCCAGAAAAATTTGGAAGGGAGAAGTATATCAATTAAAAAAGGCATTGTATGGGTTGAAACAATCTCATACAACTTGGTTCGGGAAGTTCACCAAGGTAATGAAGAAGTACGACTACACACAGAGCAATGTCGATCATACGTTGTTCCTAAATAATAAGGACGTGAAGGTAACTTGCTTGATCATTTATGTTGATGATATGATAATCACAGGTGATGATGTGGAGAAGATACATCAACTAAGAAAAAAAAATTGTTTCAACAATTTGAGATGAAAGACTTGGGCAATCTCAAGTATTTTTTGGGAATAGAAGTACTTCGGTCAAAGAGAGTTATTTTTATCTCTCAACGAAAGTATATCCTAGATCTACTAGTGGAGACAGGAATGAAAAATTGTAAACATGTTGATACTTCAATTATTATAAATCATGGATTAACAATCAACAATAAAGCAAGACCAGCAGATCAGACGATATTAACACCTAGTGGGGAAGTTGATTTATCTGGCACACATTCGTCCTGATGTGGTCTACTCAGTACGGGTTATTAGTCAATTTATGCACCAACCTCAAATGGAGCACATGGAAGTAGCCATGCAAGTTATAAGATATCTAAAAGGTACACCAGAAAGAGGGATCTAATTTCAAAATAATGGACACATTGAGCTCAAAGCGCATACAAACGCATATTGAGCAGGCAACAAGGTGGATAGGAGATCAACTTCTAGATATTTCATGTTTGTGGGAGGAAATCCGGTGACTTAGAAGAGCAAGAAACAGAAGGTGGTCGCCCTCTCCAGTGTTGAATCCAAGTTTAGAGAAATAGCTTAGGGTCTAATTGAGATACTATAGATACAAAAGTTGCTAACATAGATTGGTTTTCCAATCAAATGGTCATGCAACTTACTATGCGATAACAAAATTGCTAGCAGTATATCAGAAAACTCATTTCAACACGATAGAACTAAGCATGTTGAGATTGAGAGACACTTCATCAAGGAAAAGTTAAAAGAAGACGTGGTAGCTCTCTCATATGTACGGTTAGAGGATCAACTTGTTGATGTACTAACAAAATTGGTTAATGGAAAATCATTTGAAGAAGTATGGTTCAAACTAAATGTGTGATCCCACAATTCAGCTTGAGGGGGAGTATAGGAAAACAGAATACACAAATTAAGGATTCTTGTACAAATTCTCCTTATTTTAGGGTTCTTAGGGATCATGTTTCCTTATATCTAGGCACTATGTCTCCTAATATATTTATATAAATTAGATGTAACCTACAAAAAAATATGTGAGTTATATATACAAACCTGTGTATTAAGTTCAATATCATGTCCATTTAAGAGATAATTACATGGACTAATCACTAAACTACTAATCATGTCCTATTTAGCTTGGCCCGTAACATCTAATACCTCCTCCATCAGGTCAATTAAACCGATCATAACATGTCATCGATGTGGCGGTAGGTCTTGAAGAGTAGGAGTGACGCATGAGTGATCCCGCCACGAGCATGATAGCCAGTGGCAGATCCAGCATGCAATAAGTGGGGTCCTAGGACCCCACTTGATTTTTTTTAAAATATATTTTTATCTAATTAACCTCTAAAATAATTTTAATAATTTTTTAGGACACCCTTAAATATTTATTAAGAACACCACTTAATAAAAATATTTTGTAGCTTGTAGAAAGACACTCAACTCTTGTCTAAAAGAGCAATGATTTGATTCTTTTGCAAGACATATATGTTAACTAATCTGTAACTTTATTTTTTTCTGCAACTTCGGATTAATGAAGTTTCTATTTTTCTCGTGCAGTGGTTCAATGCTTATTTACTTTCGTTATGTCTTCTTCAAAGTTGCAACATAGACTATTTGTTAGTAACTTATTTAGTTAGCTCAAACTTCCTCTGTGGAAGAGAGATCTCATAAATGAGTTTGAGTTTGGACATAAATATCTACTAACTACCGTTGTTATTTTACAAATTTAATATTCTTCAATATGAAATTTATAGGTTTTCATAAAGAACTTTTAAGAGAAAATCAGTCATGATCAATTTAGATAACAATTTGTTAGTCTAGTTAAAATTTTTAATATATTTTACTTGATTTTATTTAAATATTATTGCATCATTTCGTATTATAATGCAATTTTTTTATAATTTTCTTTGAAGCTATTATGTATTTATATAAAAAAATATCGTAATTAATTTTTTTATTCCGACCCGAATAATAATGATACATTTCATCACTAATAAACAAGTACATTTTTTTTAACAAGGACCCCACTTAGCGGGGATCCTGGATCCGCCGCTATGATAGCAAATGTCAATCTGAGATTCACTTCAACAATGAACAACTTGAAGAAGAAAGAAGTTAATCAAAAACGGAAGGGAAATTGAAAGAGGAAATCAAGGAACAACTGACTGCAGTTCTGGTTCTTTATTCATCTTCTGCAAATTAACCGTTGTCCTTAAATACAATTTCCACACAGTAGATTCACCTCCACTACTCCACTAATTTATAAATGACCCCAAACTTGAATAACTGTAACAAATAAGCCGAGAAACAAACACTAAGCAAACCCAAATATTAGGTCCAGTCCATACAACTCGTTCAAGCCCAACTCATTTGTGACTTCAACTAACTTAACTAACTACTAAAACATATCATTTCTCGGGGTAAGTCCAGCTCTCTGCAGAGTTTGTTACCGTTATCAAGGTCAAGGTGGACGTGATCTGTGTGCCTCGAGAAATGAGGGATCGTGTTGAGAGGAGATTAGACAGAGGTAGTGCGGAAGGGGAGGGCTTGCGCTTCATGCAGAAGGACTTTCCCGTTTTGTTTATGATGAAGATGGTGGAAAAGGGAGTTCAAAGGTTTTGAATTAGGGTTTAAAAGGCATTTGCAGAAGAATCGCCAGTCCATGGATGCCCACGAAAGGAGAAATGGAGAAGAAGGCGGATGTGCAAGCGGGAGACTCAAACAATGACAGAAGCTGAGAGGTTTAGGAATGGAGTACATTTTGATTAGGGCTTATAATTTTCTACAAAACACGATAACATGATACGGGTACATACGAAAAAAAATCGTGTTTATGAAAATATATGACAGAACGATAGCATGATACCACGAACATGATAATACGAAAGTATTTTCGTGTCATGTTTGTGTTTAGATATCAGAACAAGAAATTGTTCGTGTTCATGGTTGGGCGACCTAATTTAGGTTCGAACTCATACCATAGGACCCCGATTGAGATTCAATTGGAGCCCCAATCAAGGGTCCTATAGTCTGGATTAGGACCCAGACCAGGGACCCATGGTTAGGTGACCTGGTCTGGGTTAGGACCCAGACCAGGTACTCATGGTTGGGTGACCTGGTCTGGGTTCAGAACCAGATAAGACCCTCGATTGAGGCTTAATTGGAGCCTCAATCGTTTGAACCGAACTCAGTCAAGTTTGGTCCAAATCGATTGGGTCTGGGTCCGAACCCAGACCAGGTACCCATGGTTGGAAATATTTAACGAAATTTTTTAACAAAAAAGTAACGGAGGTATCAATTACAATCGTTTTCAAACATGTAGGACAAAAAACAATCGTTTGGGTTGGAAAACCATTTTTGTTAAACAAGTTGTAGCATTTTCATACTTTTCCCTGTCTAGTATGAACAATTCGTTATTTTGATATTTTTTTGTAAATCACATGTGACCATATAACTAACTAACTTAACCCAACACAATAACACGACATAAACACGCACGGAAAATTGTGTGTCATGTTCGTGTTGAGGGATATGACACGATAACTTTACCGTGTGTATTCGTGTTTGATAAGTGTTACACAATAAATATATTGATAGACACGATAACACGCACGTATGCACGATTTGTTACCCCTAATTTTGATGCAGAGGTTAAAGACCAAATAAGGCTGGTCAAATTTTGTAGAATGAGGAAGACTACGAATGGCAGTTCAGTTGCACATTTATTACTAATGCACACCTTTCTTAACTGAAGAACATAGCAATGCACAAATGCACTCCCAAAAAAAGTTATCATATATTTGAATGAGTGACCTGCAAAACTTTTTTATATACCAGAGGCTAAGCAGAAGGAACATCTTCCTTATTTCTGATACGTAAAAGTAATCAACCAACAGGTCCGCCGGTCGGGTTGGGTATACAAATGGGTATCAAATAAAACAAACAATAAAGAATCACCACCAAACCACCGCTGCTGCTGCTACGATCATGTCTGTCTCAATCAAATGCAATGCATAACTAATTACAGTTTCACTTTTCTCTTCCAATCCATCGTGCTTGGCTTTTGATTTGCAGCACTCTCATCTCCACCCAGTTTATCTATATGATGATGAAAGAATATGAATGATGATGCAATCTTCTTCTTCAAAAATTTGAACCCAAAGTAAGTAATCGGGGTGGATTTTGCTGCTGTGTCTACCTCTAGCTTGACTGTTGCTGTCTCTTGAAGAATGGTTTCAGGCAAAAGAGAAGTTTTTCGTCGGTGTTGCTCTCAACTTCAACCACTCTTGCATCCCACTTCATCGAACACTCAGAGCTCTCCCTAACCCGATCAATGAACTCGTGTCTCGAATAATCATCCAACCCTGCAAAAAATCAACCAATAAGAGTAAACTATAGTGTTTATTGATAAACAAGATTTGCAGGTTCATGAAAAAGAAACAGGGATCAAATGAAGACGGCGAAGCATACGATCAATCTCAGTAAATAAATCAAGCATGGAGCAGTGCTGCTTCTTGCTATGAGTCATGAGAGTTAGAAGCCCTGCTATGCACCATGTCATACGTTCTTGGCCCTTGGGTACGTTGAAAATGCTTCACACCTGAAATTGATTTTGACTAAAAAATAATTAAAATGAACAAACAAATAGAATTCCGTACACTCTTTATCATCTAGTCCAACAGATAACTAAATGTCCGTCTAATCTATAGGTCTCACTCAGTTTTGCATAAAAACAAGGTGATTTTGCCACATTTTAACAACAGAGAGACAGACAGTTCAACATGAGACTCTGGTAATGGCAAAAAATGACCCCATTATGACAACAGAATTGAAATTCACACATTTCAGCACATGAAAAGTTCAACACCCTAAAATATTTACGCAATTTGAATTATCATTCATTCCTAAATCAGAAAGGGTGCATTACCAAAAGTCAAGAGAAAGAAATGTAACTAAGAACAGGATAGTTATAACTTGTTAGCAAGTTTTAAATACAGAGGTGGGGCAGGAAAGGAAAATATGTGAACTTAATTAATAAATCACCACTCATGTGTATTAGGCCAAAAAACAAAATTACCAGTCATGTAGAATGCAGATAAAACCTCGGTCAAGTATAGCGAGCAAGTAGTTGGGGCCGTTGGTGGGGACCATGTTGGATCGTGAAATCCTGGATGCTGATCTGGCAGCGAATTAAATGCCAGAAAAGGGTGGAAAGATGCTTCTGCTCCCACTCCGGTGAACCTGCAGGTAAGGGAGCGCAACAGAGGGGGTGTCTCTGGGTCCCTCTCCGATGCTTAAATGAGTATATGTGTATGTATATCTCCAAACGTAAAGAACGTATGTAAAGCAAATGTATTTATAGGGTAAGGGAGATCAAACCGTATGAGGCAACTGAATATCTTAGTGTATATTGTGTTGCTGAAGATTCAGATCATGAGATATGGCAGTTACTGCGAGATATTGCAGTTACCATATCTAATCTTTAGTGAATATGTGACCGAGATATGCGGGATATCGTGACCACTTCCTTATTAACGGTTAGTGGGACCAGAGGAGATAGGCAAAGCTCTCTTCAGGGCGAGCACTCTCATGGCGAGCAGTAAGAGGTCGCGGCCTAGTGAAAGGATGGCGAGCAGTCAAAGGAGCCTTTGGCGTTCGTATCGACTTTGGGCTCGATCTTGGGTCACTCTATGGTGGGCCAAGCTGACTTGTACTTAAGCTAATCCAGTTCGAGTATCTTGGGTTTACCCCCTCTAGGGCTATTGGACCTTCGAGGTCTTTTCCTTATTGGGTTGTCACTATCGATACCCAACATTTGCCCCCGAAGCTTGATTGAAGTTTCTTCGGTCGAGCTTGATTTCTTAGTAGGGTTTTAGATAGTGACGCCTTAAGTTCGGTTTTCTTCGTCTCTTGTAATGGTTCATGACCTCAGGGGCACTTCGGGTTCGTTTGGCAAGCAGTCCTCCTACTGTTCAAGGCTGAAGGAATATTCTTCCATTTATTCTCTCTTGGCGATCACTCGAGGTAACCTAGGCCTGAGAAAGTCTATCTTTCTTTGCTAGGCGATTATTACATACCTAAGGTATTCTTGATAAAGTCTATTAGTGCGCTGGCAATCCCTTTGTCTGCTCAGTGGACTTCAGCATTTAATGACTGCACAGTCACCTAGAAGTCGAATGGTCGCTTGAGGCACGCCTGTCATTTAATATTCCGTAACCCAAGGGCCGTCTGACAGCTGTCTGTACTGGCCGACCGTTTGTCTCCCCGAGGTGTCTCTTAGAATTCTGACATTGCTTCGATTTTTTTATTCCCTGCGTCGTTTCGATTCCGTTCGTGGCGGTTACTCCCTTTTGGCCTATATAAGAGACATCAGTTTCTTTATTTTGTCTTTTACGCATTCATTCCTTCAGATTTTCAGAACTTCGTTTGTAAACTTTTCCTCTCTTTCAATCTTCTTCAACCTTTCTTCCAACTGTTACCATGGCCACCCGCAGTCAGAAAATCAAGCATACAGCCAGCAAGACTCCCTCCTCCAATGTTCCCAAGAACACCAATGCCCCCTAACCATTAGGGATGGTGCCGTGCCCGCCCCAACGGGGGGACAAACTGACCTGGGGAGGTCCGCAGCCACTCCTGTGGTGGTAGATGGGCCTGAGCTTCAGACGCCTGTCTTCTTTCCAAAAGGTAAACCTTCGTTACTTCGTTGCTCTGTTTTGGGAATATCCCCTGTTTTTCCTTGCTTTTTATACTTGTTTGTGCTATATTTGAACTGTTTTGAGTAGATGTCAAGCCCAACGAGTTGAAGCCAGCGTATTTTAAACGATGGTGGTGCTTGGTGGTCTTGGTGTGGGGGATGTCCCTAGGTACCCGGGCACAGGTCTGCATTATCCTTGCAGCGGAGAGGTTTACTTATATGCGGCCCAGATCGATGCTGGGTTGCGTTTTCCTCTCTGCGAGGATTTGCAGGCACTGTGCCGGTTCTACATGATACATCCCACACAACTCGTTCCCAACGCCATTAGGATATGGGCTGGATTCAAGTTCCTATGCATACGTCAAGAATGGACGTATTCATTGGCCTTGTTCTGGTGCTTTTTCCGATTGGCGGCTGGGACGAATCATCTCCACCATTTCCAGTCCCGGTGGCCCAAGTTTGCTGAGTGGAGAGGCCTTCAGTCGTTGAATTGGAATGTCCACGTCCGGTTGGTCGATGACTTCCGAGCCACCAACTCCAACTATAAGAAGTTCTACTTCTTTTACAAGGGGGGGTGCCTTGGAAGTTGTCCACCCCAGATAGGGACTTCCTTCCCGAGTTTGACGAGCTATCCGAGAGCTACCGGAACGCCATCGATGACCTGTTCAGGATACATCGATCATCTTCATTCCATTCCATCCACTCCGTGGCAGAGACCATAGAGAACATGCTCGATATGGCGGGCATTCATCAGGCCACGCCAATCTTTGATGATTGGGTAACTCTCTCTAACCCTTTCTTGTTTACCGTTTGTAGGCAAAGTTGTAGGCAGGGGCCGAAAACTCATAGGTCTCTTTGATGACCAGGGTACGGCGGGGCTGTCCACTGACCAGGCTCTGCTGAATTCTCCTCCTCCCCCCTCTAGGCGTTCATCCAAGAGGAAACCAGAAGAGGCCTTCCCCTTGGCCACTGTTGTCCCTCGCCAACAAGGTATGTTTTTTCGCCCCGTATCGTTTCCATACTCTGCCTTATTTCCAAGTTTTCTGAACTTGTCTAACGTATTTCCTTAATGTTTTGCAGAAAAGTCCACGGTTGACGTGGCACGGGACCCTCCTCCTCCTCCTCCTGCCAAGAAGGTCAGGAGTGAGGAGCATCCAGCTGTTGACCAGCATCCTCCTCCTCCTCCCTCTAAGGGTCCTTCCGCCGGCAAGGGGAAGGCTCCGGCCTTGGCGCCCATTCCTCCTTCTCCTCAGGGCCCTTCGACTGGCCAGGGGAAGGCTTTAGCCTTGGCGCCCCCTCCTCCTACTGTGCCCACGGTCCCTCCCAAGGAGTCTGGGACCCAGAAGAAGGGGCCCGACGCCCCAGTTCCTCGAAGGTTCCTGCGAAGGAGTATTGCTCCATGGAGAGCTTGTTCCAGCCACTCAAGGCTGTGAACCCTCGGGGGGCTTGGTTCCCTTGCGGAGACCTTTCGAAGAAGGGGGTCTCCGCTCAGAAGAGCCTCCGGGGTATCCCGGACCTGTGCATGCGGCTCCTTGACGGGATAATTCCCCCCAAGGACCGCTCGCCCATTCCCACGGAGCTACCTCAGATCGAGGGGTTCCTGCGGTCCAACTACGAACGAGTCGCTCTGGTAAGACCTTGTCTCCTTTTTCTTTTTTTCCTTGTCGTTTCCTTTTTGTTTGTTGTCCTGACAATTTTCATTCTGTTTTTGTTGCCAGCTCGTTCGGGAAGAGGTGGTGATTGGCATCGTCTTCGAAGAGCTCGCCGACAAGCATTCTGACCTGCTTGTCGAGCTGGAGCAGTACCGAAGTACGGGGATCACCCCCGGGCAATTGGGGGTCATCAAGTCGACCGCTGACGCATCGATCTCGTTGGTGGACGGCGCCCGGGATGAGTACTTCAGGAAGGAGCAACGTCTCCTTGCTGATGTTAAGAAGAGGGAGTCTGACGCTGCGGCCGCCCTTCAGGATTCTGAAGCCCTTCATCGGTGCTTAGATGAAGGGGAGGCTGTCAGGGCTCGCCTGGAGGCGGAGCTGAAAGAGGCCCGAGCCCTAGGGGCGGAGTCAGAAGCTCGACGGGTCGCCGCTGAGGCGCAACGGGATGTTGCTGAAGCCAGGGGGTCGCCCTGGAGAAGGAGAAGGAACAGCTGTCTGAACAGCTGAAGTCTGTTCCTTCACCCAGAGTGTTGTCAACGAATTCAAAGAGTCTGATGACTTTGTTGACTGCGCTTTGGCGGTGATGAAGTCAGAGATTGCTGACTTCCTCCACATCCTGGTCGAAGACGTCCAGGCGGTTGATCCCAACTTCCCTGTTGGTGAAGTTGAGTCCCTGAAGGGCTTCCTCCGAAGTCAAACCCTTCCGCAGCCTACCACTGCTGCTGAAGAGGTTGGCCTAGCTGCGGCTGAAGAGGTTTCCCCCGAAGGCGAGTCGAGCCTTCCTTCCCCCGAAGGCGAGCCAAACGCTTCTGCCCCCCAGGACCCAAAAGCTTGAAGTCTCCGCCTCTCCGTCGACCATATTTCTTGCTTTTTTAGATAGTTGTTTTTGTCTTTGTAATTTTACGTCTACTTTGTAATTATTTATTTGATTCAAGACTCGGTTCTTTTTATATTGAATGCATTTATATTCATGAGCTTTTACTCGACTTTGAATGTGTTGGCTATTCATCCGATATCTTAATCATAATTACTCTTGACTTTTCCTTGCTTTGTAATGGCCTCGACTCTTAAATCCTTGGACCAAGCATAAGTCTATATGAACTTTCTAAGTACAATACTCTAATTACTTAAAAGTATAGACTTCTAAGTTCAAAGATATATTACCCTTTTGAAGTTTAAACCTTTGAGGTGTTTCACCTAATAACAAGGAATTTGTTGACTTAAGGCTTCATCATCCATAGTGATCGCCTAAAAATCCTTATCCGTTCTTCATGACTTGTTTCGTAAAGGAGTTGTCTTCCTTAGCCGATAATTCTTCTGAAATCTGTCCATCGTATAAGAGGCTAACTCCTTTGATGGGTTGATTTATCTTCGTCGTTAGGACTCCTTCCTGATTTTGATAACAGGTTTGCTGCCTAACTTTGGCGTCAGGTCTTTTATTTTGCCTAACTCTATTGCTAGGTCTTTTGGCCTGACTTTGGCGTCAGGGCTTTTTGGCCTAGCTTTGGCGATAGGGCTTTTTGGCCTGACTTTGGCGTCAGGGCTTTTGGCCTAGCTTTGTTGTTAGGGCTTTTGGCCTGACTTTGGCGTCAGGGCTTTTGGCCTAGCTTTATTGCTAGGGCTTTTGGCCTGACTTTGGCGTCAGGGATTTTGGCCTAACTTTGTTGCTAGGGCTTTTTATGCCTGTTTCGGTCATCAGGTCTTCGCCTGGCTCTTGGCGTCAGGTCTTTTTTCTTCGATTTGTTTCGAGTGGACATGCTTTATGAAGGAATGACTTTCTTTTATTAACATAACAGTTTGATTACAATCTATGTATGAAATCTTCTTAGATGCTCAGAATTGAATGAACGGGGTAACCTTTCGCCTTCGGTGGTCTCCAAATAGTAGGATCCTGGCGCGGCGATCTCTATTACCTTGTACGGTCCTTCCCATTTGGCTGAAAGTTTATTCTGACTGTCCAGCCTTGTGAATTCATTCCTTCTCATAACCATCTCCCCCACGAAAAATTGGCGAGCGCTGACTTTTCTGTTGAAATATCGAGCGGTCGCCAGGCGCATCTTTGCTTGTGTTTTTTCTGATAGCCATCTCTTTTCTTCTGCCAAGTCGAGGTCAGTTCTGCGCTCGACCTCATTTGCCTCAGCGTTAAAATGTAGGATTCTATGGGTAGGCACTGCTATTTCGGCGGGTGCTACTGCTTCTGATCCATACACTAAGCTGAAATGTGTTTCTCCTGTGGCCGCCTTAGGTGTTGTTCTGATGGCCCATAATACGTTTTCTAGCTCTTCTACCCAATTCTCTTTGGATGCTCTAACCCTTTTCTTGAGTCCTGCTAAAACAACCTTGTTGGCTGCTTCATCTTGCCCATTCGTTTGAGGATGATGGACTGAGCTGAAACGATGGTCGACATGATATTCTTCACAGAGCCATTTGAGCTCTTTCCCGATGAATTGCGGACCATTATCACTGATAAGTACTCTAGGAATGCCAAACCTGGAGAATATGTTGATCTTCAGGAACTTGATGACTTGAAATTCTGTCGTAGAAGCCAGAGCTTTCGCCTCTATCCACTTGGTGAAGTAGTCGATTGCCACTATAATGTGGGTGCGTTGACCAGTACTAATAGGGAACGGACCTAATATATCGATCCCCCATTGAGCGAAAGGCCAGGCACCCGCCATTGGAGATAATAGTGTGGGTGGTCGACCTGATCGTGGTGCAAATTGCTGGCAAGTCTCACACTTCTGCGTTAATTCACCCGCATCTTTTCCTAAGGTTGGCCAATAGTATCTCAACTTGAAGATTTTCCTTGTTAACGATCGAGCACCTTCGTGACATGCTGCCACCCCTTCATGAGCTTCTCGAAGAACCCTTTCTGTTTCTGGATGAGCAACACACCTTAAGTAAGGAGTCGAGTAACCTCTTCTGTAGAGTTCTCCATCTATAATTAGATAACTGGTTGTGAGTCGTCTTATCTTTGTGGATTCGCCTTCATCATCCGGGAGGATCCCCTCTTTCAAAACTCTGAAACGGAGTCATCCACGTGACCTGTCCTTGAATGTTGAAGACTTCTGCTCTGATTTCAAGGACTGAACATAGGGCCTTTTCCAGAAATTGCACATCCTGGATTGTTGTCCCTCCAAATGCCAGTTTACTCAAGGAGTCTGCCATCTGGTTTTCTTGGCGAGGAATAGACTCAATCGCGAAATTTGGGATTTCCGCGGCGAGCTTCTTGGCGATGCTGAAGTATTTTTTCATCTTTTCCCCTCTTGCCTCGTAGGTGCCATTAACCTGATTGACAATAAGCTCTGAGTCACTATTTACCTTAAGCGCAGCTATACCCATTCCTTTTGCTAGTCTGAGTCCAGTGATAATAGCCTCATACTCTGCTTCATTATTGGTCGCCGGGAATGTTAGGGCGATCGCGTACTTCAAAGGCTCGCCTTCAGGAGGGATAAGAATTAAACCTGCCCCCGAGCCATCTCGTGACGAAGATCCGTCCGTATAGAGCTCCCAGATTTGATTGTTGTCTGTTGACTGACTGGGCCTGTTTTCTGCTTCTGTTTGACCGTTACTCGTGCTTTCCACAATGAAATCAGCTAGTGCTTAACCTTTGATGGCCGTTTTTGGCGCAAATTTGATCTTGAATTCGCTGAGCTTGATCGCCCACTTAACCATTCTTCCTGAAGAGTCTAGCTTGATCAGGAAGTTTTTGAGTGGTTGATTGGTGAGGACCGTGATGTCGTAGAGATTGGTTGATTGTTGATTGGAAGGTCTCAACTTCCGAGCAGCAATAACTAAGGCATAGAGATACTTCTCAATCTGGACATATTTTATTTCAGCTGAGTTGAACATTTTGCTAATGAAATACACTGGACTCTGAATATTATTTTCCTCCCTTATTAGAACAGCACTGGCTGCCACCTCGCTAATGCCTAAATAAAGGAAGAGCTGCTCGCCTGGAACGGGCTTTGCCAGAGCTGGGAGTGTTTGGATATGCCTCTTCAGGGATTGGAACGCTTCTTCGCAATCTGGCGTCCACTCGAATTTGCGGTTGGCCCTCAGAGTTTTGAAAAATGGGAGGGACGGTCGCTCGCTTTGGAGAGGAAGCGGTTGAGAGCAGCTAGGCGTCCATTCAGGCATTGGACTTCCTTGTGGCAGGTTGGCGACTTTATTTCTTCTATGGCCTTCAGCTTTTCTGGGTTTGCCTCGATGCCCCTTTCGCTGACCATGAAACCCATAAATTTGCCAGACTTGACTCCAAAGGCGCACTTTGCAGGGTTTAGGCGAACGCTGTGTCTCCTCATGCATTCGAAAGCTTCGCGGATGTCTGCTGTGTGCGGATTGCCCTTGATGGTTTTGACAAGCATATTATCCACATAAGCCTCCATGTTTCTCCCTAGCATGTCCTGGAACAGGCGGTTCACCATCCGCTGATAAGTTGCCCCGGCATTGATGAGACCAAATGGCATCACCTTGTAGCACAGAATGTCCCCGTCTGCATAGAAAGTTGTGTGAGCCTCATCGTCTGGATGCATTCTGATCTGGTTGTAGCCTGAATAGGCGTCCATGAAGCTCAACATCTCGTGACCAGAGGTAGCATCGACCAACTGATCAATCTTAAGGGGGATATGAGTCCTTAGGGCAAGTCTTGTTCAAATCGCGGAAGTCGACACACATCCTCCACTTGCCGTTCGATTTCTTGACCAAAACTGGGTTGGCGACCCAGCTCTGGAATCTCACCTCTCTGACGAAGTCAGCCTCAATCAGCCTGCCAACCTCCTGCCTGATTGCCAAATGATTGTCTGTCCCGAACGATCTTCTTTTTTGGGCGATCGTCTTGATGGAAGGGTCTATCCTGAGCTCGTGGGAGATGATATCTGTGCTGATTCCTAGCATATCACTCGGCTGCCGGGCGAAGAGCTCCTTAAATTCCTTGAGGAGGGCGGTCATGGCCTCCTTCTGATCTTCTTTTAAGGTGGTCTCAATGCGCACCTTCTTGTCTGGCCCATCGACCTCGACCTCTTCCAATTCCTCCATGGGTGCTGGCCGAGCCAAATTCTCGCGAGGGTTGGCCTCTGTTTCAATGGCGAGGGTCTCCCTTTGGTTCTTCCTGTGCAGACAGTTCACGTAGCATTGCCGCGAGGAAGGCTGGTCGCCGAGCACTTCTCCGATCCCGTTGGGAGTGGGGAACTTCATCTTCTGATGGACCGTGGATGCCACAATCTTGTTCGGATTGATCATGATCCTCCCTAGGATGGCGTTGTAGGATGTAGGTGAATCGACCACCAGGAAGGTGACCGATACCTTGATGCTCTTCCATCCCTCGCCAAAGATCACTGACATGGTTATGGCCCCCAGTGGATAAGTTGTCCTTCCCGCAAACCCAATCAGCGGAAAGTCGACCCTCTTCAGGTCACGCTTGGACTTGCCCATCTTCTCAAAAGCGTCCGGAAATAGGATGTCTGTCGAGCTGCCTCTGTCGACCAGAATCATTGCCACGTCACAGCCGTCAATATCTGCTGTGATAACCAAAGCATCGTTGTGGGGGGTTGTGACATGTGTCAAATCATCTTCAGAGAATGAGATGACAATGTTCTCCTCAGGTCGGGGTCGCTTTCCCAACTGAACTGCTGTGGAGATCTGAGTGGCATAGACCTCCCTGGCGTGTGACCCCTCGCCGCCTGCACCGAATCCTCCGGCAATCAAATTTACTCTTCTCTTGCTGGCCGACGGATCAGTTTGTTCAGCAGGGGCTGGCGAACGATGTCTTCTTGGGGGCGTTCGACTCCTGTCTCGCCCTGCCACGAATTCTTTCAGCATCCCCCCTGAATCAGCTTCTCTATGTCCCGCTTCAAGATGCGGCAGTCATCTGTCTTGTGGCCCTTGCACTTGTGGTATCTGCAATAGCTCTCGACGTCCTTTCCCATGAGCTGACCACCCCAACGAGGCATCGGTGGCCTCGCCAAGGATCTCCTCCCCATCTCGACTAGTACCGCTGAGATCTGCCTATTTAAAGGCGTAAAATACTCAGGGACCTCTGGATAGCGAGGCGCTGGATTAGGCTCAAGTCGGGGCCTGCCATCTCTCCCTTTCTTCTCCTTCTTTACCTCCTTCTTACTCTCGCGTCGGGTCTCAGGGACCACCCTTAGCGAGGTCGTCAGGAAGTTAGCTTCTGTATTCGCCCTTTCAAGGTCTATGAAACCTTTTGCTCTGGACGCCAACTCCTCCAAAGTTTCGTTCTCCTTCACGTGGTAGCTGTTTCGCAGCTTCCTCGAGGCCTTGTTGGCCACATCCAAACCTCTGTAAAATGCTCGAATGATTTCCCCATCCGAGATTCGGCGATCTATCTCCGTGACGTTATGATGGAAACGCCCGTAAAAATTGGCCAGCGACTCTCCAGGCTGCTGCTTGACCGCATCCATGGCGACCACGCTTTTCATCAGCTGGCGCTCGCCCATATACCTCTCCAGGAACTTGCTCCTTAATTCCGCCCAAGTTACGATAGATCCTGTAGGGAGGCCGAAGAACCAGGACGAAGCCGAACCCGAAAGAGTGGATGGAAATAACAAAGCCAAGTGATTGGGATCATTTGACTTACCCAGGAGAGAAGCCTCGTGCTTGTTGACGTGTATGGTGGGATCTCCTCCACCACTGTACTAAGGTATGGCCCGAGCGACTACGTCTTTGGGGATCTTGATGGCGACGAGCTCGTCGGAAAAGGGGTGAGCAGATTGCTCCTTGAAGGGAGCTACGACTGTCAACCGTCTTTCTTGGAGCTTTTTGTTGAGAAAGTTGTCCATCTGGTCCACAGTGCAATACTTTGGCGAAGTCCCGGATGGAGAAGGACCGGAAGGATTGGCCGAGTACGTAGCCGCCGGCTGTTCGGTATATGCCGGGGGTAGAGACTGTTGTCCAGACGTCATCTCCTGCTCTTCCTGGGGTGCTGTGGTGCCAGGATTCGCGGTTTCAGACGGTAAGGGCCCTGTGGCAGCAGGACGAGTATTTCCTTGGGGAGCAGGGGCTTGACGACGGGTCTGCCCTAGGATGGCCTCCAGCAATGATATCATCTCCGGGGTTAACTGGATGTTTTCCCCGGCGATGTGGACGGTCTGCGGAGCTGGAGTCTCGATGTGGTTTGTAGCTGGGGGACGACATTGGCTGGCAGGTTCTTGTTGAAGCGGGGAAGCGGCGGAGGAATCAGAGCTATCCGCGGATTGCTCGCGAGTCTGGTTCCGGCGGTTGTTTTGGGATCGAGTTCTCATGTCTGTATCACTCGATTCCCACAGACTGCGCCAAATGTTGGATCGTGAAATCCTGGATGTTGATCTGGCAGCGAATTAAATGCCAGACAAGGGTGGAAAGATGCTTCTGCTCCCACTCCGGTGAACCTGCAGGTAGGGGAGCGCAACAGAGGGGGTGTCTCTAGGTCCCTCTCCGATGCTTAAATGAGTATATGTGTATGTATATCTCCAAACGTAAAGAACGTATGTAAAGCAAATGTATTTATAGGGTAAGGGAGATCAAACCGTATGAGGCAACTGAATATCTTAGTTTATATTGTGTTGCTGAAGATTCAGATCATGAGATATTGCAGTTACTGCGAGATATTGCAGTTATCATATCTAATCTTTAGTGAATATGTGACCGAGATACGCGGGATATCGTGGTCACTTCCTTATTAACGGTTAGTGGGACCAGAGGAGAGAGGCAAGGATCTCTTCAGGGCGAGCACTCTCATGGCGAGCAGTAAGAGGTCGTGGCCTGGTGAAAGGATGGCGAGCAGTCAAAGGAGCCTTTGGCGTTCGTATCGACTTTGGGCTCGATCTTGGGCCACTCTATGGTGGGCCAAGCTGACTTGTACTTAAGCTAATCCAGTTCGAGTATCTTGGGTTTACCCCCTCTACGGATATTGGGCCTTCGAGGCCTTTTCCTTATTGGGTTGTCACTATCGATACCCAACAGACCACATTCATACCCACAGATTCCTTCCAGCTTCAAGTAGAGACGAATTTAGGCCGCCATAGTGGGAATTCATGTCCAGTACATTATTGACCATGTTATAAGGAGCTGATGGATCTTCATCCCCAGGTCTCTTTGGATGATCGGAGAATATTAATGGTGATAGAACCAACCAGTAATCTCTCATGACTATTCTCCACTTTGCTGCATCTTCTGCAAACCATTCTGCATCAACACCTGAATTTTTTTTAAAAAAATAGAGTCTCCTAAAATCATTCATAATGAATTTCAATCAAGCATTTACAAATGAGATTCAATTGCTTCCCTCATTCTATTTTTCAACTACAAAAACAGAGCAGGTTATTGTAAGAAATATTTGAACAATGTAAAGGGTCTTGTACCCATACCTCAAAATTTCCTTGCCAACCTACATAAAAGAGATTTCCGGAAGTCCACACAAAAATGATATTTATGAATAAATTCAATTAATAAATCATATTTAAGAACCATAGCATTTTGTGATTCATTGGGAACTCCACATTGATTCTCTACTAAGTAGTAAGCCCACCCAAGATGAGTGCTCTCCTATTCCGACATCCCCGGAGCCTACGGTAGTACAGCCAAGACAGCGACGGGTTCTCTGCCCCATTTCCCATATAATTTCAGTTCAGTTCGATTAAGACTAGCCCTATAAGGCCAGGTTCTCTTTGCTTCAATTGGGATCCACCGCTTGCTGATTCCACTTATGCAATTCTGGAGAGAGCGGTAGAATGGTGATTCGATATCCATGCCCCTACAGCATATGGGAGTGGCTGAACTAAGTTTCCTGTTATGATGATGTGGAGGAAATGAATCAGGAAAAATGCACATCGAACATCATACCCATTCATTTTACACTAGACAGGCTCTGAAAGAAAATACTGATTTTTACCTGGAAGCATAACAGCTAGTTTTACTCATCTTTTTCCAAACAATAGTATCATCTTGTTGAGCCACAAACTCCCAACATAGATTATCTGCCAATTCGATGACGAAGTTTGGCTTCTTCTTGTTGGCTAAGTGAATGTTTGGCTAGGTAAAACTGAGTATTTGAGAATCAGAATTTTCACGGTTTCATTCATACCAATTCAGCAATACAAGAGGTAATATTTATACACCATTACTTTATATCTAGTGGCTATAATAATCATGATGTTTACCACTATATTACTATTGCTTAATTACTATTACACTTTTGACAATATTGCACATTGACTTTACTTTCTTGACTTGCTTTATGTTCCAATATGCTCAATTATTCTGACACTTCCCCTCAAGCTGAGTGGTCGGATCTCAGATACTCAACTTGCCCAGTACTTCCTTGAAAATCTTCGAGTTCACTGCTTTGGTTAGTATATCTGCTAGCTGATGTTCTGAACGAACAAATGGCAACTTGATGCTCCCTGCTTCGATATTTTCTTTTATGAAGTGTCTGTCCACCTCAATGTGCTTGGTCCGGTCATGTTGAACTGGATTTTCTGAAATACTTATCGCGACTTTGTTGTCACATCGTAGTTCACATGGCTTAGTTGGTGGGAAAGCAATTTATGTCATTAACTTTCTTAACCATAACACTTCAGTTAATCCTCTCGCTATTCCACAGAACTCTGCTTCTGCACTTAAGAGAGCCACTACCTTTTGTTTCTTGCTTCTCCATGTTACCAGATTGCCACCAATAAAGGTGACATATCCTGATGTGGATCTCCGATCAACTAGGTTGCCTGCCCAGTCTGCATCTGTGTACCCTTGGATCTCTAGATGACCATTTCTTCGAAATAGAACTCCATGTCCTGGAGTACTCTTCAAATATCTAATTATCCTCATAACTGCTTCCATATGATCCTCTTGAGGTTGATGCATGAACTGACTTACTACTCCAACTGCGTATGCAATGTCTGGTCTAGTGTGTGACAGATATATCAATTTACCCACTAGCCTCTGATATCGTTCTTTATCTGCTAGCTTCGCCCCTTCCGTTATGCGTAGACCGTGATTTACCACCATTGGAGTATCAGCCGGTTTGCATTCCAACATTCCGGTTTGTGTCAGAAAATCCAAAATATACTTACTCTGAGCTATAAAGATCTCTTCTCTTGATCTTAGTACCTCAATCCCAAGAAAGTATTTTAAATTTCCGAGATCCTTCATCTCGAACTCCTTGAACAGGTTTTTCTTCAACCTGTCCATCTCTTCTGGATCATCCCCTGTGACAATCATGTCATCGACATAAATAATCAAACAGGTTATTCGGTCTCCTATCTTCTTCAATAATAAGGTGTGGTCTGAGTTGCTTTGCTTGTATCCATATGTCTTCATGGCTATAGTGAACCTTCCAAACCACGCCCTAGGGGATTGTTTCAAGTCATAGAGTGACTTTTTCAGTCGACATACCTTTCCTTCTTGACCTTCATTTATGTATCCTGGAGAGACTTCCATATACACTTCTTCTTCAAGATCTCCGTGGAGAAATGCATTCTTCACATCAAACTGGTGGAGAGGTCAGTCTTTGTTTGCAGCTACAGACATCAATACTCTGATTGTATTTATTTTTGCTACAGGAGAGAATGTATCAGAGTAGTCAATACCATATGTCTGAGTATATCCCTTTGCAACCAGTCTTGCCTTATACCTATCGATGGAGTCATCCTGCTTGTATTTGATGGTATACACCCACCTGCAGCCTACCGATCTTTTTTTCAACTGGTAATCTGCACATCTCCCATGTCTTGTTTTTCTCCAGTGCCTCCATCTCGACATCCATAGCCTAACTCCAGCTCCTGGATTGTTGGGCCTCTCCGATTGTACTTGGAATATCTTCTGAGAGGATAGACATGGTGAATGCCTTTGCTTCCTCACTTAACCTCCCCCTTACTCCATTTGCCACCGGATATCTTGATTTGTTTGGCTCCCTATCTGGTGTGTATCGTTTTGGTGGTCGTCCTCGATTTTCTCTCAGAGGTAACTTGTATCCTTCCGTCCTTGGTTCATCCTGTTCTTCAATATCAACATCCTCAACTATATTGATATTCACTGGTTCAGACGGACTTATCGGGCTATTCTCGGATACCTCAAACGAGGGATTATGAGTTGTGACCCTTAGTTCGCTGGTTGCTACTTGTGTGTCCAATGATGGCTCACTGGTTTGGTCAGCCAGGTTAATTTGATCATCATGCGAGCGACTATGGCGTTCATAGGATAGAGTTGGACTACTTACCCAATCTAGTGGATCAAATATCTGATTCCCCCCTTGAACACTAGATTGGTGGTAGAAATATTCTGTTTCAAGAAAATCACAGTTCATAGTGGTGAACGTGTGACGATTTGTAGGATCATAACACCGATACCCTTTTTGATTAACCTCATATCCTATAAACACACTCTTGACAGCACAAGGATCAAATTTGGTGCGGTCAATTTTTGGTATATGTACGAAGACAGAGCATCCAAAGACACGAGGAGTAAGGCTGAGGTATGGGGGTATTTTGGTCATTTTTGACAGAACATGTATCGGTGTTTGAAGATGTAGGATCTTTGTGGGAAGACGATTTAGAAGATACGTAGCTGTTGCAACAACATCCGGCCAAATTCTTTTTGGCACTTTGGACTCGATAAGGAGGGATCTTGTCATTTCAAGTATGATGCGTTTTTTTCTTTCTGCCACACCATTCTGTTCTGGAGTGTGTGGACAGGAAGTTTGATGAATAATTCCTTTTTCTGAAAAGAAATTTTTCATATTTTGGTTGACAAATTCCCCTCCATTATCAGACCGAAGTACTTGAATATTTTTCTGAAACTGAGTTTGGATCATTTTGAAGAAGTGAATGAATTTGTCACACACTTCAGATTTTTGCTTTAAAAAATACACCCTTGTCATACGAGTGCAATCGTCTACAAATAATACAAAATATATGAGACCATGTCCCCCATATATAGGTGCTGGACCCCACACGTCAGAATGTACTAAGGAAAAAATAGACTCCATCCGAGTATTATGTGGCTTAAACGTTTGTCTATGACTTTTTGCAAGAATACAAGTCTCACAAAAAAGATTAATACTTTTATTCAAAAACAACTGGGGAAACAAGAGTTTTAGATAACCCGAGGATGGATGATCCAATCTCCTATGCCATAGCCAAGCCTCTCGTTCTGAAGATCCATGAGCAAGCAACACCGAACCTGGTTGAGCCATTTTGTCCACGTAGTATAGACCAGCGCGTTCAGTGCCACGCCCAATAATCACCCCTGTTTGGATATCTTGCAATACACAGAAATCCGGATTCATTACCAAAGTACAATTCATCTCCTTAGTGACATGAGACACTGACAACAATTTATTCGAAAGTGTCGGAAGTAGGAGACAATTTGATATCTTCAAAGTTGGTGAAATTTCTATGGTGCCCATTCCAGTAACTGGAGGCTTCCCTCCATTTGCCGTGTTAATATACTCAATCCGGGATCTCAGAATATTAACCAGATCATTTGAATCATATGTCATCGTATCTGTTGCACCGCAGTAAAAAATCCATTACTATTTTAAGTCTGGTTTTATGTTGGACTGAATAAGCCCGTGTCAAATGTTGAGGGACTGATTTGTAACAATCAGGGGCTATTTTTCAGTTTTTATAACATTCGGGAAAAAAACGCTAGGGTTAGAAATAGAGGGACTTGGATGCAATTTCCAAGTCCATATACCTTCATCTTCACCCGCACCTCGTCTGTCAACCGCAGCATCCTCATTTCCACTCCAGGAGCTCTCTCCTTGCGGCTGCTCCCTTGCTCCTCTAGGGTTCGGTCCGACGAACCCTTCCTGGCGCCGCGCCTCGCTTGGGTTCCAGCCGAACCCTTCGTCTTCAGGTAAGTTCCCTCAGCCCCGATTGTATGCTTGGTTGCTAGGTCCCGATTGAAAGCTCCGATTGTATGCTCGGTGTCGATTGTCTTCTTGGTTGCTTGGTCCCGATTGAAAGTCCCGATTGATGTATGCTTGGTCACGACTAATTGTTGCTTCCCGATTGATGCTTGCTTCGTGGTTGTTGTTCCATGTAAAATTAGGGTTTTCGTCGATCCCTACTATTCCGGCGAAGGGGCTACCGCCGGATGTTGGTGGCAACGATTAAGTCCAGCCGAAGGAGGACGCTCGTCCTGGGTCGGCTACGCCTCCGACAGATCCTTCGGGCTGATTGCTGCCGGTGCCTCCTCCGACGTCGGTGACCGTGGAGTTGCTCGTTGCGACGGCGACACGGTTCCGAGCCTTCTCCGCGCGGCTCTCATCCCACCACTCCGGGTACCCGACCAACTGAAAACATCCCTCTTTGGTATGCCTATTTTTTCCGCAATGTGTGCATTTTAGCTTGGATTTGTCGATTCGGGATGACGAACCACCGAGTTTCCCGGTTCTTTCCGACCGATTCTGTGGTGGTTGAAATTTTTTGCTGAATTTGTTGTCGGTTGTATATTGCCCCTAGCATGTAACCCGTAATCTCAACCCGATGATGGTCTGTCACCGGAGGTTGCCACTCCCAGGATGTGGAGCCTGGCAGCTTCCTTTCGGATGGAAGCATACGTTTCCTCGACTGAGGGTATTCGGTCCTGTCGAAGGACCTCTCGTTTGATCCCATCAAATTTGGGATCAATTCCCCCCAAGAATTGATAGACTTTAGTTTCGGTCCAAAGCTAATTGTGTGCGGTGATGTCACAGTTACACACCATCGGATTTGGTCTTCTGGCTTCGATCTCTCCCCATAGGGATTGCATCGTGAGCCAGAATTCTTCGAGCGTTATTGTCCCCTGAATCATCTTTGCAGCTTTGTTATGTAAATTGAATATTTGTAATCCATCCTTACCACTTTCGTAAGTAGTTTGTAATGCTTTCCATAAATCCCGGGATGTAAGGTAGTGTGCGACATTATTGGCTAGTCGTGGATCGGTATTCTGAATTATCCACGAAAACACGACTAGGTTGTCTTGTTGCCACCTTTCATAACCCGGTTCAGTTCAGTTTGGGGGTTCCAGGTCTCCGGTGAGATGCTGCATATGCCCCCGATCTCCAATAGCGATATGCATCAATCGGGCCCAAATATGATAATTTTGACCATTGAGCTTGGTACTTACCGTAATGGTTTCTGGTAAGTCCTTAGCCTGTTTTTGATTGAGGCTGAGGGCTATTTTGTTGGTTAGGTCTTCATCACTAAGACTTGGACCTGTTTGGGTTTGGGAATGACTTTCGGTGTCGGACATGTTGGTTTGGTCGGTTTGGTTCTGGTAGATGATGAGCAATCAGAAACCCAAGAACACAATCCTAGAAGGGATTGTGATCCTACTCTAATACCATGTTGGCTAAGTGAATGTTTGGCTAGGTAAAACTGAGTATTTGAGAATCAGAATTTTCACGGTTTCATTCATACCAATTCAGCAATACAAGAGGTAATATTTATACACCATTACTTTATATCTAGTGGCTATAATAATCATGATGTTTACCACTATCTTACTATTGCTTAATTACTATTACCCTTTTAACAATATTGCATATTGACTTTGCTTTCTTGACTTGCTTTATGTTCCACTATGCTCAATTATTCTGACACTTCTGGGACTCCACTATGCTCAATTATTCTGACACTTCTGGGACCCTTCTTGTTATTATTATCATCATTCCCAAGAGAATTGGTCAATGGTGATGTCCACACAAAGAATCCTCCAGGTCTCAATACTCTGTTAACTTCTATTAGGAAAATTCCATCTGCACGATCTAAATATAACTTATAGAACCATTTTGCACCTCTAATTTTACTAACAGTCTAACCCTAAGCAAAATTTTGTTTGTCAAAGAAGAATTCTTTGATAAGGTAAATTGCATTCCTCTAAATTCGCACAGCAACTAGTTATGTCAAGTAAACAACTCTCAAAATTTATCTCAACTACTGTCATTCTAGAAAGGGAAGGTGCACAAACGATACTTCCATCAATAAAGAAATGCACAGGAAAAATCAGTCCGAAGAAATGAATATGATGAAAAAAATGGGTCAAAAATAATTATATTCTACATCAAAAGAATGATAAGAACAACTTCAATCTTCAAATTACCATTTTGGTCCCAGTTGATTCCACACCTCAAGCAATGCAGCATATCAAAGGAAAGCGAAGGGAATGGCAACTGTTTTGAGGTAAAAGAAGTAATCATTGCAGGAAGACCTCTTTCAAGATTAAGCTGAACTTGACTTCCAGAAGTTTCGTAGTTGGCAATACACATAGTCAGTAGCTGTTTTGAGAGGAGGTGTGCTCCAAAGTTCCCATATCCACATCCTATATCCAAGACGGTTCTAACCTGCAAACAAGTAATATTATCTCTATCAAGATCGAGGAATTGTACTCTACTGCCTAACAAATATAAAGGTGAAGATATCCACTGACTATCACATAAGCAGAATTAGACAACGGTGGAAAACCATTCTCTTTTACTACTAAAACACCTATAATGACATAGTTGTCGCAGTGAAACCAAATTACGTTAGTAATCACCTTCGGATAAGCTACACCCATATTTAAACAATGGAATACAGAAACGAACAAGTAACAAATAAACTAAAAGAGAGAATACTATTCAAACTACCACGGCTTCAGCGAAGTTGTTGTGCGTAGTTTTCAATACCATCAAATGTGAGAGGTTGATCGGAACGATATCTGTTCTTCCTCCAAAATCATCATCCTTGAGATAACAGCAAAACTTTTTTTTTTTAACCAAAAGGAGAAAGAAAATCAAGTATGATTTTGAGACAAGCACAAACCTTTTGGTTATGCTGCCACAGGAGAGAACCTGCTATACAGTGATTTTCACATTAGCCACCCATCTGAAATCCATTCCAGTGGGCCACCTCAGGGGAATCTTATAGTTGAGAGGTGGAATAATAAGGCAAGTTTGCCTCAAATCGTACCCACAATGCCGTTCAAATACACTACTGCCATCCGAATCAGTTAAACCATCACTCTCAGAGATATTATAGCAAGGAACATAATATTCATACTCATCAGAACAGAATTCCAGTTCCCTGGACTTTGGGTAGCCGAGAGAGAGCTCCTCGATGTCCCACAAATCTGATAATACATGTTCCTGCAGAACACGATAGTGTTGGTTTATCTGTACCCTTGATGAGATTGAAATGGTCAAGGCCCACCAGAAAGACCCGTATATTGTGGTGGCGGCAATAAAGAATAAGCTGAATCTAAGCGAGAGCATGATATGCTTCTACCAATTTTTTGAACTTGCTACGCCAAAGGAGTCGGGTTCAAATCCATTCTCTGTTATATATTTTAGTGTAATTGGATTAACTAGTTGACCAATAGGATCCTAGTATCTCATTAAACAAGTTAGGAGGGTGCGGAGTACACGCTTGTGTTAAGTATATTATGATTCACTGTATCAGAGATTCATCAGTTGGTTAGAGCGTGTCAAAGGGGCACGCCCCATTTGCCGGAGTCCAGGGGCAGCGCCCCTGGCAAGGGTCGAGCTAATGAAGTCATAAAGTCACTATTCTAAAAATTCATTGTAAATTTGAATTTTTGGAACTAATGACTTAACTTTTTAACCTCAAAATTCTCGGTTTTTTATACACTTGCTTTAGAGCCAAGTATTAGACCAAACCATTGCTAGTTAGGCTGAACCATTGCTAGTCTTCTTTCTAAGGTGTCCCTTTGATTTTGAAGCCAAATTTTGAATCCAAAAGTCATGCAGTGGCCTAAATGTTGCATGCATTGGCCAAGGGATGTTGTGTCTCTTCCAAAGGGTGTGGCAAATACTATAAATTGGTCATAGGTGAGGTCCAAAAATTCATCTCAAACATTCACAATCCTTCTCAAGTTCTAGTTCAGTATTCTGATTTTATCCGATTGAAAGTTTGGGTGCCTCCAAATAATTTCAATCTGAAAGTGTCGTCACGACCTCTGAATAATCCAAGCATACATTTCAATAGTTCAACCACCATCCATTCGAGTGTTCTCCAACAAAGATTGAAACTATTTTTCTGAAGATGACGAACGGAGAATCTGCTAGAGACATGACTAGCAAATTTGCTAAGTTAGATAAGTTCGAAGGCAGTGACTTTCGAAGATGGCAAAAGAAGATGCACTTCCTTTTGACGACCTTAAAGGTGGTGCACGTACTAAGTACTCCCATGCCAGAACTACTCGACAATGAAACAGTGGAACAAACCAGACGCCGCTGCAAATGGGAGAATGATGACTACATTTGTCGTGGTCACATCCTGAACGGTATGTTTGATTCCCTATTTGATATATACCAAAATGTTGAGTCTGCAAAAGAATTGTGGGATTCCCTTGAATCCAAGTACATGGCCGAAGATGCTTCAAGCAAGAAGTTTCTTGTTAGTAATTTCAATAATTACAAAATCGTTGATACTAGACCAGTCATGGAACAGTATAACAAACTGTTAAGGATTCTGGGACAGTTTTCTCAACATAACATGAAGATGGATGAATCCATCTCGGTTTCTAGTGATATTGACAAACTGCCACCATCATGGAATGATTTCAAACATACCCTGAAACACAATAAGGAAGAGATGTCTCTTGTTCAACTTGGAATTCACTTCAGGATTGAGGAGTCTTTAAGGGCTCAAGAAGTTGACAATAAACCTAATGGTAAGAACCAAGTTGGTCACTCTTCTGTAAACATGGTTGAAGAGGGTCGATTTTCAAACTCGAACAAGGGAAACAAACGCAATTTTAAAGGAGATGACAACAAGTCTTTCAACAAAAAGCCTAAGGTGGCATGTTGGAAGTGTGGCAAACCCGGTCATTTCAAGAAGGATTGTCGGGTTAGAAAAGGCAAGCATAATGCTGGTCCAAGAGGATCTAAGGATCCTGAAAAGCAACAATGTCAGATTTTAATACAAAATAATAATTCGGGTCCGAATTATGTATCAGTAATATCTTAGGCATTTTATGTGCAGGATGATCATGTTGCATGGTGGATTGATTCAGGAGCAACAACTCATGTGTGCAAAGATCTTCGTTGGTTCAAAGACTTTCAACCAATTGAAGATGGATCTGTCTTAAAGATGGGAAATGTTGCAATTGAACCAATCAAAGGACTAGGAAATGTCAAGCTTGTCTTTACTTCAGGAAAATGTCTCTCTTTAAACAATGTATTGTATGATCCAGGGATTCGAAAGAATCTCTTATCTGGTGTTGTTTTGAACAATTGTGGTTATAAACAACTGTATGAAAGTGGCAAATATATTTTGTCAAAACATGGTTCTTTTGTAGGATTTGGGTATTTAAGTAATGGTATGTTTATGTTGAATGTTAAGGTTTCATTTGATAATGAATCTGCCTGCATGACTTCTATTAGTACTAGCAATAATATAAATAAATCAGATTTATGGCATGCTAGACTAGGTCATGTTCATTATAAAAGAATGAAAGATATGTCTAAAATGAGTCTTATACCTGCTATTGATATAAACAATGAGAAATGTAAAACTTGCATGTTAACTAAGATAACTAGAAAACCTTTCAAGGATGTAAATAGAGTTTCCAATGTATTGGAATTGATACATAGCGATTTATGTGACTTTCATGCTACTACTTCATTAGGAAATAAAAAGTATGTTATTACTTTTATTGATGATGCTTCCAGATATTGCTATGTTTATTTGTTGCATGCTAAGGATGAAGCTCTTGATAAATTTAAAATTTATAAAAAGGAAGTTGAGCTACATCAAAGTAAATTGATTAAAAATTTACGTACTGATAGAGGAGGTGAGTATTATGATCCAGTATATTTTCAATCTACTGGTATAATACATCAAACTACAGCTCCTTATACACCACAACAAAATGGTGTGTCTGAAAAGAAGAATAGGACTTTGAAAGAGATGGTTAATTCCATGTTATCCTATTCAGGTTTAAGTGAAGGTTTTTGGGGTGAGGCTATGTTAACAGCCTGTTATTTATTGAATAGAATTCCTAATAAAAGGAATAAGATTACCCCATATGAGTTGTGGTATAAAAAGCCACCAAAATTAAGTTTTCTGAGAGTTTGGGGATGTAGAGCAATTGTAAGGCTCATTGAACCCAAAAGAAGAAACTTGGGTGAAAGAGGTATAGATTGTATCTTCATTGGGTATGCTGAGCATTCATATGCATATAGGTTCTATGTATTAGAATCTAATGACTATGTGTCTGTTAACACATTTATAGAATAAAGAGATGCTACCTTTGATGAAGATAGATTTACATCTATACCTAGACCAAAAGATATGATTCAAAATTCTTTAAGTTCAGATACTTCTGGTGGTACTGTTTCTGTACCTGGACCGACTGAAGCAAGAAAAAGTACTAGAACTAGAAAGGCCAAATCTTTTGGATCTGATTTTCAACTTTATTTGGTTGAAGGGTCAAGAGATGATGTTGAGTATCAGTATCAATATTGTTTTATGATTGAAGAGGATCCAAGAAAATTTAGTGAAGCTATGACTTCAAGAGATGTTGCATTCTGGAAAGAAGCTATCCAGGATGAAATGGGTTCACTCATGAATAATAATACATGGGAATTGACTGATCTACCTCCTGGTTGTAAAGCTTTGGGAAACAGATGGATTTTCAAAAGGAAAATAAAAGTGGATGGTAGCATAGATAAGTATAAAGCAAGATTGGTTATCCAAGGCTTCAGACAGAAGGAAGGGATTGATTACTTTGATACTTATGCTCCTGTTGCTAGGACCTCCACTATTAGGTTATTAATAGCACTTGCAGCTATTCATAACCTTGTAATTTATCAAATGGATGTGAAAACTGCATTCTTGAATGGTGATTTGGATGAGGAGATTTATATGAAACAACCGGAATGGTTTGTTATGCCTGGAAATGAAAACAAGGTGTGCAAGTTGAAGAAATCATTGTATGGTCTTAAACAAGCACCAAAACAATGGCATCAAAAATTTGATGATGTGGTATTGTCTAATGGTTTTCTTCTTAACCAAGCAGACAAATGTGTATATAGCAAATTTGATACTTCTGGTAAAGGAGTTATTATTTGTCTATATGTAGATGACATGTTGATTTTTGGTACTGACCAAAATCAGGTTGATAAAACCAAGAAATTTCTGTCATCTTATTTTGACATGAAGGATTTGGGGGAGCCTGAGGTGATTCTTGGTATAAAGATCATGCGAAAGAACAATGGTATTTCAATCTCTCAATCCCATTATATTGAGAAGATTCTGAATAAATTTAATTTTAAAGATTGTTCTCCAGTTAGCACTCCCATAGATCCTTGTCTTAAGCTTCTACCTAATAAAGGTGTGGCGGTATCTCAACTTGAATACTCAAGGGCTATTGGTTGTCTTATGTATGTCATGATTAGCATTAGGCCATATATTGCTTATGTTGTTGGAAAGCTTAGTAGATATACTAGCAATCCAAGTTCACATCATTGGCAAGCATTAAATCGAGTATTCAAGTACTTGAAATGAACCATGGATTATGGTTTGACTTATACTTATACTTGAAGGATATTCAGATGCAAGTTGGATTTCCAATGTGGAAGATCATTTTTCTACAAGTGGATGGGTATTCCTTCTTGGGGTAGGTGTCATCTCTTGGGCATCTAAGAAACAAAGTTGCATTACTCACTCAACAATGGAGTCTGAGTTTGTTGCATTAGCATCGGCTGGCTAAGAAATCTGATTTACGAAATTCCATTATGGCCTAAACCGATATCTTCTATATCTATCAGATGTGATAGTGAATCTGCCTTGGCTAATGCATATAGGCAAGTATACAAAGGAAATTCTAGACACTTAGGTGTTAGACACAGCATGATTCGTGAGCTCATCATGCATGGTGTTATATCAGTGGAGTTTATAAAAACTAACATAATTTAGCCGATCATTTAACCAAGGGGTTACGAAGGGATCTTGTGCACAAATTGGATGTGGGGATAGGATTAAAGTCCATTTGAAATCTCTCATGTTGAGATACCCAATTCCCATCTAATATGACATTAGGTGTTGAATTCAATGTGGAAAGTTTGACATCTAGAGATTGGAACACATTGGTTATATTATCCCAAGGTATGTGTTCAGACCTGCAAGTAAAGGAGGTTGAAGTTTAACTTCTTAATAGTTCTTTTGAAAAATTGCATATGCAGGTGCAAGAGTAAAAGAGCTACCTATGTAAACATGAAGTTTAGCCGCTTCAAGAAGCTAGGACTTGACTTTGATATGTTTATGAAGGATTAGGACACAAGGCTAGTAAAAGATAGTGTCAAGAAAGGACATTTGAGAATGTTAATTTATGTGTATATTATCTTCATGTATTCACAATGAATAGCAAAGGTTCAATCCATAGTGACACCTTGATATTCGAATATTTGAAATGTGTAATACACTAAGATGAAATTCAATCGTCATGATATTTCATTTATGCATAAGTTTGTTGTATTGTTTGATTGTGATCTTATGTTTAGTTAATCAAGGATTACACTAAAATGGGGGAGGATTGTTATATATTTTAGTGTAATTGGATTGACTAGTTGACCAATAGGATCATAGTATCTCATTAAACAAGTTAGGAGGGTGCAGAGTGCATGCTTGTGTTAAGTATATTATGATTCACTGTATCAGAGATTCATCAGTTGATTAGAGACGTGTCAATGGGGGTCAAAGGGGCAGCGCCCCTGGCTGGGGTCGAGCTAATGAAGTCATAAAGTCACTATTCTAAAAATTCATTGTAAATTTGAATTTTTAGAACTAATGACTTAACTTTTTAACCTCAAAATTCCCGGTTTTTTGTACACTTGCTTTAGAGCCAAGTATTAGACCAAACCATTGTTAGTTAGGGCGAACCATTGCTAGTCTTCTTTCTAAGGTGTCCCTTTGATTTTGGAGCCAAATTTTGAATCCAAAAGTCATGTAGTGGTCGAAATGTTGCATGCATTGTTCAAGGGATGTTGTGTCTCTTCCAAGGGGCAAAGTGTCTCTTCCAAAGGGTGTGGCAAACACTATAAATTGGTCATAGGTGAGGTCCAAAAATTCATCTCAAACATTCACAATCCTTCTCAAGTTCTAGTTCAGTATTCTGATTTTATCCTATTGAAAGTTTGGGTGCCTCCAAATAGTTTCAATCTGAAAGTGTCGTCACGACTTCAGAATAATCCAAGCATACATTTCAATAGTTCAACCACCATCCATTCGAGTGTTCTCCAACATTCTCGATGTTGTTTTACGTAGATGGAGAACCACTCATGTGATTCAACTGGGAAGCAAACTTAGTATGGGATTGATCAAAGGAGTCTTCTCTTGCACCGAGATCTTCTTTCTCATTCTTGTCTTTCATCAGGGAATCCAATAAATCCTGAGAGCCGCTAGAGACACGAGACGCCAAACTACCTCGTAGAAGAGGCCTGGACATTTCCTACCTGGAAATTTCACACAGCGGAATAAGAATGGTTCAGAGAAATAATGTAAAACATCATTAGAAACAAATTTGGAAAGGGTGAGTAACAATTACATAAATCCTACTGAGTATAGTGAATCAAGAATCCATAGTTTGTTTGAAGATTTGGGTGGATTGCTTAATTGGGAGAGTGGATCTTTGAACCTGGAGCCCAGCACTCCTCCATCCAATAGAACTCCTAAGTTTTTTTTAGTTTTTTTGTCAGAAAACTCCTAAGTTAAAAGATAGATTTTGCAGAAAGGGTGATGAATAAAGCATGGCACTTACTTTTCTCGACTTGGGCTACTTTAAAATTTCAGTTCATATTTTAGACAAATTTCCACTGGATCAATACCTGTCACCGAAATTTGAACTGAACGCACAAACGATTGGACATCAATCTGGCGATTCATCGACTCAGACCATATCAACTTAATCAAAAGAAAACATAAGAGACCTGATCAACGAAAAGCAGAAAAAATTACCTCAAGCAGGATGGTGTTAGAAGATATATAGCGATTGGAATATAGCTGTTAGACAAATATAGATGTTAGGATTAGTGTATAAATAGACATCTCATATGTACCCAAAATACAGATTGACAATATACAATTCTCAATTCAATCCAATCTCTCAATACAACCCAATATCAATATTCAATCCAAAACAATACAATCCAACAGATGGTGACTGCATGAATTCCAACAAATTGGAACGACTTCCCGAGTTATTATATGTATGTACGATCGCATAACGAAGCGCAAACACTTTCTGTTATTTCTCTTCTCCCCGTAGCTGGACAGTGGAAATAGTACTAAAGTCGGACCAACCTCAGCTCGTGAAATGATTAGGGACTTATTTGTTGGATCACTGTTTTCGTAGGACTCAGTTTGGTGCGTCATCGTCGGTTCTCTTGCTACTTTGTTGACTGGTCGGTTCTCTTGCTACAAGGGAAGTATCGAATACTCTATTAAACTATAAATGAATGGTTTGGTATTTACAACCCCTTACATGATACCTGAGTCAAGTCAGGTCTTACCCTGGTTAGCCTAGGTGTCATTTGACGAAGTGATCATGGTTAGATGATTATTAATGAGCCGAATGACAGGTGCTTTTTCCAGTGTCCTTTTGTCAGACCTGTCCTTGTCATCCCATAAATAGTCGTAATAGGTCAGAAGGCGTCGTATTGTACGCTAAAGGTACTCATTTATCCCCTCACTTCCTCTGTACCTACTACCTAGTACCGTCTTGTCCCCTATGAGGTGGCCTAGGCTTGGAGCATAAGGCGTCTGGACTGATGGTGTGCCTATTAGTAATGGGCCAATGTGAGGAATAGTGTAAGGCAGGGTCCAGAGCGTTCGAGGTGAGTACCAGGGTGTCGCCATGTCTTCGTGTTAACGGGACTTGTTAGCTCAGGAACACATATGCACATATGCACTTATAGTGTCAAGGCGTCGCTCTGGCACCCTTATGGTCGAGTTGATTTATGGTCGGGTCGCCCGAGACGATGAAGGGTAACACCCAACATTATTGCTTCTAACGATATAGAGAGGGAAGGAACAAGAACAAGAATCTCTTATCTACCTAACTGCAATCTCCAAGTTGAGTTGAGCGAATTGGATCACTAACCATTTGTGAATTTTTTACCAAACTATACCTCAAATAAAAAACATTTACATAAATATTCTCAATGTTAAAGCAAATTGGGAGTTTTCAAATAAAAAACCATTTGAGAGTTTTTTTTTCTACCCGCGACTGAGAGTCGCGGGTGAATATTTAAATGTTTTTTTTATCCTCCCATCATTTATCGTATATGTGATCTTCACACCCTGACAAAGAACATAGAAGAAAAGGCAAAAAGGAGGCTCTGCGTTTCTTACGGGTGATGTGGGAATTACAGAATTTAAGGAGGAAGAGGGAAATAATTGACAGAATTTAAGGAGAAAGGTTGGGGGAGGGTATGTTTCCAATGTGTCTCGGAGCATACTAATAAATGCGTTGTCACTTACTGGTTGAACAACTTGTCTACATTTTGACTATTATTGGAGGGAAGTGGTGTGGTACATGCTGATACTTGATCCCGTGGATTATAACCGTGCATTAAACAATACTAAAGGAGCTTTCTAGATTCCATCGGGATTTAATTCTATTGGCTCAAGTGCACGCATCTCAATTGGTGGGAGGATAAAAAAAAGCATTTAAATGTCTATCCGCGGCTCCAGTTGCGGGTGACATTTAAGTTAACGTAATACTGTTTAAATGTCCACCAGCAACTCCCAATCGCGGGTGACAAAAAAGAAAACTTCAACCCGCGACTCTTTCGTATTTGTTTAAAATTTGAGGATATTTTTATAAATATTTTTTATTTGAGGCGTAAATTGATAAAATTCATTGTTGCTATGCTATAAAAAATAGTGCAGCAAAAATGTCCTTTCTCCATCTATACTGCAAGAAACTCTCGCCCAAGGAAATCCCAAAGTGGAAAGATGAAAGGATTATCAATACGGACTACGGAGATGGGTTTCTCTTTTATTCCACCAAGCCAGCAGAAACAGAAACACTGGTTTTTTCTTTCTTTTTTTTACCCAATTTTTTGTGAACAAATGCTAGTCTCTTTTTCCCAGAGATGAACATCAATCTTTAACAGTGTCATGTGAATGGAACCTGTATCTAGATCTACGCAGCACCGAAATTTCATAGAATCGGTTGAATGACTAGTAGAACGAACTATTATTTTGACTGTAGCCCAAATTGCGGACACTAGCGTAGAGGAGTACCTAACCCACTGAAGAATGCATATCCACATATATATATATATATATATAATGGTAAAGTTCTATAATTATTATTTATTTATTTATTTTCAGATTTTGAGTTTTCCTTTAAAATTTAAATCATAAATTAAATTTATCTCATCCGTCCATATTTTCAGTCAAATTTAACATAATAACTTTTGAAAATTATATATACATATATATAAAATGGGTTAAAAATCAGTAGCTACTTGAACTTTGGACGTTTTGCAACGAGCTACCCAAACTTTGAAAAATTCAAAACGGGTTACCTCAACTTTGAAGAAGGTGCAAATAGCTACCTCCGTCCAATTTTTCGTCAATTGTCGTCGGAAATTCGTCAGAAATTGGATGGAGATAGCTATTTGCACATTCTTCAAAGTTGAGGTAGCCCGTTTTAAATTTTCCAAGTTCGGGTAGCTCGTTGCAAAACATCCAAAATTCAGGTAGCTATTTAGTATTTAACACATAAAAAATTGTTACAATTGAGTCTCGATTCGATTGGAGCTCGAGTCTGGGTTTTAACTAAGGTCAACCCTCCATGGATGGGTGGTCAAGTCAGGGTTCAAAGTCAGATCTCGTCCTCCTTGATTGGGGTTCAGTTGAATCTCAATCAAATCTGGACTTAATTATAATATTTAAAATAGTTAAATCGTGACATTTTTAAATTTTATGTTTTTTCACAATTTTTAAAATATATTCTATTGAGTTTGAATGAAAAAGTTGACGGACGGGGCAAACTTAAACTTTGGTCAAACATGAGGGAAAGAAAATTACGATTTAAACTTTAAGTGAAAACTTCAAAATTTAATCAAATATTAGGGTCATTGTGATATTTAACCTTATATAATATTGTTTTAAATCCAATTAAACTAAACTAAAAGAATGGAATGGAATGTGAAAAAATATTAAAAAAAAAGGTTAATTACCGTTGGCACATGTGACTGAACGGTTCAAACTTGAGCTCAACAGTTACTTATGTTGGCAGATGTGACTGAATGGTTACATATGTTAATTATCTCCGTTAAACTTGCGCATGTACTGTGCACGTGATCTTCTTCAAAATTAAACTTCCTAATCTATCATTTTCCTTCTCCAGTACGATTCTTCTCATTCTCTAGTACTCCCCTTCGTTCTGATTCAATTCGTCCTTCAATTCCAGGATTCGTCTTCGATGACGCCTCCATTTCTGCTCTGAGCTCTGAATCGTCAATGGAGGCCATCAAGAAACAAGCCACGAAGCTCCGCGATCAGGTCGCCAAACAACAACTGGTTTGCATCTTCTTCACCTTGTCTATCTGTCGATGGTACCAGGATCTCAGATTATCTATCCACGCGGTTCTTGTTGTGGATCGTTTGCATCTTAAAACCTACCGGAGATCGGCTTCTTCGTCGATTTGACTATTTTGGGTGGCGTTCTTGATTTAGGTAGATTGAGAAGACTTGAGAAGCTTTACATATCAACCCGGGCTGGAAAAGTAAGTTGTAGTTTGTTTAGGTAGGAGTTTGTATATGGTTGTTACTAACTATAAGTTATTTAATTGTAACAGTATTTTCAAAGGGACATAGTTCGTGGTGTGGAAGGCTACATAGTCCATGGATCAATTCAAGTTGAAATTGGTAAGTGGGTGAAAACTCTGGAACATAGGTATCATGAATTTTAGCACTATATTTTGTTGAACATGCTTAGATCTGTACATGGAGTAAACTAGATGCGAATTTCTTCCTTCAGATATTGCAATGAGACTTTTGAAATGTTTGACAGAGATCTTCTACCTTGGATACTGCAATACAAGAATCGGTGTTCCTACTGCTTATTAGATATTTAGATCTATAGTCTTTGTTGAGAAATTACAAAGCACACCTTGTGTTCGACAAAATGCCTATGAGGGGTTTAGTTCATAATGTTTGATACTAAAGTGAAATTCACTACTATAATAATAGTTCAAGACAATTAGTAATTAGTTTAAGGATATGCATTAGTAGAGTGATGAACTAAAAATCTATATATGATGTTACAATGCAGAATGGTTTGGGTGATACAATTCAGGTTTCTCTTACTGAACCTCCTGACGAAGAGATTGATCATTGTAAACGATTGGCCAATCTGGGTATGAGAGCAGCTGAGCTTCAGAAAGGAGTGGTAATGCTAAAGCTTCCTTACCTATCATTGGGATTACACCGTGTAACTAGTAAGCATAACAAATTATACACTTTTCTACATTTTCAGAGTGGATGATTTTGCAGAAGTTCATCTCTTGCATATTGACCTTGATCCACCAAAAAATATTTCTTGTCTTGTCTGTACAGAATTTCTAGTGTAAATCATTCTCCCTTTGACAAAAAAAAAAAAAATTAATCACTAACTTAGTGTATGTTTCATGCTTTTCAATTATTTCAACATATTGATTGAATCATTGTTTTTGCAGAGAAAGAAGATCAGAACTGCTCGCAAAGTGTAGAAGAAAGGGCGAAGTCTTTTTAATCAGTTATACATCATTCTGAAACTTGTCAGTTGGTAAAAATGTCAAAAACAGAAATATGGCAAGAGATATCACCAGTGCTCTTCATGTAATTTCCACAATCTGGTTACTGATGCATTGAAATTTTCTTCATTTTGGTAAATTAGACTCCAAGCAATGACCCTTAGTTTGTAATGCTCTTTAGGCACTTTGTACATAACTTTGTATTATTTTGGCTTGTATATAACTTTGTATATAACTTTTTATGTATCATTTTTATTTTTGCAAAGGTGGTGACTTATGTTTGTGGAGAACTTGTTAAATGATATTTTATATTCTCTTAAATGTTATCAAACGGTCACTTTAGTTTGGACATTTTGTTACCTAACCGTTACTACATCATAATCCATAAACATAAAAGGGGGGGTAGAATCGTCTTTAAATTAGGTCACATGACTTATTCGTGACAGTCATACAGAAATATGTGACGGAAACTTAACGGAATAACCGTTCAGTCACATCCTCAAATTTAAGTAACAGTTCAGTCACGCAAAATAAAATGAGTAACTTTTTAATCACACGTTAACACATAAGTAATTGTTGATGTAATTAACCCTTAAAAAAACGTGGTATTTTTTATTTAAAAATTAGTAAAATAAAATATCAAATTAATACATATGTTTTACCACTTAAAAAAAACTAGCACTAGATGACTTATTAAATTTTCTTATGTATTTAATATTTACTCATTACACCAACTTTTATATGATTGCATTAAACATTTTTATACTTGATATGTTTAGTTTTTGATAGTCTTACTGATTTTGACTAAATTTTATGTTTGATAAAAAAAATTTAAAAGTCATCATTTATTTCGTTAGGTCTTTAATTTGATTATCTACCTCTTAGAATTATTATTTTTAATGTTGACCTGAACAATACCTAAATTCCGATGAAATGAACGAAGTTAATGGGTTTTTCTAAGATAGAATTATTGGAGTTTTGACTATTTTATTACCTAAGTTAACCGAATTTTATAGTCGATTAGAAAATAAAAACTCAACGTTGTTTATTTCATTAAAATTCTAATTTATTATTTACATACTTTGAATCGGGTGTCCTATGGCCCGTGTCCGAGCCCAGATCCGGTCCCCAGGGTTCGGTGACCTGGTCGGGGTTCGGACCCTAGCTAGGGGACCCCAGTGTGGTTGGAATCGAGTCGGGACTTGTTTGAAACATTAATTAGTGTAAGTTTGTAGGGTGTAATTGTAACATTTAGAATTTTTTTTGTAAAGATGATTAAAAAATAGTATTTTTTTTTTTACTCTTCCTTACCAAAGATATAATTATCTAAATATTTGTGTAATAAAAGAATACTAAGTAATAAAGAAATATATATATATATATATATATATATATTATACTAGTTGTTAGTGATAAAGAATACGTTGTCATTATATTGTAAATTCATGTTTGAATCCTAGTAGATTAATTATTATTTTTTAAGAATTCTAGTTGTTTAAGGTTAATGTCGACAATAATGAGGTGAAAATCTGAAAGTTCTGATTATAAATGACATTCTTTTTATAATTGTCATTTTTATGTGTTTAACCGTATTATTATAGTGTGGTGGAGTGATGACAACGATAAATTTTCTACCCTAAACGAGCATAAGAACTTCTGTTTTAAAAGTGTCCAAATATTTCCAATATCAGATAATATCAATATTAAACTCCACAAGATCTCGAAATGCATGTGCATCACTATATGTAGAGTACATTTTGGAAATTTCTAAAATTTTAGGGTATTAGAACCTCTCATCTCAATGATACTTAGTGTCACTCTAGCACTTGGAGAGATGAGAGAGAGTGTGATAGAGAGAGAAAACCAAAAAGTGCTACACATTTATTGCATGAAAGGTGTTTGGTATCTGTCCTAAGTCAAAATCCCTAAGCTCAGCGTGAAATCTCTAATTTTCCCTCAGCTCGCGATTTGATCTGCTGTTGGTGACTCCGTCGGATTTCCACGACGATCTAGCTTAAGTCAACTCCCCCCTCTCACACCTGGTTTACCCAGTGTGTGATCACTCCTTCTTCTCTGGTCGGAGCTCCATCACCAAAGTTTGCGGTGTTAAGGCAAGAACTTGCTTTCCCCCCTTTTATGTTAGGCTAGAACTGATATCCTGCATATCCTGCTCGCCTCTAGTGCCCGTTTTTTTCTCCTTTAGTAGCTTTATCTGTTTGTAGGGGGCTAATACTACTGTGAAGGTGTGTGGGTATGACTTCCATGAGTGAAGATGGAAATGGCCCCCGTAGGGCTGTTCTGTCCTTGGTCTCAAAGCTCCCCGAAATGAAAGCTGCTAGGCTTGTGGGTCGGATGATCACCCAAAAGCCGATCAGGTGTAGTGCTGTGTTCACGCTTATGAAAGCTGCTTGGGCCAGCTTTGGCTCGGTGAAGATGGCCAGCTTTGAAAAGGAAGAAGACAGGGACAGGGTCCTAGACATGTCCCCGTGGGCTGTCCACGGACAATGTATAAATTTAAAACTGATGCTGCCCAACCAAAGTATAGATGATGTTGACTTCAGCACTATCCAGATGTGGGGGCGGGTGCATGGGCTCAGCGGGGTGATGCTAAACTTAGACAATTCTAAGCAGATTGTTGAATCTGTTGGGAAAGGATTGTGTTTTGACAATGAGAGGGAGATGCAGCTGAGAGGTTACATCAGGTTTAAAGTTGAGCTGCATGTATTTGAGCCGGTTAGTCCTGGTTTCTGGTGGACGAATGATCGAGGAGAGGAGAAGTGGGCTCAACTGAAATATGAAAGGGTGTCCGACCTATACTACGGTTGTGGACGACTGGGGCATACGTCTCAGATGTGCAACTTGGATATTGTTACATCTGAAGTAAATGTTAGGTTGCCCATGTACGGGCCCTGGCTTTCTTGCCCGAGACAGAGGAAACTGGACTCCTAGTTCAAAACTGGTGGAGGACAGGAGAGCCGTGGCATGCAAAGGGACCCCTCCTGAAAGAGATGGCGAGACATGATGAAGGAAGAAATGAAGGAGGCTGGCCGTGCTGGTGGTGTGGCTAAACTCCCTGAATCTGAGGGGTCAGGATTATGTGGGGTCCCGGCCTCACGGGCCAACTCATCAACTGAAGAAGATCTTCCAAGTGAGGCCTGCCCTCATTTGGGTCAAGAAGCACGAGGTGCAGTGATGAATCTGACAAGGGACTTTAACTTGAACCTTTCCCTATCTCTCCTCGACCTGAACCTGGAACCTGTTGATGTACCCCCTGCTCATACGCCACTGCCATGGACGCTCAGATGATGACCTAAATGCTATCCCTCCACCCTCACCCAACCTTGACACTGACCATAGCCTCCATGATATTAGCCTTAACCTATCCCTCCTACCCCTGTCCCTTCCCATGGCTCAACCATCAAACCAGCTTAGTTGCACCTAGCCTCTCTCCCCTGACACCAGTAACAGCCTCGATACTGCCCCCATTCTCCTCGCCCTACAGCTGCAGCCCTGCCCCCCCACCTTGATCCATCCTCTAGTGATCGAACCTGAGCCTAGTTACTATTCAATCCTCACACCCTTATTCACCACTATACCTAATCCTCCACCACTTATCAAGCCTACCCCCAGCTATCACCCTCCTCCCACCCTCGCTTCTCCTGCTCCATTGAATCCCATCGCTCAACCCCCCCTCTACCAGCCTCCCTCAGGTGCCAAGTCTTGGCAAGCAGCTGCAGCTTTGTTATGATAGGAAGGAGGATTAGCTAAACCTCCAACCGAGCAAAAAAAGGAAAGTCCAGGGTCCTAACCTTCCCCTGTCAAAGGCTAGGCCCTCAAAAGGGGTCGCCGATAAACCAAAACCCGTTGCTAGAGACAACAAGGTGCTGCGAGGAAAAAGGTTGGGCAGACGTGACGAAGAGGACACTAAGAATAAGGATTCCGGTGGCTGTTCCAAAATAGCCACGCAGGGTTAATGAGTGTCCTAAGCTGGAACTGTTAGGGGTTGGGTTTTCCTCTGACAGTTCGTCCTGTAAAAGACCAAATTAGGAGACTCTAGCCGGTTATAGTCTTCCTCATGGAGACTAAACAACCGGAGGCTTCGTGTGAGAGGATTAGAAGAGCAGTGGGTATGAGCCAGGCAATTTACGTGAACCCGGTGGGTAGTAGTGGCGGGTTGGCGTTATGGTGGAGTGACGATGTGGCGATCGCAATAAACCACATCAGCAAGAACATTATAGATGGGGAAGTCCAATTTGAGGATGGGTTAAAGTCCCATGTGACTTGGGTCTACGGGGACCCGAATTATCGAAGAAGATGTCATAACTGGGATCGACTAAGAACCTTGGGAGGTAATAGATCAGCCATGTGGTTGATTATGGGAGACTTTAATGATATTTGCCACCCATGGGAGAAGGAGGGGGCAGGCCGAAGGATCAAAGGAAGATGGACAGCTTTAACCGCCTATTAGAGGACCTTAGAACGGGGGACCTCGGTTTTAAGGGGCAAATGCACACATGGGCTAATAATAGGGGAGGGGAAGCCCGTATTGTGGAGCGACTCGACCGTGCATTGGCAAACGACCAATGGACTAGCCGGTACCCGAGATCACAGTGTATGCATGGGATCGCCCTTGGGTCCGACCATGCTCCAATCTTGATTGCTAAGGATGTTTCAGACCGAAGGGGGTGGAGAACCTTCAAGTTTGAAGACATGTGGCTCGAGAAACCGAATTGCCTTGAGGTTATCAAACGAGCTTGGACTAGAGGGGGTAGCATCTCATCGCCGTATGACTTCAATAGGAAGTTAACAGAATGCAGGAACCAACTTGTTTCATGGAGCAGATCCACCTTTGACAACAATAAGATCAATATCGAGAGAACAAAGAATAGACTGTTGGAGATTGCCAAGGCTACCCCGAATGATGAGCTACTTGTGGAGGAAAAAGTCCTTAAATCAAAGTTACACGCACTATGGAAGTGCGAAGAAATCTTTTGGAGGCAAAGATCTCGGGTTCGATGGTTGAGGGAAGGGGACAAGAACTCGAGATTCTTTCACCAAACAAAGTTGGAGAGGCGGAGACGGAACAAGATCTTAAGGTTGAGGAGTAGGGAGGGGGAATGGCTAGAAGAGGAACAAGAAATCATAGACGAGGTTTATAGCTTCTTCTCGGGGTTGTTCCAAAATGATGATACCGGGCCCTCGGGGAGGGAGGGGGAAGCCGAAATCCTGTCCTGCTTAAACCGGGATGTCACTGAGACCATAAATAACAGTTTGACAAAGATGGTCTCGGAAGGGGAGGTGCGCGATGCAGTGTATCAACTTGGGGGGTCTAGGGCACTGGGTCCGGACGGGTTCTCGGGATCATTCTATCAACACTCATTGAAAGTCATTGGCCTAGACATCGTCACAATGGTAAAGGCTTTCTTCCAAACAAGTATGCTTCCCCCATCCCTTAATAATACAGAGATCACCCTTATTCCTAAAATTCCTAACCCGTTGAGTGCCCCAGATTTTAGACCGATTCGCTTATGCAACTTCGGTTATAAAATTATAGCTAAGGTTCTGGCGAACATGCTTAAAACCTGGTTGCCGGAACTCATTACCTTTCTCCAAAGTGCCTTTGTATCAGGTAGGCAAATTCAGGACAACATCATAGTGGCTCATGAGATGATCCACTACCTGAAGTCAAAACAGAAACAGACCACAGCTTCTTCCGATTGTGCCATTAAAATAGACATGGAGAAGGTGTATGACAGGGTGGACTGGTTGTTCCTTCGACAGGTCATGGCTAAGCGAGGTTTTGACCCGAGATGGATCGAATGGGTTATGGCTTGCGTTACCTCGGTCTCCTACCAGGTCATTGTTAACGGGAAGCGCACAAACCGGATCAAGCCACAAAGAGGAATTAGGAAAGGGGACCCGATGTACCCTTACCTCTTCATTTTGATAGCTGACGTCCTCTCTCGAAGGGTGGAACAAAAGGTGGGGTCTAGGGAATTGATTAGGGTTAAACCGGCTAGAGAAGCACCGGAGATCATCACCTCATGTTCGCGGACGACTCCCTTTTCTTTATAAAGGGGACTTTGGAGAACGCTCAGGTGATGAAATCTATCCTAGACGAGTACGGGTCAGCTTCGGGTCAAAGGGTTAACTTCACAAAATCAGCTTTATTTGCGGGTGCAGACGATAGTAACCCTTGTTTTGCTGCGGTAGCTGAGCTGTTTGGAATGATTCTGGTTCAAGACCCGGGTAAGTACTTGGGCCTCCCTTCTCTATGGGGGAGGTACAAATGTGAGACCCTCGCTTTCTTGAGGGACAGAGTTATCGGGAAGATCCGTGGGTGGCGAGCTAAATTGCTCAATAGTGCGGGCAAGGAAGTGCTAATCAAGAGTGTTATTGCGACCATCCCAGCTTACACGATGTTCGTCTTCAAGTTACCCAAAACTTGGTGCACCAACATAAATAGCTTGATAGCTCGGTTTTGGTGGGGAGCTCAGAACGGAGACCGGAAGATCCATTGGATTAGATGGGGACAAATGACGAGATCCAAGAGTGAGGGTGGCTTGGGATTCCGGGAATTGGAGTCATTCAACACGGCCCTATTAGGCAAGGCAGCTTTCAGGCTTCTTCACGAACCAAACTCCCTTTGGGTTCGTGTGCTCAAAGGGATCTACTTCCCCAACTCCGGTTTCTTACAAGCGGGGAAGGGGAGTCGATCCTCGTGGGCGTGGTCGAGCCTAATTGAGGGGAGAATGGTCATTAGCGAAGGTGCGGCATGGTCTCTTGGGGATGGCAAATCGATTAGGCCGTTCATGGATGCTTGGATACCGGGGAGGCTTGACCATCGGCTCGGGCTGAGACCAGTGCCTCAGAATTTGGCCAGCACGGTGGCAGCAGATTGGATAGACAACAACTCAAAGACATTGAAGGAGGGAGTGGTCAGGGATGCCCTCACAGATACAGATGCTCAGCTCGTCCTCTCAGTCCCAATCCCGATCCAGGCTCGAGAAGACGAGCTGGTCTGGCCACACGACAAAAAGGGTAAGGTAACAGCTCGGTCGGCATATCATTTTATTCGATCAAAGGAGAGTACGAGGCTGCAGACCATTGACAGCATGCAGCTGTCTGATGTGCTGGCCAAGCCTCTATGCGCAGCGATCTGGGGGTCTAAGGCATTGCCGAAGATCAAATCATTCGCTTGGAAACTTGCGAACAAAGCTATCACGGTTAGAGACGGCCTATCGAGGCGAGGGATGATGGTTGAGGTATGTTGCCCTCTTTGTACTCATGATGAAACCATTGAACATCTGTTTCTGGATTGTGATTGGGCAAGGGTTGTGTGGGCCGATCTGCTCGGTCCGGGCGACGTAAGGGATGGATGCAGCTCTGTCAACCAATGGCTGCTCAATCGGCTGACAGACCACTCAAGCGTGCGAAAAGGATTCGACTGGAGGTGGCATTTGGTGCTGATCGCCTGTTGGTCCATTTGGAAGGGACGCTGCTCTATGGCGTTCGAAGGGGTTCGACCGAACCCGTATCATGTGGTAGCGCAGGTTCGGGCCTTGGTTCGTGAACAGGAAGCGCAGGCGCACACTCAAATGTTGCCGAGCAACCTGCAGCACCGAATGCCTCATGGTTAGGGTGCTACAGAATGCTCAGAAGCACCAGATCCTGGCTGGGAACGTGGGTCGTGCGATCGGCTCGGAGTGGACAAGGCCGAGGTTCGGGAAGGTAAAGATAAATGTTGATGCAGCTTGGTCGCGCGTGGATGGTGCGGGTGGTATTGGTGTCGTGGCCAGGGATCACTCGGGCCGGATTGTCGCCGGAGTCCAAGTCTCGGAAAGGTCGCATTCTATCGATGTTTTGGAGGCTCGGGCAATTTTGGTAGGTATCAATCTAGCGAAACAATTTTGTTGGGATTCGGTTGTAATAGAGTCGGATTCGGAAGTGGTGATCAACCACATCCTCGGGTTAGCCCATTTTTGGGAAATTGATACGATTATACGCAATAGTTTACATGTGGCAGGGTCGTTTGTGAACCTGTCATGGATTAGGATTCCAAGATCCGCAAATCAATGTGCGAATTGGGTTGCCAAACAGGCAATAGGGGGGATGTGTCCTAGTGATTAGGTTAGCCAACCCCCAACCCCCTCTTACAGTTATTGTATTTAGATTCTGGATGTATCAGGAACTCGCACGTTCCCCAATTTTGTGAGTAATATACGAAGTTAGTTCTGGCAAAAAAAAAAAGAAACCTCTCATCTCTAATCTCTGAGGATCGACTTTTGTAGACTTCCTCATAAATTCCTGTCCCTTTTCCATATGCCTAGGGACGAACCTAGGAATTTATGTCATTGTTGACAATAATTAGTGTAAGGGCAAATAATTAAAGCAAACAAAAAATTAGAGGGGCAAATGTAAGAATTTAACAGACTAAATTAAAATTAAATATATATTTTAGAACTAAATTGACACAAATTCAAAAATTGAGGGGTTCCTCCCCACTTACCCCCTCAATGGTTTCGTGTCTGGGATGGAGCCACTTGGGAATGAGGGGTCAATTGTCCCCCTCAACTTTTGACTGTGTAAATTTAATTTTAAAAATGTAATAATTTTTAATTTAACTTTTTTAAATTATACATTTATCTCAATTTTTTTTAAATTCAATTATTTACCCTTATTCTAATATTTATCCCTACCGAATTAGTTTCCCGACTATGTCACTGCATCTGCCCAAGCTGCATGTAAATAGGCCTGTCAATTTCACTCACGACACGATAACACAATACGAACACGCACGAAAAAGTCGTGTTCGTGTTTACATTTAATGGTACGATAACACGATAACACGACCACGATAACACGATTGTTTTTTCGTGTCGTGTTATTGTTTAGATCTCAAAACACGATAACACGACTGTTTGCCTTTGAGGGGACGTGTTTATGTTATTTAGGATGTGTTATCGTGCGAACGTGAACCGTGTTACCGTGTTATTTTCGTGAAAACGTGAAATCGTGTTATTGAGTTACCGTGTTATTTTCGTGTTACCGTGTTATTTTCATGAAAACGTGAAATCGTGTTATTGTGTTCCCGTGTTATTTTCGTGTTACCGTGTTATTTTCGTGAAAACGTGAAATCGTGTTATCTTGTTACCGTGTTATTTTCGTGAAAACGTGAAATTGTGTTATCGTGTTACGATTTTCCACGAATATTTTCGTGTTATCGTGTTCGTGTCGTGTTGAGACAATAAATTTCGTGTCGTGTTCGTGTCGTGTGTCCGTGACACGATTACATTTTCGTGTGTTTCGTGTTGAACTTTCGTGCGTGTCGTGTCGTGTCCTGATGCACGATAGCACGCACGCACGAATTGATAGCCCTACATGTAAATGTGCCCTAGAATCTTTAACGTTTCACAGTTATGAGGGTCAGCCTTCTCAAAGTTAGACTCCTAAAGTCTCCCAGTATCAGTTGTACTAAACGAAGACCATAATAAGGAAGCCATGGGCAATTGGGCATGGAGTACAGACTTGCTTTTTCATAGTCCTCCTTGCTTTGGTATGACCTTGCCAAATTGTAGAAAGAATGTCACTTTGCGGCTCATGATTCGTCACCGAAAGGGCACTGTAAGATTATTATTAGTTTTCTTATAAAAATAAGTATATAATTAAAAATAAATATTTAGAAAAGAAAGTATAAAAATAAATTATTTTAAAAAATAAATATGCACGCACATATGAGTGTGAGTTATGCTAAAAAAATGCACAACCCGCACCATAAGGTATCGAGTTGTCCCATTTAGATAAAACACGTTGTCTTAGGTGACGTATTAATTTAGTTTATTTTACAACACGATGTTTAATTAAAAACTAAAATTATGTATTTAAGAAAAATAAAGTGGATCGATATTTGAATTGTTATCCAAATTATGCAAAAAAATATTAAATGTCAATTTACAAATTGACCATACACTTTGTTCTAAATTGAGATATGAAAATTTAACTTAAAAAAAAATAAATTCAGGTTTTCTAAGTCGAAACTCAACAATATTAGCGATATTTATGGTGAAATTCAATTATCTATATACTCTTCTTCTTTTTTTAATTTGGTACATAATTAAATTTTTAACCAAACGTCATTTGTCCTGTAATTTAACCGGAAGGAAAAAATGATTTAGGTGATAAATTTATTTGTATACTTACTCAAAAAAATTATAGTACATAGATAATTTAATTACGAAAAAAATAGCGTTAATAAATCAACGACATTGAGTTTCGACTTTTCAGACTGACTGTATGACATAATATATATCATGTATAACATATTGAATATATCTATCTATATGTTTTAATCTATTGTATATACAATCAGTTTGAAAATCAAAACTCAACTCTCGTTAGCGTTATTTACATAAAATGAGTTATTAAACATGATTGTAAAGGTTAAATTGTAATTTTTAAGTGAGATTCGAACTTTGTTTTTTTAAATCAACTCGTTTTACTAGGGTTATTGTGAATTGCGTTAACATGGAGATAGCAATAATATAACTCCACAAATGCCGAACCAAACTCACGGCATGGAGTAAGGAGACATTCAGCAATAATATGAATGAGATAGCAAAAACGAAGGAAGCACTAAGGAGAAATTTGCTTGGTGGTCCAAGTGTTGCTTCGACTCATGAAGAGATGAGATTGAAAGGAGTGCTCCAACGTCTATGGACGAGGAAGGAAACATATTGGAAACAACGCTCGAGGGTGAAATGGCTAAGGGATGGCGATCAGAACACAACCTTTTTACATCAAACCACAATAGCGAGGAGGAAACGAAACCAAATATGTCGCCTCAGGGGATCAAATGGGGAGTGGATAGAGGATGAGGGGAAAATTACTGAGGAATTATACGAATACTATGGGGACATGTTCACATCGGAGCAACCCGATTCGGGGGACGAGTTTCTAAGATATGTACTGAATCAGATCACACGAGAGATGAATGAGAACTTGTCTAGGGAGGTGACTGATGAAGAGATCAAGTTGGCCACGAACCAACTTGGGGGATCCCGAGCACTGGGTCCAGACGGATTCACGGGCCTGTTTTACCAACGGAACTGGAACATCGTGGGTGTGGACGTCATCACTGCAATCAAGGATTTCTTCAGAACATGTACTCTTCTAAACCCCCTAAATAATACAGATATTGTGTTGATCCCAAAAGTGCCTAGTCCCACGAGACCATCTGAATTTAGGCCCATAAGCTGTTGTAACTTCCAGTACAAGATCATATCAAAGGTGTTGGTAAACCAGTTAAAATGCTATCTATCAGAGTTTATCACTCCTTTCCAGAGTGCTTTTGTACCAGGTCGCCACATACAGGATAACATCATGGTTGCCCACGAGGTATTCCACCACCTCAACATGAACAACCACGAGAACAAGGCAGAATGCGCACTGAAAATTGATATGCAGAAAGCCTATGATAGAGTGGAGTGAGACTTCCTAATAGCCACACTTAGGAAAAGAGGATTTGCAGAGAAATGGTTGGGATGGATAAAAGAATGCATATCTACGACCACATACCAAGTGGTGGTAAACGGGGAACACACTAACTCCATATCCCCAACTAGAGGTATCACACAAGGTGGCCCTCTCTCACCCTATCTATTCATTCTACTTGTGGATGTGCTATCACGAAGAATGGAAGGGGTAGCTAGGGAGGGGGACCATACAGGGAATCATACTAAGGAGATATTGCTCGGAGCTCCACCATATGTTCTTTGCAGATGACTCCATGTTCTTCATTCATGGTACACCCGAGAATGCGAGAGGCCTATGGGGTATACTTGAGTCTTATTGTCAGGTTTCAGGTCAACGGATAAACAGAGAAAAATCGACCATTTTCTTCAATAAAGGGGCAGGACCGAATGTGAAAAAACTGGTAGACGACGCATTGCACATCCGTAGCACGGGAGACCCGGGCAAGTATCTTGGATTACCATCAATATGGGGCCGATCAACAAAGGAGGCTCTGGGATCACTGAAAACAAAAATCATGGACAAGTTGGGAGGGTGGAGGCCGAAAACACTCAACCAAGCGGGAAAGGAGGTACTTATCAAAGCGATCATCACGGCAATACCTACTACGTATGTAATGAGTGTGTTCCGACTCCCAAAAACATGGTGCTCGGAAATTGATGCTCTCATTGAGGACTTTTGGTGGGGACAAACCACGGAGGGGAAAATACCTCATTAGAAAAGATGGGAGGTCCTAACAAAAGCAAAGGAAGTGGGGGGGGCTAGGTTTCCGGGAACTCCAAAGTTTCAATACGACACTCCTAACCAAGACGGTGAGCCGAATCATGACAAACCACGACACCATTTGTGCACAAGTATTGAAGGGACTCTATTTCCCAAGGGGTTCGCTACTCGAGGCCAAAATGGGTGGACGAGCCTCATGGGGATGGACAAGCATACTACATGGACGAGATGTCATGAAACACAAAGGCTTGTGGACAATCGGGACGGGAGAGCACATCTGTGTGTTTGAGGATCCATGGATATACACGAAGGTGAGCAAAAGAGTAAACGGGGACATAGAAGTGGAACATGGGGGGACCTAAGAGTAAGCAACCTAATTCTCCCGAATGGCACGTGGAATGAGACACTAGTACGGGGCATAGTTGACCGCGAAGATGCATCCCATATCCTCAATCTACCATTACCACGAGAAGGGGGAAGTGACCGATACATATGGCCCCATACAAAGGACGGAAGCCCACAAGTCTGATCGGTCTACCACAAAGTAAGGGAGTTAGCCGAACCAAGACCAAGGCCGAACCGAAACATGGATGACATGTTTTGGAAAGACATTTGGAAAGCAAGGGTGCTACCAAAGGTGAAGAACTTCATGTGGAGACTAGCAATGAATGCCATCATGGTCAAAGCAAACATGGTGAGAAGGTGAATGAATGTTACCCCGAATTGTCCAATATGTGGCGAGGAGGAAACATGGGAGCACATGACTACGGTATGCGGGTGGACGATACAAATTTGGATGGGCACACTCGGACTACAAGTGGATAGGCAACATGGGCTAGATTTAACAGATTGGCTCAAGACAATGAAGACGGGGCCGCATGGAGGGAATACCGACAACAACAAAAGATGGGCACTTATCCTAATTACTTGTTGGCATATATGGAAGGCTAGGTGCACGGTGGCGTTTGAAGCGAGAAACCCAAACCCGAGTGTGGTGATAAAGAAGATCAAGCAAGCCCATGAGGAGCAAGAGAAGGCAAGCCGACCGAATCAAGCAAACCACAACCAAGCCGCCGAGAGACCGAACCAGAACTGGGTACCACCGCATGGTCACACAATCAAGATCAATTGTGATGCATCTTGGAGCAAGGAAACGAGACAAGCCGGCATAGGAGTGGTGGCAAGAGATAGCAACGGCAAAGTTGTGGGTAGGATGAACCGGAGGCTAAGGAACGACGACATCGAAGCTTTGGAAGCAATGGCTATACAAGATGGAGTGAAACTAGCGATCGAAGTGGGATGACGAAGTATCATAATAGAGACGGACTCACACACGGTTCACTAACAAATCAAGGATGAGATGACGCATTGGAGACTGTCCACGATCATACCGAACATCCGAGCACTAGCACGACAAGTTGAGCAAGTGCAATGGCGAGCCATTCCAAGGGCGAACAATGAATGTGTCAATTGGATAGCAAAATGAGCAAGAATGGGAGTGAGTCTTTATTATTGGGTCGAAAGACCACCACTACCCTTTGTATGTTTAGTAGCTAACGATATGATGTACGAATCTACGTGATCCAAGTCACGGCATTTTATTTCTTAAAGTAAAGCGAGTATTTGATTAAAAAAACAAAAAAGAAGAGAACTCGGATCAGCTGATGACAACCCACCCCATCCCTATTTACTATTTCTAGTTGAATCAACAATTAGGTTCCAATTTATTTAATTTGAAAAGTAACTACTTTCCAAGAACACATAATTCACAAAATTTTCAAATATAACAGTTTTTTTTTAATCAACAAAATGTTTAAGCCAATATTTATTGGTATTTAGTAGAGTTTATGTCATTATGCAATTAAGATATTTGAAATTTCTATATATTTCTATCCATAAGTGATCCTCATTTGGAGATTAGGAAGTGATTTATTAGTGGTCAAGCAAGGATTAATCATATCTATAGTCTAATAAGCTTCATATATATACTTCTTTTTTCTTTTGAAATTTAATTTAAATAAATAAGAAGAAGAAGAAGAAGAAGAAGAAGAAGAAAAGGATCATAAAAGAGAGGTCATGTGAACATCATTATGCTGCTGCACGCCAACTTCCCTCCCTCCTTCATTCAAATCAAAACCAACTAATTGTTCGGCTCGACGATTATACCACACAAATTCATCGCCAACAAAACGATGTCTTTGAGCTTGAGTGTTCGTTTAAATCTGGAAATTGATTGTGATTGATGTTCTGTAGATATCTTTTGACATAATAATACAAATTCGAGAATATATGGAGACTCTTCCCCTCATCCTGACATGCTTCTTCTGTTAATGATTGGTCGTTCTATGTCACAAGATTACTTGTAAATGCACACCAACAACTTTACAATCCAAAATTCTTGTAAAAAATATTTTTTTTAATCAAAACCCAAGTTAATTTCACTTCATTGTTATCTTCTATGTTTTCGTAATGTACCCCCCATGGCCATCGTCTTCTTCCATCGCCACCTTTCTTTACACACCTCTAAATATTCTCAACACCAGAAGTTTGCCAATGGTAACCAGCAACTTATCTTTTGTAATAAAATATATTCTTATCTCCCCCTTCCTCACCCAACCTTAGGAGCTAAGAATTACGTGTTTTTAATGATAATGAGGATGTGGGGAAGGAGGGAATAATCGAGAAAGAGAAAAAGGAGAGATGGAGAGATGGAGAGCCTCTGGTATGCATTACTGCTACTACTGTCTTTTATATATATATCCTTCTTCATTGCTTGCTTAGATCTTAGTTTTTCCCACTTAGTCATCTATCTATCTGGGTACCCTCTAAAATGGTAAATTTTCATGTAGATTTATCTTCCCCTCCAAATTCTTACTCGCATTTTTCGTTTTCTTTCCGGAATTCCACGATCCTTTGATTGATTTGGTCTGGATTACTTGTGTTTGGTGTATCAGAAATTTCTCTAGGATTCCATGTTCCTGAGTTGAAATTCCATCCCACCCACACTCTTGCATTGAAGCACCAAGCCGATCCCGTCTAATCTTCGTTTTACGGTATTTCACGTTTGATTCCTCTTTTACTTCATGAAATCTCTCTTCTGAAGAAACAGTGATTTATGGCAACAAAAAAGGTGTTTCTGAGCTTTGTATTCTGTGAGAGTTGATTTTGCAGAGAAGATGGAATCAGTTCTTGGGAAGCTATTCATTGGTGGGATTTCGTGGGACACAGATGAGGAGAGCCTCAAAGAATACTTTGGAAATTATGGAGAGGTGGTGGAAGCTGTGATCATGAAAGATCGAGCCACAGGTCGGGCTCGTGGGTTTGGTTTTGTGGTCTTTGTGGATCCAGCAGTTGCCGAGAGGGTTACCCACGACAAGCACGTCATCGATGGCCGCTCTGTAAGTACTTTGAGTCTAGTCAGTTAACTCTTCTTTACGAAACCAGACTAATTTCCATCTGGTGCTGTTAAAAATGTAAAGCCATTTTGAATATAGGCTATCATTTTTATTTCTTCAAAGCAAGGGTTATGGTGCAATTGATTTGCTAATTGCCTCGCCTTTAGCCTCAGTGTGTGTTTGGATTCAACGTTGCTATTAGCTCCACTTGCTTTATCAGCAAGATCGAACAATCTCAAGATCTGCTGAACTAATTATTTTAGGTGCTTGTAAATTTTGATCTTCTTAATTGTTGGATTTTCATGATTTAGGTGGAGGCAAAAAAGGCTGTTCGTAGGGAAGATCAGCAGCTCCTCAACAGAGCTTCTTCTAGCAGCATTCCAGGTTCTCCAGGCATCGGGCGTACCAAAAAGATATTTGTTGGAGGGTTAGCATCCAATGTCACAGAGACCGTCTTCAAGAATTACTTTGATCAGTTTGGCAACATTACAGATTTTGTAGTAATGTATGATCACAATACGCAGAGGCCAAGAGGTTTCGGGTTCATTACTTATGACTCCGAGGAGGCTGTGGACAGAATCCTCCACAAAACTTTCCATGACCTCAACGGTAAGATGGTTGAGGTCAAGAGGGCTGTTCCCAAAGAGCTTTCGCCTGGACCCAGTAGGAGCCCTCTGATAGGGTACAATCACAATCTGAGTCGGGTCAACAATATTCTCAATAGTTACTCTCCTGGGTTCAACCTTGCCTCTCTTGGAGGTTATAGGGTTCAAATGGATGGCGGGCCCATTGCTATGGGGCGGGGCAGGGCGTCACCATTTAGTGCCTCGGGTTTGGGGTTGGATCAGGGTGTGGGCCCAGGTGGGTCAAACCTTGTCAGCAGCTTAGGATACAGTCGAATCGCGAGTCCCTATAACAATGGAGGCTTTTCGTTTTCAGGGAGGTATAATGCTCCTATTGGGTATCAAGATGAAAATAGCAGAGGCCAAAGTCAAAACTTCCGTAACTTATGGGGAAATGGTGGGATCGGTAACACTAAAAACCCTGTAAACCTTGGGAATTACTTGGGAACAGGAAATGGGAGCTATGGAATTTCATATGGAAATGGTGGTGGTGCAAACTGGGGGACGGCTTCTATTTCATTGGGTTTGGGTCAAGGTGGTGGGAACGATTCAGAGTACGGGAGTGGAGATGGTAGCTTTGCTTCGGGAAGGGATGGGAGGAAAGCAGGCAACTTTGTGATCCCGGCATCTTCATTTGCTGCAGCAAGTGGGAATTTGGATGATGGGAGCTATGGAGAACTGTACCGTGATTCTTCTGTCTATGGCAGTATGAATTGGCTATCTGGTGGTGCTCCAGAGATGAATGGTCCTGGCGCCATTGGTTATGGGCTGGGGGCTATTGCTTCTGATGTAACAGAAAGAGCATCAGAGAGATTTGTTGGAGGTTATAACGCTACAGGTACAGAACCAAATACAGGTACATTTTTATTTTTATTTTTTTTGGGTGATGATTTGTTCCGCTCAGGTCTTAGCTTTTTCTATGTATCTACAAAGAAAAAAATATTTTATATTAACCTAAAGTTCTTGAAATGGTAACACCATCTGGTTGTGGTATGTGTAGACGAACGTGTCTTGTAAACATCAACAGATAGCGCTGGTCACTCAGTTTCCCCCAAGTAACTGATTAGAGTCTAAATTTTTCCTGGAGAATAGGTAGAGCAGATGCAATGGCAATATGGCATGCATGTTAGTATCTTCTCAGATGAAGATTTTCTGGGAATTGATTAGTGATGTAAACCAAACTTCCATTGAGATTAAGTCGGTTGTATCATGTCTGCATTTACGCTAGCATCTGGATTACTGCTCAAGCTGAATGAGTTGAGGCATCTTTTCACTTGAAAACATAGATTCTTCCATCAAATGTTCTCTCTTTACTTTTATGGTATCCAAATACATAATGCTGCAAATGTTGTTTCTTCGTAGACCTTCTGTTGTTTTTTTCTGCGATGATTCATTCCGATAAAAAGCCAGCATCTCTTATTTACTACAATTTCTTTGAACCATTGACTGTTTCAGGAATCGCTGCTTAGAAGACTCTTGTTTCCAAATCACTGGGTCATTTTAGGAGAAGATGAACATGTCCAAGCTTATTTCATTAAAACCCAACTTTAGGAGCACGGATCAATTGCAAGGGATGGCTTCAATAATTAAGAGGCCAGGTAACAGAGTTTGCTTTTTCACCATCCACCATTTTCCCTCACTACGGCATTTGGTAGAATCATAAACAGTGTCAATCAACTTATAGTTAATATACTCAGGCAGTGTCGGTCACATAAGTTTTTTTCCTTGTTCTCTGTTTTTTTTCCTCTTCCTCGGCCCCTTTCTTAAACTTCCATTGTTGTAGTTTGAGGTCAAGTTTGGAAGCTTGTCTGTAATCCTTTGCCCCTGGGTCTGTACTCAGCAGAGTTGTATGTTCGGTTCGTCTTCATTTAGGAGTTGTGTGATAGGAGGGAAACCATCTAGGTTTGTTTCCCCAACCAATATAGGAAGAATATCCTGAGTCAGTCTATTCCTCCAAATAGGACATTTAACAGAGAATACAGTTCATTAGTGTATTTGTTGCCATATTTGCTTTTGTATATTTCATGTGTTTTTTCTTCTTCCAATTGAATACTAGTGTTCCCATCAAATAATGAAGGAACAAGACCTTTCTGCTATCCTGAAATGCAGATTGTTCATTTTTCAGCAGATAAAAATTATAAAAAACAAGAATCTTCATGCATGTACGGAGAATATCTGTGATGATTTTGATGGGTTCCATGGAGTTTGATTTCCTGATCCGCAATGAGTTTGTTTGTGATATTCAGTTCTATCCACTTGGAATATATATATATATATATATAAGCTAGCAGTGTTATGTGTCTTTCTTTTCTTTCTCCTCTCCTTTTCATGTCTCTTTCAACTTCCATCATTGCTTATCATGATATGTATCAACATTCTTGAAATAGTATCGTTATGGTTTGTGAATCTTCTGTATTGTGTCATGCTAAATGTAGACGAAATAGGAATGCGGGAAAAACTTAAAAATGTATTTTCTGCATGAATTTGTATGAGGTTAATTGATAATGGTTGGTGAGAAATTTTCTATATGTAAATGTGTTACATGATAGAAATAATATCTAAAATGCTCAAAAATGCAATTAAAAAAAAATTATGTATAAAATAATTTAGTACTATATTAAATAAAAATATTAAAATGATATTATTTAATAATGTAAGTTAATAATTTGAAAATTATTTTCATTTAATTAAATCTACTTCATTATCCATGAATCCTTAAAAATATTAGACAAATGAAGGTTCTTTAACTTTATATCCTTTTAATTTTAGAGTTTTCACACTTTTTTATTTTATTTTCGAAATCCTGCCAAAAAAAACTCTTTTTTATTTTTAGAGTATTGTGCAATCGTTAGGGTGAAAGCTATCGAAGTTCTCATTTTTTTTCATATTGATAATAAATTTATGTCACTCATTTTTTAAATATATTTATACTAGGTGGGAATAGTTTTTGTTATTTTTAAAATCTTTCTATTTGTTTCATAGTTTTATCTTTCAATTTATTATGATTTATATTTTTCTAAAATGGTTTTAGGGACTAAAAACTTATATGGAATACACTTTTCGTTTAAAGTAAACATATTTTCCTTATTCTAGTTGAAAAGAATAATGAAAATGGGCTTTTGTACTCTTTTTTTAAAATCAAAATGGTATGCTATTTATTTTCAAAAGGAAATTCTGAATCTAAAAACCACAAGTAAGTTTTTTAATAAGTTATTCTTTAAATCATATTGTTTATAAATAATAAAAAATGATAAACTTATTTTAAAAAATTCAAATCATTATAAAATATTTTTTATAAAGACAAATATTTTATATTTGTAAAAAACTGCTTAAAAGAAAAAAAATAAGGGTTTTGATTTTTCTTTAAAATATTAAATATTTTTTGTAAGATATATTTTCCATACTTATTAATTGTTAAGAGTAAAAAATAATAATATAATATAATGGGTAAATTAGTAATGCACTGAATTTTTACAAAGTAATTAATGATCTTTTTATGAAATTTTATATTTACAAAATGTGCCAAGTTCATGCATTTTGTTTATTACGGCATGGTATTAGATACCGAGTACGCAACTATTTGGATTTCTTATGAGTAGATATAATGTCGTTTCATAACGAATTATGTAACTATTAAATTAAAAAAATATATAGTATCTACATAAGATAATTACGATAAATATCGTTAGCGGATTGAATTTTAATTTTTTTAGTTAAAATTTTTAGATCTAAACTTAACTTATGGTAGATCATATAATTAATCAAGAAGTCAGATATATTTAACAGGAAAACACAGAGACTAGCAACAAAAATAATATATATTTGTATTCACGTACCAACTTAAAGAACATAATACATATATTTTATTAAATTTAGTGTGTACATATAGGATAAATTCCTAGTATTCATAAAAACTGGCAATCGTAAATCCTTGAGACGTAATGACTACTCTGTTTTATGCCACATTATTGAGATTTTTCAAATAGTGCTTATTTTGTTTTTTATTAAGAACAGCATATATATATATATATATATATTAGAAAAGTAAACATATGGAGTATCCCGTGGTATCATGCTAATAAACTATGCTACCCATTCTATATGCGTAGGTGGTGTTGGGGCCTGGGGGGGTTGCTTGTCTCCTGTCATAGGATACTATCTTGAGCGTTAGGTTAAAAAAAGTATTTGTCTATTTATTAAAAACAAAACTAAAAAATTTATTTACGCTTTTAATATCAAAAATTACATTTAGTTTAAATTTTCGTATAAATCGGTTAAAATTAAAATGAGTAAATTTAACAACACTAAATTTATAATTGAATTTATTATTTAGTGTAAGTTTAAAAAATAAAGCATGAGACAAGCATCGATATGATAGTGTGTGTATCAAATTTCGTAATAGAATATATATATATACGATTCTAACTTTTTATAAAGCAAAACAACCAAACAGTGAGTTAAGAGCCATGATTGAATAATAATTAAGAGCATGATATCGTATTTAGTTATAATTGAAAGGTAAAAGCAATGCAGAAAGTCGTGAAGTGATTCGTTAAAAGAAATAGCAGTTGCAGCCTCCAACGCATGGCTGCTGGCTTAGTAAAAACTAGCATACATGCCATGGTCTCTGCATACCAAAGGGGAAAAAAAGAAAAGAACTCAGGAAAACACCATCGCTAAACATAGGAAGAGTTATTACACTAAGACTGACTGATTAGTGTTCCATCCTTCTTGGGGTGTCAGGGTAGAATTGTTCGATCTTCAGAAGAATGCCCGACTCCCATAAAACACGCGGGAACTGTTGCTCTTTGGTGTTGTCGATTTAAGATCCGAACTTGAATTTCCAGAACTTGTTGAATCGGTATCACCAACATCAAGAGGAAGCTTCATCTTGGCCAAAGACTCTGTAAATTGCTGCATGCTCTTCATGTACATGTCCACAAAGTCCTGCTGAACTACCTTCTTCTCCACCTCAACATTCACAGTAACCATCGGTTTCGTAACATACGAATCACCGCTCTCGGTTTGAGGAGGATTGTCACCTTTCTCATGATCAGGAGACTTCACAGTCAACGGAGGAGCATCACAGGACTGAGAGCTAGTAGTAGAAGAAGAAACACCATCGGTGGAAACACTGGTCGGAGGTGAATCGATCTTCGGAATCTGTATCAACTTCTCCACCGTGTCATCAGAATCGACCTCATTCTCTGAAGAATCTGAAGCAGCAATCCCGAAGTACTCTGACACCATCATTTCGTTCTCATTCACAATCTTAGGGTCTGGAAACTCAATCTTATCCATGTCGCTCTCCACAGTCTCAGCTGCATCTGCCGTGAACGAAGCAGTGATATCCATGACTTCCGGCGAAACTCCGGCGTATTCAAGAGATAACTTAACAAACCCGGATGGAGAATGAAAAAGATCGGAGGACGACAGAGAGAATTCCTTCTCAAGCTTCCCATTCTTGAGGAACACCTCGGATAAAGGCACCAGAGCGAAACCCAGCAACTGATCCTCCATATAGTTCTTCACCCTGCTCATCATCCATATCTCGCATTTAAGTGAGGAATCCACCTTCTGGACCTTGAGCTCGACATTATCATTGAAAACTGGGTTTCTGCCGCCACCATTGATGATCTTGGAAGAGACGGAGTTGTCGGGATCGGAGGTCAGGCTAAGTTTGGCATATACGTCTTGTTTGTGGTATATGCAGATGTTGTGGATGTCCCTTGCTTGGTGAATGTACACCTGGAGAGACCCCATGGAAGAGTCCGGTTCCCGACCGTTGTTCAACTCGGACTCCTTGGTCGTGCAGCTGGACATCGAATCCCCGGTGAAGATATTGGGTTGCTGATGCTGCGTTTCATGATCAGGGATACCGGAATTCTTGAAAGAGGAAACAACAGATTGCGGAGAATCCATCCTGCCAAATATCAAAAATACTAAATTGAAACCCTAATTTCGATCCAGAATTTACGTATTCAAGAGCATTTGACAAATTCGGAAATGGTCTTAATTCGATAAACCCTAAATACAGAAATTAAACTCCTATGTGCTGGATTTCGAAAAAAAACACCAAACAGAGCAGAAAAATCTGAGAAAACGGTATTAACTAAGCAGGAGAAGAAACTACCTTTGATTATGAGAAGTTGACAGACATAAACCCAGGCCAGGAGGAGAAGAATGATGAATCAGAGAGAGAAACAGCGGGATACTAAAATTAAATTAACTGAGAGTAAAGTAATATCCAAGAGCACCGAGAAGTGAAAACTACATAGTACATACCCACCCAATAATGGAGACAAATTCAACCAAATCCCAAGGATCCTGCAAGTTTTAAAGAAATAAATTACCCTACCTTTTACCATCAACAACACAATAAAGGCGACGGCGCCGAAATCAGAGGAGGAAAGGCAAAATCAAACCCAGATTGTTCAATAAAGCAATCGAAGACTTAAAATCGGCTTCGAATCATTCAAAAAGCACATGAGCACCACGCAAATGAACAATGGAGCGATAGAGAGAGACACAGAAAGAACAACCGAACGTGTGAAAGAAAAAAGAAACCTTTACTCTTTATGGCTTGACCACCTCTACGAAATTAGTGTCTGCAATTGACGATCTTGTCCGAAAGAGACACAATTCATGAACGGATCAAACTGCTGCTTAGCTTAACCTTAGGTAGCTGGTGCTAAAGTGAAGCAGCTGCTAGTGCTTGGGATAGCTCTCACTGTAATGTCTTGTCTTCTGTACGGATTGGGAAAAATCAGGAAGGGGCGCGTATACCGTCGTGGAGAATTTGGAGAACAGACTATCGTCTGGGGCTGTATATTTGTAATTAATAAAATGGATAATTGTATACTTTTTTTTTCTGGTCAAATTAACACTTTACTTGATGAAATAAAACATCGTGATACACGATCACGGTTATTCGTACATACAATCATTGACTATTAAACATACAAATGAAAGTGGTGATCTTTCGACCCAATCATTTAGACTCACTCTCAATCTCGCTTGTTTGTCGATCAAATCTGCGCATTCATTCGTCGTCCTTGAAATCACTCGTCAATGCACTTGCTCGACTCGCCTTGCTAGTGCTCGGATGTTCATTATGATGGTTGTCACCCTCCAGTGTTTCAGCCCTTCCACTATTTGTTGGTATACGTCTTGCGAATCCGTCTCTATGACTATCCTTGGTCATCCCGATTCAAGTGCAAGTTTTACCCCCTCTTAAATAGATATAGCCTCCATTGTTTCTAGGGAAAAGTCTGAAAAACATCCATCATGTTTGCCAAAAATGGTTTTTGGTATAACTTGGTTTTTGGTGATTGTATTATGTATAACATGTTGCAAAATTGTGGTAATTGAACCTTCCGTTCAGTAACCGTTTGATTATCCCGTTAGTTGGTCACGTTTTTGGCACGTGACCTTCACCATGTAATTATTTAATGGAAAAATAAACCGCAATGACCTAAATACCCCTAAACGTTTCTTGTTCCTTTCAAGTTAACATTCGGTTTTTGTGAAAGGTGATCCTTTTCATCCCAACTGGTGTAGAGTTGAAGACTGTGCCTCCATTTGAAGTTCCTAGCAGCCCTTCCTTCCTACTAATTCCATCCCTTCCTTCGGTCGATTTCCAACCTACAAATCCCTTCCTTCCGACTAGTTCCAGCCCGTACACGGTCGAAGTTGCAGCAGTGTCCCTCTTCCTCTTCATTCGGTAAGTCCCTCTTCCTCTGTAAGAAAGGAGGAGACCCGATCATCAGATATTTGTTGCTGTGGGTTCGTGAAAATCTTCGGCTTAGTGTTTTCTTTGGGTTTGTGGCCGAAAGTCGGGTCCTTTATGTGGTTTATGTGTTTGAGAATGGTGTTTATGAAGTAATGTGTTTGAGAATGTTGTTTGATATTGCAGTTTTGCTTGATTTTTCTGTGCCTATGTTCGGTTATTATGCGAAAAGATGTTGAATTTGGTGGATTTTGCTCGATTTTTCTGTGTCAATGTTCAGTTATTATGCAAAAAAACGTTTGATTTTGCTGTGCCAATGTTCGGTTTAGGTGTGTGACAATGCTTAATTTGGTGTGTTCGGTTTATGTGTGTTCGGTTCTGACAATGCTTTGATTTTCCTGTATCAGTCATGTCGAAAGACAAAGGGAAGAGACCAATGGATGATGAATTGTCTGATTTAAGGGACGATGAGTTGGATGATAAAACAAAGGATGATGATTATGATTATGCGTCGGTGTCAGATCCAACCTTTAAGCTAGGAAAGCATACCCAAAAAGAAGATGAGTCGACTGATTATAGTTCTGGCGATAGGAACGTAAGTAAATCAGTTAAGTCAAAAGGGAAATTTCAAAGCAATAGCGGTCATAGGGATGAGGAAGACGATGATCTTAATGGTGTCGAAGCTGGTCTTGGAATGAGCAAAATTTTCCTTCAGTTCAAGCGGTGGATGCAAGTAACTTCAATGAGTCTCAGTATCCGAGTGCTACGCTAAGAACTCCACCAAACTCGGATGTTGAGGATGAAGCGAGAAGTCATAGAAGAAATAAAATAGTCGACCAAGAATTGGAGGGTGAGAATTCTCGTGGTAAGACCAAGAAGGAGCTTAGGTTGGGGATGTTGTTCGTGGATGCCCATGCATTTCGTGAGTATATAGTCGACCACAACATCAACGAGGGATATGAACCGGATTTCAGCAAGAAAAATTTGTCTGAAAGGGTGGTTGTTTACTGCAGGGTACAAAATTATCCCTTCAGGGTTGTGGGTGTCAAACTGAATAAGCAAAAAATGTTTCAACTTCGTCACCTGACTGTCGAGCATAATTGTCCTAAGGCGTATAAAAGTAGAAAGCTTGGTGCGAAGTGAATTGCGAAGAATTATATTGAGCTTATAAGGAATGAACCCAGGGTTAGAAGCAAGACCATTGCAGATGAGATATCAAAAACATACAATTTCAATGTTAAAAGATGGAACATCCAAGAAGGCATCCGAATTGCTAGAGAGAAGCTGCGAGGGGATAGGGTGTGGTAGTTTGAGAGACTGAGGGACTACGCAGCAACAGTCATCATGCACAACCCTGGGAGCTCAGTTTTTATCCAAGTTGACCCAATCCCAAACCCGCTAAGACCCAGATTTGAGAGATTGTACATGTATCTTAGGGCATGTGCGGATGGGTTTAAGGCATGTAGACCATTCCTCGGTCTAGATGGTTGTCACTTGAAGGGCCTGGACGGAGGTCAACTGTTGAGTGATGTGACCAGGGATGCAGATAACAGAGTATTACATGTTGCTTACGCATGGGTAGAGGCAGAAACTAGGGAATCCTGGACATGGTTCCTTGAGTTGGTCACAAGTGATGTTGGAGACGATAGACATTTGGTTCTTATGTCGGACAGACAGAAGATATGAACAATTTTATGAACACTCATTTTGTTAACACTAAGCTAACCTAAAATGTATGTTTGAGGGGTTGATAGCAGCAGTTGAGGATGTCATGCCAAGGCATGATCATAGGTTCTGTTCAAAGCACGGGTTGAGACAGTACTGCTCAAGCTGTGGACAAACATGACATAACAATAGGGGTTGTCCATTGGTGAAGGAAGCAGCATCTCAGACTACCCACGGGAACCCCAACACTCAAACCTCTCAACCCACGCAACCGTCACATGTATTACTGGTTTCTGTATTTCTGTATTTTGAATAAAATGATGATTTATGTGCTTTATGTATCTTTGGACAGCGAAAGAGGAAGACTAGAGCGACTCCTGAATTATCGCAGACTAGACGTTCAGGACCCAAAAGTACAACTCCATCACAGCCTATGGAACCACCTATGGAACCACTAGCACAGCAAAGTCGGGAACCAGCAGCACCGCCAACTCGGGAACAGCCAGCCCACCCAATCAACCTTGAAAGTGACGATGATTTCGTGTCTTCTTCAACTGCTCCACCAGTGCTGTCAAGTTGCAGGGACCTTGTGTTGTTACCACAACCCCTGAAGACTAAGAAGACTAAAGTATTTCAGACAGGTTTTAGAAAATCACTAAGGAAAGTGAAACAACCGAGGGCTACCAAAGATAGGTCTACTCAGTGATGTTCTGTTTGTTTAGTGTTCATTTTGTCTGTGGTAACATTTTGTGGATGATACCATTTTGGGTTGGTTTAGTGACATTGGTATGTTTTGTGTTGGTTTTTGGTTTATTGACATTGGTATGTTTAGTGTTGGTTTATTGACAATGGTATGTTTAGTGTTGGTTTATTGACAATGGTATGTTTACTGACAGTAGTGTTTCAGGTCTGTTATATGTTGGTGCAGATTCAGTTTAATGGTTCACTTTACTGGTGTTTCAGTTCTGTTTCGGTTAACATGCTGGTGGATTCATCCAAATTTTGATGGATAATACGACTTCATGTTTGATTTGTGGTATTACTTCAGCCAACATGTTTCTGTCTTTGCATACCTCACGTTCAACATGTTTCAGTAATGGTGGTTTTTAGTACAAGAAGTTCACTATTTCTGTGATGTTAGGAAAAATTGACAGAAACTGATTTGCAACACACTGATTTGCAACATGTCCAACATTACATTTGTGCTCGTCTTACACAACATAAAACATAGACTGAAGTACATTACATATTAACACAAACAAGAAGACCTAAGATCACAATCGTTATTGAATTTTCAATTTTTTTAAGATATTGCTCCCTCCGGCGCAGGGACACAATTTCGTCATTCAATTCCGTTCGGATTGTCTCGAACTTCTTGAGAGATCTCCTTCCATAATCGCACATTGGAGGGTCTGCCTATTCAAAATAATTGCAATGACCACCACTTGTGGACGTTGTCCACTGACGAAAACATAAAAACCGAACTAATTAGGGTGAATTAGGGTTTCAGAAAAATCGGACAAATTAACATCAAATTACCGAGTATCTTGGGCATCCATAAAACATCCGGCCGAAGTTCTTCGACGTCCCAGCTGGAATTGCATGCGACAGCAACCCACAATGGCATAATCGACAATCATACTCCGGGGATGGGTTCGACCCGTACTTCGGATTGGAAGATGAAGACGAACAGTGAGAGTACTTACCATGAGCCATGAAGAACTTCATACACATCTCTTCAAGGATTCCACCGAGCAGCAGGTCTTCAAGGATTCCAACGCAAACTGGCGGGATCTCCTACATATAACCAACATGGCAAAAAAGGAATTAAAAATTAAAAAATTTCCAGGGTTGGTCACGTGACCAATCACGTGACAATTTAACGTACAAACTGAACGGAAGTTAGACAGAGTACCAAAAACAATCGTTTGCAAACATGTTGTACCTAAAACAATCGTGAGGGTTGAAAAACCATTTTGGTCAAACATGATGGACGTTTTTCAGACTTTTTCCCTTGTTTCTATGTCATCGTTACAGTATCTCCGGTTTATGCCGCCAACCACTTTACCTTCCTTGTCTCGTGCCACCACTCCTATGCCGGCTCATCGTGATTGTTTACACCATGATGCATCACAATTTACTTTAATCGTGGTTTCGCTCGGTGGTTGCCATTGTTGGTCCGGTCAGTCCTCACCTTGTGCTCGGTCCATTTGCCTATTTACGGCGGTTCGGTTTCTCTCTTGGTGTTCCATTCATGCTAGATTTATCTCCTCGATGACACATTTTGGGCTCAGTTGCTTGGCTTCAAAATCCGCTTTGCATCTCGTCTTCCAAATGTGCCAACACGTGAGCAATGTTAGGATCCACCTCCTATCGCTGCATGTTCCTTGCCCCTGTGGTCGGTTCGTCTCTCTTCAAGCCATTGAGCCATGTTTAGGTTGTTGGTTTGGTCAATCCATAGCCCTAGGACACCGCTCCACACCCGTTTTGTCCACCCACATTCAAGGATCATGTGCTCCCTTGTTTCTATTCATCCACAAATTGGACATCCCGGGCTTACACTCATACCCCTTCTAGCCATGTTCGCTTTGACAGGTAAGGAGTTGGTTGCAAGATACCATACAAAATTCTTCACCTTGGGTAACGTCTTAGTTGCCCAAAGACCCTTCCAAAGCGTACCTTGGCTTGAAGGGTTCAGCCGTGGTGTTTGGTCGGCTAGCTCCCGAACCTTGTGGTAAACCGATCGGACCATTGGTGTTCCGTCCCTTGTGTGGGGCCATATGTATCGGTCCATGCCCCTTCATGCGGTAATGGGATGTTGAGGATGTGTTCGGCGTCTTCATGGTTGACAATGTTTCTAACCAAACCCTCATCCCACGTCCCGTTAGGCTTGATGAGTGCTCGCACCCTAAGCTCGCCTCCATTTTCTATTCCATGTTCGGCATTTACCCTCTTGCTCACCTTTGTGTATATCCATGGGTCCTCAAATACACAGATATTTCCCCCCGTGCCTATCATCCAGACTCTCTCTTGTCTCATCATCTCTCGGTCATGGATCATACTATTCCATCCCCACGACGCTCGTCCCCCATTTTTTCGCCTCTAGGAACGAACATCTTGGGAAATATAGCCCCTTCAAAACCTGTGAAACAAGGGTGGTCGGTTCGGCCACAAGTCGTCCCGCCATCTTCGTGAGTAGGGCCGTGTTGAAACTTTGTAGTTCTCGGAAGCCTAGGCCCCCTACTTCCTTAGACTTGGGTAACACGTGTCATGATCTAGTATAATTATTAAGGAAATACACTTAAGTGAATTCAATAATTTCCATTTAAATTATATTTTCAATTTTATAACTATTATTTGAGTATAAATTATAAAGAGTCTCCTAATCTCTCCAGAAATTTTAAAAAACATATTTATAATTTTATAAAAAAATTATGTTAGACATTGCTAATGTAGTTTAAGTTTACGTTTATATCTCAATAAATATTTTCAATTAAATATTTAGTTCTATTTAGTTTTTTGCATTATCATAGGAGTTAGAACAACTTATGTCTTCGTAACATCTCACACGCGATCAAGGACGGCAACGTGCACGCGCATAGGGCATACCCAAAGTTACCATAACCATTAGGTAAATATACTTTAGTGGATTAAAAAACTTTTATTTTTTTCAATTGTGAATGTATATGACATATATCTATATGTTATGAAGATATAAACCTTTATTTTACTATATCATAATATGTATATATATATTGGTTCAAAAATTTCCATAACTATTTATTGAGGGTAAATAGACTCTTACACAGATAATATAACTAATATAGTGATATAAAATAATATTAATAGTCAATGAAAAGTATAGCGTTAATTATGATGTGTTTAACTAACTCATTCCCAAAAGTGGTAGCAAATGAACAAAAAATAGGAGCAATATAGAATTGCCCTAATCTCTATCCACCGTGGGAGAACATAGCCGCCGCCCGTCGAGACTAATTCTCAGTGGTGGTTTTGTCACAGTGATAAGGATTTTTACCGTGTATGTCATGCCAGAGACGAAAACAACCAGGATAAACCAGTCCCATTAAAGCCACTGAAATACCTATAAAGCCATATTCCAAAAAAGCGACCCAGTCACTGAGTTACCTGTCACATCTCCTAGGAAGAGAACAACAGTTTTACTAGGGATGAGCGATTTCGGGTACCCTATAAATTTAGGGGTTCCCGGAACCTACCCAGTTCAAAAACTGTTTTACGAAGAACAATATAGTCATCCAATCATCTCAAAAAACCACAGAATCTCACTGCGAAAAGCCAGGTATCGAATAATATCAGAAGTAACTCTAACTTGTTGATTGTCTATTTTTCTCAGGACGGAAACTGAATGGAATGCCTACCTCAGCATCACGGCCCTACAGAGAACGATGATAGAATACGTTAGGGAACCTTCGTCGATATACCTGACAACGTAGAGATACCAGTAAATCAAATGTGCGTTGGGAAAATAATCTGTGAAAAACATATTAAGATTAATGTGGTTCACAGTGTTCTTCAACAGGCTTGAGAACCGTACTCAGGGGTACGAGTCCAAGAAATAACAGGAGAAGTTATACTCTTCGAATTTGATAACGGAGAGGATCTGAAGGATGCAATGGATTGGTCCCCGTAGGCAATCCAAGGACAATGTCTCTCACTCAAAGAATGGCAGAAAGGTTTGAGAATATCATATATACAATTTCATATGCTTCAGTTTTGGGTACAGATTCATGGATTAGAATTGGATAAGTTTAGTAACTAGAACTCTAAGAAGATATGAGAATGCATAGGGAAGGTGCTTGAAGTAGATGAAATTTTGGAGCCTATGGGATTAGATTGAGACTATGTCTAAATCAAAGTGGAAATTGACTCTACGAAGCCACTGCTAGCCGGATTCTAGTACAAGATAAGAAAAGATACTGAGGGACGTGTAGAGATAAAATACGAACGACTACCTGAATTCTATTTCAGATGCGTGAAGGTTGGTCATATTGAAAGAAGATGCAGAGCCACGATAGTTATGTCCGAGACAGATGCAGAAGGATCTATGTAAGAGCCATGGCTACGTGCAGATAGAACGAGAAGGAGAGGTCAACAATGCAGAATGGTGGGTAAGAAACTGGGGGGCAGAAAGGATGAGAATAGATGAAGAAGCTGGCGAGATATTATGAAGGATAAACAGGAGAAAGAACAAATGAGAAACGAGAGGAAGATGATAAGAACGAATTCGCAAAGGCGACATCATCTGATGGAGACACCAAGAAGAAAATAAACCAGGAAGGAGGAGTTAGTAACCAAACTGATCCAGAAGGAGTAAATACTATGATGGAAGGAGAACGAGAGGACACAAGCAATTGTAACCAGAAGGCAGAAAATGACTCCAATACAGGGGGACAGATATGGGAAATGAATGAGGTAAGTGATTGGCAGATACTCGGAAGGAACAAAAGCTCGTATGAAATCATATAAGCAAGTCATGAAAGCCCCGTAGGAAAACACAGCAGCACGATCACCATGCCAAAGCCATGGGTATACAATCCAAACCATCACCCAAATTTGAGTCTGTTGCTGAAACATCGTCATGACCTCAGGGAGGAACACAAAACAAATATGCAGTGCAGCTACACCAAGACCGAGGCTCGGGAGATTGGAAAATATAAAATGCTAGGGTGGAAAGAAAATGAAGAGATACTGATGGGAAGGGCAGAATAAGAGACACGAGACCCGAGAATCATGGAGGTTATAACCCAAGAGGAGGGCAATGATATAGACCAGAATAGGGACTTCACCAAAATGGACATAGCAGAGGAACAGATTGGGAGCTAGAGTGAAGGTGAAACAGAACCAGACATACCATACTGTGTGGAGTCCCCTATAGTATCCCCGAAGCAAAGCAGAACGAATGTTTCAATGCCAAGGGGACTAAGCCCCCTACTACACAAGGTGAATTTGAAAAGGAAACATGAGGAAGAGTAGGAATCGAAAAGGGAAGAACTGGAAGACAGAAAGCTAAAACGATTTAGAACAATGGGGGAGGAAGACAATGTACCTGGGAACAGAAGCAGGGTAACCAAGGCAGGCAGTAAGGAGAGGAAGACAACAAGTGTGGTGTGTAGGAAGATGATGACAGAGACGAGACAGAGGAAGAATAATAGAGGTTCTAGTGGTTGTCCCCAAAAAGCCACACGGGATCAATGAGCTACGTAGTGTGGAATTGTTGAGGGTTGAGATCTCCTTTGACAGTTCCGTACCTATCCGATCTCAATAGGAGGAACAAACCAGATATCATCTTTCTAATGGAGACAAAGAACATGGAAGTATACTGCGAAACAGTAAGAACGAAAATCAGGATGGATAAAGAGGAATATGTGGAACTGAGTGGATTGTCTAGAGGGCTAGCAATTTGGTGGAAAAAGGAGATTAATGTAATAATCCATGCGAAGGAGGAATCAATGATAGATACCACAATTCACATGAATAATGGAGATAGAGTAATTCATGTAACGTGGATTTATGGGAGCACGAGGTGGAACAACAGACTCCTCCTCTGGTATAAACTGAGACTTATATCATGAAAAGGAGAAGGTCCATGTATATGTATAAGTGATTTCAATTAAATCGCAATGGAGTCAGAAAAGGAGGGGGAATACCGAAACAACCAAGGATGATTGAGGCATTTAACATGATGATGCGGGACACAAGATTGGTTGACATGGACTATAAAGGGAAATATCACACTTGGTGTAACAACCGGGAATGGAGTGATCGGATAAAGGAGAGACTCGATCGTGCAATAGGGAATGCAGCATGGATATGCAAGTTCCCAACATATGAAGTAATACACAAACTGGATATTGGCTCCGATCATTGCCCCATTGTGCTAAATACCGCATCGAAGAGGCGAAGAGGTCGAAGACCATTCCAGTTCAAGAAGACATGGTTAGAAAAGGCAGAATGTAGGGAGATTGTTAAGGGGACATGGCAGATGAACCAAAGGAATGAGATGAGAGAAGGGATCCACAATCAGCTAGGAAGATGTAGGAACCAACTCATAACCTAGAGCCAAACCCAAAGAGCAAATAGCAGGAGGCAAATCGAGGAAATAACACAAAAGCTAGCCGCAATAGAGCAAGGACCGAGCACAGATTATAACTGTGAGGTCAAATCACAATTGAAGCAGGAATTGGAAAGCACTTGGGCTAAAGAGGAAGGTTACTAGAGACAAATGTCGAGAATCCAATGGTTGGAAGCGGGTGATCGAAATACAAGATTTTTTCACCAAGCAACCATAGAAAGGAGAAGGAAAAAAACAATAAGTCGAATACAAAGAACTGACGGTACGTGGGTTGAAAATGAATAGGACATCATGCAGGAAAGTGAGAAATACTTTCACCAAATATTTTAAACGGAAGGATGTAGTGGGATAAAGGATCACTTAGAATGTGTGCCACATATGGTAGGGAAGGAGATGAAAGAAATTCTAACTCGGAGGGTAGGACGAGAAGAAGTTAAAAGGTGGCGTTTCAGTTAGGGGCAATAAAGCATCGGGTCCAGATGTGTTCTCAGGTATATTATATCATCGCTTTTGGGACGTGATTGGGGAAGACGTATTCCATTCGGTCCAGTCCTTCTTCGAAACAGGCACTCTACACCCCGGTTTTTGTTATACCGATATTATTATGATACCTAAGGTCCCAAACCCCTTCAATACCACTCATTTTAGACCTATAAGTCTTTGTAACTTCTCCTACAAATTCATATAAAAAATCCTTGCTAACCGGTTGAAAGTAATATTGCCTACCCTAATAACATCTTTCCAAAATGTTTTCGCCTCTGGCAGGTACATAGACGATAATATCCTTATCACACATGAACTATTCCACCACTTGAGAACAAATAACACAGGAGGGAAAGAGGAGTGTGCGGTGAAACTAGACATGAACAAGACATACGATAGAGTGGAGTGAGAATTCCTAATGGAGACTCTCAAAAAACTAGGATTCTCACACAAATGGTGTCGATGGATAGATAAATGCATAACAAACGTCCAATATATTGTGGTGGTGAATGACCAAAAAACGGTAAAGTTCCGCTTGACGAGGGGAATTCGGCAAGGAGACTCATTGTCCCCATATTTGTTCATTATTATCGTTGATGTCCTATTCCGACAAATAATAAGGGATGTAGAGGAGAAGAAGTTGGAAGGGATACGTATGAAAAGAACATGCCCAGAAATACATCACTTGTTGTTTGCGGATGATTCAATCTTTTTCATTAAGGTGAGGGAAGAGAATGCTCGGGCATTGAAGGAGAGGATAAGGAATTATAGCGACGCATCCGGCCAAAAGATCAACTTAGGAAAATCGTGCGTACAATTTGGTGCATCGACGACGGAGGAAGCGAAAATAAAAGTGGCTGAAGTGCTAAGAATCACTGTCGTGGAAGATGCAAGTAAGTACCTCGGCCTTCCAACGAATTGTGGGAGATCAAAACGTGAGGCACTTGGATACCTAAAGGAACACATCATAAGAAAGCTACATGGATGGAAAACCATTTTCCTCAACAATGCGGGAAATGAGGTCCTCATAAAGTCGGTCATAACGGCGATACCTACGTACGTTATGACATTGTTCAAGTTGCCAAAGACATGGTGTGAGGATATATCAAAACTAATAGCGAGATCGTGGTGGAATGGACGAGACGAGAAACGGAAAATACATTGGGTAAGATGGAACCGCCTTTCAATGCCAAAGGATATGGGAGGGATGGGGTTTCGAAATATGGTGGATTTCAACACCGCCATGCTTACCAAAATAGCATGGAGGCTGCAAGAAGACAAAGAATCAATATGATCTCGGGTAATGAAATATTTGTACTACCCAAGGGGAGACCTCATGGAAGCGAAAAAAGGAGCTTGACCATCATGGGCATGGGCGAGCATAATAATGGGGAGGGACATGGTAAAAGAAAATGGAGTGGAGAGTGGGCAAGGGGATCAAAATAAGGGTGTTTAAAGACGCATGGATACCTGACATGAATAGTTTATGGTTGCAAGGGAGGGAGGTGGCAAACGAGGACATCCGGGTGGAAGAGATTATTGAGTCAAGCTGCAGAACCTGGGACCTATCACGACTGCACTGAGCGATAACTGAAGTGGAGTGCACGACGATAGCAGCTGTCCACCTGAGCCAAACAATTCACGAGGATATGCTAAACTGGCCAAACTCAACAGATGGTGTGGCTCGACCGAAACTGGTATACCGATATATCCGGGAAGGAGATCAGCAAAGCCAAGCAAATTCTGACAATGGCCGAACCACCCAAGTGTAAAGGAGATGGAAGGAGGTATGGAGAAGTGATGTCGTCCCAAAGGTAAAGAATTGTATTTGGAGAGCCACCCATACAGCATTACCGGTGTTGTCGGAACTGCAGAAGAGAGGGGTATGAACATCACTGATATGTCCATTCTGTCGAGATGAAGAAAACTAATTCGAGGTCGAAGAAACCTTGAATCATGTGTTGCTGAATTGTAACTGGGCGGGGAGAGTTTGGTTTGGAGGCATGAGAATGAGTTGGAACACAACCAAAGGTGCAAGCTGGGATGAGTGGTTGAAGAACATACACACGGTCGGTACAACATGTGGAGAGCATGGTAGAAAACAAAGGTTGCAATGTGAAACAATAGTGTGGGAGATATGGAAAGAGAGAGATACAAGGCAATGAAGACCGGAGTACAACCACAACTAGAGTCAGTCATACGGTTGGCAACCGAGCTGGCGGCTGAGACGTGGCGAACGAGAAGCAACCGACAAGTGAGCGCTATGACAGGAGGCCCGGTTAGAAATGCACAAAGATGGAAGAAGCCAACATTCGGTATGGTGAAGATCAACATCGATGCATCCTGGATGAAAGCTACAAGGATGGGAGGAATAGGAGTTATAGCGAGGAACTGGGAAAGAACAATTGTCGCTGGAAGACAATCGACATGCAAGGATACGAGCGTCAAGAACTTGGAGGCGAAAGCGATCCTACAAGTAGTCCAGCTAGCGTTACAAAATGGATGGGACGAGGTGGTGATCGAGTTAGATGCACAACGGATCATCAACATGTTGCAAGGCACATAAGCACAATGGGACTGGGAACTAAAGAACATACTGACGGACATAAGCGAATTGGCGAGGTGGATACCGTGCATCCAATGGAGTTTTGTAAGGAGAAACGCAAATAGATGTATTAATTGGATAGCTAGTATGGCTAGACAGAGGATGTGTCCAAACAACTGGACGCTTATACATCCACATTCACTTATTTCTTTGTGTTTGTTAGACAATTTGAATTTGACCATGGAATGATAACAAAGTGATTTGAAGTAAAAAAAAAACTAACTCTTTCAATAGTTCGAACTTGTGAGTGTATGCATTCAGAATACATTTAAAATATCTTAACACACTCACTATCATGTCTAATGTGCCCGCTTCAATAAACGTTCAATGATAGTTTCTAAAAGTAAAATGAAATTAGATATTTGATTAACTTTTTTCTCATTTTTTTTCTTTGATATTTTCACACTTGGGGTGAGTTAAGTATTATTTAGATTTTAATTTGAGATATATTTGGAATCTATATGATTTATTGTTTGTTTCACTATTGATGTGCGTAGTCACTAATGTGTATAAAATATTCATGCACTCTAATATTGACAACCCCCAATAACTCATTAAATTTTAAAAAGAAATCCTAAATAACAAATGCTGAAATTTTAAATTAGTCACTTCACTCCTAAAATACGTAGAAAAAAATGTACATACAAATTAATTAATACTAAATCCTAAAATTTGTTTAAGAAATAAAAAGTATTACTTTTATTGTTTATATATTTAAGTTTAATTTTACATCTCAATAAAATATTTAATTAAGTGTTTAGTTCTCTTACACAATCAAACTTGTATGTTTTTGTAAATACTTAGAGAATTAAATTTCTAAAAAATATATATAGTAATCATTTTTATATTTAAGTAATATTTAGATGATCAATCTAACATATCACCGATATTATTTTAATTTAACAGTAAAATATTTTTATTAATTTTTTCGTTATTTAATACATAAATTTGTGGATGATATTAGTTCTCACTAATAACATTAACAACCTTGGATAAAGAAAATACTAAAATCTTACAAAATATTTAACTATCAAATTAAAATAACTTTGTCAAATTCTAGATCAATCTATGCGTTAATATTAATAAATAAAAAAGTTTATAATTTGTTTTGGCATTTTATTTCTCTAATTATTTAAAGAAAACTCCATTACATGATCGACTACTTAACTTGTAGATGACTTGCGTTGATAACCTAAAATATGATTATCATTATATAAAATTGTAAAATTTTATAAATTAACATAGCAATTGAAAAGGTACTTTGATTAATTAAGAAAGTTTCATAACAGTGACAACAAATCAAAATTCTTTTTCTATACCAAAATTTATTATTATTCTTAATTATTTTGGATGTATTAATTATTTATCGCTTTAGACAATAAATCATGTACATTCTCTTAGAATTGCATAAAACAAACTGCTGTATTTTCGTATTATTTTTCAGTGTCTATTACAATGGTGACATTCCTATAGATATAACCCTATTACATGGCCATCTAAGGTAAGTCAATCAAGGTATGCTATCCAAATATGTTTCAATGTAATATTCTATTTTCCTTATTTGTATTTTCTTATTCTCACACTCCCCCTCAAGTTGAATAGTCGGGTCTCTGATGCTCAACTTGTTCAGCACTTCATTGAATGTCCTTGAGTTTACCGCCTTTGTGAGTACATCTACCAATTGGTCCTCGTAGCGTACAAATGGTAGTTTGATGATTCCGACCTTGAGTTTTTATTTTATGAAATGTATGTCCACTTCAACATGCTTGGTTCAATCATATTGAACTGGATTCTCTGAGATACTGATAGCTGTCTTATTGTCACAAAACAACTCACACGATCCAACCGGGGGAAAGTCAATCTCTATCATTAGTTTTCTCAACCAGAGCATTTCTGATAGTACCCTCGTTATTCCACGGAACTCTGCTTCTGCACTTGATAGGGCCACCACCTTTTACCTTTTGCTTTTCCAGTTACGAGATTATCGCCAACGAGGACAAAATACCGAGATGTGGATTTTTTATCAACTGGGTTACTTGTCCAATCAACGTTTGTGTACCCTTGTATTTCCAAATGACTGTTTCTTCTGTACAAAACTCCATGTCCTGAAGCACCCTTTAAGTACCTCATAATCCTTAAGACGACTTCCATATGATCAACTTGAGGTTGATGCATAAATTGGCTTACTACTCCCACTACATAGACTATATATGGTCGATTATGTGACAAAAATATAAGTTTGCCCACTAGCCTTTGATATTGTTCCTTATCTGCTAGTCTTGCTCCTTATGATATTCATAGGCCATAATTCACTACTATTGGAGTTTCAAGCGGTTTGCACTCCAACATTCCTATTTGTGTCAAAAAGTTCAAAATATAATTACTCTGAGATATATAGATCCTTTCTCTTGATCTTAACACCTCGATTCCAAGTATTTCAAATTCCCAAGATTCTTTATTTTGAATTATTCGAATAAGTTTCTCCTTAGCCTACCCATTTTTTCTGAATCATTCCCTGTGATGAGCATGTCATCGACATATATGATCAAACTGGTTATTAGGGCTACTGTCTTCTTCAGAAATAGATTGTGGTATGAATTGATCTGCTTGTACCTATATTTCTTCATGGCAATAATAAACATCCCAAACCACGCTCGAGGAGATTGTTTCAGACCATAGAGCGACTTCTTTAGTCGACACACTTGTCCTTCTTGAATTCCTTGTTTGTTTGGTGGGACCTCCATATACACTTCTTCTTTAAGATCTCCATGAAAAAATGCATTATATACATTGAACTGGTGGAGTGGCCAATCTTTATTTGCTACACACAGTAATACTTGAATTATGTCTATCTTGGCTACATGCGAGAATGTCTCAGAATAGTCAATCTCGTATGTCTGAGTATATCCTTTCACCACCAGTCTTGCTTTATACCTGTCAATGGAGCCATCCTGCTTGCACTTGATAGTATAGACCCACCTGCAGCCTACTGGCTTAAATCCAACAGGTAATCTGTAAATCTCCTATGTATTATTCTTTTCTAGTGCCTCCATTTTAACAGTCATAGCTTGTTGTCATTTCTTAGACTACTAAGTTTCTTCTATTGTACTTTAAACTTCTTCTGTGAAAATAAACATGGTGAATGACCTTGCTTCATTAGTCAATCTCCCTCTTACCGCATTCTTCACCGGGTATCTGGATTTGCTTGGTTCCCTATCCAGTGTGTATTTGTTAGGTGGCCACACTCACTTTGGTCTTGGAGGTAACTTATACCCTTCGACTTCTACATTTTCTTGCCCCTGTTTCTTCAACATTAGGATCTCCAATCATATCATATATGGGAGTAGAGGGGTTTGCCTCAGATACCTCAGGCGGAGGAGTATCAGTTCTGGCAGTTGGCTCGTTGATCTATAGTGCAGTCTCATAAGTTGGCCAGGTGGTCCGACTAACTAGATTTTTTGGATCAACATCAGGTGGTTCGACTAACTAGTGGGTCTACATTACTCTCCCCCTAGACACTGGAATGGTGATGATAATAATACTCTGTTTCAAGGAAGTTCCAGTTCAGAGTCGTGACAATGTGGTGAGTCTTGGGGTCATAGCACCGATATCCTTTATGATTGATGCCATAACCCACAATGACACATTTAACTGCACATGGATCAAATTTAGTTTGGTCAGACTTTGGTATATGGACGAAAACTGAACACCTGAAGACACGAGGAGGCAGGTTGAGTGCTGGAGAAACTTTTGCAACTTCAGATAAGACATGGATATGTGTTTTTAGATGGAGTATGTTTGTGGGAAAACGGTTAAGGAGATAGGTAAATGTTGCAATAGCTTCATACCAAAATACTTTAGGCACTTTGGACTCAATGAGTAATGCCCGAGTAATTTCAAGTAGAATCCTATTTTTCCGTTCAGCATCTCCATTTTGTTTTGGGGTATGTGGACAAGAGGTCTGATGAACAATTCCTTTTTCTAATAAGAATTGTTTCATGCTATTATTGACAAACTCTCCACCATTATCAGAACGAATGACTTGCATGTGTTTATGGAATTGGTTTTTGGATCATATGGAAAAAATGGACGAATTTTTCAAATACTTCAGCTTTGGATTTTAAGAAATATACCCACGTCATGCGAGTACATTCGTCTACAAAGAGTACAAAATATTTAAACCCATGACCTCCAAATATATGTGCATGACCCCACACATTAGAATGTACTAGTGAAAAATAGAGTCCATACGAGTATTATTTGGCTTAAACGTTTGTCTGTGGCTTTTTGCTAAAATACAAGTTTCACAAACCAAAGTACTATTATTTGAAAATAACTTAGGGAATAAAAATTTGAGATAACCCCGTGATGGATGACCCAATCTCCTATGCCATAGTCAAGTCTCATTTTCTGTTGTTTGGCGAGCCAGCAACATCGTTCTTTGTTGGGTCATCTCATCCACATAGTACAGACCAACACGCTCAATGTCATGTCCAATAATCACCGTCTTCTGGATATCATGTAAAATGCAAAAATTGGGATTTATTAGCATTGTACAATTGAACTCTTTGATAACATGATAGACAAACACTAGTTTATTTGATAATGACTACACACGAAGACAATTCGAAATTTTCAAAATTGATGAAAGTTCTACTGTTCCCATCCTAGTCACTAGAGCTTTTCTTCCATATGTAGTGTTTATAAACTTAACCAAGCACTGCACAATATTCACGAGGTCACAGGTATCAAAGGTCATCGTGTTTGTTGCTCCGCAGTCAAATAACCATTGACTATTATTATATATACGTTTTTTTAGGGTTGAATTAGCAACTGGCAGATAATTCGAGGAGCAATTCACAAAATCCACATTATCAGGACCAAAAAAGTTAGGGTTCAAAGAATAAGGGATTGGGTGCAATTTCCCAAACCGTATACCTTCACATCTGTTGGTTCCTGCCGCATTCACTCCTCTGGTTTTCATTTCTTGCGTAGTTCCTCCTCTCGTCTATGTCGAGAGACTGAAGGGTTGCTCCCATCTTTTTCCTTCGTTCTTGTTGCCACTGATGGTGTCGGTGGCTTCCAGGTTTCTCACTATGGCGACGACGTTGCTCCGGACTCCACGATTCTCCTTGTGGTTGTCTTCCCACCAGTCGAAAGCACGTCTTTTGTGTGTCGGTCCATTCCACAATGAGTACACTTAGCTTGTTTTTATCTGTTTGGGATGACGATCCGTCGGTCCTCCCGGTTATTTCCGACCAATGTTGTGTTGTTCGACATCATTTTGATGTGTTTGTCATGGCCTCTGTCTGGGTCCAATCGACCCTGACTAGTAAGTATTCGCCAATACCTGATGATGTTCCATCACTAGTGATTGCCGCTCCCAGGATGTTGAGCTTAGCGACCTCCTTTCGGACCGAAGCGTATGTTTCTCCCACTGAGGGTAACCGATCCCGTCGCACGATTTCTGGTAGATCATTGGATATTCGACATATAAATATAAAAGTCTGTAATTAATCTTAAATATAAAGAACGCGCCACAGACTTAATTATAAAAGTTTCAGTCGTTACAAATAGTTAATACTTCTTTTAGAATGAGAAATGTAAATTTTCTGATCCCAACGATATAACATGCCTCTCAAGTCTTTTTTTTTTTTTGGCCAAACCCTCTCAAGTCTCAAGTCAAGGTGATCTTACACTAGGTGTTGGGCCAAAAAAAAATCTTACACTAGGTGTCTTTCCCGTGCAAAGTAAGTAATAGATTCAATTTATAAATTATTAATTTATTCTTAATAGTAAATTGAATAAATATTATTTATTAATTAAATATAGATTAAAAAATTAAGAAAAACTTACTATTATAAAACTTAAATTATATTTGATAAATAATTATAAGTTGCTAATGAAAGTTAAAAACTATTATTTACATTATGCCATAATTATAAGTATAATAATAATATCAAAATGATTAAAAGTGAAAATTAAATTAATAAATACTACAACAAAAAGTGTAAGGGAATGTGGTGCTTTTTTAATTTTAAAGTTTGATGATATATATATATATATATATATTAATAATATTAATGAATAATAACATGAGTTGGTAATAAAAATGATAAAAATATTTATTTATATAGTGTTAATAAAAAAATCCAGACAATAAATATGGAAGTGAGATCAAATATGAAACGTACCGTGAGAAGCGATGAGAAGTTCCAAATTTTTTTTAGAGCTTTTGGAAGTATGCGTGGCAAGTACATGTCATTGTCGGATTACAAAAAGTGTTAACCAACTAATGAAAATGTTTGGTTTTAACAACTAAGCAATTCAAATGCTTATGTGTCATGAAGTTGTAGCCAAATATATATATATATATATATATATTGTTATAAAATATTTTGATACCTTTGTTACAAAGTTGGCATTTTTTTTCATAAATAGATGAATAGAATAAACAAAAATACAATTGTATCATTTATTGAATAAATAAACATGCCCCCAAAGTCCAAACTCAAAAGGTCATATTTTTCATTTCATCATTAATGGATAAGGCCAGGGAGGTGGTTCTAGTTATTTTTCAGAGCCACGACTCGATACAGATTGGATGCCGTCCCACGCGCTGGCGAGGTCTGCCAAGAGGTCAGACCAATGAGTGGACGTTTGAGTGCGCTGTTGAATGAAGGTGGGGACAGCACAGCAAACGGACTCTATTCCAAAGTGGCTGCTCCCGGAACTAAACACCGTTGAATTTAGGAGAAAAGTGTGAATGGAACTCATCAACTATTATCACTATGTTTTCAATTTAAAAGAACATATTTGATTCAATTTTATAAGTTAGGAACAAAAAAATATCACGTAATTATAACACATATGCAAGTTTTAATAATAAAATATATTTAATGTAAGATGTGGAAAGTGGCCTAATATATAAATTAATTTTCCGAGAAATCTTAATTTTGAAAACGAGACTAATTTGAGAAATTTGTTGCTAATAACTAATTATTTACAAAGTTTCTCTCCCGCGATAACAGGTGCGACTGTGAGAGAGGTGTCGCCGCCCGTCGGAGTGAGTCCGTGTGGAGGCAAGTCGTCGGCCGATAAGGGTGGTATCGGGAGTCCTTTAGGGGCAGAACAACGGAGACAGTGCGCTGGAAAGGGTAGCACAACCTAACCTTCCCATACCTAACCATATCGAGACCTAGCTGAATCCGTGAATCCAAAACCCGAAACGGGTGCAATCTATCCCGTGAGGTGGCCGAGAGAGCTCCAGCAAACCTAAACCAGCTAGCCAAGGTGTCAATCAGCCGATCCCAGCTTCGTTCCCAAAGGCACGATTGGAAGAGTGAACAGTAAGTATAGCTTGATTTAGGTAATCGGAATCTTTCTTGTGCAGGAATTGATCGGAATGGAATACAGCCATTCCCAGCATGGCGTCTGGGATGATGATAGAACAAGTCCAGGGAGGTACGTCGAGATCGAAGGGAATGCCACGATAAAAACCGATCTCTTGTGTATTGGCAAGGTTCTCAGCCCAAAACCGATGAGGGCTATGGCAGTTCAGAATGTATTACAGAATGCGTGGGCAAGATACAGCGAGGTGAGGGTGCAGGACATGTCTAAGGAGGTAATCTTGTTCGAATTCAGTAATGAGGATGATATGATGGATGCTTTAGATTGGAGCCCTTGGGCTATCCAAGGGCATTGCTTGTCGATAAAAAATGGGAGGTGGGGGGTAGAACAGCTGAAACCAAATTTCATATGGTTCACTTCTGGGCACAGATTCACGGCCTAGAAATTGATAAACTGAGCTCACAGAATGCAGAGAAAATTGGGGGATGCATAGGCAAGGTTGTGGCAGTGGATGACGTGATGGGACCATTGGGGTTAGATAGTTCCTTCGGGTAAAGGTGGAGGTTAACACTCAACTTCCTCTCTTGGCCGTGATTTGGTACACAAGAACCAATGGGGAGAGGGGCAAGGCAGATATCCGGTATGAACGACTTCCGGATTTCTGTTTTGGATGCGGGAAGATTGGCCATGGGGACAGAGGATGCAGGGCAGCCATTGTTATGGGAGAAATGGAAGGGGATGGTCCAATGTACGGTCCATGGATCAGAGTGGATAGGCCTAAGAAAAGGGGCCAAAACTGCTGAATCATAGGCAGTGCAAGGAAGGGGGGCGATCAGGACATAAAGAGAAAATCATGGCGAGACCTCATGAAGGAAAAAGAAGATCGGGAGAAGAACAAAGGAAGGGGGCAAGGCAGTCCGGGCAAGAGTGAAGGGGAGGAGATGCAGGGGGACTCACGGATGAACCAAAGGAAGGATTGGGAAAGGGATACAAGAAGAAGGAAGGGAGGATGGGGAGAGACGAGAAGGAGGAAGTGATAGAGGAAGGGAAGGGGGGACACAAAGAAACCGAAGCAAGGAAATTGGATCAGCATCTGCTAGAGGGGCCAAACCTGGCTATAGACATATGGGAAGGGCCAAGAGATCACTTGGTGACTATGGAGAGGCAAGGACCGAGGAAACATGGACAAAAAGCGAAGGAGAAGGAGGTACTAGCCATAACCATGGGAGATCCTGAATCGGCCATTGTGAAATACACGGGAGAGAAGCCAATTGCCGAAGAGAAGCAACAAGAGGGAAGACAAAGCTCGATGACTATACATCACCCAAATCTAAGCAAACTTCTCGAGAAGAGACAAGCAATGCGTAACAACTGCCCGTATAGAAGAGAAACAAAAGGAGGTGCAAAACTGGGACAAGGCATGATCAGTGAGATCAACAAGGCAAGCTACAACATGGAAACAGCTCGGGGAACAGGGGAGGTAGGGTGGCAAGTGGTCGAACTTCAGGAAGCTGATAGTGAAAGAGGACCAGGAAGAGGACAGAGTATAGGGGAGGGCAGCCCCATCCGTCAGCTGTATAGAGTGGACTCTCCTGAGGAGTCACCGGGGAAGGGGGTGGGATGATCATGCTGCATACGGGATTGAGCCCCCTTCTCCAAAAGGTTAACTTGAAGCGCAAACATGATGAGGAGTCGGAATCAGAAGAGGATGAGATGGAGCGTACACGATCCAAAAGACAGAAACATGAGGAGGAGGAGGAGGAGGAGGTGAAAGAGATAGGGAAGATTAAGGGAAAGAAGATAGGGAAGAGGAAGCCGGGTGCAAAAAGGACCATCGAGCAGAGGTTAAACCAGGCAAAGCAAACAGGTTTGGGAGGCTGTCCTAAAACAGCCACCACCACCCCCCCCCACCCCCCCACCCCCCCACCAATGAATGCTCTGTTGTGGAACTGTCGGGGAATCAAGTCGGCCCTGACAGTTCCGTACCTCTCCGACTTGAAGAGGAGACACCAACCAGCAATAATCTTCCTTATGGAAACCAAAAATAACGAAGGGGTTTGTGAGAAGGTGAGGAGAAGAATAAGGATGGAGAATGGGATATACGTTGAACCGGAGGGAATTGGCGGGGGGGTTAGCCCTGTGGTGGACGAATGCCGTAGAGATCATTGTACATCAAAGGGATGCGAACATCATTGACACGACGGTTGATCAGAAGGATGGATCCAAGCCAATACACATTACATGGGTTTATGGGAGTACCAAGTGGGAGGAACGAAAGCAGTTATGGGCGGTATTGAGGAATATAGCTTGGAATTGAAGAGGACCGTGGATATGCATGGGGGACTACAATGAGATAGCTCGGTTGACAGAAAAAGAGGGAGGCAGACCGAAGCAACAGAGGAAAATGGACGCATTCAATGAAATGATGCACGACACACAGTTGGTTGATCTAGGATACAAAGGTCAACCATACACATGGAGCAACAACAGAGAAGGGAGCCAAAGGATTAGAGAAAGACTTGATCGGGCCCTAGGGAACTCGGACCTCATAGGGGATTATCCGACACTAAGAGTAACTCATAAACTACTCATAGGATCGGATCACTGCCCTTTGGTTCTAGAACTGAAACCGGAGGGAAAGGGAGGCAAGAGAAGGTTCCGATTTGAAGGGGCATGGCTCGAAAAGTCTGAATGCGGGGATCTGATAAGAGAGGCTTGGAATGGAGCTCATGGAGGAAGCAATGCACAGCCGATGGAGACCAAGCTTGGCAGATGTAGACTCAGACTCCAAAAATGGAGTCGGATCAGTGGGACCAATTTCAGACACAGAATCTTAGAGGTCCAGGATAAACTGAGTCAGATTCAACAGAGAGGGAGACAGAGACTGAGGACATAATGGAAGAGAGACGCCTCAAACTACAATTGGAGGAGGCGTGGAAGGGGGAAGAGGCATATTGGAGGACCAAGTCCCGCGTACAGTGGCTAAAGGGGGGAGATAGAAACACCCATTTCTTTCACCAAGCCACGGTACAAAGAAGGAGGGGGAATCAGATCAAGCGTCTCCAATTGACAAATGAAACGTGGACAGAGGATGACACACAAATTCGGGAGGAGTGTCTGCAGTACTTCAAAGGTATATTCAGAACAGAGGGATGTCGGGATATGGACGGTCAATTAGAGGGCACTCCAAAACTGATAGAGGACCGAATAAACGAGAGGTTAACCCGAAGAGTAAGTCGGGATGAAGTGAAAAAGACAGTGTTCCAGCTTGGGGGTGACAAGGCCCCGGGTCCAGACGACTACCCTGGACTGTTCTATCATCGTTTCTGGGACATGCTCGGGGATGACGTATTCTATGCGGTAAATTCTTTCCTTGAAACTAGTACGTTGTCACCTAATTTATGCTATACCGATATTGTCATGATTCCAAAAGTGCCAAACCCGATTAATCCAATGCAATTCAGACCTATTAGCTTATGCAATTTCAGTTACAAAATCATATCCAAAGTGCTAGCTAATAGGTTAAAATGTGTGCTACCTGATATCATAACCCCTTTCCAAAGCGCATTTGTCTCTGGCAGGTTCATCCACGATAACATCCTTATCGCACACGAGGTCTTCCATCACATGAGAACGAACTCTAGGGCGAACAGAGAGGAGTGTGCGATAAAGCTGGACATATACAAAGCGTACGATAGAGTGGAGTGGGCGTTTGTGCTTGAGACCCTCAAGAAGCTCGGATTCTCACAGGTATGGTGTAGCTGGATAGAGGAGTGTATGACAAAGGTGCAGTACAGTGTGGTGGTGAACGGTGAGAAGACAGTGAGATTCAGGCCGACTAGAGGACTGAGGCAAGGTGACCCGTTATCACCTTACCTCTTTATATTAATCGCTGATGTACTCTTTAGGCAGATGTGTAGGGCGGTGGAGGAGGGCCGAATCGAGGGAATCAAGATAAAACGTACATGCCCTGAGATCCACCATCTCCTATTGCGGATGACTCCATCTTTTTCATCCAAGCTAAGGAAAAAGATGCGAGGGAGCTAAGGAAGATCCTAGAGGGATACGGTCAAGCATCGGGATAGAGCGTAAATTTAAGTAAGTCTTGTATTCAATTTGGGCCGAAGGTGCAGGAGAGTAACAAGGAAGCGGTTCGGTCGGCTTTGGGAATAAATGAGGTAGTGAATGCGGGGAACTATTTGGGAATCCCGACAACATGGGGGAGATCGAAGAAATCAGCCATAAACTATATCAAGGACCGAATACAAAGGAAGCTGCACGGATGGAAGGCGATCTTCCTTAACAAGGCGGGTAAGGAAGTCCTAGTGAAAGCGGTAATTACTGCAATTCCGACTTATCTGATGACATTGTTTAAAATGCCTAAAACGTGGTGTGAGGAGATTGCTAGATTAATTGCTCGTTTTTGGTGGAATGGAAAGAACGAGAGAAAGAGTATGCATTGGGTGAGTTGGAAGAACATGACCATGCCAAAACAGATGGGCGGAGTCGGGTTCCGGGACCTTTGGGAATTCAATACGGCCATGCTCACAAAGACGGCTGCGAGATTACAAAACAACCCAAGGGCCTTGTGGGCAAGGATTATGAAAGGATTATACTTTCCGACCGGGGATCTAAAGGATGCGAAGAAAGGTGCCCGCCCGTCTTGGGCATGGAGTAGCATACTACAAGGGAAAGAGGTAATGAACCAACATGGTATGTGGCAGGTGGGAAACGGGAAGTCGATCCGTGTCTTCGGGGACAATTGGATTCCTGGTAGGCCGAGCAACCGACTCAACCCAACCGATCCAAACAGACAGAACGACACCATGAAGGTTTGCCATCTCATTAAGGATCAGCCCAAGAGATGGGAGCTGGGACCGATCGGCCAAGACATAACGGAAGGCGATAGGCGGATGATTCAAGCGATCCACCTTCGCAAATCGGAGGTCGGGGACAGGTGGATCTGGCCGTCCGAGAAAGGAGGGGAGGTGAAACCAAGGAACGTCTATAGGAGACTCAAAGAGGCCGAGAGGGAGGGGGCGGCGAGGGACAGCCACGGCCAGAACAGAGAGGAGACGAAGTGGCTCGGTATTTGGGCGAGTGTAGCCATTCCCAAGGTAAAATCATTCTTGTGGCAGGCGGGTCATCGGGAAATACCAGTCCAAACGGTATTGGAGAGGAGAGGGATCAACGTGACTAGGCGGTGCCCGTTTTGCAACAACGACGAGGACGAAGTGCATGCCTTGATGGAATGTGAATGGGCTCGGAAGGCATGGCGAGAGGAGCCGAACATCCAAAATAATTGACATACAAACATCTGTTGACCGAAACAGTTCCAAAATAACCTAAAATTCAGAAATAACATCCAAAATAACCGAACTTAACATCCAACAAAACAACAACTACTAAACAGTTCCATCCAAATAAAGGTTCAAAACCGAACAAACGTCCTTTCACTGAGTAGATCTCTCGACAAAGCGCGGTGAAGTGCGAGTACCGCGTTGCATAGTCTTCATTTTGATTTTTCCCGTTTTAAGTGGTTGGGGAGATAAGACTAATTCCTGACAAGTTAACAACTCAGGGGCACTTGATCTCACTCTATCAACATCGTCGTCCGAGTCAACGTGGATTGGTGCCGATTTCGATGAAGATGGTTATCCGACCTACATAACCCAAAATTGTGAAGATGATATCCAAACCTATTTTTATCGTATGAACCCTATTGTACCTTTTGTTTGCTTCTTCGCACTGTTAACTTGACCCTTCTTGTTCTCTTTGGAGACTCCACATTCATTGGAGCCGTAGGTGCAGGTTCCTCATTCCTGGGTGTTTCATCTGTTTGAGCTTGAGTTGGTTCTTGGTCGGTGTTCAACTTCCCCCGAACACATCCCTTTCGCTTCTTTGAACATGCATAAGAACATGTATAAGAAGACAACATATCAACGATAATAACAAATTGTAAAACCAAGACAAACGTGTTACCTTTCTTTGCGTCGGAGCACGCTGCGATTGTTGAGTTTCAACATGTTCTGTTGCCTGACTGGTGCGTACAGAACTCCCCTCTGGTTGTACTGATCCACCAGTCTTGGACCTAGGACATCCTCTCTTGTTGTGACCCGTGATGTTCCAAATTGAACAAAATTGTTTCAATCCATGCTTTGTTAACTTACTGTTGCTCTTGTTGCTGGGTTCAGTAGCTGCCCTAGTTCGTTTCTTCTTTGGTCTTCCACCTCTCTTCTTCACATCTGGTGGATCAATAGGTTGGGAGTCAACCTTCACTCAATCATCGACAACAGGTAGTGGGTGAATTATTGGTGCATAAATCTTCCTGCATAGTCGAGATATGATAACATGGGTGAACATATTCAGCAAAATCCATTGTACGAGCACTCATCAAACATGATGCCGCATGAGGGCATGGAATACCTGATAAATCCCATTCTAAACAGCTGCATGTTTTTGCATTCATATTCACCTTCTGCTGGTACATGCTCCCAATTCAGACCTCATATTCACCATCACCAGCATATAGGACTTGCATTCCTCTTACTGAAACTTTTTTCTTCTTAATCTTTACGAGTATGTTAGACGTCAACACACCTTCGTGACTGTTCGCCTCTTGCCTCCTCATTTGGAAATCAGTCATTAACATTCTCTGAATACTCTCCATGAGTGTTATGACAGGTTTATCACGAGCAAGGAGTATCTTGCTATTCCAGCTTTCAGAGCAATTGTTCACAACAAAGTCAGTCTTAGATCAGGGTGAAACTCGTACCTACACCATGTCTTTGGATCAATTTGCGTCACGTATTCCCATGCACTATTGAAATGCAATTTAATCCACTCCATATGAACCTTGTGCATGTGATAATTGTACGCGCATGCTGCAGCCCAGAACCTGGATTTAATCCCGACTACCTGAACAAATACAACCACCTGCGACTAAGCCGTAGTACTCCATAGAAACATCCAGTGTATCATAATTGATTATATCCTCGGTTAAATTGGTAATCTCTTTCTTTCCAACCCAATTTGCATCGACGAAACTTCCATCGTAGTGAATCGTTAACCAGTAAGTTTTGCCACGATCGTTGTACATTTTGGAGCACCACCTTTGAACGAACAACAAGACATTAAAATTGAACCCAACAGCAACATCACAAACAAGCAACAACACAACAAGTAAATCTGACCCCAACAACACAACAATCGGTCAAACAGAGGGATACCCAACAAAGTAAAACTGAACATTGCGGTCAAACAATAGATAACCACAAACAAACACAACAAGAAAGGCATTAAAACCCAACAAAAGTCTAGACTTACCACAACAATCGGAGTGCAGACGATCGGTCTGAAACAACCGTAGGGACTCAGTGAGAATCGGTACGAAAAAAACTGAAATGGAGGGACAATCGGAGTGACGAACTGGAACAAGGTGGAACGGAGGGACTGGTTTCTGTATGGGCTTAGAACCTTCTGTGGAACAACGTTAGGGTTTCGGTAGGGAAGGCTGAGTAGCTTCGGTTGAAGAAAGCAGGACCGCGAATGAAGAAGCTAGGGGGTTCGGCGGTCTGTACATAAGTGATATTCAGGGGTACAAGCGTCTTTTCACTGTCATCTGTTCGAAATAAACGGTGCCACGTGTCGTGCACATACCATTTAACGATTCAATTTGACGGAAGGTGGAGTTACCTACAAAATGAAACATGGGAGTGGACATAATTGCGTCAAAAAACATGTTAGTGTAGTTGCAAAAAAAAAACATCTTGGTGTTTTTTATACTTTTGCTGATTTATAACTATAGTCATAACTATAACTAAACTTATTATATGTAATTGTAATAATTACTTTTTAATATATACTAGACGACGACATGCGCTTGCACGTCATCGACGTTTATCGCGTGTGAGGTATTACGAAGGTATGATTCAATCATTCTCCCGGTCGCTCAAGCAATTTCTTAAAAATAATTATATTTTTAAAATTTATTTCATGCAAATTAAGTTTAGTTTTACATCAATAATATTTTAATTCTCGTATTATTGTTGTATTATCCTAGAAGTCAGAACGATCGAATCATACCTTCGTAACACCTCACACGCGACCAACGACGACGATGTGCAAGCGTGTAGCGTGTGTCGTAGTCTAGTATAATCATTAGAGAACTATACTTTAGTGGATTAAAAAGCTTTCATTTACAATATTTTTTCAATTGTATATGCATAAGACATATATATACATGTTATGAAAGTACAACTCTTTATTTATTATTGTAAATGACATATATATGTTGATTCAAATGTTTCTATAATTATTCAATGAGTGTAAATAGTCTCCTAAACAACAATATAATTACATATAGTGATACAAAACAACATTAATAATCAATGAAAAACAATTTAAATTAAGAAACATTATTGCAGAAAATTAAGATATACATCTACGTCCTTAGTACTTATTGCAAAATGTGAATTTGTGCTTTGTTCATAGTAATCATAATATTAAGTCGTACTGAAAACAGTTTATGGGACATTTGAAAATGTAAGTGAACATTTTTGTGCTTTAGTTGATATCTTGAAATAAATGTTTTGGTTAGTTTAAATAGTCTACCAAGACTTTTGCATAAAAACGATTACACATAAAATCCAAGCATATGAGTCATTACAAAGTACATTAGGTTTAACCAACTATTTGTTCTGACGTCCTCAGAATTTGAACGTCGCCTTAGCCATTACCGATTAACTAATTTTTTTTTCCGACGTCCACAGAATTTGAACTTGCGCACTTTGATACCAATATTTTTCGATGAATACCGACCTCAATATTTGATTGTCGCCTTAGCCAATATCGACCTTAATCTACTCGCGCTAATACCGACATTTTTCGGTTTGAAAAAGGGCACACTCTGACACCAACATTTTTCGAAAACTTTTTTCCAACCTCTTCGGGATTTGAACATGGGTAATCTAATACCGACTTTAATCTTAACCATCGTATTAGTCAATACCAACTTCAATCTACCCTAAGGGTGGGCATAAAAAAACAATTCAGACGAACTGAACCATACCTTTTGTGAACCGTACCGGTTCACATACCAAACTGTGTTTTTGCATAAATATGGAGTGGTTCAGAAGAGGTACAAAAAACTGGTTCGCAAACGGTAAACTGTACCACTTCTTGTACCAGTTTTAATATAATATAATATTTAATTTTTAAAATATCTACTCTAAACCATTAGACCAAAGTTGGTTCGGTGATTATTTACTATCTACATTAGTATAATGAATTATGGTTTATAGATTATGGTTTGTAGATTATGGATTATGGTTTATGGATTAAGATAATGGTTTATGTATTATGTATTATTAATTTATTATAGTTTTTTTAAAATATATATATAAAGTGGTTCGACCGAACCGTTTCAGAAGAGGTACGGTAAATTAGTCAAAAACTGGAGTGACCAAAAACTGGAGCAGTAAACTGTACCTCTTTAAAATGTGGTAAAGGTACGGATCACCGAACCGGTTCATGCCCACCCCCTAATCTACCCCCACTTTAATACTATTTTTTCAAAGTCGACAAAATTTGAACGTGGACACTTTAATACTATATAAGATTTCAAACGTACGCATTAACAAACTGTCTCATGAATCAAAACTTGTGAAAGAATGCATTTGGTAGAAATTTAAGATATCATAACACGCTCACTACAATTTCTATGAAACAACTATTACAAATCTACTATGGTAACGTGAATAAAATTTTAGTGATATTTTTTAAAAATAAAATGAAATTAGATATTTGATTAACATATTCCTCATGTGTTAAGTGTTATTTAGATTTTAAGTTCAATTATATTTGGAAAAAAAACAATACAATTTTTTATTTGTTTGAGTATTGATGTGCATTTGTATTATAGAAATTCATTAACCTTCAAGTTATGGGATTAAATAATGAAGTACTCATATACTCTAAATATGATTGACCCTAAAAAGTTATTAAATTCTGAAAATATAATTAATAACAATTGTAGAGAATCTATAAAAGTGATAGTACAGTGATAACATTTTGTATTATTATAGCATAATCACAAATTTAATTTTTGATTTAGACAAAATTTTATAACAAAAAAGTAGTTAGAGCAATAAATATAAGTTAAGTGTCTTAACAAATATTTGAGTACTATTAATCTAGCGGAAGAATGTGTTATTGTAATATACTAATAGTGAAAGGTCTTATATTCAAAACTTTGTAGAGTTTTTTTAAGAGATTTCAATTCCCAAAATTGCATTTAAGAAATTGGTGGAGAGAGAAAATATAAAATTATTAAGAGATAATCATGATATGTTTAAATTAATTAGATTATATGGACAATTACAAAAACAACTTCGTGTTTTATAAAAGTATAGATATATACTACTGAAAGTGGTAAAATTAAAGTATTTTATGGACAGATAAAAAATCTTGTGTTAATTAGATTAAAATTGTATTATTTTAATGTCACATCTTAATGATGTTGAAATTACAATATTTTAATAGTTGAATTAATCTTCTTCTTTTTATCGAAATGTTTAAAATTTGATTTATAAGAACTTAAATAAAATAAAATAAAGTGATTTAAAATATAGGTATACTAGTAAAATAATAGTTATTAAATACAACTCTTAATATGATTATGGTATTGAAAATTATACTCAAAATGATTATGATACGTAATTTAAAAATATGGTATAATTATAATATTTATTTTACTTTAATTATTGTCTGCCCTAAGTGAGAGCGGTTTCGGTTCATGTACACCGGGACCGTTGGTAATTGAACTCCAAGACGCAGGTTGACACTGTTTCTCCCTTGCCGACGTTAATGCTTCCCATGTGCTGGAAAAGGAACTCTGGCTCTCGCAGGCTCAGCTGCTTTCACGTGGCCCGATGGAGTCATGGAGGACACGGTTCGGGTCAAATAAGTGGGGACAAAGCTGGTGGAATTTATAACTTTTTTTAGAGTTGCTTTAGTAATTTAAAAATTAATTATTTTAGTTTTATCTAAAAATTAGAGTGTAAAACAATGGTTCTTTAAAACGATTTCTTCAAAAATAATCTTTATATCTAAATTAAATATTAAAACATGCACTAAGTTTTTAAAAATCTCATATTAGACTTACATGGAAATGAGGTTCATAGTAAGCATCATTCAAAATAAGATTAATAATTTATTTGATCATTATATCTTACGTTATTAATTTTTTATTCAAATTTATACTATTTAGTCACTTATATAGTTATATGTGACAATATTTTTTTTTCTAATCTAAATCACTAACTTATGTTACTTTTCAAAATTAGTGTCTTATATATTAATATTAAGTCATGATATACAGTAACTTATTTACCAAAAATAAATAAATCATGATAAATCGGAAATATTCTTTCTTCTCTTTTTCTTTACTCTTTTTCTTCATTTGTTTTTTGAAATTTTTCAAAAACTGTTACTATTAGAAAAAAAAATTGAAAAATTATATATGGTAAAAAAAATTTAGAAATATAAGCATAGACGCAGGTGCATTGTGGTACGTCTACTGAATAGGCGCTACCACATGTAGCGCCTATTCAATAGACGCTACCTCAGGTGGTGCCTATTCAATAGGCGCTACATTACAGGCGCACCTATGAATAGGCGCTTCTGTGGTTACGCCTATGCAATAGGTGCTTATATAACATCAACCCTAATGTTCAGCAACTCGTCGCTAATCTCTCTGCTCAGCAACCCTCAGCGCAGCTCCAGCTCTCCGGTCAGCTCCAGCCCAACGTTCAGCTCCAGCCTCCGCCGTCTCCGCACTCAGCTCCGTTTCGTGACCCAGCCCCGCCGCTCAGCTCCTTTTCCTCCACCCAAACCCGTCGCTGTGCTCCAATTCCTCCACCCAGCCCGTCGTTCTGCTCCGATTGCAAACCCACCCATCTTGTCGCGCCGTGGTCCCGTGCCCCAGAACTGCTGCCGACCCCGCGACCCATCCCGCCGTGCCGCAGCTCCATCCCGACGAAAGGTCCGTCTTTTTTTATATATATATGATGTATAAAATTTGTGATTGTGCTAATTACACATATTAGTAATTATTGTACTAATTAAATATATTATTAAAAATTAATTATATATATTTGAATTATTATATAATGATTAGTAAAAAAAATGTGGAAAAAATATAAATTGTTAGAAATTAAAAATTTATACTGTTTAATTGTAGAGTTATCATGTCGCCGCGCGTGGTTATTACAAATCAGTCGCGTGGTCCAAATGTGGTAAATGTTGGTCCTTTTGATCGATCGGTCCTTTGGGGACAAGACCAACATCGTTCGTCGAATCTAAGTGGTAACCAACAGATCACGTTTCGATGTTTAAAATTCGAAGAAAAATTAATTTCAGAATATGCGAAGTCATTGTGCAAACTGTTGGTTTATGGAATGTGGTTATTATGTCACATCCCAAACTCGATCCTAAGTTACTGACATCATTGTCCGAGCGTTGGCGACCAGAGACACACACCTTTCATCTCAGACATGGGGAGATGACGATCACTCTTGAGGACGTAGCTGTGATACTTGAACTTCGTATACACAGAGATGCAATGACAGGTGATTATGCACATGAGGAAGACATGGATGATGTTTGTCTTGAATTATTGGGTCTGATCTTACAAGGTCGTAAAGATTTTGTTAAGTTGACTACGTTACGACAACATCTTTTTCATCCTCATCTTACCGTCGAACAACAAGCGAGGACATTTATCCTCATGATACTCGGTGGTGTGCTGTTTACAACGACAAAGAAAGATAAGGTGTCGTTAATCTACTTACCACTGCTGAGGGATTTACAAAGAGCGGCTCATTATAGTTGGGGTTCAGCTGTTTTGGCTGCTACATATCAGGGATTGTGTGAGGCATCTGAGCTTAACACTGCAACATTCTCAGGCTGTGTCATCCTAGTACATGTATTCCTTATGATAGTTTTGTATGAATATTTAGAATTGATTGTACAATTTTATTAATTTTTGTACATTACAGTTATGGTCATGGGAGCACCCCATGTTGGTCGTCCCGTGCTCCAGGGTGAAGTGCCAGGTGGAGAGTTGTATCCCTTAGGCTACAGGTTGATTTTATTTTTTATTTGGATTGATTGTGACAAAAATTCGTGTCCGTAATATTGATGAAATCTTAATTGTGAATATGTTTCTTAATAGGTGGGCATTTCTAAAACGATCGTTTAGTCACCAAATTAGAACTACAAATTTGGTGTACTATAGGGATGACTTAGAGTCTCAGTCAGCTGATCAGGTACCATATTTCTTATCTATGTTGCGAATATTATTAACCCTACGTTATATTTGCAAAAAACTTTCAATATTAGGTGGCATGGATGTCGTACATTCCCTTTAGGTTGGCTACTACACCCCTATCTGTCATGATCGGCCTGAGTTATTCCAAGCGAGGGTGCCACTTATCCATTTTAATGTGGTCGAGTGGCACCGTCCAGATAGAGTCATGCGACAATTTGGAATGCAGCAACACATTCCAGAGATAACTCATGTTGAAGTTCAAGATCATGTGAGTCTGCATAAGATATCACTGAAAGGTGCGCAGGGGGAGCGTCGTTGGACAACAATGCATCAAGATATGATTGCACTATGGAACAACCGTGTCCCTTTTGTCCAGCAAGAAGACCAACCGTTGATGAACGTCGCGCAATGTATGACATGGTATCAGCAAATAACCCGACGATTCATCACGACTCCGTTTCCAGAGACTGGTACGACTTTACGGGCTCATCAACCAAGAGCTTCGTTTGTCCCTCACGGGGGCCAAGTAGAGATAATGGTAAGTAACTACGTAGACATTACTTATGTACATTTCATCAAATCGTAATACTTGACAATTCATTGTTGTTAATATTGCAGATGAGGTATATGTCTAGAGGAATTCACCTAGCACGGAAAGCTGCAAAAGGTACCATCAAATTCACAAAGCGGAATTTCAAATTACTGGGCGAGGCTTACTTAGAAATTTGTCGGTCGTCTTATGACGTTATTGGTCAACTACCTATGTACGAAGAACACATCCGACAGTCGGATGAAGTAACTGATCGTGAGTAGAGGGGAATACCACACTCATGGTATTCTGATCCAAGCAGTGTTGGAGGACGTGCTCCGGGAGCACCAGGGCGTGGATGTGGGGTCATTGGGGAACCCTCCTCAAGTTGAGGGTCATTCAGACCGTCACGTAGATTTAGAGTTGTTGAACGTCGAAAACCCTCTTCAAGTGAAGACACCGAAAGGAGTATTCAGAGTAGTTTAGTGTGTCATTAAATAATATTGGAAAGTATTATTATTAACTTCCTGTAAGAACTATTGCATTCATCTTCTATGTTATTTAGTTAGTTGTCCTAATACTTTTAGATTTTTTTGATAAACTTCAAAATTTGACATTTCTTACAATCAACTTATTTAACCTCCATAAAACGATGTGAAATAGAAGGTGCTAATTTTTTCACTTTTTTATTTTTTTCCCAAAATTTTAGTGGACATAACTACTGACATAAAAAGAGTAATGACACTGGTTACATGAAATTTCGACATTCACATTTTTCTTAAAAATTACAACATCCTCTAAGTACGATATACTCCATATTACAACATCTTCAAATTACAACATTTTTCTTATGAAGCCTAACATGGAGCTTTACATGTATTCCGGTTATGTCCACTTCCACCACATTTGGAGCAGTTGTTTCTCCTGGGCAAACCTTCCCTAGCGTCCATCTCGTTATGAATACGACTCGCTTTTCTTCTACCGCGCTTTGTCCTCCACATATCCGGATCATGAGTGTACTTTGGAAGATCAAACTGTGGCCAACAATAATCGTCTGGTATTGGTTGAAAACATGGTGAGTATGCTGCTAGACGTGCAGGATTCGAATATAGCGGATCAACATGAGGAGTCCATTGCATCCCTGCCTTAGTGGGTGCTGCCATTCCATGTGAACACGGGTGATGATATATTTGTCATAATCCACACTCACATTTTTGCTCAACCATGTTAACCGTATAATTCCCGGGAGTGGTCCAACCGACACCTTGTACAAATCTACCTATATCACGCACTTGGAAAACACCGTGTTCTTGACTGAACTGGGCCACTTGCATCCTGATCATTGTTGTGACCATGCAAAATATTCACTGTCTCATCACCACTATCAGTAATGTTTGGAATCACATTGAGTCCTATAGTCACGCTAAACACAATAAATCGACTAGCAGAACTTAATTGTAAAGCAAAAGACAATGTTGAATCCGATCGGATACGCACAAACTTGCAAAGTCCATCAGTATCTGTAAATTTATATGAAATGCTTATGGACATGACTTCAACATCCGGCCAACCGCACTCCATACATATAATTTTCTTTAGTCTACAAAGAGAGATATTCAATGTAACTATAGTAATACTGGATGTACCGCCCACATAAACCTCATTACCATTCTCAAACACTATTTGGCAGCCATATAAGCAAATTATACCAATTTCTGTCATGCTTGATCCTAAAAAATTAGTATTATAAAAATTCTTATAAGATATGTTTATTTTGTACTTAACTTAATATTTATGTAAATATAACATACCTTCGTGGTGGGAGAGCTGAGGAATGAAGAGCTGCTTGGAAAGGAAGGCTGCTTGGAAAGGAAGGGGAGATGAGCAAAAGAGAGGGTACTCAGTACAGATTTAACGAAAACAAATAATAATTGAAAAATACTGTTACAAATTCTATAATTATTGGCGGTGCAGAGCAAATAATTGGTGCATAGGCGCTACCCTGGGACGAGCCTATTCACATTTTCATAAAATCAAATTCACGATATCTACTTTTTCAAAAAAAAAATCCTAACATATACACTTTTTGAAAGAATTCGTGTTTTCTCTTATCAAACAAATTGATCCAACTTTGTTGAAAAGAGAGCGAATTTGTTTCATCTACATGCAACATGTATGCCTAATTTTCTCTTTCTCTATTTTTTTATTTTTTTTTATTTTCTCCCTACTTAAAAAAATTATAATTAAGGCAAAATAGTATAACTTTTTAATGTTTCACGTCTTAATCAAAGTTTAAGACACTCCACGAAAAAAAAATTGTATATAAAAAATGAGTTCAATAATTTATATGCTTCGCCATGTCCTAAGTGTAATACTTTTAAGGGTTAATTACCTCAACCGTTACTTATGTTTGGCCCATGTGATTAAAAGGTTACTCATCTTTTTTTGTGTAGCTGAAACGTTACTTAAGTTTGAAGATGTGACTGAAAGGTTACTCCGTGAACTTTCCGTCAAATCTGACCGTTAAAGTGTCACGTGCACAGCACATGACCTAATTAAAACGATTTGAAGACATTTGAAAGGACAATAATGCCCTCTTGTCACTTTGCAACGTTTCCCCTTGTTTGATAACCATCTCCACACTCCAACTTTCTATCAACTCCCATTTCCCTCCAACCGAAACTTGCAGACCTCCTTCCGCCCCGATAGTGTCGATTTTCAGCACGGAAGGAACCCTCCTCGGCGACATTGCGTTTTGGAACTGCAACTGGAAGTAAGTTTGTGTTTTTGCTTCGATTGAACTTCGGTTTGTGTGGCTTTTCGCATTCTTTATGTTTTTAGACTTGGGTTTGTGTTCTTCTACCCTGTTTCACTTCGTTAATCTTCGATTCGGTTGAATATTAGGGCTTTGATGTTGGTTTGCGGTACGAAATGATAAAATTGCTGCATAATATGTTCGTATTTGGGCGTGTATTCAATAATTGCTGTAAATTGCTGCATAATTGCTGTAAATTGCTGCATAATATGTTGTTTGTTGCATAATTGCTGCATAAATTGCTCCACAGTTAAATTATCAAATCCTGTTCCATTCTTATTATTGTAAGTTAGCTTGTCTTCTGTACTCCATAGTAGGGTATATTAAACTACTGATTATCTTTTTGATTATAACTTTATTAAGACCATTGTAGGTTTCGTATATATGATGTTGACACCCCATTCCACAATATAGATGTGAAGGTATTTTCTGGATTCCATATCTTATTAGTACCTCTACTACATAACCAAATAGCGTATTTTCTTCTCTGTAACAATTTTTTGGTGCACTTTCAGCATAAGCTGAACTAATGCATGATATTGTGCCTATATAATATCTAGTTTGTGCTATATGGATTTTTGATGATGAACTGGCTAATTTTGCGGCTTTGAAGCATATTTTTTAGTAAATGAATGTTGTTTATTTCCTCTCTCTGCTCAGATAATTATAAGAGTAGGAGACATGTCATTGTTTACAGCAATTTACAACAATTTGGATAGATTCATGACACTAATGTGTTGTTTTTTGTTCAGATGAACTGCTGACCTGTCAAGAACACACCACCAAGGGAGGTAGATTATAGACCGTAAGTAAATGTATCAAAATGCTGCAGGCAGCTGTGGCATGTAATGTTGTGCTACTTGCGGAATTTACCCAAAGGAAAGACAGATTTGGGTATCATGGAATGTACTTGTGTTGAATTCTTTGACAATTCATTAACGGAACCTATTTTGGGATTATAGGATGGACCATGTTTTGGGATGTATTCTGAATTTTGATGGATTATTATGGATTCTGTGTTTTCGGATGTATTCTGTATTTTAGTAACAGTTGGGTAACAAAATGTCAAAACTTAAGTAACCTTTTAATCATAGTACATCGAACATAAGTCACCTTTTAATCACAATTCACAAACTTAAGTCACCTTTTAATCATAGTTCAGAAAAGATAACGCTTCATTTAACAACATGTCCACAAAGATAAGTCACCACCTTCGCAAAATACACATTGTTCTTCATCCTTCAGTTTCAGTTACAGACACAGCTACAACTAACTTCTGCTAATTATTCGCAATTGAACTTAGAACAAAAACAACAACAATGACAAAGACTACAACTAACTTCTGATTGGGTCGACTTTCAACAACTCGGTTTTTCGCACCTCCAATTGTTCTTTCAAATTGTTCTCTCTTTGTTGAAATTGCATCATTGCAATCCGACCGTAAGGACACATAGCTGAATCTTCCCAGTAAAAAAAAAACACATCCGGAGTTCTGTACATACTACGAAAGAAGAAACAACAAACAATTACCTCAGATTTGACGATTTAAGGTTCGATAATAAGGATTTACGGTTCAAATTACTGCAGTAAAACGAATTAGGGTTGCAAATTAGGGTTACCCACTGTCAAATTACCTCAAAATCTGCAGAATCCAGAACCTATAGGACAACATTCATCTGCAGACTTCATGGCTTGTGTCTTCGGTTCTTCAGTTCTTCGATTCTTCCTGTTCTTCGCGCGCAAACTTCTTCTTCCTGTTCTTCGATTCTAAGAATCAGCTGCTGTTAAGTAGACAATAGGTTGGGGGTAGTTTGGGAACTTCAACTTACAAGTTAATCACGTGACAAGCACATGTCACTACTTAACGGGAAGAAATAACGGCAGTTAGGTGATAGTAACGGTCCAGTCACATGTGTCAACTTAAGTAACGGTTGAGCTCAAGTTTGAACGGTTCAGTCACATTGTCAAACATAAGTAACAGTTGAGGTAATTAACCCTACTTTTAATGAGATGTTGCTCGTAAAATAGGTGCAGTATAATACCACTGTTATAAGTAGGACCTACAATTCGTGTCACTTAATTTAACGTGTCATTAGTCGTCTTATATCTTAAGTGATCAATCCTAAACGTATTTTAAATCTTCGAACACAAATAATTTTTTTAAAGCACTTTTAGCCCAAAACGTAAATGAAAATATAAAATATTCAAAAAAAAAATACTTCTATCATATTTTCACAAACAAATTCAAAAGTTTAATTTTAGAATCAATAAATTTAAAAATAAATAGAGTCGATATTTTAGTTAACTTGAATACATTGCAACATTACTCAATAAATATAATTATATTTTATTTCTGATCATTTGTGTAAGAGTTAATTGAACATATTTACTAATCGTGTTTGTACCTATTAAATTGTCTAAATACATAATTGTATTTATATTTAGGAAAAAATTAACAATATTTCAATATGTTTGCACAAAATGTTTTTTCACCCAAAAATGTTTTAAATGGTCTAATATGTTTGAAAACAATGACAATAAGTTTTTTCGTTAATTCTCAAACTTTTTCAAAAAGTAGCTACTTTACAAAAAATATTTGAAAAAGTGTATATCGAAAAAAAATATTTAGGAAAGTATGTATACGCGCGTCGCGCCTATTGAATAGACGCATCCCTAGGGTGCGCCTATACCACATAATTTATTTTTTTTGAACATATTTAAACAAAAAGTAAGAGAGAGTGCAGAAGCTCTAGTTTCTTCGTCACCGGTAGCAGCTTTTTCACCGTCACCGGTTTCTTCGTGTTGTTGCACTCTAGTTTCACCTCCGCTCTTGAAAAAACAGTTTTTAAAAAAAATATATATATAATTTTTTAAGTTTTTCATAATTATAAAGTTTTAATTTCTGAAATAGAATAGTTAAAAGTTAAACATATAGAGACAAAAAAATAGTCTCTAATTTCGGAGCTTGATTGAGTGCGGTCAAAACGAAGCTCCACTTTCTTGATTACTGAACACGGGATGTCTCAAACGAATTAAATAAATAAATCAAGTGAAAAATATGAATTTTTTCAAAACAATATTGATGGGACTCGTACATCTGGGACCCATTATTACACAGTCCAATAATTACTTTTTCCCTTTTTCGTAAATATTTTTTTGGGGTCTCAAACTTTTACACAGTCCAAAACAAAGCTCCACTTTCTTGAAAAAGGTAATTTCTTGAAACATGCAAAATTTCCCTTTGAATATTATATATTGGGAATGGATACTAGACAGAAGAACGTGGTTGAATAAATATTCAAATAAATATTATTATGTTTCAAATATATAATATAATAGGGAAATAAAATACAAGTAAATTTAATTGGGGGAATACCTATAATATGTTATATTCCAATATTATATAATAAAAAATTATATTTAAAAAATACAATCTACTTAACAAATTTTGAGTGAAATATTTCGAGATTATTCAGACGATACGGCTTATTGAAAAAAAAATTAAAATTATGAAAAAAAAAATTATGTGGTATATAGGCGCACCCTAGGGATGTGCCTATTGAAATAGGCGCGTCCCTAGGGTGCGCCTATTCAATAGGCGCGTCCCTAGGGTGCGCCTATTCAATAGGCGCGTCCCTAGGGTGCGCCTATTCAATAGGCGCGACGCGTGTATACATACTTTCCTAAATATATTTTTTCGATATACACTTTTTCAAATATTTTTTATAAAGTAGCTACTTTTTGAAAAAGTTCTTAATTCTCCGTTAAATAGTTCACAAATTTATTAAATTAATCAAATACTTTTTCAAACATTACAGTTACACCCTATAAAACTTATATTAATGTTACAATTAAATCTGACTTGATTAAGACAAAGTTGGGACTGGACTTACTCCAATCGATTGAGGCTCCAATTGTAACTTGGTCTTGGTTCGTATTAAGACCATATAACCTCTAATTGGTCTGAATCATGTCGAGATTTAATTATAACATTAATAAAAGTTTATATGGTGAAACTGTAACATGTGAAAAAGTATTCAGTTAATTATATTAAATTGAAAATTAATTAACAAAAAATTATAAAAGAGGATTAACAAAAGGACCAATTACAATTATTTTCAAATATATTGAATAATTCACCATCGTAAAAAAATATTAGTGCAAATATGTTGAACTATTTTTAATTATTTTTATTTAACTATGTATTGCGTACAATAATCAATTAAACTGAACTTTCTTAAATACTCACACTTAGTAGCACTGTTACTAAAATTGGACCGAGCCGACAGTCCTACCAGGAACCAAACCCTCTATCTGGTTTGGTTCAGATAAAAGACGGACTTACAAGTGAACAGTGTTTGAACTAGTGTGAACCAACCGACTTATGGTTCGCTTTTTTGAGTTTGTTTAACAACCCATTAGTTTTTTTCCCAGTTTAAACCGTTTGGTTTGCAGTTATTAGATTTCCGATCAATTAGACCAATCACCGAATTTTTTAACAATCGATCGATTTTTTTTTCCAGTTATTGGTTTAATAGTGTTATATTGTGTTTGAGACTATGTAGTTTGTGTGTGTTTGAGAGTATGTAGTTTGAGATAATTATGTATATGTTTGAGACTATATAGTTTGTATTTTCAGTTTTTTTACTTATGAACAATGAATCACATAGGGCTGGCAATTTCACTCACGACACGATAACACGATACGAACACGCGCGAAAAATGTTGTGTTCGTGTTTGCCTTTGATGGTACGATAACACAATAACACGAACACGATAACACAATTGTTTTTTTCGTGTCGTGTTAGTGTTTAGGTCTCAAAACATGATAACACGATAACACGAAAACAATCTAATTAATTTATATATTATCTTAATATCATTTTAAGAAATAAGGATCAAACGTGAAATATAACAAACTGAGGGGACGTGTTTATGTTATTTAGGCTGTGTTATCGTGCGAACGTGAACCGTGTTACCGTGTTATTTTCGTGATAACGTGAAATCGTGTTATCGTGTTACCGTGTTATTTTCGTTTTATCGTGTTATTTTCGTGAAAACGTGAAATCATGTTATCGTGTTATTTTCATGTTACCGTGTTATTTTCATGAAATCGTGTTATCGTGTTACCGTGTTATTTTCGTTTTATCGTGTTATTTTCGTGAAAACGTGAAATCATGTTATCGTGTTATTTTCATGTTACCGTGTTATTTTCGTGAAATCGTGTTATCGTGTTACGACTTTCCACGAATATTTTCGTGTTATCGTGTTCGTGTCGTGTTGATACAATAAATTTCGTGTCGTGTTCGTGTTGTGTGTCTGTGACACGATTACATTTTCGTGTGTATCGTTTTGGAGTTGGACTATCGTGTGTGTCGTGTCCTGGTAAACGATAGCACGCACGCACGAATTGTCAGCCCTAGAATCACACATTGAATCGGGTCCGAATGAATTGAACCGGACGAACCGGTCTCATCATCGGTTCGAGAGCCGGTCCTGTTATGAGAACACTGTTTAGTAGCAAAAATATAGAAACAATTGTGGGCATATTTCATAGTGGGTCCACTGATAGTTTATATCATAGTTATCAGAACCGGACCGGACGGCGGTTCGACCGGGCCCGACCGGGAACCGGACCCCTGTCCGGTTTGGTTCAATTAAAAGACTGTTGTGCAAATGAACAGTGTTTGGACCGGGTCGAACCGGGCGGTTTTACAAAAACCGCCCGGTTTCCGGTTCACGTTTTAGTTGTTTTTTTTTTTACAAACCAATCGGTTTTCGGTTTAAACCGACTGGTCTGTTTCTGGTTTTTGTACAAACCAAACGGTTCGGTCCTTTAGAAATCAGCTAGGTTAGCAAAAACGAAATCGGGCATTCAGTTTCAGTCATTCTCAGCGTCTTCGACTCTTCAGACTTCAGAGCTCAGTATTCCTTGCGCAGCCTCTCTTCCTGGAGTCTTTCTTCCTCGCGCACACCAGCAGCTTTCTCGCGGTCGACCATCTTCCTCGCGCAGCAGCAGCACCGTTCGAGCAGCTCGCGTTCGACACCAGCTCGTGATCGACAGCTCGACCAGCGTTCGACAGCAGCGACCAGCAGCAGGTTCGGTTCTTAAATTGCTGAGTTGATGTATTGGTTAGCTGAATATTGATGAATTGGTTAACTGAATTGATGAATTGGTTAGCTGAATTTGATGAAATTTGATAATTTTAGAGATTCTAGTCTAACAATACTTACGAAGCTACGCTGAATAAGTGAAGTCTTCCAGCTGTTTCAATGCCCTTTCAACATCTAGACACTCGATCACATTGCAGTATGGTGATCAATTTCATGTAAAAAGTTCAAAAGATAAAAATAGCAGCTGCCAGCAAGTTTCACTTATTTAGTGTTTACGAAATGGAATTCATAAGATTTAGCAACTATATATCAACAATTTGTTTTACACAGAACTCCAAGGAACCCATCTATGTCGTCTAATTCAATTATATTGTTCAATCAATCCCTCAATTTCTCCAAACAGCATAAATCAAATTCCCACAGTGATGTTTGTTTATCAAGCTTTTTTTTTTTTTGCTAAATCTGTTTATGAAGCTTAATTAATCATTAAAATCCATCTTATTTATCATCTACGTATCTCAGATCAAACAAATGAATAACAGGCGAGAACAATGTGTAGTGCTGTATTTTTTCCTTTGGCAGAAATGAAATTTCATGTCTGTGGTAAAATAATTGACCAAGACCCTTGTTCCAATTTGACAAAGATAAATCGAAACGACTTTTATTTCATTTGAAGTGACCGACAAAATAAACAATTGTTAGCTGAATTGATGAAATTGGTTCGTTAGCTTAGCTTAGTTCGGTTCTTTGTTAAATTGGTTAGCTTAACTTAGCTGAATTGATGAAATTGGTTTGATGAAATTGCTCAAATCTTTGTTAAATTGTTGAAATTGATGATTAGGTTATTAAGTTTGCTGAATAGGTTCCGTCAATGTGGTTGTTACTTAATAGGTTGAATTTGAAATGGATTCAACAAATATGAGTAGTAGTAGTACACCGACTACCCCATCTGAGCCTAATTCCAGTGCGAGTTCTAGAGGAAAAACTGATCCAGCTTGGGGACATTGTAAAATTGTGGATGCTTCTACTGGGAAAGGAAGAACATTGCAATGTGCCCATTGCAATAAATCATTTTCTGGGGGTGGAATTCATAGGCTTAAGGAACATTTAGCTGGAGTTAGGGGTAATGCTATGTCTTGCAAAAAGGTTCCTGAAGAAATTCGGTACGAAATGCAACAACATATGATAGGTAAGAAAAGACGACGTGAGGAAGTAAACGATCATAATCAGGGTTCAATGGGAGAGATGAATTCATCTCATGGTGAAGAAGATAAGCACGTTGCTGTTGTAAGGATACAACCAAAAATAGCTCCCATGTTTCAATCTAGGACAACGGTCGGTACACAACCTACATTGAAAAGTGTTCTTCAAAGTAAGGAAATGGTGGAAAAGTGTCATCTTGTTGTGTCTAGGTGGATGGTTGCTGCATCTATACCGTTTAACTCTGTTAATTCGCCGTACTATCAACAAATGATAGATGCAATTGCTAGTATGGGTGCAGGTTATAAAGGTCCTAATTTTCATGACCTTAGGGGACACTTGTTGATGAAAAGTGTTGATGATGTAAAGAAGTATATTGAGAGTTATCGTGCTATTTGGAAAGATGCTGGTTGTACAATCATGGCTGATGGATGGACAGATCAACGAAGACGAACTTTAATCAATTTTCTTGTTTATTGTCCTAAAGGAGTTGTTTTCCTAAAATCAGTTGATGCTTCCGATACTTCTAAAACAGCAGAAGTAATATACAAGTTGCTCAGAGATGTAGTATTGTTTGTTGGTCCAGAAAATGTGGTTCATGTGGTTACTGATAATGCTGCTAATTATGTTGCTGCGGGCAGGCTATTGGAGCAAGAGTTTAAGTCATTGTTCTGGTCTCCATGTGCTGCACATTGCATCAATCTAATTTTAGGCGATTTTGGAAAATTAGATGAGGTTACTGATATTGTAGTGCATGCTTCAAAGATCACTAAGTATGTATACAATCATTGTTATGCCTTACATTTGATGAGGAAGTTCACTTGTGGAAGAGAGATTCTTCGCCCTGCTGCAACCCGTTTCGCGACAAATTTTATTGCATTACAAAGTATCTTATCTCAAAAGGATGCATTAAGAGCTATGGTAACATCTAAAGAGTGGACTAGTTGCGCGTATGCAAAGGAAAGTCATGCAAGAAAGTTTGTTGATCTTACACTTGATTCAACTTTTTGGAAGGAGTGTGTTGCGATAGTGAAAGTGACTGAGCCTCTTGTGCGTGTTTTACGCATTGTCGATAGTGATGAAAGACCGGCGATGGGTTATTTGTATGAGGCTATGCATAAAGCAAGAAGTGAATTGTTGAAACGGTTTCAACGAAGAAAGAAGAGGATTGAACCTTATATTAAGATTCTGGATTCAAGATGGGATAGACAACTTCACAAGAATTTGCATGCGGCTGGTTATTGGCTAAATCCTCTGTTTCAATATAATTCAGAAGAAATAGGAAAGCAACGTGGCACAATATCAGGATTGATTGATGTCATAGAAAGATATGCTACTCGGAATAACCATTTGGGAGCGAGCATTAGAAATGAGATGATAATGTTTAAGGATGCCAAAGGTGACTTTGGAAAGTTTTCTGCCATAGCTGATCGTGCAAGAATGGCTCCAGGTAAATATCTTCATGTAAATATTTTTTTTAATTATATGGTTAGTAATTACTAATTAGTATTGTTTAACTTATTTTGTCTTAGATCAATGGTGGATGCTACATGGTAATTCAACACCAAATCTTCAAAAATTGGCAATTCGCATACTAAGTCAAACATGTAGTTCCTCTGGTTGTGAGCGGAATTGGAGTATCTTTGAGCATATTCATTCTAAGAAGAGGAATCGACTGGAACATCAAAGGTTGAATGATCTTGTTTATGTTCATTATAACTTGCAGTTGCAAAAACGGTAAGAGTTTAAATTCTTATTTCTATATATAATCACATGTATTTGATTACATTATAAAGTTTATTTTTTGGGGGGGTGCAGTAACTCATTCAAGGATAGATTTTATGATCCTCTTGACTTTGAGAAATTTGGTCCTATGGCTTCTTGGATATTAGAGGATGAGCCTTCAGCCTTATCAAATGAAGAGTTAGAAATTTTTCGTCGTGAAATGGAGAGATGTACAATTAATGAGTTGCCTAATGATGGTAAGATAATTATATTTCATTGTTATCATTGGTTTAAAATGATTAATGTTCTTTTATCTTTGTGCTTAGATGAGTTAAATCTTGATGATCTTGATGATGGTGATGACAATGAAGATGAAGATGCAAACTTGACAATAAATGTTGTTGGGGTTGAAGATAATTTAGTCTATCACAATAAAGAAACGAGTGGTGGTTATGCATATTGGAGTGGAGGGGATCAAAGAGAAGTTTAGAAGTTATGTTTAAACGTTTAACCTATTGTAATTGTGTTTTATTTTGACACTATTGTGTATTGTGTTTAAAAATTGAGAGTAATGTGGGTTTGAAATTGAAATTATGTAGTTTGTGTGTGTGTGAGATTATGTAGTTTGAGGTAATTATGTATGTGTTTGAGACTATGTATGTATTTTTATTTTTCAGATTTTTTTTCCTCTAGTGAACCGCACACTGAACCGGGTTGGACCGGGTTGGACCGGCCGAACCGTGAACCGGCCCCTCGCCGGTTCGATGGCCGGTCCGGTTCTGATAACTATGGTTTATATATACTTATATTAATGTCCTGTCTTAATAATTCCGTAAGGTTAGTTTTATTTTGAAAGCCCAATAGTTGAAATTAGTGGTCAAATCATGGTAGGTCCCCCACTTCCTTTTGATTAAAATAGGCTTTACTGTAGGATATTCTTGCTCCGGTTCACGTTCATACTCCCTACCAAATTAAAATTATTATAAACTATTGAAAATGTCGGACCTATGAAGAAATAGTGACTTTATTTAGGAAGGATTAACCTTTAGTTCACGGAAAAGTGCGGTAAAAATTCAAACTACTCAGTAGAACTAAATCATATAATTTTAAGTTCTATCAACACAATAATTCTTGGCCAAAAAAAAAAAACACAATAATTCATATATATATATATATATATCGTATCAGAAGAAGATATGATATTACGTAACTGCATATACAAAACAAACCAACAACAATTTGATTTCCCCCGAAAAGACAAAATAAAGGGTCACTTAGCTTAGCTTGTTCTATTTTATTAGGGTTTCAAATGCCAGCAAATCTTGTCTATTATTTGATTAGTGTCATTATAATAAATTAATTAATCATATCGAGAAGATATATAATAATGTAGGAATAGTTAATGGAGGGGACTTTTGACTTATCCCAACACACAAATACTTAAAACCTAATCCCACTTCTCTCGTGATAGTACTTGAGAAAAGTTTTAATCATAAAAATAATTATTGAATGAATAAAAAAAACTCTAAATTTAAATTAAATTTGATGAATGCTTAAGAAGATTTTCTATTCTAGAATACAAAAAAAAAAAATAGTTACATTTAAATTATAAGTACATTTTGTGCTACCGAAATAAAATAAATAATTGTAATCAATCTTATCTCCATATAATAATTTCCAATAATAAACTAATAATAATTAATTATAGAAATATTTGTCTTGATTCTATTATTATTAAAACTGAAAAAGAAACGTTATTAGGTGTAGTCAACAGTAGATGAGCTATTTGTCTAATTTTCAAATTTTGCTTGACTTCTGATTTCATCCTTTATTATATTCCACATTCACACTACCATCATTTTTTCTAAGTTTTTTGAAAAGTAATTACAAAAAAAAAATATTTCAAAAAGTATATATACACCGCACCTGGTGGCACAATTCGCTCCCCTTGTCATAGTATTGTGCCCAAAGTCACAACACCTCCTAGTTTTTTTTTACGTTTTATAAAATATATTAAAATTGAATTATTTATTCTATAGAAAAATTAAACAAAAAATACAGTAAATAAATAATTTAATTACGACGTAAAGTATGTTAACTAGACATCATGTTTCGAATTTTAGACTGACTGTATAATAGATAGAGCAAAAGTTATATATTCTATATACCGTGATGTATATATTATACGATCAGTCCTAAAGTCGAAACTTAATGTCTAGTTAGTGTCATAATTAAATTATCTACGTACTGTATTTTTTTATGAAGTATACAATAAATTTCTAAACTAATTCATTTTTTTCCTTAAGATCAAATTAGAAGACAAACGATATTAGGTTAAAAAATTAATTATATACCTAATCAAATAAATCCCAAAAAATATAATAGGCAAATAATTGACTTTCGCCATAAATGCAGCTAACATTGTTGAGTTTCAATTTAAATTTTTTAAGTCACTTCGTATCTCAATTTAGGGCAGAATGTATGGTCAATCCGTAAATCTTTTTTTTTTTGCATAGTTTGAATCGCAATTCAAATATCTAATCACTCTATTTTTTATAGAACAAATATTTTAATTTATTTATAAAACCTATCTGTTTTTAATTAGGAGGTGTTGTGCCTTTTGGCACAATACGTTGCCTAGGGGAGCGAATTGTGCATTTTTGGCACAATTCGCTTCCTCACTGTTCGTGTATATACACTTTTTATTTTTTATATATATTTACTTTTTTATATTTTTTATATTTTAATTAATTTTCAAAAAAACATTAATTTTCTTTTGTTGAAGTCCATACATAGCCTAACCTATGTAAGAAAATAAAAGGATTCCACCTCCCCCCCCCCCCCCCCCCCCAAAAAAAAAAGTGACCATTTCAGAAAAAAACAAAAAAAAAATTAAAGTAACCTTTAGTTGCGTTTTGCAGCCCGAGCCCTTCTCCATCCCCATTAAAGTCACCCATCCCTTCTCACCATTCACAACCCACCCCTCCCTTTTTTTCCCTCAGCCAAATTCGTACAAATTTGCAAAGGTCATTAGTATGTGTAAATTTATATGAAATGCTTATGGATCTAACTTCAACATCATGTCAATCAGACTATATACATATAATGTCATTTAGTATAAAAAGAGAGATATCCAAGATAGTTTTAGTAATACTGGAGACATCACCCACATAAACATCACAATCATTCTGAGACAACATTTCGCAGTCATACAATCAACTGATACCAATCTCTCTCATGATTGAACCTAAATAATTAGAATTATAAAAGTTCTTATCAGATGTGCTTATCTTTTAGTCAACCAAATTATATGTATGTAAATATAACTGCTAACAATTTTTAAAAAAATTATAATTAAAGAATACATAAAAATAGGGTAAAATACGAGTTTCCCCTTAAAGTTTGAGTCGATTTTGAGTTTCCCTTAAAGTTTAAAATTTTAAATTTTAGTCCTAATGTTTGGACCGAATAAAAAATACCTCAATTTCGTCCAAAACCGTTTATTCCAGACGAAAGCTTAGTCATGCGTTTGGCATGTGAGTTTTTTTTTTATTTTAAAATGGACAAAACTGCCTCCATTACAACCATTGCCGATCTGGACAAACTGATGAACCGTGTATGTTTTTCTTCTTCAGTTGCAATTGTTGGGAGCTCTTGCTGGAGTGGAAATGGGGAAGGCTCAGTGGTTATCAACCACACCACAAAGGATGAAGAGCAAAGCTGAAGAGGACCAAAGCAACTCAGTGGTTGTCTGAATGTTCATAGTAGGTAAGCTATCATTAGAAGATCGTTTCCACATGCAACTCTGCCAGATAAGAGCATTAGATTAGAAAAGAGATCAATGGAGCTTCCACGAGTTAAAATAGTTGCTGCTGGAAACCCAATATGCCATCACGAGCTTCCGCGCTCGTCCTTCCCTCTTCTCCAGTTCTGCGACTTAGAATTATCTGATTAAAATCCATCCCCCATCTCCGGCGTCCTCCACCAGCTCCTGTGATCCAACCGAACTTTGTTGCTGCAACAAAGCTTGAGGTTGTGTCGTTCATGGAAAGTCCTGGGGTTAGTTCAATCTCCTCAATTAATGAAGGTGAAGGTCACGGAGGAAGAAGGAGATATTGAGGGCAATTTCGTCACTTTTATCTTTTAAAATATCACATGTCACACACATTACAACATTCTGTTAGTAATAAACGGTCAATTGACAGAATGAGGTTTTTTTCATTCGGTTCAACACATTATGACTAAAATTTAAAATTTTAAACATTAAGGAAAAAACTTAAAAACAGAGTAAACTTTAGGGGGGAAACTCGTATTTTACACCATAAAAATATATAACATACCTTAAAGTAAGCTTACTAAAGATTTTGATGAATGTAGAACAAGGAGTTGCTAACCAAAATGGGAGTAAAGATGAAATAGCTGACTGAATGTCGGCACTAAGCTGATTTAAAGAGAAGAAACGAACCAATAATTGAACATCGATACAGAGATGCGCAAATAATTGCATGTAGGTCACAAAATAATTATCTAAAAGCGCAACTTCACTTAACCTAAGATAACACCTATTTATTTTTCGCTACCAATACTTACAAACGCGTTTAAAGTTTTCGCTACCAAGGGTAGTGAAAACTAAATAAGCGCGATATGATATAACGTTAACATTTTTTTTAAAGTTTTTCTTCTATGTACTTTTCTTAATTCGTTTTTCCTGACATTCTTACTTTTTGAAAAAAATCCAAATAAAAGGGAATCTAAGCGTCTCAATACATCATACCAGGCGTCAATACGATTATTACCATATAAAAAAAACGAGTTTGACTAAATCATATTTGTGGGGTCGACATTTATGACGGCAAGTTGTGGGGTCGGTCCTCGGACCCTTATTTCAACTAGGGAGACTTTTTTAATATATCCAATACTTATGCGTCATTTTTCAAGCTCATTAAAATAGTAGTCCACGTCTAGAAGAAACATCATTCTTCTAGGTATGGACCCGCTACGTTAGTAAATAAAAAATAAAATAAAAAGTAAGGATCTATTCAAGAAGAATAAGAAGAGAAGGTCAGTTTTGGGCTCGTCTTAGCCCAACATTGATGTTTTAATCAATGACCCAATTATCTTAAAGCCCAAGCTTACATAACGTGTACCAGAGGCTGAGGTTGCATGAAACAGAATGAATGGTCAGGTCATTCTCAAACATCGGAATCTCCGATTATGTTGTTGTATTCTCGTAGACAAGAAGAAACAAGACATTCTCAGAGATAGAAAGAGAAAGGGGAGTGGTCAATGCCAGAAAATGTCATCACCAAATCCTCCTAGTATGAACTCAGATTTGACCCCTGATCAGGATGCGGCAGGTTCGAACTCAATGGTACCTGCTGATGCTACAACGCCAGGCCCCATGATGTGCCTTCTTTGGTTACCAGTCAGCTGCGCTTCTGGAGCTGCCATGGGATCTATGTTCGGATTCGGTACGATTTTTGTGCATTCATATATTTCTGTACATGAATACACAGCTGCTGCATTTGCACCTTAGCACCACCTGCATTGCTCCAACGATATATACATCCAGAAGCAATGATTCGTGTCTATAGAGATGGTTTATTTTAGAATACTAATGATTGATATGCCCCGTGAAGGATATCTCTTTACCTTCTGCTGTAGATCCTCATTTTTCTTCTCCTGCATCAAAACTTATGATTTGATCTCTCTCTATATATGGAGGTAGAATTATCAACACTATATATATTAAATAGCACAGAATAGGCAAACCCAAACTTACATGGTAGAATTTCTGCAACCTAAATCAATCATCAAGATAAGTGATGGATGTTACCTGATTTTCGAGATCATATATGTATGATATATAAATTTGCATTAGATTGTCATACGTAAGTATATGTATTGTTCTATTAGTTTTGTAACATGTCATGTATAAAAAGGATAAGTGAATTAAATATGAATTTGTGTCAAGAACAATCAACCCTAATTTCTATCGGTTACTCATTAATGGCAGCAGTAAATATATCTATAATTATTCTAAATACTTTGTATGTGTATGAACTGCAGGTGCTGGGTTACTCAAGAAGAAAGGTCTGAAAGGCTCGGTTACAGAAGCCGGGTCAAATGCCAAGGTACAACCTCTACCATTGCTCGCTTAAAAATTAGTTATAGTTAATCTAGTAGAATTCGTTTGCATGCTTCCATTATTAATACTATTTTGACATCATTATAATGTTACGTATGTGATGTTTATATTATGCAAGATCAGACATTTGCAATTATGTCAGGAGTCGACCAACTTGTTAGCTGTTTGTTGGGGAAGCTACGTGGAAAGGATGATGGTATGTCGTCCATGCATATACATCTTCATCATCATGTGTAATTTTGCACTTTCATAACTTGTCTTTAATTCCATATCCTTCTTCTCTGCTATGCAGCCTATAATGCCGGGATTGCCGGATGTTGCAGTGGCCTTGCTGTAAGTTTCCCAGGTACTCTTTTTCTATACGTTTTAATTACACACTTTCCTATATATGTCGACGGATCGTCACTGTTTTTCCTTCATCTTTCTTTCAGGCAGTCCGAAGTCGCTTATTCAGACATGTGTTGCATATGGGGTACTCTCCTTCTTCTTTCAACGTATAGACATTAGGCAGCGGTCTGCATCGGCCTCTTCACAGATGACCATTTCCAAGAAGAAGCCAAACCAGACTCGCCATTCATCTGTATTATTACATCTTCAATTCCCTCTTCCTGATCATCTCAAGGAAGCATTCTCTTCTTTCTGCGATTCTTTGAAGTGGAAGATGAATCCCATTGCCACTGCGAGTGCCACCGGAGGAAACAAATTCTCTACTTCTTCGCAATAGGCTTCTCAAGACATTGCAGAAAGTCTTATGCAACAATTTAACGTTAGATTTCTAACTGCCAAGTTGAAATGAGTGTAATACAATACTAATCGAATTATTACGCATGTTGCATAAGTGTGGTATATATAACGAGTGAAGAAACCAATTGGATTGGTGTTAAGACATTATGGACGACGCTAGAAATTTATTTGAAAGAATATAAAAATTAGAATATAAATAATTGAATTAAAATTTAGGGGACAAATATAATATTTTAAAAATCTATATTGAATATAATTATATTTTACAGGTTAAAATTAGATAAGGAGGAAAATTGAGGATGATGGCGACCGCCATCGATACTTAGGGACAATAAAATTGGGTCAGCAGGCCCATTAGTTTAATGTGGGCCTTCAGTGTATTGGGTGGATGGTACTATCGTAATTTGGTGCTCTAGGGTTTATAGTAAAACGAAAGCTCCCAAGCCTTTACTAGTCTCCCCTTCGCATACCCTTGGTGCTACTGCAGCTGCTGCGCGGGCGATTTCGGACATTGAAGGCAGGACATCCGTAGCCCCTCCAACCTGCCAAAATGGGTACTGTTCAAGGCTTTTCTGCTATCGATTTGTCTCAGTTCAACTGTTGCGGATGATCGACAGTATCAATGATGACATTGATGCGGATATTGTTGTTACTGCAGGTATCTCTCGTGATTCGATGCACAAGAGGCGTGCCACTGGAGGCAAGAAGAAGGCGTGGAGGAAGAAGAGAAAGTAAGAATTTATCCTCTATATTAAATTTCGAGGAACACTAATGGTTGTGATAGTTTGCACAGTTTTCTTTTTGCGGCAGCAAGGGATTAGTGAATTATGATTTTTGGTTCATAGTAAACCTTATTTTAGGCCAAGTATGGCAAATTTGCTTGAATTTTAAATTCATCTTGCTGAAATGTGTCCCGTCTACGGTGTGGATATGATATCTCGATGAACATTTACTACTCGATAGTCACTACTAGAAAACTTGACCTTACCTTGCCAGGATAGGATCCGTAGTAGATATCTCGATTTTTTAGAATTTTATATTCAGCTATTTGTTTTTGAAAGCAACTACTAGGTTTCTGTTTCAGTTAACATTTCAGTAGATGAAAATACAATGCAGGTAGCCTGAGTTTTAGAAATATTTAGTTAAGAACTGCCGGCATAGATTTTTTTTTTTTTTTTTAATTTCTTAGATTAGACTTAAGGCATCAATTTTTATATTTTTATATAGGGTTGGCTATCGTGTCGTGTCTAAACATGTGCCGTGTCTAAACAGATAGGTCTTAAACGTGTCTCAAAACTTCAGACACGAATACGACACGATTAGCTAGTTGATCACACGGGACATGACACGAGACACGATTAACTTTTTTGAAGAAAAAACCCGGAAAACATGTCGGGCTATACGACACGACATGATTGGACACAAAACGAATTTATAGACACGATACGAAACAACACGATACAACACGACACGATACAACACGATTAAACTCGGTTCAAAACTGGTAGTCATGACACGATTAAACACGACACGATTAGACATGAAATTCAATAATTTTACCTATTTATCAGAACACAAAAATTACTTATTATATAATGTAGAATTGATTTAAGGATCTATTTTAGAATTATCAACATCTATGATTCTTGGCTTGAACATATCATAGCTTAGATCTGTAACAAACTAATTGTAGAAAGCAAAAGCTACCCAAACAATCAAAATCAATGTGCATATGCAGAGATAATTACTCATACAAATATAGAGTAATAATAGGAATAAAGTCTTGTCTTCAACAATAATATAGAACAACACTTGATTGATTACTCGGGTAAAAGGCATACCACATGCTTCATTCCATTCCCTCACTTGTCTGTCTGAGTCTCACCTATCTACATCTCTCCAAGAATAAGAAACCCCATTTATTATGCATTTTCCCAACACAGTTGCTTCAATTCAAACACTCTCTTGACGTCCTCATGACTCCTCTTTTAAACTCACACCACATTCTCAAATTATGATTCATCAATTTCAAGAGAAATGAAACGAGCACAAGTTTGTTTTCCAAATCACACTAAACACATTTTATTGATTGATAAAGAAAAAATACGGTGGAGGTTACCAGTTCCATAATCTGCCAGAGGCATATCTCTTTTTAGGTAATCCATGCGATGTATCTTGCTTCGTTTCCGAGGCCAATGACTTTTCATCGTCTGAATCAGAAGATAAGTTGTGGCTAATGGATATGGATCTTCTCTGCTATTTAATCACGGCCAACGACCCAACGATCTCGTGACAGTAGCTGTCATGCCAAGGAACCAGCTCGGGACGGTAGGAGAGAACTTTCTGCGTGAGAACTTCTCCACCTAAGAAAAATGGAGTCTTGAGTCTTTGAGAGTTGAGACGCTGTAGAGTGTAGAAGGCTATCATCAATTCAAAAAAGTGTGGAAGTCTCTGGTCTGAGTCTTTGAGACTGAGACATTGCTTATGATGTTAGGATTGCATAGTCTGCAAGATTAGACAACAGACTCTCTTCATGCCTTTGGATTGTTTTTAATTCAACGGTGAATACGTGTAGAAATTTATGTGTATAAAAGTGTCACGATTAGACACGATTAGTTTAAACGTGTCTTTGTTTGTGTCACAGATATACATGACACGGTTAGACGATTAGTTAATCGTGTTTATACAAATATTTGCAGATCTGAGTTGTTTATACACGATTATTAATCGTGTCTAAACATATAAGAGTTGTTTAGACACGAGATCCGTTAAGGTCAAACCCATACACGCTTTAAAGCAGATCGTGTCGTTTAATTGTGTCTTGTCAAAAATTGTCAGCCCTATTTTTATATACCAAGTTATGATAAATTTTATATTTTAATCTTCCTATTTATGTTTTTTTTTTTCAATTGCCTTTGATAGAATAGTTAGTAATTGTATTTACTCTTTCCTAGGTATGAGCTTGGAAGGCAGCCTGCAAACACAAAGCTTTCTAGCAACAAAACTGTGAGGAGGATCCGAGTTCGAGGGGGTAATGTCAAGTGGCGTGCCTTAAGGCTCGACACTGGAAATTACTCATGGGGAAGTGAAGCAGTGACTCGCAAGACTAGACTTCTCGATGTGGTGTACAATGCATCCAACAATGAGCTGGTTCGTACCCAGACATTGGTTAAGAGTGCCATTGTCCAGGTTGATGCTGCTCCTTTTAAGCAATGGTATCTCCAGCACTATGGTGTTGACATTGGTCGCAAGAAGAAAAATCAGGCTGCTGCCAAGAAAGAGGAAGTAAGGCCTAATCTTTCTCTTAACATCAATTTATTTTTTTGTAGCTTCAAGTTATGAGATCAATTGTTTTTTTTGACTCTGGTATATCTAGAGTTGATGTTTTTAAAATACTCAAATTGTTACTCAAGTTCAAGAGTCATTACAATATGTATTTCTTTTTCTTTGATTGCTTTAGGATGAAGTGTAAAACTATTATGCTAAAGTATATTTTAATGTCTCTTTATCTGCAGTGAGAGGGGCAATATGGTTTCCCATAAATTTGGCTTATTCATAACAACCTTTTTCTTTTTATCTGTGTTTTACAGGAGGGAGATGCAGCTGCTGAGGAGGTGAAGAAGAGCAACCATGTGCAGAGGAAATTGGAGAGCCGCCAAAAGGAGCGTCATCTAGATCCACATATTGAGGAGCAATTTGGAGGGGGTCGTCTCTTAGCCTGTATTTCATCACGACCTGGTCAATGTGGACGTGCCGATGGGTAAGTGGCTCCCCCCTTTCGTTTTTCTTTTACTGTAAACGCATTTGAGTCTGATGATAAAATGAACTTGTGTTCTCTTTTCTCCTGCCAGATACGATTTTGTATTATCACGTAATGCTGATCGTGAAATATCTTAAGTAGTATAGCTTGTAATAATAATAAATAATAATCAACAAAATATTATAGTTTTTTCCCGCTTCAACTCATTTGTTGCCTTTCTGAATGAGTTCTCTACATTTCTCATCCTGCCCAATATAGAATAGAGCTTATAGGATTTTTATTTTTGTTGTCATGGAATAGCAAATTAGTAGTGTCAGTCAGCCTGATCTGTTCTTACCGCATTTGTCGGATTTTGGCTGTGATTTCATGTGATGTTGTTCCTTTAATCTGGTGCCCCAGGTACATCTTGGAAGGCAAAGAGCTGGAATTCTACATGAAGAAGCTCCAGAAGAAGAAGGGCAAGGGTGCTGCTGCTTAGATATATTGTTTTCACATCAGCAGTATAGCTTTCGTCTTCTTAATTTCCCCCCTTCTCGTCTGCATGAAAATGAGTGTGTTTACATTGTCATACTATTGAGCCTTAATTAGAATGTGTTTTGATGTTTCGTTCTGTGCTAGGTTAACTTCAATGTTTTGTAATTGGCCAAAACAAAACTTCGATGTTTGTCTTATTATGTGGATCTTTTTAGAAAATTATTTTACATTTTCTCAGCATGCATTGTGCCCCTCTTGGCAAACCTTGATCGCGTATTTACCTTCTGTTTCCTGGAAAAATAAGTAGGAGTGAGTCGGGCGGGACGGGATGGTCTTTTTGGCAAGACCAAGTCTGAGTCCGAAATTTTGGTCCTCATTTTTGGATCAAGACTGATTTTGCACAAAAAGTCTGTCTGAATCGGTTTTGCTTTATTCGGGTCGGTCTTAATCTTGAACCGTTTTTTTTATAAAACCAATTGAACGCGTTCTGGCGAATATAGAAGAAAAAAATTTCCAATCGAACAGAGTAGCAAAATCATAGCAATCAACAATATATGTCTGAATTTGTTTGAATCTGTGTGTAGCTGGTGATCTACTCTTGAGATGGTGCCGTCGGAATCAGTCTTTCTCGCGGAGGCGTTGAGGAACAAAATGGTGATGAGGAATGCCGACTCGAGGAATCCAAATGAGATGACAGTGTGGATCTTGCAGAGTTTTGTCTGGACGTGGTAGGGGAGGACGGGGAGGGGTAGAGACGTAGATTCAGCCGAGTGAAGAAAGAGGAAATAGTGAATAAAGATAAGAAGAAAGAGTGAAGAAGTGAACCTTCTACGACAAGAATAAAGATTAATGCAAAAAAAAGAAGGTAAGAAGAACGATTCAGTCCGTGCTGGTCCTATTCGAGCTTTTGGAAAAAAAATCCGAGCTCGATCTTGGAGTAAAAAATCCGTCAGCTCGGTCTCGGTCCTAGTCGGTTTCGGTTCTAATCAGGGCAGTTTTGTCGAAATTTCAGTCCAACCAGTCTTTTTTGCTCGCCCCTAAAAATAAGTATTGTGTTTCTGACATAAAACCGAACCAGAACTCTCGGAATCAGTACTATGATCAGATCTATAAGGAATTGGTACACTATCACTCTATCAGTAATTCATATAAATTATTATATTTGGTTTCAAATCAAAGAAAGTACATGAAAAAAAAAGAAGTTAATACATTATTTTTTTGAACGAAACTAAAATTACTAAAAAATTGTTGGTGTTTGTGATATCTTCTCAAAATAGAGTAGAGTAGCTAAATAATTGAAACGATTGTAATGTTAATTGGTTGAATTTCGATGCTCTGGCCAAAATTAATAAAAATTTAGAGATCTGGATCCCAACTTTAACCGAAGCATGTACTCAGTTTCGGAACTTGAATTTCGATATCTTTTGGATTGAAGGGTTGTAATTCAATTATTTAAAGGCAAACCATATCAATACATCTTAGGTTGACACAACATGACTAAATAAATGATCACTAAAATATCAATTTTACTCTTCTTTTGAGCTTATTCTTCATTGTGAAATTTTTTTCTTTTGAAAACAAGTGGATAATGAAATGATATTTTAGTCATTTTGGCATTCCGATTCAAAATGTATAGTTTTTTGACTGGTTAACAACAACAAAAAGTACTCAATTCCTATACACCCTGATTCTGCTCAAACCAAATCGTGGTAGCATAATGGAGGGGCATTGCTGATTCTGTATTTCTCCTGTACCTATCTATCTAATTGTCGGTCCAGTCAATCTCAGCATCCAAGACTCTTCATGATGTCACGGAGCTTCCCCACCACTTCCGGCGGGTGAGCGTGAGACCCACCCAGATGAATGGCAGAGTATTCCAACCCTTTCCAACGAGCAATCAACTCAAAGTGAGGCCTTCTATACGCACTGCTAACAATCTCCAAAACCACCGTCTCCGGCGTGGCGGACACAATATGGGTGAGGCCGGCACCGTGGGCACTGATGATCACCGATGCATCTTGAATCGCTTCAACTTGCTCCTTCATTGACATATGACCAAAAAGCCCATTGACTATATTAATCCGGCACTCCAGATGCTCCCCTGCCCAACTCTTCAAGGCATCAAAAACTTCTGCCTCGTTACTCAGACGCGATTCCGGCTTTCCGTTGTGGCGTGGATGCGCCAAGTAGTCTTCGCGACGAACAAAGAGTACGTTGCGATGGGTGGTTGACTTTTCACGGTATCGGTTGATCGGGAACCCGAAGCCTGCCGGAATCATTTCTCCAAACTCAGACAGGCGTGCGGTTTTCCGGTCATCGGGGGTTTCGAGGAGTTGATGACTAGGAACGCCCCTGCAGTCTACAGTTTCACTCAGACCTTTGAATAGCACATTCTCATACCCTAGAGGAGATAAAACTGCATGCTTGAAACAGACTGAGCCGTGGAATCTTTTGGCGTAAGTGAAGCCTGAAAAGAGAGAGCTCCATGTTTCCTCCATTGGAGACTGCCATAGAACCCATCTACATATTATATCATGAGGTGACAAAAATAAAGTAAGAAAAGAGAGAGCGGACAAGGAACTTCTTACAGTGCAGTGGCCATCGATGAAGATAACATGAGGCCGGAATGGCAATTCAGTGACTCTGGAAGAGATGTATCCGTTGTACCAGTCAGTCATTGTGTGAAATAGGTTGGCATACTCAAAGCGAGTCACTAGAAGCGTCGGCTCCTCCACCCACTGTAAATTGTAATCACCATTTCATGCCAGAGGAAGAGAATCAATGAAACCCATTACCTGAGCTGTGAATACAAGATTACAAAACAAGGCCTCCTACTCTCCCTCAGATCATGCTAACAAAATCTACCCATCAGTTTACTGGATCCATTTTCTATATGAATTTTCAAAATATTACGCTTTTCTGCATATCATTGTTTCCAGAATTGGTCATTATCGCCATATCTTAAGATAAAAGCATCAAGTCGACATCAGCATGCACAGCAAGAAACCAAGCATTTGCAAAGCCAAAAAAACAAAAAAAATAAGCTACTACTATCGACTATAGTTCAGAACATAAGATAAGACGCAAGTTTGCTTCTTTACCTTAAAAATAACGAATTGTACATTTGTAATACAACCTTAATCTTAGCTACATCTAAACTTCATGTTCAGATTTTCATTGTAAACAATGTAAACTTACTATGTTTTGGTCCCTCATCCCACATAACAGACTAAAAGTACACAAAGTTCATTAGAAAAGTAGAAACAATTAAGCTGGCCAAAATTTACAAAAACAATAATGCATTATCTTGCAAAAATCTCAACTTTTTTCCCGTAGGGTTACGTTTAAAAAAACTGTAATATATTTGGTCAAATTATTTTTGTATGACTTGTTTTCGACCATATATTTCTAACCATGTTTCATTGTGTTTGTTTTAGATGAAATTGTTCACTTTCGTTCAAAAATCTTCAACTTTGATGCTTGTAAAAACTTAGTGCAGTACATAATTAATCCAGAATAAAAAAATGTTATTTAAAACATGAAACAAATACATACAAAATTTAAAAATAAACAGTTTTTAAAAATAAAAATTAATAATTATGAACTAAATTCGAGAAAATATTCAAATATGAAAAAAATATAAAATTTATTTATATAATACATTATTAATATGAATAAATTAAAATTGTTCTAAAAAAATGTTGAAATTATGTTTCTGGATTTTATATGTTATAAAAAATATGAAATATAGCATAATATCCCCCAAACAGTTTTATTTTTGTATTTACTTTCGAATTTTAGGTATACTTTAATTTATTTCATATTTTTATAATCTATTATATACATAGAAAGATTATTTTCTGATTTTCTTTAATATTTTTAATAAAAAACAAATCATACTTTGATATTTGTTTTTACTATTTTAGATTTTGTAATATGTTTTCATGCTTGTATAGTATTTTAATAAGAAAAAAATTTCCCATTTTTAGCTATTTTTTCATTTTTCTTTATATTTTTAAATTATTTTTGTATTACATTATCATTCTATCTAGCACGTCAGCCTTGTTAGTTTTATTTAACCTAAGTATTCTAAAACAAAAAAATCAAACAGAACAAAATAATTAAACATATTATATTTTTTTCATAATTAAATCATTTTATCACATCCTCACCCTAAGTTACTTAAAGTTACTTAATTGTTACTACTCTATCATTTCATTACCTATGAATAATGTTAAATCAGTAAATTAGGAGCTCAGCAGAATGGTGTTTCGTAAAGCAATTTGGATAATAAATGAAGCTGCGGTAATGGTATAGCCAGGAGGAAATTCAAACAAAAATGCCAAATTGCTCAACAAATTTAAAGATCCAACCCCTAACCTGATCACAGTGGAAATCTCGTGATATAACTACACGAATCGAACCGATCAGATCGCGCATTGTGTGCCGCGAAACTCTCCCGGACGGAATATAGCTGTCTAAGAATTGCCTGTCGACGAGATTCTTCCTCTTTCCCATCTTAAACCCTAATCCTGATTCATTTCCAGAACCTTCAATCTCAAAAGCACCTTCTTCAAAGATCGGGAACTCCTCGTCCTCTCCCCTACCCATCACATCTTCCAGCTTCTCTCCTCCCTCTGCCATCCGTATCTTCTCCGGTACCATCCTCAGCTTTCCTCCCTCGCAGATGGAGCTCCTTAGAGTCGGGTTGAAGTAACAGCGAAACCAGCCTCCTCCGTTGGAGGAAGACAGGACCTCGTGGCGGCGCGTGAAGCCGTTGCCAAAGTATCCCTCGCAGGACCCGGGTCGGGTATCGGAGTTTTCGGTCCACGGGAGGTAGGAAGGTAGGATGGGCCACGGCTTAAGGTAGTTTTTCTCTTCACCGCCGTCCGATGGTGTGTCTTCTGTCCGTCGAGGGTAGACCGCGGCCGTGGGTGTCGGGTTCTGAAGGTGTTGGTCTTTCTCAGTTACTGAGTGGAAGTATTGGTAGAGAGGAAAGGAGTTGAGTGCGAAGAGAAGGGCGAGGACTTTGACGAGGGTGTAGCTTCGGCCGGTCATGGCTTCTATCCAACTGTCTCTCTCGACTCAGATGAGGAAAGATCGAGTTCTCCTTGTTGTTGTAAGATTCCATCTTCCTTGTGTTTGGAGAAAAGAAAAGAAAAACAAAGTGTAAGGTGCCAGGTGGACAGATTCATTAAACAAAGACTGGTCGTGACTCTTTGGTCGTCTTGCAGCTCTTGTTCTTTGTTTATTGCATGTGTTTTAAATATATATATATATATATTAAATAAAATATATATAATTTATGGAAAAATTATCAAACTTATATCTGAATTTGTGGGTGATTAACAAGTAAGTATTTTTTTTAGCAAATAGATCGCTGAATTTTTTTAAATAAGCAAATACATACCTACCATTAATTTTCGTAGGAGCACGTGAGAAGCAAATAAATACCTGAACTTACACGAATGAGCAAGTAGATACCTGAACCGGTTCAAAAATCGATTTATAACCAGTTTGGTTGAACCATTTTTTTTTCTTATAAAGTAGGGTTTATATAGCAAACACATGCATTGGTCAACTCCAGACATTCTCGGTGCATCAAGAAACACTCCGAGAACGTTTGGAGTTGACACATGCATGTGTTTGATATATAAACCCTATTTTTTTTATATTAAATAAAGTGGTTCGACTAAACCAGTTATGAACCAATTTTTGAATCGGTTCAGATACCTACTTGCTCATTCGTGTAAGTTCAGGTACATGTTTGCTTCTTACGTGATATTTTTCGTTTATTCTTAACGGAAATTAACAGTAGGTACCTATTTGCTAATTTTCATAAGTTCGACTACTTAGTTGCTACAAAAAAAAAAGTTTAGGCACCTACTTGCTAATCACCCACAATTTCGGGTACCAATTTGGTAGTTTTCCCATAATTTATTAAATATATATTAATTTTTCATTTTTTAAAATAATTAAGGATAAATTTAATATTATATAATAAAAAATTATGCATAGTTCTAATTTTTTTTAAAACTATTAGTATTTTTTATAATATTACCTACTCCATGTGCTTCAATACTACAAAGTAGTATATTATAGAATAAAAAGATTAAGTATAAATATTTATAAAATTAATTGAAAATACGTGAATCAATAAAAACAAGTATTGATACAATGCTAATTAGATTTTTTTTTTTTAAATTGTGACTTTTATTAGTGTTATATGCTTTTAAAAATGTTCGAATCATTAGTAGTTATATATTTTAGTAATTTTAATCATACAAACACTATTGTATTTTCTTAGCTCGCAAAATATATTAAGAAATATTTATCATAAAATTGCAAAACAGTATCTTAATATTCATATAATACTTTTAACTTAAATTTTATAATTTCTAGTAAAGTAACATACTTATATAAAAATGTAGGAAACATAACATTTATTTATTTTAATGTTTTGTTAGTTGAAGAAATATATAACATATATTTTTATAAAATTGTTAAGATTCACTTTAATATTATTATTATTAGTTCATATGTTCAATTTTATATTAAAAATAAAATTATAATAAGGTATGAGATGTTTGTTAATTAATTTATTTAATTTGTAATATAAAAAGTTATTATGTGCATAATTTTATTCATAAAATATAATATTATGTATTTTGGTATTGTATAAATTCCATTACATAAAAATTATTTTACACAAAATTACAAATATACATGTGAAATAAAGAGAAATAATTAAGATTTTGTAATTTATCTTAAGAATGAATGAGAAAGCCTAAAAACTTTTAAAGTGATTTACATGACATACCACTTAGGAATGAGAATTGTATGTTTGACATGGAGTAAGAAAATGCATCAAAAAACTTATTTGTCACAATTGCATACAATTTAATCAAATTAATATATACTAGGTATCTGACTTGCGTTTTACGCAGTAAGTAGTAAATTTAATTTATTATTCCTAATGCATATTATAAAATTTATTTACTTTAGTTTTTAAATAACTATAAATTAAAAAAAAAACATTTTTTACTATTATAGAGTTTAAATTGTTTATAGTAAGCCAAAATTAAATATACATGTGAAATAAATAGAAATAATTAAATTTTGTAACTTATATTTAGAATGAATGAGAACATTTAAATGATTCTAAAGTGAGTGATACACCACATATGAATGAAAATTGCATGCTTGACATTGACCTATTAAAATTTAAAATACATTAATTTAACATTAGGAGAGAGAAAATGCATAAAAACAATTTATTTCTTACAATTGTAATTCTTGTCAAATTGATATATAAGATAGATATATATAGATTACAACTGAGTTAGTTAAAAAAAAAAAAAATTAAATTATTACTAATCTAAAGTAACGCCAGTGTGATAATTATAATGATCTCAATTTAATATGCATTAATATTATACCACGTTATTATTTGTTGTTATATAAAAATTAGCATAACATAAAATATATTTAATGGAAAACATAATTATAAAGTTAAATGTTCAATAAAAATTAGGTATTTAGATTAAAAAAAATAATAACCAAAGTATTGGTTGACAATTAATTTAATAGACAAATATCATAATAAAATTATATATAATGAAATTATTTATATATTAATGTTAAAACTACACATGTATAAAACCAATAATAACCCTAAATATTAATTATTATAATAATAATAATATAGTGATGCATTAATAATGTTGTGATTATATATATATATATATATATATATATGTATATAGATATATATAGATATGATCAATATTAGTATTTTGAATACATATAATTTTGTGCTGCTAAATGTTACATTTTTTAGATTCCTTTAAAGGTATATATTTTGACAAATATTGTAATAATGAAAAACAAATATATAATATACTTGAAATTTATTATATTGTGATAATTTTAAAAAAAAGAATTTAAAACTCTTTATAAAATTTATATTTATATTCAAAATATATGTTTAATATATAATATTTTTATTTTATTTATAATAATATATGAGATGGTTTACTATAATAAATATTTTTTTAATAAACTTTGTTCAAAATATTAAACTTATTAATATAATTTTTTTAACAAATATAAAATGAAAAATTATATATCCATTGTAATACTTAGAGCTGTCTATGGTTAAGGTATGGTACGTGTATGACAAATATCAGAACCATACAATATTTTTAAATCATAACCATAACCGTAACCATTACGAGTATAATTTTTAATACCATAACTGCTGGGTATTGATAGTGACAGGAAATCAAGATCCAACATTTGGAGCTAGGAGTCGAACGCCACCACGGCAAAACCACTCGCCAGCTCCGCCTGAGCAATCCGGCTCATCCCAGAGCAGGAGGGTAGTCAACCTGATTGCTGGAGGGTTTGGTGCCGGATGCGAGGGGTCACATGCAAGGGAGGTCTATGTGACTCAGATTTCTACAGCTATCCAGCTGGGAAAACGACCTCGACCTGAAGAGGACATTGTCATTTCATTCTCCGAAGACGATTTGGCACATGTCACCACTCCTCACAACGATGCCCTGGTTATCACAGCCGATCTCGACGGTTGTGACGTGAAGAGAATTTTGATTGATGGAGGAAGCTCGACAAATATCCTGTTCCCGGATGCCTTTGAGAAGATGGGAAAGTCCAAACGTGACCTGAAGAGAGTCGACTTTCCGCTGATTGGATTTGCTGGGAGAACGACTTATCCGCTGGGGGCAATAACCCTGCCAGTAATTCTAGGCGAGGGATGGAAGAGCATCAAGGTGTCAGTCAACCCCAATAAGATTGTGGCCTCCACAGTCCACCAAAAAATGAAGTTCCCCACACCTAACGGGATTGGAGAAGTACTTGGCGATTAACCTTCCTCGCGACAATGCAATGTGAACTACCTGCGCAGGAAAAATCAAAGGGAAGCCCTCGCCTATGGAGGAGTTAGTGGAAGTTGAGATTGATGGTCCAGACAAGAAGGTGCGCATTGGGACCACCTTGAACGATGACCAGAAGCAGGCCATGACTGCACTCCTCAAGGAATTCAAGGAGATTTTTGCCTGGAAACCGAGTGACATGCCAGGTATTAGCACTGACATCATCTCTCACGAGCTAAGAATAGATCCCTCCATCAAGCCGATCGCTCAGAAAAGGAGATCATTCGGGTTAGACAAACGTTTGGCGATCAGGCAAGAAGTGGGCAGGCTGATCGAAGCTGATTTCGTCAGAGAAGTGAGATTCCAGAGCTGGGTCGCCAACCCAGTTCTGGTCAAAAAATCAAACTGCAAGTGGAGGATATGTGTAGACTTCCGCGACCTGAACAGGGCTTGCCCAAAAGATTCCTATCCTTTTCCCAGAATTGATCAGTTGGTCGACACAACCTCTGGTCACGAGATGCTGAGCTTCATGGATGCCTATTCAGGCTACAATCAGATCTGAATGCACCCAGACGACGAGGCCCATACAACGTTTTATGCATACAGGGACATTATTTGCTACAAAGTGATGCCCTTTGGACTAATTAATGCCGGGGCGACCTATCAGCGGATGGTGAATCGCCTGTTCCAAGACATGCCAAGGTGAAACATGGAGGCTTATCTGGACGACATGATTGTCAAAACAATCAAGGGCAATCCTCACACAGCGGACCTTCGCGAAGCTTTCGAATGCATGAGGAGGCACAATGTTCGCCTGAACCTAGCAAAGTGTGCCTTTGGAGTTAAGTCTGGTAAATTTTGGAATTTATGGTAAGTGAGCGAGGTATTGAGGCGAACCCAAAAAATCTCAAGGCCATTGAAGAGATGAAGTCGCCGACTTGCCATAAGGAGGTTCAATGTTTGAATGGTCGCCTTGCTGCATTCATTCGCTTCCTTTCCAGGGCGAGCGACAGGTCCCTACCATTCTTCAAAACTCTAAGGGCCAACCGCAAGTTCGAGTGGACGCCAGACTGCGAGGATGCATTCCAATCCTTGAAGCAGCATATTCAAACACTTCCAGCTTTGGCGAAACCTATTCCTGGCGAGCAGCTTTTCCTTTACTTAAGCATCAGCGACGTAGCATCCAGTGCCGTCTTAATAAGGGAATAGGATAATGTACAGAGTCCAGTGTATTTTGTTGGCAAGATATTTAATTCTGCAGAAATAAAATATGTCCAGATTGAGAAGTATCTCTATGCCTTAGTTATTGCTGCTCGAAAGCTAAGGCCTTATTTTCATGCGTACGACATTACAGTTCTCACCAATCAGCCTCTCAAAAACTTCCTGCTGAAACCAGATTCTTCAGGAAGAATGGTCAAATGGGCGATCGAGCTCAGCGAGTTCAAGATCAAATTTGCGCCGAAAACGGAAATCAAAGGTCAAGCACTGACTGATTTTATAGTGGAATGTATAAGCAATGGTCTGGCAGAAGCAGAAAGCAGGCCAAGTTCATCAGCAGACACTAGCCAAATCTGGGAACTTTATACAGATGGATCTTCTTCAAGAGAAGGCTCGGGGCAGGTCTAATTCTCATCCCTCCCGAGGGCGAGCCTTTGAAGTATGCGATCGCCCTAACGTTTCAGGCAACCAATAATGAAGCAGAATACGCGGCTCTTATTACTGGACTCAGACTTGCAAAAGGAATGAGTATATCAACACTTAGGGTAAAAAGCGACTCTGAGCTAATTGTCAACCAGGACAATGACACTTACGAGGCAAGGGGGAAAAGATGAAGAAGTACCTCAACATCGCCAAGAAACTCCTCGCCGAAATTCCAAATTTTGCGATTGAGTCTATTCCTCGCCAAGAGAACCAGATGGCAGACTCTTTAAGTAAGCTAGCGTTTGGAGGAACAAAAATTCAAGATGTATAGTTCCTGGAAAAAGCCTTATGTTCAGTTATCGACAACCGAGTAGAGGTCTTCAACATTCAAGGACAGGTAACATGGATGACTCTATTCCAGGATTTCTTGAAAGAGAGAATTCTCCCAGAATACGAAGGCGAATCCACAAGGATAAGACGCCTTTCAGCCAGTTACTTGATCATAGACGGAGAACTCTACAGGCGAGGCTACTCAACACCTAATCTAAGGTGCATTGCTCATCCCGAAACAGAAAGGGTTCTTCGTGAAGCTCATGAAGGAGTTGCAGCATGCCATGAATGTGCACGATCATTGACACGAAAGATCTTCAGACTGGGGTATTACTGGCCAACCTTGGGAAGAGATTTAGCTGAATTAACACAGAGGTGCGCGACTTGTCAACAGTTCGCACCACGATCCGGTCGACCGCCAACACTGCTGTCCCCAATAGTAGGCGCCTGGCCTTTTGATCAATGTGGAATGGATATATTGGGTCCTTTTCCCATTAGTACTGGGCAGCGTACTCACATCATAGTGGCGATCGACTACATCACCAAGTGGATAGAGGCGAAAGCTTTAGCCTCTACAACAGAATATCAAGTGATCAAGTTCCTGAAGATCAACATATTTTCCAGTTTTGGCATTCCCAAGATACTTATCAGCGATAATGGTCCACAATTCGTAGGAAAAGAACTTAAATGGCTCTGCGAAGAATACCATATCGACCATCGATTCAGTTCAGTGCATCATCCTCAAACGAATGGACAAGCTGAAGCAGCCAACAAAGTTGTTTTAGCAGGACTCGAGAAAAGGGTTCAAGCATATTCAAAGTAAATTGGGCAGAGGAGCTGGAAAACGTACTATGGGCTATCCGAACAACGCCTAAGGCAGCCACGGGAGAAACACCCTTCAGTTTAGTGTATGGATCAAAAGCAGTAGCACCCGCCAAAATAACGATGCCTACCCACAGAATCCTACACTTTAACACTGAGGCAGACGAAATTGAGCGCAGGACCGACCTCGACTTGACAGAAGAAAAGAGGTGGCAATCAGAAAAAACACAAGCTAAGATGCAACTGACGACCGCTCGATACTTCAACAGAAAATTCAGCGCTCGCCAATTTTTCGTAGGGGAGATGGTTATGAGAAGGAATGAATTTACAAGATGGGATAGTCAGAATAAACTTTCAGCTAAGTGGGAAGGACCATACAAGGTAGTAGAGATCGCTGCCCCAGGATCTTACTATTTGGAAACCACCGAAGGCGAAAGGTTACCCCGTCCATTCAACTCTAAACATTTAAGGATATTTTATACATAGCTTGTAATCAAAATTTTATGTCAATAAAAGCAAGTCATTCCTTCACAAAGCATGACTACTCGAATCGAAGAAAAAAGACCCGATACCAAAATTGGGCAAAAGACCTGATGACCGAATCAGGCATTGAAGCAAAAAGACCTGACGCCAAGATTCAGGCGAAAGACCTGATGACCGAATCAGGCATTAAATGCAAAAGACCTGACGCCAAAAGTTAGGCAAAAGACCTAACGCCAAAATTAGGCAACACAAAAGACCTGATATCAAAATTGGGCGAAAGACCTGACGCCAAAGTCAGGCAAAAGACCTAACGCCAAAGTTAGGCAACACAAAAGACTTGATATCAAATTTGGGCGAAAGACCTGACGCCAAAGTCAGGCAAAAGACCTAACGCCAAAGTTAGGCAACATCAAAGACCTGATATCAAAATTGGGCGAAAGACCTGACACCAAAGTCAGGCAAAAGACTTAACGCCAAAGTTAGGCAACACAAAAGACCTGATATCAAAATTGGGCGAAAGACCTGACGCCAAAGTCAGGCAAAAGACCTAACACCGAGATAGGTAAAACGAAAGACCTGACGCCAAAGTCAGGCAAAAGACCTAACGCCAAAGTTAGGCAAAACGAAAGACCTGACGCCAAAGTCAGGCAAAAGACCTAGTAATAAAGTTAGGAAAAAAGAAAGACCTGACGCCAAGGTCAGGCAAAAGACCTGACGCCAAGGTGAGGCAAAAGATGATGAAACTTTAAGTAACAAGTTCCTTGCGATGGGGTGAACACTCCAAAAGGTTTAAATTTCAAAAAGGTAACACATCTTCAAGCCTAAAAGTCTATACTTTTAAGTCTTAAGAGGTTTTCCTTAAGAGGTTTATACTTGGCGAGGTGAATAGATAATTCTATAAAGACTTATCATTTTAAGCCTAGAGAAAAGTTCAAGACCCTAAGGGTCGAGACCATCATAAAGTGAAGAAAAAATCCAAAGTAATTATGATAAAGACATCGGAAGAATCGCCAACACATTCAAAGTCAAGTAAAAGTAAAGGCTTATGAATATAAATGCATTCAATATTATAATAACCGAGTTTGAAATCAAAAAATAATTACAAACACCCCCAAAATACAAGGGAGGATAAAAAACTACTGTCTAAAACAAAAATAGAGGTATGATCGCCGGGGAGATGGAAACTTCAGGTCTTGGGCTCTTTAGGAACGGAGGTATCTGCTCGCCTTCGGGGGCAGCCTCCTCGACAGCAGCAGCAGTAGGAGTCTCCTTGGGAAGGGTGCTCCGGAGGAAAGGATTAAAAAGCCTAAACTTCCCAAAGAGGGAAGTTGGGGTCGACTGCCTGGATGTCCTCGACCAGGAGTTGGAGATAGTAAGCTATTTCAGACTTCATCACCTCCAAAGCGCAGTCGGTAAATTCCTCGGATCTTTTGAAGTCCTCGACCACACTTTGGGGGGATGGAACAGACTTCAGCTGCATGGCAAGCTGTTCCTTCTGCTTCTCCAGGGCGTTCCCCTGGCTTTAGCAGCAGCCCTCTGAGTCTCCGCGACAACTTTTTGAGTTTTCGCAGCTGCACTCCGAGTTTCAGCCTCCTTTAGCACAGCCTTCAGGCAAGCATTGGCAGCCTCAAACTCGGCTGAGTGCTTATTGGCCGCCTCAGACTTCTTGAAGGAGACCGCTGCCTCTCCTTCCCTCTTCTTGACGAAGGCAATGAGTCTCTCCTCCTTCTTGAAGTACTCTTATCGAGCGTGTTCCATCAAGAAAACGGCTGAGTCAGCTGTCGACTTCATGCTTTCCATCTGGCCGGGGGAGGACCCCAGACTTCTGTACTGCTCCAGCTCGATAAGAAGGCCAGTCTGCTTATCGGCGAGCTCCCCGACGACCCGACCGATCGCTAGCTACTCTCGAACGAGCTGACAACAAGGGAAAAAGGGGCAAAGTACTGTTAGTCTAAGGAAAATTGAATAAGTAATACGAAAACAAAAAAAGATGAGAAATCTTACCAAGGCGATCCGTTCGAAATGCGACCTCATCATCCCCTCGATGGCGGGCAGTTCTGAGGGAAGCAAGGCCCGGTCCTTGGGAGGGACTATCCCCTCGAGGAGTTGCATGCACAGGTCCGGGTTGCCCCAGAGATTCTTTTGATCAGAAACCCCCGCCTTCGAGAGGTTTCCACAGGGGACCCAGACGCCCCTGGAGTTTGCAGCCTTGGGCGGCTGGAACAAGCCCACTAGTGGGCAGTACTCCCTAGAGGGAGCCTTCGAGGGGCCTGGGGCGGCTGGCCCTTTCTTCCGAGCTTCAGTTTCCTTTGGAGGAATGGGGGTCGGGCGATCGGAAGGAGGAGGGGTAGTCGTGACCACAACCAATGCCTTTTTCTTAGGGGCAACAAGACCCTTAGGAGCAACAGGGCTCTTGGGAAGAGCATGGCGCTCTTTGCCTGAACTCCTGACCTTCTTGGCAAGAGGGGGGTCACGAGCCACCTCAGCAATGGGCTTCTCTGCAAAAAATTAACAAAGGTATTATAAACCTAAATTCAAGGAAGAGGAAAAAAGAAGTAAACAGGACAGTAATGTACCTAGCTGGCGAGATCCAGGAGTGACTGAGGGGCGATCCTTCTCAGGCTTTCATTTGGAGGAACGCCTGGAGGGAGGAGGAGGAAGGTTCAGCGACACCTGGTCTAAAGACAGCCCCGCCTTACCCTGGTCATCAAAGAGACCCATGAGTTTACGGCCCCGAGCGCCTACAACCAATAAAAGAAAAAAAGATTAGAAAATTACCCAATCAATAAGAAGTGGCGAGGCCTGATGAATGCCCGCCATCTCGAGCATGTTCTCAGTGGTTTCCGCCACTGAATGGATCGAACAGAAATTTGATTGTTTGTGCAATCAGAAGAAGTCGTCGATGGCGTTCCGGTCGCTCCAAGATAACTCGCCAAAGACAAGGGGAGTATCCATTTCCGGTTGAGATAACTCCCAGGTCACGCCCCCTTGTAGAAGGAGTAGAACTTCTTGTAGTTGGAGTTGGTGGCACGGAAGTCGTCAACCAACCGAAAATGGACGTTCCAGCTCCACGCCTGGCCTCTCCATTCTTCAAACTTGGGCCATCGGGTCTGGAAATGATGGAGGTGGTTCGCTCCAGTGGCCAATCAGAAAAAGCATCAGAACAAGGCCAGTGAATACGTCCATTATTGACGTAGACACATGAACTTGAATCCGACCCACATCCTAATGGCGTTGGGTACGAGCTGCGTGGGACCTATCTCGTAATAACGGCATAGTTCCTGCAAATCCTCGCAGAGAGGAAAACGCAACCCATCATCGATCTGAGCCGCATAAACGTAAACCTCTCAGTCACGAGGATAATGCAGCCCTAAGCCTGGATACCTAGGGGCATCCGTTTCACTCAGACCGCCTATGACGACTACCATCTTGAACTGAGTCAGCTTCAACTCGTTAGGCTTGTTATCTACTTAGAAAATCAGGATATGGCAAGAACAATATAAAAACAAGAAAAAACAGGGGTCATTATCAGAAAAACCAACGAACAGAAAAACCTTGGTGTTTACTTTTTGGGGAAAAGAGGGGCACATTGGTATCTGGCCCATCCACCACCACAGGTGTGGCCGCTGATCGTCCGGCGTCAGGATTTCTCTCGCTGGAAGCCGGAGTGGAACCATCCCTGATTTGCAGGGGAGCATTGGCAGCCTTCGGGGGCACTTTTGGATTTGAGGAAGAAGACCTATTGGCTGTTACCTTGGCCTTGCCTGTAGACTGATTTCTGGAAGCCATTGATGTTTGGGTTGGAGCTTTAGAAATCAAAAGAAGGAAGGAGAGGATTGGAGAAACTTAGTGCTGAAAAACAAAGAAGGCACATAACTCTCTAGAATTTGAATGACTGGGACGCATAAAAGACAAAGGAGTGGAACTTTCGTCCCTTATATAGACAAAATAGGAGTAACCGCCACATACAGAATTAAAACGACACAGAGAATGATTGCACCTTTTGGGAAAAATCGAAGCAATGCCAGAATTTTAAGAGACACCTCGGGGAGACAAACGGTCGGCCAGTACAGAAACTCTCAGACTACCCTTGGGTTACGGAAGAATAAACGACAGGCGTGCCTCAAATGTCCGTTCGACTTCTGGATGACTGTGCAGTCATTAAATGCTAAAGTCCATTATGCAGATAAAGTGATCGCCAACGCATTACTAGGCCTTTTTGGAAAACCCTTTCAAAGGCAGTGATCGCCAAATAGCGAAGCATAAACATCCATAAACCTAGACAGCCTCGAGTGATCACCAAGAAGGAATAAAAGACCGAATATTCCTTCAACTCTGGGCAACCGAACGACTGATCGCCAAAGAAGCATAAAGTGTTCATAAGGGTACAAATAGCAGAAAAGGACAAAGAAGACCCAATTCAAGTGTCACTATCTTAAACCCTATCAAGGAATCAAGCTCGATCGAAGAAACTTCACTCAAGCTTCGGGGGCATATGTTGGGTATTGATAGTGACAACCCAATAAGGAAAAGGCCCCAGAGGTCCAATAACCATGGAGGGATGAAACCCAGGTTATTCGAACCGGACCGACCCATGCTAAAGTTGATATGGCCCTCGATAGAATGGCCAAGTGCCGAGCCCAAGCTAAAGTGGACGCCAAAGGCTCCCTTGCAGGTCGCCATTAATCACCAAGTCGCAGACTCCTATTGCTCACCATAGGAGTGCTCACCCCAAAGAGAGCACTACCTCTCTTCTCTGGTCCCACCAACCGTTCCTAAAGATATGACCACGATATCCCGCATATCTCGGGCACATATTCTCTAAAGATTACATATGGTAACTGCAATATTACGCCATAACCGTAATATCTGTTATCATAATCTTCACCAACACAATATTCATTAAGATATACTGTTGCCTTTTACAGTTTGGTCTCCTTACTCTATAAATACCTTTGTTTTACATACATTCAGTTTACGTTTTGAGTTTTATACACACATATACTCATTTAAGCATCAGAGAGGGACCCAGAGACACCCCCTCTGTTGTGATCCCCTTCCTGTAGGTTCACCGGAGCTAAGGCGAGAGCAACTTACATCCATCCATTGACATTCAATTCACTGCCAAGTCAACATTCAGGAAATCAAGATCCAACAATAACCATTAAAATAATCGTGGTTATTAACCATGGTTTATCCGTATATCCATATTTATTCCATACATGTAATATAATAAAAGACTGAAAATTTTATTTAACAAAAATACATAAATCTATATTGCCAACAATAAAAAAAATATAAAACTAACATCATGGTTATTTATTACGTGTATGTAGAGTAACTTCCAATATTTAGTATATATTAGTTTATTAATAATAAATAATTATTATATTTATATAATAATCATGGTTATAATCATGAGTATAATTCAAATACCATAAGCATAACCATTACGGGTAGAAAATTTATCATCATAACTGTACCGCACCATAATAGTATGATTAACCATATTAAACAGTAACATTTATAATTATGGTTATGAGTTTTTCACCGCAACATTGCCGATCCTAGTAATACTTCACACCTCATTTTTTTTTGGGCCAGCTTGGTCTAAGTACATTGTTCAATGATGCCCAATTTTATTATGACATTTCATGTAAATTTTATGGCAATACGATTTATGTAGTTGTTGATTACAACTTTTTTTAGTACTTTTTATTTAGTATTATATATATATATATGTGTGTGTGTAAATTTACAACTGAAAAACAAAAAGTTTAAATTTTTTAACCTTACTAATCGAATACTCATTTGTTCTCTTTTTGGATGAATACCTTTTTGACTTTTGTGAAACATTGTTGCAAATAGTTAGATTAAGAGTAGCGTGTTAACGGACGACACTGTACTACACAAATTTAACATGTGATTTAAAGGTTTGCGGGTTATAGGATGGGTCTGGTTGGGAATGCTGACTTGCGAGTCAACTCGTGTTTAGGGCTGATCATGGGTGGGATGAGTTGTATCCTCCAAATCTTAGTTGGTGAGCCGCCGCAGCGGGAGAACTTCAAATTACCATTCATCTTCCTCAAAACAGTACTTAGAGACATCTGTTGATGGTCAGAGCTCGCATGCTTCTTCTTCAGCTCGGAGTAAACCCCAATTTGAAGCTTTACCTCTGAAGACGAGGAGATATCTGAACATAGTCGGTCCAGTTCAGTCCTAGTTGGGTCAGTTCGATCCTAGTCGGGCTTTTGGGTAAAACGGTCGAGACCGAGCCCGACCTTGAAGAAAAAATCTCGCTCTCTTGGTCTCAGTCCTAGTCGGTTTGGTCTCGGGCCGGTAATATCAGGAAATCAATTTAGTGACTCTTTTTTTATCTCCCCTACCTGTGTTAATAATAGGGTCGCTATAATTTTATAGAACTATAGATCCTAATATACATTACTAAATATTTTAGAGATTATTATGCAATAAAAAATTTGTCCAAATGTTGATAACTTCAATATTTCTCCTCTTTAAGGTTAAAAACTTGGTATTTTGATATTTGTAATTTGACTTATGTGATTTGTGTTTAACAATTTTGAGTTAAAGAAAAAATATGGTACACGACTGATCAACTCGCAGGGAAAATTTCATCTTCTAACCCAATTCTCATGGTGTGGATCTAGTATTGGTCCAACTCGCACAATTAGGACTGACAATTTCTGACACGACACGATCTGCTTTAAAGTGTATATGAGTTTGACCTTAACGAATCCTGTGTCTAAACAACTCTTATACGTTTAGACACGATTAATAATCGTGTATAAACACCTCAAATCTGCGGATATCTGAATAAACACGATTAATTAATCGTGTCTAATTGTGTCGTGTATACCTGTGACACGAATAGAGACATGTTTAATTAATCGTGTCGTGTAAATATGTGACACTTTTATATACATATAAATTCCTACACTTATTCACCGTTGGATTGAAAACAACCCAACAGTTTGGAATCCCACCGTTCCAATCTTTGCACATGCACTGTAATGCCACCACAAGAAGCAACAATCATTTTTCATTTTCAAACTTTTTTGACTTTGACTGAAGCCTTCTACCAACTTAACCAAGAAACTCCGAGCTGTTGAAACTCCTGTGACAAGCAACTCAGAACAACATCCTTGACGAGCAACTCCGAGCAGCTCCAGTGACAGCATCTCCCGTTGAAGCATCTCCCTTCGTGACAGCAACTCCCGTCAGAGCTCCCTTCGTGACTGATAAGTCAAATCAGAACCACAAGAATGTTTAACTTTCATTGATTACTTTGAGTCATATTTCAAACCAAAAACAACAATGTCTTTATATAGGCATTATGCAAAGAAGAACAATAAAAACTATTAAACAAGACTCTTAACCTTTCATCTACTATCACTCTTGATCTTTCATCTACAAAAAACTTTTTACCTTTTATTTTCCTCCATTAACTTCTAACTGTAAGACTCTCTAAAAGCAAAATTTAATGTTTATTATTCAACAAAACTTCCCCGTACACTTAAATGCTTCTACCATCTGTCATGCTAATCATCTTCTTGAGTTTGTCAAAATATACTTTCAGTGGCGGTTTTGTGAAGATATCCGCAACTTGATCTTGACTTGCCACATGCACCAATTCCACACTTCCTTCCTTAATATGATATTGGATAAAGTGAAAACTAACATCGATGTGTTTGCTTCTTTCATGGTTCATTGGGTTCTTTACTAGCTCAATTGTTGATTTATTGTCAACTTGAATCACGGTTTCACCTTGTTGCTTTAGCTCCATCTTGCTCAACAATTTTATATGCCATATAACATGACATACACACCAAGATGCTGCAACATATTCAGATTCACATGTCGAGAGTGTCACGATCGGTTGCTTATTTGAAATCCAAGTAAACACAGTATCTCCCTTAAAGAACACATATCTTGAGGTACTTTTCCGATCGCCTATATCTCCACACCAATCGCTGTCGGAATAACCAACCAACTTGTAATCTTTTGATTTTGAGTAGAACAACCTGTGTGATACCGTTCCTTAGATGTACCACAAAATCCACTTCAACGCCTTCCAATGTGAATAAACCGGCCCCTCCATGAACCGACTTAAAATGCCGACACTTAATGAAAGATCCAGCCTTATGCATGTGAGATAGCGAAAAATTCCTATCAAACTCCGATATTTACTCGCATCGACGCATTCTCCTCCATCAAGCTTCGAGAGGTTTGCTCCGGGTTCCATTGGTGTTGAAACAGGATTGCAATTTTCGATCTTGTACTTCTTCAAAATCTTTTTTGCATATGTCTCTTGTGATACAAAAATACTTGTCTCTACTTGTCTAATCTCAAAATCAAGAAAAACCTTCATATAGCCCAAATCTGTCATCTCAAATTCTCGTGTCATTGTGCCTTTAAACCCTTCTACCATCTCACCATTGTTGCCAATAAAAATAAGGCCATCAACATAAAGAGCAACAAATAACACGTTATCTCCATTCTTCTTTAAGTAAAGAGCATGCTCATAGGGACATTGCTTGAACCCGTTCTCCTTGAAATATGAATCAATACGTGTATTCCATGCCCACGGTGCTTGATTCAACCCATAAAGTGCATTCTTCAATTTTAGCACATTTTTTCCTTATCCGACTTTTATGTACCCGGGCGGTTGTTCGATGTAGACATCTTCTTTGAGCACACAATTCAAGAATGCCGATTTGACATCCATTTGAAATATTGGGCATTTGAATTGAGCAGCTTGTGAAATGAGTAATCAGATTGTCTCCATTTTTGCAACAGAAGCAAATACCTCGTCATAGTCGATTTCTGCCTTGTGCTTGTATCCTTTCGCAACAAGCCGCGCCTTGTACCACTCTATCTCCCCTTGAGCATTCATCTTTTTCTTGAACACCCACTCCACACCAATAGGCTGACTTCCTTCCGGCAATTCTGCTAGTTCCCATGTGTTGTTGCAGTCAATAACCTTAATTTCCTTGTTCATGACAGTTTGCCACTTCTTGTCTCGCACCACCTCTTCAAAATCAATATTTTCAGCATATGCCAAAAGACATACAAGGTGTGCCTCATTCGTTGAATCATACAAATCTTGCAAACTTCACGTCTTGGGTTGTAGTGGTTCATCTTCATCATCGGTAGTTTCAGAATTTTATTGTTTACTTGTTGATGCAACGACGGATTATTCTCCAACTTTGATGTCAATTTCGGTCGAATTATTCCAGCCCCATTCACTTGCTTCATTTACTCGCACATCACGACTCACCATCACCTTCTTATTTATCAGGTTGAGTAGCTTGTACCCTTTTGTCTTCTCATTACACCTAATAGAAATGTACATTTTGATTTTGCCTTCAAGCTTCGTTCTTCGTTGATCCGGTACGTGTGCATAAGCCATACTACCGAACACTTTGAGATGAAAAACTATTAACTTTTGTCAGCTCCACGCCTCTTGTGGTGTTTGATCTTCTAACTTCAAATGTGGACATCAATTTTGTACATAGACAACACATTGAACGACTTCCGCCCAGAATTCCTTTGGCAACGTATTGCTCTTGAGCATTGATCAAACCATGTCGAGAATAGTCTGATTCTTACTCTCAGCGACACCGTTTTGTTGAGGAGAATATGGTGCGGTTAGAAATCTTCTTATGTCTTGCTCCTCACAATACTCCATGAAAATCGTTGAAGTATATTCGCCACCTCTATCAGATCGTATGGCTTTGATGTGTTTACTAGTTGCCTTCTCCACCATCACTTTGAACGTTTTGAAGACCTCGAATGTCTCAGATTTTTCTTTCAAAAAATAAACCCATTTTTTTCGTGAGAAATCATCGATAAAAGTAATGAAGTACCTTTTACCGCTGAAATATTTGAGGGTGTTTGGTCCACATATGTCGGTATGAATCAATTCGAGAATATGTTTAGTTTGATAATCTGTCTTCTTTTGAAACGAGGTTCTTGCTTGCTTGTCGAGCACACATTCTTCACAAAATTGCCCTCATAGTCCATGTCCGGCAACGAGTTCTTTGCTAATTTGTTTAGACCTCCATAATGTAGGTGACCAAAATAGAGATGCCATGTCTTCTACATTGACTTGTAAACATTTTTCTCGCACGCATCTCAAATTTAGTTTGTACATCCGATTTTTTCCCATCTCGATTAGAGCAACGAGACACCCATGCTTATCCTTCAAGTGTAATACCTGATCTTTTATGAGTATCGAGTAACCTTTCTTCGTGAGTTGCCCCAAACTCAAAATGTTGGTCTTGAGATCTGGTACATAATATACATCTTGGATTGACCCTATCAACCCATCCTTTCATAAGTAACAAATCGTACCTTGATATTTGACCTCCGCCTTTGAAGCATCTCCACACGGTACATGACTATCTTCAATATTTTGCATCTTTTTGAATAAGTACTCGTGACCACACATATGGTTTCTTTCCCCCGAGTCGAGATACCACAGAGTGTCATTGCTGATGTTGTCTTCATTTTGAGCCATCAAGACAAAACCGTCATTCTCTTCATCTTCCAAGGGCAAGTTAGTTGCTTCTTCCACCTTTTTATCGTCTCGACAATCTTTTGCAAGATGCCCTACTTTACCACAATTATAACATTTGTCGGAGTAGCAATCCTTCGCGTAGTGACCATACTTGTGACACTTGTAGCACTCGATATTGGAATAGTTCGACTGACCACCTCTTCCTCGACCGCGTTCTCTTCTGCGCCAGTTTGGTTGACTCGACTATTCCTTCTCCTTATAGTATCCTTCATGACTGTCGCGACCTCTTCCACGACTTCCACGACCATGCCCTCTACCTCGAAAATTTTGAGAATAGAGTACCTTTTCATCTTTAATTGTCGCCTTGGTTTGGAGTGCTTGCTCTAGTGTCTCATCCTTCTTTTTATTCTTACGTTGTTCATGTGCCTCGAGAGGACCGACAAGCTCGTCGACTGTAAGTGTCGCAAGATCCTTTGACTCTTCTATCGCACACACACTATTCTCAAAATTGTCGGTTAAAGATCTCAAAATCTTATCCATAACTCGTGCATCAGTTATTGTTTCACCATTACGAATAAGTTGGTTTACCACGACTTGTACACGTGTGATATAGTCAGGTACAACTTCCTACTCCATCTTCATGCTCTCAAATTTGCCACGAAGAGTTTGGAGACACACTTGCTTAACTCGGTCAGCTCCTTTGAACACCTTTTCTAATATGTCCCACGCTTCTTTTGAAATAGTTGCATCAACAATATTCTCAAAGCCTGACTCATCAACGACACAGAACAACATGTATAGTGTCGCTTTATCCTTCGATCGCATCTCTTTCAACGCCTTATTTTGAGTCGCCGGATATCTCGTGGTATTTTCTATTTTTTCGAAACCTTCTTTGAGCAACTCCCACAAATCTTGAGATCCAAGAAGAGCTTTCATTTGAATGCTCCAATTTTCATAATTCCCCTTCCTTAGTCGTGGTAACGACATTTGACTCGTCACGCTCTCCATTAACTCTGATACCAATTTGATAACTCAAATCGAAAGCACAAGAATGTTTAGCTTTTGTTTATTACTTTGAGTCATATTTCAAACCAAAAACAAAAATGTATTTACATAGTCATTAAACAAAGAATAACAATAAAAACTATTAAATAAGACTTTTAACCTTTCATCTACTATGACTCTTGACCTTTCCTCCACAAAAACACTTTTGACCTTTTATTTTCCTCCATTAACTTCTAACTTTAAACCTCACTAAAAACAACATTTAATTTTTATTATTCAACGGTGTCAACATGCAGCTCTTGTGACAGCAACTCCCGAGCAACACACTTGAGCGTAGAGATCTGAGAAGCTCGTAGTGGTCACGACGCAATGATTGTAGTTGATCTCATATTTGTTCCATCGTCAAGAATCTGTACGAAAATAATGTGAAGAGCATCTCAGAAGGACACAAAACTAGGGGTGATAAAAAAAGACGGGAGGACCGAATTCCCGACAAGACCGGCCCGACTAGGACCGAGACCGACTAGGACCGAGACTGAACGGGCGGTTTTTTTTCTTCAAGGTCGGTCTCGGTCTCGGTTTTTTTCCCGAAAGCCCGTTTAGGACCGGCCCGGACCGAATGTATGTGTATTTGAGATTTTCATAATACCACACCGAAAATAATGTGGATTTTGGAGGTTTTCTATCTCTATAAAAGGTGCATCTTGATAAATTTACTAAAGAATATAGAGAGTTCATAGTGTTTCTTTGAGAGGTGAACTATTCCTTCGCCTTTTACTAAAGAATACCGTGAATTCATAGTTTTTTTTTTCTTTTTTGGGTGTAGATTCGGTCCAGGACCGAGACCGGCCCGAGTCAAGAAAGACCGACTCGGGCGGGCTTTTTTGGCCGAGGTTGGTCTCGGTCTCGGTCCTCCAGAAGGCAAGACCGAAATTTCGGTCTCGGTCTCGGTCTTGCCTTCAGGACCGGACCGGCCCGCCCATGATCAGCCCTACACAAAACTGTAGGAGTTCAAGAACCAGAAGACTTCGACCCACTTGACCGGAACAGAAGCCTTTATGGGAACCTTGGATTCGCTGGAGTTGCAGGACATCGGAAGAGACGGGAAGGAAGAGGGGAAGGAATGCGGTCATGGCGTTAGAGTTTGGGAGGAAAAAGCAAGAGAAGATAGGGAGTAGTGCGACCATGGCGGTGAATATGAAGGATCAACGAGGTTGTGAGGCGTTGATGGTGAGTAGTTGGGTAAGGATGGAGGGTGCAATCGATGAGCGGTGGGTGGCTTGGATAACAGAGCTGTTTGGCAGTTTCTTGATTACCAGGACATCAGTAAGCATCCTATGGATTTTTGAACTGTTAAGAATAAAACCAGACACTACTGGATATTTTGCTTATGTCGACCATATTTTTTTCGGTCAAAGTAAAAAATTAGTCGGAAAAAATAAATTTTGTTGGTAAATATAGATTTTTGTCAGTAAAACTTTCGTCAACGAAATTTTACCGACGAAATATGTCACAAATATTTTGTCGGTATAAATAATTTATTTGCCGATGGAATTTTTGTCGGCAAAGATAAGGTTTTTCGTATTTTTGCCGACAATGTTAATTCCGTCGACAAATACCTTTTTACGGGTGGAAACAATTTCGTCGATACAAAATTTTTACTGACAAAACCGCTTTCGTCGTTACACATGCTATGCCTACGGAAAATTTTATCAGTGAAAGAAGAAGTCAATGTGACAATAGCTGTTATGGGGTCTTTTTCATCAAAAGTATGATGCTCATGGCTAGTTATAAGAAACATATATAAATTTTCATTTTCTCACCTTGTCATTGACCAACCCACCAAATGTAAAACAACCTGCGTCACTCAAAACAAAATAACGACAATTACAAATGTGAAAAAAACACGATAGTGAGATCAAATAGGTTAGAGATTTAGCTACCTCATTCGTATTGTCGAGGACCCTCTCCATAAGGTATAAGTCACAATATTTAGAGATCACCACAAGTAATTGAACAACAAATGATCTCCCTTATAATTATTTTTTTTTGTAAAAATACAAACCACATTTATTTTCCAACCGCTAATTGGATTTGCAGATTTTTTGATTAATAAAAGAGCTCCATGACCATGTGTATTTCATTCTACAATATGATTCGAAATCAGTAAGATATGCAGGGAACTTAATAAAATACTGAATGCATTTATTTTATGTAATCAAACCTTCAATTATACCATGCAATGAAATGGAGAAAGCCATAAAAAAACCAGTAATAAAAAAAGTAAACATTTTCAAGCAATTACCCTACCTTAGTGGATTTAAACTTGATTTGAGCAACGTAATTGAGAAAAGCCAAGGAACCCTTGGTCAATCCATGAGAACTAGAGAACTAGGTACGGGCATAAAAAAAACGGTTAAGCCGAAACGTATCGAATCGTACCTGAACCGTATCAATTTTGAACCAGTTCGGTCGAACCGGTTCACAAAACAAACTGTTTTTTTTTAAAATAAATATGGAGCGGTTCAGAAGAGGTACACAAAATCAAATCAAAACCGGTTAACCGAACTACTTTTTGTACCAGTTTTAATATACTACTAAACCAGACCACACTCTTCACTTTTTTACTAAACTGAACTACACTCTTCACTTCTTCAGTGAGCTGGTTCTTCCATTTTCTCCGTCACCCTCTTCAGCTGGTTTTCACTCCTCTTAGCGTCGAAGAATATTTTGTCCCAGGCGAGCAGCAGACGGGGTCGGGGCGAGGGCGAGGTGAGCAGCAGGTGGAGCGGGGCGAGCAGCAGCAGAGGCGCGGAGAGGCGAGCAACATGAGGCGCAATCGAATCCCTAATTCCTTACGATTGGGTCCGGAGCTCACGATTGGGCCCGAATCTATAACTTGTAAGTCCCTAATTCCTTCCAATAAGTAGTTTCTATACAATTAATGATGTAACTAGTAGTTTTTATACAATTAATGTTGTAATATATGCGATTCAGGTAATTGCGTGTCCAGTAGAGCTGTGGAGGGTCTCTGGATTCTTGATCGGAGTTGAGTTATTGTTTAATCTGAAATCATCAAACTATTTGTAATTCCTGACTTGATTATTAATGCTATGACTAACTCACATGCTGTTAGATTTTCCATTTGCGGAATTGTCTTCATTCATGTTGGATTTGCTGGATTTTGTATTACTGATTTACTGTTTTTTTAATATACATAAAGTGATTCGGCCGAACCGGTTCGGTATCGTACATTTATCACATTTTAAATAGGTACGGTTTACCGCTTCAGTTTTTGGTCGCTCCAAATTTGGGCTAATTTACCGTACCTATTATGAACTGGTTCGGCCGAACCAATTTATATATATATATATATATATTAAAAAATAGTACGAACCATAAGTTCACAAAATTCTTCAGTGATGTACATGTTAGCTTGCATAATTGAATTCATGATTAATTCTATTGGAGGAGAGTTCATGAGAAGATCAATTTCATTTAGGTTATTGCTATTGTAATGAATCAGAGATAATTGCTATTGTAATAAACCATAGATAATTGCTATTTCTAAATGCTAATTTGCTATTGATGGTAGATCCCAGAGGGAATAACCACGAACGACGACCACGAATGACGAACGACGAAGGAGCATATTAGGGATCCCTTTACTGATGGCCACGAACGACAAAGGGAAGAACCATGGGCATCAATTGTTGATTGTCGATGCCCTGTTGCTAACTTGGCTCCGTGCTGCAGCCCTGGCTCGCCTCTGCTGCTGCCCTAGCTCGCTGTTGCTGCTCGTCGCTCCGCTCCGCTGCTGCTGCTGCTTGTCGCGCCGCTCCGCTGCTGGTGTTTTTCGTCGCACCACTCCGCTGTTGTGCACCACTCATCTTTTGCCGCAGAAGACGGGAAGAGCCAAAGATGGGCTGAACCCTTGTCCCTCAAATTGATGTGTGCGGCCCTGCGTGAAGATTGAAGAAGATAGAAGATGAAGTGAAGAGTGAATTAGGTTAGACTCACAACTTAAGTGAAGGGCTGAACTGCTGCTGAGTATTGAAGGCTTCAGTTTTATTACTTGTATGGTCTGTTAGAGTCCAGTCAGGTAAATCTGATTTGGACCTGTCTGATTTTTTATGTTTAGTAGTATATTAAATTCGCTACAAAAAGTGGTTCGGTTAACCGGTTTTGAACCGGTTTTCTGTACCTCTTTTTAACCACTCCATATTTTACAAAAAAGAACATTTTTTTGTGAACCGGTACTGTTCAGATACGGCTCGTCCGAACTAGGTTTTTATGCCCAGCCCTAACTGAGAGTGGTTCAGGAGTCCAGCAAGCTCCACTAGCTGTAGTAAGAATCTGTCCAACGACTGTGGAGGTGGTTTTATATATGCCTTTCAAGAAAAGAACATAAATTTACCTAAAGTTGAGCCGATTGTACACATATTTCTGAATATGAATGAAATTAAAACCATGTCAAATAGGATGACTAAAATTTCACTAGATTCAGATTAGAATCAACCCTTAGAATAATGAAATTATTGAGACCAGAATATTACGTAATGTGGTTGGCAAAAAAATATTTTTACCGACGAGAATAAAGATTGTCGGTAAAATATTATTTACTGACAAAAACTTAGTTTAGTTGGTAAATTAGGTTTTATCGACGAACGTTTTTCGATGATATTATTTTTTTGTCGGTAAAGGAGGAAATTTCAGTAGTGAGATGAGGGAGAATATGCCAACTTGGAGCAATTTGAAGTAAGTTGTAGTGGCTCTTCATAAATGAATCAGACTGCTGCTAGAGTTGCATGAATTAGTTCGTATGTTGAATTGTTGATCATTTAAATTTGGCTTTAGGATATCTCTCTGATTAATATTGAAATGGTAGTGCCTTGTTAATCCTAAAGTGTAATGATGTGCTCAAATGCAATGTAGTATAATGATGTGTAGTAAAGTGTGTTAATCGTGTCGTGTCATGTTTAAACGTATCATGATTAATCGTGTAGTTTCGTATCTGTTGGGTCTGAAACGCCCAGGTGCTGACTTGGCAGTGGATTGAATGCCAAAGGATGAATGATCAATTCTTTCGCCTTAGCTACAATGAACCTGCAAGAAGAGGATCGTAACAGAGGGGGTGTCTCTAGGTCCCTCTCCGATTCTTAAATGAGTATACTGTGTGTATGAACTCAAAAAACGTCATGAACGTATTGAAAAGCAAATGTATTTATAGAGTGAAGAGATCAAACTGTTATAGGCAACAGAATATCTTGGTGAATATTGTGCTGGTAAAGATTATGATAGCAGATATTACGGTTATGGCGTAATATTGCAGTTACCAGATGTAATCTTTATAGAATATGTGCCCGATATACGCGGGATATCATGGCCATATCGTTAGTGTCAGTTAGTGGGACCATAGTTGAGAGGTTAGACTCTCTTGGCGAGCACTCCTACGGCGAGCAGTAGGAGGCTGTGACCTTGGTTAATGGCGACCTGTGGTGGAGCTTTGGCGTCCACTTTGTCTTGGGTTTTATATTGGACCACTTTATGAGGGTCAGATTAACCTTAATGTGGGCTGACCCGGTCTGAATGATATGGGTTTTACCCCTGCAAAGTTATTGGGCCTCTGAGGCCTTTCCCTTATTGGGCCGTCACTATCAATACCCATCATTTGCCCCCGAAGCTTGAGTGAAGTTTCTTCGGTCAAGCTTGATTCTGTGATAGGGTTTGAGATAGTGACACTTGGATTGGATATTTTCTGTCCTTTTAAATACTCTGTATCCTTTGGCGAGAGGTTGTTTGGTCGCCTAGAGTTTATGGAATATTCGATCCTTTACCCCTTTTGGCGAACGCTTGGGGTTGCTAGGGTTTATGAATGCTTATTCACTACTCTTTGGCGAACGTTACCGTCAAAAGGGTTTTCAGAAAGGCTTAGAAAGGACTTTGGCGATCACCTTTTCTGTATAAGGTCTTGAGCATTTAATGACTATACTATTACCCAGAAGTTGAACAGACAATTAAGGCATGTCTGTCTTTTATTCTTCCGTAACCCGAGGGTAGGCTGACAGTTTTCGTACCGTTCCAACCGTTTGTCTCCTCGAGGCGTCTCTTAGAATTCTGACATTGCTTCGATTTTTACCCAAAATGGTGTAATCATTCTCTGAACCGGTTCGATCGTGCCTATTCAGTTACCTTCATTTTGGCTATATAAGAAACCGAACCTTGACATTTTTGTCTTTTACGCGTTCTAGTCATTTACATTCCAGAGAATTCATTACTTCTCAGTGCTCTGTTTCCAACTTTTCCCTTCTCCTTCTTTGATTTCAAAGAGTTTTCTACTATTTCCATGGCTTCCAAGAATCAATCCTCAGGAAAGGGAAAGGTGGCAGCCCACAAGTCTTCTTCCAATCAACCTTCTTCTGGTCAGAAGGTTTCGATCAAGGCTACCAATGCCTCTCTGACCATCAAGGATGGTCCTTCGCCGGCACAGAGCTAGAGAAACTTTGCCTCCAAGCTGATTTCTGAGTAATCGGCTGCCGCGCCGGTGGTGGCTGCCGCGACGAGTAATCGGATGCTGCGCCTTTTTCCCAACACGTAAATTTTGATGTCTTCCTTTTACTTCTTTATAGGTAATGCTTCCTGCTTTTTATTATTTTTGTATTGTTTTTGCCATACCCTGGTGTTCTGAGTAGACATCAATCCCAACGAACTGAAGCCGGTTCAGTTCAAGGCAGTGGTCGCCTTGACTGGCTTGAGAGAAGCGGATGCCCATAGATACCCAGGCTTAGGATTGCACTATCCTCGCGATGGAGAGGTTTACGTTTATGCGGCCCAGATCGATGCTGGGTTGCGTTTTCCTCTCTGCGAGGATTTGCAGGAGCTTTGCTGCTATTACGGGATAGGTCCTACGCAGCTAGTACCCAACGCCATCAGGATGTGGAATGTGCCGCCACGGGCTCCTCCAAGACTCCTTTCGGGGAGAACTGTCCCTTGGTGGGCTTATTCCAACCGTTCAAGGTGGCGAACCCTAAGGGCGTCTGGGCCCCTTGGGGAAATCTCTAGAAGGTGGAGATCTCCAACCAGTTGACACTCTGGGGTAACCCGGATATTTGCATGCATATCCTCGAGGGGATTGTTCCTCCTCGGGATAGGGCAATGATCCCCTCCGAGATGACCAACATCGAAGGGGTCATGAGGACGCATTTTGAGAGAATCGCCTTGGTAAGTCCTTCATTTATTTATCAGTAAATAACTTTTTGACTTTTCCTTGATCTGATTGTACTTTACCCATTTTTTTCCTATTGTCAGCTCACTCGGGAGGAGTTGGCGATCGGTCGGATTGTAGGGAGCTCGCCGATAAGCTGACTGACCTGCTTTTTGAGCTGGAGAAGTACCGGAGCTTGGGGTTCACTCCTGATCAGATGGAGGGTCTGAAGGATAGGGCTGAGTCAGCCACTTTCTTGGTGGAGCATGCTCGCCATGAGTACTTAGAGAAGGAGCACAAACTTCTCGCCTCCATGAAGGAGAAGGAGGATGAAGTGGTTCTCGCCAATGACAGGCGGACGACCACCGAGCTCCAGCTCAAGGCGGACGACAAGTACTCTGCTGAGGTGGAGGGGGTGAATGCTGGCCTAAAGGCTCAGTTGAAGGAGTCTGAGGCCCGAAGGGACGCCTTGGAGGCGGACAGGCATCAACTCGCCAATGATAAGGAGCATCTTGCTGCGGAGAAGGAGCATCTTGCTCTACATCTAAAGTGTGTCTCATCCCCCCGAAGTGTGGTCGAGGACTTTAAAAAGTTCGAAGAGTTTTCCGACTGCGCTTTGGAGGTGATGAAGGCCGAGGTGACTGCCTACCTCCAGATCCTGTTCGACGAAATTCAGGGGATCGACCCCAAGTTTCCTCTCCGGGAGGTGAAGTCTCTTCAGGACTTCATCGAGAGTGGCTATTCCAAGGAGGTTCCTGCTGCTATTGGCGAGGAGGCTGCCCCCGAGGTTGTGCCGGAAGCTGCTGCCCCTGAAGAGCCCAAACCTTGAAGTCTCGATCTCCCCTGGCGACCACATCTTTATTTATTTTCAATGATAATCATTTATGTTTTCCCTTATTTTTTGGGAAAGTTTGTAATTACCTTTTGATATCAGACTCGGTTTATCATTATTATTCTAATAATATAGAACTCCTTTATATTCATAAGCATTTGCCTTTATTTGACTTTGAATGTGTTGGTTATTCTTCCGATGTCTTTCTTGTTTGAATGCCTTAGGAAGTTTTACCATACTTGTTTTCAACTTCTCTTTTGCTTGCGTATAATAGTCTCCTCATATAGGGTCTTGGACCTTTCCTTAGGCTTAGAAGGAAGAATGATAAGTCTTTATAGATTTATCTACTCGCCAAGTTATCTTTAAAGTAGATGTTACTCGAGGATTATGCCTTTAAGAATATTATCATCTTTTGTAGATGTGTTCGCCTTGTTAAGGTTTTAACCCTTTGGAGTGTTCGCCTAATCATGGGGAACTGTTACTCAAGGCTTATTCATCTTTTAATGAGTGATCGCCTTAGGTTCATTCACTCACTTTCTTGTGTTTGTTTCACAAAGGAACTGTTACTCTTGATATGGATTATTCGCTTTGGATATCCAATCTTAAATTTTGCCCAATTTATAAGGGAACGATTTCCTTAACGGATCACTCACCTTCTGCATCAGGACTTCTACCTGATTTTAATATCAGACCTTTTTTGCCTAACTTTTACCTTAGGTCTTTCGCCTGATTTTGTTATCAGGTCTTTTGCCCAATTTGAATATCAGGTCTTGTGCCTAACTTTGGCGTCATGTCTTTCGCCTAAATCTGACTTTAGGTCTTTCACCCAATTTTGATATCAGGTCTAACCTTGGCGTTAGGTCTTTTGCCTAAATTTGACTTTAGGTCTTTCATCCAATTTTGATATCAGGTCTTTTCCCTAACCTTGGCGTTAGTGCTTTTGCCTAAATTTGACTTTAGGTCTTTCGCCCAATTTTGATATCAGGTTGTTTGCCTAACCTTGGCGTTAGGTCTTTCGCCTAAATTTGACTTTAGGTCTTTCACCCAATTTTGATATCAGGTCTTTTGCCTAACCTTGGCGTTAGGTCTTTCGCCTAAATTTGACTTTAGGTCTTTCGCCCAATTTTGATATCAAGTCTTTTGCCTAACCTTGGCGTTAGGTATTTTGCCCAATTTTGATATCGGGTTTTTTGTCTAACCTTGTCGTTTGGTCTTTCGCCTAAATTTGACTTTAGGTCTTTCGCCCAATTTTCATATCAGGTATTTTGCCTAACCTTGTCGTTAAGTCTTTCGCCTAAATTTGACTTTAGGTCTTTCGCCCAATTTTGATATAAGGTCTTTCGCCTAACCTTGGCGTTAGGTCTTTCGCCTAAATTTGACTTTAGGTCTTTCGCCTAAATTTGACTTTAGGTCTTTCGCCCAATTTTGATACCAGGTCTTTTGCCCAATTTTGATATTGGGTATTTTCTCCTTCGTTTCAGGTCAACTGACCATGCTTTATGAAGGAATGATTTGCTTTATTGACATAACATTTTGATTACAAGCTATGCATAAAACCTCCTTAAATGTTCGGAGTTGAATGGACGAGGCAGCCTTACACCTTCTGTGGTTTCCAAGTAGTAAGATCCTGGAGCAGCAATCTCTACTACTTTGTATGGACCTTCCCACTTAGTTGAAAGCTTGTTCTGACTGTCCAGTCTTGTGAACTCATTCCTTCGCAAAACCATCTCCCCCTCGAAAAATTGGTGAGCGCTGACTTTTCTGTTGAAGTATCAGGCGGTCGCCAGTCGCATTTAGCTTGGGCTTTGTCTGATTGCCATCGCTTTTCTTCTCCAAGATCAAGGTCTGTTCTGCGCTCGATTTCATTCCCTTCATTGTTAAAGTGTTGGATTCGGTGGGTAGACACCGCTATTTCAGCGGATGCTACTGCTTCTGATCCGTACACTAAACTGAAATGGCGTTTCCCCCGTTGCCATTTTGGGTGTTGTTCGAATAGCCCATAATACATTTTCCAGCTCTTCTGCCCAGTTTCCTTTGAAGGTTTGAACTCGCTTTTTGAGCCCTGCCAAGACAACTTTGTTGGATGCTTCGGCTTGCCCATTCGTTTGAGGATGATGCACTGAGCTGAATCTGTGATCGATATGGTATTCTTCGCAGAGCCACTTAAGTTCTTTTCCTACGAATTGTTGACCATTATCGCTTATGAGTATCTTGGGAACGCCGAACCGCGAAAATATGTTGACTTTCAGGAACTTGATCACTTGGAATTCAGTCGTCGAGGCCAAGTATGATTGTGCCGTGGAAAATTTAATATAATGATTATTAACGGCTCAATGATTAATGAGCGGTCCAGAATTTGATTTACCGGCTCAATTGTTTGAGCCGTCAGTCAAAATATTTTTTTTTAATCCAAATTATTTTAGACGGCTCATTTTTGTTGAGCCGTCAATTAAAATGATTTTTAAATCATTTTTGTTGAGCCGTCATTCGAAATTTATTTGGGACGGCTCAGTTGTGTTGAGCCGTCCGAACTAAACGTTGTCGTTTTTATTAAGCAGAACAAAATTGTATCGAGCCGTCCCCACTAATGAATTTTTTTATTAAAAATATTTGGGACGGCTCGACACTATTGAGCCGTCCCAACCAACTCTTTACTGAATCGAACCGCCCATCAGCCTCACGAACCAGCGTCAACTCTCTTCTGAATTTTTATTTTTGGGACGGCTCGACACTATCGAGCCGTCTATACTAAACGGATTTCTACTTATTAAAAAATAGTTGGGACGGCTCGACACTATAGAGCCGTCCCAACCAGCCCTTTACTAAATCGAACCGCGCCTCCTCTTTCACAAAGTTCATTCTCCAAAACCCAGAAACACAACACAACAGCTCTTCTATGTCTGATACACAACGCCTCCTCTACTTCTTCCGAATCGGTAAGTTAGTTTTCATTGTTTTTTCAATTCATTCAAGGATTCGACATTCCCAAGTCTTATACATGTTATCCTTTCTTCAATTTTCAGAGAAAACATCAACAATCACCAATTTCGGAAATCCTAATTTCTACATCAAGGTTCGATTTGAAGGTAATAAACCGATCTCTATCTCTTTATGTAAGTTTCGTGGTTGGGGTAAGCTTCGATTATGTCAGATTTGTGGTTAATTCGTGAAAAACGAATTAAAGGATCCTACGTAGGATGGATCGACCGGTATAATGTTGGACAAAGGCTAAATACTAATTGTTATTCTGTTGGTAACCTTGACCCGAATAGTTGGGTAGGTATTCTAAGAACAAAGTGATTTGGGATGACGACCAATTTAATAGTTGAACTTTTGATAAATCGTGATAGTATATATATTATAAGATATGAATATATGAATTGTTGTTATATATGTGGAATTTGCGTCCAATAAGTCAAATCATCTTACATTAATTACTAATCACAGAAAGTTTATGTTGGAGTTCAGTAAATACATATTTCGTCAAATTAACAAAGTATCAAATTTTCTTGTTAATAATGATTTTTTTTTGCCATCAGAATGATTTGAATTTGAAAGACTATTTTACAACTGTTTTAATGTTTTTTTAGACTCGTTGTCTATTATATTACAACGACTCTATTTTTTTAGACTCGTTGTCTATTTTTTTACAACATTTGAAAAATGTTGGATCGACCGGTATATCCATCCTTCATGCAACATTATATGTAGATTTTTTGGATATTCATATGATGAAAACAATTCGTAGTCTTAAAGGATATAAGCATATTAAAGGATATACTTTAATAAGTTTGCTCCTAAGTTAATACACTAAGTTTGCCCCACCTTCCTAACTTTCATATTCACATTTTTTGTTAGGAACTTTAAAATTCGGCATGGATAGAAGTTGGATAAAAAACCAAGAATTAGCAAAGAGTATCAATCTGGTGTCAAAAAGTTCATTGAGTTTGCTAATAGAAATGGTTTGGTTAATGGAAAAATGACATGTCCTTGCCGTAAATGCAAAAATAGGAAATATCACGTGGCAGAAGAAGTAGAAAGTCACTTGATTTGGAATGGTTTCTTAGTTGACTATACAACATGGTGTTTTCATGGTGAATCTTGTATACAAACTCAACCCACTATGAACCAATAAATGAATAGTCCAATAAGGAATAGTGAAATTAACAGTGACTTGGATGGACAAGGTGAATTGCGAGATTTTTGTCATGCTGCCATGGGATCTGGTTCGTCAAACACTGTGCAAGATAGTATGCAAGTTGATGGTGATAATAACGCTTCAGGTTCAGAACAACAGAATGCTGTCCCTGAAAAAATTTCACCTCTTCAAAAATTAATGAGTGAATGTGAAAAACCATTATATCCCAACTGTGAATCATTCATCTTACACATATGGAATATAAAAACAGTTGGTGGTTGGTCTCAGAAATTAGTTGATATGTTGTTTGAAGTATTAAGAATTGCATTTCCTTAAGCAATTTTTCCGATTTCTTATTATGATGCTAAGAAATTGATTACAAAATTGGGTCTTGGGTATGATAAGATACATGCATGCCCAAATGATTGCACGTTGTATTGGGGTGAAAATGTTGAATATTCCAGTTGTCAAACTTGTGGTCTTTCGAGGTGGGAGAATCATAAAAAAGACCTAGGTGAAGATAATATAGAAGAAACCACTTCTGGAAAAAAGAAAAAACCTGCAAAAGTATTACGGTACTTTCCTTTAATTCCAAGACTCAAACGTCTATATATGTCATAGGATATTGCATCTTCGATGCGCGGCATAAGGAGGGTCGAACAGTGGATGGAGTCTTGAGACATCCCGCTGATGCATTGGCGTGGAAGTCATTCGATGAGCGTTACCCAAATTTTGCATCTGACCCACGAAATGTCAGACTAGGATTAGCCAGTGATGGTTTTAATCCATTTAGGACGATGAGTGCAACTTATAGTACATGGCCTGTTTTAATAATTCCTTACAATATGGAGCCATGGTCGTGCATGAAGAAGTCTTCTCTTATATTGTCAATGGTCATCCCTGGTGAAAAAGGTCCTGGAAATGATATAGATATTTATCTAAAACCACTGATCGAAGAGTTGAAACAACTTTGGAATGGTGTTGAGGCATATAATGCGTTGAAGGGTGAACACTTTACACTTCGTGCATCACTCATGTGGACTGTTAATGATTTTCCTGCATATGCTAATTTGTCTAGCTGAAGTACTAAAGGTCGAGTTGCATGTCCTATATGTGCTTATTCAACTGAGTCTTTGTGGTTGGATAACGGCGGTAAATACTGTTATATGTGTCATCGATGGTGGTTACGCATAGATCATCCATTTCGTCTACAAAAAATGGAGTTTGATGGTACAACTGAGACGCGACTTTCACCAACACCTCTATCTGATGTTCAAGTTTTTGAGCAAATGAGGAGGTTAACAAATACTTATGGTAAAGGCAGTAAAAAGCGATCAAGAGATGGTAACAACATATTTGTTGATACAACATATGAAGATGAAGATAATTTGGAGAGAGATGATTACTCTGAACAAGGTGCCTCGACATCTACTCAAAACAGTATTTTGTGGAAGAAGAATAGCATATTTTTCGAATTGCCTTATTGGAAATATAATCTTCTTCGACATAATCTGGATGTGATGCATATAGAAAAAAATGTATGCGATAACGTGATTGGTACATTGTTGAATATTGATGGGAAGACAAAAGATAATGAGAAGGCTAGATACGACTTAAAGGTTATGGGTATAAGACCTGAACTTCATCCTGTAGATCGTCCTAATGGGAAGCCTCATTTGCCTCATGCTTGTTACACCTTTACATTGGCTGAGAAAGATAGGTTTCTTACATTGTTGAAAAATCTTAAAGTTCCTGATGGATATGCTTCAAATATATCTAGGGGAGTAAACCTGAAAGAGCGGAAGCTTTCCAATCTTAATAGTCATGACAGTCATGTGCAAATGCAAGATATTCTACCGCTTGCATTGAGAGGTGTATTGGCTAAACATGTTGTTCTAGCACTCAATGAATTGTCAGTTTGTTTTAAGAAATTGTGCTCTAAAACTCTCCATCTCGAGGATTTGGATGAACTTCAGAGTAGTGCAGCAGTTGTTCTGTGTGATCTAGAGAAGCTTTTTCCTCCAGGATTCTTTACTATGATGATGCATTTAATTATACATCTACCAGTGGTCATGTACAATACCGGTGGATGTATCCTATTGAGAGGTTAGTTCAATTGACTCTCTTTATCCAATGTGTGTAATAGTAATGTAACATTCTTTTTCCTAATGAATTCTTAAGGTTTTTGGTCACTTTGAAAAACTACGTTCGGAATAAAGCTCAACCAGAGGGATCAATTGCAGAAGGATATATTGTTGAAGAATGTATGACATTTTGCAAAAGGTTTATGGGGCAACTAGACTCGATATTTAACCGACCCAAAAGGATCTTATCCTATGCTGGAGGTGAAACATATTTGTTTTCATCAGGTGGTTATTTTATCGGTAGTGCTCAGACAACGGTGAAACATTAATGTTATTGATTCTTACTTCCTTTTACTTAATTTTTATATTGTTTATGAGTAGGAATCATCAAAACATGGGAAACATGCTCGGTCACAATAATCATCTCTTCACACAACCGGGTCAGAGAGTTTTGCTTGTGCAAAATATAGATTGGTATGAATGCTTTTAAATACATATTTATCTTGTTTAACATAATTTCTAGTATTGCTTTGCATTCTACTTTACCGTGTTAATTTAATAGGAACAAGAGCGTAAAAAACCTGTGGGGAGTCTGGAATTTTATGAGTATGCCCATGTCCGTAAGAATAATGGTGCATTTGTTGATGAAGTGACAGCCTTGATAGTGGTAATACTTAAATTTGTTCAAAGTTAACTTTTGCATACACATTTGTTTTTGTAGAAGATGTATTAAACATCATTCTTAATTGTCTGTTGTAGGAACAAGGAAAATCCCTCTTAGCGGATCGCACTTCTCATAACCCAGATGAGGATCCACTTATAAGGGAAGAAAATGTATATCATGAGGTTGTAAGTGGAGAAAAACCTGGGCGAATCAAAGGATATGGGCTTGGCGTAACACCGACTATGGTACATAGGTCACAGAAAGCTAGCAAATCTGAAGAAGAGATAGAAAGACGTGTACGATCACGTCTACAGATTGAAAGAGAGAGGGACAAGAAAGAAACTGAGGATAAATTGAAAGAAACTGATGATAAATTGAAGGAATAAGCAGATCAAATGGCTAGTATGAAGGCACAGATGGAGGATATGTACAAACAGTTTCAACAACAATTACAGGTCATGCAAACCATTCATCAAGGTCAGATCGCTAACCTTCAGAGCAATATGAATGGATTTAATTCATTTCAACACTTCATGACAGCTGGTTCCAGCGATTTCACACCAACTAACAATCTTGGTTGTGGTTCCACACTATTACCAAATGCAAATAAAGTAAGTACATATGTTATATTTATCACTTATATCATCAATACACGCATGCTTTTTTAGTTCACATGTTAATAGGATATGATTATGTTAACCACGCACGCTTGTTTGATGTCTAAATGTGATGCATCTAATATATAGTACTCTGTTGGGATGCTTTTTATAGGATGGTCAGACAACTCAACCAAGTGATCAGTCTGCCGAGCGTAGAAGTGAAGATGATGATCTAACAGATGATTGAAGATTGATGTTGTTTCTTTAATGCTTTAGGAATTGAATAACGAATTGTAATACTGATTCTGTTTGGTTTATATTTAGAGATTTTGGTTTGTAAAATTATTCAGGTTGCAAATTTATGATTATGGGTGTATTTATTCAATTTTGTTATCTTTTAAAAATTCGATTTATTACGGCTGGTTATGGTTGAGCTGTCCCAAATAAATTAAAATTAAAATATAATCTAGACGACTCAAACTAGATGAGCCGTCCGTGTAATACAAATTAATTTAGACGACTCATTCGTATTGAGCCGTCTTCTAACGGCTCAATGAAAAACGATCCATCATATATAAGACGACTCTTATTATGACGGCTCGTTTTTCATTGAGCTGTTAATGAAACAAATTTGAGCCTTTAAAAATTTATTCTCTCGCATGCGAACTGTTGACAAGTCGAGCACTTCTTTGTCAATTCTGCCACATCTTTGCTCAAGGTTGGCCAATAGTAGCCTAATCTGAAGATTTTGCGCGTCAATGAGCGTTCACCTTCATGGCATACGGCAACTCCTTCGTGAGCTTCACGGAGAACTCTTTCTGTCTCCGGATGAGAGATGCACCTTAGATAAGGAGTTGAATATCCACGCCTATAGAACTCTCCATATATGAGAAGATATCTTGCTGAGAGACGGCTTATTTTCGTGGACTCCCTTCGGCTTCTGGGAGTATTCCCTCTTTCAGGAAGTTCTGGAATGGAGTGATCCAGGTTACCTGCCCTTGAATGTTGAAGACTTCTGCTCAGTTGTCGAGAACTGAATATAGAGCTTGTCCCAGAAATTGCACATCCTGAATTATTGTCCTTCTGAACGCCAGCTTGCTTAAAAAATCTGCCAGCTGGTTGTCTTTGCGAGGAATAGGCTCAATCGCGAAAGTTGGGATTTCGGCGATGCGTTTCTTAGATATCTCGAGGTACTTCTTCATTTTTTCCCCTTTACTTCATAAGTGTCATTAACTTGATTGACAATTAGTTCTGAATCGCTTTTTTCCCTGAGTGATGTTATACCCATTCCTTTAGCGAGTCGCAGTCCAGTGATAAGAGCTTCATATTCGGCCTCATTATTGGTCGCCTTAAAGTAAGGGTGATCGCATACTTTAAAGGCTCGCCCTCAGGGGGGATGACAATCAATCCTACCCCCGAGCCTTCAGACATTGGACCTCCTTGTGCCAAGTTGGTGACTTCATCTCCTTGATGGCTTTGAGTTTTTCCGGGTTCGCCTCAATTCCGCGCTCGCTTACCATAAATCTCATAAATTTGCCTGACTTGACTCTGAAGGCACACTTTGCTGGGTTTAGGCGAACATTGTGCCTCATCATGCACTCGAACGCTTCTCGAAGGTATTCTGTGTGAGGACTTCCCTTTATTGTTTTGACGAGCATGTTGTCCACATAAGCCTCCATGTTACGCCTCAGCATGTCCTGAAATAGTCGGTTTACCATTCACTGATATCTTACCCCGACATTGATTATACCGAAGGGCATCGCTTTGTAACAAAGTATATATCTATTTCAGTGACGTTCTTATGAAAACGCCCGTAGAAGTCGGTCAATGATTTTCCTGGTTGTTGCTTGACTACGTCCAAGGAGACCACACTTTTCAGAAGTTGGCGCTTGCCCATATATCGCTCCAGGAATTTGCTCTTGAGCTCAGACCAGGACCCTATCGATTCTGCAGGGAGGCCGAAGAACCAGAACGACATCGAACCCGAAAGGGTCGACGGAAATAACAGGGCTAAGTGATTCAGATCGTTCGACTTACCCAACAGAGAGGCTTCATGCTTATTGACATGTATGATAGGATCGCCTCCACCATTGTATTAGGGGATGGCCCTAGCGAAGACATCCTTCAGGATCGTTATCATGGCCAGGTCAGTGGTGAAAGGATGAGTTGATCACTCCCGGAAGGGAGGCATAACGTTCCCACGCCGTTCCTTGAGCCTTTTGCTGATAAGCTCCTCAACTTGGTCAAGAGTGAACTGATTTTGCTGTCCTCCATTTGGTACGGAACTTGATGGATTGCCAGAGTAGGTAGCTGCTGGCGCCTCAGTGGAAGCCAGAGTTAAGGACTGGGGTCCAAAAGTCATCTTTTGATCTTCTTGAGGGGTTATGGTGCCCGAATTTCCAGTTTCTATTTGTCTTGGCCCTGCGGGGCGAGGATTTTCATGAGGAGAAGGGGTTTGTCTGCGAGCCTATCCCAAGATAGTCTCCAAGAGGGATATCATCTCTGGGTTAACTGAATTTTTTCCCCAGCCATGTAAACGGTTTGCTGTGCTGGAATCTCTGCGGCGTTTGGAACGTGGGTCGGTCTGGAATTGCCAACATGTTCTCGTGTCGGCCTTGGAGGGACGGCATTAGGGAGTGCTTGGCTAGCAGGTTCTTGGGGAAGCGGCGGCAGAATCAGAGCTGTCTGAGGACTACTCATTGGCCTGGTTCTGGCGATTGCTTTTGGAACGAGTTTGCATGACTGTTTTACTCGATTCCCACAGACGGCGCCAAATGTTGGGTTTGAAACTCTCAGGTGCTGACTTGGCAGTGGATTGAATGTCAAAGGATGAATGATCAATGCTCTCGCCTTAGCTCCAATGAACATGCACGAAGGGGATCGCAACAGAGGGGGTATCTCTGGGTCCCTCTCCGATGCTTAAATGAGTATACTGTTTGTATGAACTCAAAAAATGTCATGAACGTATTGAAAAGCAAATGTATTTATAGAGTGAAAAGATCAAACCGTTATAGGCAACAAAATATCTTGGTGAATATTGTGCCGGTAAAGATTATGATGGCAGATATTACGGTTATGGCGTAATATTGCAGTTACCAGATGTAATCTTAATAGAATATGTGCCCGATATATGCGGGATATCGTGGCCATATCTTTAGTGTCGGTTAGTGGGACCAGAGTTGAGAGGTTAGACTCTCTTGGCGAGCACTCCTATGGAAAGCAGTAAGAGCCTGTGACCTTGGTTAATTGCGACCTCTGGTGGAGGTTTGGCGTCCACTTTGGCTTGGGTTTGATACTAGACCACTTGATGAGGGTCAGATTAACCTTACTGTGGGTTTTACCCCCTGTAAAGTTATTGAGTCTCTGATGCCTTTCCCTTATTAGGTCGTCACTATCAATACACAGCAGTATCAATTTCGTGTATTGTTTAATCGTTTCATGTTTAATTGTTTCGTGTCTAATCTTGTTGTATCGTATCGTGTCTATCTATTACGTGTTGTGTCTAATCGTGTCGTGTCGTATAACAAGACATAGTTTTCGATTTGTTTTCTCCAATAAAGTTAATCATGTCTCGTGTCGTGTCACGTGTGATATGATATTTAATCGTGTCATGTTCGTGTTTGAAGTTTTGAGACACGTTTAAGACCTATTCGTTTAGATACGAAACATATTAAGACACGACACAATTAATAACACGATATAATTAGACACGACACGATTGTCACCCCTACGCAAAATTAGGGTTGGGCATGAACCGGTTCAACCCCGAACCGGTTCAGAATCGAACATTTACCACATTTTAAAATCGGTACGGTTTACCGCTCCAGTTTTTTGCCGCTCCATATTTTGGCTGATTTACCATACCTGTTCTGAACCGGTTCGGCCGAACCTGTTTATACCCCCAAAAAAAAAATTGAGGTTCCAATTCAGCAAGTATCCAACTGAGATTACAATACAAACATAAATCCAACTGAGATTCCAATACAAACATAAATCCATTACAAACAATCAAACATAATAGAGGTTGGGGAAATTAAGATAGAACACTTGGCTAATATAAGGAAACGAAAGGTAAACCACAAAAGGAATTACAGGTAACTGAAACACTCCTATTATAAAATAGCTATTTTCAAGTCATTTCAGCAGAAATATTACACACATATGCTCCAAACAGGCAGTAAACCACATACACTACAGTGTCAACAAAATTCAAAATGTCAATAACACAATTATGACTATATTGGTACTATTATCCAATACGATAAGGAAGACACTAATATCAGGGAAGCACATAGAAATTACTAAAAAGCAATTTCAAAATTCAAACAAAAAAATACCTCATAAAATTCCAAAAAAGTTAACATGACACCATAGTCCACATCATCAGGCACAACTTGTTGCATAGCATGTGGTGTTAACCATGTGATCTTCTGGCCCTCAACTTCAGCCTATATAAACATAAAAGGTTAGATTAAAGAAGAAATCCATGAAAGCTAACTAATACTGCAGTGACAACAGAATAAAATTACCTGATAATATATGCCTTTTACAGATATAAACACCTTCCGTAACTTGTGAGTTCGTGATATATAGGCTTGCCATTCATGACTCAACCTATAGACATAGAACATTAGTGAGAGAGTCAACCATGATACCTTCAACCCACAAAGAAATCATACAATCAACATTTCAAAATTTAATTATCCAACATAATATGCTCCAATATTTAGGTTTGCAAGAGATAAACCTTCGACAATTATGGACATGCTTCACCTCAATCTTCTCCCTCTCCATAGCAGGTAATGCCGCAAAAAGGTGCACCATCGTCAAACAATCATCTAAGTCTCTTATTGCATCAACAAACTTTGGATACCTTCAAATCGGGGGAGGGGGCCCCTACAAGTAAGAACTTCGTATCTTATTGGATAATTCTACAAAGTAAGAACTTCAAATCGGGGGTGGGGGCACCATTTTCCAAAATTCACAGATTAATTTTGATAGGAGACAGATACTTCATTTATCATCAAAGGACCAAGAACCTGGTCTAGGACGAGCGTCCGAGCGGCCGAGCGTCCGAGCGGCCGAGCGGCCGAGCGGCCGAGCGTCCGAGCGGCCGAGCGGCCGAGCGTCCGAGCGGCCGAGCGTCCGAGCGGCCGAGCGTCCGAGCGGCCGAGCGTCCGAGCGGCCGAGCGTCCGAGCGGCCGAGCGTCCGAGCGGCCGAGCGTCCGAGCGGCCGAGCGGCCGAGCGGCCGAGCGTCCGAGCGGCCGAGCGTCCGAGCGGCCGAGCGTCCGAGCGGCCGAGCGTCCGAGCGGCCGAGCGTCCGAGCGGCCGAGCGTCCGAGCGGCCGAGCGACGAGCGGCCGAGCGACGAGCGGCCGAGCGACGAGCGGCCGAGCGACGAGCGGCCGAGCGACGAGCGGCCGAGCGACGATCGATGACCGTCCGAGTGTCGAGCGGCGAACGACAATCGACGAGCGTCCGAGCGGCGAGTGAATTGAAGACTGAATTGAGAATGAGTGAATGACTGAAGTCTGAATGTCTGAGACTGAAAATGAAGACGTGAATTAGGTATGGTCTGAAAGTAAAGAAAAACCGGTTTTGTCTGGTCTGGTCTGAAAGTGGTCTGGTCTGGTTTAGTATTTAGTAGTATTTTAAGGTTAAAACTGGTACAAAAAAGGTTCGGTTAACCGGTTTTGAACTGGTTTTCTGTACCTATTCTGAACCGATCCATATTTTTTCAAATAAAACGTTTGTTTTGTGAATCGGTTTGGCCGAACCGGTATGGTTCCAGTACGGTTCGACCGAACCGATTATTTTTGCCAGGTCCTATGCACAATTGATATACTTATTCGAGATGCCTTAGATATCTAAACCATTTATTAACTAGAGAGTTCACACGCGTTTTGCGTGATAATTTATTTTTATATTATATATTAAATAAAAAAATATATAGTATATATGTATATCTTAATTTTTAGTTTTTAATTTTATAAAGTAATTTTAATGGAGAATAAAATTAGCTTAATATTATACAATAAAAAAATAAATATATTTATAAAAAATATTAACTCTATTAGTATTTTTGTACATTAGAAATTATTTCATTTATTTCAATATTATAAATTATATTATAAAATATTAAGATTATGTGTATTTACTCATAAAATTAATTAAACTACATGAATAAATATAAACAATTAGTATTAACAGATATTAATCATTAATTTTTAGTTCTGTTTTTAATTTCTATATTGTAATACGTTTATAATTATATTAATATCATTAGTAATTTTTTTACTTATATTAGTAATAGTAAAAATTATCTACATTTCTTTATTTGTTTGTTAATTGATAAAATATGCTGATTTTTGTAAATATATAATAAGTATTTTCAACATTATTTTAAAATATATTAATGTTCATATAATACTTTTAACTTAACTTTTATGATTTAATTACTTGTATTAGTTCCATACACTAAACTTTAGGTAAATCAAAGTTAATATAAAATATAATAATTTTAATATTTTAACATATAATAGTATACAAAAAAGTAAACTAATTGGTTTTAGTATTTGTAGTGAATTATTATTAAGTATAAACAATGGACAAAAAAACATAAAAGTTTAAGAGATTCAATGAGGATGTTTAGAGAATTTTTAAGTGCATAAATTTGTATATATATCACTGTCACGTCATCAAGAAAAGATGTAAGTTGAGGTGAACCAATAGAATTATTCTATTTTAACATGTAACCGATTCATTTTAATAATTGTCAAAATTTTATTAGATCTAACCAAATTAATATATATATACACATATATATATATATATATATGTTTTTGTATTCATGTACGTCAACCACTACGGGAGAAGGGTCATTTATCGGATGAAAAATAGTTTTTTAACGACTGGTAAATTCAGCCGTTAAATTATCACGGCTCAATTGAAGTTGAGCCGTGACATGAAGCGTCGGGGTAATTATCACGGATTAATATAAAATGACATGTGATAATTCCTGACCCAAAATCAAAAGTGCCGCCAAAATAATTATGGCAGCACTTTTAGTTGAGCCGCCAAAAAATATGTTTTTTTAAAAAATATATATATTTGAAGCTCACAAAGAGCTTTTTGAAGCTTCACCGTCAACCACCTCCGTCGGCTTCTTATCGGCCTCCAATGGTACCTGTTTTCGTCATCATCTTGGTCGGTGAGCTCGTCGTTTTCGTCGCCAAATTTTCTCGGCCTCCAAAGCTTTCGTCTCTATTTCTGTCGTCGTCCTGGTCAGTGAGCTAGTCATCGTCGTCGTTTTCGTCCTCGTCGTCATCGCTCGTCTTCGGCGAGGGAGGAGAAGTCGGTGTTGTCTTCTTCGAGGTTCCCATCCCAACTGGGTTTAGGGAGTGAAGAAAGTGTAGTAAAGAACGTGTGAGAAAGTGTAGTGGGTGTGAAGAAAGTGCAGTGAAAAAAGTGTGGTGAAGAACGTGTGAGAAAGTGCATTGGGTGAGTGGGTGTGAGCGGGAAAGGTGAGTGGGTGTGAGGTGAAAGTGAAGTATGATTTTGAAAATTTTGAATTAATTTTTTCACGACTGGAAAAAAAAAGAGTCGTGAAAAATATTTTTTTTAAAACAATTAGCGGCTCTTATATTTAATCCGCGATTTTTTTTCCTTTTTAAAAATATATTGGCAGCCTCCAAGATTGAGCCGTGAAAAAATAAGTACATTATTCACGGCACTTAAAATTGAGCCATGAATAATAAGAGAAAACTCACAGCACACTAGGTTAAACCGTAAAAAAAAACTACTGACTTAATTACTATTGAGACATGAAAAACTCGCAAAATTAATTATTCACGGCTCAATTAAGTAACAATCGCCGTTATGGGCCATTAATCACTACTTCTCCCGTAGTGAACAAATCTTGCATCCCAACTTTTGAGATCTTGTATTTACAATATAATTTTAGTCGAATTGGTATTAGTGTATATTTAAGTGTGGGTATTTATGATGTGCGATTTTTATTTTTTTTGAGGTGATTTAAGATCATATTTATTGTGCAGGTACATTTATGTAGAAAATATTAAACAAATTTTCTTGGCCAATATATTATACATTTATTAGCTACTCATTTATCTATTCCTAAATTAGTTAAAATAATTTTTATCGATATTTTGTAGTAATATGCAGTGTTATCATAACCGGACCGACCATCGAACCGGTAGGGGGACGGTTCTCGATTCGATTGGTCCAACCCGACCAGACTCGGTTCGATGTGCGGTTCACTGTTCACAAGAAAAAAAAAACTGAAAATACAATTACAAACTACATAGTCTCAAACACACACATAATTACCTCAAACTACATAGTCTCAACCATACACAAACTACATAGTCTCAAATATACACATTACTCTCAAACACAATATAACACAACATTATTACCTCAAACTTTGAACATACATAACACAATAGTCTCAAAATCAAACAGAATATGTCTAAACTTTAAACATAACTTATAAACCGAAGAAGTTGCTCGGCGAACCGAAGAGAACCACCCAAAAAAAATTAAACCACCTCCAAAAAACTAGAACCGGAAACCGGACGATCCAACTCGGTTCAAACAATGTTCGTATGCATTTCGGTCTTTTAGCTGAACCAAACCGGATAAAGGTCTGATTCCCGGTCGGACTGCCGATCCGGTCCGATTTTGATAACACTGGTAATATGTATGATTGAGCATACTCTCTCCTTATTTTTCTAAATATAAATTTTGAACCAGTATGTTGGTATTGATATATAGGGCTTAGATCCTAATATTTTCGATTATAGCTCAATTGAGTCACAAACGTATCAAAATTTAGTTGTAGTATATAAAACAATGTTTTAAAAGGCTTAATTCTAAATGCATTATATTATTTTTATAATTTTTAAAATATATTTTATTAAGTTTGAATAAAAAATTTGATGAAGGACTAACTGAATATATCTAATTAAACAAAATTTTTAAAATTAAATATTAAGAGATTTTTCAAAATATACCCAAATATTAAGGAGACAAAATCAATTTTTAATCAAATTACTAATTAGTATAGTAATTTTTTAATGAATTTGAATTAGTATAGCAATAGAGAAAGGTTAATAGCAAATTGAAGTGGAATCGAATGCAAGAGTAGTGATAGAACATATCAAATGACAAGTGTCAAGTGGCACATTGGAGACTGGAAGTGGTATGTGACAACATCAACACATTGGCAGGCTGGATCAACATTATCAAGTGGATGAGGATGACAATCTCGCGTGAAAGCGCAAAGTAGATAGTCAAGCAATCAAGATTGAGCGTGTGTCTTAATAATTGGGTCGTGGAACCCCACCCCAACTTAGGAACTTGATAGTTTTTTATTGTAATAATGAACCTCCGTGACTAAATGGTCATGTCGGGATGTTTCTCCTTTATAGTAGTCAATGATTCCGATGCAATTTGACCAAAATTTTGTTTTTTGAATTGTATATGCATATATTTATAACAAAATAGAATCAATGTTATACTGCCTAAATAAAAAATCGCAAGACTTTTCACATAATATAATTATCAAAATCAAAACAAAAAATGAATTGAAGAATTTTTAATTATACTATATTATTGTCGGACGTCGGATTCGACTTTTCCCGACCCTTTTTGAAAAATATTTTTTTATTTGTTTCGCTCGAAAATGTCGGGTATTGGCGAGCGACGGGTCCGGTCGTGAAGAGTTATCAATCGGACCGAAAAATGAAAGAGTCGCCACCGATTAATTAAAGGCTAATCAGAATCCTAAAATTTGCTTAGGGTACATGGAGTTAACATCCTATAACACTTTGAGAAGTTATAGGATGTCCAAAACAAATATAGGGACCAAAATGCAATTTATTAAAATTCGAGCTGAATTGGAAAATTATTTCAAAAATTGCAGAAATGACCCTAAACTATTCTGCACTTATTCGTAACACTTGGTAAATTTCTAAAATAACCCAAAAATTATTTTGGACTTATTTGTAACAATTTGAAAAGTCATGGAATGTCCAGAAAAATTTAGGAATAAAAAATGTAATTTAAAAAAAATATCTAACTGAACTGAAAATATTTTAAAAAAATTACAGAATTGACCCTAAACTATTCTGAACTTATTTGTAATACTTGGTAAAGTTCCCAAAATAACCCGAAATTCTAGACTTATTTGTAACATTTTGAAAAGTGATGTGATGTCTAAAAAGGTTCAGGGAACAAAATGTAATTTTTTTTAAAAAGAATTGAGCTGATTTTACAAAATATTTCAAAATTGCACAAATGACCCAAAACTTTTCTGGTTAGGTTTATAACACTCGTTAAAGTCTCAAAATGACCTGAGAGTCCAAGGACCGAGTTGTAACCATCATCAAAGTTTAGGAATGACCTAAGTCATTTTTTTGAAACTATGTTTTTTTCACATATACATATATCACATATACATAATATATATATATATATATATATATATATATATATATTATACATATAGATATAGTATGACATATATATATTATACATATATATATATTAACAAGTATATTATACATAAATATATAATATACGTATATAAACTCTTTTTTTCATAACATAAATTTCAATAACATTAGGAAATACAAATACAATATTAAATACGAGAGAGATATACCTTAGGCTTGTCCAAATAAACCGGTTCGGACGAACTGGTCTGGTCTGGAACTGGTTTGGTTCGAACCGGTTCGGTCGAACTAGTTCCAAAATTAGACCAGTGTTTTTAGCCTTCAAATAGAACAGTTCAAAATAGTACCAAAAATCCAGTTCGAATCGGTTCGACTCGACTCGTTTTTTAATACTGGTTTATACTTAAATTTAAATCAAACCACTTTAAACCTATATAATTTTAGAACCGGTTTGAAGCAAAATCAACTAAACCGGTCTGAAATTAAACCAAACCTAGAGATGTCTTCAATAAACCAAACCTAGAGATATTTTGGACTCTCGTATGTTGATGTTGGATAGGATTTTAGTCGATTGTGGAACAAATTTTCAATCGGTTCAGTGTGTTTTTCAGTCGGTTCAGTGTATTTTTCAGTCGGTTCAGTGTTTTTTCAGCCGGTTCAGTGTTTTTCAGTTGGTTCAGTATTTTTTCAGACGGTTCAGTGTGTTGGACAGGATTTTCAGCCGGTTAAGGTTCGGTTTGAACCAGATTATTTCCGAACCAAAATTGTTATTAAAAATAATAGACCAGAACAGTTCGAACCGGTTCTGAATCGGTTCGAACCAGACCAGTTCTTTTTTTCTTAAACCAGACCAGTTTGTTTAGAAACAGACAAATGTACTGGGTTTTTTCAAACCAGACCAGTTCAGTTCAGAACCAGTTCGACCCTGAACCGGTTCATGACAAGCGTAATATACCTAAATCGTTCGGAGCTTAAATACCGTACGAAAAACTGAGACCGATAATTACCGATATTTTTTTCACTTTTTTTTTCTATATATTTTTTTCACTCTCTCTTCTCTTCTATTCTCTCCAATCTCTACTTCTTTCATTTCTTCATCTCATTCTCCTCTTCTTGCTGTGGCTTCCTCCTATTTATAGCAATTATTTTCTATTTTTTATTATAAATAAATAATATATAAACACCACTATAATTATATTATAGGGTAAAATACGACATTGTCCCCTAAAGTTTGCTCCGTTTTTAAGTTTCCCCTTAAAGTTTAAAATTTTAAATTTTAGTCATAATGTTTGGATCGAATGAAAAATACACCATTTTCATCTATTTGCAGTTTATTCTGACGGAGATGTGATCACGTGAGTGACACGTGACTTTTTAACATTATGAAAATACCAAAGTGCCCTCCATTCCAAAATATAAACAAAGAAGATGAATTGATGTTTGGTCTACCATTCTTGACAAAACTCCTTGGTTGTTGCGTCTGGTCTACCAGAGCAAACTTCGCATGAGCAAACTCCACCCAGCAACGAGCCCTAAACTGTAGTATGCAGATGAGTTACTTTGTTCCAAGTTTGATGAATATCAGTTTTGGGGTATTGTCATCCATTATATGTGTTTTGTCTAGCACTCTCTGAAAATCAGTGCCCATGAAGAAGACACATAGGAGTTGAGCTCTTCCCAACCAAGCTGATTATTCTACTGGGGATATTCTACATTGTAAGAGCAGCTTTGGCCTTTCCTGACTAATTCATTTCTCCTATTGAAACTTCTGGTTTAACATCGAAGGGAAGGTGATGTACATTTCAGTTTAGGGATTTGATCGAGAGGATGGCTTGGAGATGCCTTCTCACCCAGGTTAGTCTATGTGGAAGTTCATTCATTTTCTTGTCTTGCTTTTGATTTTGATATTTACAGGTAGTGTTTGAGATCAGATTGTGATTGTTTGGACAAGAAACCACAATCGGAGTAATTTTAGGGGCAACATAATTTATTTCGTGAGGAATTATTTAGTTCAATTGCTTTAATGGAGATCTTGTAATTGGAAAGTAGAACGGAATGGTGTACGTGAGAAACCACATGCCTTAGTGGTTTTCCTGCTGAGATCATTTACTTTGTATTTGGATCACTATAGAAATATTGATATTTTGGCTTCAATCTAAAAGGTTTAAAACATCATGTTCCTATTTTTGTTGAGTTAATTAGTCTTGAGTGTTTCCTTACTCTGCATGCAATAAGCTGCCAATTTCGCAAGAGAGGTATTAGTCAAGCTACCAGACGCAGCAACCATGGAGTTTGGCCAAGAATGGAAATAACAGACATCAATTCATCTTCTTTGTTTATATTTTGGAATGGAGGGCACTTTGGTATTTTTAGAATGTTAAAAAGTCACATGCCACTAACTTGACTACATTTCCGTAAGGAATAAACAGCAAATGGACAGAAAGGAGGTATTTTTTATTCGGTCTAAATATTAAGACTAAAATTTTAAATTTTAAACTTTAAGGGGAAAACTTAAAAACGGAGCAAACTTTAAGGGACAATGTCGTATTTACCCTATATTATAATAAAACTTAACTATAATTATTTTAAAATAAAACACCACTATTGTTTTTTTTGTTTATATATATATATAACTTAGTAATTTTTTATTTATTTTTTATTTTAAAACAAAATTTTCCCTTATTTTAGTAAACATAATATTTTTTTAATTTTCCTATTAATAATATTTAAATTTTTGGGGGTTTTCTATCTCGATTTTCTCGGCTCGGATTCTCATGTACGGTATTTTGACTGGCCAAAATCAAATCTTTACGATATAAAACTATTTTTTTGATTTTATGTTAAGTTGGTACTTCGTGGATTTGAGAATGTGTACATTCGAGCAACTAAGGGAAATTCTATGGAATTCAATTATTATTATAAATTAAACGTAATAGAACGAAAATCTCGAGATAGAGATAGATATTAATATTAATATCACCCCTCTAAAGCTCATAATCAATTTTCCGCTTGGGGAAGAGGTGCGAATTTCTGTCCGAAGCAATTTTTCTTAGTGCATTGATCTTCTGAAGGAAAACATATAGTCTGTGCAGGCATACAACACCAGCATGGACTATAGTTAGTGCACGAACTCTTATTACAAAGAGGTATGGTAATTTTCGAAGATACTATATCATGGAATCCAACGTCTCCAGCTTGGACGATACCAATACCTGATGAAGAATAATAAACATGGTTAGATTACAAAAAAATAAGATTATGAATATTACATGATGTGCATGTTATTCTCTAATAATAATAATAATGATATTGTATGAATACATACACGATGGAAAGACCATTGCAATGAGAAGTAGATAGTAAGCCAACTTAAAAATGTGAAACGCCATTTAAAAAGGAAAAGAAAAAAGAGTAGCTGGTGTTGTTGTAGTTTGTGTGGTTGTAGCAATTGCTAATGTTTTATGAATAAAAAATTGGATTTATTTATAGTGTGAAAATAGCGTGATTTATTTATGGAAAATTACTTTTAATTTAATTGGCAGTTATTTGTTATCCGTTAATTCAGGACGTTGTATTTGCATGATATGTTTTGTTTATATTTCCAAAAACAGATTAACCATAACTCTTATTTGCTATTTATATCTATTTTGATCAAGGTTTAATGCGGTAAATATATAATTTTATTTTCAATTCCAAAAGGTTAAAGAAGGAAATAAATATATGGATGGCATAACAAGCAAATCTATATAGATATTAATTTGACTAAATTGTATGCAATTGTGACAAGTTTTTTGATGTATTTTCTTACTCTTAATGTCAAATTAATCAATTCTTTTTGGTCCATGTCAAACATATAATTCTCATTCCTATGTAGCATGTCATGTAACTCACTTTAAAATGCTCCCAGCTTTCTCATTCATTCTCCACATAAGTTACAAAAATTCAATAATATATCCCTTTTCACATGTGCATTAATTATTTTTATTAATAATTTATTCAAATACTAAATTTTATAATATTATACTTTATAAAAATCAAGTAAGTTGACATTAAATTTTGCTCTTAAGTTTTATTTCTAAGACTAAATTATAATTAATTTTATGTATTGCATTTATTTTTTAAAAAAAATTAATAGTTGCATATCTAATATTATGTACCCAATTATAATTATGCATGCAATATAAATTTTAACCCATATATAAAAAAATATTAATATAATAAGAATAGTTTCTTAAAATAAATATATAGTCATGTAGAGCTTTCTTTAGACATAATATCACCTTCCTTCACATTTGATTTTATTATATTTTTATTAAAATACTAAATTTTATAATATTATACTTTGTAAAAATTAATTAAGTGCACATTGTTGAATAATACCTGCACATGCTCAACATTATTTAGGGAATATTCAGCTTTATATTTAATAACACATACTTTTTCCATGTATTGCATTGCCCATGAGATTCCAATATGGGATGTTAGAATAGTTTTATGGTTCTTTTATTGTACATGTATTATAAGTAAGGCATTGATCAATATACAGAAACTAAGATTGAATGTCACAAATGTTACGGTTGTGCTTCAGTTATACTATACTAGATATAAACTTTAACATGGTATCAGAGCCGGATTGTTCGATCAATTGATCGGTTGAACCTTTCTTGGCATCATCATTTACCGAAGCAACAACCACATACCTGGAATATGGTCGAATCTGAAGGGAACAACGCCCGCACCACCGAGTCCACCCCAACGAACGAGTCGTTTGCAGCTCAATGGGCGGCAATGTTCGCAAACCTGCCACAGACCAACATAGTCCAAAAAACGACATTAGTTTCGAATATCACTATGAATGTAAAACTGAATGAAGGAAACCACTCCCTATGGGCACGTTTGATCCGAATGAAAATCGGAGGCCAAGGGAAGTTGCACCACCTCACGGGTGTTCCAGCACCACCGCAGCCCGAAGAGTCCACGTACATACAATGGGAACAAGACGACATCATTGTATGTTCGTGGATGCTCGACAACATGGAACCGGACCTAGTAAATCAGTATGCCGAATATCCCACAGCAAAAGACCTGTGGAACGGTTTGTTAGCAACATTCGGCAAAGGTAAAGATGGAGTTCAATTGTTTGATCTAATTGTTCGAACAAATAACTCTAAACAGGGAACCGATACTCTAGAGGCATTGTACGGTCGAATGCAAGGCCTATGGAGGAAAATCGAACAAAGGGACCCTAATCCGATGAAGTACCCGGAAGACATTCAAATTTGTAACACTAAGCGATCCGAAACAAAGCTATACCAGTTTCTAAATGTTGTAAGTGATGAATTTGATACTGAAAAACGCGACTTACTTAGGTTATGTCCCTTACCGGAGGTGGAAACCGCATACTCGACTATCCGGTCGGAGCGTGACCGGAGACAAGTCATGGGGTTCACACGGCGAGTCGAAGGAGGCACGGGACTAGGTTCGGGGCTGGTGACCCAACACTATCCGGAGGACAGAATCACCGGACCGAACCCAGGGCACGCCTCCAAGCCGCAGATCCCGTTCGGAAAAGGTGGAAAGCAGGCTCGCGGCGGTGGCGTGGACCGAAGAAACTTGAAATGTAACCATTGCGGGAAACTACGACATGAGAGGTCGGAATGTTACTTCCTCATCGGCTTTCCGAAGGGATGGAGGAGTGCTCGCCGAGACGGGGTCGGCGCCATCAACCAGGTCGCGGTGGCGAGCCGCGACGACGGGAGGAAGGGCACTGAACCCCCGTTCGGTTTCCCTATCGCAGCGATGGCGAAACCTCCCCACGGATGGCATGACTGGACTCAGGCTAATGGAGACAGGTCTGGCGGCTTTCATTTCCCACCGGAGGAGACACGAAGGAGGAAGGCGACCAAAACCCTAGATTTCGAATCTAGGGTTCAGAGAGGAGAAGGAGCTCTGAATGAGGGAGGCGGCTGCAGAGGTAATGACGGATTATGGATTTTTCATTTAACCCCTAATCATTTAACCGAAATGAACCGGGTGTCAGACTGGTTTGTTTCGGTCCGACCAGATTCCTCCAAACCAGAACAAAACCAGTTTTTAAACCATTTCTGCTTAAAACCAAATGGTTCGGATATTGAAATGGAACATAATATTGCTTGTACATTTATTGCTAAGGAAAATGTATCAGGGAAGAGTAGTCAATGGTTATTTGACTGTGGAGCCACAGATAGCATGAGTTATGACAGGCGGGATTTTGACAAACCCTCGGCACCAAGGAGAGAAATGATCCAGATAGCCAATGGGGACTTGGTACCGGTTCAAGGAGCTGAAACTATCAATATCTCTCCAACCATTAAATTGGAGAATTGTTTATATGTACCTAGATTAGCATGCAAGTTACTCTCGATCAATCATGTAACGAGGGAACTTAATTGTATGGTACTAATGTATCCCAATATGTGTCTACTGCAAGATATGCAGTTGGGGAAAATTATCGGACGTGGAATTGAACGTCAAGGCCTGTATTACGTTGAGGAAATGACCTAACACGGAACTGCAATGCTTGCTCACGAGACAGTCACCAGGGAACAATGGTTGTGGCATCGAAGGTTGGGTCATCCGTATGCAGAGTACCTTCATAAATTATTTCCTAGTTTATTTCCGTCGAATCTAGAAATTGTCTGTGAGACTTGTATTCGTGCTAAAAGCCATAGAAACTCATATTCCATATCTGAATCTAGGGCCAAGTCTGTGTTTTCCCTAGTTCATTCTGATGTTTGGGGCCCTGCCCCTAATAGTAGTATGTGTATGTCGAATAATGGCTTTAAGTATTTTGTGCTATTTATTGATGATTATTCTCGTATGACCTGGGTATATTTTCTAAAAAATAAATCTGACGTCTACGCTAAGTTTGTAGAATTTCACAACCTAGTTCAGACTCAATTCAGTAAGAATATAAAAGTTCTCCGTTCAGATAATGGCGGAGAATTTGAAAATTCCTCATGCAACAATTCTTTAAAACCAAAGGCATTATACACCAGACTTTGTGTCCACATACCCCACAGCAAAATGGAGTTGCATAAAGAAAAAACAGACACATTTTAGAAATGACTAGAGCTTTAATGCTAGAGTCACAAGTCTCAACATCTTTTTGGCCGGAAGCTGTTGCACCGTCTGTATATCTTCTCAATCGTCTTCCAACTACGGTCATTCAGTTTCAGACACCCCTTCATGTCTTGTCTAGTTATATGAGTGTTCCCACAGCCTTGACACTCAAGACACATATTTTTGGGTGTTCTGTTTTTGTACATATTCCAAGAACGGATCGTTCTAAGTTTGATTCTTGTTCTATAAAATGCATTTTTGTGGGGTACGATATTCATAAAAAAGGCTACCGTTGTTTTGATCCAAAAACCCATCGTATGTATACTACCATGGATTGTACATTTCTAGAAACAGAGTTGTACTACTGTACCCAATCTTCTGTCCAGGGGGAGATTCATGATAGTACTCCATTAGATTGGTTGGTAGAATAGCCCCGGAAACCCGTCCGGCCCCGGCGCTCGTGACCCTCCCATTTGGAACGTGGTTGGCCTTACTTCATCATCAGTCACCCCTCTAGTTAGTTGAGCATTCATTTCGGCATTGATTTGGTTTGGTATGTATCTAAGGAGCTCCTCTCCCGGTTCGGTCCATTCCGATGTGAACATTTTCCCATAGTACCGATGAAGTTCTAATGCGATCTCCCCATCATGCTCGATCCATCTCCCATTCTCCCCCTTCAAACGGCATATGTGATTTCGTCTCCTTCGTGCAATTGTTGTTTGGTGAAAGAAGGTGGTACTTCGGTCACCCTCTCTTAGCCATTTGACCCTTAATCGTTGTCTCCAATACGTTTCCTCTCTTGCCCATATAGATTTCAGTTTGCCCTTTAGTCGAGTCTCCTCCCCAATCGCCTCCTCGTCCATGATCCCGTGAGTGACTCTCCTTAAGGCCTCCTTTATGTTTTATCGCCTCGGTTATGTTGTTTCTGAAATGCTTCTTGCTTCACATCACAAGTTACTTTCGGCACTTGCTTAGCTTCACTTGAACCCATTGCATTCCCCTCCTTGCATTCGGCCCCTCCCACGTTCTTTTAATAACCTCTTTGCATGTCTGGTTCTCGAGCCACATCGCCTCAAATTTGAACCGTTTCTTGGCCCTTTTAAGCGCTTGGGTCCTTCGGACCACCAAGGATGAGTGGTCTGACCCGATGGCTAGCTCATTGATGCATGTCCCTTGGGGGTGGCTCATTATCCAAGCCGCATTGATTAGGGCTCGGTCAAGGTGTTCGCTAACTCAGTTCGGTCTGGTTCGGTTGTTGCACCACGTGTAAGGCCTTCCATGTGCCCTCAAGTCCTCCATATTTATATCATCAATCAATTGGTTAAATTCATCCATTTGCCTTTGTGATTTTCTCATCCCCCCTTGTTTTTCATGTTGGTGGCTTATGGTATTGAAATTCCCGAATGTCATCCAACGACCACTTCGGCCAGCAAGCGAAGAATGTCCCAGTTTTTGGTACGTTCGTGCATTTCCATGCTTGCATGTACCCATGTCACATGCATCTTCTCAGTTTGTCTTGCAAATATCACCTCACAATCAATAATGTTCGCATCAGCATATGTTATTATGACCCTAGTCTCTGATGTCTACCAAAGAGCGAGTCCCCCCGCTGCCCCACTTGGGCTCACATAGTGTTTGTTATCCATTCTCATTCGGTTCTGTATCCTGTCACAGTAGGTATCCCCGTTTTTTGTCTCCATCAAGAAAATAATGCTTGAGCGATACCTTTTTTTGTCTCCCCTTCGAGCATTTTCATCATCTTTGTCACCGGTTGTTCCTCCATCTCATCACTCGTTCGCTTTAGGGTCATGTTATTCAAATAGGGGCTCAATCCGGAAGGGGGGTTGAAATTGTGCGGTTCGGTGGATGGTGGTGGGGTATCGGGTGGTGTCTCAGGTGGGTTTTCGACTATATAGGTTTGGAGGTTTATGTGGGATTCGGTCATGTCCATGGGTGTTGGGTTGTCGGGCAAGTATGTGATTAGGAGTTCAGTTTGGGTAGTGTGGTCTTTGTCTCGGGGGCTCTCTTGTTGGCTAGCTTCGGTTCTGTCATGGTTCGGTAGGTTTTGGTCTTTGTATGGGCTGCATGGCATGTGGGTTGGTTCGGTCCTGAATTTTGGCAATGGTATGATCTTAGGTATTGGTCTCGGGTAAGCTCGATGTTGTGGTATATGTAGGGTTAGGGTTGTCGACATAGATGGGGTCTCGTTCTTAGGTTCCTCAGGATGGTTTGGTGGTTTTGTCGCTCCTCGCCCTTTCGGTTCACCGTCGGTTTCCATTGTGTCTTGGTCTCCACCATTTCCATTACTGTCACCATCTTTCCCTTCCTTGGCCGCATGGTACTCGGTTTGTGTCGCCTTGCCCGAGTCCCACTTTCTCACCTCGGCCATGATATCGAACCATGACCTCCTTTCACCCCGGTTCTGTTTCGCTTCGTGCTCTTGCTCTCCCCCCACATATTGCTTGGTCGTGGTCTGTTTTGGTCGTACTCCCACGAGCCACGGGCCATACCTTGGGACACCTTGATCGTATTTCGCCATTTGAACATCTTTCTTACACGCTTGAGTGGTATGGCCTAATATTCCACACCCGTAGCAATAATCTGAGAGTCGTTCATATTTTATCGACGCCCATTTCTCCACTCCTTGGGAGTTCATCCACCAAAACCCCGCCATCAGAGGTATCTCCCCATCAACTTCCACCCTAATTCTCATATAGCTTCTAGTTATCCTCCCATCATGCTTTTCAAATTCAATGCATTTATCAATCATGTTGCCTATCTTACGAGCATTGGCATCACTAAACTTCTCAGGCCCTAAGTCATGAACTTGAACCCAAAATGTTCCCTTATGTAATTCAATCTCGTTTACTCTCTTGCTCGGGTCATATCTTGATGTTTAAAATGTGACCATTGACCGCTCATGGTGTGCGGTCCAAAATCTGCTCGGCCACCTCCTGTTTTTCAAAATCGAACAACAGAATTCCGGTCTCCACCTCTGATATCGTAACTCGGTCGTATCTCTACCACGCCGACCTAAGTATTCCGGATATCACATTCAACTTGATTGGTTTTTGTGCTATAACCTTGCCCACGTACCATGTCGCGCTAAGTAGTTGCTCATTTGAGTCTAGGTCGACCACCGGATTGTCGATGCTATTCGTACCACCAGAATTGGAATCGCGATGCATTGTGTGGGGGTCGTGCCTTCACCGCAGATGACAGCTCCTGCAAAACAAGTGGAATACAAAAAGAGATGGTGAAGTTTGGTTCGGTTAAGGTCGCCGAACCCGTTTCTGCAGCTCCCCTGTGCTTCGGTGGCCCTCCCACAGTCATGGTGTTATGGGTCGAGCCGTCGGTTCAGGGATGTTGGTCCACCGAGATGGGTTGGCTTGGTCACTGGCTAGGGTAGCTCTGCCTGCGGTTGCTGCTGGCTGGGCTCCGATTGAATCTGTGAAAAACGGAGTTGCAACTCTTCCATTTTCCGTTCAGATGGCGTCCCGTTTCTGCATGGATTGCATGGCCATGTCACTTCCTTGCTGCAGGATTGGTCCGGTTGTTGTCTTCTAATCGCCCGTAACGTTGGGTGCATCTTATCTTGACATGTGTAACACTTAAATAAGGGTAAATAAACGTCACTACTGAAAATTTGGTATTTACCGACGGAATTATTCCCTCGGTAAAATGTGTAAATTCCATCGGTAAAAATAAATTTCATCGGTAAAATGATATTTTCGTCGGTAAAGGTATCGTCGGCAAAAGTTTACCCACAAAATATGACACAAAATTTTCGTCGGTAAAAATAATTTATTTACCGACATAATTTTCGTTGGCAAATATGATTTTTTCGTCAACCAAAAACGTTTTTGCCAACAAAATCGATTTCGTCGGCAAATAAATTTTTACCGACGAAAAACATTCCGTCGGTAAATAGGTATTTACTGACGAAAACCATTCCGTCGGAAAATAGGTATTTACCGACGAAAAACATTTCATCGGTGAATACCTATTTTCCAACGAAATGGGTTTCGTCGGTAAATACATATTTGCCGAGGGAATGGTTTTCGTCGGTAAAAGAAAAACTCATTTAAAAAAACAAATAAATAAATTTACAAATAGAAGAATAATCAAATATTACATATACAATATATATTTAGAAGAACAAGAATGTAATACAAATGTGATTTATATTTTTAGAAGAATCTAATACAAATGAGACGATCTAATCACTATATAGTGCAACCTTAAATCAGTTCACTTAAACATTTAAGCAACATTTGAAATTGTCCCTCTCTCTTGATGTTGTCTATATGAGTAGTTTCATACATTGGAAGCCCACTAAATACCAAACCCAAGTCGTAGTTATGCAGCTCGAACATATCTAGAATTCAACTTAACCAAGAATCTGCAAACAACAAACTAAATGGAATTCAACCACATAATTTAATTACTGATGCAAGAAAGAGAAGAAACTTTACTAATGATACCAAAAGAAGATGCGACACTGTATATTTCATTACTTCAATCCACATGGCTCACTTGTATAATTAGTAATCAAGGGATCACTTGTTTGGGGTCTATTGTTTATTATTTTCCTCTCATGTTCTAAAGTGGGACGAGCACCTCTTTCACCTCTTTATGAATGTCTGTATTTATGAATGTATTCAAGAGGTAACTTCAGCAATGTAGTAAACATGTCAGACATAATATGTAAGAGCCAAAACTAATTAAAAAATAGTTTAAGATGAACCGTAGCGGTTAATCACTTGGGCATATGAAATGTGCAATATCTGAAAGCCCAAACATCATAAATACCATAGAGTAGAGCAGAAAAACTGCATACATCTTACAACCCAAAACAAGAGAGTGTGTACCATATGCAATACAAAAATGTTTGATCATGTTGTTAAATACACCGTTTATATTATTTTGTGCACTCGAATATTTTAAAGTGTTGTTATTTGCATTACTATTACTATTCTGCCAATTTTTTCTCTTAAATCTGTCCAAATGATAAGTTTGTCCTCTGTTTATCTTCAACACTAAATCTAACACAAAATGCCGATTAAATTTTAAAATCAACCCAATTTCATATCCAAAATAACATTTCTTGATTAATCAACCTATAATAACATTTCTGGGTTTGAAATTAACCCATAAATGTTATTCTGGGTTATTTTTTAATTGAAAATAATATTTCTAAATTGATTTTGAACCCAAAAAATGCATTTTGTGGTTCGAATTCATACTCAAATATGTTCTCATAGATTTTATTCGTGATTTTATATTGAAGATGAGATGATGATGAACATGAAGGCAAAATGATCATTTTGACATAAAATAGTAACAATGTTTAACGGAAAAATTTGACAGAACGTGCAAACACCTTGATATACATAATAACATTTTTTTTTTTTCAAATATGCCAACCTTAATGTAATTATCAACAACGGAACAAATGTTTTAGTGTATTGAAGTTATTTACTTATTAAAATAAATAAATAAATGGAGGGATGTTGCAAATAATAACTTAATAGGGACAACTGACAAATATATTGGTGCTATCCATGCATCTGGACATGCATGCAACGCAAGCAAGGTGATCGACACGTACGGATCCTAACTGGAACAATTTCCACGTGTCACCAGCAGCTGGAACCACTCTATCCCCTTTTCCCGGGCAAAAATAGTTTCTCCTCTCTCTGTTTTGCGTCTCTCTTCCTCCCTCAACAGCCATCTCTCTCGCAGTGCGTGCACGGTGTCGATCGCCGCTGACAGAATCTGTGTTAATGCAGACGGTGGAGTGAAGTGAAAAATGGCGGTTTGGGAATATGCACTCAATCTTGGCGTCGAGCACACGACAGTGGTTCCAATTACTATTTTTGTGGCTGTTCTCTGCCTCTGTTTAGTCACCGGCCACTTGCTCGAGGAGAGCCGGTGGGTTAACGAGTCCATTACTGCCATTTTTACTGTAAGTCATCTCTGTTGCTTCTGTTCTGTTTGCATTAGTTTTCGTTATCTATCTGGATGGATAGGAATTAGGATGGTGGTCTCTTCTTTTCTTTCTGCAGGGATGCCTGAGTGGAACCCTTATCCTGGCATGGAACAAGGGAAAGAGTTCTCATATCCTGAGATTCAACGAAGAATTATTCTTCATATATCTACTTCCTCCCATTATCTTCAATGCTGGGTGAGAAACACACACTCACGACTAGTCTACTCTCATAAACCCTAAATTTAACCTATCATATTACTGATTCTGTACAATATTTCCAGGTTTCAGGTCAAGAAGAAACAGTTCTTCCAGAATTTCTTTACCATAATGCTATTCGGAGTTTTCGGTGTTTTCATTTCTGTGTCCATCGTAACAGCTGGTAATGAATCTAACGTTTTATATAGTTGGCGATTGTGGTGTATAAATAAGTGATGGTTTTCTGATGAGATTCGATTGTGATTTTATCTTGGTACAGGCAGCTGGTGGCTTTTCCCTTATTTCAATTTTACTGGTCTAACTCCAAAGGACTATTTGGGTGAGACCTCTTTACATTTTCATTAACCCTACTTCTCATTATCCTCTAGTTAACTTACCTGCTGTTTTTCTTAGCCATTGGCACGATTTTTTCATCAACTGATACAGTATGTACACTGCAGGTTAGTATTATTACTTGGTGTTCATATGTTTTATTTCTCATATAAATGCTTCATCGATCATATATATAATCCATACGAAATATAATCAGGTTCTCCAACAAGATGAGACCCCTCGATTATATAGCCTTGTTTTTGGTGAAGGAGTGGTGAACGATGCAACATCGGTTGTCTTGTTCAATGCGATTCAAAAGCTTGATGTTTCCACACTTGATAGCAAGACAGCCCTTCACACTATAGGAGACTTTTGCTACTTATTTTGCACTAGCACAGCTCTAGGAATTGCTGTAAGTATGACCTCAGTCAATTGTATTGTATTTGGTTGTTTGAGTGCATTGAAATTTAGTGGTATTCATTGAGTTTTACTTATTACGTACCATTATTGTGTTTGGATCACAGAGTGGACTTCTGACGTCTCTGTGCCTCAAAACTCTATATTTCGGAAGGTAAGATTCAAATAATTTATAAGTCTATGGAGACAGGTGATCAAGTACTGCACCTTGAAATAATGGAAAGATTTTTGGTTTGTGCTTGCTTGCTTATAGACATTCAAGTGTTCGGGAGATTGCGTTGATGACCCTAATGGCATACCTTTCCTATATGTTGGCTGAGGTAACAATTCATCACTATTTCCACCATTTTAATTATTTGTTTGTTTGTGTATCTCCATAATTAGGGTTCGTAATTCATGTCATGTATAATCTTGTCGAGTCATTTGGATCAGTTTGAAATGTGTGTCACAGATCATCTAACATGAGACACATATCATTTAACAAGAGACACGAATACAAACGTGTCACTAAGGACACGACACAAATACTTGAATAAGCTTAGAAAATAAATTTAAAAAAATGTTGCACGTTTTGTCCAAAGCTTGTACGGAAATGATCAAAAACCTTTCAATATCATATTTAAACTGAAAAAAAGTTGGTTAAATTTGTTTGGACATGCTTAATTAATCGGGTTTAATTGTATAATAGACGTTGTTTAGACACAAGATATGTTCTTGTTTTACAAAAGTGTAGTTATTTATAGTCAGATCGTTTGATTGTGTTGTGTCGTAATGTTGTTCTAGAAGACTAACTTGGTTTCTGCATGCAGCTGTTGAATCTAAGTGGAATTCTCACCGTCTTCATTTGTGGGATCCTCATGTCACACTATGCATGGTACAACGTAACCGAGAGTTCAAAAGTCACGACACGGTACTTCTGAATTAAGGATCCGTTCATTTTATGTTTCCTTTGGGTTATTCCATTCTTATATCTGTCTCTTATTTCTACAGGCATGTTTTTGCAATGATGTCATTTGTTGCAGAGACATTCATATTTCTGTATGTTGGGATGGATGCACTTGATATTGAAAAGTGGAAGTTGACAAAATTAAGGTAGACTCCGTGTGGTTTATAAAATCTTTGAAATTCTTGCTAGTCTATCTCAAGAACAGAGACTGGGTACTCGGGTTTGACTTGATGCAGTTTTGGGACCTCCCTGGCTATGTACGGTGCAACCATAATGCTGATATTAGTGGGACGTGCTGCTTTTGTGTTCCCACTTTCAGTCTTATCCAACTACGTTAACAGACGGGGTGATCGTGTTTCGTCCCTCAGTTTCAAGCATCAGGTGTGTGTTAGAGTTGGACAACCTATCATCTCTATATAATCTCCATCTGATCAAATATGCACAGGTACTAATCTGGTGGGCAGGCCTGATGAGGGGCGCAGTTTCTATTGCTCTGGCTTTTAAACAGGTGCATATCAATACACACACAAGTTTCTTATCTTCTTTAATCGATGTCCCGGCTATCTAACACACCCTCAAATTTCATCATCATAAATAAAGTTCACATTCTATGGAGTTACTCAAGATCCATTGCATGCTACAATGATTACCAACACCACCATTGTCGTCCTCTTCACAACACTGGTACGTACTTTTTAAACCAATCTCATTGACTTCTTTTATCCTTATACAACCCAGATCAGTTGTATGTTATGTAGACTCAAATTATGACCGGCAAAACCCCTCGATCCTTATGAAAATGCTTGTCTTACCTAGAATATTGTTCTCTAATGTCTTTATCTTTTTTCAGGTCTTTGGATTCCTGACAAAGCCTCTAGTGCGCCACCTGCTCCCTCATGCCGCAGCCGCCGGACGCTTATCTCGTGAGCCTACAGTTGGAAAAGAGGATTTGACACTTCCGCTGCTATCTATGGAAGAGTCAGCATCGACGAATCTGCTACGGGCCAAGGATAGCCTCTCGATGCTTATAGACAGGCCCGTGCACACCATCCACGGTTACTGGAGAAAGTTCGATGATCATTACATGAGACCCATGTTCGGCGGTCCTCAAAGCGGACCTTCAGCATGATAAGCCTTGTTGCTAAACACTTTTTGTCAACTTTGTACAAATAGCTATAACGTGGATCGTATGACAGTCACTAGCAAACACAGACACAATTGTACGACGATGTTATTGTGCATGTCATCTTTTGGTAACTAAATACGAATAAGTCACAAAATATTTTTGTACTAGAGAATTGACTATAATTGACTTGCACTTTGCGCATCATATAAAAAAATATATTTAAGTTATCATAAATATAGTTTAATATACAATTTAAATTATTATATTAATTAACAAAAATAAATTAAAACAAATTACTTTTTAATTATATTATTATATTGATATGATTAACTCCACTTACAATTAGTATATTAATTACATATATATTAAATTCATTTTATAATAGCACTATAAAAAGTTATTTATAAACATTTTATTTAGTAAAAATTAATTATTTTTTATTTATTTGTTTTCATACTTAAAAATATGTGAAAATTATATACACAAACATAAATTAATAAATTATATATGCATATACACGTACTATTAGTTTTATTATATATATATAAATTTACTTCAAATATAATAATAATTGCTAAATAACAATATTAAATAATTATTTTACAAAATTTTATGAAAAGTCATTTTAATTTAATTTTATAATTATATATAAAATGAAAATCTAACATGTGTATTTATATACTTAATTTAAACAAATTTAATATTATTGTATTATAATTTTATTTTCAAAAAACATTTCTCAACAAACATGATTGTGTATACATTTACATTTAGAACTTTTGTTTAAAATTTAATTTATTTTTACCTTTTTTATTTTAAATTTAGAAATCAAATAAATCGTTATATATTTTAATTCTTGGCGGAAAAAAATACATTTACTATCTTGTTCAGTTTTTATTTAACTTAGTTACTATTATTTATCATTTTTCTATTATAATATTATATACTTCTTTTTTTTTTGGCCAACATAAATATTATATACTTTCAATACTTCATTTTTTTAAGTTAATTAAGCTAAACTATAATAATAAATTAGGCTTAAATATATATTAAATATAATTTATAAATCATAAGTATTGTTTATCATTTATTTATTTCAAATTTTTTTAAATGTCTTTTCATTCTTATTTATTTATTTCACTCTTAATTTTTATGTAATTTTCCAAAGTAAATTGTTAGGTACAAAACTTGCAATTTACTATTGTTTGAAGGACAAATTTAATTTGACATACTTATAAATGTAACATTTTTTGAAATTGAATGTAAAACTTTTGATTAAGTTTAGAGTGTTCATGTGGATGTTAGTGAATAATGACACTATGATAAAGAAAATTGTATTAAAAGTTTACTTGTTAAAATTATAACACTTAGTCAAATTAATATAGAAAGATAGATTATCGTATTCGTACTACCGCTCTGTCGTATATTTCCACAAGCACGATTTGTTTCATGCGCATTTGTGTTATGTTACACGAACAATATTTTTTTATGCGTAATCATGTGTTGTTCCTACATATAAATCTAACAGAAGAGCTTTAAGGTGGCTGTCCCAGACAAATAGTTTGGACATATTTATAAGAAGCTTCTCATTGATGACATAGACTAAGAAGCTATTCCATACACAAGTTTTGTTTTTTACATTGATTTCTCCACAACAGAACTCTAAACTTAGCCAAGGAGAGATCTAACCTAAGATGTCAGATATAGTAATTACCCAACAAATCATCAACACACAACAAAAGGGACTTCCATTCTGTACAGAACAAAGTCAAACTCCACCAACCCCAAAGTTAAGTTGGCACACAGGAGGAGGTCTTCATACTACTCTACCTCCTTCCTTTCTGGGTTACTCATTCATCCATCTGCATGAAACGGACATGAGTCATAAGATGGTAACCACCTTTTATGTGGCATATAAAGTAAAGCGGACCTTACCAGTTACCAACCATATCTTATGACATGTTATAAAGTAAAGTGAATCTTACTAACCAACCATATCTAATGCGAGTCATGTCTATCACGATCTGATAAGGTGATTGCGTGCCAAAACTTCAGGTATCCCAAGTGCAGCAATGCTTTCACATCCGAAGATCACTTGCAGCTTTGCATCACAATGAATGAGCATCTTGTTTTGACCATCCTAAACGTTTTAATACACACCAAATAAAAGTTGAATTAGCAGAAGCAATGAAGAAGGAATTCTGTAGTATTAGATACAATGCAGAATCACTGTGACAAACCTGCAGGTGATTAATGTTTATGTACTCCCAGATGCGCCTAGTGATTTCAGACTGGCGCATCTCCCTTTCGTCAATGCCAAAAAAGTTTGCAAGAGCTTCCGATATTTTCACAGAAGGATCAATCTCAGGGTTTAACCTGATTGCAGCAGGGTTAGCCTCCACTTTGAGCTTCTTTGGCTGCGGCTCCTCTGTGACATTGACAGTTTTACTCAGACATGAATAGATATGTGCGATAGAGAAACTTGTCATGCTAACACATACTTTTAGGTTCAAGAGAGGAGATGTGTTTGGATAGTAACTTGTTCATCTTGAACATGTCAGTACAATCTGTTTCAAACACCACCCGCAGTTCATCATTGCAGATTATCTTCCTCTTGTTATTCGGGTCTTGGAGGTTGTTCTTCCTTATGTATGCCCAGAGTTGCTTCACAATCTACACATGTTAATGGCAATGGCAATTCAAGCTCCAACAATCCCATCAATACATAATAATAATAATAAGACGCTGAAAAGTGCAACAATTGAAGGTTGTGCAAGCTACGAACCTCAGTCCTTGGCATTGTTGGCTGACCAACAATAACCTGAAGCTCGGGTGACACACTGCACAGTTTGTTCAATCCACCAGCGCCTCCCTTCCTTTTACCTTTGGCCTGGACACTGCATTCACAACAACATAACCACATCCATCTCGAATCATAATAAATCCATCTAAAAGTAATCCAGATTGACTAAATTCACCCATTACTGCAACATAATACCAACTTTAAAATAATTATTAAAAAGAACTTATGATATTATGGGTCCTAGTCTACCAAAATAGGGGAGCCTACAGACTAATTCAGCTAAAACCGACACCGGTTGGATAAGACAACAGCTGAATATTTTTGTGCCTCATTAGAAAATCATGCTCTGGTACAGAACACTATTAACGAGGAAATGATCAAAATTCCAACAGGAGCAGCTTGGCCATTTCTGTAATTGTATAGAGGTTGGTTAAACACCATAGAAAGCAAGAATTGGACAACCAGTCCTTAGCTACTGCTCCTTTCGCTAGTCGTGCATGCCCCACCTTCTCAAAAGACAAAAATAAAACGATATACCATATTCTGCAATTAAACTTGATTGAGTGAACTTGAAGATCGGGATAACACAACAGTCCTTTCCCCCAATCCTCTCCAAAATCAATCAGTCTCCGAAACCCTAATTTTTTTTCTGGAAAGGAACAATAATGTCCGACTTTTACAGATGTACCTATCTTTCACCGGCTCTGGTAGGGCGACGGATACGAAGTGAGACTGCTGAGCCTCAGGCTTCGGAGGGGCCTGGGGAGGAGGAGACGGCTGGGGAGGGAAGGGATGGAGGGCGGAAGGCGACGGGTGGAAATTAGAGGCAGGGTGAGGGGCGAAATGGTCCCTCTGCGAAGGAGGGATGGGGTGGTGGTGCTGCGGAGGAGGAGGAGGAGGAGAAAGCTGTGAGTGCTGCTGGGCCTGGAAAATGCGTTGGATCTGGGTGCGGATGAAGTCGACCTTGTGTGAGAGGTCGACTCGGAGGTCGGACTGCAGCTGCTGGACAACGTCGCTGAAGGTCTTCGGGTTAGATTCTCTCAGCAGAGTCTGTAATGCCTGCAATATCCGTTGGTCTTGGTCCGCTGCTGCTGCCATTGTTGCTGCCCTGCTCGCTCATATATTTAACCCCCAACCCAACAAGACTCTCTTTGTTTTTTTCTCTCTCCTCCCTGTCTCTTTAGAGGACCCTATCTCTACCAAGTACCAAGACCTGAAAATGACTAAACAGTCCCCGAGAAGGCGAGAGGGACTTCTGTTACCTCAGCGTTCGTGTCTGCAAAGGAACGTCCAATATTATTACGCCACGTGGGATAATATCTTTGTCTTTCACTTCTGGCCGCTGACCTACCTTTTAAAAATAAAATATTTATTAAGGTCAGTCAAATGTTCCACCAACATTAAATGAATTTTGAAAAATTATATATATTTAAAAAAATACAATTTAAATTTATCTTATCTTTAGCACATATTTTTATATTTTGTTCTGAGAGAAATAGAGAAAAATGTCTGAATCTAAATTTATTAAAAAGTCGAAAAGAAAAAACAGCAGATACAGTACAGACCACGCAAGCCCATCATGGCCCACCATTGATCTCAAATTTTGAACTTGTGAAAGAATTACCAAATCACTCGGTTAATATGTGGATAAAATCTAGGGATGTCAAAAATTGATTTAACTCTTGCGCGGGTCGTGTTTGGATGACATTTTGATTCACGAGTCATTTTGACACGATTTATAGATGATCCGTGAAAAAATAAATCAGGTTTGAGTCAGAAATTTTGACTCATAGGTCAACTCGTGACCCATGGGAATTATATATTATATTATTAAATAATAATTACAATTGTTTCTACTTACCCGAACCTCTTCATTATTTTGAATCCTTCTTTGGAAATCCGCTGTCATGGATCTACAGATTTTGGGTACCACAAATTAGGAAATACACACTATTATTAAGGTGCCCATTTCCAATTTCTCGTGGGTTATGACTGTCATTTATGCTACTGTAAATATTGTTGATAAGTTAATTCTTTGGCAAAACCTTAAAAATGTGGTTGATAATATGAACTTGCCTTGGGTTGTGTTGGGGGACTTTAATGACATTGCTAGCCATTTGGATAAAGAGGGCGGTAAAAAGATAAATCAAACCAGGATGAGTAAATTTAGGGTCATGCTTGATTATTGCTCTCTTGCTTACGTTGGCTTTTCTGGGTCTCGGTTCACTTGGGCTAAGGTATGTAGGAATGGTCATTTTGTGCAACAAAGACTTGATAGGATTGTTGCAAACTCGAATTGGTTCCTTAAATTCCCTGAAGCTAAGGTGACTCACTTACCTCGTACTCGTTCGGATCACTATCCTTTGCTCCTTTCCCTTGCAGGCCACCTCATGGAAAATTCTATTCGACCTTTCAGATTGCAAACTATGTGGTTGGAGCACCCTGATTTCAAAAATCTGATAACCAACACTTGGAATGTGGCTTTAAACAATCATCAGGGTGCCACTTCAATTTTCCTTAGTAGGGCTAGGGTCTGGAATAAGAACATCTTTGGAGATATTTTCAAAAGGAAAAAATATTTGCTTGCAAATTTGCAAATCACTCAGAAACTTCTTAGCTCCAACCCAAAACCTCTTCTTCTTGAGAGGGAAAATGTTTTAAAATTTGAGTTTCTTGATCTCCTCATCGAGGAAGAGAAATTTTGGGCGATGAAATCTAGAACTAGGTGGATCTCTCAAGGGGATCGAAACACGAAATATTACCATGTTACCAGGCTCATTAGACGTAACCATTCCAAAATTAGGGTCATTAAGGATAGGTTGGATAATTGGATCTCTGATCCTTCTGCTGTCGAGACTCAATTTCAGAGTTTTTTCATATCTCTTTTTTCCTTAGAGAAAATTATGATTCCTCTTAGCTCAAATCTGGATTTTAACCCGGTTAATATTCTCTCCCCTGAGATGATTAGAGCGCTGGAGAGTTGAGTCTCAGTGGAGGAAATCAAATCAGCGATTTTTTCTCTGAGTCCTTTTAAGTCCCCTTGCTGGATAGGCTTCACCCGATTTTCTACCAGAAAAACTGGCACATTGTGGGTGATTCGGTTTATTCTCTCATTCTAAGAGTATTTGAGGGGAACCCCATGCCCAAGAACCTCAATGACACTCTCATTTGTCTTCTCCCAAAAATAAACAATTCGGAGTCTATCATGCAGTTTCGTTTCATTAGTCTTTGCAACACGGTTTACAAAACCATTTCAAAAGTGATTGTCCATGGACTGAGACCTCTTATGAATTACCTCATCTCCCCTTTCCAATGTAGCTTTATCCCAGGGAGAAGATCGGTGGACAATGTCGTGATTCTGAGAGAGGTCCTTCAGTCCCTCAAAATGAAAAAGGGTAAATCTGCTTTGATGGTTCTTAAACTTGATCTGGAAAAAGCCTATGACAGGCTGGAGTGGGACTTCATTTATAAAACCTTGATCCATTTTAAGTTTCCCAAGGACCTCATCAAGGTTATCATGGAATGTGTGACCTCCACATCTGAGGTCCATCTTGCTTAATGGAGGAAAACTCGAACCATTTACCCCATCTCGTGGCCTTAGGCAGGGTGATCCTCTATCCCCTTATCTTTTCATCCTATGTATGGACTATCTAAGTTTTCTCGTTGAGGAAAAAACAAAAGAGGGTTTGTGGATTCCTATTAAGTTGGGGAGGAGTTCAGTGTCTCTTTCTCATCTCCTTTTTGTTGATGACCTTATCCTATTAGGCGCTGCCACTGCTCAAAACTCCATCGTTATGAAAGATACTATTGACTCTTTTTGTGCCATCTCTGGCCAAAAAATAAACTTCGAAAAGTCTCAAGTGACTTTTTCTAAAAATTTGATGAGGCTTAAGAAAGTGGTAAAGTTGGATGGAGGCTTAATAATTTGGCGAGTTTGATGAGGCTTAAGAAAGTGGTAAAGTTGGATGATTATATGGGTTTCTCCATGAATTTATCTAAAAAAGATAAGTCATCTTTCAACTTCATTTTGGATAAAGTTAGGAAAATGATGACGGGTTGGAGGTCAAAGCTTATCTCTATGGCAGGCAGGAGTGTCCTCATAAAATCAGTTATGACCTCCATTCTGACGTATTTCATGCAATGCACTTACCTTCCAACTACTACCTGTAATGGGTTAGACAAGTTGAATATGGACTTTCTATGGGGATCCACTGATGAAAAAAGGAAAATTCATTCGGTGAATTGGAATTTGATTACTCTTCCTCATGACAAGGGAGGCTTAAACATTCCTATCTCGAGAGAAAGAAATTTGGCTACGCTGGCAAATTTCTACTGGAGATGTAACAATGCATCGGGCCCTGGGCTAAGATTCTTAAATTTAAATATGACAATCAGAATAGGAAACCTACTAGAATGGGTTCTTCTAATGGGAAAGCCATGCCAATCAGAAAAATAACTCTGGAAAAGGGTATGGGATGGGCTATTGGGGATGGGTCTAAGGTAAAGTTTTGGTGGGATTCTTGGTTGGGACAAAAATCGATAAGAGCTTTGATTAGTGGCCCTCTGACCATGAATGAGGATCAAATTACTATTAGGGACCTTATCAAAGACTCAGGGAGATGGAATTTTGAAAAACTTTCTTTTCACCTTCCTAACACGATAAAAGAGAGTATTTGGGGTACTCCGATCAGTTCAATGGTGGACACTCCAGATAGAAAGATCTGGATGGGAGATGCGAAAGGCATCCCTTCGGTTTTGTCTGTTCACAAATTCATCAAAACCCTGAGAATTCAAAATCTTGAGTTTCATGTAGGCAATTGGGATTGGATTTGGAAAACCGAAACGATTCCTCGGATAAAATTCTTCATTTGGCTTTGAAATCATGAAAAAATTGCATCAGCTAGTATGTTGCATAATAAGGGAATGAACATTAACTCAATCTGTAATTCTTGTGGGAAATGGGAAGAAACAACAATTCATATTCTTCGTGATTGCACAGTGGCACAAAAATTTTGGTATGACCTAGGCATCCCCCAGGACGATTCTAACTTTTTTCTGGATAATATTTTTACTTGGTTGGAGTTAAACTGCAGGAACAATTGGGTGCATGCGAGAGGGATCGAGTGGAAATTCATTTTCACTTCTCCTATTTGGTTCCTTTGGAAAAATCGAAATTCGTGGACTTTTAATATTCCTCCTGTTAAGATTAATGTTGCTAGTTTAACTTTGTGTCAGGCAAAATATATTTCAGAGGAGTTCAGGAAAAACAAGGACACTCACATGACAAACACAATCTGTGTGGGATGGAAACATCCATCACATGGATGGTTAAAACTAAACACGGATGGATCAACACTTGGCAATCCGGGTCCGGCAGGGGTGCATGGATTTTGAGAAATGAATGGGATGGTTGGGTAAAAGGCTTTTAAAGGAGGATTGGCATTACTAACAGTTTAGTGGCAGAACTTTGGGCCATCCGGGATGGCCTAACCATGGCGGAAAGCATGGGCGTTCAAGACTTACATATAGAATCAGATGCCAAGGAGGCGATTAACCTCTTAGTGGATGATGATGTGGATCGTCCACTGATGCCCCTTATTTCTGACTGCAGAATAATCATGCGGGAATTCAGGTGACTCAAGATCAGACATATTTATCGAGAGGAAAACGGAGTTGCTGATCTTTTGGTGAAAGAAGCGGTCAATCAGGAAGATCACTTTCACACTTGGGAAAATCCTCCGCTAAATGTGATCAAACACATCTCTTTTGATGCTGAGGGGCAAACTGTCCCTAGATGCGTAAAAGACTATGTTGCTTAATTAGTATTATTAATAGTTATATTTACCAAAAAAAAAACTAAGGATGTCAAAAAGTGATTTAACCCGTGAGCGCGGGGCGTGTTTGGATTAGACATTTTGATTCACGGGTCATTTTGACACGATCCATAGATGATCCGTAAAAAAATGGATCAGGTTTGGGTCAGGAGTTTTGACTCATAGGTCAACTCGTGACCCATGAGAATTATATATTATATTATTAAATAATAATTACAATTGTTTATACTTACTCGAACCTCTTCATTATTTTGAATCGTAGTCACACTCAACTGTTTCTTTCTGTTCGACTGTTCCTTACCCTAGCTATTTCTTGTTGTTCAGCTGCTTCTCCAAATAATCGGTTGTTCGATTGCTTGCTCTTCGATTACTTGCTTGATCCTATGCCTCTCCAAACAAACGGCAAACATGAATGATAAGGTAAGGTTTTTTGTTCATCGATTACTTGTTGTTCGGATGTTCATCGTTCGTTCTGATCTTACTTGTTCGTTCTGAACTTGTTGTTCGACTAATTTTGTTCGGCTTTCATGATTAGCTTGCTTGTTCGTTCGTTTAGATGTTCATCGCTTAGAGCTTGCTTGCTTGTTCGTTCATTGTTCATCGATGATTGAGATGTTTACGTGATATTCATCGTTCTGTTGTTGTTGAGAAGTCCGACTCTTCTATTCGATCATTGAGAAGTTCGTTAGTTACATCACTCTTGTTCTGATGTGGTTGACACATTGGTCAAATGAATTCAATGTTAGTACAATTTAAATGAGTTTTCTTGTTAAGTGACAGTTTTAAGTAAATTCAAGGTCTCTTATGAAAATGTATTTTGCAGGAATACTTCAATTGTATATTTTGACATGAAGTGGATGAAATATCAAACAAAAGTGATTTTGGAAATATTTTGTTTTTTTCCTTGATGATATATGTTGGTAGCTTTTTTGTGTTGGATTATTGTTGGATACCTTTCTACTGTCAGCCTTACAGTGTTGGATTTCTGTTGTTGGATACATACTCTTCTCAGTCTGGTACTAAGGTAAGCTTGCAAATGTTTCTAGCTTTTTAACCGATGGTGAGTCGAACATGTCAGTCTGACCCATGCTTTTGTCAGTACTATTACTAACAAGTCAGCCTAACCCGCGAGTCCGGTTTGTGTTACGAAATTTGACTCATACTTATAGATGAGTTATGTTTGGGTCAGACCAATCCTGACACGGCTCATGGGTCGATCCAACCCGCAAATTGACACCCCTAGTAATAACTCTGTAAATGCAATTTTTTAGTATGTTTGTTTAAAAGCTTTATTGCACTAACATGTTAGTTTCTGGTAGTAATTGTATTACTGTGTTTTAAAATGCATTTTTAGTAAAATTTAATATTTTTTAAACTTACAAAATTAATTGAATATTTTTTAAAATATCGCTACTAAACTCTAATAATTGTAAATAACTTACAATAACATTATAATTAATTAAATTTCAATTCGATCCAAACTAAACCAAATATCTTTAAAACCAACTATCTTTAGTTTGGGTCTATGCCCCAATCAACTCAGGACTCAATCCAAATGGCCCAAAATTGGGGCTCAAATTGAGCCTTATCTAGTTCAGCTCACCATGCTTAGACGAGTTGGTTGAGTCTCAATGAATCGATGCTTAAAAGTTAAAAGTATTTAACAGAAATTTAAAACAAGGATTAATAAAAGTATCAATTAACATCGTTTTTAAATATATTGGACCATTTAAAATATTTTATGTTCAAAACCTATTTTATATAAACAAGTTGAACCATTTTCAAATTTTACACATTAATATTTTGTCAAGCAACTTATCAATTTCTAATAATCCAATGATCAGTCGACTCAACAATCCTTACACAGTCAGTCAGTCAAAACTCAAGCCACACACCAACCTATCTACTCAAGTGCAGTTTGTGACTGGACAAATCAGATCAGTTACTACACTCCAAATAGTTCAACAGCCTTGGTTTTGCACTAGATGAAATAACAACAACAACAACGAAACAAACAACACCTGAATCATATGATGTGATATCATGATGAATGACTCTTCTTTCTCAAAATAACTAGTAATCATCAAGAAGATATTTGAGTTGTGGGTATGTAAACAAATTCATTCCATTCCATTCTTATTAAGGAAAGATTAATGCCAATCCTCACTTACTTGGTTGGTAGCTAAGGTAGCTGCTTTTCTTGTTGATGTTCGAGAGAAAGTAGCGAAAGACGCTCTTCTATTGTGCAATCCACATGACAACTCGTACGGCAAGACGCAGGGATGAGAATGAGGCCAAGACACCTTTGTTCCATTGGAGATGATGATGATGGAGTACTACTACTACTGCTACTGCTGCTTCTGGAGGTGTTTCTGTACTCTATTGTGTCTTGAAGGATGATGTTACCTTGCTTATCCATGCAGTGGAAACATCCCAAGAAAAATCTCCCATCTTTAATCCCTACCAGCATCCTCCGAAACAACAAATTCCGACTACTTACCACTGCATTTTTATTATTATTATGTCCTTCCTCTGATACTACTACTGCAACATCACCAGCAGCTGCAGCTCCTCCAGCTTCGTGTTCCATCCTTGATGATATCGCTGAATGTAGAATAAGAAGAAGAACGGTGAAATCAATTGAGAACCCAATTAATTATTCTTATTCATCTAAAAGCAAATGTTTACATACACTGGATCATCATAACTCATAATTAGACTCTGAACTTGTGGTAAATTTAAGACTTTCTGATCTTTGATGAATCTCCTAATAATTCCAATGATCAGAGATAACTTTGGATTGTAAACTGCATGATAAAAGCAGGACAGGAGGTACAGCACAAAACCGTGCAATGAGGACTTACAATGTGGTCTTAATCTACCAAACTAAGGGATACCTAGCAACCGTACAGCCTAAATCAGTAAACCCCTCCATTCGAAAGGAGCAACATCGACAAGATTGGATAAGACAACAACTGGATATTTTTATGCTCTAATCAGGAAATCATTCTATAATCCAGAACATTATTCCGACAATCTAAATTCCGACAGTAGTAACTAGGCCATTTTTGTAAATGTATAGAGATTGGTTCAACACCACAGAAAGCAAGAATTGGACAAACAGACCCAAGCTACTGCTCCTTTCTATGCACCACATTCTCAGAAGACAGGGTTTTTCAAAACCAAAATGCAAAAATCACGACTACCGTTTTCCGCAATTAAACTAGATTGAGAGAAGTTAAAAATCGGGAGAACACTCCCCACCCCAGCCCTATTCTCTCCAAAATCAAACGGAGTCTCTCCGAATACCCTAATTTTCTTTCACAAATCAGCAAAACCTGGGACATAAATCGCCGACGTACCTATCTTTCGGCTCCGGAAGGGCGACGGCACAACAAAGCTGCGAGTTTTTCTGGCATAGTGTACATACGCTATATTTTTTTAATAGAAAAAATCACCGGATGTTTATTTATTTTTTAACTGCACCCCAAATATTTTTTTGCCATAAATAAATGTATCTATGTGTTTTATTTTGTTTGTAATTACATATTCCATTAATTTTACCCGGTTAATTGTCCGTTAATGTTTCATTTTTTCGTTTAAACTCCATCTTCACATCGCTATCAGCTTTTGAAGAAGCTCATTGCTAATGCAGTAAGCAAAAGAAATGTCAATGTCAGCTCTTTCTTGTAACAGATGAACCAGAATGGGAGCTGAACTTCAGGGATGAACAGGATGATGCAGAAGAGGGTGAATGCTCATCTGTACACAAATAGATAGAGAGTTTCAAAATCACACTACCATCTCTTCGTGCATCAGTTAGAGACCCAAGCTTATGAAGATCCTTGTGCATCAGTAAGAGATATCATTGATTCTAGATTCTGATTGGAGGCCGGAGAACATGGTGAGACATCGATCGAACAAGAATAATCACATGTTGGTTACCTCTTTCTGCCACCACGTTATCTCCGAAGAGCAAGAAATTCACCATTGTCGATGTTGTAATTCGTGAGGGACAAGTTGTCCTTGAGGAAACCAGGTTTTCCACTCAACTTCTGTTTGTTTGAGGGTAGCTATATCTCCCCAGCAATCTTCTCCTTCAGACTGTCCACAGTTTTCGATAGAGATTGCACTGTGATCTCCAAAACTTGGCCTCTAAGGTTTCCTTCATCGACATTGGGGACAGTGATGTTGATCCAAGCTAGACCCTGAAAGGAAGAGTTTTGATTTCATCATCAATCGATTGTTATCGCACAATAGTAGTAAATTACATAATCAAACTCATTTTTTGGGTTGAATACAGTTCTAATATTATTATGTTTGTAAGTTTTCATTAAATTGTAGTGATATGGATGGTCACCAAATGAGGCATTAAAGTTCACTTCAGTGACCCAGTACTAAATTGATACTGACGACAAAAAAAATGATCAACACAAGGTTTACTATGAAGGATAGATTAGTATAATGGAGTTACATATTGATAGATTTTCATATGTTTAGACATTTCATTGGTTGGGATTAATTCTCCTGTTATAGGAGAAACAACATACTTTGTGGGTCTCTCTCTGCAGGTACTTTAGTTACTGGTCTCTTCCAGTTCTTAACAATTCTCATTGGAAGTTCATCAGTGTCAACCATTATATGATACGTCTTATCATCTTCATTGACATTAGCCGCCCTCATTCTTTCTTCAACAAGTTGAACATCCTCTTCATTCATATCCATCTCAACTTCCTTACCAGGCTCGATTATCTCTTCATCTGCATTTGTTGTCATCTTACTCCTTTGAATGACTTCTTCCAGAGTCATAGGAGAAGGAATATCCTCATCTTCATCATCACCGAAATCAATTGATTCAACAACAACAAAATCATGTCCATCAATCATAGCCATTTGCATCATCTCTTGCTCTATCTCATTTTCTGCCCGCTGCTTTGCTTGCTTTTGTGATCGCTCCCATTCTAATCGGTTCAAGCATCGCTCAAGCACCGTAGTCATATGTGAAACACTTGCTTGAAGCTTGTCAGTCAAGCCCTTTGGAGGCATTAATACTGATGGGTTATGAGCTTTGGGCCTGGTCATTTTCGCATTTGGCCCAATACCATTCAGAGCTGGACTGATAGGTTTAATGGTATTATGGCGACGCTCATATGATATTTATGGCGTCGCTCATATACAACCCCGATAAGGGCGCCACTTCAGAAGGATGCGTCAGAACATAAAAGTACTAAGATTAAAGTGCATGCCAGAACACCTACTGACTACCTTAATCTAAACGCCTACACTCCTATGGTTTAGCTCAGACACTTTTAGTCGGACTATGATTAAACTAACTAAAAGGGTAGTCTACACCGGAGTAACCGTCCTACAGACAATCATTACTCCTAGTAACCGTGGTTCGCTCGCCTCAGTCACATCTAAGATTACCATGGTAGGATTTGATCCTGCCATGGTTCAAGTACACATTTGTTATAAATATCCCTCAACCAACCTTATTGAGAGAGACTAATATTGGACCTTCCCTTACTATTTGTTTGTTCTACATTTATTATGATCGCCCAAACAAACCTTCACTGATTTTATCATCGGAGGGGAAACAACGAGAATTCCTCGGGCTTTCCTTCTGTGCAGGTGAACGGAGCAGCTAGAAGGGACAAGAGAGTAAATTCCAATTTACGTGATCCAACACATTGGTGTCTTCTGTGAGAATCTATTGAGTGAAATCAGCATGGTTCCCCCTACAATTTAAGCAAAGACTAACAACAGAGAGGTTAATGAATAGGACTCGCTCCAAAACCTCCAACATCCCCTGGGACTATCAACATTCATACCGTCCTAGCCTGTTCAACCCAGTCAACCTGCCCAGGAAGCACCTCTCGTACCTGAAGAGCAAAGGCTTGAGTCTAAGACACCAAGACGAGCACATTCTCGTATTGCCTCCTCTGCGGAAAGGGCACCGCCTCGATTGGAGGTAACTCCATAAATTTTTTAACACTAGCGTTTATGGTGACCCTCGACGAGCTCTTAGATAGAAGAGAGCAAAGAGAAGCTACCTGAGCAGCTCAACAGGCGGAAGCCTGTAGGATGGAAGAAGCCACCTCCAATCCTCAGAATTTACCAATGGTTCCACAACCAGTCTCTCTCCCTACGAGCGCTGCCACAATAGACACTGAGGCGACAATGGCTCATCCCCCTAGCATAATGTCCAGGGAGGAAGTCGAGGAGCTTGTCGCCTAGAAGATGAAGGAACAGAAGGGCAGAGCCATGCCACGTTTGCGGGATAGGGTGTCACACCCGTTTGCCCAAGAGATATTGTCTATCACTGCACCGCCTCATCTGCAGACAATTCAGATTGATTATTATCGAGGAAAAGGTGACTCAGTCGAATATATTCAGAGGCACGAAGCCTCCTTATTGGGACGAACAAATGATGACAATCACTTCGCGCTCCTCTTTCTAGCTACTTTGGCAGGCGTTGCGTCTCACTGTTTTTTCGATCTCCCTAATGCGTTGGTAAAATCATGGGGAGATCTGAAGGAAAAAATTATTGTGCAATATATGGGAGAACGCCAACTCCTAAAAAGTGTTGGGACTCTGGACCACTTGAAGCAAAAGAATGATGGAAGCTTATACGACTTCTACACCATGTTTAATAAGGAACTGACTGGAATTGATCAGACGATCACGGAAGGGGAGACTATCCGCACTTTTATAAGAGCGTTGGGACCAAGAGCCTCGATCTTGTATGATAGTTTGAGTATTATCCCTGTTAATACGGTGGAGGAAATGGTGGCACGTGTAAAGTCTTATATAGATTTGGAAATTGCAAAGGAATGAACGAAGGAAGACAAACAAATAAGTATTTAAAAAGGATGCTCCAGAAGGAAAAAGTCTAGATCAGCTTCCTTCGAAATCCGGGCGCTGCCAGGAAGGTCTACGCCTCTCAAATTTCAGGAACTTCCCATACGGGAAAACACCCTAGAGAAAAAGAGGAAGTGGTCATTTCATTCTCAGAAAATGAGATGAGACATGTCACCTCCCCTCACGATGATGCCCTTGTAATTACGATGGGGATTGATAGGTTCAATGTGAAGAGGGTATTGGTAGACTCAGGAAGTTAGACAAATGTTTTGTTTCTTGATGCATATAAAAGGATGGGACGGAAAGAAAAAGACCTAAAAAGGGTCAATTTTCCCCTGATGGGATTCACCTAACATACTACGTACCTAGTAGGGTCTGTCACTCTCCTGGTGCACTTAGGAGAAGGATGGATGTCATTAGATTTAGAGGTTACCTTTATTGTAGTCGACGCTCCTGCATCATACAACACCATATTAGGGCGTTTGACTCTAAATCTCAATAAAATGGTACATTCCACATACCATCAGTTGCTCAAATTCCCAACGCCTCATGGTATTGGAGTGGTGAAGAGAGATTAACCAGCGACACGCAGTTGTTATGTCCAGACAATGCGATGTCATATTCGAAAGAAAGAAACTTTGGCGATTCAAACTAAAGAGGACCCTCGAGAAGAAAAAAGTCGCCCTCAACCGGTTGAGTGATTAAAGAATGTGGAAGTGGATGGTCCGGGAAAAGAAGTGCATATTAGAGCGTCGCTTCAAGAAGAAGAGGCTAAAGCTTTGTTAATGACCTTGGTGGAATTTAAAGAACTGTTCGCATGGAAACCAAGCGACATGCCATGGATTAGTAAGGAGGTGATTTCCCATGAACTCAACATTAATCTGAATATGATATCAATTGCTCAAAAGAGACGCCCCGTCGGTGAAGAAAAGACAATCGCTATCAGACAAGAAGTTGGAAAATTGGTGGAAGCAAAATTTGTAAAGGAAATCAGGTTCCAAACCTGGGTAGTGAATCTCGTACTTGTGAAAAAGAGCACTGGAAAATGGAGAGTGTGTCGGACGTCGGATCCGACTTTCCCGACCCGTTTTGGAAAATATTTTTAATTTTCGTTTTTGAAAATGTCGGGTCTTGGCGAGCGACGGGTCCGGTCGAGCGGGGTCATCAACCGGACCGAAAAAATTGAAAGAGTCGCCACCGATTAATTGAAGGCTAATCGGAATCCTAAAATTGCCTAGGGTACATGAAGTTTACATCCTAGGGCTTAAAAAGGTCTACGTCCAGAGAATCGAGTTCGAGGGTTTGATTACGTCTTAAAAGCTCGCGAGCTTATAATCCGCCATTTCGGTACTTTAATTTGCTTTTGAAATGTTTTTCAATTTTGCCTGAATTGCCCGTTTTAATCATGCTTGGCCCCAAAAAAAAACTACATGCATTTTCTTTAAATTAAACAAACCATGTACAAACAATTTTTTTTTTTTAATTTCTAATAAATTAGAGAGAACTAAAGTTAATCGTGCTCGAAAAAAAATGGTTTAACTCTCGAGCCATTTTAAACGTGTCAAAACATGCACGAATAATTTTTGAAAATATTAAACTCGTTGGACTAATTTGTCCCATTTTAAGAAGTTATAGGATGTCAAAAAAATATAGGGACCAAAATGCAATTTATAAAAATTTGAGCTGAATTGGACAAATATTTTCGAAAATTGCAGAAATGACCCTAAACTATTCTGGACTTATTTGTAACACTTGGTAAAGTTCTAAAATAACTCGAAAATTATTCTATACTTATTTGTAACATTTTGAAAAGTCATGGAATGTCCAGAAAAATTTAGGAATAAAAATTGTAATTTTCGAAAAAAAATATAACTTAACTGAAAATATTTTTTTAAAAATTACAGAATTGACCCTAAACTATTATAGATTTATTTGTAACACTTGATAAAATTCCAAAAATAACCCAAAAATTATTCTAGACTTATTTGTAACATTTTGAGAAATCATGGAATGTCTAGAAAAGTTTAGAAATTAAAATGTAATTTTTTTTTAAAAACGAGCTGAATTAAAACAAAAAACAAAAATTGCACAAATGACCCAAAACTTTTCCGGTTTGGTTTATAACACTCGATAACGTCCCAGAAATGACCCGAGAGTCCAAGGACCGAGTTGTAACCTTCATCAAAGTTTGGGAATGACCTAAGTCAATTTTGAAATTTTTTTCACATATACATAATATACATATATTATACATAATACATAACATATATATATATATAGTATTACATAGACATAATATAAATAGATATTATACATATAGATAAATAGATAACATAAACATAATATAAATATATATTATACATATAGATAATATAGTATTACATAAACATAATATAAATATATATTATACATATAGATATATATAGTAATACATAAACATAATATAAATATATATTATACGTATAGATATATATAGTAATACATAAACATAATATAAATATATATTATACATATATATTATACATATATATATAATAGTATAAACATAATATAAATATATATAGTAATACATAAACATAATATAAACATATATTATACATATATATATATATATTAACAAGTATATTATACATAAATAGATAATATATGTATATAAACTCTCAATTTTATTTCACATTTAGAAAATACAAAATATGATATTGAAGATGAGAGAAATATACCTAACTCATGGGATGATAAAATACCGTACGAGGAACCGAGTCCGATAATTATCGGTATTTTTCACTCTTTTTCCCTCTTTTCTTTTTCTCTCTTTTTTTTTCTCTCATTCTCTCATGCTCACCACCGTAGCCTTGAAGCCTCCCCCAAGCCTACTCTTCATTGAAACTTCTACTCTCATTTATAGAGAAAATGTACACATATTTAATTAATTAATAAAAACTTTTTTTTTTTAATAATATAAAAAAAAACGTTTTTTTTAATAATAAAAAATAAAATCGGTGGAAAAGAGACAATTTTCCACCGTTGGAATTTTTTATTATTTTTGTAAAAAAAAAATATATATATTTTTTTTTAGTTTTCAAATATATATATGTATATATATATATATACTATATATATTTTTCAAATCTCGATTCCTCTCATACGATATTTTGATCCCGAGCCAAAATCAGGTGTTCACAGAATGTATTGACTTTCGTGTGTCCTTTACCAAGGATTGATCAATTGGGCGATGCCACCTCGGGCCATGAACCTCTTAGTTTTATGGATGCTTACTATGGTTATAACCAGATACAAATGGATGATGGTGATGCTCAGCATACATCTTTTTATGATGACAGTGATATTTATCACTACACGGTTATGTCGTTTGGACTGATAAGTGCGGGCGCCACTTATCAAAGGATGGCCAACAAGTTTTTTTCTGGAATGATAAGCGTCACCATGGAAGCATATGTGGATGACATGTTGGTGAAGTCGATAAAAGTCATCAACCATGTTAAAGATTTGAGGAAAACCTTCGAGAGGATGCGCCTTTACCAAGTGCGTCTAAATCCAGCAAAGTGTGCTTTTGGTATTCAGTCAGACAAGTTTCTAGGATATATGGTTAGCCAAAGAGGGATAGAAGTTAATCCTGAAAAATTGGACGTGATTGAACTAATGAAGAGACCCACTTGCCATAAAGAAGTGCATAATTTGAATGGTAGGCTAGAGGCGCTAAGTCGTTTCTTAGCGAATGTGGGGGACAAATCGCTACCCTTTTTACAGGTGCTGAGAGCTAACAAGAAGTTTGAGTGGACGTCCGAGTGTGAGAAAGCGTTTCAAGACCTGAAGCAGCATCTCAGGATGCTCCCACCATTGGCAAAACCCTCTAAAGACGACGTCTTGTCTTTGTATGTAAGTATCACTCATGTTGTTGTAAGCTTGGTTTTGGTCAAAGAAGTAGGCAAGGGTCAAGCGTCAGTGTATTATGTATCGAAAGTCCTCGCCAAAGCTGAAATACCTGGAGGTTGAGAAGTATGTTTATACGTTGGTAATATCGACTAGGAAGTTACGCCCCTATTTTTATGAACATGAAATTACAGTCTTAACAAACCAACCGCTAAGCACTTCTTGCAAAAACCAGAAGCTTCGGGGAGAATGGTCAAATGGGCCATCGAATTAAGTGAATTTCATATTAAGTTTGCCCCTAGGACTGCGTTTAAGGGACAAGCTTTGGCGGATTTCATTGTGGAATCAACATGGCCTCAGCTAGCAACACCTATAGAAAAAGAAGAAGATGAGAAACCATGAATGTTTCATACAGATGGTTCTTCATCCATTGAAGACTCGGGGCAGGATTAATACTAATTCCACCTGATGGTGGCACCCTGTTACGATACACTATGGTGCTCACCTTTAAGGCGACCAATAATGAGGCAAAGTATGAAGCGCTTGTCACTGGTTTACGATTGGCTAAAGGTTTAGGCGTTGCTTCTCTTCGCGTGTATTGTGATTCGCAATTTGTGGTAAACCAAATTAAAGGCGAATATTCAGTGAAGGGTGAAAAGATGAAGTTATATTGGAAAGAAGCTAAGGCATTGGCAGAAGGATTCAAAAGGTTTCAGATAGAGACTATCCCACGAGAAGCGAATCAGGAAGCAGATGCCTTAAGTAAATATGCCTAGCAGACAATGTCCATACATGTGCATTTCATAAAAATCATTCATGGGGAGATGAATATGTTATGCGCCAACATTAGCATGGTAGTAGATTGGGTGACGCCTATACGAACTTATTTAGAATCTGGAGAGCTCCCTCAAGATGATGTTGAAGCCAAGAAAATCGTTCGCCTAGCTCCGAGTTTTAGAACTTTGGACCTGGTCATTTTCGCATTTGGCCTAAGACCATTCAGAGTTGGGCTTATAGGGCCAATGGTATTATGGCGTCGCTCATATGATATTTATGGTGTCGCTCATATACAACCCCGATAAGGGCGCCGCTTCGGAAGGATGCACCAGAACATAAAAGTACTAACATTAAAGTGTATGTCAGAACACCTACTGACTACCCTAATCTAAACGCTTACACTCCTATGGTTTAGATCAGCCTCTTATAGTCGGCCTATGATTAAACTAACTAAAAGGGTAATCTACACTGGAGTAGTCGTCCTACAAACAATTATTACTCCTAGTAACCATGGTTCGCTCACCTCAATCACATATAAGATTACTATGGTAGGAGTTGACCCTACCATGGTTCAAATACACATTTGTTATAAATATCTCTCAACCAACCTTATTGAGAGAGAGAGATTAATATTGGACCTTCCCTTACTATTTGTTGTTCTACATTTATTATGATCACCCAAATGAACCTCCATTGAATTTATCATCGGAGGGGAAATAACGGGAATTCCCGGGGCTTTCCTTCTGTGCAGGTTCACGGAGCAGCTAGGAGGGACATGAAAGTAAATTCCAATTTACATGATCCAACAAATACTTTTGAGTAAGCATCAGTAAGACGACAGAAAAAATCGAACATGATGTGAGTAGGTTTAAAGAAATGGAATAGAGGGTTGTTGTTCTCTCTAGTTGTTATTCCATTCAAAAACGGTATTCTGTTCCTAGCTACAAACAAGCAATCAACCTTATAATATCCAGTTTTTCGCTTGTAATCTCCTCAGGAAGTGGAATCGTGTACGAATTTGGCTCTAGAGGCACACGTACTTTAGCCACAGGTTTGAACTGCTCTTGAATATCACTAGTTCAGCTAGGGGTATTTTGGGTATATAAGACACAATAAAATAATTTTGCAACCATATATATACTATAAAACTGATTCGCGCTTCGCACAATATAATAATCATTTAGTTTATAAATTAAGAATATTTTTTAAATAAATATAAATATATATTTATAACATAATTGTTTACAATTTATTAAAGTACATTTAATTAATATTAATTCAATTATACAACATAAAAATTTATTATATTGATGAAAAAGTGTTAAATTTAATATTTATTTTTATAATATTATACAATATAACGATTATTTATATTTTATAAAAATATTTGAAAATAAATTAGTAAATAATAAAAACAATGTCTACAATTATGAATATGATGTTAACTAATGATTTTAAAATTCATTTTATGACATCTATTATTTTCATATATTTGTAAATAAATACAAACTATTAGAATATATATATATACATGTATATGTATATATATATATATATATTAGTTATAGTAATTATAGCTTATATATATTTCTTTTTATAAAAAATTATAATATATGTTGATTCTAGTAGTATATAACAATGATATTTTATAAAAATAGCTCTAAAAAAAGTATGAAGAAATTATATTATAATTTTTTCATATCCTAAATTTTATGTTGCATACATAATTATAAATATTTACATAAAATTAACATGTGATTATTATTTTCATAAAATTGATATATAATATACATAATTATCCTTAATTTCATCTTAAATTATTTTATTGTATAGTAAAGTTAATGTGTATACAGTATATATATATATATATATGTATGTATTGTTTTTTATGTATCGTATTATACAGTTAGTCTTAAAGTAAAAAATCACATAAAATTTAGCATCATTTATGTCGTAATTAAATTATCTACGCACTGTAATTAGGGCTGGGCATGAACCGGTTCGGCCCCGAATCGGTTCAGAACCGAACCTTTACCACATTTTAAAACTGATACGGTTTACCGCTCCAGTTTTTTGCCGCTCCAGATTCTGGCCGATTTACCGTACCTGTTCTGAACCGATTCAAAAACCGATTCGGTCGAACCTGTTCATACCCAAAAAAAAAAATTAAAAAATTTGAGGTTCCAATTCCAATTCAGCACTCCAACTGAGATTACAAATTTCACAGATATACTCGGCAGATTCAAATTATAATGAGGCCTGCAATGACACAATGAATATCTTTGAAAATTGGGAAGATATTATAAGCTGGGAAGAAAACTCATGGAGAAAACTGGGAAGATATTATAAGCTCTTTGAATATCTTAAAAATTACACTATTTCAAAGAAAACTGGGAAGATATTATAAGCTCTTTGAATATCTCTAAAATAAGTTGTAAATGGGATACCCATGGAGAGATATAAAAGTGCACATATCCAAACAAAACGTTCACAACGATAATCACATCTCTTTCCTCACTATAGATGAAGATCATCCACCTTGGTATTCTGGCACAAGTTTCAGAGGCACAAGTTATAGCATTCAGCTTCCCACACCAAGCAACAGCACTGCACAGGCACAGCTAAACGTACAGGAAAAGAAAGTCAGTTGAAGATTAAAAAAAAACTACCAAATATCCAAAAGCAAAGCTAAAACAAGCGAATAAGTCAGTTAAGAATCTTGTAGCCATGGCATTACACATAATGCAGATGCATATATATAGGTAGATTCAGAAACTGAACCAAACTGTTCCGACTCAGAAAAAAACAGAGAAGCCAAGGGTGAAAGGAACTTTGTAGTTTATATTGTGAAAAAAACAGAGAATTCATAACACCTCTCTCTCTCTCTTAGTGCACATAGAGAATTCATAATGCTTTTTTCAAAGTTGGGCAAAGGAAGACAAGACAACTTTATACGGGGTTTTCAAAGTTCAACAAGTACTTTACATATAGAATGAATATAGAAAGTCTGTTCTATAACCATGATGGGTTTCTGCCAGCTACACAGCATGATAGAGATTGGTAAAATATCGATCCAATGGTACTGGAGCTTAGAATCAGGCCTATATGAAGAACACAGATACTACTCAAAGACCTTTGTTTACACTTGAGGAATGTTGTCATGTTGTGTCATATGCCTATCTTAAGCTTCTGGTTTATGACATTAAAAAGGCAAAACTCAATCTGTCGCTACACAAATTCTTTCACTGATAAATACAATACCATGCCTCCATATCAGAATTAAGATTATATATTTCTTAGTAACTGGTTACTGAAATTAAACACCACTACTATCTAATCTCAAACAATCAAGTAGTCTTGAATCATTAATCTCAAACAATGAGTTATTGGGCAGCTTCTATTCAAGGGTTTGTTTTTAGAAGCTGAATCTTTCATCTCAAATCGATCACAATCAATCCCCAATTGCAGCACACCACAAATGCACAAGTATGATCCAATGGCCTTCATCTGCAACCAAATCGTCCTCGAAAAACAGCTAGTATCTCAAATCGAGATACCCAAATCAGAAGCTCACTTGATTGCCCAAAAAATCGAGGATGTGGACTGTTCTGTCAAGCGTTCCAAGCGCGATCATGCGCTCGGATACCGCAATACAGGACGCAGCGTCGTTGGAGAGGAGCGGCGAGCGACGACAGGCGAAGACGAGCGAAGACCGACGAGCGAGCGTGAGAAATTGATGAATGAAGACTGCGTGAGAATGAAGACTGCGTGAGAATGAGACTGAATTATTGAAGAGGTGTACAATTAGGTCTGGTCTAAAGTGAGAAAAACCGTTTTGTGACTTTTGTCTGGTCTGAAGTGGTCTGGTCTGGTTTAGTATTTAGTAGTATATTAATGTTAAAACCGGTACAAAAAAAGGTTCGGTTAACCGAGTTTGAACCGGTTTTCTGAACCTATTCTGAACTGCTCCATATTTTTTGGAAAAAAACGTTTGTTTTGTGAACCGGTACGGTTCGGCCGAACCGATTATTTTTGCCCAGACCTAACTGTAATTCTTTTGATTTTTTTAGTAAGTATATAATTAAATTTATCATCTAATGCATTTAATCATTCCGGTTAAATTATATGACAAACGATGTTAGGTTTAAAAAAATATATCTAATAAAAAAAATTTAAATTAGAGTAGGTAGATAATTGAATTTCACCATAAATATCCTTAACCGTGTTGAGTTTGGACTTATAGAGTCTGAGTTATATTTTTTTTAAGTCAAATTTTCATATCTCAACCTACTGCACAGCGTTCAGTCAATCTGTAAGTCCAAATTTAATATTATTTTTATCATTTGAATCGTAATTAAAATATTTACTTACTATAATTTTATTTTTTAGTAGATACATAATTTAATTTTTAATTAAACATCGAGTCGTCAAAATAATAATAAAAAAAGTAATGAACCAAGGCTACCCCTTAGTAGCGTGTTTGGTAAAAAAAAATATGTGCTACATATAGTAGTATATACGCCTAAATTTTAAAATATTTTTTTTGAATGTATACTTCTGAAAAATAAAATTCTGACATATATACTTTTCAAAAAAATTCATATTTAATTATAAGGATGGCAATTGCATTTGTAGGGCCCTCCTAGTGCCTAGTGGTCTTTAGGGTTGTCAATGGTTAGGGTATGATCAGGGTATGACAAATACCATAACCATATCATATTTTTAAACCACATACCATAACCATAACCATAACCATAACCATTATGAGTATAATTTTCAATATCATAACCATTAAAATAACTGTGGTTATTAACCATAGTTTTACCCGTATACCCATATTCATTCCACACATGTAATACAATAAAAGATCAAAAATTTTATTTAAAAAATATATCATTCTATATTACCATCGTTGGACTTTGGCGCCGTCAATCTTAAACAATTTTAAATTTTAAATTATATAATTTATATTTAGTATATTATATAAATTAGTTTATTAATAATAAATAAATATTATATTTATATAATAACATGGTTATAACTCAAATACCATAATCATTATGGGTAGAAAATTCATCACCATAATTGCACCGCACCATAATGGTACGATTAACCATATTAAACAATAACGGTTATAACCATGATTATGGATTTTCCACCGCACCATTGCTGGCACTAATGGTCTTGCCTTAAATGCATCATCCATTCCCACCATCGGTCCCATTTCATACCAATTAAACGAATTTTTTCAAAAACTATACATTTTCATTTTTGTTTTAGAAAAGTAAGTATAGAATTTTTTTTCTTCGAAAAATAGGTATACACGCCCCCCCGGGTAGCGCATATTGGCAATACCCGCACCCCAGGATGGCACCTATGGAATAGGCGCCACCTCAAGTGGCACCTATTCATATGACGCCTCATACCCTTGATCTTTTTTTTTTTTTTAAATATTGTTTCATAATGACGACTCGATGTTTAATTAAAAATAAAATTATGTATCTATTAAAAAAAGTTTAAAAAAAATATAGTAAGTAGATATTTTAATTTCGATTCAAATGATGCAAAAAATATTAAATTTACGGATTGACTGTACGGCCTGCCGTAAGTTGAGATATAAACATTTTACTAAAAAAATTATAACTCATACCATGTAAGTCCAAACTCAACACGGTTAACGTCATTTATGTCGTAATTCAATTATCTACCTAGGGTAATTTTTTTGATTGGAAATATAGTGTTTTTGTAACCTAACATCGTTCGTTTTATAATTTGACCGAAATAATTAAATGCATTAGGTGATAAATTTAATTATGTACTTACTCAAAAACAATTAAAAAAAATTATGATGCATAGATAATTTAATTCGTAATTAAATTATCTATGCATCATAATTTTTTTGAGTAAGTACATAATTAAATTTATCACCTAATGCATTTAATTATTTCGGTCAAATTATAAAACGAGCGATGTTAGGTTACAAAAACATTATATTTCCAATCAAAAAAATTACCCTAGGTAGATAATTGAATTACGACATAAATGACGCTAACCGTGTTGAGTTTGGACTTACATGGTATGAGTTATAATATTTTTAGTAAAATTTTCATATCTCAACTTACGGCAGGTCGTACAGTCAATCTGTAAATCCAAATTTAATATTTTTTGCATCATTTGAATCGAAATTAAAATATCTAGTTACTATAATTTTTTTAAATATTTTGAATAGATACATAATTTTATTTTTAATTAAACATTGAGTCGTCATTATAGAATAATTGTTTTTTTTAAAAGGAAATTGTGAGGCGCCCATATGAATAGGCGCCACCCTGTGGTGCGCATATTGCTAATACGCGCTACCGGGGTGCGCGTATACATATTTTTCGAAATATTTTTTTTCTATACTTACTTTTTTTAAAAAAACGAAAATGCATAGTTTTTGAAAAAAAACTCCAATTAAACTAACAAATCGTATTCGTTTTTTTTAAATTTTTATTTCTATCATTGGATGCTCCAGCTTGATTACTTTTTTTTTTTTGGGCCAAATCCAGCTTGATTACTAATTGAGAATATATGAGATTGATATTATTTTACTTATTAAATTAGAAAAATATAATAATGAATAGGATACGCATTTAGTGGTTAGCTCGATACGTATTTATTGCCGATCACGTGATGTGAGAGATTTCGGAATGATATATGCCGAAAGGACCCTCTGCAGATGGCGGTGGGGGTTTTCATTTTTCTAACGTGCGTATAAGCTTGCATAAAAGGAAGAAAAAAAATGACAACAAAACTGCAAAAGTCAATCAACGAAGCAAACTTGTCAAACTGTGGAAATAAACTATACTATACAATGTATACATTACTTACAATTATAATATATATATATGTATCTATTGATTGATATTATTATTATTATATATAAAATTAAATAGGCAAGCAAGTATTTCTAAGAATAATAAAAAAATGTTTTTTTAAAAGAATCTTTGAAAATAAATAAGAACAGGTAAATACAGGAAATAAATAAAGAATAAAAAAATCATTTCTTGTAATTGCTTTATTTGGTTTGTCTATTCTGTTCAAATTAAAATTTAGAATTTCAAATGGATCGAAATAATGAATCCCTAACTTACGAATTTGTCATTTCTAAACTTCACTGTTTAAGAGAAATATTTTATTAATATTAAGAGTAAAGTTAATTTGTAGGTTAATTACTAAAAACTATTCAAATTTTATCTATTTATTAAATTTATTCTGAATTTTTTAAATTTTATTGTCTACACTTTTAAATTTGGGAAAAAAGCAATCTTTATTTATTTTTTCGTCAAATTTAGACGTAAATTGACATGGCGATTGGTTCATAGTTGAACAAACTATTATTATTTTAAAAAATATAAAAAATTGGGAAATTTAGGGAAAAATTAAATTTTTAATATAGTTTTATTTTAATTGAAAATATAAAATAGTTAAAAATAATAATTAAGATTTGTTATTTATTTTATAATTTATATAAAAATATTATATTAAAAACTCATACTTACCATTTTAATTTTTTAATTTTTCCCACATTTTTATAGTTTTTTATACTTTAAATCAATTACGTGTTATCACCTAATTTTCCGTTCAAATTGAACCGAAAAATATACAAAGTTAGTTATTACCCCACCTATAAAGGTATTAACATATCAAAATTTGACAAATTAAAATTTGAATAACTTCTTTTCAAAAAAGGGACTGCTCGGCGCTCGTGTAGCATTTTAGTAATTCACCATTTATGAGTGAATATACACTACAATATTTAAAAAAAAAATAAGTTTACTATTATAAAGTTATAAAAGTAATTTTAAGTGAATATACAATACAATAATATTTCAAAAAATAAGCTCGTTATTATAAGTTTACATTCTCTATAATAAAAAAAGAACATAAATGTAACAAATACATAAAATAATTCAGTAAGTATATATTAATTATTAAATGTTAAATAGATATTATTTATGTATAACTATTTTATTAATAATAAATATAAAAATTATCATGGTCATAATTGATGTGTGGGGTTTGAAGCTTCTAGTACTTACATAATAATTTATTAATTGGAAGAAATTCTTGAAAAAGTATTTAAAATATCTATTAAATGCATATATTTTATGTTAAAGGTTTTGAAGGTATTTGAAATTAAAAGTTCATATATCTATATATATATAATAGGGTTGACAAATTGTGCACATGTATCGTTAGGGCTGATCATGGGCGGTCCGGTCCGATCCTGAAGGCAAGACCGAGATCGAAATTTCGGTCTTGCCTTCTGGAGGACCGAGACCGACCTCAACCAAAAAAGTTCGCCCGAGTCGGTCTTTCTTGATTCAGGTCGGTCTAGGTCCTGGACCGAATCTACAAAAAAAAACAAAAAACTATGAGTTCACGGTATTCTTTAGTAAAAGGCGAAAGAATGATTCACCTCTCAAAGAAACACTATGAACTCTCTATATTCTTTAGTAAATTTATCAAGATGCACCTTTTATAGAGATAGAAAACCTCCAAAATCCACATTCTTTTCGGTGTGGTATTATGAAAATCTCAAATACACATACATTCGGTCCGGGCCGGTCCTAAACGGGCGTTCGGTCTTGGTCCTAGTCGGTCTCGGTCCTAGTCGGGCCGGTCTTGTCGGGAATTCGGTCCTACAGTCTTTTTTGATCACCCCTATGTATCGTGCATATCAATATGTTTATCGTGTGATACTTACCAAACACGAATATGTACGATAAATTTATCGTGTCATGTTACTCAACACGAACTCGACACATAATTTTTCGTGCGTGTTCATGTCGTATTATCGTGTTGTGTTAGGTTAGTCACTTATATGTTCACATGCGAGATTTATAAGAAAATAACGAATTGTTAATAGTAAGAATTATCAATTCAAACATCAGATTTTACGAGTATTTAATGTATAATTGACAAACTTTAGGAATTAAATATCTAATTCGAGTTTTAAAAGATACTAAATGAGACTTGTTTAGAAAAGCATTAAAAAAATAGATTTTTAAGTCCAAATTTATAGTTGGCAAACAAAATAGTTCAATTTTATCGTGTTATCGTGTGTGTCGTGTTCTGATACCTAAACACGAACACGACACGAAAATACTTTTGTGTTATCGTGTTCGTACTATCGTGTTATCGTTCTGTCATATGTTTCAACGAATACAATTTTTTTCATGCGTGTTCGTGTAGTGTTATCGTGTTTCGTAAAAAATTGTCAACGATAATATAAAAGATAATAAATATTATAGCATTATATATCCTATTATATTAATAAATAAAAATATTATAAATTAAATAATATTTTTTATTAGGAATATTTATATTTTATTAAATTATAATATTATGAGTTGATTTGAAATATTTTTTATATAATAGTAATAACTTTTTATTTCTGCACGTTACTTTTTTTTTTATAATGTTTTTAGATGTTACTTTTCTAAAAATTAAATAATCTTTTGTTATGTTTTATAGTTAACTTCATGATAATTTGTGATATAGTTAATATATAATTATATATAATAGAGAGAGAGAGAGAGAGAAATTCACCTGTATTTATCTATGGAAAATTATTCAATTGTTTAAATTTAAAATAGTTTTTATTATATATAATAAACATATTATACATATTTATTAATATGATGTTAATGCATGCCCTTAAACTTAGTTTTATGCTCTTTAATATTTTATTTTTATTATATATTTATCACCAACATTAAATTGAATATACATATTTTAATAATTGTAATTATTTTGATACTAACTATTATTTATGTTGAGTCTATCAGGTATGAAAATATAAGCAAGATGTGTGTCTAAAAAATATTTAAGATAATTATAATTTTGGTTCATGTGATAAATTTTATATTTTAAACATAATCATAATTAAATACATAATGATAATAACATCATATATATTTTTTATAACTATTTCAAATCTAAATAATTAGGTGCATGATAATATTATTTTAAAACAAGTATTTATCTTAAATTTTATTAAATTGTTTCAGTCTAAAGAGCTAATACACGTATTACAGATATATAATTTATTTTTATATTAGGTTAAATATGTGTTAGGTTATGCCTCATTTAATTATCTACCAGTGCTTAGGATCAAATTTTGTATATCCTTATCTAAGAGTGATTAGATCTTATTCAACCTCAATGACAAATTGAGATTAACGATATGTTTTTTTTTCCACGGAATACAGAATAGAAATAGAGAATAAGGATATGAGATAATAATATAAAATTGTTTATTTGGTGGATTAGAATGAAATTAAATCATGAATTATAATGTTTGTTTGGTGGAATGGTATATGGAAATGGAATTCAACATGGTAAAATGATATATATATGTCATTACTTTCATTTGTATAGTATATAATACAAATAACTTGTATTAATTAATTTTAAAAATTAAGAATAACACAAACTTATAATATAATTAATTATTAAAAAAATAAAAAATATTTAATTAATTAATTTTAAAGGAAAATTCATTTAATTAATTAAGATAAAATAGTTTAATTAATGTTCAATTAACATTTAACTAACCAACAACAAATTTTACAGGACAATGTTAGAGTGGATTTCCATTCAATTCGTGTTGCATCAATAAGCTTGGATTTCATCGATTCACATATCAAATAAACGAATCATCCGAAAGCCGAAAGCCGGATCATAGGAGCTCAAGTAGTGTATCTCCATTTCATGGATCTAAGCATATATATGAAATTCAATTCGTATGTTACAACATTTGCAGGCCACCATCACACCAGATTATGAGTAACCAATGGATCGAGAAGCGAGAACACATCATTCAACTCCTGCTGCAATTGTCAAACTCCGAGGACCTACAGATTACGATCCATTCATGATATACTGAACATATGTAGGGGTAAACCTGTTTCTTGATTAAAACAACATATATAATCGATTAGAGCTATAATACGAAGACAAGGAAGGAATGCTGCTTAGAACATGACTGCTTAAGAACTTCAACATTAAGCACAGGAATGTTGCTATTCAATATGAATTAACTACCACTATACCTTTAATTGTACCAAAGATTACGAACAAGAAGGCTGTTGGGTAGATCCTTACTGGGAATATCTCTGCTTCCATTTCCGCAGCAAGGGTTCCCTTTCTACAACAACCGAGACTGGGAACCCAGAATCAGATTATGATTCTGGGTTCTGACTTCTGAATAGAACCCAATCGACGACGAGGAGGACTTCTCAGATGACGATGATGACGCGGCGGAGGAAGAAGATAATCCAGGCGACGAAGATGCGCGACAGTCCTCATCTTTTTGAGTTGCTCTGCCTTCTTCTTGCTCGGTGGGGAGTATTGAATGAAGTGAGAGTATTTTAGGAGTTAATTAAATGAAATGAAGACAAATTCGTCTTTTGTACCCCTATTTCTTATTCCGATCCCGCCTGACTTAAGAAATCCGAGATTTTGGGTCAGAATCTCTAACACCACCCCTCTAGGATCCCGTAAGCAAAAAATTTCAATTCCGCGAAAAGAACAACTTCATATAAAATCCGTATCACCTAATCCATTTATATTATGTGAAAAAAATATGCTGTAATAGTCATAAATAGAATTGTAATGGTCTAATCCAACGTCTAGTCCTTATCAATTAATAAAAGTAAGTTTTTAAAATCTATATTTTGATATGCTTTATCTGCCTTAATCCTATGGTGTTTAGGTTTAGAGTTACTATTTAAAAGACTAAGCGTTTGTATTCTGCTCAGGTGGTTGGTCGTGCAATTACACCAATTCGATAATGCATAGGGTAAAAGTTTCCAGTTCCATAGCTAAGCCCATCTGTTATGGTATTAGTTTCGTGTCCAGAATCCAGATCTTTTGTGGAGTAAATGAAATTTGTACGCCACTGCATGGGTGGCGTCACCTTATGAATGACCTGTCTGACACATAGAGCGAGTACAGACCACCTCTTCTAGGCGCGCGAGTGGAGATGTGGACGGACCATTCACCCCTTGCTGTCCTCAAGGTATTTAGCGGGCCTCCTAAAAACGGTTGCATTTCCCTCGCCTTCTCTCTCTTCCATACATTTTGCTCCCTCACGAAGGAAAAATGGATTCCTCATCTCTGTAAATCCCATTCTCTCTCTCTTCGTCTCTCTCTCCCTCTCTCGTAACCTGCCTCTCTTCTTCTGTATGTCATCTCGGGCCTCTGCGCAGAATAGGTTGATATAGATTGGCCGGTTGATTTCAGAGGAAGCATCCAATTCTCTCTACAGGTAAAAAGTCCACTTCCATTCTACGTTTCTCGTCGTTGAACTTGATTTCGTTTCGGATTTTATCGTAATATTCGGTTCAGTGATTTAGAAGTTCATCTGAATCTGGACTTATGATTGAGCGATGGAAATGCATGCTCCCTGTGTATATTGAGGACGATTGACATTTTGATTGGCTAGGCATGGGATGGGTGATGATGCATCTAGATTTGCGCTTCTTTGACCTCGATGAAATCGAGCATGAGCAGCTTTTGTATTTTTCCAGTGCATTGCTTATGTCGAGCGTCTTGACGAGTAGTCCAAATGCACGGACAAATTTGATTGTTTTGCGGCTGTATATGTGTATGAGATTAGGTGCTGCCACTATTGTTGTTGGTTCTAGCTATAGATTTATTCTCTGGCTTTCATTCCTGACTGTTGTAGGTCTCAGTCGGAGATATTGGGAGTTCGAGGGCTGGGGAGTTGGAGAGTAGGATATTGGTATTCCCTAATATCGTGCCAAAATGTCAGATTCTGTCGGTGTTTTCGTGTCTGACCCTGCGTTACGGGGCCAATTCAACCAAGTTGAGCTTCGTGGCCTCAAAACAAGAGTAAGCATGCCTCCTTCGTTCATCATGTTACAGTCATTTTATATGAAGCTACAAAGTGGTAATTGCTTGTTTTTGTTTTTATGGATGAAGTATACTTCAATGAAGAAGCAACACGGTAAAGTTACTGCTGGTGATTTGCCGCCTGTAATGGTGAAGCTGAAGGCTTTCAATGAACTGTTTTCTGAAGAGGAGGTTAGGGAGATTTTGGTGGAATCAAACCTTGACATGAGCGACGAGATTGATTTCGAAGACTTCCTGAGGGTATTCATCTTCCTTTGAATTCCAGAATTTATATCTTACATGGCTAAATGCTGCATGTATTTATTTTCTCAATGTAATTCAAGAATGTTCTACTTATTAGAGCGTTTTTTAAAACTTGAGTCTCTGGAATTCTAGTTTTGTGTCTTTCAAATTCATAAAAGAGTAAAAAATAGTAAGAAACTTTAAGATCAATAGTACTATTTGTAACGCGAGATGGAATGTACAGACAATAAATTACTGATAGTGTACCTTCTGGAAAAAATTATGTTGATGAGGTGGAAGAAATTGATGTTTTTAATATTTTGACACTAAATCAGCACTTTATGTTGAAAATATTTTTTCAATTACTGTTTTTGATCATTAATAGCTTTGTAAACCTTAAAATGGAAATGAATCGATTTGGTGAATAACTAGGTGACATCGGTTTCACCTGTAGTATAAGCTTTCATTTTTAACTCTTCATTGTCCTATCTTTTTTTTTTTGGCCAAATTCATTGTTCTATCTAACAAGAGTTATTTCATAGTTACTCAGTTATTAGTCTATGTTGAACAAAAAAAAAGTTATTAGTCTAGAGTTGCTTATTGATGGTGTCATTGAAATAAATTTGCAGAGTTACCTGAACTTACATACTCGAGTTACAACTAAGTTGGGAGGTTCAAAGAACGGTTCATCATTCCTCAAGGCCTCAACCCACAAGCTCCTTGAAACTATTGAATCGGAAAAAGTTCTCTATGTTGCTCACATAAACAGCTATCTAAGAGATGATCTCTTTCTCAAGCAATTTCTTCCTCTTGATCCAGCGTCAAATGATCTATTCAATCTTGCAAAAGATGGAGTTCTTCTATGGTGAGATGGTGTCCAGTATCTTTTCGTTTTGCAATATTCACTAACAGTCAAATGCAGAAGCTGATATTTGCTATGTATATGAACCCAGCAAGCTCATTAACGTTGCTGTTCCCGGGACAATAGATGAGCGAGCCATCAATACCAAGCGAGTGCTTAATCCGTGGGAGAGGACTGAGAATCATACTCTCTGTCTCAACTCAGCAAAGGCAATTGGCTGTACAGTGGTGAATATAGGCACCGAGGACTTGGTTGAAGGAAGAGTAAGACCATGCATCGTTTTTGCTTTTAATGGGCTTTAATTCTTTGTCAGTATGAAAGGTTGTGATATTCTCTTTGCATATGCAGCCTCATCTTTTGCTTGGATTGATTTCTCAAATTGTAAAGGTAGGTATCTTGCCTGTACATTCTGCTTGTTTGCTCATGGTGCTTCTTCTTACAACCATTAAATGTGCAAAATCTAGATTCAATTGTTGGCAGATCTAAATCTCAGGAAGACGCCTCAGCTTCTTGAGTTGATAGATGATGACACGGTATGTTCCTGTGGAGCTTTTTCCTATATTTTATTTTCTTCTTGGACTGACCTAGTTATCATATTTCAGGATATTGAGGAACTCATGGGTTTAGCACCAGAGAAGATTCTGTTGAGATGGATGAATTTTCATCTTAAGAAAGCAGGTTACAAGAAAACAGTTTCAAATTTCTCTTATGACTTGAAGGTAATCAATTAACAGTTCTCTTTATCCAGTAGTATGTTAGCGGACTGCATTCTTGAACATGCAGAATATGTGTCCACTGAATATATATGCAAAAGGAAGCGTTATTAGGGTCAGAGAAATGTGTCCACTGAATATATATGGTGGTGATTTTTGGTTTATTATTAATTCCTTTTTTCATTTCATTTCAGGAGTGTAATGTAAGTCTTCTAATTATTGATTTATGAAGGCAAACTAAGTATAGTTGTCTCTTTTACTTTGTAACTTGCACTTGCTTAACCTTGTGTAGGAGTAATTCCTTATCTCAAACATTTGATAATCTTCTATATGTGATCTTGCATTTTTATGTTATCTTTTTCTGTTCAAACATAGAATGGAGAAGCATATGCATACCTTCTGAATGTCCTTGCACCAGAATTTGCCAGTCCAGACACGCTCGACGCAAAAGATCCATATGAGAGGGCCAAACTGGTACTGGATCATGCAGAGAGAATGGATTGCAAAAGATATCTAACCCCTAAAGATATAGTCGAGGGAATACCAAATCTCAATCTTGCTTTCACTGCACAAATCTTCCACAAAAGGTATGAATTCCCTATCAGGAATTTGATCTTTCCTGGTTGGTAAAGAAAACCCCCTTTTCTGGCTAAGTGGAAAGTTGAACCAAACATGAACTCATCATCATCTCTGTGCATATTTGATTAGATGGGATTTCTCTATGGAATCCCGAACATATTTACTTATGAAGTATTATGTACCTAAGATGATGGTCTCACAGGAGTGGTCTATCAGACGGCAAAAGTATTTCATTTGCTGAGATGATGACAGATGATCCTCAGACATGTAGAGATGAGAGATGTTTTAGACTGTGGATTAATAGTCTGGGAATTGGAACTTACGTCAACAATGTATTTGAGGATGTTAGGAATGGGTAATGATCCTCCACATGGTTACCATTCTTTTGTGCACATTTCCATTTATTTTGTGCATAGTGAAAAAGAAACTAAATGTGACTTCTGTGCTTGTGCAGATGGGTCCTTTTAGAAGTGCTTGACAAGATATCTCCTGGATCAGTTAACTGGAAGCATGCAACTAAACCCCCAATCAAGATGCCCTTTAGAAAAGTAGAGAATTGCAACCAGGTCATAAAGATTGGGTTGCAGTTGAAATTTTCCCTCATCAATCACTGTGGAAATGATATGGTGCAAGGAAACAAGAAGCTCATACTTGGTAGGATGCTCTGTTTTGGTTCTTTATTTTGGAAAAAATGACATACAAACTCTGTTCTTATTATCTACTCTAACCGTTAGGCTTTCAATTTGTGTCGTAAAATGAAATCTATTGACTGATTAAGGTTCGAAGAGACTGCCATTACATCACTGTGGGTTCCACCCATTTACTTGGTCTTTTTAGTATATACAATAATATAGCTCTACTCATCATTGTACTTCTGCTAGTCTTGTTTATTTTTCATTCAGCATTTTTGCACAGATTAGGACATTATTAGATATTTCTTTCTGGAGGATAGCTTGACTCATATGCATTTAGAAGGTAGAAGCATCAACTAATCATATGTCCGAAGGAATTTGTTACTAAACTGACTGCAATCCCAACTTTCTGAAGGCGTTGAATACTAATTCTCTTTTCTATCTTTTTAAGCTTTCCTATGGCAGTTGATGAGATTTAATATGCTTCAACTCCTGAAGAACCTAAGGGTCCGTCGTGGAAAGGAAATAAGTGACGCAGATATCTTGCATTGGGCGAATCGGAAAGTCAAAAGCATGGGAAGAACATCCCACATAGAAAGCTTCAGGGTGAGCCGACCTTTGAAACTTCACCATCCATTATACACCTATTGCATCTTCAATCGAACATCTGATAACATTAATTTTTCAGGACAAGAGTCTATCAACTGGGTTATTCTTCCTTGAGCTCCTTAGCTCAGTGGAGCCGAGGGTTGTTAATTGGAATCTTGTGACCAAGGGTGAAAGAGGTATGAACCACTCACAGTGAGTAAAGTCTGGATCAACTATTTTGTTTCCTCTTTAGCTTTGCTCTTCTTTAGCAACTTTGTAAAGAAACTAACAGTTGTATTAGCTTGTCCAGACCCGGCAACAGCATATATGAAAGGAAAAGTAACTTAATGTGGGAATTTATGCTGTGTTCTATTGTTACAGATGATGAGAAGAGGTTGAATGCCACATATATAATCAGTGTTGCACGAAAGCTTGGGTGTTCTATCTTCTTGTTGCCAGATGATATCATGGAGGTAGTAAATCATCAAAATCTGTCTATTTGATATCTGTTGTTTCTTCATGTGTTAATGGTTGTTAGCTGTTTGTTTGGATTCTTCGAGATCATGTGTTACTTGTTAATATTTGTTGGCTCCAAGCAGGTGAACCAGAAGATGATCCTAACTCTGACAGCTAGCATCATGTACTGGAGTCTGCAAAAACAAGAGGAGGAGATTGCAGAGTCATCTCCAGTCCCGAGTGAAGCCACCTCCATTAGCGTGGGCACTTACGAACTATCATGCGTAACAGGTGAGGATGATGAGTCGTCTGTAAACGGTGATGTCTTCTCAGTGAGTGGTGATGTCTCCAACTTAACCTTTGATGACAATGCTTCGGATACAACAACAACAGTGTCCTCGTATCTTGGGAGCGAGGTGTCTTCAGGGATCACTGAACTGTGAAGAGTTGAGAGGGAAAAAATGTCTGGATGCCAATCTGATCGTTACATTTATTTATATGATCGAGCGTGCGAATGGAGGAGAGCATATATAGTTAGGGAAGAGAGTAGAAAAGACTGAGGTAGGAATTGTAAGTGATGGCCAAAAAAAAGGTAGGAATTGTAAGTGAGAAGAAGAGAGTCCACGTGCTTAGTTTTTCATGATGTCCGTCTGGTTGCCTTTCTCTGGTCTGCGCCTCTTTGCAGCAGGTGGCGGTTGGTGCATTGTTTCGTTGCACCCCAAACCTTACTTAGGCGGCACTAAGAAAGGCGCTGTGTATAGGTATGTACTTATCCGTGTATAATCTGTATCTACTGTCAGTTTTATATAGTCCGATTAATAACCATCGGACTAGCAGCTATCTATATAAACAATTCTATCAATCTATTATAGAGTATTAGTGTTGCTAGAAGACTGCTGAGTTCTGGTAGGCGCTGTCTCTGGCATTCCCTCTGTCAAAATGAGAGTATAACATTTCTTAAAACGAGGATCCTCATATATCTTTTATTTATTTTTTTTAAAATTTTATACCTGCTTCTTAAAACTTCAATATTTTTCATGGTTTGTCTCTGCCTCTCTGGCTCCAAACTAACAAGGAGGGGTCAAAGTCAACTATATGAACGCTTGCCTACGCTAATACTTTTCTAGTCTGCCATACTTGACTCCAAACCCAAACTCCTAAAGCACAAATCTTAGAAAGAAATTTCCGTCAGGAAATTAGCTTATCAAAACGTAGCAATGGAAGACGAGGCAAGGAACTTCATCAAGCTTTGGCTAACGGCGATCGCCTCCCTCTGCTATTGCTACTTGATCTCCTCCAATCTTCCTGCAAAAAAGCTCCGCTTTCTCTTTTTACTCCCCCTCTTCTCTATCTTCACGTTCTTTCCTTTTACTCTCTCTGCCGCAGACCCTACCGGAGTACCTACCTTCTTCTTCTGCTCATGGCTCGCAAATTTCAAGCTCCTCTTCTGCTCATTCGGAACTGGACTGCTCACAGTCTCTGTAGCTCAACATTCCTTCAGCATGTTCGTCGCCTTCGCTTGCCACTCAATCCTACTCAGGCCACAAGAGTCGGCCAGCTTCGCAGAAACCCAAACCACCTCCCTGTTGCTCCATGATTTGGCGTCTGAGCTGCTCATACTTCTGCTCTACTCATTGTCGCCCACGATCAGAGATCTCCACTCTCCTGAGGGTCTAGCCATGTCGTATTCAATCACGCTATACCGTTTTATTGATGCCATCGTCGGATTCTGCATTCACTGGGTTCAAATCGTAATCGGTATTGAGTCGCCGTTCAATCAGCCATACATGACCACGTCTCTGCAGAATATCTGGGGGCGTCGATGTAACCTTATTGTCACCATCGTCCTCCGCCACATCATTTACCAATCCCTGAGACGGTTGGTGGAGTCCACCATTGGTGTACAGCTGACCCCTCTTACAGACGTACTGACAGTGCTCCTCGTGTCTGGTATGCTCCGCAAACTGTTCTACAAGATTATACGTCGTCTTGGAAGCATATGTCGTCGCCTCAACAGGGTCGCGGTGGGGCTTGCAACAGTGTCTTTTGTATTGTTTACTGCCACATTGTTGTTCACCTCGCCATTGGTGTGGAATGGCGCTGATGTGAGGGTTTGGGAGGAGTGCATGACTTAGGTAACAGTAAACGGTACGTATATTATGGAAATGGGTTAAATACCAACTAGCTACCTGAACTTTGAACTTTGGACGTTTTGTAACGAGCTACCCGAACTTTGAAAATTCAAAACGGGCTACCTAAACTTTGAAGAATGTGCAAATAGCTACCTCCGTCCAATTTTCCATCAATTGTCGTCGGAAAGTCGTCGGAAATCTGTCGGAAAGTCGGTGGAAATTCGTTGGAAATTGGACGAAGGTAGCTATTTACACCTTCTTCAAAGTTGAGGTAGCCCGTTTTGAATTTTCAAAGTTCGGGTAGCTCGTAGCAAAACGTCCAAAGTTCAGGTAGCTACTTGGTATTTAACCCTTATGGAAATCTGATATCACCCAGATTGAGATGGATGTGCTGAGTTTCAAATATATTATTGTTGGAATCTAAGTGAACAACAACATGCAATCACCTAAATACACATATTTAGATTACCTCCAGTAGCGATTGCCTTTTGGGGAAGCATAAACGGATCTGTCTAAGGTTGAGATCACGACCTGCCGGACAGGAGGACACGCCACAGTTTGACGGACAATGACTTATAATACCACAACTACTGACTGTTAGGTTGTGAATCCTGATTAATATGTAATAATAATTTATGTATTAATGTTCACGCGTCTCGCGGTTCAACCTATGCGGTGAGGTTGCCGGGGAGCAGCGCCCCGAACCCGTAGGCTGTACTGTACTGTATTTATTCATGTATACATATTCTGTAACAATGTATTTCATTAATAAAAATCCTACTGCCGTGGAGGTTACCCATAAGGGGTGTTACCACGAAAAACTGAGTTTTCTCTCTTCTAGGGGTGGCAATCGTGCCGTGTCGTGTCTAATCGTATCGTGTTATTAATCGTGTCGTGTCTTAACAGGTTTCGTGTCTAAATGAATAATTTCTAAACGTGTCTCAAAACATCAGACACGATTAAGTAGCATATCACACGTGACACGACACGGGACACGATTAACTTTCTTGGAAATTAAAAATCGAAAAACATAACGGATAGACACGACACGATATTACACGATTAACACGACACGATATTACACGATTAACATGACACGATACGACACGATTAAGAACGACTTGATTGATACGAATTTATACGATTAAACACGAAACGACACGTTACATGACACGATTAACACGAAAACATTAATTTTGTATATTTTTCTAAATGTGTCACGATTAGACACGATTAGTTAACCGTGTCTTTATTCGTGTCACATGTATACACGACACGATTAATTAATCGTGTTTTATCGTGTTTATACAGATATCTGCATATCTGAGTTGTTTAGACACGATTATTAATCGTGTCTAAATGTATAAGAGTTGTTTAGACACTGGATCCGTTAAGGTCAAACCCATATACGCTTTAAAGCAGATCGTGTCGTGTCGTTTAATCGTGTCGTGTCAGAAATTGCCACCCCTACTCTCTTCCTTTGCTCTCTTCAAAAAACTGTGTTTCTTATCATTTATGTGCAACTTCTTCATCCGATTTTAGTGTGCTTGTTGTGAATCGATCCCAACAACTGGTATCAGAGCTAAAGAGATTCAACACGACCACTGAAGATGGAGAGTTCGAAGGTTGGAATCGAGAAGTTTGATGGATCCGATTTCGGTTTCTGAAAGATGCAGATCGAAGACTATCTGTACCATAAACATCTTCACGAACCCTTGCTCGGGGTGACACAGGATTGCATGAGAGAGGAACAGTGGAAGCTGAAATATCGTCAGGCCCTAGGGATGATCTGATTGACCTTGTCGAAGAATGTGACATTCAACATCGTCAAGGAGAAAGACTACGGTCGATCTGTTGAGGGCGCTATCAAATATGTACGAAAAGCCATCTGCGGTGAACAAGGTATATTTGATGCGTAGATTGTTCAATTTACAGATGTCTGAAAGTGGATCTGTTACTGATCATATAAACGAGTTTAATATGATTATGAGTCAACTGAGTTATGTGGAGATTAGTTTCGAAGATGAAATTAATGCATTGATTTTGATGTCATCTCTGCCAGAGTCTTGAGATACTGTTATTTCTGCAATTAGTAGTTCCCGTGGTTCTGAGAAACTGAAGTTCAATGAAATCCGAGATGTTATTCTCAGTGAAAGTATTCGCAAGCGAGAAGTGGGAGATTCATCAGGTAGTGCTCTCAGCGTTGTCAGAAGGGGAAGAAGCACTTCGAAGAGTCAGAATCAACATGGTCGATCAAAATCAGAGAATCGAGGAAAATCCAAAACAAAGACAATGTGATTTGTTGGAATTGTGGAGATAAATGACACTATCAGACAACCTATAAGAAACCAAAGAAGAAGCAGAGTCAAAAATCCAAAGATGATACTGATTCTGTAAATTCACCAAAAGACATTGGGGATGCTCTAATCCTTAGTGTGGACAACCCAGTTGAATCCTGGATTTTGGATTCTGGTGCATCTTTTCATTCATCTCCAAGCAATGAATTGTTACAAAATTTCAAGTCTGGAAATTTTGGAAAGGTATATCTTGGTGAGAACAAAGATTTGGAGATTGAAGAAAATGGGGATGTCTGCATAAAGACCCCATCGGGAAACCAATGGACATTGGAGGATGTCAGATATATTCTTGGACTCAAGAAGAATATGATCTATGTTGGTCAGTTGGATAGCACAGGCTACGCAATAGAGTTTGGTAAAAGTTCGTGGAAGATTGTAAAGGCTGCTATGATTGTAGCTTGTGGCACAAAATCTGGAACCTTATACACCACTGCAGGGTGTATAAACATGAATATTGTTATCGCTGAAGGTGCTTCTGGTTCATGTTTGTGGCATAACAGACTTGGACACATGAGTGTTAAGGGAATGAAGATGCTGGTTGCAAAATGAGCTTTAAAGGGTTTGGAATCTGTTGATATGGGTCTTTGTGAGAGCTATATTATGGGTAAACATAAACGAGTACAAAGACTCCGAGAGAGTCGAAGAAAGTGAGGTTGGAAATGGTCCATACAGATGTCTGGTGACCATAGTTTCATCACTTGGAGGATCCAGGTTCTATGTCACCTTCATTGATGATTTTGGCAGGAAGGTATGAGTTTAGTTTTGAAGCACAAGTCATATGTGTTTTCAACATTCAAGAGGTGGAAAGCTGAAATTGATAATTAGACTGGATTGAATATCAAATCTTTGAGGTCTGACAATGGAGGAGAGTATGACAAGTCAGAATTCAAAGCGTTTTGTGCTGCCGAGGGAATCAGATTGATAAGGACAGTTCCGGGTAAGGCTAGGCAGAATGGAGTTGCCGAGAGGAGAAACAGAACATTGAATGAGCGTGCGAGGAACATGAGACTGCATTGTGGGCTGCCCAAGATGTTCTGGGCAGACGCGGTGAGCACAACTGCATACTTGATCAACAGGGGACCATCAACTCCCTTGGGGGTTCAAGATTCCAGAGAATATGTGGACATGAAAGGATCTCAAGTACTCACACGTGAGAACCTTCGGCTGCACGACGTATGTTCATGTTGATCCAGAGAAGAGATATAAGCTTGATGCTAAGGTTGTGAAGTGTTACTTCATAGGCTATGGTTCTGCATGTTTGGTTACAGTTTTTGGGATGACAAGAATAGAAAGATCCTGAGACATTGTGATGTGACGTTTGATGAGTCTGTCTTATATATGGATAGAGAGCAAAAAGTTTTAGAGACTACGAAGCAAGTGGGAGTTGAGATTGAGTTGCAAAACACTCACTCAGAGATGTTACAGAAGATACTCAAACAACTTCAGAGAATGTATAACTATTTGACAAATGATTTTAGGCATCTCAATATATTTTTATATCACTATTAAATTTAATGTTAGGTAAATTAATTCTACTTTATATATATATTAATGATAAAAATATAAATCAAATATAACTTGCTATTTTTTGTTATCATATTTAACATTCTTAAGTATGTACACAATTATGTTTGTTAAATAAAATATTTTGGAAAACAAATATAATACAATAATATTATATTTTATAAAACTAAGTATATAATACACATGTTATATTTTATTAACAGTATTTTAAATAGTGTATACGTATATAATTTATTAAATTATATTTGTGTATATAATCTTCATATATTGTTAATTATGAAAACAAATAAATAAGAAACAAATAATTATTACTAAATAAAGTGTTTATAAATGAGTTTTTTTATAGTTGTATTACTCAATAAATTTAACATATAAGTTATGAATATACACTATAAATCATAAACATAATATATATTAAAAAATAAATTGAATAATATTAATAAGAAAAACGCTTTCATTTTATACTATTTTTAATATAATAATATAATTAAAAAGTAATTTTTTTTATCGGAAAATTTGCTTTACTTTAAGAAATAAAACGACGTGACCCTAAGTCACGGGAGTTCATACATCATAACATTAGCTACTAAACATACAAACGGGAGTGGAGGTCTTTCGACCCAATCGTTAAGGCACACTCCCATTCTTGATTGCTTTGCTATCCAATTTGCACATTCGTTGCTCGTTCTTGGAATAGCTCGCCATTGCACTTGCTCAATTTGTCTAGCGAATGCTCGAATATTCGGTATTATTGTCCCTAGTCTCCAATGTATCGGCTCATCTATGAGTTGCTGGTGAACCGTTTGTGCGTCCGTTTCTATGATGATGTGTTGCCATCCCGCTTGAATTGCTAAACGAACACCTTCATGGATGGCCAACGCTTCCACCGTTTCTATGTCATCGCTCATTTGCCCCCGGTTCATCCCTACCACTAGTTTGTCGTCCTTGTCCCGTGCTACAACTCCAATGCCCGCTCTTTGCGCTTACTTGCACCATGAGGCATCGCAGTTTATATTGATTGTGTCACCCGTCGGGGGTTGCCATTGTTGGTTCGGTCTCTCCTCTTTCGTGCGCAATGGTTGTGGTGTTCGGTTGATCCCTATTTGCTCCTCGTAGGCTTGCTTGATCTCCATTATCGCTCTCCTCGGATTTGGTTGTTTTGCTTCAAACGCCGCGGAGCACCTAGTCTTCCATATGTGCCAACACGTTATTAGAATTTGGGCCCACCTCTTATCGCTCGTAGTTTCTCCCCCATGCAGCTCCACTTTTCTTCTCATTAGCCATTCAACCCTATCGAGCTCATTCGGTCTACCCACTCGGTTCCCTAGCACTCCATTCCAAATTTGATATGTCCATCCGCACTCCAAGACCGTATGTTACCGTGTCTCAACTTCACCGCATATTGGGCAATTCGGAAGTGTGTTCATCCCCCTACGCACCATGTTTGCTTTAACGGCTATGGAATTTATTGCTAGCTGTCATATGAAGTTCTTCACCTTTGGTAAGACCTTTGCCTTCCACATGTCTTTCCAAAACGTGTCTCTATGATTAGGGTTCGGTATTGGCCTTTGTTTAGATCGCTCCCGTATCTTGTGGTAGACCGATCGGACTTGAGGTTGTCCATCCTTAGTGTGTGGCCAACCGGTCTCTTCCCCCGTCTCGTGGTAGGGGTATATTAAGTATATGGGTTGCATCTTCTCCATCTACTAGGCTCCGCACTAGGGTCTCATTCCATGTGTCATTCAGGTACATTAGCTCACTTACTCTTAGAATACCTCCGTGCTCCACCATGATATTATCGTTCACCCTATTTGTCTCTTTCGTATAAATCCACGGATCCTCAAAGACTCGGATATTTTCTCCCGAGCCAATCATCCATAACTCTTCCTTCTTGATCACATCTCGGCCATGTAATATGCTATTCCATCCCCATGAGGCTTTGGCCTCCCTTTAGGACTTGCGCACATATGGTGTCGGGATCGGTCATTATGCGGTTCGCCATTTTGGTTAGGAGTGTCGTGTTGAAACTTTGGAGTTCCCGAAAGCCTAGTCCCCCAACCTCTTTTGCTTTTGTTAGGACCTCCCACCTCCTCCAATGTGTCCTCTTCCCCTCCGATGTTTGCCTCCACCAAAAGTCCCCAATAAGAGAATCTATCTCCGAGAACCATGTTTTGGGGAGACGGAAAACGCTCATTACGTACGTGGGGATCGTCGTGATGATCGCCTTTATTAGCACTTCCTTCCCCGCTTAGGTTAGGGTTTTCGGCCTCCAACCACCTAACTTGTCCCTGATTTTTGTTTTCAAGAATCCCAATGTCTTCTTCTTTGGCCATCCCCATATCGATGGCAAGCCTAGGTATATGCCCGGGTCCCCCGTGCTTTTGATATGTAACTCGTCTTCCACTCCCTTTTTGTCATTCAGACATGCACCCTTGTTAAAAATAATGTTTATTTATCCCTGTTTATCATTTGGCCCGATACCTGGCAATAAGATTCTAGTATGCTCCAAAGACCTCTTGCATTCACAGGTGATCCTCTTATGAAAAACAGTGAATCATTTGCAAAAACCAGATGGTGGAGTTCTGGGAAGTTTCTCCTTAGGGTGATCCCCTGAATAGCACCTTCCCTAGCTGCCCCTTCCATTCTTCGTGATAGCACATCCGCAAGTAAAATGAACAAGTAAGGTGATAGAGGGTCACCTTGTCTTGTTCCCCGTGTTGGCCGTATGGAGGACGTTCTTTCCCCATTCACCACCACTTGGTATGTGGTCGATGCTATGTATTCCCTTATCCAGCTCAACCATTGCTATGCAAAGCCTCGTTTCCTTAATGTACTGATTAAGAACTCCCACTCCACACTATCGTAAACTTTCTGCATATCAATCTTGAGTGCGCATTCGACTTTATGTGCGTGGCGGTTCATGTTCAAATGGTGGAAAACCTCGTGGGCTACCATTATGTTATCCTGTATGTGGCGACCTGATACAAATGCACTCTGGAAAGGAGTGATAAGCTCTGATAGATAACATTTCAATCTATTCACCAACACTTTTGATATGATTTTATACAGGAAATTACAGCAGCTTACTGGTCTAAAATCAGCAGGCCTCATCGGGTTTGGTATTTTTGGAATCAGTACTATGTATGTATTGTTATTGGGGTTTAGAAGAGTACCTGTTCTAAAGAAATCCTTGACCTAGGTGATGACGTCGACCCCTACGGTGTTCTAGTTTCTTTGGTAAAACAGACCCGGGAACCCGTCCGGACCCGGTGCGCGTGATCCGCCCATTTGGTATGTGGCTGCCCTAATTTCAGTATCTGTCACCTCCCTCGTCAAGTCGGCATTCATCTCGGGTGTAATCTGATTCGGTACATATCTGAGGAACTCATCCCCCAGTTCGGTTTGTTCTGAGGTGAACATGTCTCCAAAGTATCTATGGATCTCATCGGCTATTCTCCCTTCCTCATCAATCCACTCCCCGTTCTCACCCCTTAATCTGCATATTTGGTTCCGTCTCCTCCTTTCTATGGTGGTATGGTGGAAGAATGTTATGTTACGGTCCCCATCTTTAAGTCATTTAACCCTCGACCGTTGTTGCCAATATTTTTTCTCCCTCGTCCAAAGCCGTTGGAGTTTGCCTTTCAATCTTTTCTCTTCTCGTACCTCATCCTCGTTCATCCCCCCTTGCATGTTTCGCCTTAGTGTCTCCTTCATTTTTGTAATCTCGTGCATATTATTGTTGAAACTCTTTTTGCTCCACTCATTCAATTTGGTTCGGCACCTATATAGTTTCTTGTACCCCTTTTGGATTTCTCTTCCCGTTGTTTTCCCTTCTCATGCTCGTTTGATTACCTACTTGCATTCCAGGTTTTCGAGCCACATAGCCTCAAATTTGAACTGTTTCGTATCTCTCCTTTTAGGTTGCTTGAATTGGACCACCATTGGGGCATGGTCCAATCCAATGGATAGTTCGTTTATGCATCTCGTATTTTGGTACCTTGTCGCCCAATCCGTGTTTATCAATACACGGTCTAGGCGTTCGCTTATTCTCTCCGTTCCGCTCTGGTTATTGTACCATGTGAACGAGTTCCCCTTTGCTCCCATGTCCTCCATACCTAGGTCATCGATTACTTGTTTGAACTCGTCCATTTGTCTTTGAGATTTTCTTCTACCACCTTGTTTCTCATGTGGGTGACATATGGTGTTGAAATCACCAAGTATCATCCATCCTCCCCTTCGTCCTCTCCCATTGATCGTAGGAATTTCCAAAGTTGTGCTTGTTCTCGCGCCTCCGTACTCGCATATACCCAAGTGGCAAATGTTGGTTCGGCTTGGTGCTCAAATTGCACCTCACAATCAATGCAATGCAGGTCGAAATACAAAACTGACACCCTTGTTCCCTCCTTCCACCACAATGCTAGCCCTCCTGACGTACCATTCAGGCTAACATAGTAGTTGGTGTCCATCCTCTTCCGTGTTCGTATCTTATCGCAGTAGGTATCCCCATTTTTTGTTTCCATTATAAACATGATGTTTGAGCGGTACCTTTTATTGAGGTCTCGTAGGTGTTGAACTGTCAAGGCAGACCCCAAACCCTGACAATTCCATGAAATGACACTCATTGGGCACCCGTGGCTATTTCGGGACAGCCACCAGAACCCGTCATGTTCTTGTTTTCCTCCTCCCTTTTCTTAGTCTCATTCGTGTTTTTCACTGTTCTTTTCTTTCGATTAGTGTTTGCCATGCTCGCTCTTCGCCTCAGGATTTTTTGCACCTTTGGCTCACTTGTCTCGGTCACCTCCCTAGGTGTCCTCTGTCTCTTCGGCCCCGGTTGCTCCTCCATGTCCTCCCCGGTCTTTTTTAGTGTCATCTTATCGAGGTAAGGTCTCAATCCGTATGTGGGGGTTAGTATCATGGAGTTGGGTGAGTTGGGGGTGTATCAGGCGGGTTCTCCATAATGTAAGTTTGGATTGGTATGGTGAGCTCGGTCGGGTAGGGTTGGGTGGGATCGGCCGGTTGGTGTTGGGTTGGGTTGTCGGGTAGGTATGTTATCACGAGTTGGTTTGGTTGTGTGGGGTGTGGGGTTGATTTTGTTTGTGGGTTCTTGGTTGTGGGGGTTAGGGTTGTATTGGTGGGTTCAGTCGGGATGAGGTGGGGTGGTTTGTAGTGATAGGTGGGTAGGTGAGCATTGGTTTGTTTGGGTTGTTTCAAAGTGGGGGTATGTCTAGGTTCAGTCAGTTCGGCTTGGTTGATGCCCACGGTGGTGTTGGTTCGAGTACATGCCTGGTTGATAGTATTTGGGGTTCTCGACTTTGACTTCTATGGAGGATTAGGGCTCTCGTGTTGGGAGGTTCTTCATATAGTTGTTCGGTGTGCCCTTGGTCATGGGTTGCCTCTATCTCCATTGGTTCGGTCTCCATGTTGTCATTCGACTTATTTTTGGGCATCTCCTCGGGACCCTTGTATTTGGTATTTGTATCCCTATGTTGTCCGTGTGTGTGAGCCTTATCCCGAGTCCTTTCCCTCACCTCTGCCATTATATCAAACCAAGATCTCCTCTCGGCTTGTCTTTGTGGTGATCCATATTTCTCATCACCTCCCACAGTTTGTCTTCCCGTGGCTTGTTTTGGTCTCACCCCCACAAGCCACGGTCCATACATTGGTACACCTTGATCATGTTCCGCGAACCGTACCTCTTTTTTGCATGCTTGAGTTGTGTGGCCTAGCATGCCACACCCATAACAGTAATCAGATAATCTTTCATATTTAATTGACGCTCATTTATCTCCTCCTTGTGAGTTTTTCCACCAAAACCCTATCATCAACGGTTTATCCCCATCCACTTCTACTCTCATCCTCATATAGTTTTGGCTTATGCGCCCTACATGCTTTTCAGTTTCTAGGTAATTTCCTATCATGTTTCCTATCTTCCAGCCATTAGTATCACTAAATTTCTCCAGACCTAGATCATGTACTTGTATCCAAAATGTTAGCTTTTAAAAATTCACCTCCTTCACGCCCAGACTCGGGTCTCTTCTCTTGATGTTCAATATATGGTCATTTACTGACCATGGGGATCTGTATAGAATCTGAATTGCATCTTCTTGTCGTTCAAAGTCGAACAACATTATTCCCTCCTCCAATTCTGAGATTGAGACCTTCCCATATCTTGCCCAAGCAGACCGTAGTACCCCACTGATTGTATTTGGCTTGATCGTTTTCTGCGAGAGAACTGTTGGTTTTAGGATAATGGGTCGCCCATTTACATAAGCCCAGTTGTGTATCTGGCCTTAAAACCTATCCCTCTATATATCAGTATATATAGGGGTGCTCAGGGTTTGGAAAATCTGATGATGACAGTGATGCTCTACCGCCCTACAGTTTAGACAGAGGTCAGTAACTGTGGTATTTTAGGTCATTGCCCGTCAAACCGTGGCACGTCCTCCCGTCCGACAGACCGTGATCCCAACCTCAGGCAGATCCGCTTCCGCTAAGGCAATCATTCAGGGAGGTAACTTAATTATGTGTTATGTTGTACCTTAATCGATTGCGTGTTTTGTACATCAATTTCCAACATTGGTATCAGAGCCATAGTAGGTCGGTTTCCAAAGTGTCGGATTCAAAGAGGAATCCCCACGATGTCATCGTGACCGCGACGGGATCGAAATTGGGAAAAGCAGCCCCATCGAGGCCGAAATAGGGGCGGCCGCGACCTTCGTGGCCGCAGCTCAGCCCTATCGAGGCCAAAATAGGGGCGGTCGCGGCCTTCGTGGCCGCAGCTCAGCCCCTACTGGCCACGCTCAGGTCGGCCGCAACCACTATGGTTGTGGCCCTGCGACCCAAGGGAGGGTCGGCCAGTGGTGGCCGACCCAACCCTGTGGCCAGCCTTCTCGGTTGGCCACCATTAAAGGCTGCGGAGCTGCTAGGGTTCAAAACCCTAGCAGCTTGCCATCTCCTTCGTAAGGAGATGGCACTGTTTGGACCGGTCTGAGTGACCGGTCCAAACCGATCTGGTCTGATAAGTTGGACCAAACCGTTTTAAGCTGGTTCGGTTGGCTGAGACTGACCGAACTGGTTGGCTGAGCCTGACCGGACCGGTTCAGACCGGATTGGATGACTCAGTGCTGTTCAGACCGGTAAGCTAATTCGGAGGCCCCGGGCCACCTGAATTGGTCTGAAACAAATTTGGTGTCGATCCTGGATCCTCTGTAGGTCCTAGTGGTTTATTTCAGTCTGGTAAATGTGCCCGGACCCTTTCATAAATAATTTTTGGGCTAATTTAATTAATTGTTGGACCAATTTAAATTGTTGGGAGAGCCTTATATTGCTTTATGTTGCATGACTGGATAGGTAGAACGTTGTATGGGTTCTTTGAGTTCCCTGGTTTACTTTGTGTTTTCTGCAGACTAGATAGTTTTGCCTTACTTTATCTGATTGACTCTTGACTCCATGACTGGTATAATTGACTAGGTTGTGATTGTTGAGATCCCAACATAGTGTGTGAAATTGGTCTAACATGTTAATTATTTTTATTTGTTGAGACTTTAGTCCCTGAATTTTTATTTGTTGAGACTTTGGTCTCCAAATTTTTATTCATGGTGATTTTGATCCCCAAACTTTTGGTTAGGGTGACTTTAGTCCTCAAAGTTTTGAAAATTACAAATTAGCCCCCAAATTAATTTATTTTTGAAAGGTATCAATATATATGCGTGTGTATTGAACTGTGTGTTTGTTACCTTACTTGCATAGGATAGATTACCTTGTAGGGAGATCTAGTTCTGGCATAGTCTAGGTAGCAAACCTTTAGGATTGTCCTTAGTATCCTTTCGGAAGTTTGGATGTGTACAAACTACACCTAGGAAAATGTTCCTGAGTGTGAACCGGTCGGTTAGTCTGCGAGGTTCTCCGAATTTTCTTGAATAATTCTAGGACAATTGTTTTGTGTAAGAGTCGGACACTTTGGTTTAGTGCGATATGTTCGACTCCGGTCCTTTGAGGGTTGTTGGTATAGACTGTGTATCGATTGATAGTAGTGACTTTAGGGCATGCTTAGAGATGGGGAGTGCTTCTCGGCATAGATAGGGTTGTCCCCCGGGTTTAAGTATGTTCTCAAGTTTGTCCTATCGGTCTGAGACTTGTCTTTTACATGCAATAGAACATTGTTCCTTGTGTCTCCATGATCCTATTAGAATTTCCTTTAGTTAGAGAAATTAGGCTGTCATGTAGGACATCATCGCTTAGTTGGACAAAGGTCTTAGAGTTAATGGTGAGCATCTATAAAATCCGGAGAAAGCATATGAAGATGGTCCTAAGTAGAAATTCATTAACCCCATCAAGAAGATTATGAAAAGACCCGATTCTGGAAAAACGAATCAGTAGAAGACTTTCCATTTGAGTGGGAGGCTAATGATGCTGAAACGTGTGCCATGATGCTGAGTACGGTGGATGAGTTTGAGCTTAACACACAGCTAAAGGGCTATGGGATACTTTGCAGGCTAGAAATGGTTCTATACGACTGCTTAGTTTGCTCACTCAACATTAAGTTTGATTCATACATGATGAATCCTCAGCACTCCGCGAGATAGTATCTGAGGCATATGGCCAACATGATTGTGAAACTCAAGGAGAACGGTCAGTCAGTGACCGATGAGCAGCAAATCCAGGTTGTAATCCGCTCTTTGCCTAACTCTTAGAAATAGATGAAAATCTAAATAACTCATTCTAAGGCCCTCATTACCTTTGAACACTTTCGAAGGCACTTTGATTTGAAGAGGACAGACCCAAGGTCGCTGGACCTAAGGTTGAGGTGCGTGTGGCGCCATCCTCTAGACCTAAGAAGAGTCACTGAAGGCGAAAGAGTAATGCACAGCGCGATGGCGCAAATGCATTGAAGGCAAAGTAGACAAAGACTGAGGTGAACCCAATGACTCCTCCGAAAACATCACCGCGAAAATGTTTACGTAAGGCCGAGAAGCCTAAGTACAGGAAATGCTCCAACTGTGGCCAGGGGGTACACTTTGTGAAGGCATGTCCTGAATCGATCCGACCTAAATGTCTTATTGGCTATTAGTGAACTTTGTGTTTCTAGTACAGATATGTTGACTGAGTCATGTCCTTTGTGGATTTTAGATTCACGATCGACAAATCACATAGCTAGGGATCGTGACGTTTTCGTAGAGTACCATAGAGTCCCGTGAGAAATTAGGTGGATTTACATTGACAACAACTTTCGTGTTGAAGTCGAAGGGATTAGAACTCGTGAGCTGTGCTTGCGCGGCGGTAGAGTTTTAGTCTGAAGTCATATCTTCTATGCTCCGCAGATTCGCCCATATGTTATTTCAGTCTTAGGATTAATGAAATTCGGTTTTATATTATCTTTTCATGAATCTTCCGTCCAATTGTTTTAGGTTCAAATTCATTTGGCTTTAGTATTATTTCTGGTGGATTTATTGTTTCGGATTTGGATTCAGGCAACAATAATAATTTCATATTTTTTCTTCTACTCGAGGATATGTTTGCTATATGAATGAAAGACAAACTAGACTTGACTACAGAATGCAGCGGCTAGCCCATTGGGGTTTGCTCTCCTACATTCCACAAGTGGAGTCGTCTACTTGTGTAAGTTGTCTAGGAGAAAATTCCACCGGAATGCCTTTTGGTTAGACACCTAGAGCCGAATTTCCCTTGCAATTCATCCATTCTGATGTCTGTGACCCTCTTAGTGCTAGGGTTCGGCACGGAGCGCAAATTTTCATTACATTTACAGATGATTACGCCTGTTAGATAGGAGGGTAAAGGCCCTCCACCCTGATTGTGGAAGAAGAGTACCTTTCAACGGAATTTAACAGTTTATGTAATGAAAAAGAGATCATTCATCAGTTGACGATCCCCTACACCTCTCAGAAAAATAGTTTTGCAGAGAGGCGCAATAGAACACTCCTTAAAATGGTTCGGTCAATATGGTGCAGACTCAATTGTTGATTTCCTTATGGGGAAACGCTTTGGAGACTGATGCCTACATCCTGAACTATGTGCCGACGAAGACGGTTAACTCCACTTCATATGAGTTTTGGTCTGGAATAAGTTCTGGACCTTCACCATATGCGCCCATAGGGGTGTGCCGCTTACACTCATGATTTCTCAAATAAGTTTGGGAAAGATTGGACCTAGAAGAAATAAGAGTATTTTTGGTTACTATGATACCTCTAAGAAGAATGGATGAAAGTAATGGAAGATGAGATGAACACTTTGGACTAGATGGAATCTATAAGGAAGAACGGTATTTGGACACTGGTCAACCTTTGAGAGTACATAGAGCAATAGAGCTAAATGGGTTCTTAAGATTATGGCTATTGGAGTGAGTCTAGACTTGGAACTGCACTAGATAGACGTTAAGACTGTCTTCCTCAATGGTGAGTTAGAATAAGAGATCTAAATGGAGCGGTCTGAATGCTTTGTGCAGAAAGACCATGAGTACTTAGTATGCAAACTTCACAAATTGATCTATAGTCTGAAACAGTTCGCTATGTAGTGATACCGCAGAGTTCATGATTTGTTCGTGGAAAATGGATTTCTCTTGAAGGATGAGAATCATTGTGTGTACACCAAAAGGGTCTGGACCGAACTTTGTGTTTATGATTCTATATGTAGATGACATACTCATAGTTGTAAATAGCTTGGAGTTCCTCACACAGATAAATGTATGATTGTCTTCTCTGTTTGGGATGAAGGACATGGGTGAGGCGGCGCACATCCTTGGGATTTAGATCTCGAGAGATCGTCGTAGGAGGCAGTTGTGGCTTTCACAGGAAAGCTACATAAACAAAGTGTTGAAAATGAGTAACTGCGTACCAATTGAAACTCCAGTTTACGTTGATTAACCTCTCAAAATGGATATATGGACCAGATAAATAAATTCTGTAACTAAGTGCAGTCGGAAGCCTGATGTGCGCAATAGTGTGTACTCAGCCTAATATTTGTCATGCAGTCGGCATGGTATGTAGGTACCAAGCTGAACCTGGATTGAAGAAATGGTAGGCAGTTAATAGGATCATGTGATATCTTAAGGGCATCGTCATGCTTTGTGCTAGAGACTTGCTAGAGATCCGAGAATCTCTGGATGACTGGGTATAACGATGCGAACTATGGTGGTGACTTTGATGAGAGAAAACCCACCTCGGGCTTTATGCTCTACTCTCCGATGATGTCATATCGTGGATGAGCAAGAAGCAGTCGCGCATTGTGTTGATCGTCATTGAAGCCAAATTTGTGGGTCTTGTGTGGCCCACTCAGTTGGTTGTATGGCTGAAGAGACTTCCGGATTGATTGCTGAGTCATTGGAGTCGCAATCTCCATGATATAGAAACTCAAGTATCATAACAAGTCATAGCAAGTAGATATCAATCGAAACTATGTTAGAGACGTGGTTAGACATAAGGTGATGAGTTTGAAGTACTTGTCTACGGATGAGATGGTTGTGGACCGTCTCTCCGACCTTGAAGAGGTAGTCTTTAGTGAGGCATGTGTAGTCTCTAGGACTGTGTAGACTTAGTTGATGTACTTCATTGGTTTTATTTCCCATACAATGTTCTTTAACTTGAATTATATTTGAGTGTGCATGTTTTCACAGTTTGAGTATTTTGTGTGTTCTTACTGTGATTATTTATTGACATATGTCAAAGTGGATTAGATCGCCCTATCACACGGGTGATAGCTTCTATGTCTTTGTGGCTAGGTGAGGTTGGTGATAGTTTCTAGTTCTGGAAGTCTGTTGGGATGACCGGAAAGGACTTTGTGTCCGGAACTATCTGATTTCGCACTACGACGGATTATGGTCTGTCAATCCACTCAGGGGTCGGATGGGAGTCTTTGTGACTTTTGGTTCGGGTACTTTGTGTGCCTGATGGACATCTGTACAGCATATGGACATATGCTCCATGGGAGAGGAGATATGCTGTAGCGCGCGTTCCATACAGCGGCGCACCCAAATACGACCATGGGTATGACCCGAGATGTGATCTTAACTCGGAGTCGTGTGAGACCTAGAGCTCTTTGTATAAGATTCGCGTATGTACCCTCAGTACTCTGAACAGAGACTTGAGGTTCAGTTCAGTGTTTGCTATCTTAGTCCGTGCTCGATGGGCCTTCGACGTATTCCGCCCGGGTCCCGGTTCTAGAAAAGCGAGTTGAATTGTGATGATCGTTTTGTGGGAAGAGGATGGTCATTATGGGATCTTCTCGATATTGTGTCCACTAGGTGGCCAACAACTGCGGCATCGGCTGCGGTTGTGGGCGCAATACATATATAGGTCTGAAAGATCCTTGTGCGGTCAGACCTGGAGAAAGATTACATGACCAATGGTGCAGGGCACACTTCCACTACTGGTGTGGGATCCGCGGGTCGCTACGTATTCTTAACCGGTGCGTAGCACTTTGCTCGTTGTGTCTGTCGGTCGCACGGCTGCCTCCTCGTATGTGACTTTACTGTATAATGAGATTCGTTCTCTTTGTGCTGGCTTAATGAATGAGCGTCCCCCACTTTGTGCGAATGAGAGATGTTGGTTTTAGGATAATGGGTCGCCCATAAGTGGGAGCCCATTTACATAAGCCCAGTTGTGTATCTGGCCTTAAAACCTACCCCTCTATATATCAGTATATATAGGGGTGCTCAGGGTTTGGAAAACCTGATGATGATGACAGTGATGCCCTGCCGCCCTACAGTTTAGACAGAGGTCAGTAGCTGTGGTATTATAGGTCATTGCCCGTCAGATCCCAACCTCAGGCAGATCCGCTTCCGCTTCCGCTAAGACAATCGTTCAGGGAAGTAACTTAATTATGTGTTATGTTGTACCTTAATCGATTGCGTGTTTTGTACATCAATTTCCAACAAGAACCTTTCTCATCTACCACTTCTCATTTTGGACTTGTTGGTTTGAGTCAAGGTTGACAACTTGCACCCCGGGTATGTTTGTGCCGCTAGAACTAGAACCGATGTTCATCATCCTCGTGGGTTCAGAGCCTTCACCTCGGGTGGCAACTTCCAGCAGAACATGAAAATAAGGGCGATCGAATATGGTAATGTATGAAAATGTGTTGATTCCTATTCCACGCAGGCTTCGGGTCTCGTATGCTGGCTAGGGTCAGTGCTTGGCGTGCCCCTCGTTCTGGACGTTCGTCGTCATGCTCAGCTTGGACAACAGTTTCCATGAGGCAGTGACTGACCTCTGTTCCCTGCGTGCAGCCTCACTGCGTTGCAGAGGACCTCTGATGACGACAGGAGCTCAGGGCAGCTCCTCCCTTCCGCCCTGCCTTTTTAACTCCGGGCTCCTCCTTGCCGAAAGTAGCTCAGGGTAGCTCCTTTTCTGGTGTCGGAGTTTGGCCTAACTTGGTCGGTGGTGGTTGCGTCTCCAGCTAGTCAAGTTTCAATTTAAAATTTTCCAAAATGTTGTTTCCTTCGTTTGCGTCGTTCGTTGTTCAATTCTGCATGAAGATGTCCCCTCAGCTGCAGTTCTGAGCGGTGATTGGTTAATTTTGTTGACAATAAATGCCAAGGAAGCCAGGACACTTCAGTTGGCCAGATTCGATTTGAGAGATGACTATTTATAATTTAAACTTTAAAGTTTAAATTTATATAACAGATGAGCTATATTATATAATTATATAAGAGAATCTATAATAGAGTTTCCCTGTTGGCCGGCTGTATCCGACTTTTCCGCACTTTTTCTAGGCCTCCATAGTTGACTTCAAAGTTTAGTTCAAACCGAAACTCTAAAATGGAATCTTAAAGAGACAGTTCCATCTGAAAATCTTATCAAAGCGTAGCAATGGAAGACGAAGCGAGGAACTTCATCAAGATTTGGCTAACGGCGATCGCCTCCTTCTGCTACTGCTATTTGTTCTCCTCCAGTCTTCCTAAGGGAAAGCTTCGCTTTCTCTCTCTACTCCCCGTTTTCTGCCTCTTCACGTTCCTTCCTTTTACTCTGTCCGCCGCCCTACCTACTGGAGTTACCGCCTTCTTTTTCACATGGCTCGCCAATTTCAAGCTCCTACTATTCTCCTTCGGTGCAGGGCCTCTCTCAGTCTCGGTAGCCCAACATTCATTCTGCAAGTTCGTTGCCTTCGCTTGCCTCCCCATCAAACTCAGGTCAAAAGAGTCAACCAGCTGCACGGAAGCCAAAACCACCCCCCTGTTCCGCCTCAATTGGGCAGCCAAGCTGATACTTCTTGCTCTCCTCATTGCGGCCCATGATCGCAAAGATCTCATCCCTCCTAAGACGCTACCCGCGTTGTATTCGCTCATGTTATACCTTTTTATTGATGTCATCATCGGATTCTGCATCCATTGGGTGCAAATCTTGGTCGGTATAGACCTTGAATCACCGTCCAATGAGCCATACATGGCCACGTCGCTGCAGGATTTCTGGGGACGCCGATGGAACCTTGTTGTCACCAACACCCTCCGCCACACCATTTACCAGCCCCTGAGACGGGCGGTGGAGCCCACCATTGGGGTACAAATGGCCCCACTTCTAGCCGTGGTGGCTACGTTTCTCGTTTCCGGTCTGATGCATGAACTGTTGTTCTACCAGATAATGCGTGTTACACCCTCGTGGGAGGTTACGTGGTTCTTCTTGTTCCATGGGATTTGCGTGGCGGCTGAGGTCGGAACGAAGGCAGTGGTTGGGGACAGATGGCGTCTTCATAGGTTCGTGTCGGGGATTGCAACGGTGGCTTTTGTATTGTTTACGGCCACATTGTGGTTCTACCCGCCATTGGTTAGGAACGGTGCTGAGGTGAGGGTTGTGGAGGAGTGCAAGACATTTGCACGACTATTATTGAAGTTTAAACTCTAATACCACAAATACTGTGAGTTTGCGGGCTGAATGTTAGATGTTATAGTGTAATTACATTTACTAGATCATAATATTTCATTAAACAAGTCACATTTCACACACTTGTTTGAGTATATTATGATTCACTGTATCGGAAATTAATCGGTTGCTTAGAGGCGAGCAATGGGGGGTCAAAGGGGCAACGCCCCCTTTGCAAGGGTCCGGGGTCAACGCCCCTGGTCTGGGTCCCAGGCGCGGGAGCCCCTGGTTGGGTTCAAGGGGCAGAGCCCTTGGCTGGGGTCAAAGGGGCAACGCCCCCTTTGCAAGGGTTCGGGGTCAACGCCCCTGGTCTGGGTCCCAGGCGCGGGAGCCCCTGGTTGGGTTCAAGGGGCAGAGCCCTTGGCTGGGGTCGAGCTGATTTTTTTTTATTTTTGATAAAGTAACTATGCTAAAAATTCATTATAAATTTGAAATTTTGGAATTAATTATTTAATTTTTTACCTCAAAATTTCCGGATTTTGGACACTTGCTTTGGAGTCAATTTTCAACCGAAGTGGTGCAATAACTTTGGCGCCAAGATATCTTCCAAAGAGGTTCTTCTGCTTTTGCGCCAAGATTCGACTGAATATGTGTAGTTCCTTTGGCGGCAAGTCTGTTCCAAAGGGGAAACTCTATAAATTGGACAAGGTTCATGTTCGAATAGATCACCATAAAGCATACATTCGTTCTCAAGTTCTGGTTTAGACAGATTCTGATTTTATCCAATTGAAATTTTGGATGAACCACCAAATAGTTTTGATCTGAAAGTGTCGTCACGACTTCAGATCAATCCAAGAAATCCTCTCGAAGTTCTATATTAAATTTATGAAATATTATCAAACGAATTTTACATATATCGTTGGGTTTTGATGAAAGGACTTATGATTACGGTTACGGTAGGGTGCGTGTATTATGATTATAATTATTGTAACAGTGGTTATTAATTACGGTTCTATCTATATATTCATAATCATTAACATGTGTGAAAGTAATGATATATCATGAATGTTATTTTAATAAATACGTAAATTTATGTTACAAATAACAAAAATATTCAACACTAATATTATTCAAAATTAATATTAACATCATTTAATTAGAGTTCGTTCTGGAATACTAAATCCGTGAAATTGTAAAAATCTTACTTTTATTAATAGTATATACTAATAATAATCAATGGTGTGACTAAAATTACGGGTAAAACATTCATCATCGTAATCACACTACATCATAATGGTACGATTAACCATATAAAAATGGCTGAATATAACCATAGTTTTTCGATTTTTTACCACAACATTATCAACCTTAAACTTACAATCACATTAGTCAACGCCTAGTCCCCAAAGTCTTAGTTATATTTAAATTGTATTTATTTCAATGTATTAGTTAAAACAATCATGTAATTTTTAATAGAGTTAAATACCAAGTAGCTATCTGAACTTTGGTTGTTTTACAATGAGCTACCCGAACTTTGAAAATTCAAAACGGGCTACCTCAATTTTGAAGAATGTGCAAATAGCTACCTCCGTCCAATTTCTGACGACTTTCCGACGACTTTCCGACGACTTTCCAATGACTTTTGGCGACTTTCCGACGACAGTTGACGGAAAATTGTACGGAGGTAGCTATTTGCACATTCTTCAAAACTGAGGTAGCCCGTTTTGAATTTTCAAAGTTCGGGTAGCTCGTTGCAAAACATCCAAAGTTCAGGTAGCTACTTGGTATTTAACTCTATTTAATATCATATTAAAATATGTTAATACATGTTTATATATATATATATATTATAGGGTAAAATACGACATTGCCTCTAAAGTTTATGTCGATTTTAAAATTCTCTCTTAAAGTTTAAATTCGCATATAATGTTTGTACATAATGAAAAATTATCAGTCATTCAGTAAGTGGTGATTTTTCATCATGCTCAAACATTAGGGAAGACTTTAAAATTTAAGAGAGAATTTTAAAATTAGTGTAAACTTTAGAGGCATTATCGTATTTTAATTTATATTATATTTATATATATAATGTTTGCATGGAAATTGTATTAAGATATACGAATATATGTATAATATATATATATATATATTTCCGGACAGTCGAAGAGGTATTTCCACCATTAAAGTTAAGTCACTTGTTATTTAAGCTTTGTCATCAAATGCTTAATGCTAATAATACCATGTGGATGGGCACATATGACATGTTTTGTACGTCACGTCATAGTTTATTTCGTCAAATCAATTCCTAATAATGATCGAGATTCGATACTGACGAAATACATTTGTTTATTTGAACTTAAAGAATCTACTGGCATGGCACCCTTACATTTTTGTGGAGAAAAGTCTGTACATCCCGTCCCGAGCTCATTCCAGTCAGCTACTATCGCAATAGATAATAATAGCGAATGAATTGAAAATTGGAAAATACATTTTATGTTCAGATAAACACTTAATGTAATTAATTAATTAATTAATGATGTTACAGGGTGAGATTGTTTGGGTTGATGTAAAAATTGACTCAAATTTGGCACAGAGGAAGAAATATCTGTTTGTTGTTTTTACTAACTTTCTGGTAAGTTTTTCAAAAAGTAAACATTCTAAAAAATTATTTAGAAAAGTATATGTCAGAATGTTTTTACTAACTATCTGGTTGTTGATTTCACCAATCACTATTTAAAACACTACTTAAATTTTTACATATCGTATGTATATGTTTTTACGTATCCTATTATACGATCAGTTTAAAAGTAAAAAATTAACACCTAGTTAGCGTCATTTAATTCGTAATTAAATTATCTATGCACTGTAATTTTTTTGAGTAAGTATATAATTAAAATTTTCACCTAATACATTTAATTATTTCGGTCAAATTATAGGACAAACGATGTTATGTTAAAAAATTAAACATATTTCTAATAATAAAAAAACTACTCTATGTAGATAATTGAATTACGACGTAAACGTCGTTAACCGTGGTGAGTTTGGACTTACAAGGTCTGAGTTATATTTGTTTTAGTCAAATTTTCATATCTCAACTTACGGCAGAGCGTACAAACAATCTGTAAGTCCAAATTTAATATATTTTTTGCATAATTTGAATCGCAATTAAAATATCTACATACTATAATTTTTTTTTTCAATAGATACATAATTTTATTTTTAATTAAATATCGAGTCATAAAAAATGTTTTAAAAAAAAACTAATTGGAAAATGCCACCAAGGGGTGACGTTTTGTGTAAAAAGGCTACCCCGGGTATCGTTTTTTGTAAAAACAAAAATTATGCGCTACCTAGGGTAGCGCATATACATAGTTTGATAAATATTTTTTTGGATATATACTTTTCTAAATATATTTTTTAAGATGTTTACTTTTTGAAAACAATTCACTATCGGGTTGTTGAATCATTCTTAAATAGAGTAGGTGTGATACTCAATCCCAAATCGGATAAAATGGATTAATTTGGAACCCACATAAGTAAGACATATACTACTCAAGTTCAACAAGAATTTCTCATTTTCTGAGCCCAAGTGAGGACAATAGATTTAGTCAGACTGAGTTGATAAGGTTAAGACAATTGCTTAGACCTGGAGCGTTACGATAGACGACCAACCAACCAATTGTCAATATTAATCTCCATCATGCGTAAGTTCATTTGTTCCATTTTCATTGAAGGCCAAATAGTAATGATATGTAAGACAAACAAATGATGTAAGTATGAAAAATAGTATAACTATACTATAATTCTCAACCATCTGCCACAACTATTATCGTTGTTGTTATAATTTTTAATACCATATTTCTTAACCATCTACCATAACCATAACTGTTGTTGGCACAAATTTTAATAACATAACCGTATCCATAACTAGGGCTTACAGTTTATGATACGACCCGATTAAACGATCTGTAACGATTTGCATTTATGCGTTGAGTTTGACCTCAACATATCTTGTGTTCAAACAACTTATATACGTTTAGAAACTTTAATAAGTGTATCTAAAGTTGACAAAAAAAAACATATTTTTTTGGAGAGATATACTATTTCACCAATCGAGTTACAAGTATCTAAAATATGACCTAAGAATTTTTCACTTATCTGCAAATATACACAAACACGATAAAAAAAGTGATTAAGTATATGTATCTAATATTTAGATTTGTACTTGTTTTTGAATTAATTGTGAAATTTAAAACTTTAGTGGGAAATTAAATTATAAATTTTGTGTCATGTTTATTCCATGATATTTTGTGTGACACGACTTGTGTCATGTATATATGAAATTATTTGTAAAAACAATAAGCATGCATGTCGCGTGAGATCTATTTAATAATCGTGTTCGTGTTTTGTGTTTGAAGACATATTTAAGACCTATCCATTTACACATGACACACATAAATTGACACCCTTATCCATAACCACGATTATTAACAATACTCTTACTCGTATACCAATAATCAAAATACTCATATTTTATTCTAGTAAAAAAAAAAAAGTATTTTTAGTCGTAAAAAAACATAACTATTAAAATAATATAATTCCAACACAATCAATCTAATCTAAATTCAACATGTATAATGAAATTTGTTTACATGAAAGTTCTTATATATATATATGATTATAGTTATAACAATAAATTATAAATTACATACCATAACCAGTATCATAACTATTACAAATAGAAAATTTATTAACTGTATTATACCATAATGTTGGTTTTGGGGTATTGAGTCGCTTATTAGTGAGAGCTCATTCTAATTAGCTCAGTATTGGATACTGACCAAAACCATTTTCTTTTTGTATAGGGATGCTCAAGGTTGGAAAACATGATAACGATAATGCCCTGTCGCCCTACAGTTTAAACTAAGGTAAGTAGTTGTGGAAACCTAGGTCACTGCCTGTTAACCTGTAGCGTGACCTCCCGTCCAGCAGACCGTGATCCCAACCTCAGGCAGCTCCGCTTCCACTTCCGCTAATACAATCGTTCAATGAGGTACCTTAAATATGTGTTATGTTGTGCCCTAAACGATTGCATGTTTCGTACATTCCAACATTGGTATCAGAACCATAGTAGGTTGGTTTCCGAATTGTCGAACCCGTTAAAATTCGCACCACAACGAACCTGACGCCGAGAAACCAAGGTTGTAGACATGGTGGTCGCAACCTTGGCATAGTGGTCACATCCATGGTGGATGCGGCCCTGGCGTGGTGTTCGCAGCCCCGACGAGGTGGTCACAACCCCGACATGGTGGTCGCATCCAAGGCTTGGTAGTTGCAGCCTCCGTGGCGTGGCTGAGCCTTTCATGGACTTTGTGGCCATGGTATTCACGGCAGTCATGCCTCAGTGGTTGGGCACACTGCTGCAACCCAGACCACGACCCCTGGAGCCACCACATCGGACGAACACGTCGTCTGGCGTGGCGGGCAACCCCACATGAGTCCGCAGCCATGGGTGGCTGCACAACTTGGTTGTTGTCATGCGACAACCTGGGGGAAGCTCCCCGCGGAACGTGGAGGGACCAACAGGAATGACGGGATGGAGAGAGGTCAACCTCCTCATGGTCAGCCACCGTGGTCGGGCCACTCCCCAAGCGACGATGGTTGCTAGGTTATGAACCCTAGCAGCTGCAACTTCTTCAACGAAGAAGAAGAAGATGGGATTGAATCGGTATGTGTGGACCAGTCTTGAGTGATGCATCGACAAACCGTACATGTTCAACCTACTACGGTTGATTTCGTTCGATCAGAACGATTCAGGTCAGACCGGTTGACAGAGGTTAACCGGTCCGATTATGATCGGTTCAGACTGGATGGATGGACCAGATTAGATGGTTTAGTACTGTCTGGACCAGTCTGAGCTAATTTGAAGGCCCCGGGCCGCCTGAATTGACTCGAAACGAATTTGGGGTTGATCTTGGATCTTTTGTGGGTACTACTGATTTATTATAACTGGTAATTGTGTTTGGAATCTTTCATTAATAACTTTTTGTGCTAATTAAAGAAACTATTAGGGCAATTTAAATTGTTGAGAGAGCCTTAAGTTGTTTTATATTATATGACTGGATAGATAGAACACTGTGTGAGTTCCTTGAGATTTCTAGGTTACTTAGTGTTTTCTGCAGGGTAGATAATTTTGTCTTACTTTATTTGATTGACTCTTGATTCCATGAATGGTGCAATTGACTAGGTTATGACTTGTTGAGATCCCAGCATACTGTTTGAAAATTGGTTTAACATGTTAATTACTTTTAATATGTTGAGACTTTAGTCCCTAAATTTAGTTTTTTAAACTTTAGTCCCTGAATTTTGTTTGTTGAGACTCTGGTCCCCAAACTATCATTATGGTGATTTTAGTCCCCAAAATTTTATTTCATGGTGATTTTGATCCCCCCAAACTTTTGGTTAGGGTGACTTTGGTCCTCAAAAATTTGAAAATTACAAATTGGCCCCAAATTTATTTATTTTTGAAAGGTATCAATATATATGTGTGTGTATTGACATGTATGGTTTGTTTCTTTGCTTGCATGTATTAGATTACATAGACATGTAGTTCTTGTTTTCGCTTAACATAGATATCAAATCTTTAAGATTGTCATTAGTAGCCTTTCAGAATTTTGGATGAGTACGAACCACACCTAGGAAAATGTTCTGGAGTGTGAATCAGTCGTTTAGTCTGTGAGGTTCTCTGAATTTCCTTGAATAATGCTAAGACGATTGCTTTGTAAGAGTCGAACACTTTGGTTTAGTGTGATCTGTTCGACTCCGATCCGTTAAAGACTGTTGGTATAGACTGTGTTTCGATTGATAGTAGTGGTTTTAGGACATGCTTAGAAACGGGGAGTGCTTCTCGCCATAGCTAGGGTTGTCATCCGGGTTTAAGTATGTTCTCAAGTTTGTCCTATCAGTCTGAGACTTGTCTTTTACATGAAATAAGACATTGTTTCTTGTGTCTCAATGATCCTATTAGAATTTTCTTTAGTTAGAGAAATTAGGCTGCTATGAAGAACATCATCGCTTAGTTAGAGAAATTAGACTTAACGATGTCATCTATTAAATCTGAAGCGTATAAAGATGATTCTAACTAAGTAGAAGTCCATTAACCACGTCAAGAAGATATGAACAGACCTGGCTCTGGAATGATGAATCGGCAGAAGGCTTTCCATTCAAGTGGGAGGTTAATGATGCTGAGACGTGCGCCACGATGCTGAGTACGGTGGATGACGAGATCTTTTAGGGGTTTGAGCTCAACACACAGTTAAAGGGTTGTGGTATACTTTGCCAGCTAGACTTGGTTCTATACGACTGCTTAGTTGTGCTCACTCAACATTAAGTTTGATTCATATAAGATGAATCCTCAACACTCCACGAGAGAGCATCTGATGCATGTGGTCAATAAGATCGTGAAACTCAAGGAGAACTGTCAGTTAGTGACCAATGAGCAACAAATCCAGGTCATAATATGCTCTTTGCTTAACTCTTGGAATAGATAAAAATTTAAATAACTCATTCTAAGGGCCCCAATACCTTTGAACACGTTCAAATGCACATTGAGCTGAAAAGGACAGACCCAACGTCATTGGGTCTAAGGTTGAGGTCCATGTGGCGCCATCCTCTGGACTTAAGAAGAGTCGTCAAAGGTGAGGGAGTAATGCACAGCGCGATGACGCAAATACACTGAAGGCGAATTAGACAAAGACTGAGGTAAACCCAAGGATTCCTCTGAAAACAACACCACGGAAATGTCTGCGTAGGGCCGAGAAGCCTAAATACAGGAAATGCTCCAACTGTGGCCAGTGGGTACACTATGAAAAGGCATGACCTGAATCGATCCGACATGAATGTCGTAATGGCTAGTCTAGTGAATTTTGTGTTCCTATTACAAATATGTTGACTGAGTCATGTACTTTGTGGATTTTGGATTCAGGATCGACAAATCACATAGCCAGGGATCGTGACGTTTTCATAGAGCACCATAGAGTCCCGCGTGAAATTAGGTGAATTTACATTGACAACAACTTTCGTGTTGAAGTCGAAGTGATTGAAACTTGTGAACTGCGTTTGCGCGGTGGTCGAGTGATAGTCCGAAGTCATATCATCTATGCTCTACAGATTCGTCAAAATGTTATTTCAGTCGTAGGATTAATAGAACTCGGTTTTAGATTATCTTTTCATGAATCTTCTGTCCAATTGTCTTTAGATTCAACTTCGTTTGACTTTAGTATTGTTTCAGATTCATGCAACAATAATAATTTCATGTTTTCTTCTACTCGCGGATATGTTTGCAATGTGAAAGAAAGACAAACTAGATTAGACTATAAAGGTCAACATAGAATGCAGTGGCTAAACCAACGAGGCTTGCTGCCCAACATTCCATAGGTGGAGTCGTCTACTTGTGTAAGTTGTCTAGCAGAAAATACCATCAGAAAGTCTTTTAGTTAGGCACCTAGAGTCGATTTTCCCTTGCAATTAGTCAATTCCGATGTCTGTGATACTCTTAGTGCTAGGGTTCAGCACGGAACACGAAATTTCATTACATTTACAGACGATTACACCCGTTAAACAGAAGGGTAAATACCATCATCCCTGATCGTGGAAGAAGCGTATCTTTCAGCGAAATTTAACGGTTTATATAATGAAAAGGGAATCATTCATCAGTTGATGATCCCGTTCACCATTCAGCAAAATGGTGTTGCAGAGAAGCGCAATAGAACACTCCTTAACATGGTTTGATCGATATGTCGCAAACTCGATTGTTGATTTCCTTGTGGGGGAGACGCCTTGAAGACTGTTGCCTACATCCTGAACCATGTGCCAACAAAAACGGTTAACTACACTATATATGAGTTTTGGACTGGAATAAGTTCTGGACATTAATCATATGCGCCCACAAGGTGCGCCACTTACACCCATGATTTCTCAAATATTTTTTGGAATATTGGACCTAGAGGAAAGAATAGTATTTTTGGTTACTCACTAGAAATTTGCCTTTTTTTATGGTCAAAATTGTAAGGGAATATCAAAAATCTCTTAGAAAATTCACTTTGTAAGGAACTTTGTAAATGATCTATCCTTAAGAAATAAACTCGCCAGAAAAATAACAGTTTAAAAGGAAAATCCCTTGCAAAACATTTGTGCAAATTTTCCTTACAAAATCCCTAACAAACCTTTAAAAATCAATTCCCTCACAAATTTACTTAAGAAATTTTATGAGGATTTTCCTCGAGATAATTATAAAAAAAATTTACAAGGCTTTATGTTTCAAGAATTTGGAGAGAAATAGTGAGGTTTTAATTTAGTAAATTTACAAATGGATTATTAAGGAGTATATTTAAATGGATTTGTGAGGAATTTTGTGTTAGGATCAAACAACACTCAATAATGAAGAACACACCTAGGATTGAGGAAGAACACTTAGGAATTTTAGAGAGGAAAGGAAGGGAAGCCAAAACAGATTTCTTGTGGTAACACTCAAGTGAGCAACCTCCACACGGTTTATCATGATATTATTGATGACGGTTACTGTTACAAAATACGTATACATGGAGAAATACAGTACAGTACAGTATAGCCTATTTGGTTCGGGGCGCTGCCCCGAACCTCGCCTTCGGGTGGGGGGCTCCCGCCTAAGGTTGAACCGCGAGAAGCGTACATTAATACATAACCGACCATTACATATCAATCAGACTACAATACCTAACATTTTGTGCACTAACCTTTTGAAGGAAAATCATGTAATAGAATACACACACACATATATATATATATATATTAATATCACCAACAAGTCCATAGTTTAAACATTCAAAATCTACTACAAAGAGGTAACAACATATCTAAATAACAGATACTTAGTCAAAAATATCTAAATAGAAATCATGCAACAACTTAAGCAGTGAAACCATTATCCCGTTGAGAGATATTAAACTCCTGGCCTTGTTTTGCAAATTGCTCCATCATACTTTGCACTAACACTTGCATTTGGTCCATCATTTCTTTTCGAACATGCCAATGCGGAGATGAGTAGGCTTGTAGAAACCGCGATCGGATTTGTAACCATATAACTTGGGCATTTGAAGAAGCTCATCCACATAGAGCTGAAGAGGGACAACCCCATTCTGAATTGCAAGTTCGGTCATTGGTGAATACAATGGCCCTGGCCCAGATCTCAATTTGATCCCAATTTCGGTTAAGTTTCCAACCCACATTGTCATAAACGCCAGCAAGTTTTATAGAAGCTTCAAAATCTCTACTGCAGACATTTTCTTTAACTTCCTGATGAGAACGAAATGCCAAGTGTTGCAGAAGTCAGGACAAGAAGAGTACATAATGTTCTACACATTCATAATGGTGAAATTATAAAACAGCAATCTCGTTTACTGCCATGTTGCATAGTGTTCTTCAAAACTTAGTTCAGCTCTTATACAAAGCGTATATATCTCCGATCAATAGACCAAACATGAAGCTACTTTGGACGAGGGTTCATATCATACTTACATCTGCAGATATTGCAATTGTTCTTGGGATTTAACTACATTTCAGCTCAATCTGTTGTCAGGTTAATGTTATGCAAACTTACAGCAGCAACCAAGATTAATCTTCAACTTTAATCTATTGTTTTCCTAAAAGGTTTCACTTGATTCCGATTAATTCCAGATCTCCTTCTCCAATCTTTATAGCATATACACATTATTATTCCTTCAATTTCTCTAGCAACAAACCTAAATCCTCTTCATTGTCTGCTACTATTCTTGAACAGTATACACTATGGCCTCTGAACTAAGAATCGTTACTCACTGCAAATACTACTACTGGAAATCATGTTGGAACTAATCCATCCATCTAATATAGCCACTTCAGCATTTGTTTATCATCGTCAATTGAAAGAGCTTGATTTTGAAATAACACGAGGAGGGTTGCGCATCGGAAATTGAAAGTGCAACAATAGACTTAATTAAGCAAAGGAATTAAAAATCTTTTTACAAACCTTGAAGGAGAACTCGAGGATTCAACTAGGTAGCAGAGGAGGCATCAACTATTAAGCCAGGGAAGATCCTCGTGTAGATCAAGAAAAAAGCGCGTGGCAAGCACACGAGTTTAGATGGAATCAATGAAATGAAGAGATAACGACAAAGACGAGTGCGTGGAGGGTCGCTGTCTCCACTCTCCACCAACAATATCATCTCCATTTATCCACGGTGTGAGAGCTTCATTTTGCTTTTCCTTTCTCATTTTGGATTAGTGCAAATTGCTCCATCATGCTTTGCACTAATACCATTCGTGGAGTTTCAAATCTAATTACGTGCTAGAAAGACATGTTTCTTGAGATACTATGATTCAATTATGGTTCAATTGTCATATCTGACAATATGGTCTAACTAAGGAACCTTACAGCAAAACTACTTTGATGCTATGCAAAAGTCATTCATTATCTAGATTTTGATGATATCTAATTTGACCATTGTCTCGGATTGAACACATAACTTTAACAAAGTTGAACAGAAATTTTAATGACGAACAACAGAGAACAAATAACCAAATCAGATAGAAAAGACGTGTACCGAATGAATAGAGAATTTGAGAAGATCGGATCAACAACTGTAGATGAATTGGAATCGGGGCTTTTTCAAATCTAGGGTTTCTTCGCCGCAAAGCGTTTCACCTTTCACATAAGTGTTTCACGGAAGAATTGAGGATTGTGTTTTATTTCCTGTTGCTAATAATATATTAGATAATAGGGTTAATAGTCAAAGTGCCCCCTAAAGTTTGGGCGAAATTTAGGATTGCCCCTTAAAATCTAAAATTTTAAATATTAGTCCTAAAGTTTGGACGATTTCAAAAATTTCCCCTTTCCGTCCTAAAACCGTTTATTTGAGACGGTAAATCGAACATGTGCCGTGCACGTGACGACCCTTATATTGAAAATACTAAAATACCCTCTTCTCCTCCACCTCATCTCTGTTACTGAAGAACAGACATGGCACCTGTGCCCTTTTCATGGCGGCCACCAAGGCGTTAGACAGAGAAACATTATAGGTGGTGAGGAGAGGGACGACGGTCAGAGTTGTTGGGAGTCTGTTTAGCGCGACATTGAAGCAGAGCTCCAATGCTTTGTTCTGCAGAGTGTGGGGAAGAGACAGAGGTGGCTGCGATGAAGCGAGGCAGCATTTTAAGAGAATGCTGGGTCTTATCGTAAGTAGAGCGATGACCACGTGCAAGGGAGTCAGCTGAGCATGGCGCCGCTGCCTTGCGAGGCCGAGGGAGTGCCAGAGCACCGTCGCCGCCTCCGCCGACAGGGTCTGGTGAGCAGCCCAGTTGGGTCCCGCACGCATTAGCTGGTTTCAAGAAACACCCCACCCCCCTCTACAGTTGGGTCCCGCAGGTATTTTCGAATTCATCGTCCCATTCGAAAACTAAGCTGCTCTCGGTAATTCCGATCGAACTCGTTTTCTTTGTAAATTCTCGTCGGGTCTTTCTCCCCAGACGAGGAAATTGAGGCATTAGCAAACTTGTCGATACGGTGACAGATACGGTGACCAATCGTATACAATAGGAGACGTCGCATTGGATACAGTTTCTTTAGCTTCAACCTCTGGAAAAACCTTATCTTTCCCAAAGACAATCATCGGTTGCGGACATAACAACCAAGGTACCTTTGACAACAACACGTCTGGCATTATCGGACTCGGTGGAGGACCTGTCTCTCTTGTCTCCCAAATTGGAAAAGATCGATTCTCGTATTGCTTGGTTCCGTTCTTTGCTGAGGGTGACAAGACCAGTAAACTGAGCTTTGGTTCAAATGCTATTGTTTCTGGGGAAGGTGCAGTCTCCACGCCATTGATTACCAAGCAAGAGGCACCTACCTTCTACCTTCTACCAAGCAAGGTGCAGTTAACTCTTCTTCTTCTTCTTCAACTGCTGCATCATCTTCGGAAGAGGGCATTTTTGTCATGGGGAAGGCGGGATGGTTCTGGTGTTGGTGTTGGGGGAGCCATGGGGAAGATGACGTCTGGGAGCCATGGTGGAGAGGATGCTGAGGGCATTTTTGTCTTTAAATTGTAATTGAAGTCACGTGCCGAGCACATGGTCGTTTTCCGTCCCAAATTAACAGACAGAGGACGGAAAGGGGCGATTTTTCAAATCGTCCAAACTTTAGGACTAATATTTAAAATTTTAGACTTTAAGGGGCAATCCTAAATTTCGCCCAAACATTAGGGGGCACTTTGACTATTAACCCTAGATAATATTTCTTAGAGTTATTCCTTACAAATAAAATGTTTTTTTAAGGAGATTTCCGGATTGATTGATGAGTCATTAGAGTTGCAATCTCCGTGACAAAGAAACTCAAGTATCTTAACAAGTCATAGCAAGTAGATATCAACTAAAACTATGTTAGAGACGTGGTTAGACACAAGGTGATGAGTTTAAAGTACTTGTCTACGGATGAGACGGTTGTGGACTCTCTCTCCAACCTTGAAGGGGAGTCTTTAGTGAGGCATGTGTAGTCTCTAGGATTGTGTACACTTAGTTGATGTACTTCATTGATTTTTATTTACCATACAATGTTCTTTAACTTGAATTATATTTGAGTATGCATGTTTTCACTGTTTGAGTGTTTTGTGTTTTTTTACTGCAATTGTTTATTAACATATGTCAAAATGGATTAGATCACCCCTTCACATGGTGATAGCTTCTATGTATTTGTGGCTAAGTGAGGCTGGTGATATTTTATAGTTCTGGAAGTCTGTTGGAATGACCGGAAATGGATTTGTGTTTGGAACTATCAGATTATACACTACGACGGATTTTGGTATGTCAATCCACTAAGGGGTCGGATGGGAGTCTTTGTGACTTTTGGTTTGGGTACATTGTGTGTCTAATGGACATCTGTACAACATTTGGACATATACTCCATGGGAGAGTAGATATGATGTAGCGCACGTTCCATACCACGACGCGCCCAAAATGACCATGGGTATGACCCGAGATGTGATCTTAACTTGGAGTCATGTGAGACCCAGAGCTCTTTGCGTAAAATCCATGTACGTACCCTCATTACTCTGAATAGAGACTTGAGGTTCGATTCAATATTTGCTATCTTAGTCCGTGATCGATGGGTGCGCTCGCAAGTACGTTGGTCCCGATTCTAGAAAAGCGAGTTGGATTGTATTGATGGTTTTGTGGGAAGAGGATGGTCATTATGGGATCTTCTCGATGTTGTGTCCACAAGGTGGCCACCAACCACGACATCAACTGTAGTTATGGGTGCAATACATATATAGGTATGAAAGATCTTTGTGTGGTCAGAGCTGGAGAAAGATTACATGACCAAGGATGCATAGCACATTTCCACTGCTGATGTGAGATATGCGAGTCGCTGCAACTCTTAACAGATGCGCAACAACTTGCTCGTTGTGCCTGTCAGTCGCACGGCTGCTACCTCGTATGTGACTTTACTGTATAATGAGAATTCATTCTCCTGGTGGTGGCTTAATGAATGAGCGCCCCCCCACTTTGTGCGAGTGGGAGATGTTGATTTTGGGGGATTGGGTCGCCCATTAGTGAAAGCCCATTCTAATTAGCCCAATATTAGATACTGTCCCAAATCATTTTCTTTATGTATATGGATATTCATGGTTGGAAAACATGATAACGATGATTCCATGCCGCGCTACCATTTAGACTGAGGTAAGTAGCTGTGGAAACCTAGGTCACTGCCCGTTAACCCGTGACGTGACCTCCCGTCCGGCAGACTATAATCCCAATCTCAAGCAGATCCACTTCCGCTTTCGCTAAGACAATCGTTCAATGAGGTAACTTAAATATGTGTTATGTTGTGTCTTAAACGATTGCATGTTTCGTACATTCCAACACATAATGATACCAGTGACACAAAAAAATGTAATACTAAAAACTACCATTTTTTAATTTTCCCATTAGCATTAGTAATCTTAATCTTAGACAAATTTTGTTCCATTAAAGTGTAACATAATTTTAAAAATAGGGAGTTAAATAATAATAAGGGTTAATTATTTCAATGGTTATGTATCTTTGCTCATGTGACTAATTGATTATAACTTGTTCACAATTATTACATATGTTTGGTCATTTTTATTGTTCATCATTAAATAATTACCGTTACTGACTATTTTAATAGGTCAAATGAAAAAAATATCCCTTCTTCATCTTCTTCTTCACTGCCATTTTTGAACAATTGCAGATGCCGTGAAACAGCAACAATTCTTTTCCAATGTCATGCTCCGTGTTTCCGTTCGGTCCCGCCAAATATTCTGCATTACTACCATCGCCTTGAAGGCGCACACTGATAAGGTCATACCCCTACATATTCTCTACAAATCAGTGAGTTTTATTCATTTAAATAACAGTTTGAAGCTGGCGACAGGTGAACGAGATGTATGGACACATACTGAAATAGTCACATGCTAAAACAAATAGTCACCAACGAAGTGACCAAATAGTCACCAAATATTCTCTAAAAATTAACGATTCACCAACGAAGTGACCAAATAGTCACATGCTGAAACATAACTGACCATTTAATCACACGAAGAAAGATGAATAATTAAATAGTAATATTGGGTAAACATGTGTGACACACTAATAATAATAATAACTCTTTTGAGCCTACCCGCAAGTGACATGGTCATTGAATTTGAAAAAAAATCTGATACTTATATAATATTATAGTCTAATCCATATATTTTAGGAAAAAACTATTTGCAGACCATCAACTACTTACATATTTTACATATTTGCCATTACTAACTTTAAGGAAACTAATTATCAAATTGACTCCATATTTTTGTAGTTACCAAACTACAATCCAAAATTGAAAAATTCATGCTTCTAACAAATTTTGAACCCTAGACCTCTTACATACCAACTAAACGTTTTACCACTACATTGCTACTTCCAATTGTTTATTTATATGCTTCAAATATAGTTATTGAGGCAACTCTCATATTATTATATTAAATATCTCATGTTTATTTATTGATACTCTTTAGTAATTAAGCATATACTCAACGTTGTTTGTTTAATTATAGTTTTAATTTAATTATGTATCTACTATATTAATTTTTTGAAATGGTTGGAAAATAAATAATATTCTAAATTTAGTATTTATAGTCTACCAAAATAGTCATTTTGAAAATAGTTTTTTCAACAATCTCTAAAAAAATAAATCAGATATACTATAGTATGTAGATAATTAAATTAGAGCTATAACGAAACATATGGTGTTAAGTTTCAATTTTCACATCGATCATAAAATTTTGTCAAAGTTAATAAAATTGTCAAAAATTAGCAACACTACTTTTATCAAATTTTATGATCGATGTGTAAAATTATTTTCACATCGATCATAATATTTGATAAAAGTAGTGTTGCTAATTTTTGACAATTTTATTAACTTTGACAAAATTTTATGATCAATGTAAAAATTAAAACTTAACACCATATGTGTTGTTATAGATCTAATTTAATTATCTACATACTATAATCTTTCTGTTTTTTAGACTATTGAAGAAAAATATTTTCAAAATAGAATATTACTTATTTTTCAACTATTTCAAAAAATTATCACAGTAGGTACATAATTAAATTAAAATTATAATTAAACAAACGAAAGTGAACATAATTAATTACTAAAGAGCATCAATAAATAAACATGATATATTTAATATAATAATATGAAAGTTGTTTCAATAACTATATTTAAAGCATATAAAAAACAGTTGGAATTAATAGTGTAGTGATAAAACTTGTAGCTAGTATGTAAGAGATATATAGTTCAAAATTTGCTATAAACATAATGAATTTTTCAATTTTGAACTTGTAGTTTGGTAACTACCAAAATATGAAGTTTGATAATTAATTTCCTTAAAATTAGTAAGAGAAAATATGTAAAATAAAAATTATTGAAACGTTATAGTATTTCAACAAAAGTGGTCTATATAAAGTAGATGGTCTGCAAATAGAATTTTCCTATATTCTATTCTTTTTCGTGTTAGTGATTAGGCTGGGCAAAAATAACCGGTTCGGCTGAACTGTACCTGAATCGTACCGGTTCGACCGAACCGGTTCACAAAACAAACGATTTTTTTCAAAAAAACTGGAGCGATTCTGACTAAGTACAGAAAACCGGTTCAAAACCGATTAACCAAACCTTTTTTTGTACCGGTTTTAACATTAAAATACTACTAAATATTAAACCAGACCAGACCACTTCAGACCAGACAAAACCAGTTTTTCTTCAGACAAGACCTAATTCACCTAATTCAGTCTTCTTCACCCACTCGTTCTCACGCCTTTGTTCTGTCCTCATTGTGTCCCAAGGTACAACATCGCCAAGTGGCCGACCGAAGCTGTCTTCATCGTCCTCGATCAAGTCTGTGCCTTTTCTATTTCCATAAATGTGGCGGTGATGATCGGAATGGTGGTTGCTCCAATGGGCTAAGTCGTTTTCACAGATAAGAACGTCATCCATGGACTTTGACCCATCTTCTCCAATTCTCCTAACTTTATTAACAACCTCGTACAGTTCTTGAGACACTGAACATTAATGTTTTCTGGAAGTTTAGAAATCTTCCCTTCCAGCAGATTCAGTTCTGCTCGAAGCTAGCTCCTGCACTTGCTGCAAAGCAGAAAGTTGCAAATCTCCATCGGCTTTGTTCATCAATCCAAACCCATCACCCTCCATTTCCTCGCTTACCCCATCCATCACTGTCCTCATCCATCAAAAGCTGCAAGTCTGTTTTGTCCTTTTCATTGTAATTAGCAATTGGGACAATTGCCCTAATCCTGAAGCCACATCCACATCTCTTCGAGACATAGGGTTCCCTCTTCAATTGGGCTGAATTGGAATCTCAGTTGGGCTGAATTGGAACCGGTTGGGCTGAATTTGGAACCTCAAATTCTTTGTTTTTTTTTTGGTATAAACAGATTCGGCTGAACCGGTTCTGACCGGTTTTTGAACCGGTTCATAACAGGTACGGTAGATCGGCCAAAATCTGGATCGGCCAATAACTGGAGCGGTAAACCATACCGATTTTAAAATGTGGTAAATGTTCGGTTCTGAACCGGTTCAAGGCCGAACCGGTTCATGCCCAGCCCTATTGGTGATCCAAAAGATATTGAAATTTGAAAAGGCCCAAACACGTAACCTACAAAATCGTCATGCAGAAATCAGTACGAAAAATGGCCCGATCCGATCCAACAACTATCCTCAATCAGACCCCGATGAGTCCCAAATCCTAATTCAAATAATAAATGTGCTAAAAATCGAATTATATTTTGTTGTCTTCTTCGGTCGATAATTCATCTCTTTAGTTTGAAGGGAAAAGTATGAAAAAAATGTAACATGTTTGATCAATGTGGTAAAAGCGACTCAATGTTTGATTTTGATGTAATATGTTCGGTCTTGTTGGTTTTTGATGAATTTCGTTTGTGTCCGTTAAAAATTTCTGTTAACATGACTTGCACATGACTTTTTTTCCATGAAATTCCTCAAATGTCCCTCACTTCTTTACTGATATTATATGCAATTTTCCCTCCACTGTTGTTCGAAGCATTCATCCGTTTTCTTCTACAGCTCCGATAAGATTCGAATAGTATTTGTTAGTTAATTACTTTCAGAGCCATTCATTCCCTTGATTTGCTGGGTGGCTGAGATGCGAGTCTTGTCTCTGCTAGAGTAACCCTCCATCGAATTGAAACAACATATACATGGAAAAGGTGAAGATTGAAGAGGTTCAGTCGACTACGAAGAAGCAGAGAATAGCAACTGGAAAAGCGCTACCTTTGGCTTCTGAATTCGTGGGTCAGACAGAGGCAAGAGAAGCTGTCGGTCTTGTAGTCAATATGATTCATCAGAAAAAGATGGCTGGTAGGGCGCTGCTGCTCGCTGGTCCTCCAGGGACTGGAAACACGACACTAGCACTGGGAATTTCAAAGGAGTTGGGGAGCAAGGTATTTGCTACTTGTATTATATGCAAGTTCATTCCTAGTCATAATGATTTGTTGTTAATAAGGAAGCTTGTACTTTTTGTTAGTTATGTCTGCAAATGGTTATGGTTTTCCTTCTAATTTTGTCAGTGAGGTTGATGTTTTCTATGTAGACTCAGTGGTGTATTTTCACTCCCTTCTCAGGTCCCATTTTGTCCCATGGTTGGATCCGAAGTATATTCCTCATAAGTAAAGAAAACTTAAGTTTTGATGGAAAATTTTCGGAGGGCTATTGGTCTACGAATAAATGAAAACAAAGAGGTCTATAAAGGATAAGTAAGTAGTGTTATCGAGCATAGCTTTATGATTATGGTTATATCACTTTGGATTCATCTTATGTGGTAGTTTTCTTTAGGTTACTGAACTTTCCCCTGAAGAAACTGAGAGTGTGACTGGTGGCTATGGTAAAAGCATTAGCCATGTCATCATCGAGTTAAAAACAGTAAAAGGAACCAAGCAACTGAAATTAGACCCACCCATTTATGATGCCTTGATCAAGGAGAAGTTATTTTTCATTTGCCTTCAGTTCAGGAGTAGGATCCTTCAAGGATAATTTCTGTACATTTTTACATTTGAATGTTCTTTTTTGTGGAGTGGAGACTTTACTTCTTTATTTCTTGGGTCTTCATGTTACTAATGATTGTTATCATGATCTCTGTTAGGGCTGGCAATTTCTGACACGACACGATTAAACGACACAACACGATCTGCTTTAAAGCGTATATGAGTTTGACCTTAATGGATCTCGTGTCTAAACAACTCTTATACGTTTAGACACGATTATTAATCGTGTCTAAACAACTCAGATCTGCGGATATCTGTATAAACACGATTAACTATTCGTGTCTAATCGTGTTGTGTATACATGTGACATGTTTAGACACATTTAAGTATAATAATAATAATAAAATATTAAAATACTCACTTACTTTTTAATATTGAACTATGAAGACCTTACTTTGTATATTTGAATTTGTGTATATATATGTATTTGTGTATATATCTTCTTTAAAGCGTATATTAGTTTGACATTAACGGATCCCGTGTCTAAACAACTCTATACGTTTAGACACGATTAAACGGCTTATCCGTTTAGACACGAGACATGTTTAGGCACGTTTAAAATTTATCCGTTTAGACACGAGACATGTTTAGACACGACACGATTATGACACGACACGACACGATTGACATCCCTAATCTCTGTTACTTGCATGTTGCTGTTGGGGATGTTATATACATTGCAACAAATAGTGGTGCTGTTAAAAGGGTTGGTAGAAGTGATGCTTTTGCTACAGAATTTGATCTTGAAGTAGAAGAGTATGTTCCACTTCCTAAAGGAGAGGTTCACAAGAAGAATGAGATTGTTCATGTTAGTTTTCTCCTGATGTATGCCACCAAGAAGCTGCCTTTGCAAAATAATAAGAAGAAGGGGACATAAGAAATTCACAAGAAGAAGGGAACAAAAGAAATTTAACCAGTCGCGTCGCAGGGGAAGGGCGTGTCAATTCAGTTTTAGCTGGGAAGAACTGAAATTGCACAAGCACCTACGCAGCAGTAGTCTGTTCGCAACAATGGGAGATCTTCAAGGAGCTTCAGGCGTCGCAACAGGGTGAGGCTTAGGGTTTCAGGCATCACACCAGTTCTTCTTCGGGAGAGGAGGATTGCACTGATGATGAGTTTTGGGAAGAGATTTCGGTTCGGTTATTTGCTGGATGGAGAGGTTGCAAGGAATAGATAGAGGGAACCAGTTCGGATATTGGAGAGAAAATAGGACGAGGGTAGTTTCGCTGTTTTCAATTTTTGTTGTTTTTTAACGTTAAAAAAATCAAGCACGTGAGCTGCACGTGTCCAATTTAAACGGATAAATTGACGGAAAAACAAACGTTTCTTCAAAAACTAACAAAATGAAACATAATACATTAAAAACTCACGGTCCAAAACAAGTTACATCATATAACAATTTTATTAACCATGTTACCTAGTTTTCATACTTTTCCTGTTTTAACCCAAAGTTGGTAGAAAATGAAGTTTGAAGATATATCTATATCCTTCCCAGGCCAAGCCAAACAGACCTTAATCTCTGCCTGTCTGCGACATCTCCTTGTACTGTTGCGTCTCTGCAGAAGGCACCTAACGGTGGTCACTGTATAATTGCCTGAGTTTGTGTTGGACAATACATACATCATCTACCTTTGCATCCAAACACTTCAAAAGGAGCCCTGCAATTGTTCCATTAGCAGCAGCGGCGGCGGTATCAAGGTTGTGTTGTGCTGACGAAACAAGTAAGTGACAACCTTGTTGCTTATCTCATTCTGGAGCTTCCATTAGGGTCTGATCTTTGCATGCAGTGGCGTGCTATCTAGTTCTTCCCTTCCCGCAAAGGTCTTTGTGTTAGGGATTAGGGTTAGGGAAGGAGTTTTTTGAGCTTAATTTTTCTTCCGTCTTGTTTGTTGTCTGTAATTGACTAGACACCCTCTATGCCGGTCGAGGTACTGCTCGATTTTCTCTCTTAATCGTCACTGATGTAAAGGATGTAACTGTTTTTTTCATATATGTAATGTGTTTGAATATATTGATTTCAGGGGCCAAAGTCAATTAAGTAATGCATTTTAAGATGTTTATTAACCGGATAGTCGCTAGGTATGCAGGCATTGGTGCTAGTTTGAGAATAAGTGTAATCAATTTTGAAATACTCGGTTAAGGATTCATGTTTTTTCAGCAACAAAATGTCGATGAGGTGGAAATAGGTCATGGTTGACTGGAATCGCTTTAAAAGCTATGAAATATTAGCTAAATCTATAGTGGCTGTAAGTGATGAGTAACTACCGTTACTATGGCCTTTGTAGTTAATTCATCTTGATGATACATCAGGAGTCCCATATTGTGAGCACAATTCGAAGGCTGTTTGGTAGTATTTTTTCCGTTTTTATTTTTCTAATCAACACCTCTGCTATTTACTTGTGTTTGAATTTTGAAACAGTATGACTTACTATAAAGTAGCAAAAAATACCCAAGTTGTAGAATTTTTTAGGCTGATAATATTTGGAATATTCAATACTAATGTTGTTATTTCACTTCAAGATTTGTGTTAAGCAGTTTCTTCTAGATTTCTAAAGTGTAAGATAACATTTTGATTGAAGTTGGTGAGAATTTTAGTCTGTGAGGCAGCTTTCTTCCTTATGTTCTTGCTCTTTAAAAAATAGGTCTCTCTTTACGAGTCTGTTGCTCAGTAAATTTATATGTTGTTCTTAGCTATATATGTATGAAGAAACTTATTTGCTTTTTCCAGTAGTGGATTTGACCCATATGCCAAGGGGATTGTGCTACTGACAAATGGCTGTTCAATCTTCGGTCAAGACTAGTACATATGATGATTTTGATGATGATGATGATCAACCAATTTGTTTCAAGAGGTCCAATCTGCCATCCAAGCAAAATCAAGTTAAGGCCGAAGTGAAGAAGCTATCTTCTCTGCCTCAAGATGGAAAGACCAGGGTGCATATTTCTAATGGCCAGAATTCCAATTCCCCAAAGGCTAAAATGGTTCAACCTTCTAGACCACACTCTCAGTTACCACCTCCGAGCTCCTTAAACTCTCCAGCAGCTAGCCAAAAATTATCAACCTTGTCGGGTAAGGTATCACCACCAATGTCACGACCTGTGAATCCAAAGATTCCATCATCACCAGTGAATCCAAAAGCATCTCCATCACCTGTGAATCCAAAAGCATCTCCATCACCTGTGAATCCAAAAGCATCTCCATCACCTATTGACAAGCATTTATCTCGACAGAGTACTCCTATTACTAAAATGGAGCTAGACAGTGATTCTGATGATAACAAACCACTGAATGTTAGACGTTTTAGTTCTAGCAACAGCACCAAAGGTGCCAGCGCATCCAATCCATCTCATTCAACAAAAATGTTCAATGTGAAAGCTTCTGTTGATGATTCAGACGATGAAAAACCTATAGCATCAAAGTTCGCCAGGATATCTGATGTTGAGACATCTGTCAGTAAGCCTAATGCTTCCTCAAAAATACAGCAAAATGGTCTAGCTCTGAGAGAAGATCAAAAGAAACCTTCAATGATGTCAAATAAAAGACCACTTGATAAGAGCATTTCCTCTAACCAGCCATCCCTCAAGAAGCCAAAGGTTTCAGACTCGTCCCCTGCTACCAAATTTAAGCTATCTGCTAAATCTGAGCCTGATGATGAAGATGAAGATGAGGCTGACCATGTTCCGATATCTCAGAGAATGAAGAAGTCTGCAGCAGCAACATCTGCCAATAATTCTTCCTCCTCTAAGGCTAAACTAAAGACTGCTGCTCCACAGAAGCTCAAGAAGACAGCCAAAAAGTCTGTCAAAGATACAAAGAAGTCGCAGTACTCCAAGTCGACAAAGATGTTACCTTCTGGGGATGGCCAGAAAAAATGGAATACCTTAGTTCACAGTGGTGTCATTTTTCCACCTCCATACAAGCCTCATGGTGTGAAGATGCTTTATAATGGGAAGCCAGTCGACTTGACACCAGAGCAAGAGGAGGTGAGAGTCACTGCAGTGCTGATTAACCATTTTCTCCTGATCCATTTTCTCCTGCAGTGCTGATTAACCATTTTCGTAGTTGGGTGTTTGTTTGAGAAGATTTATAATGTGAATTGTGCATGCAGGTAGCAACAATGTATGCCATGATGAAAGATACAGACTATATGCAGAAAGACAAATTCAAGGAGAACTTTTGGAATGACTGGAAAAAGATACTTGGTAGTAAGCATGTTATCCAAAAACTGGACCTTTGTGACTTTATACCTATATATGATTGGTATCAAGAGGAGAAGGAGAAGAAGAAAAATATGACCAAAGAAGTGAGTTCCCCTTGCCTAGAGTTGAGACAATTGTTGTGTTTGCTTTTCTTTTCTTTTTGATTTGATTGTGTCATCATATTGAAATGTCCATGTTACGAGAAGCTATCATCCTATGCTAATTTATGAACTTTGGACTATCAATTTAAAGCCTTATAAGTACTTGTTGTAACAGGCAAGTGAGTCTGTTAGGCCTTCTATTATGGACCCTTCAATAACTATACATCTTGAATAGATTAGTGGTCTCCAGTTTGACATGTTCCTTGCTAGCTTCGTAAAGATAGTAACAGAAAAAAGCTAGAACCTAATTCATAAGCCTGGTTCAGATGATGCATGCCTATCGTGACTTGTGAATTGAATAGAGCTGAGATAGCAACCTTTTAATGCTAGATTGATTCACTTTTTTGCTGATTAGAAACACGTTTATGGTGTGACTGCTTTCTGGAATGAGTTCCAAGGTCTTTGTTTGTTGCTTCTTAAGCATCAGATATAATGTAATCATTGGTTCACCTTGTTATTTGCTTGAATGTTGAAACATACTGTATAAGCCATTGTCCTCTCATTTCGTTCTATTATTGATGGTTGGTTAGTTGTGTTATGAGTCATGTCAATTCCCTGATCAAAAGCTTGCATTTTGCTTTATTGCAGGAAAAGAACGCTCTGAAAGAAGAGAAATTGAAGCTGGAAGAGAAGTATATGTGGGCAATCGTTGATGGTGTCAAAGAGAAGGTTTCACTGAAATAAATGAACTAGATCTGAAAACTGCGTATTTCTTAAGTGTTTCTGTCGATAATTGACCTGAAGTTTAACTTGTTTGCCTTTCTTCGTATGTAATCCTAGGGTTCTTTTTACATATTTTACGATAAAAAGTCTCATTAACGTAGTTAAAGACGGATCTTTTTTAGAACATTCAATTTACGTTTTCCTTCGCAGTATACTTTCCTAGGTTTGAGTCTGTTTCTGTATCTTTTATTTGTGCAAATCTCTAATCACCATGTCATACTGCTGATTGATTGTTTTATAGGTCGGAAACTTCAGAGTTGAACCACCTGGACTTTTCCGAGGACGAGGAGAACACCCAAAGGTGATCATTTGGTCAAAGTTTATTAATTGGCTTGTGCTATAGTCTACTTTGTTATTTTTTGTTTTAAATATTGTGGTTCCATTCTCATTAGATGGGAAAGCTGAAAAAACGCATTCGCCCGGGTGATATCACAATCAACATTGGGAAGGGCGCTCCTGTTCCTGAATGTCCCATACCAGGTCAAAAGTAAGGGTTGTTGTTAAATTACAGAAATGCTACTCGTATGTTTTTCTAGCCTTATCTGGAACTTTTGAGTTGATCTGGCAGATGGAAAGAAGTAAGACATGACAACACTGTCACGTGGTTAGCCTATTGGAACGATCCCATCAATCCAAAGGAATTCAAGTATGTCTTCCTTGCAGCTAGCAGTTCCTTGAAAGGGCAGAGTGATAAAGAGAAGTATGAAAAAGCAAGGACGTTGAAGGTAGAACATAGATCTTTGAAAACTTTCTATTTCTTATGGACTAGATCAACTAAGGTCTGATTCGTGTATATTTGAATGCAGAACTACATTGATAACATCAGAACAGCATATACAAAGGATTTTACACACAAAGGTTCTATGCAGAAGCAAATAGCAGTTGCTACATATCTGATTGACAAGCTGGCGCTCAGGGCAGGAAATGAGAAGGTACAGCACATGAATACCTTTTCCTCCTCCTCCTTTTCTTTGTGCAAATATCAGCTCTTCTGACAAGGCTTTCGGTTTTGACTGAGTGTTGTGCCGTGGTAATGCTTCTGTGTTTTGTGTAAATATCCTATCGTTGAAGGTTTTGCTAGTAGCTTTATATGGATAAACTCAGCCAACATCAATTTGGCAAAAAAAAAAAAAAGTAGGCAACATCAGTAGGTTATAAATGTAATATAACCTTTTACATCTACACATACCATCTTTTGTTGATAATTTAATGTGTATATATATGTGTGTGTGTGTGTGTTTAAACACATGCAATCTTGAAGAGACTTACAGTTCGTATGCCAGGTATATTTGAGAAAAAATCAAAGCTGGGCTTGTGCTTTGAGCCTTTGAGAGAATTGACACTCGAACTTCAGATTTAGCCCTTTCTCTAATTGCTTCATGTCCAACTATAGATGCTACCTTTGAGGCAGTGATTCTGGTTGGTTGAAGAGCTCTATTTATTTATGCACATTTTTTTTATCATGTGCAGGATGAGGATGAAGCAGATACAGTAGGTTGCTGCACACTGAAAGTTGAAAACGTCAAGGCAATTAGCCCAAATTCCTTGGAGGTATGTTATATTTCTAAGTTTCAGAATGAAAGGTTGTGTCTGTTAATTCCTTTTCTGATGTCCATTGAACTTGTAAACTCCAGTTCAATTTCCTCGGTAAAGACTCTATCAGATACGAAAACACAGTTGAGGTTGAGCTACCTGTGTACAAGGCAATATTACATTTTCAAGCAGGTCAGTAATGAGGCATATCAGCATATGTTCATGACCAAATCCTTTATCATTTGCCTTCCTAGGCAGTCAGATTCACCTTTTTCTATTTTGTCAGGGAAAAAACCCGACGACCCTCTTTTTGATGAGCTGGATACTAGTAAACTGAATGCACATCTAAAGGAACTAATGCCTGGCCTCACAGCAAAAGTTTTTCGGACATATAATGCTTCTATTACATTGGATGACATGGTAATTTCTTTGTCTTCTGGTGATTTTCCTATACTTTAATGCATATAGAGTTCTTAACAGGAAAAGAGACCCAACGCATGAGGTCTACAAGTAGAACCACATATTCAACTTAGTGTACGACTAATGTCTCAATGTGTTTAATGGCAGTTAAATAAGGAGACAAAAGAAGGGGACATTGGTGCAAAAATATTAGTATATCAGCGTGCAAACAAAGAGGTATGTATACTATTGCTGACAACTTTCCCGTGTGTCTTATGACTTGCCTCGGAGAATAGCATCTGAATCCTTTCACTGCAGGTTGCCATAATCTGCAATCACCAGCGGAGTATCTCAAAATCCCATACTGCACAAATGACAAGGTTGACTGAGAAGATAGATGAACTCAAGGTGATAATTTCCCTCTACTTCATAGCTTAGTAAGGTGGGCTGACCTGGTTATGGAGTATTTCTCGGATTGAGGAATCTCCCATTCCAAGTTCAAATCCCGCTAGAAACTAAGTGCAAACAATCGTGTGAGGGTGTAAAAGGGCCATGCTCGCCGGCCGTGGGCCAAAGTTTACCTGAATCATGAGGAGGGTGCTTTGCCTGACCCTGGGAGAGTAGTCGGGTCAAAGGCACGGACCGTCCTTGTTATATATAAAAAAAAGGAGCGGAAATTTCACAAAGCAAAAATACATTGACAGACACCTATTTGCATTTGCTAAAACCTTAAAATCACACCTATTGCGTGTTAAAGATCCAACACTTATCCGCTTGAGAATCTCATTGATACTAATGAATCTATCCATATCTTCCCATTTTGGCATCATATATTCAATGTTATTAAAGGCGTTCGCCTCAGTGCCGTGGTGTACAAGGCAAGGCGCAATTGAGGGTCTGTGCCTCCAGCATAGTGAGGCACAGACCCTTCAGCTCGGCGCACACTCAGTGCCCCTTGGCCTGAGGTGTGAGGCGCATGCCCCAAGCGCCTCACTGAAATTTGTGGTTCTGGGTTGACTGATTCATACTTCTAAAGAAACATGTATATAGCTAATTGCTGACTCACAGGAAAGCTAGTTGTAAATAATGCTGCACTGTGACATCCAAAGTCATATTCAAGACTATGCCACAGTTGTAGTGTTATTTAGTTGGCTTGGATAATTTGTCTGCTTACCTTTCTGCAAAGCCTGCGCGCCTCTTTGCAAAGTTTGTTGTTTGCATAAAGAATTATGGTTCGAGGACGTCTCATTTGTGGTCTGAAACAGTCTGCTTTGTGTTTATTTATATGTTAGTGATATTCATGATATCATTTTCTTTGTTGATTTCAGGAGACTATAGAAGAGCTGAAAGTAGACCTGGAGAGGGCACGAAAAGGGAAGCCTCCTTTGAAAGATGCTGAAGGAAAGATGAAGAGGAACTTGAGTCCTGAAGCGTAAGTTTACCACTATTTTCTATTGTTGTCAGACATGATGGCTGATGTTGTATTTAGTACAAAATCAGTTCATCGTGAATGAATGCTCTGTATGCAGAATAGAGAAGAAAATAAATCAAACTCAAGTGAAGATTGACAAAATGGAGAGAGATAAGCACACCAAGGAAGATCTAAAAACTGTTGCACTTGGCACATCAAAGATCAATTATCTTGATCCCAGAATTACTGTGGCGTGGTGCAAGCGGCATGATGTTCCAATTGAGAAGGTAAACCGTTTTTAGTTTATCACTTTCTGGTTTAAGCATGTTTACTGAAGAAAAAATGCTGCAGATTATATATCGCGTATATGTGTGCTGTGAGTAAAGGGGTTTTGTTTGCTGAAAAATCATTTTTTTAATGCCAACATGATTCTGACCATGCATTACACACCTTATGATTTTCCTGTCATTACATAGCCGTTGTTAGTTGCATTAACCTTCAAGCAAGCATGCTGTTGGATCTTCAAATACTTATTGTTCCTCTTCGACATTTGTTGCTAGAGTTGCGTTTTACAAGGAAATGCTTATAAATGTACTCGTTTGTTATTAATTTGCAGATATTTAACAAGTCTTTATTGGGGAAGTTTGCTTGGGCAATGGATGTTGAGCCTGACTTCAGATTTTGATATGAGTCGGTGGTGGTGCTGATCATTTTTTCTGCTTCTCTTTTAGTAGATACTTTTTTCTGGAATTTATTTTATAGGTAAAGAGAGAGAGAGAAAGGAAGACGATAAGCGTGAAGATCAGCTAATCTAATTGGTTATGACAAATTTGCGCAGTGATATTATGTATATGCTGCTGCTGCCTGCTGCTGCTGTTGCTTGTGTTCTACTATCCGAGATGTATGTAATGTGCGGCCGACCACAGTTGATGATGAGTTGTTTTCAGTCGTCCGTTGGTTTATGACATGTTACTTGTAACGTTGAAGAGACAGGACACAGAGAAAATGTCTGTCATTCAATCAGAAAGGAACATTCTTCCTTTTCAATATAATGGAATTTACTTTTTATGGACGGACGACTGTGGTCAATTATAGAATTTTTGTCTGATATATATATATATACGTATCACTGAAATTAGTCTGTTATAGTTATTGTGGATGGAGATTGGAGACAGAAACAGATGAATAAGTTCTTCGTGCCAGCACTTCATGATTTTTTTTAAAAAAAAATAAACATTATATTTTTTATTTGAAAAAGGGTATACATGCACCGAGGGGATGAAGTTGTAACAAAAAATTGATAACTCTCACAGTAGTGTTGATAACCCGCACAGTAGTTTTTTCTCGAATAGATACATAATATAATTTATATGGAAAAGTCTGAAAATGAGATATGATATTTGACAAAAATGGTTTTTGGTACCACATGTTTTTTACAATGGTTTTGGTATAACATGTTGCAAATTGATGGTAATTGGACCTTCCGTTCAACTGTCGTTTACCCCGTTAAGTAGTCACATGTTTGTAACGTGATCTTCAATTTTCGTTATTTTTTTAAACAACAATTAATAAAAGACGAAAATACTCTCCTCCCTCGTTTCCTTACCCTTTTGAATGAATAATTTTCGATTTCAAGGAGACACAGAAGAGACCCTACCCCTCCCAACTTCTCCTTAAAGCGATTCGACACACTCAACTGAAGTCCACGAAGAATTCCTTTCCGGTGTCCTTTCCTTCACAATGATACTGGCCCATAATGATACTGAATGAGTGAGGTCTCCTCTTCCTAACTTAAGCTGAGATACATGGATAACCGGGTGGATCAAGGCTGTTGCAGGAAGATCCAATCGGTAGGCTACAGATCTGATCCTTTCCAGCACTAAGAAAGGCCCATAATACCTTGGTTGTAGCTTCTGATTTCTGTGTGACGTCAGGGTATGCTGGCTATAAGGGTGTAGCTTCAAGAAGACCCAATCTCCCTTTTCAAAGTGTCGTTCTGTTCTTTTCTTATCAGCAGCTTGCTTCATTCTATTCTTGGCTCGGTCCAAATGAAACCTGAGAAGCGTGATGACCCCTTCTCTGTCCCTCATGAACACGTCCATAGCTTCTACTTGGGAATCCTTCGGAAAATACGGAATGTGAAATGGTGGACTAAATCCGTAAAGAGCCTCAAATAGTGTCATTTTGATAGTGGAGTGATAAGTGGTATTGTACCACCACTCGGCTAAGGGTATCCACCTCGCCCATGTTGTAGGTCTTTCTCCTGCCATACAACGCAAATATGATTCAAGACACCTGTTCACCACTTCTGTCCAAATGAAACCTGAGAAGCTTGATGGCCTCTTCTCTGTCCCTCATGAACATGTCCACAACTTCTACTTGGGAATCCTTCGGAAAATACGGAATGTGAAATGGTGGACTAAATCCGTAAAGGGCCTCAAATGGTGTCATTTTGACAGTGGAGTGATAAGTGGTATTGTACCACCACCCGGCTAAGGGTATCCACTTCGCCCATGTTGTAGGTCTCTCCTGCCATACAACGCAAATATCATTCAAGACACCTGTTCACCACTTCTGTCTGACCATCTGTCTGAGGATGATATGCCGAAGACAAACACAGTGATACCCCGAGCTGCTTGAGTAACTCCTGCCAGAATGTACTTACGAAAATTGCATCCCTATCACTCACAATTGTGTTGGGCAACCCATGAAGACGGTAAATCTGATCAATGAAGGCATGAGCCACCGTTGCTGCACTATACGGATGGCTAAGTGCAATGAACTGGCTGTACTTGGTTAGCCGGTCCACCACCACAAATATCACTTCCTTCCCTTGAGATTTGGGCAAACTCGTGATGAAGTCCATTGATATGTCTGTGAATATGGACTGGGGTGTCTCCAACGGTTGCATCAATTCAGGAGTTGCTACCCTCTCATACTTGTTCCTCTAGCATATTTCACAATTTCGTATAAACTCCCGTACATTTTTCTTAAGTCCCTTCCAATAAAGCAATGATGAAACTCTTTGGAGTGTACTGGCTACTCCCGAATTCCCTCCCAAAGCTGATGCATGGAACATCATTAGGATATCTCGCCTCAACTCCTGATCTTGTCCCGCAACCAACTTTCTTTTGCGCTTTAGTAATCCTTCCCCTACGGTAAATCGAGATGGTCCTTCACCCCGCTCAATCAATCGAATCAAGTTGCTGCAATCTTGATCAACTTCCCAGCTGTGTTTAATCCTGTCCAACAGCTCAGTTGAAACCGCTGACAACGTCATAGTAACCAACTCCGCTCCAGTCACTCGAGACAAGGCATCAGCTGCAATGTTTTCTGATCCTTTCTTATACATGATGACATAGTCGTATCCCAGCAACTTGGCTAGCCACGTGTGCTGTAAGGGTGTGGACAATTTCTGCTTCAGCAAATATTTAAGGCTCCTTTGGTCTGTTTTAATGACGAACCTGCGGTCTACCAGATAAAAATGCCATTTTTTGATAGCAAAGAGTATAGCCAATAACTCATTTTCATACGCTGAAAGTGCTTGCTGTCTTCGTGACAGGGTTTTGCTGATGAACACAATAGGTTGTTGTTGCTGCATTAACACCGCCCCTATGCCTGTATTTGAGGCATCTGTTTCGATAGTGAACGTGTCCGCCATATTGGGAAGAGCAAACACTGGAGTCGTAGTGAGAGATGTTTTCAGTTATGTTAAAGCACTCTCCGCTTTATCAGTCCACTTGAATGAGTCTGTTTTCAACATCTCCGTTAAAGGCCGGATTATACCACCATAACCCCGAATGAATTTTCTATAATAGTCGATCAATCCCAGAAATCCCCTCAACTACTTGATATTGTTCGGTAAAGGCCAGCTTGTTACTGCCATCACCTTCGCTGGGTCGGTTGTCACTCCTTCTTTTGACACAATGTGACTCAGATATTCCACCCTACCACCACCAAAACTGCACTTAGACCTTTTAGCCACTAGTGGTTTTCCCGAAGCAATTCAAGGACAACCTGCAAGTGTTTGACATGCTGCTGTATACTGGAGCTGTAGACTAAGATATCATAAAAAAAAACAATACATACTTCCTCAACTGTGCTTTAAAATCAGAATTCATTAAGCCTTGAAACGTGGCTGGTGTGTTCGTGAGTCTGAACGGCATCACGAGAAACTCATAGTGTTCTTCGTGAGTTCTGAATGCCGTTTTGTGGGCATCTTCTGTGACCATTCTAATCTGATGATACCCCGCCCTGAGATCGATTTTTGAAAACACAGACGCCCCGTGTAATTCATCAAGCAGTTCATCTATCAATGGAATCATGAACTTTTCCTTGATTGTGAGATCATTCAAGCGACGATAGTCCACACACAACCTCCAACTGTTATCTTTCTTCTTCACCAGCACCACAGGGGATGCAAAAGGGCTTGCACTAGGCTGAATTATTCCATTATGCAGGATTTCACCCACCATTCTCTCAATAATGTCCTTCTGGGGAGCTGGATATCTGTAGGGTCTGAGACTAATCGGGTTCGTCCCATCCTTCATTCGTATCTTATGGTCGACGTTCCTAGGCGGTGGTAAACCTTTTGGGTCTTTAAACACATCCCCATACTCATTCAACAGGTCTTCTATCTCAGGTATAACTGCAGTATTATTTTCCACCTGTGCTGAGAATATAAATTCATGGTTCTCCTCTACTCGCATCGACAGACTGCAGAGCTGCACTGAAGCCAATTCTGTCTGTTTTGACAACAACTTATTGATCTTGTTTGTGCTGCTAATACTCACTGATCCATTCTCATGACCCTTCAGCTCACACATTTCTTGTCCCCTTAGAAACTTCATTGACAGACTTTTGAAGTTTCATAATATGTCGTCTAGGGTCGCTAGCCATTGTACACCCAAAACAAAATGGTAATTTTCCAAAGGAATCAAAAATACATCCGTAGTAAACTACTTACCCTGCATGTCCCATTGGAATCCCTTGCAAACTTGGTTGCAAGCAATGACATTGTCGTTGGCTACCAGCACCCTCAATGGAGGTACCTCTTTGATGCAGCAATTCAGTTTTTCCGCCACCCTACGATCCAGAAAATTATGGGTACTGCCCCTATCAACCAGAACCTGCAGTCTCCGACCCTTTGTCATTCCTTCCATCTTCGTAGTGGAACAACATAGTGTCCCGGTTATGGCATGGATGGAGATCTCCGGTGCTTCTTCCCATTCCATCATTGGTTCAGCTTCCCCTGTTTCCCCCTCTTGATTAGGAGGTGGCTCTTCGCCCACTGCTATGACAAAAATTTGTTTCTCCTTACAGACATGCCCGCTACTATATCGCTCGGGACACCAATAGCACAATCCTTTGGCTCTACGAGCTTCCATTTCCTTGGTAGTAGTCAACCTGGTGGTTCGCTTACTATTGATCGGTTTGGTATTGCTTGGCATGGCAACAGAACTTGCAGCAGCATTATTGCTCTTATAAGGCGAAAATGTTCTCACCTGCAGATTGGACGTACGTCTACCTGTATTCAACACTGTATCGTGCAGCTTTGCTATCGAGTAGGCTCCCCTCAGGTTCTGTGAACGGTGCAGTCGGACTTGGCCCTGCAGTTGCAGTTCCAACCCACCCAGAAATTGACTAACAGCTGCAGTTTCTGATATGCGTTCAACCAGTTTAACCGTGTGCAGTAAGGCATCAAATCTTCTTTTATATTCAGCAAATGTTCCATCCTGATGGAGATGTTTCATTTCCAGCACTGGATCTCCATACAATTCCTCCCCAAATCTAGCTTGCAGCACCTTTACATAATCATTCCAGGACAGAGACTTACCCTGAGATCTTTGAACCCGCATGTAACCCTGGTGCCATTGAAGAGCCTCCCCATCCAAATGTATGGCTGCTACCTTCAACTTGGCTTCCTCCGATGTCTGGTCAATTTCGAAATAATGTTCACACTGGAACAACCAGCTAGAAACTTCCTGACCTGAAAAACGTGGGAAATCAATCCGACCATTACGAAAAGCGTACTTGAAATCACGTTCTCTTGGTTCGTTGTCCAGAGTAGGAGGTGACGCAACGCGGCTCTGAGGTACAACTTTTGGAGAAGTTCCCGACTCTTGTGGTTGAATGGTACTCTGGCTCAGACCTAAGATGTCGTGGGATTGTAACATCTCTGATTGTTTCACCGATAGAGCTTCCATCATCAACTGGAGTTTATCAAATCCCGATTGATTGCGAAGGTCGGAGAGGGTGATCTGCTCTGTAAGGTCTGCTAGCAACTTGCCTTGCTCATCCAACATTGCTTCGAACCGAGCATCCTTCTCCGCGCGTGTTTCTTTGGCCATGGCAGAGCGTAGATGAGAACGGAGGAAAAGCTTGGGTCAGGTGGCTTATTCTTCTGTTCCTTTCTGGTAGAGCGGCGACGGAGCAAAGGTGGGTGGCTCTGATACCAATGATACTGGCCCAAGGAGATACGCCAGCTAGGATCCGAGTAACAAAATAGAGAGGGAGAGAAAGAGACAGGTATAGAGAGAGAATGTTTATAACTTTTATGCATAACCTTCTAACTCAGAGCTCTACCAGATATATAGCATATCTTCTACGACTAGACTTATTAAGGACTCCTATTATTCCCAATTACTGGATCAGCCCCTATCACACAAGCGTGCTGCTGGCCGGTGTCGTTGGTCCAAAACTTCATGTTATCTTCTTCATGTGCTGGCTGGTTTGATTAGACAGAGAATTTTCTTATTCGTTATTTTCTTCGTGTACTTGCTTTTCTCCTGCTCAGAACATGATTCAACGTCTCGGTCCACCCTTTCCCGAACAAGCAGCGACGTTGATTTGTCATCTCCACTTGCAGTTCTCTCTTTTTCCAAATTATACAAAATTTTGAAGAGAAATATTAAACAAAATTAATGAGTTTTTATAATACTTGTTGATATATACAAGAGATTGCAAATGAAGCATCCTTTATATTACAGTATTCTTGAAGAATATTGTGAGAAATCTATAACACAAGTCAACACAGAAGGGAAGATCCAAACTTTGTTCATGAACCCTTAAGACTCAAGTACTTGATCAATCCATGAGATATTGATAATCAAATGAATGCAATGGAATGATATTTCTATCACAAACCTGAATCGATATGAATGCAATCTGAAATAGAAACATTTGCAATCTTTTACAATAAAAGTAAATTCTATTTTTTGCAAAATCGACAGACAAAAAGGTTTTAAAATAATTTAGCTTCAAAATTTCCTCCACTTTATCCCAGAGAGACCCACAGATGCTCCTTAGTAATGACAGATAAGTAAAAGTGTATAGGTTGCATAACTGGTGGATCATGTGCTCAAACACTTGCAAAGCAACCTTCGGCCTCCTTGCTACTTCACAAGAGTTGAGAACAAGAGTATAAGATGAACTGGGAATGGACAAACCCAAAGCTTCCATTTTGCCACAGAATTTGCAAAGCTCTGCCACATCAAAGTTGTATCGTACACATGCAAGTTACTCTGAAACCCCTCTTGTTTCGATAAGCTGTTAAAGAGCTGCACAGACTCAGCAGCACGATCAACCAATAGTGGAACATTCGGCTCTCATACTCTGGGTATGGGTTCGACTTAGATTTCTGCTTGGAAGAGGAAGATATACAGGAAGAGTACTTATCAGGACCCATGCAGAATTTCAAACGCAACCTTTGCACCATATCTTCACGACTGGTCTTCCTGCAGAAGTTCCACGCAACAAACCTTCCCATGCTGATGAGATTTATGGCGGGATAAGTAGGACCAAGAAGGGAAGAAAATGAATTGGAAATAACCTGTTAGCAAATTTGAGTATGTGACATTGCACGTGAGGACATAACAGTTAATTGGAACGGAAGTTAATCAGAGGGACCAAAAACAATTGTTTCCAAATATGTTGTACCATTTACAACCTGTTGGATAGGAAAACCATTTTTGTCAAACATCATGTCCCATTTTCAAAATTTTCCCTAATTTATAACCAAACATCGTTTTTGAATAAACTACCAACACGTTGCCCCCTAGGATCACAAATTGTCCATTTCCGACACAACTCGCACCCCCTTGGATGGTTGTATACACTTTTTTAAATGAAAAATTTATACTTATCTTTTAAAACATTTTTTTTATACCTGTTCACTTTTTGAAGAAAAAACAGACTTCATCTTCATTTTTTTTCACCAAAAGATTAGCATGTTGAGAAATTTAGTATAATGTTTTAGATTGTCCGTAAGGAAAATACAAAGAAAAGAAAAACCGAACCTTCAACACCTTGAGGTCGAATTGATCCAATGAAAATCGAAACGTGGTCTAGATCCGTCCTAGGTCAGGTCTCAAGACAATGGTTAGTCCTTTTGAGCCGAATGATTCTTGACTTATTTTTTGTTCGTTTTTTAGAGATAACTAATTACAAAAATTATTATTATCAAAATCTAATTTTATTATTTAGTGTTTTTTATATTTTGCTAAATTTTTAATATTTCTTAAATATATATATCTATATACATTTCTAAATTATTTTGTATTTTTCAAATCTTATTTCTTTCTTGACGATCACGAATGTTTGGATCAAATCAACACATTCTTTTTCCATATTTGTCTTACGTACTTTGCATGGTCAAAAATCAGTGTGTTTTCCCCGGCGCAGTCACATGAGTTTGGCAAGGAAGTACGTTATGATTACTGCCCGTACGTGCACGGTGTTGAATAATAAACCATAAATGTTGCTTTTAGTGAGTATTGAAGTTAGAAGTTAATGGAAGAAAATAAAAGGTTAAGAGTCTTTTTGTAGATGAAAGGTTAAGAGTCTTATTTAATAGTTTTTATTGTTCTTGTTTTTATAATGCCTATATAAATGCATTGTTGTAGTTGGTTTAAAGTATGACTCAAAGTAAGAAAAGTTAAACATTCTTGTGAGTTCAATTTGAGTTATCAAATTGGTATCAGAGAGAATGGAAAGTGTGACGGGTCATATGTTGTTACCACGACTAACGAAGGGAAATTATGAGAATTGGAGCATTCAAATGAAAGCTCTTCTCGGATCTCAAGATTCGTGGGAGGTGGTCAAAGAAGGTTTCGAAGAACCAGAATATACCACGGGATATTCGGTGGCTCAAAATAAGGCGTTGAAAGAGACGCGATCAAAGGATAAGGCAACACTATACATGTTGTTCCGTACCGTTGACGAGTCAGGCTTTGAGAAGATTGCCGGTGCAACTACTTCAAAAGACGTGTGGGACATATTAGAGAAAGTGTTCAAAGGAACCGACCGAGTTAAGCAAGTGTGTCTCCAAACACTTCGTGGCGAATTTGAGAGCATGAAGATGAAGGAGTCGGAAGTTGTATCCGACTATATCACGCGTGTACAAGTCGTGGTAAATCAACTTATTCGTAATGGTGAGGCGATAACCGATGCACGAGTTGTGGAGAAGATTTTGAGATATTTAACCGACAATTTTTAGAATGTTGTGTGTGCGATAGAAGAGTCAAATGATCTTGCAACGCTTATTGTCGACGAGCTTGCCGGTTCTCTCGAGGCACATGAACAACGTAAGAAGAAAAAGAAGGAGGAGACATTAGAGAAAGCACTCCAAATCAAGACGACAATTAAAGACGAAAAGGTACTCTATTCTCAAAATTTCCGAGGTAGAGGGCGTGGGCGTGGAATCCGTGGAAGAGGTTGCGACAGTCATGAAGGATACTATAAGGAGAATGAACAGTCGATTCGGCCAAACTGGCGCGGAAGAGAACGCGGTCGAGGAAGAGTCGGTCGGTCGAACTATCCCAATATCGAGTGCTACAAGTGTCACAAGTATGGTCACTATGCGAAGGATTGCTACTCCAACAAATGTTATAGTTGCGGTAACGTGGGGCATCTTGCAAAAGATTGTCGAGCCGATAAAAAGGTGGAAGAAACAACTATAACTTAGCCTTGGAAGATGAAGAGAATGATGGTTTTCTCTTGATGGCTCAAAATGAAGACAACATCAACAATGACACGTTGTGGTATCTCGACTCGGGGGCAAGCAACCATATGTGCGGTCACGAGTACTTATTCAAAAAGATGCAAAAGATTGAAGATGGTCATGTGTCGTTTAGAGATGCTTCAAAGGTGGAGGTCAAAGGTCAAGGTACGGTTTGTTACTTACGAAAGGATGGGTTGATGGGGTCAATCCAAGATGTCTATTATGTACCAGATTTCAAGACCACCATTTTGAGTTTGGGGCAACTCATGGATAAAGGTTACTTGATGCTCATAAAAAATCGGGTACTACACTTGAAGGATAAGCATGGGCGTACGGTTGCTCTAGTCGAGATGGGAAGAAATCGAATGTACAAACTAAATTTAAGATGCGTGCGAGAAAAATGTTTACAAGTCAACATAGAAGACAAGGCATCTCTATGGCATCTCCGCTTTGGTCACCTACATCATGGAGGTCTAAAAAAATTAGCAAAGAAGAACATGGTGCACGGGTTGCCGGACATGGACTATGAGGGAAAATTTTGTGAAGAATGTGTGCTTGGAAAGGAAGCAAGAACCTCGTTTCAAAAGAAGACAAATTATCAAACAAAAGATCTCGAATTGGTTCATACCGACATATGTGGACCAATCAACCCCGAATCTTTCAGCGGTAAAAGGTACTTCATTACTTTTATCGATGATTTCTCACGAAAAACGTGGGTTTATTTTTTGAAAGAAAAATCTGAGACATTCGAGGTGTTCAAGAAGTTCAAAGTGATGGTGGAGAAGGCAACTGGTAAACACATCAAAGTCATACGATCTGATAGAGGTGGCGAATATATTTCAATGGGTTTCATGGAGTATTTCATGGAGCAAAGCATAAGGAGGTTTCTAACCGCACCATACTCTCCTCAACAAAATGGTGTGCCTGAGAGGAAGAATCAGACTATTCTCGACATGGTTCGATCAATGCTCAAGAGTAAGAAGATGCCAAAGGAATTCTGGGCGGAAGGTGTTCAACGTGCTGTCTATGTACAAAATCGATGTCCATGTTTGAAGTTAGAAGATCAAACACCACAAGAGGCGTGGAGCGGACAAAAGCCGACAGTTTCTGATCTCAATGTGTTCGGTAGTGTGGCTTATGCACACATATCGGATCAACGAAGAACGAAGCTTGAAGACAAAAGCAAAATGTACATTTTTATTGGGTATGATGAGAAGACAAAAGGGTACAAGTTATTCGACCCGATAAATAAGAAGGTGATGGTGAGTCGTGATGTGTGAGTAAACGAAGCGAGTGAATGGGGCTGGAACGATTCGTCCGAAGTTGACATCAAAGTTGGAGAATCGTCCATTGTTGCATCAACAAGCAAACAACAAGATTATGAAACTACCGATGATGAAGATGAACCACTACAACCCAGGACTCGAAGTTTGCAAGATTTGTATGATTCAACTAATGAGGCACACCTTGTTTGTCTTTTGGCAGATGCTGAAAATATTAGTTTTGAAGAGGTGGTGCGAGACAAGAAGTGGCAAACTGCCATGAACGAGGAAATTAAAGCGATTGACCGCAACAACACATGGGAGCTAGTAGAATTGCCAAAAGAAAGTCATCTTATTGGTGTGAAGTGTGTGTTCAAGAAAAAGATGAATGCTCAAGGCGATATAGAGCGGTACAAGGCGCGGATTGTTGCGAAAGGATACAAGCAAAAGGCAGGAATCGAATATGACGAGGTATTTTCTCCTGTTGCAAGGATGGAGACAATCCGATTACTCATTTCACAAGCTGCTCAATTCAAATAACCAATATTTCAAATGGATGTCAAATCGATATTCTTGAATGGTGTGCTCAAAGAAGATGTCTACATCGAACAACCGCCCGGGTACATAAAAGTCGGAGAAGAGAAGAATGTGCTAAAATTTAAAAATGCACTTTACGGGTTGAAGCAAGCACTACGAGCATGGAGTACACGTATCAATTCATATTTCAAGGAGAATGGATTCAAGCAATGTCCCTATGAGCATGCTCTTTACGTAAAGAATAATGGAGGTAACATGTTATTTGTTGCTCTTTATGTTGATGACCTTATTTTTATGGGCAATAATGGTGAGATGGTGGAAGAGTTTAAAGGCACAATGACACGAGAATTTGAGATGACAGATTTGGGCTATATGAAGTTTTTTCTTGGTTTGGAGGTTAGACAAGTAGAGACAGATATTTTTGTGTCACAAGAGACATATGCAAAAGAGATTTTGAAGAAGTACAAGATGGGGAATTGTAATCTTGTTTCAACACCAATGGAAACCGAAGCAAAACTCTTGAAGTTCGATGGAGGAGAATGTGCCGATGCGAGTAAATATCGGAGTCTCACATGTACAAGGTCGGATCTTTCATTAAGTGTTGGCATTTTAAGTTGGTTCATGAAGGAGCCAGTTTATTCACATTGGAAAGCGTTAAAGCGGATTTTGCGGTACATCCAAGGAACGGTGTCACACGAGTTGTTCTACTCAAAAGCAGAATATTACAAGTTGGTTGGTTATTCCGACAGCGATTGGTGTGGAGATATAGACGATCGAAAAAGTATCGTGGGATATGTATTCTATATGGGAGATACTGCGTTTACTTGGCTTTTAAAGAAGCAACCGATCGTGACACTCTCGATAGGGGTGAGCGGTTCCGGGTACCCTGTAAATTTAAGGGTTCCGGAACCTACCCAGTTTAATACAGGGTATTAAATTTTGGAACTGGAACCTACCCGTTTAATTTTGGAATCGGAACCTACCCGGAAGCTGTTTGTACAAACGGTTCCGGGTATCCCATTAGGAACCTGTTTCTTTGCGTCCCCAGTTCGGTTCTGGTTCGGTTACAGTTACACAATCCATTCCAGTTCCAAAACACAAACAATTCTAAATTACAGTCCAAACCGGACAGTTCCCAAATATACAATTCCAAATTACAGTTCAAACCATAGTTCCAAATTACTAAATTGACTCATAATAATGTAACAAAACACACAATTCCAAACACAAAACCTATTTCTTCATGTAGGAATATTTTCATACGTTCATTGATTAAAACCGTGAAGCTCATATATATCACTAAAAAGATGTTTACTTGACTCTTGTCACCCCATTCGCCAAAAAATGTGATGGAAAATGCCTGCATGATTTACAAAACACTGGTCAAAGATGTTTTTCTCTTAAAAAAAACTACATTTCAGAGTAATCTTTTGCTTGACAGTAAAAGGTAGAGGTATTTGTAAGACCTTCAAGAGGATGGGTGAGAAAAATTGAGCGAGGAAAGGTCGTTTGTGTTTCTTATCGTCTTTATCAACCTGATAAAGGGCCTATTAGCTAGTACTCTTAATGAAAATCAGAAACTCACACCAACTTCAACATATTTAATGAGTGGATAAAACAACAATTTACAGTAGGTTAGTGCTTTGTTCAAAAGTTTTAGCTAATACATTTCATAGTCAACATGGTCAACTAAATTAGTCCAACGTTAAAAGCCAAAACTAATAAGTTTAAAGCAATCTCAGATAAGAAAATGTGAATTCTCTTTTCAAGTTACCTTGTCACTCTTTTTAGCTGTCGTGCCATCCTTCTTCCACTCAGCATCCTAGTTAGAGGAAAATAAGTCAATTATCTGGCTCAGAGACATACTAAACTAAAACAAAAGAAGAAATCTACCAATTCTGCTTCAACTTAAGCCAATTCATCGGAATCACTGTCAAAAACACCAAAAAACATCAACAGGAGCTTGAATTATCAGGAAAGCTAGAACTATGAGAACAAGAAAGAGTATTAGATGAAAATAAGTAACTTACCCTCTTTTCTAACATCCCTCGATGAAGTTCATGAAGTCTGGTGGGATCGCCGAAGATGATAAGTACGGATAATTTTGTTGCGCTGAGGATAGGTAACCATACCCACCTCCATCGCAAGCACCGCCACCATAACCGCCGTAGTACGGATAGGGAGCGGCTTGGTTGGAGGCTTTGTACGGATGTGGCGGGTAGTAGGAAGACGACGAATCTCTGACCTGAACTGCCTCGTGGGACATGGTTGTCTGCTCGTAAACTGAGCGGCTGATGACTTAGTCTCCGTAGAATAAGTGATATTAGTGAAGAATTGATAACTGAGGACTGAGCGACTGAATGAGAGATGAGAATTACTAGGGTTTTTATTTTTATTTTAATATAGATAGATAGATAGAACCGGTTCTGGTTCCGTTAGGGTACCCAAATAGGAGAACCGAAACCGAATAAATAGGTTCTCAAATTTTTCCCGGAACCTACCCGAAGTGTCGGTTCTGGGTAGGTTCCGGGTCAAAATGGGTAATTTGCTCACCCCTAACTCTCGACATGTGAAGCTAAATATGTTGCAGCATCGTGGTGTGTATGTCATGCTATATGACTTAGAAAATTGTTGAGCAAGATGAAGCTAAAGCAACAAGGTGCAATTATGATTCAAGTTGACAATAAATCAACAATTGAGTTAGCAAAGAACCCAGTGAATCATGAAAGAAGCAAACACATCGATGTTCGTTTTTACTTTATTCGAGAACATGTGTAAGGAAGGAAGTGTGGAATTGGTGCATGTAGTAAGTCAGGATCAAGTTGCGGATATCTTCACAAAACCTCTACCGAAGGTATATTTCGACAAATTCAAGAAGATGATCGGCATGAAGGATGGTAGAAGCATTTAAGTTATGAGAGAGTTTTGTTAAATAATAAACCATAAATGTTGCTTTTAGTGAGTATTGAAGTTAGAAGTTAACTTAGAAAAATAAAAGGTTAATAGTCTTTTTGTAGATGAGAGGTTAAGAGTCTTATTTAATAGTTTTATTGTTCTTGTGTGTATAATACCTATGTAAAAATATTATTGTTATTGATTTAAAGTATCACTCAAAATAAAAAAAAAGTTAAACATTTTTGTGAGTTCAATTGGAGTTATCACGTAGCCCAAGCAGTACTGGATGAGTTTAATAAGTATGACCAATGATACTTCTGGAAAAACAAACCCTAACAAAGTTGCAAGCTGCATAATTTAATTAACTGAGTACCGACCAATACATAAGTTTATTAGCTAGAAATGCCCTAACACAACATAAAGCCATGATCGTGCCTAAGGGGACAACTACACTGGGCTGTCTGGGCATTTACATAACTATATTACCATGTCTGGCTTATTTCATGCAGAACAACTGATCACACGACAAATAGACAAACTAAAACAAGGCTTAGGGACGGGGAAGGTAGTTTCCAAACCAAACACACTTCAGTTTCCTACAGTAGCACCATGGCCACCTCCACCGTGACCACCATGACCACCACCACCGTGTCCACCACCTCCACCGCGTCCACCACCTCCACCGTGTCCACCACCTCCACCGTGTCCACCACCTCCACCATGTCCACCACCATTGCCGTGCCCGCCATGTCCGTGACCACCATCATGTCCATGGCCAGATTCATGAATCCCATCAGTATCCACTTCTCCCTCTTCTAGAAAACAAGGAATTTATATATATGTGTGTATGTATGAAATGAAAGTTCAGTTATTATGTTCGAACTTACGTGTTTGTGTGGTTTCAGCAAGCTCACGAGCGTTGACCTCTGAGGTAAGTACGAAAATGGCAAAAACAAGGCCGAAGAGAAGCAAACCCTTTGAGGAAGACATATTGAACTTAATCTGTAAGTTCAGAAGAAGATGGTTGAGAGTGCAAGAAGGAAGAAGGCTAGGGCAAATTATTTATAGGAAGGAGATCACCAAAAGAGAGAGAGAGAGTGATTGAAGGCAAAGATGGAGTGGTAAATGTCAAAATTGGCTACTGAAAGAAAGTGTACCTAATCTGTTTTAAATTTAACTTTCTATGGGATAAATTGATTATTAATTTTTATACTCATATACTAGAAACGTATTCGAAAACTGTTGATACAAATAAATTTTTAGTATGACTTAAATCTATTGATTTTTTTTTTAAATGAATATTAATATTTTTTATATAATAATAAAAGTAAAATATATAAGTATATAATAACTAAAAATAAAAATAAAATAAAATAATTAATAAAATATTATGAAGATAAGACGTTAATATTTATTATAAAGAGTGAAGAGACGAGATGTAATTGATGATCACGACCATTAGTTATGTTAAGAGTATACTCAAAATCGCCACTCACAATTTACAAATTATGATAAAACTGACTAATACATACATATATATATTAATTTGTTTATATGCTCTATAATTTTGACAAATAAACATTTACACTATTTTCTATTTTATATGTATCAAAATAATTCAATTTAATTGGTCTATGTCAAATTTTAATAAGTTACATACCTATCATCAACATTTCAGTGATAGTTTATAATTAACCCCAAACTCCTCATTCACTAGAAAAATAATATTTCATTTACCAATTTATCAAATTAAACTTTGTCCCCATACAATATAAAAACATAAGTTTTAGACCCTAAACATTTACTTTGGAAAATTGCACTAAAAATTAGAGTAAAATCAAAACAAATAATTATGATAACATAGAAAATTAAAATAATAATAATAATTTACAACATAATTTTAAATTAAATAAATAACATTTAAGTTAACGGAATACCGTTTAAATGTCAACCCGCGACTCTCCATTGTGTGTGGCAAAAAAGCAAACTCCTATCCGTGATTGGAGTCGCGGGTAAGTATGTTTTTGTATTTTTTTAAAAATTGAGAATATTTTCGTAAATTTATTTTATTTGAGGTATATATTAGTAAAAAATTTGAAATCCATGGTACAATAATATTATATTTTATGGAAAATAAATATATATGCACATGTTATCATTTTCATGCGGACATTTATAATTTTAAAATTAATATTAGAATTGTGATTTTATGAAACTTTATAAAAATAATAAAAAAATATTATTATGTGCCAATTATAATTATAAATGATTATATATGTAAGGGATTAAAATAATAGTATTATAAGGTAGTGTATGTACATATAATTTCTTAAATTATGTCATTGTATGTATTTTTTTTATGTATTTACATTTATAAAAATAAATAAGTAACTACTACTAAATAGTAAATAAGGTGTTTACGGGTGAATTTTGATGGTATTATTACTAACCTAGATAACTAACTTGCACTTGTGCATAATATAAAATAATATTTAAGTTATCGTTATATAAATATACTTTAATATAAAATTCAAATTATTATATTAATTAACAAAACAATTGTTTTTTAATTATATTAATATGATTAACTCAACTTACAAAATGATTTTATTTTTATTATTAATATAATATTATTCAATTTACTTTTTAGTACACCATTTATTATTTATAGTACATTCATTACATATATGTACAAATCATTTAGTAATTGCACTATACAAAAAGTTATTTACAAACATTTTATTTAGTAATAGTTAATTATTACTTATTTGTTTTCTTAGTTAAGAACATATGAAAATTATATACACAAAAATAAATTAATAAATTATATATGCATATACATTATTTAGAATACTATTAGTTTATATATATATATACTTCAAATATAATAATAATTGCTAAATAGAAATATTAAATAATTATTTTACAAACTTTTATGAAAAATATCATTTTAATTTATAATTATAAATACATAAATGAAAATCTAATAAGCGTATATTTATATACTTAATTTAAAAAATATATTATTGTATTATAATTTTCTTTTCAAATTGTTTTCTCAACAAAACATGATTGTGTACACATTGAGAACTTTTGTTTAAAATTTGATTTTTTTTTTATTTTTTATTTTAATTTAGAAATAAAATAAATAGTTATATATTTTAATTCTTGGCGAAAAAAATATTCATTTACTATATATTTAGATTAGTTTTTAATTAATTCAGTTAATATTGTTTATCATTTTTCATTATAATTATTATGTACTTTCATTCTTTCAACACTTAATTCATTTATTAAGTTAATTAAGTTAAACTATAATTATAAATTAGGCGTAAATATATATTAAATATAATTTATATATCATAATTCTTGTTTATCATTTATTTATTTCAAATTTTTTAATGTTTTTTTCATTTGTTTTTTTTTATTTCACTCAAAAGTTTGTGTAATTTTTCAAATTAAATTGTTAGGTGCAAAACTTGCAATTTATTATTGCTTGAAGGCAAAATTTAATTTGACATAATTATAAATATAAATCTTTTAAAATTGAATGTGGAGGTTTTGATTAAATTTAGAGTGTCCATGTGGATGTGAGAGAATGATGGCATAAATGTAACTTATTTTTTTTATATGAACCTATCAAATTAAATTATTATGACACTATAATAGAGAAAATTGTATTAAAAACTTGTTTGTCAAAATTGTAGGATACTTAGTCAAATTAATATATATACACAGATTAATAGATAGATAGATAGATAGATAATATATATACACGGAGATTAATATTTTTTGGCCATTAATAGATAACTATGGTTATAGTTTTCTTTCACTACCTTTCCGTTGCTTCGTCTATCTTTCTTCTTGTTTTAAGTTGTACTTTTTTTTACCAAGACAAAAAACAAAGTTGTTGTACTTTCAAAAAGTACCAACGCATGATCCCAAAATCATTCATTTGCATTTCTCTTCCTCCACTTTTTAGAAAAAATAAAATATAGAAAAATAATAAAAGTTATCCTAAATCTGGTCGATCATGGTGTACGTATAATATTTACCAAAAGAAAAAAATGGTGTACGTATAATAAATATTATAATTGTATTATATTTGTTAACTAAATACTATAATCATAATACTAATTATTACGAATACAAATTTTAATATTATAACTGTATTAATAGTCGTTACTTACGATTGTATTCGTATACTTATATTCGAATAATTCATATTTTATTTTAGTGTTTATTAATCAAATTTTGATTTTTTTAATATTAAAGTATTAACTTAACTATTAAATCACTCAAATTCAATACAACCGAATTTAATTCAAGTTTGATATACATATTAAAATTTATTTACATGATAAATTCTTATACATGTATATTATATATGATTATGACTATAACTACAATTATAAAACAAATATTATAAAGGGTTAAATACGGCATTGCCTTCTAAAATTTACGTCGATTTTAAAAAAATTCCCTTAAAGTTTAAAATTTCCCTTAATGTTTGGAAATGATGAAAAATTTCCCCCTAAAAGAGTAGCTGTCAGTCATCGGTAAGAGTTAATTTTTCATCATTTTCACATATTAGAAAAGGCTTTAAATTTTAAAGGAGAAATTTCAATTTGGCATAAAATTTAGGGACAATATTGTATTTTACCCTATTATAAATATAACCAAAACTATAGAAAAATTATTATTATACTTACATATTACAATAAATATTATAGTAAACTATTTAACAGAAAATTATAAAAATTATAATTTTCAGATTTTGACTGTTGCACTTATCTTAACGAATAACGATGGGAGAGAAATGATTACACGTAGATGAGATCTTCCCTACCTTGTTGAAGTTTATAAAAGCGTGCAGGATACCAGCTGCCCGAGTGACTAGAAAAGTTGATCTTCGAGCATCCTTCCCCCTCACACACGGCCTCCTCCTTCCCATCACACGTCTTCTCCTCTTTTCCCATCACAAGCCTCTTTCTCCTCCTCTTGTTGAATCTTGGTTCATCTGACGACCATGAAGTGTGTGGGGAATTAGGGTTTCTTCCTTTTTAAAAAAAATTGGTTAAGCATGTGAATCGATGAACCGTCCGGTTCTTCAAAAACCGTTACATTTTTAATTTCTAAACTCAATTCAATTTACATTTCGGTATTTTAAAATAATTGGACCGTCTTTATAATTGGTTCACGATCTGACCGTGTTTGGCCAACGGCCCGGTGTGATTCTGAGAACTATGCATATGGTAGTTAATCATGCATGATGTGGGACCCCAACCAATTAAAATTTGAGATATATATATATATATAAACTTTTTCTGGATGATATTTGTTCTCTCTCTCTATATGTTTACCTTTATCAAAGCTGTGGTTACTTTTTTCCACCACTTAATTACTTTTCCACTCGCAAGAAAATTAATAATAAATAAGATAGGAAAAAGGAAAGAAAAATACCTAAATTCTTTTTACATTATTAAATATAAAAAAAATTCATTTAAGATAAAGATGACATTGCAAATTGAAGGATATTTGCTGAGTCTGAAAACTCTCATGTGCTGACTTGACAGTGAATTGAATGCAAAAAAATTGATGATCACACGCTTTCACCTGAGCTCCGGTGAACCTGCAAGAAGGGGATCACAATAGAATGGGTGCCTCTGGGTCCCTCTCCGATACTTAAATGAGTATACTGTGTGTATGAACTCAAAACGTAATGAACGTATTGAAAAACAATAGTATTTATAGAGTGAAGAGATCAAACCGTTATAGGCAACATATCATCTTGATGAATATTGTGCCGGTAAAGATTAGGATAGCAGATATTACGGTTATGGCGTAATATTACAGTTACCGTATGTAATCTTTAGAGAATATGTGTTCGATATACGCGGGATATCGTGACCATATCTTTAGTGTCGGTTTGTGGGATCAGAGTTGAGAGGTTAGACTCTCTTAGTGAGCGCTCCTATGGCGAGCAGTAGGAGGCTTTGACCTTGGTCAATGGTGACCTGTAATGGAGCTTTGGCGTCCCCTTTGGTTTGAGTTCGATACTGGACCGCTTTATGAGGGTCAGATTAACCTTACTGTGAGTCGGGCCGGTTTGAATGATATGGGTTTTACCCTTGTAAAGTTATTAAGCATCTGAGGCATTTTCCTTATTGGGTCGCCACTATCAATACCCAACATTTGCCCCCGAAGCTTGAGTGAAGTTTCGTTCGTCAAGTTTGATTCTGTGATAGGATTTGAGATAGTGACCCTTGTACTGGATCTTTTATGTCCTTATTTGTTATTTGTGCCTTTTTGATGCTCCATATCCTTTGGCGGACGGTTTTTTGGTCGCTTAGAGTTTATGGAATGTTTGATTCTTTACCCTTTTAGGCGAACGCCTTGGGTTGCCTGGGTTTATGGATCCTCATTCGTTACTCTTTGGCGAGCACTACCGTCAAGAGGGTTTCATGAAAGGCTTGGTGTAGCTTTTGGCGATCACATTTTTTGTGTAAGGTCTTGAGCATTTAATGACTGTACTGTTATCTAGAAGTTGAACGGACAATTGAAGCATGTCTGTCTTTTAGTCTTCCGTAACCAGAGGGTAGACTGACAGTTTTCGTACTGTTCCAACCGTTTGTCTCCCTGAGGCGTCTCTTGGAATTCTGGCATTGCTTCGATTTTACCCAAAAGGGTTCACTGAGCCGTTTCAGACATGCCTGTTCGGTTTCCCCCGTTTTGGCTGTAAAAAGTCGAACTTTGGCATTTAGTCTTTTACACACTCAAGCCATTTTCCTTCCAAAGAGTTCATTGTTCCTCAGTGCTTTTCTTTTCAACTTTCCCCTTTTTACTTCTTCGATTTCAAAAAGCTTCTACTGTTTCCATGGCTTCCAAGAATCAATCCTCCGGAAAGGGGTTATCCCACAAGCCTTCCTCCAACCAACCTTCTTCCGGTCAGAAGGTTTCAACCAGAGCTACCAATGCCCCTTTGATTATTAGAGACGGTTCTTCCCCGGCGCAGGGCCAGCGAAATCCTGCCCCCAAGCCAATTTCTGGGCAATCGGCCGCCACGCCGATGGTGGTGGACGTGCCCGACAATAATGTCCCTGCCTTCTCTCTGAAAGGTGAATTTCGATGTCTTCCTTTTGCTTCTTTTTAGGCGGTAAAACTTTCTCATTTTTATTATTTTTGTATTGTTCTTGCCATACCATGGTGTTCTAAGTAGATATCAAGCCCAATGAGATGAAGCTAGCTCAGTTCAAGGCAGTGGTCGCCTTGACTGGCTTGGGAGAAGCAGATGCCCCTGATACCCGGGCTTAGGTTTGCATTATCCTCGCGATGGAGAGGTTTACATTTATGTGGCCCAGATCGATGCTGAGTTGCGTTTTCCTCTCTGTGGCGATTTGCAGGAGCTCTGTTGCTACTATGGGATAGGCCTTACGCAACTGGTACCCAACGCCATCAGGATGTGGGTTGGGTTCAAGTTCACATTCTTACGGCAAGGATGGACGTATTCACTAGCCCTGATCCGATCTTTTACCGATTGACCATCTTCATCACTTCGAGACTCGGTGGCCCAAGTTCGAGGAATGGAGGGGCCACGTCTCGAACTGGAATGTTCATTTTCGTCTGGTGGACGACTTCCGTGCTACCAACTCCAACTACAAGAAGTTTTACTTCTTTTACAAGGGTAGTGTATCATGGGAGGTCTTTCAGATGGAAAGGGATACTCCTCCAAGCTTCGGAGAGCTGTCGGGGAGCGATCGGAACACCATCGACGACTTCTCCCGACTTCATAGATAGTCGGACTTATGTTTGATCCGTTCAGTGGCGGAAAATTCAGAGTCAAGGTTTAGGCTGGAGGGCATTCATCAGTCCGCACCAGTTTCTATAGATTGGGTAAATTTCTTACACTTTTCCTTTGTTGGTTGTAGGCACTTGGGGACCTAAACTCATCATTCTGTTTTCCAAGTAGGCTAAGACGGGATTGTCCGCTGCTCAGGGATCATTGAGTCCTCCTCCTCCCCTTTCTAGGCGAGCGTCCAAGCGTAAGCTAGAGGATGAACAACCTGGGGTCGCTCCTAGCGATCGCCAAAGAGGTATACGACTGTCTTTTAACTTTCCTTCCTCTGTTTTAGTCTTAGGTTTTAATATCCTTGTCGACCATTTTCAGGGAAAACTGCTGCTGAGGTGGCTCCGAGTCCGTCTCCCGCCAAGAAGGCCAGGAGTTCGGGTGAGGAACACCCTACTTCCTCCGGGGGTTCTGCTACTCCCCGGGGAAAGGCTCCCGCTACCGAAGAGGTCACCCTACCTGCCTCCGATTCTGCTGCTCCTAACCCCACTAAGGGAGTTGGGGTTCGGAAGAGGGTTCAGACCCTTGGTGCCGCCACAGGCATCTCCAAGACTCCCTCGCCGGGAGTACTGCCCCTTGGTGGGCTTATTCCAATCGCCCAAGGCGGCGAACCCCAAGTGTGTCTAGGCCCCTTGGGGAAATCTCCAGAAGGTGGAGATTTCTGACCAGTTGACGCTGCGGGGTAACCCGGACCTCTGCATGCATCTCCTCGAAGGGATCCTTCCTTCTCGGAATCGGGCGACGGTCCCTTCCGAGTTGACTGGCATCGATGGTGTCATGAGATCGCATTTCGAGCGGATCGCCCTGGTAAGTCCTTCTTCTTTTATTCCTTCCTTATATTTACCCTTGAGTCGTTTTTTAACCTCTCCTTGATCTAATTGTATTCTTATCCCCTTTTTTCATGTTGTCAGCTCGTCCGGGAGGAGTTGGCGATCGGTCGGATTGTAGGGGAGCTCACTGATAAGCAGCCTGACCTACTTATCGAGTTGGAGCAGTACCGGAGTCTGGGGTTCACTCAGACCAGATGGAGGGCCTAAAGCAGAGGGCTGAGGCAGCCACTCACCTGGTGGAGGATGCTCACCATGAATACTTTGAGAAGGAGAAGAGGCTTCTCGACTCCCTCAAGGAGAATGAGGATCAGGTGGCCCTCACCGAGGATAGACGAGTAAATGTTGAGCTCCAGATTAAGGATGCTGATAAGTACTATGCTATACTCAAGTGCTGACCTTAAGACCCAGCTGAAGGAGTCCTATGCTCAGAGGGATGTCTCAGAGGCAGAGAAGGAGCAGCTCGCCTCAAAGTTGAAGGTTGTCCCATCCCTCAAGAGTGTGGTCGAGAACTTTAAGAAGCCTGAAGAGTTCTCTGACTGCGCATTGAATGTGATGAAGGCTGAGGTGGCTGCCTACCTCCAGGTCTTGGTCGACGAAATTCAGGGGATCGGCCCTAAGTTTCCTCTCTGGGAGGTGAATTATCTTCAGGACTTCATCGAGAGAGGATACTCCAAGGAGGCTCCTGCTGCTGTTGTTGAGGAGGCTGCTCCCGGGGCCGAGAAGGAAGGTGTTGCCCCCAAAGAACCCAGACCTTGAGGTCCCGAGCTCCCCTGGCGATCATGTCCTCATTCTTTCTTTTTTATGATAATGACTTTTGTTTCCATTTGTTTTTTGGGGAAAGTTTGTAATTAATTTTTGATATCAGACTCGGTTATTATTATCATTTTAATAATATAGAACACACTTATATTCATAAGTCTTTGCATCTGTTTGACTTTGAATGTGTTTGAATCTTCTTCCGATGTCTTTCTCGTTTGAATGCTTTTGGAAGTTTTACCATACTTGTTTTCAACTTCTCTTTAATTTATGATAGTATCGCCATATAGGGTCTTGTACCTTTCCTTAGGCTTTAGAAGGAAGAATTATAATTCTTTATAGATCCATCTACTCCCCTCGCCAAGTTATCTTAAGGGAACTGTTGCTCGAGGGTAATACCTTTAAGGAAACTATCACCCTTTAGGGATGTGTTCGCCTTTTTAAGGTTTTAGCTATTTGGAGTTTTCACCTAATCGTGGGGAACTGTTACTCAGGGCTCATTCATCTTTTAGTAAGTGATCGTCTTAGGTTCGTTCTCCCACTTTCTTGTGTTTGTTTCGCAAAGGAGCTGTTATCCTTTATATGGATTCGTTCGCTTTGGATATCCAGCCTTAATTTTTGCCCAACTTATAAGGGAAGAGTTTCCTTAATGGATCGCTCGCCTTCTGTATCAGGACTTCTGCATGATTTTAATATCAGGTCTTTTGCCTAACTTTTACCTTAGGTCTTTTCGCCTGATTTTGTTATCAGGTCTTTTGCCTAACTTTGGCGTTAAGTCTTTCACATGATTTTGTTATCAGGTCGTTTGCCTAACTTTGTCTTTAGGTCTTTCGCCCAATTTTGATACCGGGTCTTTTTGTTTATGCCAACTTATAAGGGAACTGTTACCTTTTATGGTTCGTTCGCCTTTTTTGTCAGGTCTTTTGCCCGATTTGTAAGGAAACTGTTAAATTGATGGTTCGTTCGCCTTTTATATCAGGTCTTTTTGGGAAAGGAATTGTTACCTTGATGGTTCGTTTGCAGTCATCTTTCTCCCTTCTTTGAGACCTTTCGTTTTGGTTCGAGTGACTATGCTTTGTATGAATGAATGATTTGTTTTATTGACATAACATTTTGATTATAAGCTATGCATAAAACCTCCTTAAATGTTCAGAGTTAAATGAATGAGGTAGCCTTACACTTTCTATGGTTTCCAAGTAGTAAGACCTTGGGGCAGCAATCTCTACTACTTTGTATGAACCTTCCCACTTAGCTGAAAGCTTGTTTTAGCTGTCCAGTCTTGTGAATTCATTCCTTCGCATAACCATCTCCCCCACGAAAAATTGGTGAGTGCTGACTTTTCTGATGAAGTATCGGGTTGTCGCCAGTCGCATTTTAACTTGGGCACTGTCATGTTGCCATCACTTTTCTTTTGCAATGTCGAGGTCTATTCTGCGCTCGATTTCGTTCGCTTCAGTGTTAAAGGGTAGGCACCGCTATTTCGGCGGGTGCTGCTGCTTCTGATCCGTACACTAAACTGAATGATGTTTCCCCCGTTTTTGTTTTGGGTGTTGTTCGAATAGCCCACAGTACATTATCCAGCTCTTCTGCCCAGTTTTCTTTAAAGGCTTGAACTCGCTTTTTGAGTCCTGCCAGGAAAACTTTGTTGGCTGCTTCGGCTTGCCCATTCGTTTGAGGATGGTGTACCGAGCTGAACCTGTGATCGATATGGTATTCTTCACATAGCCATTTGAGTTCTTTTCCTACGAATTGTGGACCATTATCACTTATGAGTATTTTGGAGATGTCGAACTGTGAAAATATGTTGATTTTCAAGAACTTGATCACTTCAATTCAGTCGTGGAGGCCAAAGCTTTCGCCTCTAGCCACTTGGTGAAGTATTCGATCGCCACTATAATGTGGGTTCTTTGCCCAGTGCTGATGGGAAAAGGGCCCAAGATGTCTATTCCCCATTGGGCAAAAGGCCAGCCCCCCGCCATTGGGGATAGCAGTGTTGGTGGTCGACTGGATCGTGGTGTGAACTGTTGGCAAGTCACGCACTTCTTTGTTAATTCTACCGCATCTTTGCTCAAGATTGGCTAATAATAGCCTAGTCTGAAGATTTTGTGCGTCAATGAGCGTGCACCTTCATGGCAGACGTCGACTCCTTCGTGAGCTTCGCGGAGAACTCTTTCTGTCTCGGGATGAGAGATGCACCTTAGATAGGGAGTTGAATATCCTCGCGTATAGAGATCTTCATCTATGATAAGATAACTTGCAGAAATACGACTTATTTTCGTGGACTCGCCTTCGCCTTCTGGCAGTATTCCTTCTTTCAAGAAGTTCTGGAACTGAGTCATCCAGGTTACATGTCCTTGAATGTTGAAGACTTCTGCTCGGTTGTCGATAAATGAATATAGAGCTTCTTCCATAAATTGCACATCCTGAATTCTTGTTCCTCTGAACGCCAGTTTGCTTAGAGAGTCTGCTAGCTACTTATCTCGGCGATGAGTTTTTTTAGCAATCTCGAGGTACTTTTTCATCTTTTCCCCCTTTTCTTCATAAGTGTCATTGATAAGAGCTTCATAGTGGGCCTCATTGTTGGTCACCTTAAAAGTAAGGGTGATCGCATACTTTAAGAATTAATCCTGCCCCGAGCCTTCTCTTGAAGAGGATCCATCAGTATAGAGTTCTCAGCCTTACTTGTATCTTCTGACTGACTTTGCCGATTTTCTGCTTCTGTTAGACCATTGCATGTACTTTCCACTATAAAATCTGGTAATACTTGACCTTTGATGGTCGTTTTCGGCGCAAATTTGATCTTGAATTCGCTCAACTCGATCGCCCATTTAACCATTCTTCCTGAAAAGTCTGGCTTCAGCAAGAAGTGTTTGAGATGCTGGTTGGTGGGGACTATAATGGCGTGCGCGTGGAAGTATGGTCTTAACTTTCGAGCAGCAATAACTAAGGCATAGAGATACTTATCAATCTGGACATATTTTATTTCAGCTGAATTAAACATCTTGCTTACAAAATACACTGGACTCTGCTTATTTTCCTATTCTCTTATTAATACGACACTGGTTGCAACCTCGCTAATACTTATATAAAGAAAGATTTGTTCGCCTGGAATGGGCTTCGCCAAAGCTGAGAGTGTTTGAAGGTGCTTTTTTACTGATTGGAAGGCAGCTTCGCACTCCGGCGTCCACTCGAACTTGCGGTTGACCCTGAGAGTCTTGAAGAACGGGAGTGACCTGTCGCTCGCCCTTGAAAGAAAGCGATTGAGTGCGGTCAGGCGGCCATTTAGACATTGGATTTCCTTGTGGAAAGTTAGGGACCTCATCTCCTCAATGGCTTTGAGTTTTTTCGAGTTCACCTCTATTCCGCGCTCGCTTACCATAAATCCCAAGAATTTGCCTGACTTGACTCCGACAACACATTTTATTGGGTTTAGGCGAACGATGTGCCTCCTCATGCACTCGAATGCTTCCCGAAGGTCTTCTGTATGAGGGTTTCCCTTTACTGTCTTGATGAGCATGTCGTCCACAAAGGCCTCCATATTGCGCCCCAGCATTTCTTGAAACAGTCGGTTTGCCATTCGCTGATAGGTTTCCCCCGCATTGATTAGACCGAAGGGCATCACTTTGTAGCAAAGTATATCTCCGTCTGCATAGAAGGCGGTATGGGCTTCATTGGTTGGGTGCATTCAGATCTGATTGTAGCCTGAATAGGCGTCCATGAAGCTCAGCATTTCATGACCAAAGGTTGCATCGACCAGCTGATCAATTCGAGGAAGAGGATATGAATCTTTTGGGCAAACTCTGTTCAGGTCGCGGAAGTCGACCCACATTCTCCACTTGCCGTTTGATTTCTTCACGAGCACTGGGTTGGCGACCCAGCTTTGAAATTGCACCTCCCTTACAAAATCGGCTTCGATCAGCCTTCCTACTTCTTGCCTGATTGCCAAACGCTTGTCGGATCCAAATGACCTTCTCGTCTGAGCAACTGGCTTTATCGAAGGTTCTATCCTTAGCTCATGGGAGATTATGTTGGTGTTGATGTCTGGTATGTCACTGAGCTTCCATGCGAAGAGTTCCTTGAATTCTTTCAAGAAGGAAGTCAGGGCGTCTCTCTGGTCATCGTTCAAGGCGGTCCCAATGCGCACCTTCTTTTCTGGACCATCGATCTCAACCTCTACTAACTCCTCCATTGGTGCTGGCCGAGCCTGGTCCTCACGCGGGTCAGCCTCTGTATCGATGGCGAGGGTTTCTCTTTGGTTCTTCCTGCGGAGGCAGTTCACATAGTATTGACGTGAGGAGGGTTGGTCGCCTAGAACTTCTTTGATCCCATTCGGTGTGGGGAACTTCATCTTTTGGTGGACTGCGGAGGCCACAATCTTATGAGGATTGATGGTGGTCCTCCCCAGTATGGCATTATATGATGTAAGCAAGTCGACCACTAAGATGGTGACCGACACCTTTATGCTCTTCCATCCTTCGCCCATAATTACCGACAGGGTTATGGCTCCCAGCAGATAAGTTGTTCTCCCAGCGAAACTGATGAGAGGAAAGTCGACTCGCTTGAGGTCGTGCTTGGATTTGCCCATCTTCTCGAAGGCGTCCAGAAACCGAATGTCTGTCGAGATTACTCCATCGATCAGAATCCTCTTCATGTCGCAGTCGTCGACGTGTGATGACTAGAGCATCATTGTGCGGAGGGGTGACGTGTGCCAGGTCGTCCTCGGAGAATGAGATGATGCAATCCTCTTCAGGCTGAGGTCTCTTTCCCAACTGAACAGCTGTACAAATATGAGCAGCATAGACTTCTCTTGCATTGACCCCTCGCCTCCGGCACCAAACCCTCCAGCAATCAGGTTTATCACCCTCCTGCTCTGGGATGGTCCAGATTGCTCGGGCGGAGCTGGCGAGTGGTTTCTACGTGGGGGCGTTCGACTTTTGTCTCGTCGTGCCACAAATTCTCTCAACATGACTCTCTATATCAGCTTCTCGATGTCGCGCTTGAGGATGCTACAATCATCAGTTTTGTGGCCCTTGACCTTGTGATATCGGCAATAGATTTCTGTGACCTTCCTCATTAGTTGAGCACTTTTGCGGGGTATTGACGTCCTTGCCAGAGACCTTCTTTCCATCTCGATTAGTACCGCTGAGATCTGCATGTTTAAAGGCGTGAAATACTCGGGACCTCTGGATGTCCAGATCCTGAGGCTTCCGATCTGAGATTGTCTCGACCCTTCTTATCCTTCATTTCCTTCCTACCATCGCGTTGGGGCTCTAGAACCACCCTTGGCGAGATTGTCAGGAAATTGGCGTCAGAGTTCGCCCTTTCCAGGTCTATAAAACCTTTCGCCCTTACTGCTAGCTCCTCCATCGTCTCTATCTCCTGAACGTGATAGCTGTTGCGCAGTTATCTCGAGGATTTGTTGGCCACATCAAGTCCTCTGTAAAAGGCTCGAATTATCTCCCCATATGTGACTCGACGATCTATTTCTGTAATGTTTTTTTATGAAAACGCCCGTAGAAGTCGGTCAATGACTCTCCTGGATGTTGCTTGACTGCGTCTAAGGCAACCACACTTTTCAGAAGTTGGCACTCTCCCATATATCGCTCTAGGAATTTGCTCTTGAGTTTGGACCAGGTCCATATTGATCCTGCAGGAAGGCCGAAGAACCAGGACGACACTGAACCCGAAAGGGTCGACGGAAATAACAGGGTTAAGTGATTCTCATCATTCGACTTACCCAAAAGAGAGGTCTCATGTTTGTTGACATGGATGATAGGATCTCCTCCGCCACTGTATTCGAGGATGGCCCTGGCGACTACATCCTTTGGAATTTTGACCATTACCAGGTCAATGGTGAAGGGATGAGTTAATCGCTCCCGGAAGGGAGGCATGGCGGTTCTGCACCGCTCCTTGAGCCTTTTGCTGATAAGCTCCTCAACTTGGTCAAGAGTGCACTGATTCTGCTGTCCTCCATCCGGTGCAGAACTCGATGGATTGACAAAGTGAGTAGCTGCCAACGCCTCAGTGGAAACCAGAGGTAAGGACTGGTGTCCAGAGGTCATCTCTTGATCTTCTTGAGAGGCAGTGGTGCCAGGATTTCCTATTTCTATTTGTCGTGGCCCCGCGGGACGAGGATCTTCATGAGGAGAAAGGGGTTGTCTACGGGCATGTCCTGTGATGGTTCCCAAGAAGGACATCATATCCGCGGTTAACTGAATGGTTTCCCCAGCCACTTGAACGGTTGGTCGAGCTGGAATCTCTGCGGTGTTTGGAACAGGGGTCAGTTTGGAATTGCCAACGTGTTCTCGTGCCGGCCTCGGAGGGGCGGCATTATGAACTGATTGGCTTGCAGGTTCTTGGGGGAGCGGCAAAGCAGCGGCGGAATCAGAGCTATCTGAGGATTGCTCATTAGCTTGGTTCCGACGATTGCGGTTAGAACGAGTCTACATGACTGTTTTGCTCGTATTCCCACAGACGGCGCCAAATATTGGGTCTGAAAACTCTCAGGTGCTGACTTGGCAGTGAATTGAATGTCAAAGGATTGATGATCACGCGCTTTCGCCTGAGCTCCAGTACCAATGCAGAGTACTTACCAGGACCCATGCAGAACTTCAAACGCAACCTTCGCACCAAATCGTCACGGCTGGTCTTCAAGCAGGAGTTCCACGCAACAAACCTTCCCATTTATGGCGGGATAAGTAGGACCAAGAAGGGCAGAAAAGGAATTGGGAATAACCTATTAGCAAATTTGAGTATGTGACATTGCACGTGAGGACATAACAGTTAATTGGAACGGAAGTTAATCGGAGGGACCAAAAACAATCGTTTCCAAATATGTTGTACCATTTACAACCTGTAGGAAAACCATTTTGTCAAACACCATGTCCCATTTTCAAAATTTTCCCTAATTTATAACCAAACATCGTTTTTGAATAAACTACCAACACGTTGCCCCTAGGATCACAAATTGTCCATTTTCGACACAACTCGCACCCCCTTGGATGGTTGTATACACTTTTTAAAATGAAAAATTTATACTTATCTTTTAAAACATTTTTTTATACCTGTTCACTTTTTTAAGAAAAAACAGATTTCATCTTCATTTTTTTTCACCAAAAGATTAGCATGTTGAGAAATTTAGTATAATGTTTTAGATTGTCCGTAAGGAAAATACAAAGAAAATAACAACCGAACCTTCAACATCTTGAGGTCGAATTGATCCAATGAAAATCGAAACGTGGTCTAGATCCGTCCTAGGTCAGGTCTCGAGACAATGGTTAGGTCCTTTTGAACCGAATGATTGACTTGTTTTTTGTTCGTTTTTTAGAGATAACTAATTACAAAAATTATGATTTTCAAAATCTAATTTTATTATTTATAGTTTTTTATATTGTGCTAAATTTTTTATATTTCTTAAATATATATATATATACATTTCTAAATTATTTTGTATTTTTCAGATCTTATTTCTTTCTTGACGATCACGAATGTTTGGATCAAATCAACACATTCTTTTTCCATATTTGTCTTACTTACTTTGCATGGTCAAAACTCAGTGTGTTTTCCCGGCGCAGTCACATCAGTTTGGCAAGGAAGTACGTTATGATTACTGACCGTACGTGCATGGCCCAAGCAGTACTGGATGAGTTTAAGAAGTATGACCAATGATACTTCTGGAAAAACAAACCCTAACAAAGTTGCATGCTGCATAATTTAATTAACTGAGTACCGACCAGGCGACCAATACATAAGTTTATTAGCTAGAAATGCCCTAACACAACATAAAGCCATGATCGTGCCCAAGGGGACAACTACACTGGGCTGTCTGGGCATTTACATAACTATATTACCATGTCTGGCTTATTTCATGCAGAACAACTGATCACACGACAAACAGACAAACTAAAACAAGGCTTAGGGACGGGGAAGGTAGTTTCCAAACCAAACACACTTCAGTTTCCTTCAGTAGCACCATGGCCACCTCCACCGTGACCACCATGACCACCACCACCGTGTCCACCACCTCCACCGTGTCCACCACCATTGCCGTACCCGCCATGTCCGTGATCACCATTATGTCCATGGCCAGATTCATGAATCCCATCCGTATCCACTTCTCCCTCTTCTAGAAAACAAGGAATTTATATATATGTGTGTATGTATGAAATGAAAGTTCAGTTATTATGTTCGAACTTACGTGTTTGTGTGGTTTCAGCAAGCTCACGAGCGTTGACCTCTGAGGTAAGTACGAAAATGGCAAAAACAAGGCCGAAGAGAAGCAAACCCTTTGAGGAAGACATATTGAACTTAATCTGTAAGTTCAGAAGAAGATGGTTGAGAGTGCAAGAAGGAAGAAGGCTAGGGCAAATTATTTATAGGAAGGAGATCACCAAAAGAGAGAGAGAGAGAGTGATTGAAGGCAAAGATGGAGTGGTAAATGTCAAAATTGGCTACTGAAAGAAAGTGTACCTTTTTTTTTTTTAAATTTAACTTTCTATGGGATAAATTGATTATTAATTTTTATACTCATATACTAGAAACGTATTCGAAAACTGTTGATACAAATAAATTTTTAGTATGACTTAAATCTATTGATTTTTTTTTTTAAATGAATATTAATATTTTTTCCATAATAACAAATGTAAAATATATAAGTATATAATAACTAAAAATAAAATAATTAATAAAACATTATAAAATAAGACGTTAATATTTATTATAAAGAGTGAAGAGACGAGATGTAATTGATGATCACGACCATTAGTTATGTTAAAGCGTATAATCAAAATCGCCACTCACAATTTACAAATTATGATAAAACTGTCTAATACATACATATTATATATTAATTCGTTTATATGCTCTATAATTTTGACAAATAAACATTTGTACTATTTTCTATTTTATATGTATCAAAATAATTCAATTTAATTGGTCTATGTAAAATTTTAATAAGTTACATACAAATCATCAACATTTCACTGATAGTTTATAATTAACTCCAAACTCCTAGCTCATTCACTAGAAAAAATATATTTCATTTACCAATTTATCAAATTAAACTTTGTCCCCATATAATATAAAAACATAAGTTTTGGACCCTAAACATTTACTTTGGAAAATTGCACTAAACATTAGAGTAAAATCAAAACAAATAATTATGATAACATAGAAAATTAAAATAATTATAATTTACAACATAATTTTAAATAAAATAAATAACATTTAAGTTAACGGAATACCGTTTAAATGTCCACCCGCGACTCTCAATTGCGTGTGGCAAAAAAGTAAACTCCTACCCGTGATTTGGAGTCGCGGGTAAGTATATTTTCGTATTTGTTAAAAAATTGAGAATATTTTCGTAAATTTATTTTATTTGAGGTATATATTAGTAAAAAAAAATTGAAATCCATGGTACAATAATATTATATTTTAGGGAAAATAAATATATATGCACATGTTATCATTTTCCTGCGGACATTTATAATTTTAAAATTAATATTAGAATTGTAATTTTATGAAACTTTATAAAAATAATAAAAAAATATTATTATGTACCAATTATAATTATAAATGATTATATATGTAAGGGATTAACATAATAGTATTATAAGATATTGTATGTACATATAATTTCTTAAATTATCTTATTGTATGTATTTTTTTATGTATTTTTTTTATAAAAATAAATAAGTAACTACTACTAAATAAGGTGTTTACGGGTGAATTTTGATGGTATTATTACTATACTAGACAACTAACCTGCACTTTGTGCGTAATATAAAATAATATTTAAGTTATCGTTATATAAATATACTTTAATATAAAATTCAAATTATTATATTAATTAAAAAGTTTTTTTTTTAAAATTATATTATTATATTAATATGATTAACTCAACTTACAAAATGATTTTATTTTTATTATTATTATTAATATATTATTATTTAATTTACTTTTTAATTTGTACACCATTTATTATTTATAGTATATTCATTACATATATGTACAAATCATTTAGTAATTGCACTATACAAAAATTTATTTATAAACATTTTATTTAGTAATAGTTAATTATTACTTATTTTTTTTCTTAGTTAAGAACATGTGAAAATTATATACACAAAAATAACTTAATAAATTATATATGCATATACATTATTTAGAATACTATTAGTTTATATATATATATATATATTTACTTCAAATATAATAATAATTGCTAAATAGAAATATTAAATAATTTTTTTAAATTTCTTTTATGAAAAATATCATTTTAATTTATAATTATAAATACATAAATGAAAATCTAATAAGTGTATATTTATATACTTAATTTAAAAAATATATTATTGTATTATAATTTTCTTTTTAAATTGTTTTCTCAACAAAACATGATTGTGTACACATTGAGAACTTTTGTTTAAAATTTGATTTCTTTTTAATTTTTTTTCTTTTAGAAAGAAAATAAATAGTTATATACTTTAATTCTTGGCGAAAAAAATATACATTTACTATATATTTAGTTTAGTTTTTAATTAATTCAGTTAATATTGTTTATCATTTTTCATTATAATTATTATGTACTTTCAACACTTAATTCATTTATTAAGTTAATTAAGTTAAACTATAATTATAAATTAGGCGTAAATATATATTAAATATAATTTATATATCATAAGTCTTGTTTATCATTTATTTATTTCAATTTTTTTAATGTTTTTTTTTTCATTTTTTTTATTTATTTCACTCAAAAGTTTGTGTAATATTTCAAAATAAATTGTTAGGTGCAAAACTTGCAATTTATTATTGCTTGAAGGAAAAATTTAATTTGACATAATTATAAATATAAATCTTTTAAAATTGAATGTGGAGCTTTTGATTAAATTTAGAGTGTTCATGTGGATGTGAGAGAATGATGACATAAATGTAACTTATATTTTTTATATGAACCAATCAAATTAAATTATTATGACACTATAATAGAGAAAATTGTATTAAAAACTTGTTTGTCAAAATTGTAGGATACTTAGTCAAATTAATATAGATAGATAATATATATACACAGAGATTAATATTTTTTGGCCATTAATAGATAACTATGGTTATAGTTTTCTTTCACTACCTTTCCGTTGCTTCGTCTATGTTTCTTCTTGTTTTAAGTTGTACTTTTTTTTACCAAGACAAAAAACAAAGTTGTTGTACTTTCAAAAAGTACCAACGCATGATCCCAAAATCATTCATTTGCATTTCTCTTCCTCCACTTTTTAGAAAAAATAATAAATTTATCCTAAATCTGGTTGATCATGGTGTACGTTATAATAAATATTATAATTGTATTATATTTGTTAACTAAATATTATAATCATAATACTAATTATTACGAATACAAATTTTAATATTATAACTATATTAATAGTCGTGATTTTTTAGTTACGATTGTATTCGTATACTTATATTCGAATAATTCATATTTTATTTTAGTGTTTATTAATCAAATTTTGTTTTTGTTTTTAATATTAAAGAATTAACTTAACTATTAAATCACTCAAATTCAATACAACCGAATTTAATTCAAGTTTGATATACATATTAAAATTTATTTACATGATAAATTCTTATACATGTATATTATATATGATTATGACTATAACTACAATTATAAAACAAATATTATAAAGGGTTAAATACGGCATTGCCCCCTAAAATTTACGTCGATTTAAAAAAATTTCCCTTAAAGTTTAAAGTTTCCCCTAAAAGAATAGCTGTCAGTCATCGGTAAAAGTTAATTTTTCATCATTTTCACATATTAGGAGAGACTTTAAATTTTAAAGGAGAAATTTAAATTCGGCATAAAATTTAGGGACAATATTGTATTTTACCCTATTATAAATATAACCAAAACTATAGAAAAATTATTATTATACTTACATATTACAATAAATATTATAGTAAACTATTTAACAGGAAATAATAAAAATTATAATTTTCAGATTTTGACTGTTACACTTATCTTAACGAATAACGATGGGAGAGAAATGATTACACGTAGATGAGATCTTCCCTACCTTGTTGAAGTTTATAAAAGCGTGCAGGATACCAGCTACCCGAGTGACTAGAAAAGTTGATCTTCGAGCATCCTTCCCCCTCACACACGGCCTCCTCCTTCCCATCACACGTCTTCTCCTCTTTTCCCATCACAAGCCTCTTTCTCCTCCTCCCGTCGAATCTTGGTTCATCTGACCACCATGAAGTGTGTGCGGAATTAGGGTTTCTTCCTTTTTAAAAAAAATTGGTTAAGCATGTGAATCGATGAACCGTCCGGTTCTTCAAAAACCGTTACATTTTTAATTTCTAAACTCAATTCAATTTACATTTCGGTATTTTAAAATAATTGGACCGTCTTTATAATTGGTTCACGATCTGACCGTGTTTGGCCAACGGCCCGGTGTGATTCTGAGAACTATGTATATGGTAGTTAATCATGCATGATATGGGACCCCAACCAATTAAAATTTGAGATTTATATATATATGTATATATAACTTTTTCTGGATGATATTTGTTCTCTATAATCTATATATATATATGTTTACCTTTATCAAAGCTGTGGTTACTTTTTTCCACCACTTAATTACTTTTCCACTCGCAAGAAAATTAATAATAAATAAGATAGGAAAAAGGAAAGAAAAATACCTAAATTCTTTTTACATTATTAAATATAAAAAAATTCATTTAAGATAAAGATGACATTGCATATGGAAGGATATTTGCTGAGTCTGAAAACTCTCATGTGCTGACTTGGCAGTGAATTGAATGCAAAAGAATTGATCACGCGCTTTCACCTGAGCTCCGGTGAACATGCAAGAAGTGGATCGCAATAGAAGGGGTGCATCTGGGTCCCTCTCCAATACTTAAATGAGTATACTGTATATGAACTCAAAACGTAATGAACGTATTGAAAAAACAATAGTATTTATAGAGTGAAGAGATCAAACCGTTATAGGCAACATATTATCTTGATGAATATTGTGCCGGTAAAGATTAGGATAGCAGATATTACGGTTATGGCGTAATATTACAGTTACCGTATGTAATCTTTAGAGAATATGTGTTCGATATACGCGGGATATCGTGGTCATATCTTTAGTGTCGGTTTGTGGGATCATAGTTGAGAGGTTAGACTCTTTTAATGAGCGCTCCTATGGCGAGCAGTATGAGGCTTTGACCTTGGTCAATGGTGACATGTGATGGAGCTTTGGCGTCCCCTTTGGTTTGAGTTCGATATTGTGGGTCAGGCCGGTTTGAATGATATGGGTTTTACCCCTGTAAAGTTATTGAGCATCCACTACAAGAAACTTGTGCAACAACGACGAAGATTTCGTGTTGATGTTAAGAATTGATGTTGAATGTGTATATATTGTGTCAGCAATTTTTGTTGTCGTTATTATTACTTATTAGACACAGTATGTTTTCCACCATTATAAGCTACGTTTAGTGTTAATTTTTGCCGTTACTTTATTTTTTACATGGAGGAATGTGTAATGTCAACCTACTGTTGAGATTAAATGACTCCATTAGTAACAGATGACTTTTCCGTTGTAAATGTACATATTCAAATGCGAAACATTTTGTCGTCAATATGGTGATAACAACAACGTTTGTTTGCCGTAACTACTCAATTTTGTCGTCGTTAAAACAGAAGTAGCAGAGAAAATATAAGAATAGGTTTGCATGTCAATATATTGTCGACATTAGTATAGTCATTCAGTAACAGATTCAATTATTTTGGTAAAATAATTTATTTAGCGGCGACTATTGTTGATGTCAATAATGCACAAACAACTATGACATATTGTTGACTAACATTAGTCATTGTCGTCACTAAATGTTAAGAACCCCACTAAACCGTCACTAAACCGAATTGAACCACTATTTATTTTTTATTTTTAAAAATCTTAACCTAACTGCTTGCTTATGCGATTTAACTCTATCACTCCTATAAACAGAGGGAGGTTGGAGGAGATCTAGAGAGCTGGAGGTGAGGGGCGTGAAGCTGACGAGGCCGACGAAGACCGCGCACGGAGGCTGGAAAGCTGAACGGAGCTGGCGGATGAACGGAAGGTTGGAACAGAGGCTACACGACGGGAGCGGCTAGGAACAGAGGCGAGGCGCACGGGGCGAGGTGAAACAAAGGAGACGAGGCGAGCGGGGCGAACGATCTGGAGCTGGCGGAATAGAGGAGCTACAGCCGAACTGAAGACGGCTTAGAAGGGGCGAGGAACGAGACGACGGGAGTGGCTGACGAAGGCTACAGGTAACCCTAATTTCAGTGTTGGAACAGCTTGTTGGAACAAATTGGACGCCATAGACATTTAACTGTATGCTTAGTCACAGTCTGTCTATGCTTAGTTAAAGGGATCAAAAGTATGCTTAGTCACAGCTGATAGTGAATACAGATGATGCAGATGTTAGGACTGTAATTGGTAAATATAGGCACGCTTGGATTGTTGGTAAGGTTTCAAAGGCATCAGGAGTATCTAGAGTGTCTGAAATCTTTGTTAAGATTTTTGACAGTGGTTGTGAAGTTTCTAATTTAGTGTGTCTGTTGAGAGTCTCACGTTTGAGCGCGATAAGGACCAAGTTATCCATGTTTCACAGGTTATAGTTTATTGGCATTTCTATAAAACTGTTTGCGTGCCCTTTGCAAAACTGTTTGGTGTCCTTCTAGTTACTTATGAAATTATGAACTCGTGTCTTGTTAGGCTTCACTAGACGTGCCAAAGAAGGGCAATGGTTTTGTTTCTGTTCCTCTGTATGTCAAGTTCGGTGACCAAAATCTTGTCCTGGGATATTGTTTCTGAAAAAAACCCTCAAAACTCTTTTGATTTGGTGTTTGAGAAGGAGTTTGATCTCTCCCACAATTAGACTGGTGCAAGCGTGTACTTCATGGGTTACAAATCTGTATTAGGAGATGAATATCCTTTTACGTATTTTATGCAATTATTTATATGCTGTGAAACATATTTCAACCAACCACTGCATTGCCGTCAACCTCTGCCTCTCACTGTCCCATGCACTTCTCCTATCTCCACTCTTCACCATTAATCCTCCAACATGCATGTTTATTACTCTGTAACTGCTTTCCTCATTGTCTCCTTTGTTGTCTACTGATGTGGCATGAATCAGTACTATAACAGGGCCTCCGACCACTTCATACCGTCTCAGTGGGTCCCGCAACTGAACCACCACCGAAATGGTGCCATGTCAGCTTGGATCTTGAGAGCTTCAACAACCATGGCTTCAATCTTCTGAATCGAGAATGCCAGAATCTCATCAACTGTAAGTGTCTTCTCACTCACATTATGAGAATCTCATCAACTGTACTCATGGCATCCATACTCTTTGGTGAAAGTATGTTACAGTAACATGTTCAATTTATGTAATCAGATTTCGACTCAGGTGAAGATGTCCCAATGCAAATTGAAGCGAATGGTAATAACTTTGATTTGTCATATAAAGTGTTCATGCTTTCTTACTCCTTACCACATTGTGATGTACAATTGCAACAATTTTTCTAGGGAGTACAGATATGGCTCCAGTTCCAGCTGTAAAAATGAAGTCTAAAGCTGCCAAGAAAACTGAAGACATTGAAGACGATGACACTGACTCAGAGGATGACTTTGATGGGTCTGATGATGATGAGGTATTGCTTTGATATCTATGTTCATTGTAGTTATGTATCAACTAAAAATCTCTGAACAGTTGTCTCTTTAAAATGCTTATATTATTTGCACTTGGGAAATTCATGGTGCAATTCACAACCTTTATACATAATCACTATATGTAGTGTGTTTGTTATGTGTTTGAACTATTGTGTTGAGGTGTTTATGTAGTATGTTTGTTATGTAGTGTGTGTTGAGATTATTGTGTTAAATAATTTTGTTATTACATTTATCACGTTTCCTTTCTGTATATATGATAACATGATATTATTGTCTCTTGTAGGGGATCGTGAACTAGAGACGTATGAAGTTCGTACTTTCGGCATTCCGAATTCACACTCATCTCAAGTTTAAAAGCACATTAGTTTTAAGTCTTCATCTGATTTAGAAAACTATGTATTTACGTTTAAAATTATTCTAAGTTTGTAGTTTGGATGTTTATTAAGATGTATATGTATTGTTGGATAAATAATATATTATATTTTTGAAAATGTATTGTGTAGTTCATATAATATAGCAATAACTATGTAATTAATTAAAATACATCACTAAAGTTTGTATTTAACAATGATTAGTGGTTGTTGACACAAATGTTTGTGTTTAGCAGCGACATAAACGGATATTAATGATTGTTATCACTAAAAACATGTATTTAACAACAACATTACCTGACATTATCAAGTACTTTTAATGGTGGATTTGTAGTCACTAGTCACTAAATACACGTATTAACAACAAGTTAATGAACGTTGTTTTGAATAAAAAACAACCCCTCAAAGTCACTGCTAAAAATGCAATTCAATGATGAAGTATTTTCATCAGTAAAGCTCATCTATAACATCACCAATATGTTGTCGTTTTTGAAGTGTGTTTAACAACAACGAATGTCGTTGTAAAAGATAAATGGGGAGTGTCATTCTAACAACGGCAAACCTTTTACAACGGCAAATTACCGTAGGTATAACCTTTAACGACGGGGGCTACCGGCACGAAAATTTTGTTGACGCTAAAAGTTAACAACGGTATTTATGCCTTTAGCAACGATTTTTTACCGACGTTGATTCTATAGTTTCTTGTAGTGATCTGAGGCATTTTCCTTATTGGGTCGTCACTATCAATACCTAACATTTGCCCCCGAAGCTTGAGTGAAATTTCGTCGGTCAAGTTTGATTATGTGATAGGATTTGAGATAGTGACCCTTGTACTGGATCTTTTATGTCCTTATTTGTTATTTGTGCCTTTTTGATGCTCCATATCCTTTGGCAGACGGTTTTTTGGTCGCTTAGAGTTTATGGAATGTTTGATTCTTTACCCTTTTAGGCGAACGCCTTGGGTTGCCTGGGTTTATGGATCCTCATTCGTTACTCTTTGGCGAGCACTACCGTCAAGAGGGTTTCAGGAAAGGCTTGGTGTAGCTTTTGGCGATCACATTTTTTGTGTAAGGTCTTGAGCATTTAATGATTGTACTGTTATCTATAAGTTGAACGGACAATTGAAGTATGTCTGTCTTTTAGTCTTCCGTAACCAGAGGGTAGACTGACAGTTTTCGTACTGTTCCAACCGTTTGTCTCCCCGAGGCGTCTCTTGGAATTCTGACATTGCTTCGATTTTACCCAAAAGGGTTCACTGAGCCGTTTCAGACATGCCTGTTCGGTTTCCCCCGTTTTGGCTATAAAAAACCGAACTTTGGCATTTAGTCTTTTACACACTCAAGCCATTTTCCTTCCAAAGAGTTCATTGTTCCTCATTGCTTTGCTTTTCAACTTTCCCCTTTTTACTTCTTCGATTTCAAAAAGCTTCTACTGTTTCCATGGCTTCCAAGAATCAATCCTCCTGAAAGGGGTTATCCCACAAGCCTTCCTCCAACCAACCTTCTTCCGGTCAGAAGGTTTCAACCAGGGCTACCAATGCCCCTTTGATTATTAGAGACGGTTCTTCCCCGGCGCAGGGCCAGCGAAATCCTGCCCCCAAGCCAATTTCTGGGCAATCGGTCGCCACTCCGATGGTGGTGGACGTGCCCGACAATAATGTCCCTGCCTTCTCTCTGAAAGGTGAATTTCGATGTCTTCCTTTTGCTTCTTTTTAGGCGGTAAAACTTTCTCATTTTTATTATTTTTGTATTGTTCTTGCCATACCATGGTGTTCTAAGTAGATATCAAGCCCAATGAGATGAAGCTAGCTCAGTTCAAGGCAGTGGTCGCCTTGACTGGCTTGGGAGAAGCAGATGCCCCCGATACCCGGGCTTAGGTTTGCATTATTCTCGCGATGGAGAGGTTTACATTTATGTGGCCCAGATCGATGCTGGGTTGCGTTTTCCTCTCTGTGACGATTTGCAGGAGCTCTGTTGCTACTATGGGATAGGCCTTACGCAACTGGTACCTAACGCCATCAGGATGTGGGTTGGGTTCAAGTTCACGTTCTTACGGCAAGGATGGACGTATTCACTAGCCTTGTTCCGATCTTTTTACCGATTGACCATCTTCATCACTTCGAGACTCGGTGGCCCAAGTTCGAGGAATGGAGGGGCCACGTCTCGAACTGGAATGTTCATTTTCGTCTGGTGGACGACTTCCGTGCTACCAACTCCAACTATAAGAAGTTTTACTTCTTTTACAAGGGTAGTCTATCATGGGAGGTCTTTCAGACGGAAAGGGATACTCCTCCAAGCTTCGGAGAGCTGTCGGGGAGCGATCGGAACACCATCGACGACTTCTCCCGACTTCATAGACAGTCAGACTTATGTTTGATCCGTTCAGTGGCGGAAACTTCAGAGTCAAGGTTTAGGCTGGAGGGCATTCATCTGTCCGCACCAGTTTCTATAGATTGGGTAAATTTCTTACACTTTTTCTTTGTTGGTTGTAGGCACTTGGGGACCTAAACTCATCATTCTGTTTTCCAAGTAGGCTAAGACGGGATTGTCCGCTGCTCAGGGATCATTGAGTCCTCCTCCTCCCCCTTCTAGGCGAGCGTCCAAGCGTAAGCTAGAGGATGAACAACCTGGGGTCGCTCCTAGCGATCGCTAAAGAGGTATACGACTGTCTTTTAACTTTCGTTCCTCTGTTTTAGTCTTAGGTTTTAATATCCTTGTCGACCATTTTCAGGGAAAACTGCTGCTGAGGTGGCTCCGAGTCCGTCTCCCGCCAAGAAGGCCAGGAGTTCGGGTGAGGAACGCCGTGCTTCCTCCGGGGGTTATGCTGCTCCCCGGGGAAAGGCTCCCGCTACCGAAGAGGTCACCCCACCTGCCTCCGATTCTGCTGGTCCTAACCCCAATAAGGGGGCAGGGGTTCGGAAGAGGGTTCAGACCCTTGGTGCCGCCACAGGCATCTCCAAGACTCCCTCGTCGGGAGTACTGCCCCTTGGTGGGCTTATTCCAATCGCCCAAGGCGGCGAACCCCAAGTGTGTCTAGGCCCCTTGGGGAAATCTCCAAAAGGTGGAGATTTCTGACCAGTTGACGCTGCGGGGTAACCCGGACCTCTGCATGCATCTCCTCGAAGGGATCCTTCCTTCTCGGAATCGGGCGACGGTCCCTTCCGAGTTGACTGGCATCGATGGTGTCATGAGATCGCATTTCGAGCGGATCGCCCTGGTAAGTCCTTCTTCTTTTATTCCTTCCTTATATTTACCCTTGAGTCGTTTTTTAACCTCTCCTTGATCTAATTGTATTCTTATCCCCTTTTTTCATGTTGTCAGCTCGTCCGGGAGGAGTTGGCGATCGGTCGGATTGTAGGGGAGCTCACTGATAAGCAGCCTGACCTACTTATCGAGTTGGAACAGTACCGGAGTCTGGGGTTCACTCAGACCAGATGGAGGGCCTAAAGCAGAGGGCTGAGGCAGCCACTCACCTGGTGGAGGATGCTCACCATGAATACTTTGAGAAGGAGAAGAGGCTTCTCGACTCCCTCAAGGAGAATGAGGATCAGGTGGCCCTCACCGAGGATAGACGAGTAAATGTTGAGATCCAGATTAAGGATGCTGATAAGTACTATGCTATACTCAAGTGCTGACCTTAAGACCCAGCTGAAGGAGTCCTAGGCTCAGAGGGATGTCTCAGAGGCAGAGAAGGAGCAGCTCGCCTCAAAGTTGAAGGTTGTCCCATCCCTCAAGAGTGTGGTCGAGGACTTTAAGAAGTCTGAAGAGTTCTCTGACTGCGCATTGAATGTGATGAAGGCTGAGGTGGCTGCCTACCTCCAGGTCCTGGTCGACGGAATTCAGGGGATCGACCCTAAGTTTCCTCTCTGGGAGGTGAAGTATCTTCAGGACTTCATCGAAAGAGGATACTCCAAGGAGGCTCCTGCTGCTGTTGGCGAGGAGGCTGCCCCCGGGGCCGAGAAGGAAGGTGTTGCCCCCAAATAACCCAGACCTTGAGGTCCCGAGCTCCCCTGACGATCATGTCCTCATTCTTTCTTTTTTATGATAATCACTTTTGTTTCCATTTGTTTTTTTGGGAAAGTTTGTAATTAATTTTTGATATCAGACTCGGTTATTATTATCATTTTAATAATATAGAACACATTTATATTCATAAGTCTTTGCATCTGTTTGACTTTGAATGTGTTTGAATCTTCTTCCGATGTCTTTCTCGTTTGAATGCTTTTGGAAGTTTTACCATACTTGTTTCAACTTCTCTTTACTTTATGATAGTATCGCCATATAGGGTCTTGGACCTTTACTTAGGCTTTAGAAGGAAGAATTATAATTCTTTATAGATCCATCTACTCCCCTCGCCAAGTTATCTTAAGGGAACTGTTGCTCGAGGGTAATACCTTTAAGGAAACTATCACCCTTTAGGGATGTGTTCGCCTTTTTAAAGTTTTAGCCATTTGGAGTTTTCACCTTATCGTGGGGAACTGTTACTCAGGGCTCATTCATCTTTTAGTAAGTGATCGTCTTAGGTTCGTTCGCCCACTTTCTTGTGTTTGTTTCGCAAAGGAACTGTTATCCTTTATATGGATTCGTTCGCTTTGGATATCCAGCCTTAATTTTTGCCCAACTTATAAGGGAAGAGTTTCCTTAATGGATCGCTCGCCTTCTGTATCAGGACTTCTGAATGATTTTAATATCAGGTCTTTTGCCTAACTTTTACCTTAGGTCTTTTCGCCTGATTTTGTTATCAGGTCTTTTGCCTAACTTTGGCGTTAAGTCTTTCACCTGATTTTGTTATCAGGTCGTTTGCCTAACTTTGTCTTTAGGTCTTTCGCCCAATTTTGATACCGGGTCTTTTTGTTTATGCCCAACTTATAAGGGAACTGTTACCTTTTATGGTTCGTTCGTTTTTTTTGTCAGGTCTTTTGCCCGATTTGTAAGGGAACTGTTAAATTGATGGTTCGTTCGCCTTTTATATCAGGTCTTTTGGGGAAAGGAATTGTTACCTTGATGGTTCGTTCGCAGTCATGTTTCTCCCTTCTTTGAGACCTTCATTTTTGGTTCGAGTGACTATGCTTTGTATGAATGAATGATTTGTTTTGTTGACATAACATTTTGATTATAAGCTATGCTTAAAACCTCCTTAAATGTTCAGAGTTAAATGGATGAGGTAGCCTTACACTTTCTGTGGTTTCCAAGTAGTAAGACCCTGGGGCAGCAATCTCTACTACTTTGTATGAACCTTCCCACTTAGCTGAAAGCTTGTTTAGCTGTCCAGTCTTGTGAATTCATTCCTTCGCATAACCATCTCTCCCACGAAATATTGGTGAGCGCTGACTTTTCTGTTGAAGTATCGGGCGGTCGCCAGTCGCATTTTAACTTGGGCACTGTCATGTTGCCATCACTTTTCTTTTGCAATGTCGAGGTCTATTATGTGCTCGATTTCGTTCGCTTCAGTGTTAAAGTGTAGAATTCTGTGGGTAGGCACCGCTATTTCGGCGGGTGCTACTGCTTCTGATCCGTACACTAAACTGAATGATGTTTCCCCCGTTGTTGTTTTGGGTGTTGTTCGAATAGCCCACAGTACATTATCCATCTCTTCTGCCCAGTTTGCTTTAAAAGCTTGAACTCGCTTTTTGAGTCCTGCTAGGAAAACTTTGTTGGTTGCTTCGGCTTGCCCATTCGTTTGAGGATGGTGTACCGAGCTGAACCTGTGATCGATATGGTATTCTTCGCATAGCCATTTGAGTTTTTTCCTACGAATTGTGGACCATTATCACTTATGAGTATTTTGGAGATGTCGAACCGTGAAAATATGTTGATTTTCAAGAACTTGATCACTTGAATTCAGTCATGGAGGCCAAAGCTTTCGCCTCTAGCCACTTGGTGAAGTATTCGATCGCCACTATAATGTGGGTTCTTTGCCCAGTGCTGATCGGAAAAGGGGTCAATATGTCTATTCCCCATTGGGCAAAAGGCCAGCCCCCCGCCATTGGGGATAGCAGTGTTGGTGGTCGACTGGATCATGGTGTGAACTGTTGGCAAGTCACGCACTTCTTTGTTAATTCTGCCGCATCTTTGCTCAAGATTGGCCAATAATAGATTAGTCTGAAGATTTTGCGCGTCAATGAGCGTGCACCTTCATGGCAGACGGCGACTCCTTCGTGAGCTTCGTGGAGAACTCTTTCTGTCTCGGGATGAGAGATGCACCTTAGATAGTGAGTTGAATATCCTCGCATATAGAGCTCTTCATCTATGATAAGATAACTTGCAGAAAGACGACTTATTTTCATGGACTCGCCTTCGTCTTCTGGCAGTATTCCTTCTTTCAAGAAGTTCTGGAACTGAGTAATCTAGGTTACATGTCCTTGAATGTTGAAGACTTCTGCTCGGTTGTCGATAAATGAATATAGAGCTTCTTCCATAAATTGCACATCCTGAATTCTTGTTCCTCTGAACGCCAGTTTGCTTAGAGAGTCTGCTAGCTAGTTGTCTCGGCGATGAGTTTTTTAGCAATCTCGAGGTACTTTTTCATCTTTTCCCCCTTTTCTTCATAAGTGTCATTGATTTGATTGACAATTAGCTCTGAGTCGGTTTTTTCCATGAGTTACGTTATGCCCATTCCTTTAGCGAGTCGCAGTCCAATGATAAGAGCTTCATAGTGGGCCTCATTGTTGGTCACCTTAACAGTAAGGGTGATCGCATACTTTAAGAATTAATCCTGCCCCGAACCTTCTCTTGAAGAGGATCCATCAGTATAGAGTTCCCTGCCTTACTTGTATCTTCTGACTAACTTTGCCGATTTTCTGCTTCTGTTAGACCATTGCATGTACTTTCCACTATAAAATCTGCTAATACTTGACCTTTGATGGTCGTTTTCGGCGCAAATTTGATCTTGAATTCGCTCAACTCGATCGCCCATTTAACCATTCTTCCTGAAGAGTCTGGCTTCAGCAAGAAGTGTTTGAGATGCTAGTTGGTGAGGACTATAATGGCGTGCGCGTGGAAGTATGGTCTTAACTTTCGAGCAGCAATAACTAAGGCATAGAGATACTTATCAATCTGGACATATTTTATTTCAGCTGAATTAAACATCTTGCTTACAAAATACACTGGACTCTGCTTATTTTCCTATTCTCTTATTAATACGACACTGGTTGCAACCTCGCTAATACTTATATAAAGAAAGATTTGTTCGCCTGGAATGGGCTTCGCCAAAGCTGAGAGTGTTTGAAGGTGCTTTTTTACTGATTGGAAGGTAGCTTCGCACTCCGGCGTCCACTCGAACTTGCGGTTGACCCTGAGAGTCTTGAAGAACGGGAGTGACCTGTCGCTCGCCCTTGAAAGAAAGTGATTGAGTGCGGTCAGGCGGCCATTTAGACATTGGATTTCCCTGTGGAAAGTTAGGGACCTCATCTCCTCAATGGCTTTGAGTTTTTTCGAGTTCACCTCTATTCCGCGCTCGCTTACCATGAATCCCAAGAATTTGCCTGACTTGACTCCGACAACACATTTTATTGGGTTTAGGCGAACGATGTGCCTCCTCATGCACTCGAATGCTTCCCGAAGTTCTTCTGTATGAGGGTTTCCCTTTACTGTCTTGACGACCATGTCATCCACAAAGGCCTCCATATTGCGCCCCAGCATTTCTTGAAACAGTCGGTTTGCCATTCGCTGATAGGTTTCCCCCGCATTGATTAGACCGAAGGGCATCACTTTGTAGCAAAGTATATCTCCGTCTGCATAGAAGGCGGTGTGGGCTTCATTGGTTGGGTGCATTCAGATCTGATTGTAGCCTGAATAGGCGTCCATGAAGCTCAGCATTTCATGACCAAAGGTTGCGTCGACCAGCTGATCAATTCGAGGAAGGGGATATGAATCTTTTGGGCAAACTCTGTTCAGGTCGCGGAATTCGACCCACATTCTCCACTTGGCGTTTGATTTCTTCACGAGCACAGGGTTGGCGACCCAGCTTTGAAATTGCACCTCCCTTACAAAATTGGCTTCGATCAACCTTCCTACTTCTTGCCTGATCGCCAAACGCTTGTCAGATCCGAATGACCTTCTCGTCTGAGCAACTGGCTTTAGCGAAGGTTCTATCCTTAGCTCATGGGAGATTATGTTGGTGTTGATGTCTGGCATGTCACTGAGCTTCCATGCGAAGAGTTCCTTGAATTCTTTCAAGAAGGAAGTCAGGGCGTCTCTCTGGTCATCGTTCAAGGCGGTCCCAATGCGCACCTTCTTTTCTGGACCATCGATCTCAACCTCTACTAACTCCTCCATTGGTGCTGGCCGAGCCTAGTCCTCGCGCGGGTCAGCCTCTGTATCGATGGCGAGGGTTTCTCTTTGGTTCTTCCTGCGGAGGTAGTTCACATAGTATTGACGTGAGGAGGGTTGGTCGCCTAGAACTTTTTTGATCCCATTCGGTGTGGGGAACTTCATCTTTTGGTGGACTGCGAAGGCCACAATCTTATGAGGATTGATGGTGGTCCTCCCCAGTATGGCATTAGATGATGTAGGCAAGTCGGCCACTAAGATGGTGACCGACACCTTTATGCTCTTCCATCCTTCGCCCGTAATTACCGGCAGGATTATGGCTCCTAGCAAATAAGTTGTTCTCCCAACGAAACTGATGAGAGGAAAGTCGACTCGCTTGAGATCGTGCTTGGATTTGCCCATCTTCTCGAAGGCGTCCAGAAACAGAATGTCTGTCGATCTTACTCCATCGATCAGAATCCTCTTCATGTCGCAGTCGTCGACGTGTGATGACTAGAGCATCATTATGTGGAGGGGTGACGTGTGCCAGGTCGTCCTCGGAGAATGAGATGATGCAATCCTCTTCAGGTCGAGGTCTCTTTCCCAGCTGAACAGCTGTAGAAATCTGAGCAGCATAGACTTCTCTTGCATTGACCCCTCGCCTCTGGCACCAAACCCTCCAGCAATCAGGTTTATCACCCTCCTGCTCTGGGATGGTCCAGATTGCTCGGGCGGAGCTGGCGAGTGGTTTCTACGTGGGGGCATTCGACTTATGTCTCGTCGTGCCACAAATTCTTTCAACATGACTCTCTGTATCAGCTTATCGATGTCACGCTTGAGGATGCTACAATCATCAATTTTGTGGCCCTTGACCTTGTGATATCGGCAATAGCTTTCTGTGACCTTCCTCATTAGTTAAGCACTTTTGCGGGGTATTGGCGGCCTTGCCAGAGACCTTTTTTCCATCTCAACTAGTACCGCCGAGATCTGCATGTTTAAAGGCGTGAAATACTCGGGGGCCCCTAGATGTCCAGGTCCTGAGGCTTCCGATCTGAGATTGTCTCGACCCTTCTTATCCTTCATTTCCTTCCTACCATCGCGTCGGGGTTCTAGAACCACCCTTGGCGAGGTTGTCAAGAAATTGGCGTCAGAGTTCGCCCTTTCCAGGTCTATAAAACCTTTCGCCCTTACTGCTAGCTCCTCCATCGTCTCTATCTCCTGAACGTGATAGCTGTTGCGCAGTTACCTCGAGGATTTGTTGGCCACATCAAGTCATCTGTAAAAGGCTCGAATTATCTCCCCATATGTGACTCGACGATCTATTTCTGTAATGTTTTTTATGAAAATGCCCGTAGAAGTCGGTCAATGACTCTCCTGGATGCTGCTTGACTGCGTCTAAGGCAACCACACTTTTCAGAAGTTGGCGCTCTCCCATGTATCACTCCAGGAATTTGCTCTTGAGTTTGGACCAGGTCCATATTGATCCTGCAGGAAGACCGAAGAACCAGGACGACACTGAACCCGAAAGGGTCGACGGAAATAACAGAGTTAAGTGATTCTCATCATTCGACTTACCCAAAAGAGAGGTCTCATGTTTGTTGACATGGATGATAGGATCTCCTCCGCCACTGTATTCGAGGATGGCCCTGACGACTATATCCTTTGGAATTTTGACCATTACCAAGTCAATGGTGAAGGGATGAGCTGATCGCTCCCGGAAAGGAGGCATGACGGTCCTGCGCCGTTCCTTGAGCCTTTTGTTGATAAGCTCCTCAACTTGGTCAAGAGTGCACTGATTCTGCTGTCCTCCATCCGGTGCAGAACTCGATGGATTGACAGAGTGAGTAGCTGCCAACGCCTAAGTGGAAACCAGAGGTAAGGACTGGTGTCTAGAGGTCATCTCTTGATCTTCTTGAGGGGCAGTGGTGCCAGGATTTCCTGTTTCTATTTGTCGTGGCCCCGCGGGACGAGGATCTTCATGAGGAGCAAGGGGTTGTCTACGGGCATGTCCTGTGATGGTTCCCAAGAAGGACATCATATCCGCGGTTAACTGAATGGTTTCCCCAGCCACTTGAACGGTTGGTCGAGCTGGAATCTCTACGGTGTTTGGAACAGGGGTCAGTTTGGAATTGCCAACGTGTTCTCGTGCCGGCCTCGGAGGGGCGGCATTATGGACTGATTGGCTTGCAGGTTCTTGGGGGAGCGGCAAAGCAGCGGCGGAATCAGAGCTATCTGAGGATTGCTCATTAGCCTGGTTCCGACGATTGCGGTTAGAACGAGTCTGCATGACTGTTTTGCTCGTATTCCCACAGATGACGCCAAATATTGGGTCTGAAAACTCTCAGGTGCTGACTTGACAGTGAATTGAATGTCAAAGGATTGATGATCACGCGCTTTCGCCTGAGCTCCAGTACCAATGCAGAGTACTTACCAGGACCCATGCAGAACTTCAAACGCAATCTTCGCACCAGATCGTCACGGCTGGTCTTCAAGCAGGAGTTCCACGCAACAAACCTTCCCATTTATGGCGGGATAAGTAGGACCAAGAAGGGCAGAAAAGGAATTGGGAATAACCTGTTAGCAAATTTGAGTATTTGACATTGCACGTGAGGACATAACAGTTAATTGGAACGGAAGTTAATCGGAGGGACCAAAAACAATCGTTTCCAAATATGTTGTACCATTTACAACTTGTTGGGTAGGAAAACCATTTTTGTCAAACACCATGTCCCATTTTCAAAATTTTCCCTAATTTATAACCAAACATCGTTTTTGAATAAACTACCAACACGTTGCCCCTAGGATCACAAATTGTCCATTTTCGACACAACTCGCACCCCCTTGGATGGTTGTATACACTTTTTTAAATGAAAAATTTATACTTATCTTTTAAAACATTTTTTTATACCTGTTCACTTTTTGAAGAAAAAACAGATTTCATCTTCATTTTTTTTCACCAAAAGATTAGCATGTTGAGAAATTTAGTATAATGTTTTAGATTGTCCGTAAGGAAAATACAAAGAAACCGAACCTTCAACACCTTGAGGTCGAATTGATCCAATGAAAATCGAAACGTGGTCTAGATCCGTCCTAGGTCAGGTCTCGAGACAATGGTTAGGTCCTTTTGAGCCGAATGATTCTTGACTTGTTTTTTGTTCGTTTTTTAGAGATAACTAATTACAAAAATTATGATTTTCAAAATCTAATTTTATTATTTATAGTTTTTTATATTGTGCTACATTTTTTATATTTCTTAAATATATATATATATATATACATTTCTAAATTATTTTGTATTTTTCAGATCTTATTTCTTTCTTGACGATCACGAATGTTTGGATCAAATCAACACATTCTTTTTCCATATTTGTCTTACTTTGCATGGTCAAAACTCAGTGTGTTTTCCCGGCGCAGTCACATGAGTTTGGCAAGGAAGTACGTTATGATTACTGACCGTACGTGCATGGCCCAAGCAGTACCGGATGAGATTAAGAAGTATGACCAATGATACTTCTGGAAAAACAAACCCTAACAAAGTTGCATGCTGCATAATTTAATTAACTGAGTACCGACCAATACATAAGTTTATTAGCTAGAAATGCCCTAACACAACATAAAGCCATGATCGTGCCCAAGGGGACAACTACACTGGGCTGTCTGGGCATTTACATAACTATATTACCATGTCTGGCTTATTTCATGCAGAACAACTGATCACACGACAAACAGACAAACTAAAACAAGGCTTAGGGACGGGGAAGGTAGTTTCCAAACCAAACACACTTCAGTTTCCTTCAGTAGCACCATGGCCACCTCCACCGTGACCACCATGACCACCACCACCGTGTCCACCACCTCCACCGTGTCCACCACCTCCACCGTGTCCACCACCTCCACCGTGTCCACCACCATTGCCGTGCCCGCCATGTCCGTGACCACCATTATGTCCATGGCCAGATTCATGAATCCCATCCGTATCCACTTCTCCCTCTTCTAGAAAACAAGGAATTTATATATATGTGTGTATGTATGAAATGAAAGTTCAGTTATTATGTTCGAACTTACGTGTTTGTGTGGTTTCAGCAAGCTCACGAGCGTTGACCTCTGAGGTAAGTACGAAAATGGCAAAAACAAGGCCGAAGAGAAGCAAACCCTTTGAGGAAGACATATTGAACTTAATCTGTAAGTTCAGAAGAAGATGGTTGAGAGTGCAAGAAGGAAGAAGGCTAGGGCAAATTATTTATAGGAAGGAGATCACCAAAAGAGAGAGAGAGAGTGATTGAAGGCAAAGATGGAGTGGTAAATGTCAAAATTGGCTACTGAAAGAAAGTGTACCTAATCTGTTTTAAATTTAACTTTCTATGGGATAAATTGATTATTAATTTTTATACTCATATACTAGAAACGTATTCGAAAACTGTTGATACAAATAAATTTTTGGGTTAATGGTTAAAGTGCCCCTCAAATTTGGCTGAAATTTAAGAATCCTGCTTAAAGTTTAAAATCCCCCCTAATGTTAAGAAAATGATGAAAAATTCCCCCTAAAAGAGCAGCTGATAAGGGGGGATTTTTCATCATTTTCAAACATTAAGGGGCACTTTAAACTTTAAGGGGTATTATTAAATTTCGGACAAACTTTAGGGGGCACTTTGACCATTTACCCTAAATTTTTAGTATGACTTAAATCTATTGATTTTTTTAATTTTTAAAATGAATATTAATATTTTTTATATAATAATAAAAGTAAAATATATAAGTATATAATAACTAAAAATAAAAATAAAATATTATAAAGATAAGACGTTAATATTCATTTATTTAGACCCTATTATTATAATTAGAAATAATTTTACCAGGCTTATATTTTATATTTTTTCATGAACTCTAGAGGGGCGGCCGAGAGACGTGGAGTATCGCCGGGTTAATGATTTGATGGATCTTCTTTAGACTAAATATAATTAAGTAATCCAGGCAGTGACTGACATCGTTGTCTTTTGTTTACGACAAAAATATATGTAATCTGTATGGTTAACTTAATTTGTATATCTTCTTATTTAATTACATTTATATCCAATTTAATCCGTTCTTTGTCTCTTGGGTTCATCATGTTTGATTATAATCACGTCGAGGAAAAAGGACAATATACCAAATAATCGTAATTTAAGTCATACTCTTTTGTCATTTTTTATTTTATAAGTTAATAGATTTTTTGTAATCTTAACATAGATGATGTTTAATTTGTGAAGATTAACTTACACTTAGATAGACTCTTTACTTGTGTTTATTCTATGGGCGGTAGCCCGACCACCTCGAAATTTAAGAGGTTTTTTTTTCTTATTTTTTCCGGTGTTCTCAAAATTTGAATCAACGCTCTCTAGTACGAATATTACTTTAAAATGAATTTATTAACCAACTTTCTCATAAGTCTATGTATTCATTCTAAATTAATAGAGGTACCATTTAGTGCGAGTCTGAATCATGAAAAAACGAAAATAGTGAAAATACACTTTTAACGACCGAATTGGTCGAGTGAGAAGGAACGCGTGGTATATAACTCAGAGTGAAGAGCCCAAATGTTTTTGATGATCACAACCATTAGTTATCTAAAGAGTATTTCGAAAATCGTCACTCACAATTTACAAATTATGATAAAGTTGACTAAAACATTACAAATTATGTTAAAGTTGACTAAAACATACATATTATATATTAATTTGGGAGTTTTTTTTTTGAAAAAGTAGGCATTTGAAAAAAAAATAGAAAAGTAAGTATATAAAAAAAATATTTCGAAAAATGGGTATACACGCACCCAAGGTAACGTATATTGCAAGAATTGTGGCAATACACGCCATCGAGTCGAAGAAAAAAAAAAGGGAAAGGTCTCGTCGATGGCATCGACTGGACCTTTTCCTTTTTTTTCTTTTTTCTTCGATGACGACAACTTAATTTTTAATTAAAAATTAAATTATGTATCTATTAAAAAATTATAGTAAATATATATTTTAATTGCGATTCAAATTAAGCAAAAAAATATTAAATTTGGACTTATGGATTGACTGTACGCTCTGCCGTAAGTTGAGATATAAAATTTTGACTTAAAAAAATATAACTCAGACCCTGTAAGTCCAAACTCAACACGGTTAACGACATTTATGGCGGAATTCAATTATCTACCTACTCTATTTTTTTTGGAATTCCATTAACCTAACATCGTTTATCCTATAATTTGACCGGCATAATTTAATGCATTAAGTGAAAATTTTAATTATATATTTACTCAAAAAAATAAAAAATAAAAAATAAAGTGCGTAGATAATTTAATTACGAATTAAATGACGATAACTTAGCGGTAATTTTTAACTTTTCAACTGATCGACGTATAATACGATAGTGTAAAAACATATACATATATTTTTAACTATTCGGGAAGGGAAGTCGCGGGATGGTGTACTTTTGTATTTGTTAACAAATTGAAAATATTTTCGTAAATTTATTTTATTTTAGGTATATATTGGTGAAAAAATTGAAATCCATGGTACAATAATTGTATATTTTATGGAAAATAAATATATATGCACATGTTATCATTTTCATGCGTACATTTATAATTTTAAAACTAATATTAGAATTGTAATTTTATGAAACTTTATAAAAAATATTATTATGTACCAATTATAATTATAAATGATTATATATGTAAGGGATTAAAACATAGTATTATAAGATAGTGTATGCACGAAGTTTTTCAAAAAGTATACATTTCAGATTTTTTTTTTACAAAAATATATATTCAAAAAATATATTTAGAAATCTATGCATAAGCGCTACCTGGGGTAGCACATATTATTTTTTTGTTTTACCAAAAATGTTACCCCAGGTAGCGTTTGCGAAAAACGCCACCTCTTGGTGGCTTTTACCTTTTTTTTTTTTATTTTGACGACTTAATATTTAATTAAAAATTAAATTATGTATTTATTAAAAAAAATAAAAATAAACATTATAATAAATAGATATTTTAATTGCGATTCAAATTATACAAAAATATATATTAAATTTGGACTTAGGGATTGAATGTACGCTGACCTTGTAAGTTCAAACTTAGCACGGTTAACGATATTTATGGTGAAATTCAATTATCTACCAACTCTAATTTTTTGAATTTTTTTTCAATTATCTCAACTTACGACAGAGCGTACATTCAATCCCTAAGTCCAAATTTAATATTTTTTTTGTATCATTTGAATCACAATTATAATATCTACTTACTATAAATTTTGGATTATTTTTAATGGATAGATAATTTAATTTTTAATTAAACATTAAGTCGTCAAAATAAAAAAAAAAAAAAAGAATGGGGTAAACACCACCAAAAGGTAGCATTTTGTGAGAAAACACTATCCCAGGTAACTTTTTGGTATAAAACAATTATGCGTTGTCCGAGGTAGCGCTTATGCATAGATTTCTAAATATATTTTTTGAATATATATTTTCGTAAAAAAAATTCTGACATGTATACTTTTTTTAAAAATGTACATATAGTTTCTTAAATTATGTTATTGTATGTAATTGTTTTTATATATTTGCATTTATAAAAATAAATAAGTAACTACTACTAAATAAGGTGTTTACGGATGAATTTTTATGGTATTATTATTACTACATAACTATAGTTTTCTTTCACTACCCTTCCGTCGCTTCGTCTCTCTTTCTTCTTGTTTTAAGTTGTACTTTCAAAATTTACCAAAAAAAAATGTTGTACTTTCAAAAAGTTTGATCTTATATTGAAACGCGTGATACCAAAATCATTCATTTGGATTTCTCTTCCTCCACTTTTTAGAAAAAATAAAATATAGTAAAACAATATATTTATCGTAAATGTGGTCGATAATGGTGTAACTATAATAAAAATTATAATTGTATTACATTTTTTAACTAAATATTATAATCATAATACTAATTATTACGAATACAAATTTTAATATTATAACTGTTTTAATAGTCGTGATTTTTAGTTACAATTGTATTTGTATACTTATATTCGAATAATTCATATTTTATTTTAGTATTTATCAATCAAATTTTGATTTTTTTTAATCTTAAATATTAACTTAACTATTATGTCACTCAAATTCAATACAAACTAATTTAATTCAAGTTTGATATACATATTAAAATTTATTTACATGTTATTCTTATACATATATATTATATACAATTATGATTATAACTACAATCATAAATCAAATATTATAAAGGGTTAAATACGATATTGCCCCCTAAAATTTACGTCAATTTTAAAATTTTCTCTTAAGTTTAAAGTTCTCTCGTATGTTTGGAAATGATGAAAAATATTCCCGTGAAAGAGCATATGTCAGTCATCGGTAAGTGTGAATTTTTCATAATTTCCAAACATTAGGGAAGACTCTAAACTTTAAGGGAGAAATTAAAATCGGCGTAAACTTTATGGGCAATATCGTATTTTACCCTATTATAATTATAACCATAACTATAGAAAATTTATTAATATACTTACATATTACAATAAATATTATAGTAAACTATATAACAGAAAATTATAAAAATTATAATTTTCAGATTTTGACTGTTGCACTTATCTTAACGATGGGAGAGAAATGATTACACGTAGACAAAATATTCCCTAACTTGTTGAAGTTTACATAGGCGTGCAGGATACTAGCTGCCCTAGGGAACTAGAAAAGTTGATCTTCAAGCGTCCTTCCCCCTCACACGCTGCTTCCTCCGTCTTCTCCTCTTTACCCATCACAAGCTTCTTCATCCTCCTCCTCATGTCGAAACTTGGTTCATCTGACGACTGAGAAGTGTGTGGGGAATTAGTTTTTTTTTTAAAAGGTTTAGCTTGTGAATTGATAAACCGATCGGTTCTTCAAAAATCAATCAGTTCTTTAAAAAATGTCCATTTTTTACTTTCTAAACTCAATTCGATTTACATTTCGGTATTTTAAAAGAATTGGACCGTCTTTATGATTGGTTCACGATCCGGCCGGGTCTAGCAGATGGCCCAGTCTGATTCTGAGAACTATGCATAGTTAATCATGCATGATGCGGGACCCCAACCAATTAAAATTTGAGATTTATATAAAACAAATTCTTTTTCTGGATGAGAAGCCGAGGAATTTTTTTGAAAAGTATGCATTTTGTTTTTTTTTTATTTAGAAAAGTAAGTATGTAAAAAAAAATTAGAAAAATAGCTACACGCGCATCCTGGGGTCGCACCTATTGGACATAGGCGCATCCCAGGGGTGCGCCTATGCCACATCAGTTTTTTTTTTTTAAAAACAAATTTCTCAATAATGACGACTCGATGTTTAATTAAATATAAAATTATGTATCTATTAATAAAATTTTAAAAAAATTATAGTAAGTAGATATTTTAATTGTGATTCAAATGATGCAAAAAATATTAAATTTGGATTTACGGATTGACTGTACGGCATGTCGTAAGTTGAGATATGAAAATTGTACTTCAAAAATTATAACTCGGACCATGTAAGTCCAAACTCAACACGGTTAACTTCATTTAGGTCGTAAATCAATTATCTACGTATGATAATTTTTTTGATTAAAAATACAGTGATTTTGTAACCTAACATCGTTTACACCCAAATTTGACCGAAATAAGTAAATGCATTAGGTGAGAAATTTAATTATATACTTACTCAAAAAAAATCAAAAACATTACGGTGCGTAGATAATTTAATTACGAATAAAATGACGCTAAATACGCGTTAAGTTTTTACTTTTAGACTGACTGTATAATACGATACGTAAAAAACTCTACATACGATACCAAAACTTCCAAATAGTGTTTTGCACAGTAAATAACTTAACGCGTAGTTATAATACAGTCAGTCTAAAAGTAAAAACTTAACGCGTAGTTAGCGTCATTTATTCGTAATTAAATTATCTACGCACTGTAATTTTTTTGATTTTTTTTGAGTAAGTATGTAATTAAATTTCTCACCTAATGCATTTACTTATTTCGGTCAAATTTGGGTGTAAACGATGTTAGGTTACATAATCACTGTATTTTTAATCAAAAAAATTATCATACGTAGATAATTGATTTACGACCTAAATGAAGTTAACCGTGTTGAGTTTGGACTTACATGGTCCGAGTTATAATTTTTTAAGTACAATTTTCATATCTCAACTTACGGCATGCCGTACAGTCAATCCGTAAATCCAAATTTAATATTTTTTACATCATTTGAATCGCAATTAAAATATCTACTTACTATAAATTTTTTAAAATTTGTTTAATAGATATATAATTTTATATTTAATTAAATATCGAGCCGTCATTATTGAGAAATTTATTTTTTTTTTAAAAAAAACTGATGTGGCATAGGCGCACCCCAGGGTGCGCGTATAGCTATTTTTCTAAATTGTTTTTTTACCTACTTACTTTTCTAAATAAAAAAACCAAAATGCATACTTTTCAAAAAAAATCAAAGATGAGTTCTATATGTATATAATATATATATGTTTACCTTTATCAAAGCTGTTGTTACTTTTTTCCACCACTTAATTACTTTTCCACTCGCAAGAAAAATAATAATAAACAAGATAGGAAAAAGAAAAGAAAAAGACCTAAATTCTTTTTACATTATTAAATAAAAATTTGTTTTAATTTAAGATAAGGATGACATTGCATAATTTCTTGAAGGATATTAAACAATTTAATCTAAGCATATCTTTTTGGTAGATAATTAAGGGAGGAGAGGAAGGAACAATGTATATTAATATGGTTAGTTTATGTAGAATTGTGACAAATGATAAGTAAGTTTCTTAAGACATTTTCTCATTTATAATGTCGATTTCATAACTTCTAATTAGTCAATGTCAAATATATAATTGTCACTCATATGTGACATGTAACTATTTTAAAATCTTTCAAATAATCATTCATTCTCCAAATAAGTTACAAAAAAAAATCATTAATATCTTCTTAGTTTTCATGTTATATTCTACTAGAATCAACATATATTGCAATTTTTAAATTTTTTATATAAGTTATAATTACTATAACTAATATATATATATATATATATATATATATATATATATATATATATATTCTAATAGTTTATATTTATTTAAAAATATATGAAACTAATAGATGTCATAAAATGAATTTTAAAAAATCATTAGTTAGCATCATATTCATAATTATTGACATTTTTTTTATCTACTCATTTATTTTTATAAAATATAAATAATTGTTATATTGTATAATATTTTAAAAAAATAAAAATAATTTTAACATTTTTCATAACTATAATTAATTTTTATGTTGTGTACGTAATTGAATTAATTTTTAAGAAGTTACAATACAAAAATATGTATATTCAACATAATATTCATGATAAATAAACAATAAAAAAAATAATATAAAAACTAAGTTAAAAAATATGAATTAACATTATAATAAAATGAGCATTTTTATTACCAACCCATTGATTAACCTTTGGTCAAAAACAAATTGATTAACCCTATATATATATATCATCAAACTCTAGAATTAAAAAAGAAACATCACCCCTCCTTACATTTTCCGTTGGAATATTTATTAATTTACTTTAAAGCATTTTAATTGATATTATTATTTTACTCATAATTATGGTATAATTTATTACTATTTAATAATATTTAAACCATTTACTATTAAGAATAAATTAAAATATAAAATTAATAATTTATAAATTAAATTTATTACTTAAAGTGCAAAAGACGTACAAAGCACCTAATAAAAATAATGAACATATCTGATTTAGAAGACGTTAATTACTTTATTAGAAGATAAAGTCATTTAAATAAGAATAAAATAAAAATACCCAATACAATACAATATTAATTAATCTTCTAACATCACTAATTAAGTAAAATTATTTCCCTAATTCTGAAAATAGAAATTAAGGAAATTAATTAAATCTAAAACGTTTTATTTTTCAGCACTTTATAAATATTCTAGTTTTCATTTCATTATAAATAGTATCCGTCTCTATCTTTTTTTTTTTTTATTAACTGGATTTTTTTTATAATTAATAGTCATCCTCATATTGTTGTTTGTACTCCTTCTCTCCAAAGGTGCTTTGTATTTATCAACTTCGTCATATTCTCCTTCTATTACATATTAAGATTTCATAGTAGTATCATAACGTACAAGTTCAAATTATGGAGGTTTTTTAAAAAGTATTTATTTTAGAATTTTTTTTTGAAAAAGTATATATGTAAAAAAAAGTAATAAAAAAAATATGCATTTGCGCAGGTGGGGGTAGCGTTTTTCAAAAACGCTACTGTGAGTAGCGTTTTTGCCTGAGTGACGAATTTGTTTTTTTTTTTTCGTTTTTTTTTGGAAAAAAAAATCATAAAAAAATTACAGTAAGTAGATATTTGAATTTCGATTCAAATGATGCAAAAAGTATTAAATTTGGACTTACGGATTGACTGTAGGCTCTGCCGTAAGTTGAGATATGAAAATTTGACTTAAAAAAATATAACTCATACCCTGTAAGTCCAAACTGACCACGGTGAACGTCATTTATGTCGTAATTAAAATATCTACCTAGATTAAGTTTTTTTATTTTTTTTTGAGTAAGTACATAATTAAATTTCTCACCTAATGCATTTGATTATTTCGGTCAAATTTTAAGACAAACGATGTTAGGTTACAAAATCATTGTATTTCTAATCAAATACAACGATGTTAGGTAGATAATTGAATTACGACATAAATGACGTTCACCGTGGTCAGTTTGGACTTACAGGGTATGAGTTATATTTTTTTAAGTCAAATTTTCATATCTCAACTTACGGCAGAGCCTACAGTCAATCCGTAAGTCCAAATTTAATATTTTTTGCATCATTTGAATCGAAATTCAAATATCTACTTACTGTAATTTTTTTATGATTTTTTTTATTTTTTTTTCAAAAAAAAAAACGAAAAAAAAAATTCGCCACTCGCAGTAGCGTTTTTGCCAAAAACGCTACTAACCTACCTGCGCACATACACATTTTGCTAAATATATTTTTTGTATATATACTTTTTCAAAAAAAATTTCTGACATAGTTACTTTTTAAATTTTATCCAAATTATGGGAATGACAGAAAAAAAAAACTGTTATAGACCGAGGTAACCCGACATAAATCCCATAGAATGGACTACATAGAATGGACTACATAGAATGGACTCAAGTAAATAGTTTAGTGTAGATCGATAGTCGCATACACCAAATTAAGGTTTACATCAATGAAATATATTAAGAGAGTTTAGTGAAAATTTGTACTCATTTGTTCAAAGGGAAAAGTCTAAAAATGATCCAACATGTTTGAACAAAACTTTTAATTGCACCAACATGTTTATTTGCGATAGTTAATGGTTCAACATGTTTGAAAACGACGGTAATTGGTATTTCCGTTACTTCTTTGTTAAAAGATTCCGTTAAATATTTTTTATATTTGCGAAACTAACCAAATGTTTTTTAAATGTTATAACTAAACCCTACAAACTTACACTAATGTTATAAACAAGTCCCGACTCGATTCAACAGATTGAGGCTCCAATTGAGCCCCAATCGGGGGTACTATGGTCTGGGTTCGATCTATGACTAGGTCCCTAAGATTGGGTGGCCTGGTCTGTGTGCGGACCCAGACCATAGGATATATGATTGGGGTTCAATTGGACCCCCAATCGGTTTGGACCAGGTTCGGTTCAGAACGATTGAGACATCGATAGAGCCCCAATCGGGGGTCCTATATGGTCTGTGTCCGAACCCAGATCAGGTCTCCAATGTTGAGAGATCTGGTCTGGTTCCAAAACCACCAAGGCTCGGACCCAAACCATAGGACCCCTGGTGTGACTTTAATCGAGTCGGGACTTGTTTGTAACATTAATATAAGTTTGAAGGTTTTAGTTGTAATATTTATTAAAATATTATATTAATTTTGCAAATATGAAAAATATTCAACAAATTGTTTTAACAGAGAATTAGTGGAAGTATCAATTACCATCGTTTCCAAACATGTTGAACCATTCAAAATATTTTAGATTGAAAAACTATTTTGTGCAAACATGTTTTAAGTACTTTGCATGGTCAAAACTCAATGTATTTTCCTCTGCGCAGTCACATGAGTTTGGCAAGGAAGTACGTTATGATTACTGAAGGTACGTGCATGGCTCAAGCAGTACTGGATGAGTTTAATAAGTATGACCAATGATACTTCTGGAAAAACAAACCCTAACAAAGTTGCATGCTGCATAATTTAAGTATCTGAGTACCGACCAATACATATATAATTCAGTTTATTAGCTAGAAATGCCCTAACACAACATAAAGCCATGATCGTGCCCAAAGGGACAACTACACTGGGATGTCTGGGCATTTACATAACTATATTACCATGTCTGGCTTATTTCATGCAGAACAACTGATCACACGACAAACAGACAAACTAAAACAAGGCTCAGGGACGGGGAAGGTAGTTTCCAAACCAAACACACTTCAGTTTCCTTCAGTAGCACCATGTCCACCTCCACCGTGACCACCATGACCACAACCACCGTGTCCACCACCTCCACCGCGTCCACCACCATTGCCGTGCCCGCCATGTCCGTGACCACCATCATGTCCATGGCCAGATTCATGAATCCCATCAGTATCCACTTCTCCCTCTTCTAGAAAACAAGGAATTTGTTATATTAAGCTTATTGTTAAGTGTTATTTTCAGTTCGGTATTTGTTTGTTTCTTTCGGTTCGGTAGAAAAACTTATGATTGTTGGTTTAGTAATAAAAGAAAGAATAAACCGGTGCTAGGGTTGCAGCACCACAAAGCATTACGTGAGTTTCTCCTTTTGCTCTCTAAGAAATTGTTGTTCCTAGGGTTTTTCCACCGATCACAAGAGTGAAATTAAGATAAATCGTGAGTTCGATCCAACAATTGGTATCAGAGCTTTGTTGATCACGATAAGGAGAAGAGAATGGCCGATCGTGATGGAGAAAATGCCGCGAGGGATGCCGTAGCAAGGAGACTGGCGCCACCCCTACCACCGATGAGAGCCTCGGTGGTACCGATCCAATACCCCATGCTCACCGAGTCAAATTATGGTATTTGGGCAGTGAAGATGAAGATTATTATTCAAACGTTAGGGTTATGGTCGGCTATCACAGATGGAGATGTCGGTGAACGGGAACGAGGAGCAATGACGGTAATTTCACAAGCCGTGCCAGATGATGTTATGATGGTGATTGCGGGTAAGGAACACGCAAAGGAGGCGTGAGATATAATTGAGGAGATGAGGATCGGAGAGGATCGCGTGAACAAAGTGCGGGTTCAAGTGCTAAAAAGGCAATTGAACAAGTTAAGCATGGACGACTCAGAGACGATTAACGATTTCTCGATGAAGATCGCGACATTAGTGGGTGAAATCCGATCCTTGGGTGCCCCAATTGAAGATGCCGAAATGGTTGAGAGGATATTTGGTGCGATTCCGGATCGATTCCTACAAATAGTCGGAATGATCGAGCAATTCGGCGATATGGAGCATATGTCGATATCAGAGGCGATAGGGCGTCTTTGCACATATGAAGAAGGCCTCAAAGGTCGGGGTTCTTCAAAAGGAAGTGGAGATCAATTGCTCTTAACCTGAACCGAATGGGAGAATCGGTATGGGAAGCCGAAGAAAAGCGAGGGTCAAAGTAGTAGTGGCCGAAGGGCCGAAGCACACGGCAGGGGCCGTGGGCGTGGTGGCCGTGACCGTGGTCGAGGGCGAGGCCGTGGTGGGTTCGGGGCAGACCGAGGGGCAGGTTTTGACAAGTCGAAAGTGAAGTGTTATAATTGCAATGAGTACGGACATTATGTTAAGGAGTGCCCTAAGCCGAATCGGAGAGAGGAATGGGCTAACTTAGTGGAAGCTCAAGTAGACGATGAACCGACACTATTGATGATAGAAGAAATTGTGTTGAATCATGTCACACAAAGTGGAGATCAAGTCTTGCTTCAAGAGGAGATGGTTCAGCCGAAACCCTCACATGAGCGGGGTGAGTCTTGGTATCTTGATATGGGTACTAGTAATCATATGATGGGTTGCTTTGATAAATTTGCTGAAATTGACATGAATGTTAGAGGATCAGTTCGGTTTGGTGATGGCTCAGTGGTTGAGATATGTGGTAGAAGTTCGGTTGTGGTCGAGTGCCTTACGGGAGAACACCGAGTGCTAACTAATGTATATTACATACCGAGCTTGAAAAGTAATATCATTAGCCTTGACCAATTGGATGAAAATGGGTGTAAGATTGACATTGAAGATGGTGTGTTATCGGTGATTGATCGGTCGAACAGGTTATTAGTGAAGGTGAGGCGGTTAAGCAACCGATTATATGTGTTTAACATCACACCGACACTACCAGTTTGCCTTCTTGCAAAAGGAAAGGATGAAGTGTGGTGTTGGCATGTGAGATATGGGCATGTTAACTTCGGAGCTTTGAAGGTTTTGGGTGAGAAGGAGATGGTTCGAGGATTACCGATGATCAAGCATGAGAATCGAGTGTGTGATGGTTGCTTGGTGGGGAAGCAACACCGAACTAGCTTCCCAACTGTGGCCGAATATAGGGCGACGTCACCTCTCGAGTTGTGGCATGGTGATCTATGTGGCCCGATCACACCCGCTACGAATGGAGGCAAGCAGTATTTCATGTTAATTGTTGATGATTTCTCACGGTTTAAGTGGTGTGTGATGATTACGAGCAAATATGAGGCGTTCGAAGCTTTTAAGAAGATTCAAGCTTCGGCCGAGTTGGAGTGTGAGAGGAAGTTGAAAGCTTTCCACACGGATCGAGGGGGTGAATTCATGTCAACTGAATTCAAATCGCATTAGGAGTTGTTGGGGATTGGGCACTATCGAACGACGCCTTATTCTCCACAACAAAGTGGTGTGGTTGAGCGTCAAAATCGAACAGTTGTTGGAATGACACGAAGTTTGATGAAGAGCATGAGCGTTCCGAGCGAGTTTTGGGGAGAAACGGTATCAACCGCCGTTTATCTCCAAAACCACGCACCCACGAAGAGTGTGGAGGATCAAACCCCCTATGAAGCCTATTATAATCGAAAGCCTTCCGTCGTTCACTTACGGGTTTTTGGTTGTGTAGGACATGTAAAGATGTGACTCCTCATTTATCGAAGTTTGCCGATCGAAGTAATCCTATGGTATTCATAGTATATGAGCCGAAACGAGGCGAGTTGTGGTGACTCGAGATGTAGTATTTGAGGAGGAGAAGAAGTGGGTTTGGGAAGTTAATACCGAAGCCACACGGGATGCGACTCCGATCTATCATTTCAGTTTGGAGCCGCAAAAACCCGTGGAAAACACGATCGAAGAGCAGCCGGTCGAAGAAGTAGGTTCGACCGAACCTTACACACCAAGGGTTAGCTCAGTTTCGGCCGAAGGTGGAGGAGTTGATTCAGTTGGATATTCTCGGGTCTCAGGGACGGAGGAGAGTCCATCGGTAGGTCTCTGAGGTAAGAATGCAGTAAGTCAATTGTATGAAGACACAGTTCCTATAGAATTGGAGTACTCAGGTTTGTGTTTGTTAGGTGAGGAGGAGCTGTCTACGTTTGAGGAAGCTAAGGTTGATCCGTTGTGGATGAGAGCGATGGAAGAGGAGATAACTTCCATCGAAGACAACGGAACGTGGGAACTCACCTCATTGCTCGAGCATCATAGACCAATCGGGCTCAAGTAGGTGTTCAAGTTGAAGAAAGATACTCAAGGGAAGGTTATTCGCCATAAGGCGAGACTAGTGGCGAAGCGATACATTCAAAGGCATGGGATCGATTTTGATGAGGTGTTTGCTCCCGTTGCCCGCCTCGAATCAGTTCGGTTTCTACTAGGTATTTCAGCCCATGGAGGATGGGAAATACATCACATGGATGTGAAGTTGTCCTTTCTAAACGGTGTGTTGGAGGAGGAAGTATATGTGGTCCAACCGCCGGATTTCGAGGTGAGAGAAGTCGAAAGTAAGGTGCTAAGGTTGCATAAGGCGTTGTATGGATTGAGACAAGCACCGCGAGCATGGAATTTTAAGTTGGGTCGGTCCTTAAGGCAACTCGGTTTCGAACGATGTCAGATGGAGCATGTCGTGTATGTGATGTATGTTAAAGGTACGAGAAGTTTGATCGTTGGTGTTTATGTTGATGACTTGATTATTACCGGTGAATGTACTCGTGATATTGCCGATTTTAAAGCTCAAATGAAGGAGATGGTTAACATGAGTGATCTCGGGTTGTTGAGCTATTATCTCGGTATTTAGCTTCATCAAAAGGCTTATGCGAAGAAACTTTTGGAGAAGTGTGAGATGAAGAATTGTAATTCTTCACAAGTTCCGATGGAGACTCGATTGAAGTTGAGTAAGAAGAGTAAGTCTCCACCCGTGGATGTTACTATGTACCGAAGCATTGTGGGGAGCTTAAGGTATTTGGTGCATACACGTCCCGATCTAGTATTCTCCGTTGGCGTGGTGAGTCGTTATATGTAGAAGCCCACAACCGAACATATGGCCGCGGTGAAACACATGTTGAGGTATGTGAGTGGTACTTTAAATTTCGGTTGTGTGTACATGAAGAGGGAAGGAGGCCTAGACTTGATCGGGTATTCCGATAGTGACCTAGCCGGTGATATGAGTTACCGAAAGAGCACAACGGGCGTGATGTTCTTCCTCGGGCCGAACCATATTAGTTGGTCCTCACAAAAGCAGAAGGTTGTAGCGTTATCCTCATGTGAGTCCGAGTATATTTCGGCATGTGCAGCCGCATGTCAAGGAGTTTGGTTGGCTCGGTTATTGACGGAGTTGACTCGGACCGAATTGAAGAAGATAGCTCTTAAGGTGGACAATCAATCGGCGATCGCATTAAGCAAGAATTCGGTCTACCATGATAGGAGCAAGCATATAGACACTCAGTTCCACTATATTCGAGAATGTGTGAAGTCGGGGATGATCGAGATTCATCACGTGCGCATGGAGGAGCAACGTGCCGATATCTTGACTAAGTCGCTAGCCAATGCGAGGTTTGCGGAGATGCGGGAAAGAGCTAGAGTGATCGAAGTCGGAGAACAAGCTTAGGAGGAGAATGATATATTAAGCTTATTGTTAATTTTTATGTTAAGTGTTATTTTCGGTTTGGTATTTGTTTGTTTCTTTCGGTTCGGTAGAAAAACTTATGATTGTTGGTTTAGTAATAAAAGAAAGAAAAAACCGGTGCTAGGTAGGGGTGAAACCGGTCCGATCGGATCGGTTTATTGACTATTTCGGCCGGACTACAATATTTCTGGATTGGATTTTTTTCATAGAAGTATCTGACCAAAAGTCCGTAATATTTTAAAAAAAACGTTCATTCATAATACGGTTTTTCGGTTTACACCGAAAACTCACAAAAACAACATTCAAAACTAAATTGATTGATTGAATAAACTTTGAACTAATTGAAGAACTATCGCAAGAAACAAACACTTAAAACACATTTTCAACACCAATCCAGCTAGGTAAAACATTCTAATCTATTAGCATCCATACAACCATTCATGTTGTTTATTAAACATCATTCATCAGTCATCGGCAACCATCCATGCCGGTGGATTTTCTGAACTCGTTATACCTGTTTCAAGAAATACACATTTTAATAAATCAATAAAAAAAAATGAAGAGTATACAAATGACATACATTTAAAGTAGTATAATAAAAACTGAAATTCATTACCTTCAAATTTGTTTATGTCCGAAAGATATTCTTCAATGTCAATCAAACTTGTTGGACTCCGTAACCAATCTTTTGTGCAAATTAAAGCTTCTACCATAAGTGGACTAAGAGAGCTACGAAAATCATCAAGCACTTGGCCTCCGGCGCTAAAAGCACTCTCTGAAGCTACTGTGGAAACTGGAATTGCTAACACATCTCGTGCCATCCTAGCAAGAATAGGGAATCGCCCTCCATTCAACCGCCACCAACTCAAAATATCAAAATCAGATACATAAGTTTCACAAGTTTCAACCAAATATTTTTCCAACTCTTTTAAACCTTCACGGACAATTAAGTTCAAAATATGTGCACAACATCGTACGTGTAGAAATTGACCATGCAATACAACAGAATTCCAAAGTGTGAATCTCTTCTTCAAGTAATCAATTGCTACATCATTTGAACTAGCATTATCAACTGTCATTGTCATCACATTCTTTATTCCCCAATTAATCAAACACATCTCAGCAACACTACTTATTACATCACCTGAATGACTAGAAATTTGACAAAAGTTGATAATTCCTTTTGCAACACCCAACCATCATTGATATAATGTGCATTCAGACACAAATAACTAAAGTTTTGGCAAGAGGTCCAACAATTTGTTGTTAAGCAAATTCTTTGAGAATTTTTCGAAAGTATTTTCTTTAAAGCATCTCTTTCATCCATAAATAACTTATATGCATATTTTGCTACTGTAATACGAGAAGGACATTGAAACTTAGGATTCGAATATTTTGTAAATCGATGAAATGCAGCATGATCAACAGATCTAAAAGGTAACTCCATATCAACAATCATTCTCGCTAGCTCAGTTCGAACAACTGTTAGGTCAAATTTTGACAAACTATCAACTTCTTTAGATTCAGGCATAAATGGTAAAGTCTTTTGTTTTTTATTGTTTTTCTGAAAAGGATACTTTTTGCATATAGTTAAGTGATTACGTAAACAACTTGTACCATTTTCAGATGCACAAGCATACCTCTTGCCACAATAGTTGCACCAAGCGAATTTACTATCATTCTTATCCTTTTTAAAGTGATTCCAAACCTCAGACCTTAACTTCTTCTCCTTGTTGAGACTAGTAGCACTGATTGTACTTGTCATTGGTGTTAGTGAGACTTCATTAGCATTATCTTGTACAGATGATGCTCCTGCAGGTGTCTCTGCCATAATCTGGAACAAATAGGAAAAATAAAAAGAGAGTGAATATTTAGTATAACAAAATTAGGGTTGGGATAACAAAATTATGAGTAATAGAATACTGATTTAAAAATCAGATCTTTGAGTTTTAGAACCGAATTATACCTGAGTACTGATATAAAATCGGTAGAAGACTAAGTGGAGTCGTGGAGAGAATTTGAAACTGAAGTGGAGTCTCAGAAATTAGAACGACATTTATAAGGTTACAATAGTACCGTTGGAGAAGAATAAGAAGAATCGTCTCAGACAGAAATGGATGGGTGTGACCGTGCGGCGTGCGGGAGCCTCAACAAAGAATGAATGACGACCGTGTTGAAGCTTGAAGAATGAAGACTTAAAGAAATCAGAGAAGAAGACAGAAAATGGATGGGATGGGGGAGATAAAGTTGCTGCTTTTGAACAAATTGTCGACATTGATTCATTGAAAGTTGCAAAAGACAAATCAATGTCTTGATATACGTGTGAGTGTGCATTTGTACAATTCACAATGCAGCAAGTTGCTGGAGTACACTACACAATGTCTTGGATTCGTCCTACCCCACCAATGGCATTGGTCCAATGCTTCATATTAATATATTATTTAATAATTATTAATATATTATATTAAACAAGATGCACAATGCAGCAACTAGCATCAGTGCATGCCATCGACCCAACATTAATTAATATATTATATATAGTTAATTCGGTCGTACCGGACCCCATGGTTTTTTAAATTCAAAGACCAAACCAGACCGAAAATCCGAAATAAAGAAAACAAACCGACCGTGAACCAAACCATATGTTTTCGGAACAGTTTTTTTGGTTCGGTTCGGACCGGTTCCTACCGGTTTAACGGACCAACCATATTTTAGTTTCACCCCTAGTGCTAGGGTTGCAGCACCACAAAACATTACGTGAGTTTCTCCTTTTGCTCTCTAAGAAATTGTCGTTCCTAGGGTTTTCCACCGATCACAATAGTGAAATTGAGAGAAATCGTGAGTTCGATCCAACATAATTTATATATATGCGTGTATGTATGAAATGAAAGTTCAGTTATTATGTTCGAACTTACGCTTTTGTGTGGTTTCAGCAAGCTCACGAGCGTTGACCTCAGAGGTAAGTACGATAATGGCAAAAACAAAGTCGAAGAGAAGCAAAACCTTTGAGGAAGACATATTGAACTTAATCTATAAGTTCAGAAGAAGATGATTGAGAGTGCAAGAAGGAAGAAGGCTAGGGGAAATTATTGAATTTTTACAAAAAGTAACTATTTTAAAAGTTATATATTCAAATAAAATAATTAAAAAATGTGCATCTGCACAGGATGACTGGTAGCATTTTTTTTTTATAAAATGCTACTAGTAGTAGTGATTTTAAAATAACGCAGGTGTGAGTAGCGTTTTCTCCTAAATGCTACTGAGAGTAGCGTTTGTAGAAAATGCTAGTCACCGGTAGCGTTTTTGGGAAACGCTACTACCACTTGCGCCCCCTCCATTAACCCTAGACGAACAAAACCATTAAATCCCCCGACCCCCTATTAAATCACCCCGCCCATCCCTTTCCCTTTCCCTCTGTCGCAAGCCCTTTCCCTCTCCGTCGCACCCCCTCGCACCAGCCCAGACGCACCCTTCCCTAGACCCCTTCCCTCTCCGCCGCACCCCACAAGTCAGCCACCATCCCTCCCTCTCTACCGCATCCATGTCAGCTACCCTCCCTCCCACCCACCCCCTCCCAGCCGCACCAACTCCCACCCCACCCACCCCTCACAGCCGCACCAGTTCCCACCCTCCCTCCACCCCACCCCTCACAGCCGCACCATCTCCTCCCTAGCCCCCGCTCCCTAGCCTATTTCCCTCTACGCCGCACCCAGCTTCTCCGTCGCCGATTGTCCCTGCTCCCTTGCCCGTTGCCTCTCCGTCACCGTTGTCCGTCGCTGTTCTCGCTGTCGCTCCTGTGCGTAGCCGACTTGAAGAATATTGTCTCGGTCGACTTTGCCTCGTATGTACTTATTTTTGTTGGAGAATCCTCATTTTTTGTTTGTTTATTATCATGCTTTATTTTGTTAATTAAAAATATTATCATAATTAGTGTGTTAAATAAATGTTTCCTAATTATATATGAAAATTTAAGTTAAGAATTTGTACTCTTTAATTGTAGAGTTGAAATGCATCCACGCGTAAATGGACTGAGTCATTCGTTTGGTAAAAATGTTGTTAACGTTGGTCCGTTGGACAAATCGGTACTCTGGGGACAAGATCAACATAGTTCTTCAAACTTGAGCGAGGAACAACAAATAACGTTTAGGTGTTTAAAATTAGAGGATAATCTAATTTCAGAAGAAGCTAAGTCTATTGTCCAAGCGGTTGGTTTATGGGATGTAGTTATTATGTCACATCCCAAGCTAGATCATAAAATTGTTGACCGCATTGTGCGAGCGTTGGCGACCCGAGACACATACGTTCCATCTCAGACATGGGGAGATGACGATCACACTTCAGGATGTCGCTGTGGTACTAGGACTACGAGTACACGGAGAGGCAGTAACTGATGACCATGCACCTAAGGAAGACATGGTCGGTGAATGTTTAGAATTGTTGGGCCTGATTCTACAAAGTCGTAAAGATTTTGTGAAAATGATAACTTTACGACAACATTTAGTTCAACATAATCTCACCGCTGAACAACAAGCGATGACATTCATTTTGTTGATAATTGGCGGTGTGTTGTTTACAACGACAAAGAAAGATACTGTGTCGTTGATTTACTTACCCCTACTGCGAGATTTAGAATGCACAGCACAATACAATTGGGGTTCGACTGTGATGGCTGCTACGTACCGTGGATTGTGTGAGGCATCTGAACTTAACTGTGCAACATTCCACAGTTGTGCCATCCTTGTGCAGGTAAACTATATGAAAGTTTTGTGATATTATTAATATTGGTTATTAGAAATTTCGTAAGGAGGTTTTCTATTACAGTTATGGTCGTGGGAGCACCTCCATATTGGTCGCCCCGTGATTCATGGTGAAGTCCCGGCTGGAGAGATACATCCATTAGGATACAAGTCACTTTAAAGATGTGTATTACTTAAAACGTTGTAATGCTAATTGTTCATATTTTTCTTAATAGGTGGGCATTCCTAAAGAGGTAGTTCAGCCACCAAGTTAGAACTGCAAATTTGGTGTAATATAGGGATGACCGGGAGTCTCAATCTCATGAACAGGTTAAATATTTATTTGACATATGCACAGTCCAAATAGAGTCATGTGGCAATTCAGAATGCAACAACACATCCCAGAGATGGTACACGATGAAATACAAGAGCACATGAGACTGCATAAGATTTCACGTAAAAGAGCATCGGGGCAGCATCGTTGGTCAATAACGCACAGAGATTTTATTGCATTGTGGATCAACCGTTCTGACTATGTACAGCAGGAACGTCGACCTGTGCTGGATGTGACGCAGTCTATGAGGTGGTATCATACTATAACACGACGTTTCATTACAGCTCCAACAACAGAGACAGGTAGTTCAGCACCGGGTCGCAGCCCATCGACCCCATATATTCCTCCCAGGGGCCAAGTAGAGACAGTGGTAAGTAATTATACATATTTACTTCTGGCAATTTTTTTTTCATAAAACTGACGTGCATATGGGTATTATGGCTAGGGGAATCCACCTAGCACGTAAAGCTGCTAAAGGTACCCTCAAATTCACAAAGAAAATTTTCAAACTGCTCGGAGAGACTTATGTCGAGCCCTTTCGTCCGTCTTATGATGTCGTCGGTCAACTACCCATGTACGAAGAACATGTTCGACAATCAGATGAAATAACTGCACGTGAGGAGCGGCGTCTACGGACTTCGTGGTTTTCTGATCCAGTCTGTGGCAGAGGAAGTGCTCATGGGCATGCACGGGGTGTGCCAACACGTGGTCGCGGTGGAGAAAGTTCTAGTCGAGGGTCATCTGGACCATCCCGTAAATTTAGAGTTGTTTAATATTGTCATGAGGATAATGAGGAGGATTCAGAGTAGTTTCTAGTCTTCAGTTTGTAGTTTTGCTTATCATTTGCTGAATATTAGACGTATTTGGATGTTCCTAAATTATCTATATTTGGATTGTCGAATTTGGATGTTCCTAATCTAACTATTCCATTCATCTTTTCTACTATGTAGCTACTAGTCTTAATTTTTTGGATTTATTTGAAGAAACTTTAAAAAATGACAGGCGTCACCTAAAAGGTACCTAATTTTTCAACTATTTTATTTTTTTCCAAAATTTTTAATACTCGTACATACTTATATAAGAAGACTAATGACACAAGTTGCATCTCATTTTGACATTCACATTTTTAATGCAAAATATTATAAAACAAAACAATTATTATACAAAACAACACTTATTATGCAAAATATTATAATACAAAACAACACTTATTATACATTTTTACATGTCTTCCTATTATGACCACTTCCACCGCACTTACTACAGTTGTTTCTCCTGGGCAATCCTTCCCTCGCGTCCATCTCGTTATGAATACGACTGCTTTTTCTTCTACCACGCTTGGTCCTCCACCTATTTGGATCATGAGTGTATTGTGGTAAATTAAACTGAGGCCAACAATATTTACCAGGGATTGGTTGAAAACATGGAGTGTATGCAGCCAGACGTGCTTGATTCGAATATAGTCGATCCACGTAAGTAGCCCATTGCATCCCCGCCTTGGTGAGTGCTGTCATTCCATGTTCACAAGGGTGATGATATATTTTCCATAATCCACACTCACATTTGTTTTCAAATAGGTTGACTGTATAATTTCCCGGAGTAGTCCACCATGGAAAAATCTACCAATATCACGCACTTGGAATACACCATGTTCTTGCGAAAATTGAGCCACTTGCATCCTCCCAAGTTGTTTTTGTGCCCTAGTAATGGTTTTTTGGACAATGTCAGGCCATACCTGGGACTCCTCAATTGCTTCCAATGCTTGTTGGCGACGACAGAAAAAGTACGTGTTTGACCTCCAGTAAGTTAGTTTCACTAATTCAGGCAATGGTAATGCCCTTGCCCTTTCAGCACTCCGTTAAACACTTCGACCAAATTCGTAGTCATGTTTCCATATCGAGCGCCTCCATCGTACGCAAGGGCCCATCTGTCAAGGGGGATGTTCGAAATCCAATCACGGTACTTTATATCTTGCAGAGTTAATAGATTAGAATACCATACATCAAACTTACGTTTATTAGGGGTACTGGCCATTATATACTATTGCTTTTTCAGAATTACACTTTTGAAGGTGTGATTGAAATTACTTGCTAGATGACGCGCGCAAAAGCGATGTGTTCCAAGAGCATGTTGAGCGTATACATTCTCTACCGCGTTAATTATTGCTATGTGTCGATCATACATTAGACAGACAACTCTATCCTTCGTCACGTTATCCCGGAGATGCTGTAAAAACCAGTTCCAACTCTCATTTGTCTCTGCGTCTACAATACCAAATGTCAAAGGATAGATGCCGTTGTTAGAATCATATGATACAGCTACAAGAACTTTTCCATTATATTTTCCATACAAATGTGTCGCATCAATACTTATAAGTGATCGGCAATGGACAAATCCTTTAATGGCTGGACCGAATGACCAAAACATCATACCAAATGTGGCTACTTGAGTTTCAACATTTACTCTTTTGGGCAAACAATCATAGACTGTTCCAGGGATGTATACGGACATGTCTGACAGTAGTCGCGGGAGGTTTACAAAGGCTTCTTCGTGTGTTCCGTATAAAAACTCCAACACTACTTGTTTGGAGTACCACTTCTTCGGATATCCAATTTTCGAACCAAACTCATTATCCATCATCGACTGGATTACTGAAATTTTCAATCCAGTGTCAGCTAAAACTGAATTTCTTATTAAAGACGTTATCATCTTGCAATCGATGTTTTGGTGTCGTTCAATGAGGACTTCATTCGTGCATGTATGCGGAGCATGCAATTTGGATATTCTCCACAATCCAGTATGCTTAAAAAGACTTTCTCTTAATAACCATGAACAATTTATGGGATCAACTTTACAATTGAAGACAATTGATTTTGGGGTTGATGTCTCAACAATGCAAATCTTAGAATTAGAAATATGTCGTCTCCTCACAGCCGTAGATAACTCGTCCTTACTACTAAACTTCATGTTTCTGTTTAGGAAACCTTCAGTTGACGGTTCATCAACGGCCACATACAACTCATATGTGGATTGAAAGTCATCAATCCAGTTACTATCAATCCAATTTCCAACAGTGGGTTACATCATTTGAAGGGTGTGGGAGCTACTTCCACCATGGGAGCTACTTCCACCCTCGTCACCCTCATCAAACTCAAACACCTCTTCATTTTCTTCATTAATGTGACCTGTAAAATGCTCCATATACAGATCTTCTTCATTTATTGAGGCATCTGAGAGTGCATCAACATTGACCTCGTCATCGGAGAGATCATTGGTGTGGCCATGCAAAACATTCACTGTCTCACCACCATCAGATGTGTTTGACATTAATTTACCTTCTCTAGTTAAGCTAAGCACAATAAATCGACTAGCCACGCTTAACTGTAAAACAATAGACAATGCACTTTGCGATCGAATCCGTACAAACTTGCAAAGTCCATCAGTATCTGTAAATTTATAGGATATGCTTATGGACCTAGCATCAACGTCATGCCAACCACACTCGATACATATAATTTCTTTTAGTCTATAAAGAGAAATATCCAAGGTAGCTGTAGTAATACTGGAAGTATCACCCACATAGACCTCATTACCATTCTAAGACAATATTTCACAGTCATACAAGCAAATGATACTGATCTCTGTCATGTTTGATCCTAAATAATTAATATTATAACATGACATAGATCAGTATTGTGCTTATTTTTTAGATAATCTAATATTTATGTAAATATAATTGCAAACAATTTTAAAAATATTGTAATTAAAAAATACATACAAATATATTACATACCTTAGGAGATGCAGATGATGAAGAAGATGCAGGAGGATGAAAGACAGGAGGATGAAGAAGATGAAGACGTTGTAGTTAAATAGAATTGATAGGGTAATAATTTAAAATTTTGCACAGAAAACGCAAATAATTGGTGGGAGTCACAAATAATTGTCTAAAACGCTACTTGAGGTAGCGAAAACTATTTTGCGTTACCGTTAGTAGCGATTTCTTGTGTTTCGCTACTGTATGTAGCGTTTTTTGTTTTTTGCTACCTACAATAGCGAAAATCAATAAATTGCTACTCACGGTAGCGCAAAATAGTTTTCGCTACTTTCAATAGCGTAAATACACATTTTTCTAAATAATTTCTGACGGTATTTATTTTTTTCAATTTGTTTTATGACAGAGTTACTTTTTGAAAAAAATCCAAAATATTTATAGAAAAGAGATCACCAAAAGAGAGACAGATTGAAGTCAAAGATGAAGTGGTAAATGTCAAAATTGGCTACTGAAAGTGTCCCTACTCCCTAGTGTATATTGGTAATTAATTACGTACCATATACCTATCTGGCAAAGAAATGAAAACATGAGTAAAATATATATGAGACGTTTAATTTTACAGTTTTTTTTTTGGTCAAATTTAATTTTACAGTTGAAAACGTGAATCCAATCGTCTTACTTTACACTAATAATTAATGGGAGTGTCACGGTTGAAAAGAGAGCCGTGGAGTGTATCGGTTTCATGATTTGATGGATCTTCTTTAGACTAAATATACTCCACTGCGACAACAAAAATATGATTTTTTTTTTCAAAAGTATACATTTTAGATTTTTTTTTAGAAAAGTAAGTATATAAAAAAATATTTCGAAAAATATGTATACGCGCACCCCGGGTAGCGCGTATTGGCAATACGCGCACCTCAGGAACGCGCCTATTGCATAGGCGCATGTTGGGGTTGCGCCTGCTGTTTACTTTTTATTTTTTTTAAATAATGATAATAATAATTATAAGTTGGCCAAAAAAAATGAAGATAATTGTACATTTTAACAGTTAATAAATTCTCTTCCCCAAACGACACTTCAACTTCCCCATAAAGGGAGAACATGGGAATCGGAATCGTCTCTGTAATTTGACAGATGCAGTGATGCTACCTATTTTTTGGAGCAATCGCCAGCTAGATTTACTTAATAAAGTAGAGACCTATACTATGGGCCTCAACGTCTCGGTGGTTCCGCCAATTTGCTCTGTTGGGAGTATTTCGGGTCACACTGGAGTGACTATTTTGGGCCACACTGAAGTGATCAACCAATCTAATGGGCTACTCACGTTCTCCCCCGTACTAGTCGATTGGATGGAACGAGACTCTCCAGAATAGTAATATTTTGTTTCAAGGAAATCACAATCCATCGTGATGTACATACGATGATTGTGAGGATTATAACAGTGGTAGCCTTTTTAATGTATTCCATATCCCACAAAAACACATTTAATGGAGTAGGGATCAAATTTAGAGTGCTATGTTTTAGGGATGTGAACAAAAACAGAACACCCAAAGACACGTGGTTCGAGTGTTAAGGCTATAGGAACACTCATATGATTAGATAAGATCTAGAGGGGTGTTTGAAGTGTCAATGCCTTTGTAGGCAGACGATTAATGAGATAGATTGAAGTTGCGACTACCTTTCGGCCAGAACGAGGTTGGAACTCGTGACTCAAGCATAAGGGCTCTTGTCACTTCTAGGATATGACAAATTTTCCTTTCCGCAACTCCATTTTGTTGTGGTGTATGAGGATAGGAAGTCTGATGGATAACACTGCTTGCCTGGAAAAAAAAATTGACATATTCTCCACCATTATTTGAACGAAGAACCTGAATTTGGGTATGTAACTATGTATGAACTAAGTTGTGAAACTCTACAAACTTAGAAGAAACTTCAGACTTATGTTTTAGGAAGTATAACCAAGTCATGCGAGAAAAATTGTCAATAAATAGTACAAAATATTTGAACCAATTATTTGACATGCATCTTTCATTATTCAGAGCAGGACCACACATGTCTGAATGAACGAGAGAAAAAATAGACTTAGCCCTAGAATCAAACTGGAAATAGGATTGTTTGTGACTCTTAGCAACATACATGTCTCACAGGAAATAGGTATAGTAGACGAAAATAACTGATATAGTAATTTATGAAGGTACCCTACGGATGGGCGTCCCAATCTTCAGTGCCACAACCATTGTTGTATGTCAACCGTCCTATGAGCAAGCGTCACAGATCCGTTTTGAGTCACTTCGTCAACATAGTACAACCCCTGATGCTCAGTACCACGTCTAATGATTTACCCCGAACGAATATCATGCAATAGACAGAAACTTGGATACATTAGGACCATACAATTCAGTTTTTTGGTCACATGACTGATAGATAGGAGTTTGCATGACAAACTCGACACATAAAGATAATTCTATAATTTCAATGTTGGCGACCATGCAATAGTTCCTGCTCCATAGACTTTTGACAAGTCTCCATTTGCATTATGAATCATCGTTTTTCTTGGTATTCCGTGACTGATAAAATCCTTATCGTCATACGTCATATTGTCAGTGGCCCCACAATCAAATAGCCATTCACTGTTTTCTTTCGTTTCGACATGGCTTGCGGTGCCGATTGATGTTGTGGTTGCTCTGAAACCACGATCAACACGGTCTCGTCGTTGGCTCTTCCACCCTTCGCGGAATCCTTTGAGTTCGAAGCATTCGACCCGGATGTGACGAAATTTTCCACAATGGCTGCACCTTTGTTCCTCTGGTCCATACCGCAAATTACTGAACCAGACTATTGAACATGATTGTAGTTGAAAAAACAAACCAGCCCAGAAAAACTAGACTGAACTAGATCAAACTGAACTGGACCACCAACCCAGAAAATTGAACCAAATTAAAATTGAACTGGACTGAAATATTGAACAGGGCTAAAATATAAATTTATAAAGTTGAAGTGAACTCAAATTTATAGTTTTTAGAAAATATAGCTATAGAGAATAAAACAACATTTTTGAACCATGTAATTGTAAATATATGAATATATTAGTTCTAACTGCTTAAATTTAACGAAAACTCTAAATTTATAATTTGTAAAAGAATATAACAATGTAGATAAAAATAATAATTTAGAACCATGTATTTTATTAAAAAAAATTCATAATGAATATTATCACGAAATTGCCAACCCTATAAGAAAATCTAAGCAATTAGAATTATAAAACTAATATATATTATTGAATATCAACTAATTATATTTATTTATTATTTACCAAAAATACATATAAATAAGAATTTTCATATCAAATTGAATTCATATAAATTGAAGTTTTACTTTAAACTTTTTTACGTTTGAGTTAGTGATTTTTTTTAAAAAGAATTGACAGAAATAAATATTAGTAACAGTTATTAATTGAGAATTAACTTAATTAGACGGAAAAAACTTAATTTATCTAAAATCACAAAAACAAACATGTTTCATCACTTACAAAATATGTCGCATCACTTACAAATTCGGACAAACATGATACATTTTTTTCATAGTTTTCCCTTAATAGTACCCTATCATCATAATTAGACTTTTTTCAAAAAGTAACGATCTAAGAAATTTTTTTTGAAAAAGTATATATGTAGAAAACATATTTAGCAAAAATGTTTATATGCGCAGGTGGAAGTAGCGTTTTTGAAAAACGCTACTACCAGTGGAGTTTTTCATTTTTTTTTTACGTTTTTTTTAAAGCATCAGAGTGTTCATTATCTAATCTAGTCTCACCTGAGGTAAAACATTGAAACAAAGCTGTTTATTAACAAGTTTCTGAATGAGACTTTTCTTCAAATACCCTAGCTAGTTTGACATTTTCAGGAATTACTGCTGTGAAATAGCTTTGGGGTTTCCACTGCCTTTTTCTTCGGCATCTGAAGACTCTTGATGAGAGATCTAACCATGCGTCTCTACATCTTGCTGAAAGATATAATCATGCGTTGCTTCATCTCAGTATTCATAGGTCCAAATTCCTCTAGGCTAGTCTCACCAAATTCCTCGACTGGTTCTCTAAAAATGTGAAGTTTAGATACTAACATGGTACAGCAACCAAGGTCTTTCAAGCGAACTGATGCTTGTTCATTCTCTAGGCTAGTCTCACCAAATTCCTCAAGTAAACAAGAAAGGAAGTTATAAGAAGTTAAATACTTTTTTCCTAGGCAAATATTACCTGTCCCAAATTTTCCAACTTGTTCTGAACAACATCCGCGAGGGAAAACATTGAAACAAAGTTGTTTATTCACAAATTTCTGAATGAGACTTTTCTTCAAATACACTAGCTAGTTTGACATTTTCAGGAATTACTGCTGCAAAAGAGACTCTTGATTTTCTGCATAGTATACTAACAGCAACTCGTTGAATTCTTTCATCACAAACTACACTCTTCTTCGTAGGGTGATTCAGTTTGTTGTCATTGATATACCGCGCTATAATTGCTCCAACGTCTTGCTGAGAGATCTAATCATGCGTCTATATACCTCGCAGATGTTGTTCAGAACAAGTTGGAAAATTTAGGACAGGTAATATTTGCCTAGGAAAAAAGAATTTAACTTCTTATAACTTCCTTTCTTGTTTACTTTAGGAATTTGGTGAGACTAGCCTAGAGAATGAACAAGCATCAGTTCGCTTGAAATACCTTGTTTCTGATAGACTGTTGCTTCGGCGAGTGTCACTTCCACTCACTGCTTGGAAGAGAGCAACGATGGAGCTTGCATACTGAGATGAAGCAACGCATAGGTTTTTAATAATTTATGTTGCAGCATTGGACCTATGAATACTGAGATGAAGCAACGCATGATTATATCTCTCAGCAAGATGTAGAGATGTAGAGCCGCATGATTAGATATCTCAGCAAGATGTTGGAGCAATTATAGCGCGGTATATCAATGACAACAAACTGAATCACCCTACGAAGAAGAGAGTAGTTTGTGATGAAAGACTTCAATTTCTTTAGAAACAAAATTTTAAAAGATTCATTTTCCTTGTTTGATACGGTTACTTTTTGAAAAAGACATTCTCCAAAGCCATTTACACTTTGATGAGTGTAAAAAAAAAAATGAAAAACGCAGGTGGTAGCTGCGTTTTTCCGAAAAACGCAGGTGGTAGACCTGCGCACATGCACATTTTGCTAAATATTTATTTTATATATATACTTTTTCAAAAAAATATTCTGACATACATACTTTTCGAAAAACATCTCATAATTACTCTTAAACGAAGGTATAAATTTAAATGTTTCGTTCAATTCATTTTCTCAAATTATAATTATAAAGAAATTATAGTCATAATTAACTACGTGAGTTCATTATTGAGTACATTTTTAATTAGAAATAATAATAACTGCATATAGCTTATTATTTAGAAAGATGTTCATACCTAACATTTTTATATTATATTAAATATAAAATAATTATATTTATTATTTTAGAAAATAATATGAATATGAATTTTAATATTAATATTAATATTAAGTTGATTTTATAAAAAAATGGAGCTCTTAAGAATTTCATATCCAAAATAAATTTAAGAATTTATCAAGTTTTGCATAAGTTCAAATAACAACCACTAAAAATCTATTATTAACCTTTAAGTTAATTTAAATAATTATTTATCAATAATTAATTTTATTATAAATTTACCATAATAAATATTAGTAATTAATATATTTTTCTACCGTTATTAATGTGGAATTAACTTAATTAGGTATAAAATGGTATAAATATATCTAGTTATTAGTAGTACAATATATCATAATTACTCTTAAATTAAGGCATTAATTTAGTAGTTTCATTCAAATCACTATTCTACTATTCCGATTTATGATTTCCTATATGAGTTATTATAGTAGTATAATTTTAACATTATGATGTCAACATGCTAATTTTAAATATATACTATAATTATGAAGTAATTTATAATTAAGAAAGATTAACAATTGAGAATTACAATGAATATATATATAATAATGTATATATATTTTTAATAATAATGTATACATTAAAAAAAATTAATTCAAGAAATTTAACAATTAATAATTATGAAGGCAATTTAAGGAATATATACAATTATATTTCTCCCTTAATAATATAGATATAATTAAATTAAATATGTAAGGTATCTTTCAAAATTAAAGATTCAAAATTGAGAAATATATAGAGATAAAGACTTATGATAATCCTAAGAGGAATGTAGGAAAATTACCTTACGTAAAAAAACTAATGGCCCGTTCTTCTGCAGGAATGACCACGGATTTGGGCTTGCGGATTCCGTAAGCCCGTGTTCGTTTCATGGAATTGGCCATTCCATGCATCTGGATTCCTTGCGGTGTGGGCTTAGGGATTTCGGGTCAAAACCTCGGAATTCCTAAACCCAGACGGGTCGGAATCCGGATTCCGTGTCCAAATGACAGAACTACCCTCGACTGTTTGGACAAATCACTAGCGTGCCCTCGACAAGTGACAGCCTTACCTTTCCTTCTCTTCAATGTTGCTGCTCTCGTCTTCAATTCCAATCGGCCAGGATTGAATTGTTCAACAACCAAATCGAGATCTTCACCTGGTCACTCTCCATTCCGCCGAATCATTATCACGTTCGGCACCGGAGCTTCAATCCGTCTCGAGGAAGAACAACAGCAGGTAAGTTCTCTTTAATTGTTTGGATGATTTTTCCATATTGCTGGTGTTTGTTCGAGGATTTGTGTTTCATTGATTGTGGGTTCTGTCGGAATCGTTGATTAGGGTTGATTTTTCGCGAATTAGGGTTTCATACGAACCCAGAATCAATTAATTATGGGTTACATGAAGCCACCAAGTCGACTTCATCTGCTTGAGTATACTACCAGCTTTGGTCCAGTATACTACCAGCTTTGTAGTGAAATGTGAAATGGAGAGAGAGGTATCTGTTGAATCACATCTCTGTAGTGAACTGTAGTTTCTTTTATCGTCTTAATGCACATTGTAGGAAAAGAAATCCTTGAAGAGCTTTATCTTTTATCTTCTCAATTAGGTCACACTCACAACTGCAATAAAGTTTCTTTAATTCAAATGGCATACAATTCCTTACTCATAGTTTTTGATGAATTTCAATCGCCCAAGATGAAGGTCTGTAGTCTGCTGCTGCAACACAAACCTTTGGAATATGTCCTGAACAAAAGAGAAATTGTAGGAGTAACTAAGTAATGCAATTAATATTCTCAGATCATGTTGCTCTCATACAACTATGGTTACTTAGTATAAAATATAGAACTTTGGAATCTTCCATTTCAAGGTTTTGATCTCGAAAGAGTAGGGTTAAGATAGATTCTGGAGAGAATTCGTAATACGAAATCGGGATACCCCTTTCTCAGTTCTACCGAATCATGTAAAGCATAGTGGTGTTTTATACACTCTTCCACATTAGGTCTGAAATTGACACATAACTTAGCTTCTGTTTTTGCTAATAACATTGGACCAAAGCTGGTAGTATACTGGATTTTTCGCGAATTAGGGCTTCAATGACGTTTATATTGTTTATGAATTGATGGATACTGATCTGCATCAAATAATCCGATCCAACCAAGCTTTAACGGATGATCATTGTCGGGTAGGCATTCTTGTTTTTCCTAGTTGATGCTAAATGTACCATTGGCTCTGCCTTTCTGTTAATCTGGGTTTAAAAAAGTTTATTGTTTGTTTCTGGAAACTGTGGTTTAGTATGAGATGTACTTTTTGATGTCACTCGAGCCTAGTAATGGATGAGTTATTTCTGCGCTTGTTTTATAGTTACATTCATTTGGTTGTAGCTGCACCTTGGAAGCATCTTAGACTACTTGGAGCTGAGTGCTCAACTTTTCCACCAGGTACTATTAAAATGTCTTGTTTGTATTTTTGCTGATGTTACTGCATTATGTATTTTTGCTGATGAGCTGCAAATTTCCAACTTTTTACATCAGAGACATGACATGTTCATTGAAGGTCTGCTAATTCATTATTGTATTATATTTGATTATACCGATAGATGAAGACCGTGTTAAGGAGTTCAACTTGAAGAGCATGTGGAGGAGTTTATATGGTTGATTTGTGTTTGTTTAATTGATTTATGATGTTTAGTTTGATTTCGTGTTTAGTTGATTATGTTGTTTGTAAGTAGTTGGCTGGTCTTGTCTGTTGAGGAATGAAACATAGTTGGTGAATGTAATGTTGAAAGCTTGAATATAACTGTTAGGTGCATGAATTATAAAAATATTATTTTACATTATAATTTATATTTTTTTTTAAAAAAAAAAAATAAGAAATTTCGTATTTAAAAAAATTAAATAAATAAAAATTTCGTTTTTTATTTTTTATTATTATTTAAATAAATGTTTTTAATATTTTTAAGTTTTATAATTAATTAATACAAATTATTTTTATTATATACTATACATATACAAAGAGGGGCAAATATGTCATTTTACCACATTCCATTCCTTTTCCGTATACAATTCCACCAAAGAAATAACATAATTCCTTATTCCATTCCATTCTATTCAACCAAAAAAACAACTTCATATTCTTAACTCGTATTACTTATTCCCAATTCCTATTCCCTATTCCGTATTCCTTATTCCGAATTCCGTGAAAGAAACGCCTCGTAATACATTTTTCCTAAGAAATCATCACTACGATTCAATAAAAGCATACTTAAATATATTTTTTTTCACATTTTTCTAAATTCCTTCAATTATTAATTAATTACAAAAACTGGCAAAAAAAAACATAATGGTTTTTAAGATGCAATGATGATGCTTGGAGGATTTCTAAGTATATAATTTTGTCTACATGTCATTGTCATGTCATCAAGTAAAGATGTAGGTTGAGATGGACCAATAAAACTACTCTATTTTAATATGCAACCGACTTGTTTTATTACTTGTCAAAATTTTAGAAGAGTTAACCAAATTAATAGATAGATAACATATGTCTAACTCCAATTTGTTTTGAGAAAATAAAACTTTATTTGCACCGTATTTTTTTTAAAAATAGTGAAAATTCAGCATGTTTGAAAATTATGGTAACTAATAATTTCATCAATTCTCCATTAAAAAATTATGTTAAATATTTTTCAAGTTTTACAAAATTAACCAAATACTTTTTCAAACATTATAATTGCAACCTACAAACTTATACTAATGTTACCATTAAATTCAGACTTGATTCAGACTAAATCGAGGTCACATGATCTGAGTTCAAACTCAGACCATTGGACACTCAATTGGAGCCCCAATCAAGGGTGTTATGGTCTGGGATCGAACCCAGGACTCCAAACCCTAAGGGGGCGTTTGATTGAATGTATTATTTAATACACGTATTAGTTAATAGATGTATTATGTAATACACGTAGTTAATACTATGTTTAGATGAGACGCCTATTAAGATATACTTATACATGTATAACCTAAGACAGTGTTGATTAAATATAAAATTATACGTAAAGTGGCATAAAGACTTAAACACCCTTAAATTTATTTTGCAATGTAAATAAGCTGTACACATGAATTGATTTATTTTTTAAAATAAAATATATTCAGTTTAAAAAAAATGGGGAAAAAATCACGCACAAAAATAAAAGAAAAGAGTATCCAATTTGAGTCATGGCCGGTTCAATCCGCTTCGACTCTTCTCTTCTGATCTTTGCAATTTCATCCTTAAAATGTGACTCTCATGCATAAAGCTTCAAAATCTTCATGTTCCCAAGAAAACACAGTGAATAAGCATAACAAGTTGCAAAAAGGAAACGTAATGGAAGCATAACAGTAAAGAAGCATAACAAGTGGACTTCAGATTTTCTGATTCGGGGCAAGAAGGAAACGTAATGGAGAAAATTACGTGAGAGTAATTACCAGCATGGAAGCGATTAAAGATTGAAATCGCGGTATGGAAGTCGAAAGAGCAATTACCTGAGAGTCTTCGTCGAACGGAATACTTGGATGAGGAGTGGAGAAGAGAGAAGAAAATTGGGACGGAATGCTTGGACAATGAGGAATGACATACACTAAAGTAGCATTTCTAGGGTTTGATGATAAAAGTTAGTCCGGTCTTGTTCGGGCTTTTGGGGGAAAAGTCCCAGATCGAGATCGAGCCTTACCATGAAAAAAAAACGCATGTTCGGTCTCGGTCCTAGGCAAGTCAGTCTTGCCGAGAATTTGGTCCAGACAGTCTTTTTGGATTAATAGACTTAGGATAGTTAAGTAAATTTTTACCATGTACTAAATAATACCATAGTTAGATTATGTATTAGTTAATACTCAATTAACACTATCATTGTGTATTATCTAATACATAGGTATTAGTTAATACATACCATTATTTTTAATAAAACATTGTATTAGTTAATACATGTATTTATTAATACTAATACATGGTTAATACCCCCAATCAAACACCCCCTAATAGAACTTTGATTGAGCACCAATCGGTTGGATCGAGTTGGGGCCGAACTTGGTCCAATCATTTGGAACTCTAATTGAGCTCCAATTGGCTGGACCAGGTTGGGTCCGAACCTAGTCCAATCAATTGAGATTCCAATTGACCCCTAATCAGGAGTCCTACAGTCTGGGTTTAGACCCATACCGGGTCGCCCAAAGTTGATGACTTATTTGGGTCGAGCCAAGACTATAGGACCCCGATTAGGGCTCAGTTGGAACCCTAATCCGGGGTCTTATGGTCTGGGCCTGAACCGAGACCATACGCCCCCCCCCCCCTCCCAAATTGTGGCTCAATTGGAGCTCCAATCGGTTGGACCAGGTTCAACCCAACATGATGTAGACGATTGGGTCTCAATGAGAGTCAGAATTTAATTGTAACATACTAACATTAATATAATAAGTTTGTATGGTGTAATTATAACGTTTTAAAAATTATTAAGTTAATTTAAAAAAAATTTAAAAATATTTAATGGAGTTTTAACGAGTGATTGATAGAAGAAGATATTACCATCGTTTTCAAATATATTGAACCATTTAAAATATGTTAAGTTGAATAAATATTTTGTGTAAACACGTTGGACTATTAAAAAAGAATTATGAATTCAACACTAAAAAGTGGGAAGAGGCTAATGAGCAAGTCATTAACGTGTCATATGCCTCTAATGGGTTGTTGCTAGGGCTGATCATGGACGGTCCGGTCCTGAAGGCAAGACCGAGACCGAAATTTCGGTCTTGCCTTCTGAAGGACCGAGACCAACCTCGGCCAAAAAAGCCCGCCCGAGTCGGTATTTCTTGATTCGGGCAGGTCTCGGTCCTGGACCGAATCTGCACCCCCCCCAAAAAAAACTATGAGCTCACGGTATTCTTTAGTAAACGGCGAAAGAATAGTTCACCTCTAAAAAAAACACTATGATCTCACGGTATTCTTTAATAAATTTATCAGGATGCAGCTTTTATAGAGATAGAAAACCTCCAAAATCCACATTATTTTCAGTGTGGTATTATGAAAATCGCAAGCCCACATTCCTTCGGTCCGGTTCTAAACGGGCTTTCGGGAAAAAAAATCCGAGACCGAGATCGACCTTGAAGAAAAAAAACCACCCGCTCGGTCTCGGTCCTAGTCAGGCCGGTCTCGGACCGGTAATGTCGGGAATTCGGTCCAACAGTCATTTTTTATCGCCCCTAGTTGTTGTACACTGCAAATTTAGAGTGCACTATTAAAATATGGTCTGCGGTATTGTGATTTGCGAGTTTGGTAAGAATAAGTGACTACTTTTGTTGTGCGAGGTGAGTTATGGTATAAGGTATTAACTTGTGAATCAACCTTTATCATTATGAATCAATGTAATTTGATATAAAAAAATGATTTTTTACCTTAAAAAAAATATTATGGAGTAATAAACAATATGTACAAAATTAAATGATACTATATGAACTAACTTTGTGCATATTGGATGTCAATTTTTAATATTTCCTTAATAAAAATAAATTTATATTTAGTAAAAAATGTCGGGTGCACTTGTGCAATAATTGAGGAGCAATTTTGCCAGCCTTCTTCACGGTAGGGTCTGATAGACGGTATTTGACCTGCGGTGTGGGATGGTACTGGGCGAATCTGAGGCACGCTCGTACCAATAACATTCCTAAAGAGCCATGTTCCATATTGCTACTCCAATTTAATTTGTCACTAAAGTAAATAATACGATAAAAAAAACAAATATATTCATACAAAAATATTTAATTAAATTACTGAATTACCCTGTATAAATTCTACAATGTGATTAATGCCATAGTAATTTAAATGAGTCAAATGCATTAGCTAAATATAATATATATTATAACTAAGATTAGTAAATTCAGAACTGTCTAAGTCCAATAAAAAAAATTCTAAAAACATCAGAGACCAATGTCGAGTTCGACCTAACAAAAAACAAAATCGTCCAATTGATCTTAGTCTTAAACTTGGAATGGTCTAGTTTCGGTCTACCAAACTTTTTTTCTCCGCCCCACCAGTAAGGGCGTCATAGCGGAAACCCTCTCCTCTTGGGCTCACAAACAAACGAAACAAGTTGCATTTTTCTTGACTACATATGATATGCTGCCAAGAATCAAAGACACAACATCCTCGTATTCATTTCATAAATTAAACAAATGCAACGATGCCTCAGCAACAACTTGTACAGGGAACATATGTTATTACATGTGCACCGCACAAGATAACCTTGGCAACGCTAAGCCTCACACAGCAAGAAGAAGCATATATATATATATATATATATGAGAATATAATAGAATAGAGTAGACTAGCACTCTGTCGAGCCATTCACACCACAAGAAAGACACAAGGTGAAAAGCAAAAGAATGGGAAACAAACATTGGGTGATGAGGAGTAGCAGAGACTTAACTTGCATTTGGGGTTTTACAAATACTTAATCAACATATATATGGCCACCACCAGAAGCACGATCCCAACCATAGCCAATAGCATGCACATGCACGTGCACCCACCCTTGGTACGCTTGTTCAGAATTGCCAAGTTCTTCTGCACCCTCTGTTTGCCAAACAAGCAGAAAGAGTCACTACTCGTATCATCTCTCAATTATCTATCACAGCTACTCTCTAATCTTAGCTTCTATCTATGTGCTATAAGTTCTTGCCAGATACTAAAAGCCCTGGACTTGACTCATTCATTGCTTGAAAACATAGGTCTATCAATTGTCGGGTCTTCAACTATTCAGAGATTAATGAGAGTAAATATTATGTCGACTCAGTCAATGAGAGAGGACAAAAACCCTGGAAACAACGAATGCATGCTAGTGGTTTGTATCATCTTCCAAATAATCTCATGAAAAACTTGAAGCTTTTGCTCCTCCAAAAGTGACATTTCTTTACAAGTTATAGTTCAACTTATTTGAGATCTGATTCCAAGCTCAAACAATTCCCAACAGACAGAAGACTACATTAGACAACTCATCAGCTATTGCATGAGAAGGGGCTAATTGGGTTTGGGTTTTAAGAAATTTACCCGTAGTCTGGAGTCCGTAACATCCACATGTTGGTCCAAAGAATCCTGCAAAAGGGGGCAGCCCGTCAATGTTAACTATAACAATAATTACAAAGGTCCACCTAAGTGTATGCTTATGAAACTGCTCTGGACAACAGCATTATTATTATTATCATAGATAAAAATGCATACTTACAATCAATCTAGTATGCAAGTTCAGTTCCTCATTCACAGCCAGTGCTATATGTTTAGTGCTTATCACAGTTTCCTCCAGCTTTTCAAGACCCTCATCTTGTTCTGTTCATTCAGTGTGAAACATAAAGAAGAAACATATCTAAGTAAACAAAAACGTTTGTAATAGATCATGAAAACGTCATCAACGAGCTTGCCTTTCATTATTTGCCGTTGGAGAACAACCACGCCTTGATTGTCCAAACCAGCAGTTCTGGTCATGGCATCGGCTGGTTTTATTTCTGGTCCAAGTAAGCTGTCCCTGTTTGCAATGTTTGACATGTTCAATGTGGAGGCCATCTGGTTTACCTTAGTTCTTAGGTTTGAAAGCATGTCCTTCCGACGGTTCATCTCTTTCTCCGATCTAACTTGCACAAAGAGAAGAAAATAAGGACTTACAATTTTCTTAATATCACTATAGAGTGTAGAATGTAAGAAAAAAGCGCATGGCATACTAATAAGGCCTCATTAGTTTGAATGGAAACAAAGTGTATAATCTCATAAAAGTAGCTTGACACAAACAAAGAGGAAAAAAAAATACTATTTAGCAATTGTGGTGGAAGAGATATTAAAAGAGAACCAGTATATACATGTTAAGATACATACTCAACACCAAACAAAACAACTATGCATGTATGTGTGAGGTCAAAAGCAATAGAAAAAACTTTTATAGTAATTATTCATACTAACAGCAGCATAGCTGAAAAAGGGATTAAATAACACGTTTTTTTGGATATAGGAAACGGAAGACAAAGATTACTTGTTTTTTTTCTAGGGATGGCAAATCGTGCGTACGTGCGTGTTATCGTGTGTATTAATACGTTTACCATGTGACACTTATCAAACACGGACACACACGATAAGTTTATCGTGCCATATTTCTCAACACGAACACGACATACAATTTTTCGTGCGGGTTCATGTTGTGTTATCGTGTTGTCTTAAGTTAGTCAATTATATCAACACATGCGAAAATTATAAGAAAATAACAAATTGTTCATAATAATAATTATCAATTCAAACATAAAATTTCACGAGTTTTTAATTTATAATTGACAATCTCTAGAAATTAAATATCTAAGTAGATTTTTAAAAGCTATTAAATGAGACTTGTTAAAAAAAATATTAAAAAATAGATTTTCAAATCCAAATTTATAGTTGACAAAAAAAACAGTATTATTGTGTTCTGATACCTAAAAATGAACACAGCACGAAAAAACTTTCGTGTTCGTGCTATCGTGTAATCGTTCTGTCATATGCTTCCACGAACACTATTTTTTTTGTGCGTGTCCGTGTCGTGTTATCGTGTTTTGTAGGAATTTGTCAACCCTACTTTTTTCCCGTTTTTGTGAGAAGATAATCTGCAGGAGCACATCAGATTATTGTGTTTAAATACAATACTCACATTTTCTGACTTCCAGGAAGCTTTGCCAAAAGAGACTTCAAGCTTTCGAGCCTAGTGTTCAAAATGGTAATCTTCCTCCTAGTAGCAGATGCATGGCGCTGGCTTTCTGGTCCAGTGCTCGGTAGTGAAATTCGGTCAGAAATCATGCTATTAATATCTTCAGCTAGTTTTGATGCTTCGTTATATTCTTTTATCCACAAGTCCGATGGAGAAGCCATTTTCCTATAGGAGAAACATAATCATCAGTTGTGTATGTCTCCATGGCCATTTCAACAAACTGCAGTTATTGACAAGCTTAGCACGAATCTGCTAGCACAGATGAGCATGGAATCACAATGCACATAAGCATAAAACTGTACATGGATCGAAAAAAATATGTACAAGTTGAAATATTCGCGGCACAAAAATATTGGTCATGCAAACAATAGCAGAATCAATTATTTGCCATTAGAATAAACTCCGAAATGATGGAAACATAAATACAGCAAACATTATGGATAGGGCAAATTTTTTATTTTTCTTGTTGTTATGAATAAAATTTACTGTTATTGGAACTTTGGAGTTCCATCTACAGATAAGACATCCTTGGTACCAAATGCATTTCATCTTTCAGTAGGTGAATAAAATGTAAGCTATTTCTACCACAAAATCTGTTTTCTAGGAATGTTATACTTTCTCTGATTGATAAAGCTAGAAGTAATTTTCACAGGTTTCACAGCACTGGCACCTTCCTGCACTCTGAATTTGGTACCTGATTAGTAGAGCAGCTCATTTATCACCAAACAAGTAAAAAAATGTGAACTTTTAGATTGCATGCAAGCAGATTATTTGACAATCAATAGGAAATAAAGGATTTTCTACAAATATTGAGCCTGATTCAGCTCTAGGAACACATTAAATGATGAAACTTTCAAAATGACTACGAAGAAGCAATACCCTCTCAATTATCCAGCAATATGTCTACACTATTCGAAATTAAAAACAACAATGACTCAACCCACAAAGCGGCATAACAACTCCACCATCCAATCAAAGAAAAACTTCCTTTTTTTCCCAATCAATCTCAAATTTTCGATCCGATCAGCCCAAAGATCAGAGAAGTTCAGCAATTATAACATCACAAGAACCAATCTTACATTAAGCAATGGAGTCAGATCCCACCGCGATCGCTAAAGCTGCGGAAATCCGTCAACCCGTATGGAAGAACTCGAGATCAATCAAAATCAGAAACTTTATAAAGGTAAAAAATGAAACAAAAAACTGAAACTTACCCAAATTGTCGCTTTTATTATACGAGATTTTCTGGTGTTTCAATCTCAATTATTATTATTTAGCAAAAGGAGGGAGCTGGAACGGAACGACGCATGTTAATGTGTGTGGGTCCTTCAGGCAGCAGAGAGGAAATGGCACAATCAACCGGCAGAGTTTGTCCGGCACCGTCGTTGTCTCTGGCACTCCTTTTATACGTAAGACGACAGAATTATTAACGATTAATTATACGCTAACAACGTCGTTTTACTTTTACCTGATCCTGATAGTGTCTCCTTATCGCCCACTAATCCTCACGTCTGAAGAAGTCTTCTTCGTGACTCTCACCGAAAACCTAATAAATATTAAACCAAATCTGAATTAGAACGTTATATGGAAATTTGTTGAAGGAAAAACATTTAACAAACTATTTTATCTAAAAATATGTTCGTGTTTTGCGATATATATGTACAACTATATAAATATATAATGAAAAAATAATTATTATATGCTAGTTCTTTAAAATCTTAAAAAAATAATAAAAATATTATTGTTAATAATAATTACATTTATATTTTCATTATATCAATAATATTATAAAATATAAAGATTAATTGAATTTTTTCGTTAAGAAGTACATAAATTGATAATAAAAATAAATTTCAATAATTACTTATGTAATGCTAATTATAATTTTAAATCTAATTTGAATTGCATTTAACAAAAGTTAAAAGTTTTAGTAAATAGATTAGTCATTTAATAATATCTGCATTTGTATTTTTATTCAATGAATAATATTATCAAATATACGGATTAAGAATATTTTTTATTAAAATAATTGAAATGTCAAAATTCGGTAATAAAAATAAATAATTACTGATATTTTAACTTAATTTAATATTTTTATAAAGTTTATTATTATCGTATAATTATTAGGGTTGGGCATGAACCGGTTCAGGGCCGAACCGATTCAGAACCGAACATTTACCACATTTTAAAATCGGTACGGTTTACCGCTCCAGTTTTTGGCCGCTCCAGATTTTGACCGATTTACCGTACCTGTTCTGAACCGGTTCGGCCGAACCACTTCATTAAAAAAAAAAAAGAGTTCCACTTCCAAGTTCCAATTCAGCAAGCGTGAGGACTGAGGTAGGCGGGAGTAGGGGTGAGCTTGGGCGGGCCGGGCCGGTCTTTTTGGCAAGACCGAGCCCGAGCCCGAAATTTCGGTCCTCAACTTTGGAGGACCGAGCCCGAGACCGAGACCGAGTTTGGTCTAAAAAACCCGCCCGAGTCGGTCTTGCTTGACTCGGGCCGGTCTCGGTCCATTACCGAAATTTAAACAAAAAAACAAAAAAAAAACTAAATTATTACAAATCCAAATACATCCAGTCATCCAAATTCAGTACAATCTAACATTCTCAAGAATCCAAACTCAGGGTCGTTCTTCTCCTCTTCCTTGTAGAATCTAACATTCTCAAGAAGCAAAACACCTCCTTCAAGAGGTGAGTGTCGCTGTTGCAGCCATCTCAGATAGCGTAGAACAATTTCTCTGCACAAGAATAACCAATGAGAATCCAGACTAACGTTATTGCACCAGCAAATATAACAATATCATTATGAATAAAAATATAACCTACAAAGGAAACTAAGACCTAAAAGAAGAACGTCTAAGAGAATAGCAAAGCGCAAACCCTAATCCCATGAACAAAATCCAGTCCTATTAGTATAGACCATTAAATCCTTCTCAGCATGGACTCAGGTGCCAATCGACCACAACAAATGAAACCTCCATCAAATCTAGGGTATCCTATCCACCGGCGGCTAACTTTATCCAGCTTAGGTCGTCTTAAAATTTCCATTTCCTCAACTAATACAACAACCGCAAATCGACCCTCACCAACAAGAAGATACGATAAATCGATGATTGAAAAACATGAAATAATCAAAGATCATACCGTATCCAGATCTAAGGGAATCTAGATCTAAAAAGTAAAGGACAGAAACATTAATACAGGAAAGAAAATCCAAGATGCTGCAACAAACTACCAAAATGTGAAAAATTACATTCGATAGATTACCAGGGACTGTTTGTTCGCCTAGTTGAGGGAGAGACGTCTGGAGTCCAGAGGCGGGAGAGAGGCCAGAGACTGTGTGTCTGTGTGAGTTGTATACTACAAGTATATATAGTATTAAGTACTAGGGTTTTAGGTAATTGGGGCCGGGCCGGTCCGAATCGGGAATTTCAGGAAAAAACCCGAGCCCGAGCCCGAGCCCGACTTTAGAGGAAAAAACCCGCCCACTCGGTCTCGGTCCTAGTCGGTCTCGGTCTTAGTCGGGCCGGTCTCGGACCGGTCTCGAGCCGGTCTCGGTCCAACCAGTGTTTTTTGCTCACCCCTAGGCGGGAGGCAGTCTTTCGTTTCTACTTAACGATATTTTCCTCGTAATATCAACGTCCTCGTTGAGATTCGTTTTGCGAGACGTCCAGTAGTCTCTGACTTGGTCAGAGTAATTGACAGCATCAATGGTGCGGAATGCAGCAATAAGCGGATGCTTCACACGACGTGTATGCACAACAGATCACATCACCACGTGCATTGAATGTAATCGTCGTTTGGTCTAAGGATGGCACACTCCTCAGCAGTCTAAGGGGTTGAAGTTCGACGAAACTTTTCTCATAGTTCCCCATCATGTATGTATGAACAATTCCTTCATGAACAGGGATAAGGACACTAAGTTTCAACCCCCGATCCAACACCCTCTTTGCGGGATCAAGCACGGGACATGTATCTTGTTGGGACATAAGGTACGCTACACACACACTGTGACACTTCAAGACCAATTCTAACATTGCGTTCATTGACATATTTTATTTCTCGTTATTTCACAGAAAAATGAGAACTTTATGGGAGTTTAAAGTGTGCCCGAACGTGGTTTATTCATTAGGACACCTGCAAAATGATAGAACTTCACTCGCAGTAGGAGGGATTGATGGTGTCTTGCGTGTTCTAGATCAGAGCAGCGGCGCTGTCTTGTCGAGCTATGTTATCGATCACTCTGTTGCACCATCAACTTCTTCGGGGAATGTAGAGAAGAGAAGGGGTGTAAGGATGTCTGGTGATTTTGAGCTCGATAGCATTCCAAGGACTGCTCGTCCTCAGATTACCTCGGTTGCGGTTGGAATGGGTAAAGTTGTAACTACACATAATGGGAAGAACATAAGAAATGGTTGAAGTGCTCTGTTGGGTATGCTGAAAATTGAAATGGTTGAAGTGCTCTGTTCAAGAAATGGTTGAAATGCTGAAAATTGAAGAAGTGCTCTATTCAAGAAATGGTTGAAATGCTGAAAATTGAAGAAGTGCTCTGTTCAAGAAGTGCTCTGTTCTCCAACCCTTGGATAGATCGATCCACCTGGCCAAGCATTTAGTTTGGTCTGAAACCAGCGAACCGTAAATTTAGTTTGGTCTGGTCTGAAAGTGGTTTGGTCTGGTCTGATTTAGTAATATTTTAAGGTTAAAACTGGTAAAACAAGAGGTTCGGTTAACCGGTTTTGAACCGGTTTTCTATACCTCTTCTGAACCGCTCCATATTTTTTCAAAAAAAACGTTTGTTTTGTGAACCGGTTCGACCGAACCGGTTCAGGTACGGTACGGTACGGTTCAGCCGAACCGGTTATTTTTGCCCAGCCCTAATAATTATATATAAAAAAACGTTGGAAGTATTAGTTCAAATATATTTATTTTTACTTATAGTAACTTTTAACTTATCTTCAATTAAAAAATAATATATTTTTAATTCATAATATGTTAAATCTACAAATATTTAAATGTAAGATCCATAAAACTGTAAAAGAAGAGGTATTAAGAAAAAATATTTTTTTTTTGTTAATGTATTAAATTCTAGATTGCATGCATAATTATAATTAGGTACTTGATTTTAGACATGTGACTATTATTGGCTAAAAATACTTTACTATATGAATTAATCTTAAATTTAAATTGTAATAACTGAACCTGTATTTTAATTATACAAATTATATATTATTAAATATAAAGAATAAGTATATTTCTCATTAAAGCAAATGAAAATTATATAATTTTGATAATATAAATAAATATTAATAAGTATTGACATGTTGCTAATTAATATTTTAACTTAAACTTTTTCACATAGTTATAATGTTGAAAGTATTACTGGAATGTGTTTATTTCATTAATAGTAATTCTCACTTGTATTCAATATTTATCTAATTTGTAAAATACGTTTGAGTATAAAATATATAAAAATGAAACTATACAAAATATATAAAAACTAGTAAGGATTGTGTAAGAGGATAATGAGACGATCATCTCCCAAGATACAACAGTGTCATTAAGGCGAAAATGAACATGATATTTCTCTTGACCGAACTGAAAAATACCTGAACTCGAAATTCAGCGAAAATTCGAAACTCGGACATGACTAAACTTTTGGACGGATGGTAAAACAATTTGACAAAAAAAAAAAATCAAAATATTTTAGTGGGTTCAAAAGGGAAGAATGAATGAAGCCCTTGTTTATAGAATCTATTTCACCCTTCAGCTCATAATTAGGACACTTAACAGTTAACACTCTAATTAATTTTTTCAAAAAATAAAGTAAAAATAATAATAATAACCAAAAAACACATCAATTATGTAACTTCAACAATCATAAAAAGTAGTTAACATACAAAAGTAAAAAAAAGTTCGAACCGAAATAAAAGTTGTAGGTTTTAACAAATCATAACTTGTCCTTGTAAATTATTATATATATATATAAAGTGAAACAAGTTATATAGCAACCTAAATTTCTTATCTTCGGTGTGATACTATTAAAAAGTCCCAATTCGATTCGAGCCACACAGGGGTCCCCTAGCTAGTGTCCGAACTCAAGCTGGGTCACCCAACCCTGGGAATCTGGTCTGGTTCGGACCCAGACCATAGGACTCCCGATTGGGGCTCAATTGGAGCCCCAATCAGTTTGGACCGAAAATGACTGGGTTCGGTTCAAACGATTGGGGCTCCAATTGAGCCCCAATCAGGGGTCCTATGGTTTGAGCCTGAACCATTGGGGCTTAACCATCACAACAAAACAAGTTGCACTGAAAACAACTTTGTGCAAACATAATGGACTATTTTTAGAATTTTTCCTATTAAAAACAATCAAATTCTTCTTTTCGTATGTGATCCAAACATTATATTGGACAAAAAAATTGGAGGAGATCCGCCTAAAAGTCCAAAGGCCAACAATAATCAATGTAGTCCTAAATTTTTTTGTTGTATAATTTCCTTTTTATCCAATTCAAACTGTTTTTTTTTCTCCAAAAGAAAATAGCACCAAGTAACTATGTAACTATATAAAAAAACATTCCTTCAAATTTTCTAATTGAATTGTTCAATCTATTATTCTTATAAATAATTACTAAGTAGTTTTAATTATCCAAGTTCAATCAAATTATTCATTTAAACTCATGATACTTAATTAAGTTGAATTCTACCACTATTTGTTACATAATTCAACCTTGTTTAATTAATAAATATTGAAAGGGAAAAAGTAAGTAAATTTGATCCATTTATCTAGTCTTACGGTGCGTTTGTTTGACGGAATTCGGAATTCGGAATACGGAATAGGAATTGGGAATAAGGAATAGGAGTTAAGAATATGAAGTTGTTTTTTTGGTGGAATTGAATAGAACGGAATAAGGAATTCTGTTGTTTCTTTGGTGGAATTGTGTACGGAAAAGGAATGGAATGTGGTAAAATGACATATTTGCCCCTCTTTGTATATGTATAGTATATAATAAAAATAATTTGTATTAATTAATTATAAAACTTAAAAACGTTTATTAAAAAAAAATAATTTAAAAACGAATTTTTTTTATTTAATTTTTTTAAAAAGACCAATTTATTAATTATATTTAAAAAAAATAAAGAATGTAAACATGACCACATACATAATACATCTTACATACATAATACAAAATGTTGTTAGTCACCACATACATTATACAAAACGTGGGTTTGTCCTTAATCAAAATTATACATACATGTCGATCCGATGAAACTATGATAAATCTACATCTTAATTGCCCGCAACCACTCGAGCCGGTTGGCAGGCGCCATCCCAAAAAATACCAGGACACTTTTCTCCTTAGAGAAGAACAGATTGTGAGCCTTGTGCACATCCTCCCTCGTGACACCGGGAAGACTACGAACCGCTTCATCCACCAGCGGTAGGTGTTTGTCAATTGCATCTGTTAACGAAACTGTCTCCCTTAACGAATCTGATATCATGGATCCAACATTGTTCATCTCTGCACACAGATGTTGCACGTCCTCACTAACTCTCTTCCTTTTACGACTTGATGCCGTGTGACCTTGTGACTGACGTGCTGCAGAGTCTCGTGTTTCTTGCTCCGGTTGGTTAACAAATTCTGGAAGTTCTGCGTCCTCGTCTGGGTTGTTCGACTGTTCTATCTCTGCTGAAGCAACAACGTCATGCACCGTTTGAGATTGCAACCCCGTCGCTCAATCTCTGGCATAGATTCGTGTCAGATCCTCAAAGTGCGGGAAACTCTTGTTTTTAAAAGGCGCAGCTTCCTTATGTGCCTAAAACATCATATAACATAAATACATCTTGGTCAAATTAGACAAGTATTGTCAAACCGTAAATGTCTTTCCAACTTACTTGCACGTAGACTGCCCAGACTTCATCTTCTGCAACAACACATTTCTTGACCTCATTCCAACCAAACCCAGATGTATTTTTCCCGTGAACCATGTCATACACAATACTCCATTGTGCCTTCAAAGTCTTCAAACGAGACTCGATGTGCGGTTTCGCCTTCAAACCACACATCGGGAGCCGTAGGTGCAACAACTTCTCCAGTTCAGGTAAAAAACCCACCTTGAATCCTGTCTCGGCATTCTGGTGGCCTTGTGCGTGCAACTCACTCATTGATGCAACCAATGCTGCATCTTCAATTGGAGTCCATTTATGTCGGGATGTAGACATACTAAAACATTGAAGACTTTAGCATCACATGTATGTATTGGTCATACGAAGCATATAAACAAACAACGTATGAATGCATTAATAAACCGTACAAATGTCTCCAATAAACAAACATACATACTTCGAATAATTCAAGTAACATTACATGACATGGAGAAAATAATAAAACCTTGTTTATGAAAACATCATCTAGAAACAAAAATACATAACTAAGCATTACCCGTTAACCACATTTCCAATCCAGTCATTATACATAGTTTTCGCCAGCTGATCTCTCCAAGTGTTCCTCTCCGCTGAAGCGCGAACCTCGCTAATAAAATCCACAGAATCAGGTTGATCTGATTCAAAATCAAGAGGTATATCATCTTCTAAGGGATCATCCATCTCCCTTCTGATGAAATTTTGGAGCAGGCAACAAGCGTGGACAATTCTGTTGTGAACTTCCATTGGATAATAAGACGTGCTCCTTAGTATGGACCATCTCATCTTCAGTAGACCAAAACAGCGCTCTATCACATTCCGAGCTCTCACATGTTTCATATTGAAGTACTCTCTTTCATTTGTTGGTTGATGACCAATGCGCCATTCATTCAAATGATAACGCACTCCTCTATACGGGGGCAAAAAACCCTCAACATTGGCATATCCAGCATCAACTAAATAATAACAACCACGAGGGACCCTAAGACCGTTATGTCTAGACAGCGCATCTAGCAAAACTCGACTATCAGCAGCTGATCCTTCCCAACCCGGTTGTACATAAATGATTTGCATATCTGGGGAACAAGCAGCTAGAACATTGGTTGTAACATGTCCTTTCCTGTTTCTATACCTAGGTCTGTCAACCAGAGGGACTCTCAGCTCAATGTGAACCCCATCGATGGCACCCAGACAGTTCTCGAAACAACTCCATCTTTGATCGTTCCCATCCGGTGTGATCGGTTCAGGTTTTTTGGTTAGCACACTGTGACACCGTAGGATACTCAAGATAACTTGGTTAAAATATTTACTGACAGTTGAACCTGATCTACCAAAGTCAAACTTGATCACCCTATTTTTCTTGTGATGCGCAAGTATGTATAATGTCATCGCTACTTGCTCATCTACGTTGACATATCTCGTAGACCTAAGACCACCAACCTCGCCTAAAATTTGACAGAGCTTGCTAAAGCAGTGCCTATTCATTCGGAGTTGGTCCCTATAATCGGTATCATCCGAATGTAGAAGGCCCCTAATGTAGTTTCTGTTGGCCACCTCATACATCGACAAGGCTCGGGTGGGTAGTCTGTGCAGTTTCATGTGCGCCCACATACGCAAAACAATTGTTATAATCAGTTGGAGGAACCTAACAGCACACCTTCTCCGCAGTGTTATATGTTGTTTTATACTCTCGGAAGACATAACTGAAAATGTACATAACCATTTAAATGGGGTTCCATCTGTGGGTCTCCTAATAGAACACCGTCGAACATCAGCTGATTCTGGGTTCAGTTGATTCTGGGTTGAACTCAACCTAGAATCAGCTGATTATGGGTTCATTTCAACCCAGAATCATCGATTCTGGGTTGAATATGAACAATTACATACTTCTATAAACAACTAACAACATATTTCATCGGAAATTAAACAACATAACGAACAAAAATAAGAAATCGGAAAACCAGCTACAAACGTAATCGGAAATCACCAAATCCAAACAGAAACCAAAAACGAACAATCTACTAACAGCATAACTAAACAGCTACTAACTTGTTGTCGAAGAACAATCGAAGAAGCGCGAAAACGAGCGGAATCAGCTGCAATTCTGGGTTCGGAGCTGAAGAACGAAGAACAACCGGGTTATGGACTGAGCTTCGCTTAAATCCACTTCAAGATCCGACAAAGGGATCGGTGGAATTGAAGATGAATCAGTTGGAATCGATGATAAATTGAAGTGGGTTGGTGAGCAATGAAGAGTGGATTCAGATTGAAGATCTGCGCAGAATCGATTCTGCAGAGAAGGAAGCTGACTTCTCCAGAATCTGTCGATGGCACGCGCGTAATTTCTCCAAAATGGCGAGGGCAATTCGGTCATTTGGCGGCTGATTCCGGATTCCGACCCGTGTCGGCTTAGGAAATCCGAGGTTTTTACCCGGATTCCCTAAGCCCGGACCGCACGGAATCAGCAACCAAGGAATGGCCAATTCCACCAAACGAACATGGGCTTACGGAATCCGTAAGCCCAAATCCGTGGCCATTCCTTGAAACGAACGGGCCATTAGTGTTTCATGTGAAAGAGAGAGAAATTTAAGAAAATTAACCAGCATTTTGCATTTTTTTAAAAATATTTTTAACACAATATTTACATAAAATATAGAATAACGTATATCTTATATTTAGAAACTTATTAATAAAACATTTTAATTACTGAAGGTTAATTAAATTATACAATATTAAAAAAAATATAGCTGTCTATCTACCTATTATTCTATTCCATTAATGGATAGATTGTATGAGTTAGTGAGAAAGTTGATAAAAGTCCTTACTAATATAGTGTTAATGCATGATTTTTAAATTACTTTCTGTGATATATTATTATCATGAATATAATGTTGAATATATGTATTTTTAATTGTAAATACTTTGATAGTAACTATTTATGATGATTTTCTATTTTATTAATTCTTATATCTATTTCAAACTTAATAATAGTTATGTGCATGATGATAACATCATAACACTATTTTCGTGAAAATTGTATATAACATTTGAAAAGGTATAATCAATATATTTTTAAAATTAATGTTTAATTGTACATGCTAAGAATTATTAGTAGATATTTTTTTAAATAAAAACATAAAAAACTGAACTTATAGAAATATTAGAAACATATTGAAAAATTAGTTTATAAGAAATGAGACAGAGTTTAAGATTCAATGTGGTGCTTTTGAACAATTATAAAATGTATACATATATAAAAATAAAATGTCACATAAGCAATCGTAGCGTAAGATCTAGGTGCACCAATAGAATAATTGATTAAAAAATTATTTTACTTACTTATCAATAGTCTATATATTTCTAGTTAAATGAATATATAGATAGATAGATATATGTTCATATATAGATATATTTTGTCTTCTTATGTATGTAGCTAGCAATGTTGCTTGTTGGATCACGTTCTTCGATAGGACTCGGTTCAGACCATTCCAGATTGGTCCTCTTGCCGCTCCAGTCACCTACACGGAAGGAAAGTCATGGGTGTTCCCGTTGTTTCCCCTCCGACGATCAAGTAAGTCGAATGTTCGTTTAAAGGAAGTAAATGCAAGAGAGTAGGGAAGTTGAGAATAGTAAATAGTGCATTAAATTCAGAAATGGGGTGGGTGGGGGTATTTATAACCCTCACCCCTAACCTGATTAGGGTCAGCCCTGACCATGGTCATCCCAAGTGTCATCTGGTTAAGTGACCATGGTTGGGTGCTCATTAATTTGCCGAGTGGTCATGTGCTTTTAAAAGATTGTTCTTTCTGTACTTTTGGTCAGATATGTCTGTATCATCCTTAAATAGTTGTAAATAGGTCAGGGGCGCAGTATCGAGGGATGTAGGCACTCGATTGTCCCTCCGACATACATTGTACCTTGTGCCACCTTGTCCCCTTTACGAAGGGGACCAAGGATGGGAAAATTGTCTTAATCGGTGGCACGCCCCTAAGGAGGGGCGCACGTCTCTGGATATGGCCAGAGGTTCGAAGGTGTCCAGGCGCGCCAAATGAGCCTAGGGTGTCGCCCTAGGCTGGTCTTCGTTGAGCACAGTCTGCCTTCAGAAGCAAAGTCTATACTGGTGGCGTGCCTCAGTGGTTTTTAATTGTCCAGGGCAACGTAGGGACGTGTCTTCGTGGGATGTGGCTTAAACAAGCCTCATCTTTATGGACTATTGTCCTCAAAGGTGCACCCCTACGTCTAGGGAGTAGCGACATTACTGTCTCCTTCAGATCAGATGGGTCCTTGATCAGGTCGCCCAAGAGATGTCGGGTTAGAACCCAACATCTTGCCCCAAGCCTAGGGTGAGCAACACTCACCTTTGGCTTTGAACACTTACGAGGGCGACGTGGTATTCGAGTTTGAAATGGTTCACCCTACAAGGCTACGCTTTTCTTCCTTTCTCAAGCTATGTGCTTGGCTTATTCCTTTGTCTGAGTGGCGCGCCCTTCTTCCTTGCCTTCCATTTCGGGTGTTTGCCCGGGAATGGTGCACCATATGTTCCACCATTTGGGCTCCAATTCATTGTACCATGGTTTCAAAGTGGCGCGCCAAGTCATTTAGGTGTTCGTTCAATTGTCCATGCGTCTCCTGTCTTCACCCTGTTCAAGGTAATTATGATGTCTGACATCATGATTACTTTTTTTGAAATTTGAATTTGCATGACTGCCATTGTGATACGTGGCAAAGATCTTTCCTTTATCAAGGAAAATCTTTCAGTTTTCGAGATTCGGTTTTAAGGAAACCGAATTAGACATTTGAACCGTCACTTTGGCTAAACCAATGATATTTGAACTGTCGTTTTGGCTGACATGGGACAGTTCTCGTCCCATCATCCAAGGTTTTAAAACCCGGAATTTCAATTGAAAAAACTGATATTTTTTCTTCAAGGGGGGCGTATCCTGGTGTCTTAACACCAAAGCATTACGCGATACACTTCCCTTTGCGGAGGAGTTGTCCGAGTCGGACGTGGAGGCGCTCTCCCAAATAGTTGTCGAACATGAACATGGCAGCGCAGTTTATATCTCCAAAGCAACGACCGAGGAAGATTTAAGGCGCGCGACATTTCATTCGTTGAGCGTCGCCCCTCTCCACCACACCGGGTAATAACCTTTTTTTTTTCCTTTTGTAGAGCAAAATTTTGCGTTCCTCGCTCATTCTTTTACAGTTATTCGAGAACAGAAGCGAGACAAAAAGGTGCACAAGGAGCGTAAGTCCTCGAAGGGTAGCGACGCTCCTGAGGGATCCAAGAGGAAGCGCACCTCTAGCCTCAGTGAGAAAACAAGGGTGCGCTCTGAGGACTATGTGGATCCTCTTACGGCGCCGCAAGAGGTCCTCATCCCTGAGACACAATAGGTTGTGGAGACCTACAAAGGTGTGATTAAGGGTGTCAAAACGGGTCATGGGTCGACCCATGGGTCGTGTCGGGGACCCCCTGACCCAAACATGACCCGTGGAATAGTATGGGTCAGGCTTGCAAACCCAAACCTGACCCGTGATGAATGAAAGGGTTGGGTCAGACTGACCCGTTTGACCCCTATGCCCCGCAGGTCAGTCTGACCCGTTTAACCCGCGCACACACAAAAAACCACAATGAACTGAGTCATATTACCACCAATTATGTCAAATGCATACAAGATTACAAACCATAATGCATCCAAAATGCATCCAAAATTCATACAACATTCTTGCCAGAATCACAACATGACTAGTTAACTACCAAATTCAAACTAGAATAACAAAAAGGCAACCAACATATATCATCAATGGACAAACCAGAATATTTCCAAATTTAGTTTTGTTGCACTTGCTCCTTGCTCCTTACATCAAGTCATTGCACTTGCTCCTCATTTTTCAGTGGTTAAGACCTTGCATTATATACATGAATAAATCAAGAATGATATTTTATAGTAAAAGAACATTGTCAAACAAAAGCATAACACAATGCATACAATACGATCAGCAAATAGAAAACAACTTAATTTCAACAAAGAGAGCCTTGTGACTCTTCTACCTCCGCTTCGAGCTTTCCAACCGAATCAGCATCCATTAACTTCATTGTTTCTTCATTCACTACTTCACATATAAAATGCAAATAAGTTAACCAATAAAATTATACAATGAAACGAAATTGTAACAACAGAGGTCAAATAGGTTAACTGTTAACATACCTTTACCATAAGATATCCAATCTCTACAAGACATGATCACTTCAACAGTTTCTGGCTTAAGTGAACTTCGATATTCATCAAGGACACGACCTCCAATACTAAACATACCTTCTGAAGCCACGGTTGTAATGGGGACACTCATAATATCATATGCCATTGAAGAAAATACAGGACAACGATGGATTTCACTTTTCCAATAACTTAAGATATCCAAATGTTCTTGTCCATCAAACAGCTCCTCATCTAAATAACAGTCTATTTGGGACTTCTGAGAGTGTTGATTGGTCGATCTTAGAGAGCCAAATTCCTGAAAATATACAAATAACAAAAAACATTATAATATTATCAAATGAATGTATAAATAAAAGAATGAGTTGTTGAAATTATTACTTACATTGAACATAACACCTCCCATTTGTGAGTGTCGTAAAATCTAACCCTCAACACTAGAAGAACGCATCCTTTTGTATGAATCTTTAGAAAAAAGGAACCGAAAATAAAAAAACAGAAAACAAAACAACACTCAGCTTGACAGATTGAATGAACATAACATAGATAAAAACAGAACCAAACTCAGATAAAAACCGAACCATTTCTCAAAAACAGCACACAGAACACAAACCGAACAGAAAACACAGCACAAAAAACATAGCACAGAAAACAGAACGAAACTCATCTTGACAAAAAGAACCTATACATCATACATGTATTAAGTAATATTCCGAGCCAAACACCCCTTAAAAATTTAAGAAAAATTTGGTTTGACGATCTCTATTTATTAATTAAACATATAGTATAAAAACAGTTACTGCATTATACTCGCCACAAACTCCAACAAATATTAATTGAAATTTCTTTCATAGAAACACCATATATCTAGATATAAATATCAAATATGATCACCATATATATATATATATATATTAGTTTACCCATCTGAAATACAAAAATACTTTCGAAATTGGGAGTTGTCCTGTTATTTGAATGCACAAAACAGCAGATTAGGGTTCATCAATATTTGTATACATGAATATATGTGTATACATATATATATATATATATATAGGGAAAAGTATGAAAAATATGTAACATGTTTGCCCAAAATGGTAATCGATGAACTTTGTTTTGGGCCGCGGGTATTTGATGTAAAACGTTTACTTCTGTAGGTTTTTGAAGAAACGTTAGTTTGTCTGTTAATTTATCCGTTAAAAGTGAACACGTGCTTGTCACGTGACAGACAATTTAAACGTTGCAATAACCAAAATCGAAAATACCCAAACTACCCTCTATGTTCTATGTATTCCCTCCTAATTCAGAAGTAATTGTTCCGCATTGGCTGAAGTGTTGTTTCAGCTCCTCATCACTCACATCATCATCAATGTTCTTGATGTATATAGACTTAGGTAAATGTAAAAAAAGCTCCGGCATACAGCTAAAGGACTTGGCTAAGCAGTACCTTGAACTTGAGAATGGACTCCTTGCGTCTCTCCTCAAAATGACGACGTAGTATCTCATCTCGCTCAGCCCGCTTTTGTGCTCTGGCTACGTAGAGAACTTTTGAACCTGTAATTAGCAGTGAACTGGAGTTAACTAACCAATAATTTTGTTATTTTGTATTGCCACATCCAAAGAAATTTCATAATGGAACAAAGCATTGCATACCCAGTTGAGATCCGTTCATAGTTTCAGTAGCTCGCTTTGCATCATCCGGGTTTTCAAAGTTTATGAAGCCAAAACCTCTTGAGCTCCCAGACTCATCCTTTGAAATTACTAGACTAGTGATATCCCCAAATTCAGAAAATTTCTCTCGCAGAAGCTCCTCTGTAATATCCAGATCTAGATTCTTCACGTACAAATTCGTGTATTTAGCGTCCAAACGAGACAAAATTCTATCACTCATCTTGACAAACTTTGCCACGTATCTGAAAAACAAAACTAGGTTTATAGTCTTTAGACATTGCAGATAATTTAAAGCCAATAGGATATATTCATGAGCTTCAAGAAACAAGGAAAGGGACATACAGTTGCTTATCCCCAGCAACAAAACCATTTAGCTTTTCTATTGCAGCATTAGCAGACTCATCCGACTCAAACTGGACAAAACCATAGCCTTTGCTCTTCCCATCTTCGGACATCACAACTTTGCAAGATACAATGTTTCCAAATTGCTTAAAAGTATCTTGAAGCCCCACATTATCAACTGAGTCACTCAAACTCTGAACAAAAAATTGAATCATCAGTACAAAACTAACAAAAAAATACTTGCTATCTACCGAAAACTCACTCTCTATGAAACTACTTCGAGTTTTAGGAATCATCATACCTTCACAAATATGTTCCCTTTTCCACTAATCCTTGCATCCGGGTTACGACATGACCAGGTCACTCTTATTGCTTTCCCATTCAATAAAGTGTTGTTCTTGGCCAGTTTACATGAAGGAACCAAATACAACACATGATCCCATCATCTTCTAAATTTTCTTTGAAAATCTCATACTTAAACACTTTTAAGTATAACTATATTCGTTTTACTCATCTATGTTTCCCCAGTCAAGCAATGAACAGGGTCTCTTTACCAGTAGATGTCTGAGCAAACGGGATCAGACCACCACGGCCAAGAACACTGTACATGAGGTTGATGAGCGCGCTCTTGCCGGAGCCTCGGAACCCGACCAGGAGAATGGTGTTCATCTCTGGGTTATCCATTCCGTCCCTTCCCATGCCTCCGGTGGGAACCCAGAAGTCACCAGCTCGATACGAGAGCAGCTTGTGTCTGAGCTCATCCAGACCATCGCTAGCCACCATAGCTAGTCTCTCCATCTCCCGAAGAACCCTGACCCGAGGGCTAAGACCTGACACAGCGGGACCCTCGAGTTTTGTCGACCTCAGCTTGGTGCATTTGTCGAAAATGGCAGCTGTCCTCCACCAGCAGTAGAAGGCTTCAGGGTGGAGGATTCCATGGTCCTCGCTGTTGGTGTTCTCATCGGTGGTAGAGAATATCTGGTGGCTCTTCATGACAGTGGTTGTGGAGTGGATTGCAGGTTGTAGAAGACGAAGGAGATGGCCATGAAAGGAGGGTTTTTTAGGGAGAGTAAAGTAGCCGTTGGGCCTTGGGGTTTGTAGTCAGAGACATTGAGCTCCAGCTCGAACAAGGAGTCATCGTCTTCGTCGGAGAGGACATAATCGTAAACAGAAGGTGGGGTTTTTGTTCCAGGGGAGAATGAGGACATGTTGGGCTTCCAGAACTTGCGAAAGCTAAGGGCTTTGGCCGAAGAGACAGAGATGATGAAGAGAAAAGAATTGTTGGATTGGTTGATGTGATCTGGAGCGGAGAATGTTGGAGAAGAAACAGATTGGTTCAACGAAGGAGAAGGCTGTTAGAATAGGTGAAGTACTAAGGGGCATTTTGGTCTTTTCAAATGGACAGAAACTCACGTGCCATGCATGGAGGCAACTAACAGACTTTTTTGACGGACACAAACATATTTTGACGGAATTCATCAAAAACCTACACCAACAAACATATTCCATCAAAAACAAACATTGGGCCGCATTCACCACTTTGGGCAAACATGTTACATCTTTTTCATTCTTTTCCCATATATATATGCAATCCATGTTGTAACTGGAAATAGTAAAGTTTGATAGACCAGAATGTCACTGATAAGACCAGATTGTTCTTCTAGGAGAGTTTGTGGCGTACTTTGAATTAAGAAGAAGACTGTATAATGAAAGTAAGCACGAACTGATAAAGTGATGAATGATCTGCACTTTCATTATAACAATGGATGATCAAAGCTGCTATTATTTGACAAACAGAACCAAACTCAGCATGACAAATTGGATCAAACAAACCGAACATCATTCAGCTTGACAAACAGAACCAAACTCATCTTGAAAAATTGGATCAAACAGACCGAACATCATTCATCTTGACAAACATAACCAAACTCAGCAGACCGAACATCACTCAGCCTGACAAACAGAACCAAATTCAGCAGACCGAACATCATTTAGCAGACCGAACATCATCATAAACACAGCAAAGCGCATCAGATCAAACCTAGCATATAACATCAAAGACTGAGCCTAGCATAGCACATCAGATCGAACCTAGCACAGCAAAGACCGAACCTTATCATTCATGCTGAAGTGCTGAAAGACCAAACGAAGCTGCGCTGGAAGACGAAGTGCTGGAGGACGAAGCTGAAGTGCTGGAAGACGAAGTGCTGAAAGACGAAGCTGACTGCGCTGGGAGAAGAATGCTGACTGCGCTGGGAGAAGAATGGAAATGAAGCCTCTGTCTTCTGAATTGCTGCTGGGACAATACTAGGTTAAGAGACAACCACTGGATGTTCGACACATGTAAGGTTAGGATTTTTTTTTTAATGTCATTCACGGGTCACGGGTTGACCCGTGGGTCACAATTTCCGACCCAAACCTGACCCGTGTTTTCACGGGTCAGCTACGGGTTGGGTCAAATTGACCCATGGGTCCAAAATCCTGACCCAAACCCAACTCGTGGGCGGGTCACCCATGGGTTGGGTCAATTTTTGACACCCCTAGGTGTGATCCCTTACTCTCATTACACTAATGATAACCTTCTCTGTCGACAATTTAGCATTCTTCACACTAAAAAGTATGGCACGCCAGTAGTGACAGATTCAATGATCATGTGGTATTACACTGAATTTTCTACTAGTTCCACAAGTAAAAAGGTGAATGGCGACGCCCAGTGCTGTTAGGGTCATCATCAGGCATGCCTTCAATAAAGAATACTCTGGCACAACGCAGTGGTTTTCTTGTGCAGGGGGTTTGAGGAGGAGACACTTTTTTCCTCCCTGAGGCGCACCTTTCCTGAAGAGGAATGGTTTGAATAAGTCCTAGAGGAATCTCTCATCCGCGACGCCACACCTGAGCCCGAGGAGAAGGGGAATTTCACCCCTAACTTTGGGCCCTCATTCAACTTGCGTCGCGATCTAAAGGTGGACGTGAGTGACGCCACACTTCTGGAGTCGTGGACCCTTTGCGAACGCCTTAAGAGCGTTCCTTTGGTGAAGGGTAATTCAGTGACGAACCCTAATTTAGGGTTTCATTTACTAGCGAGCGTATTCCCCCCAGGTGACAGGGCGTCTGTGTCGACGATGGCGGCGACCTCAAGGTTGGGTGCTGTTGGATCGTGAAATCCTGAATGCTGATCTGGTAGTGAATTGAATGCCAGACAAGGTTGGGATGACGCTTCAGCTCCGACTCCTGTGAACCTGCAAGTAGGGGAGCGCAACAGAGGGGGTGCCTCTGGGTCCCTCTCCGATGCTTAAATGAGTATGTGTGTGTATCAAACTCAAAAACGTCAAGAACGTATGTAAAGCAAGGATATTTATAGGGTAAGAGAGATAGAACCGTATATGGCAGCTGAATATCTTAGTGTATATTGTATTGCCGAAGATTTGGATCGTCAGTTACTGCGAGATATTGCAGTTACCAAATCTAATCCTTAGTGAATATGCGACCGAGATATGCGGGATATCGTGGCCACTTCCTTATTAACGGTTTCTGGGACCAGAGGAGAGAGGCAAGGCTCTCTTCGGGGCGAGCACTCCCATGTCGAGCAGTGGAAGGTCGCGACCTGGTAGAGAATGGCGAGCAGTCCGAGAGCCTTTGGTGTCCCCATAGACTTTGGGCTCGATTCTGGATTACTCGATGGTGGGCCAAGTTTGGCTTGTACTTGGGCCGATCCGGTTCGGATGTCATGGGTTTACCCCTCTATAGTTATTGGGCCTTCGAGGCCTTTTCTTACTAGGCTGTCACTATCGATACCCAACATTTGCCCCCGAAGCTTGATTGAAGTTCCTTCAGTCGAGCTTGATTTCTTGGTAGGGTTTTAGATAGTGACGTCTCTGGTAATGGTTCATTACCTTTGAGACACTTCGAGCTCATTTGGCTAGCAGTTTCTTCTCTGTTCAAAGCTGAAAGAATATCCTTCCTTTTATTCCCTTTTGGCGATCACTCGAGGTGACCTAGGCTTATGGAAGTCTATCTTCCTTAGTTAGGCGATCATTACCTACCCGAGGTATTTCTGCTAAAGCCTTATTAGTGCATTGGCGACCACCTTGTCTCCTTAGTGGACTTTTAGCATTTAATAACTGCACAGTTGTCCAGAAATCGAACGGTCACCTCGAGGCACGCCTGTCCTTTACTTTTCCGTAAACTCAGGGTAGTTTGACAGCTGTCTGTACCAGCCAACCGTTTGTCTCTTGGAATTCTGACATTGCTTCGGTTTTCTCCAAAAGGGTGCAATTATTCCTCTGCGTCGCTTCGATTTGCTCGTGGCGGTTACTCCCCTTTTGGTCTATATAGGAAACGTCAGTTTCTGTATTCTGTCCTTTACGCTTATCCACTCTCTTGGATTTTCAGAGCTTCATTGCGATCCTTTCCATTTCTTTTCTCAACCTTCTTCAGCCTTCTTCCAATATTTCCATGGCTCCCCGCAGTCAGAGAGTCAAGCACATGGCTCCCAAGGGCGCCAACAAAGCCAACACTCCTAGAAATGCTGATGTCCCTTTGACCATCAGGGATGAGGTCGTGCCCCCCTCAGTGGAGGAACATACCGATTTGGGTAGGACTGCAACCACTCCTGTGGTGGTGGATGGGCCCGAGCTGAACACGCCCATCTTTTCTCCGAAAGGTAAACCTTCGCCCTTTTACTGCTCTGCTTTGGCAATATCCTCTGCTGTTCTTTGCTTTTTATGTTTATCATTGCAATATTTAAATTTGTTCGAGTAGACGTCAAGCCTAATGAATTGAAGCCGGCTTATTTTAAGACCGTGGTGGCGCTCGGTGGCTTCAGCGTGGAGGATGCTCCTAGGTATCCTGGCTTAGGTCTGCATTTTCCTCACGACGGAGAGGTTTACATTTATGCGGCTCAGATCGATGCTGGGTTGCGTTTTCCTCTCTGTGAGGATTTACAGACCTTGTGTCAGTTTTACGGGATTCACCCCACACAGCTTGTCCCGAATGCCCTCAGGATGTGGGTCGGTTTCAAGTTCCTGTGCTTACGCCAGGAATGGGTGTATTCACTGGCCCTGTTCCGGTGCTTCTTCCGACTGGCAGCAGGGGCAAACCACCTTCACCACTTCCAATCCCGCTGGCCGAAGTTTTCAGAGTGGGGAGGCCCTCAGGGATGGGTTTGGAACGTCCATGTCCGCCTGGTCGATGATTTTCGGACCACCAACTCCAATTATAAGAAGTGTTACTTCTTTTATAAGGGGGGGGGGGTGCCCTGGAAATTGTTGATCCCGGACAAGGATTTCCCTCCTTCTTTCGAGGAGCTATCAGAGAGTGATCGGAATGCCATCGATGACCTATACCGGTCGCATCGGTCGTCCCAATTCAAGTCCATTCGCTCAGTGGTTGAAACTACTGAAAACATGCTTGAGATGGCAGGCATTCATCAAGCCACGCCAATCTTTGATGATTGGGTAATTTTCTAACTCTTATCTTGTTTTATTACTTGTAGGCAAGGTCGTAAGCAAGAGCCAAAAACTGATAGGTCTCTTTGATGACTAGGAATCGACGGGACTGTCCTCCGACCAGGCATTGCTGAACTCTCCTCCTCCCCCCTCTAGGCGTTCGTCCAAGAGGAAGTCTGACAAGGTGCTTCCCTCGGCCACTGCTGACCCTCGCCAACCAGGTATGTTGCTTTGTTATTCGTAGATTTAACGTCTTCATACTTTGCGGTTTTTTGTTTTTGACATTTTGTCTTGTTGTTTTGCAGAGGAGTCCTCGACCGACATGGCCCGGGATCATCATCCTCCTCCCTCCAAGAAGGTCAGGAGTGAGGAATGTCCGGAAGTCGACCAGCATCCTCCTCCTCCCCCTCCTGGGGGCCCTTCCGCTAATAAAGGGAAGGGTCTGGACGTGGTGCCCCCTTCTCCCTTTCCCCAGGGCCCTTCTGCCACCAAGGGGAAGGTTTTGACCTTAGCACCTCCTGTTCATACTGTGCCCACGGTTCCTCCTAAGTAGTCTGGGACCAAGAAGAAGGGGCATGCTGCTTCCAGCTCATCGAGGGCTCCTGTGGAGGAGCAATGTTCCCTTGCCAGCTTGTTTCAGCCGCTTGAATCAGCGAATTCTCGGGAGACTTGGGTCCCTTGTGGGGACCTTATGAAGAAGGGGTACCCTCCCAAGAAGAGCCTCCGGGGTAGCCCGGATATGTGTATGCGGCTTCTGGACGGGATAATTCCCCCCACAGACCGCTCGATTGTTCCCACGGAACTTCATCAGATCGAGGGGTTCCTTCGGTCCCACTTTGAACGAGTGGCTTTGGTAAGATCTCATATTTTATTTTGTAGAGTCCTCTCTTTGTCGTTCCCTTATTGTTTGTTGTCCTGACAGCTTTTATTCTATATTTGTTGCCAGTTCGTTCGGGAAGAGGTGATTCTTGGCCGTGTCTTCGGGGAGCTCGCCGACAAGTATTCCAGTGTGCTCGTCGAGCTGGAGCAGTATCGAAGCACGGGGGTCACTCCTGAGCAATTGGGGACTATCAAGACGACTGCGGATGCAGCGATCGCCTTGGAAAATGATACGCGGGAGGAATACCTCAGGAAGGAGCAGCGCCTCCTTGCTGATGTCCAGAAGAGGGAGGCTGAAGCCGCTGCCACTCTTCAGGACTTTGACGTTCTTCACCTGTGTTTAGATCAGGGAGAGATCGTCCGAGTTCGCCTAGATGCTGAACTTAAGGAAGCTCAGGCGCAAGGGGCAGAATCGGAGGCTCGCAGGGTCGCTGCCGAGGCGCAAAGGGCCGCTGCTGACGCCCAGAGGGAAGCTGCGGTGGCCCAGATGGAAGCTGCGGAGGCTCGGAGGGAAGCTGCGGAAGCTAGGGGGTCGCCCTAGAGGAGGAGAAGAACCGGCTGGCTGATCAGCTGAAGGCGGTTCCTTCACCCCAAGCCGTGGTTGAGGAGTTCATGGCCTCCGAGGACTTTGAAGACCAGGCCTTGAAGGTGATGAAGTCGACCATCGCCGATTTTCTCCAAGAACTGGTGGAGGAGGTCCAGGCGGTCGATCCCAACTTTCCTCTTGGGAAGTTGCCTCCTTGAAGACCTTCCTGCGGAGTCGCCCTTCGCAGCCCTCTGTTGCTGGAGAGGCTGCTCCTGAAGGCGAGCCCAGTACTTCTGCCCCCGAAGGCGAGCAGAGCGCCCTTGCCCCCGAGAAACCCAAAGCTTGAAGTTCCCAACTCCTTGGCGGCCGTATTTATCTTTTTAGATAGCTATTTTTGTATTTTCCGTTTTTGGTTTGTAATTATTTATTGAAGACTTGGGTTTTTCTATTGAATGCCTTTATGTTCTTGAGCCTTTAATTGACTTCGAACACATTTAGCTATCCAATATTTTAATCATAATTACTTTTCGCTTTTTCTTGCTTTGTAATGTCGTCGACCCTTAAAGCCTTAGACTAATCATAAGTTAAACTTTCTAAGGATAACACTTTTGACACTTAAAAGCGTAAACTTCTAAGTTCAAAGAGATATTACCTTCTTTGAAGTTTAAACCTTTGAGGTGTTGGCATAATAACAGGGGATTTGTAATTTGTCAGGCTTTGTCATCGATAGTGATCGCCTAAACTTTCTTTGGCCTGACTTTGGCGTCAGGGCTTTTATTTTGCCTAACATTTTGCTAGGTCTTTTGGCTTGGCTTTGTCGCCAGGGCTTTTGGCCTGACTTTGGCGTCAGGGCTTTGCCTGACTCTTGGCGTCAGGTTTTTTGAGGCCTAACTTTGTTGTTAGGGCTTTTGTGGCCTAGTTTTGTTACTAGGGCTTTTTTGGCCTAACTTTGTTGTTAGGGCTTTTGGCCTGTCTTTGGCGACAGGGCTTTTTGCCCTAGCTTTGTTGCTAGGGCTTTTGGCCTGTCTTTGGCGACAGGGCTTTTTGCCCTAGCTTTGTTGCTAGGGCTTTTAGCCTAACTTTGTTGTTAGGGCTTTTTGGCCTGACTCTGGCGTCAGGGCTTTTGGCCTGACTTTGACGTCAGGGCTTTTTGGCCTGACTTTGGCGTCAGGGCTTTTTGGCTTCGGCTTGCTTCGAGTGGACACGCTTTATGAAGGAATGGCTCTCTTTTATTGACATAGTCGGTTTGATTACAAGCTATGCATAAAATCTTCTTAAATGCTCAGAATTAAATGGACGGGGTAACCTCTCGCCTTCGATGGTTTCCAAATAGTAGGATCCTGGTGCGGCGATCTCTACTACTTTGTATGGTCCTTCCCATTTGGCTGAAAGTTTGTTTTTACTGTCCAGCCTTGTGAATTCATTCCTTCTCATAACCATCTCCCCCACGAAAAATTGGCGAGCGCTGACCTTTCTGTTGAAATACCGAGCGGTCGCCATATGCATCTTTGCCTGTGTCTTTTCCGAGAGCCATCTCTTTTCCTCTGCTAAGTCGAGGTCAGTTCTGCGCTCGATCTCATTTTCCTCCGCGTTAAAGTGTAGGACTCTGTGGGTGGGCACTGCTAATTCAGCTGGTGCTACTGCTTCTGATCCGTACACTAAACTGAAAGGCGTTTCTCCTGTGGCCGCCTTAGGCGTTGTTCTAATTGCCCATAATACGTTTTCCAGTTCGTCTGCCCAGTTCCCCTTGAATGCTCGAACCCTTTTCTTGAGTCCTGCTAAGACAACCTTGTTGGCTGCTTCAGCTTGCCCATTCGTTTGAGGGTGATGTACTGAACTGAAACGATGATCGACATGATACTCTTCACAGAGCCATTTCAACTCCTTTCCAACGAATTGCGGACCGTTATCGCTGATGAGTATTTTGGGAATACCAAACCTGGAGAATATGTTGACCTGCAGGAACTTGATAACTTGGAATTCCGTTGTTGAAGCTAGAGCTTTCGCCTCTACCCACTTAGTGAAGTAGTCGATTGCCACTATAATGTGAGTACGCTGACCAATGCTAATGGGAAAAGGACCCAATATATCGATTCCCCATTGAGCGAAGGGCCAGGAACCCGCCATTGGGGATAATAATGTCGATGGTCGACCCGATCGTGGTGCAAACTGCTGGCAAATTTCACACTTCTGTGTTAATTCGGCTGCGTCTTTTCTCAAGGTCGGCCAGTAATATCCCAATCTGAATATTTTTCTGCTTAGCGATCGAGCGCCTTCATGACATGCTGCTGCTCCTTCATGAGCTTCTCGAAGAACCTTTTCTGTTTCGGGAAGAGCAACACATCTCAAGTAAGGCGTCGAATAACCTCTTCTGTAGAGTTCTCCATCGATGATTAGATAACTGGCTGCGAGTCTTCTAATCCTAGTGGATTCGCCTTCGTCTTATGGGAGGATGCCTTCTTTTAAATAATTCTGGAACGGGGTCATCCAGGTGACCTGTTCTTGAATGTTGAAGACCTCCGCTCTGTTTTCGAGGACTTAACATAGGGCCTTTTCCAGAAATTGCACATCCTGGATTGTCGCCCCTCCGAAGGCTAGCTTACTTAAAGAATCCGCCATCTGGTTTTCTTGGCGAGGAATGAATTCAATCGCAAAATTTGGGATTTCTGCGACCAGCTTTTTGGAAATGCCGAGATATTTCTTCATCTTTTCTCCCTTTGCCTCGTATGCGCCATTAACCTGATTGACAATGAGCTCTGAGTCGCTTTTTACTTTAAGCGCAGCTATACCCATTCCTTTTGCTAGTCTGAGTCCAGTGATAAGAGCCTCGTATTCTGCTTCGTTATTGGTCGCCGAGAATGTCAAGGCGATCGCGTATTTCAGAGGCTCGCCCTCAGGAGGAATAAGAATTAAACCTGCCCCTGAGCCTTCTTTTGATGAAGACCCATCCGTATAGAGTTCCCAGATTTGATTATCGTTTGCTGACTGACTTGGCCTGTTTTCTGCCTCCGCCTGACCGTTACTCGTGCTTTCCACTATGAAATCAACTAGTGCTTGACCTTTGATGGCCGTTTTTGGCGCAAATTTGATCCTGAACTCGCTGAGCTCGATCGCCCACTTGACCATTCTTCCTGAAGAATCTGGCTTCATCAGGAAGTTTTTGAGAGGTTGATTGGTGAGGACCGTGATGTCGTGCGCATGAAAGTAAGGTCTCAGCTTCCGAGCAGCAATAACTAAGGCATAGAGATACTTCTCAATCTGGACATATTTTATTTCTGCTGAGTTGAACATTTTTCTAATAAAATACACCGGACTCTGAACATTATCATCCTCCCTTATTAAGACAGCACTGGCTGCCACATCGCTAATGCCTAAATAGAGGAAAAGCTGCTCGCCTGGAACGGGTTTTGCCAGAGCTGGGAGTGTTTGAATATGCTTTTTCAAGGACTGGAACGCTTCCTCGCAGTCTGGTGTCCACTCGAACTTGCGGTTGGCCCTCAAGGTTTTGAAGAAGGGGAGGGACCTGTCGCTTGCTTTGGAGAGGAAGCGGTTAAGAGCAGCTAGTCGGCCGTTCAGGCACTGGACTTCCTTATGGCAGGTTGGCGACTTCATTTCTTCTATGGCCTTTAGCTTTTACGGGTTTGCTTCAATGCCCCTTTCGCTGACCATAAAACCCAGGAACTTTCCGGACTTGACTCCAAAGGCGCAATTTGCTAGGTTCAGGCGAACGCTGTGTCTCCTCATGCATTCAAAAGCTTCACGGAAGTCGGTGGTATGAGGATTGCCCTTGATGGATTTGACGAGCATATCATCTACGTAGGCCTCCATGTTCCTTCCCAGCATGTCCTGGAACAGTCGGTTCACCATCCGCTGATAAGTTGCCCAGGCATTGATGAGACCAAAGGGCATCGCCTTGTAACATAGAATGTCCCCGTCAGCATAGAAAGCAGTGTGGGCCTCGTTTTCTGGATGCATTCTGATCTGGTTGTAGCCTGAATAGGCGTCCATGAAGCTCAGCATCTCATGACCCGAGGTAGCATCGACTAGCTGATCAATTCTCGGAAGGGGATATGAATCTTTGGGGCAAGCCTTGTTTAAGTCGCGGAAGTCGACGCACATCCTCCACTTGCCGTTAGATTTCCTGACCAAAACTGGGTTGGCGACCCAGCTCTGGAATCTTACTTCTCTGACGAAGTCAGCTTCAATCAACCTGCCGACTTCCTACCTGATCGCCAAACGCTTATCAGTCCCGAATGATCTTCTCTTTTGGGCGATCGGCTTGATGGAGGGGTCTATCCTGAGCTCATGAGAGATAATATCTGTGCTGATTCCTGGAATGTCGCTCGGCTGCCAGGCGAAGAGCTCTTTGAATTCCTTGAGGAGGGCGGTCATGGCCTCCTTCTGATCCTCTTTCAAGGTGGTCCCAATGGGCACCTTTTTGTCTGGACCATCGATCTCGACATCCTCCAATTCCTCCATGGGTGCTGGCCGAGCCAAGTCCTCTCGGGGATCGGCCTCTGTCTCGATGGCGAGCGCCTACCTTTGGTTCTTCCTGCGTAAACAATTCACATAGCATTGTCGCGAGGAAGGCTGATCTCCTAGCACTTCTCCAATCTCGTTCGGAGTGGGGAACTTCATCTTCTGGTGGACAGTGGAGGCCACAATATTATTTGGGTTGATCGTGGTCCTCCCTATGATGGCGTTGTAGGATGTAGGTGAATCGACCACCAGGAAAGTGACCGACACCTTGATGCTTTTCCACCCCTCGCCTAAAATCACTGGCATGGTTATAGCCCCCAGTGGGTAAGTTGTTCTTCCCGCAATTCCGATTAGCGGAAAGTCGACCCTCTTCAGGTCGCGTTTGGATTTGCCCATCTTTTCAAAGGCGTCCAGAAACAAGATGTCTGTCGAGCTGCCTCCGTCGACCAGAATCCTTGCAACATCACAGCCGTCAATATCTGCCGTAATGACCAGAGCATCGTTGTGGGGCGTGGTGACATGTGCCAAATCATCTTCAGAGAATGAGATGACAATGTTTTCTTCAGGTCGGGGCCGCTTCCCCAACTGAACTGCCGTAGAGATCTGAGTGGCGTAGACCTCTCTGGCGTTTGACCTCTCGCCGCCTGCGCCGAATCCTCCCGCAATCAGATTCACTCTCCTCTTGCTTCCAGAAGGCTCAGCTTGATCTGCAGGGGCTGGTGAACGGTGTCTCCTGGGGGGCGTTCGACTTCGGTCTCGCCCTGCCACAAATTCCTTCAACATTCCCCCCTGAATCAGCTTCTCTATATCTCGCTTCAGAATCTTGCAATCGTCTGTCTTATGGCCCTTGCACTTATGGTATCTGCAATAGCTCTCGACATCCTTGCCCATGGGTAGCCCACCTCGACGAGGCATCGGTGGCCTCGCCAAGGATCTCCTCTCTATCTCGACTAGTACCGCTGAGATCTGCCTATTTAAAGGCATGAAGTACTCAGGGACATCTGGATGGCGAGGCGCTGGAAGAGACTCGACTCGGGGCTTACTTTCTTTTCCCTTCTTCTCCTTCTTTACCTCCTTCTTACCATCGCGTCGGGGTTCATGGGTTATCCTTAGCGAGGTCGTCAGGAGGTTAGCCTCGATGTTTGCGCGTTCAAGGTCTATGAAACCTTTTGCCCTGGACGCCAACTTCTCCAATGTCTCTATCTCCTTCACATGGTAACTGTTTCGCAGCTTTCGCGAGGCCTTGTTGGCCACATCCAGACCTCTGTAGAATGCTCGAATGATCTCCCCATCCGAGATTCGGCGATCTAATTCTGTGACGTTTTGATGAAAATGCCCGTAGAAGTTGGACAACGACTCTCCAGGCTGCTGTTTGACCGAGTCAAGGGCGACCACGCTCTTCAGCAACTGGCGCTCGCCCATATATCTCTCCAGGAACTTGCTTCTCAACTCTGCCCAAGTTCCGATTGATCCTACAGGGAGGCCGAAGAACCAGGACGAAGCCGAACCCGAAAGAGTAGATGGAAATAGCAAAGTCAAATGATTGGGATCGTTTGACTTACCCAGAAGGGAGGCCTCATGCTTGTTGACATGTACGGTGGGATCTCCTCCACCGCTATACTCAGGTATGGCCCGAGCAACCACATCCTTCGGGATTTTGATAGCGACGAGCGCGTCGGTGAAAGGATGAGAGGACTGCTCCTTGAAGGGAGCTATGACTGTCAACTGTCTTTCCTGGAGCCTTTTGTTGAGGAGGTCATCCATCTGATCCACAGTGCAGTACATGGGAGAGGCTCCGGGTGGAGGCGGACCGAAAGGATTGGCAGTGTATGCTGCTGCTGGCTCCTTGGTGTGTGCTGGATGTAGGGACTGCTGACCTGACGTCATCTCCTGATCCTCCTGAGGTACAGCAGGACCAGGATTGGACGCTTCTGAAGGTGAAGGCCCTGTGGCAGCAGGGCGGTGGTTTTCCTTAGGAGCAGAGGGATTGTTTTCCTGAGGAGCAGGGGCTTGGCGGCGCGCCTGTCCTAGGATGGCTTCCAGCAAGGAGACCATCTCGGGGGTTAAATTAATATCCTGCCCCATAATGTGGACTGTCTGCGGTGCAGGGGCTCCGTTTTGATCAGCAGCTGGGGTCGGTCTTGAATCACCGACATGTTCTCGAGCTGTCCGCAGAGGAACAACGTTAACTCCTGCTCGGTTGACAGGTTCCTGTTGAAGCGGTGAAGCGGCGGCGGAATCAGAGCTATCCGAGGATCGCTCCCTGGTCTGGTTCCGACGGTTGCTTTGGGATCGAGTTCTCATGGCTGAATTGCTCGTTCCCACAGACGGCGCCAAATGTTGGATCGTGAAATCCTGAATGCTGATCTGGCAGTGAATTGAATGCCAGACAAGGTTGGGATGACGCTTCAGCTCCGACTCCTGTGAACCTGCAAGTAGGGGAGCGCAACAGAGGGGGTGCCTCTGGGTCCCTCTCCGATGCTTAAATGAGTATGTGTGTGTATCAAACTCAAAAACGTCAAGAACGTATGTAAAGCAAGGGTATTTATAGGGTAAGAGAGATAGAACCGTATATGGAAGCTGAATATCTTAGTGTATATTGTATTGCCGAAGATTTGGATCGTCAGTTACTGCGAGATATTGCAGTTACCAAATCTAATCCTTAGTGAATATGCGACCGAGATATGCGGGATATCGTGGCCACTTCCTTATTAACGGTTTTCTGGGACCAGAGGAGAGAGGCAAGGCTCTCTTCGGGGCGAGCACTCCCATGTCGAGTAGTGGAAGGTCGCGACCTGGTAGAGAATGGCGAGCAGTCCGAGAGCCTTTGGCGTCCCCATAGACTTTGGGCTCGATTCTGGATTACTCGATGGTGGGCCAAGTTTGGCTTGTACTTGGGCCGATCCGATTCAGATGTCATGGGTTTACCCCCTCTATAGTTATTGGGCATTCGAGGCCTTTTCTTACTGGGCTGTCACTATCGATACCCAACAGGTGCGCAGTGGAATTTTGCTCTTCTCCCAGTTATGTCCCATGCCTTTACAACTTTTCGTTTTTTTGTTCTATTTTATTCTAACACTTTGCTTTTTTAGATGCTTCCAATAGAACTCCAGATGAGCGAGACTATCATTAGTAACCTCGAAGGCGGCGGCAGCTAACAGGTTGTGCCATGTGGAGGAACAGGAGCGCAACTTGAGGGAGCTAGAGTGCCAACTAGCTAATGCGAAGCGACGCCTCGTTGAAGAGTAGGTCGAGATGGAGGACCTTCGTGCTAAGACGTCTGAGAAAGAAGAGCGTCTGAAGGCGGAACTTGCAGAGGTGAATCGTCTTTCTCTACAAGTCGATGATTTCCGCAAGCAACTGGATCTTTTGAAGATCGAGTGTGCGAAGTTGGAAACGCGCGCCGTCTCTGCCAAACAGTGTGCGACTGAAGTCGAAGAGAGGGCAGAACTACAGGAGCAGGAGATGCCCAAACGCCTCGACAAGGCTGTCGAAGAGTACAAGGGGAGCGTCTCCTTTGACATGGACATGACCATAACGTGCCGCTTAACCTTCTTGAACTTATATTGCTTAATCGAGGAAGACTTGAACATTTTCGACTTGGCGCGACTCCAATGCATGAAGAGCTTCCAGGAGATGCGGTGCATGAAGAAGGAAGCAGATGAAGATTTCGAGAGTGAGGCGGAATCTTCTGAGGCGTCCCCTCCTTCTCCCACGAAGGGTGCGCCTGAGCAGACTGACGATTAACCTCCCATTCCGCCAGAACAACGTCCCCTTCAAGTGCCTCTCCCTCAAGATGATGTGGCGCCAAAAGATCAACTTGTAGAATAGTGTACTTTTTTATTTTCCGTTATTAGTCTCTTTGTTTCATGGCTTCACCATTTTAGTTGTTTACCTTAAAAGGGAATTTTGTATGGGCGACAATATTTTCTCGAATGTTCGTTTTTCGGAACTATGCCTTATTTGGACTTAAGCATTTCTAACATTAAGTCAGTGGTGTTAATAGCGAAGCTATTTTTGGACTTAAGCATTTATACCTGAAGCATTATCTAATTAGCGTTGAGAGCGACGCCATTCTTTGGGGCTTCAGGTTGTGCGATGATATTAATAAGTTCAGCACATTAATATTGGCGCTATTCTTTAAACTATTAACTTAATACTTTTCGCCATTAAGTTAAATGGTTAGCTCAATAAGAGTGGCGCCCTAAGTTAGTGTTGTAACTTTTTTAGACATCCTTTACGCATATATATAATCGGGCGACACTTTTAATATGACATTAGGGATATATAACGACGCTATAGTCGCTGAGTGGCGTTTCGTACTTAAGCATATTGCCATTAAGTAAACTTTGCAACTAAGGCGACGCTGTCATCATTCCATAATCATGAATTTACAAATTACAAGTAGGTCTTAGGCGGCGCCATTTTAAGCCCAGAATTTTTTCTAGTGCTCCGCATTTAACGTATTCTTCAACCTTTTTCCATGTTTGTCTTTGAGGATATATGCATTCGGGTAAGGTATAGCGACAACCTTGTAAGGACCTTCCCACTTTGGTGATTGCTTATTCTTCATGTCTTGCAATGTGAACTCGTTTCTTCTTCATAACCTCTCCCCCACAAAAAACTGGCAAAATGAAACTTGCCTAGTGTAATATCGTGCTGTGTCGATTTGCATCTTGGCTTGTAATTGCTCGGACGTCCATCTATTTTCATCCGGCAGGTCCAAATCGAGACGCCTCTGCTCATCATTGGTCGTTGCTTCAAAATGTTCGACCCTATGAGACGTCACAACTATTTCACTTGGAGCAACAATTTCAGATCCACATACGAGTTCAAAGGGCGTCTCCCTTGTAGCCACCTTGGGTGTGGTTCATAGTACCCAAAGCATGTTTTCCAGCTCTTCAGTCCATTTTCCTCCTAGGGCGTCCAACCTTTTCTTCACTCCGTTCAGGACAATCTTATTTGCAGCCTAGACTTGTCCATTGGCTTGCGCATGCTTGACCGAGGCGTGCCTATGCTCGATCTTTAGTTCTTCGCAGAACCACTTTAATTCTCTTCCCGCAAACTGCGGGCCATTGTCACTGACTAGGATGCTCAGGATCCCGTATCTCGAAATGATTATTGACTTGATAAACTTTATCACCTGAAACTCCGTAGTGGATGCCAGTGTCTTAGTCTCAATCCATTTAGATAAATAATCAATAACTACTATGATGTAGGAGCGTTGCTTCAAATTTTTCAAAAGTCCCACCAAGTCAATCCCCCAGTACGCAAATGGTCATGCAACGTTAATGCTCGTGAGTTCTGCAGGGCGGCGCGTCAACTTTGACCTGTATCTCTGGCATTCCTAGCATCTAAACACCATGCCAGTTGCTTCTTTGTTGATGATGGGCCAGTAATACCCCTGGTTGAGGACCTTCCGAACAATGGACCTTGCCCCCTCGTGGTATGCTGCGTACCCTTCATGCACTTCCCTTAGGATAGTGGTGGTGTCGGGCAGAGTGACGCATTTGAGAAAAGGTGTAAAGAACCCTTTTTTATAGAAGGTCACATCAATTATCCTGTAACTGAGAGCTATCCTTATAATCCGTCTTCTTTCGATGTCATCCTCTCGTACTTCTCCTGATTCCAAGTAGTGTGAATGGGTGTCGCTCAATCGATCGCTTTGTCAATGTTGTTGCACTCCAAGCCCGTTTTCTTGTCGATGCTTTCCACGAAGTGTACCTCTAGGGCCGGCGCCTGCCAAGCATACTTGCTCAAAGATTCCGCCTCTTGATTTGACTCCCTCGGTATTGCCACTATTTTGAACTTGTCAAACCCTTCCACCAATGCCTTAGTTTCTTTTAAGTACACATTAATCTTCTCTCCTTTCACGACGTATTCTCCTTTGACTTGGTTCACTACCAACTGAGAGTCGCAATAGACATGCAGGGAAGCGACACCAATCCTTTTTGCAAGCCTTAAGTCGATGATCTATGCCTCGTATTCTGCTACATTGTTGGTGGCCTTAATGGTCAACACCAATGTGTATCTGATAAGGGCGTCGCCATTTGGAGGAGTGAGAACGAGCCCTGCCCCCGAGCCATCGATGGATGAAGATCCATCTGTGTGGAGCGTCCAAGGCTTTTTATGTTCTTTGGGTTGGGGCGGCGCTTCTGGTGTGCAAGTCGACTCGACGATGAAGTCTGTCAATGTTTGACCTTTTATTGCAGTCCTTGGAGTGAACCTTATTCGAAATTTGCTTAGTTCGATCACCCATTTTATCATCCTTGTTATGCATTCATTTTTTGTAGGAAGTGTTTTAATGGTTGTTTCGCTTAAACTGTAATTTCATTCTCGTGAAAATAAGGGCGGAGCTTCCTAACTGAAATTGTCAACGCATTTAGGAACTTCTCAACTTCGATGTAATTCATTTTAGACTTGTTGAGAACCTTGGATGCATAGTACACAGAGATTTGACCCTTTGCTAACTCCTTTACTAAGACTAAGCTAACAGCTACAAGACTGATACTCAAGTAAAAGTAGAGGGTGTCACCCTTTGATGGCTTGGCCAGAGGTGGGAGCGTCCTGAGGTGTTGTTTAAGGTTCTGAAACACATTTTCACACTCATGCGTCTACTCGAACTTATTATTGGCGCACAAGAATTGGAAGAAGGGCAACAACTTTTTCCCTGATCTGGTCAAGAAGCGATTGAGCGCCGCCAGTCTCCCATTCAGACATTGCACCTCGCGGTGACATGTTAGGCTCTTCATTCCTTTGACTACCTCCAGTTTCTCGGGGTTGACCTTGGTCCCCCTCTGGCTGACCATGTAGCCCAAAAACCTTCTCGAGTGAACTCACTTGGCGGGGGTGAGGCGCACCTGATAGAAGCACATGCGCTCAAATGTCTTCCTCATATCTTCAACGTGGTCGATGATCTTCAACGTAAGCCTCCATCCCCATGCCGATCATTCCGACGAACAACTTATTCACCATCCTCTGATAGGTGGCGCATACATTGATCAGCCCAAAGGGCCTTACCGTGTAGTGATAAATATCACTACCAACATAGAACGCAGCGTACTGAGCGTCTTCCTAAGACATCTGGATCTGGTTGTATCCCGAGAACGCATCCATGAATCTTAAGAGCTCATGGCCAGATGTTGCATCGACTAAATGGTCGATGCGAGGCAAATGGTAGGAGTCCTTAGGACATGCCTTCTTGAGGTATCTGAAGTCAATGCACATCCTCCACTTGCCATTATTCTTATTCACCAAGACTGGGTTCGCCACCCAAGTCTAAAATCAGATTTCCTTTACGAAATTTGCATCAATTAGATTGCCCACCTCTTGGCGGATCACTATCGCTTTCTCCTCCCCTACGGTGCGCCGCTTCTGGGCAATCAGCCTGATGCTCGGATTGATATTGAGCTCATACGCGATCACCTCTCTGCTATCCCGAACATGTCGCTCGACTTCCAGGAGAAATACTCTTTGACCTCCATGAGGAGCATCGAGAGTGCCTCCACTTCTACTTTTGGTAGCGCAAATCCTATATGCACTGTACTCTCTAGGCCATCGATCTCGACCTTTTTGATCCCCTCAAAAAGTTGAAGGCGTCTCATTTCTTCCCTATGATCCTTCTCAGTCTGAATAACAAGAGTTTCCTTTATTTTCAGCACATGGCGGCGCACCGAATGCACGTAACAGGTGCGCCCCGCAGGTTGATCACCTCTTACTACCCCTATGCCGTGGGGAGTCAGGAACTTTAGCATCGGGTGATAGGTGGAGTGCACATCCTATGAAGGTTGAGGGTGAAGCGCCTCAATATCGCGTTGTACGAAGCTGGAGCGTCCACAGCGATTAAGGTGACATCGAACGTCAGCGACTTTCATCCTTAACTGATTTGTACCGGTAGGGTGATGGCCCCTACAGGGTATGTAGCATTCGATGCAAATTCCATCAGGGGGAAAGTTTACCTTCTTCAGGTCTTTCACCGACTTCCCCATTTTCTTCAACGCTTCTAAGAAGAGTACGTCTGTCGAGCTTCCCGAGTCTATCAGTACTCGTTTCACAGTATATCCTTCGATGTTTGTGGTGATCACCAACGCATCTTCATGTGGGCACGTGACGTGCTCCATGTCAGCTTCCAAAAAGGAGATGATGACTTCCCCTCCTTTCTCAGACGTTTTCCTGCCTTAGCCATTCCCGAGAGTTGGGTCACATATACTTCACATGCGGCGGCCGTTTCTCCTCCTGCGACAAAGTCGCCACTAATGACATTCAAAGTTCATTTCCTTCCCTTCGAAATCTCATTCCCTCTCCTAGGCGGCCATCACCTCTCCCTACAGGAACTCTGAATCCTTTCCTGGCGCGCCACGAAGCCTTTTAGGTGGCCCTGTTGTATCAACCTTTCTATATCCTTCTTCAGAATCAAGTAGTCATGCGTGTTATGGAATTTACATCGATGGTAGCAGCAATATTTGTTCGGTTCATTACCCATGGGAGTACCATTCTTCTTGGGAGTCGTGGGAGTTGCCAGATCTTTCCTCTCCATTTCTGCTAACACCACTGAGAAGTCTCGGTTTAATGGTGTGAATGTCTCAAAAACATCCCTGCTGGGGCGCGCAAAGAAGGGTCGTGCGACACCTTCGAGGGACGGTGCTCCAGTACTTCCTTTTTGGACTCTTTGGGAAATTTCCTCCCTTCTTTCGCTATCTACAAATCGACGTACGACTTTACGTGTTCCGCTAATTCCTCTGTGGTGTTAATCGGGATGATGTTCATACTGTCGTACAGAGCGGAGCCTCGTGGGTCAAACACCCTGACGAAGGCGCGTATGGTCTCACCTCCCATGATGACCTGGTCGATGCATATCAACTCCTTGTTGAACCTAGTGTAAAAGTCACCTAGACTCTCGCCATTCCTTTGTTTGAGGTGGTTTAACGTACCCACTCTCTTCAGCAACTGTCTTCCTCCCATATATTGCACGATGAATTTTTCTTTCAGGTCTCACCAAGACCTAACCGACGCCTTGGGTAGCCCGAAGAACCAGTTGAATGCAATACCTCCTAGGGTGGTCAGGAAAAGCATAGCGAAATGATTGTTATCATTTGTACGCGGCCATAAGAGTGAAGTTTCATGCCTTTGTATGTGTAAACACCTGATTTTGGCTAAACCCTACACCCCTAAATCCTAAACCCCTAAAACTCTCAGCCACAAATCCATCATCATGCCATTCACTTGACCACCTACTTAGTCACCATTGATCATTGCTCACCATGTCATTTACTTGGCCACCATGCCACCCTTTGTCAACATTGATCATTGTCCACCATGTCATCCCTATTATTTTATTTCTCAACTGCAATAAAGAAATATTATGCAAACTCTATATATAGAGTAACAAATACAACACAAAGAGGGGGGAGCAATGGTGAGGAAGGATGAGGAACCGAAGGTTTCAGCCTTAGGAAGAGAGAAAAAAAAAAGTGAGATTGAGTGAAAATATCGGTAATTATCGGTCTCGATTTTTCGTATGGTATTTAAACTCTGGATGATTTAGGTATATCTCCCTCATATTTAATATTGTGTTTGTATTTTCTAATGTGAATGAAATTGAGGTTTTATATACATATTATATATATATATATATGTATGTATGTATGATATATATGTGGTACTATAGGTATATATATAATTTATATGTAATACTTCTCAAAGTGTTACAAATTGGTTCAACGTGCTTAATATTTTCAAATCATTCACGTATGTTTGACACGTTTAGAATGACCCCAAAGTTAAACCACTACTTTTTTTAGCTCGATTAAATTCATTGTCCTCTTGGGTATTTATTTTAAATTAACTCGAAAAAATAAATAAAATTCTTGTATATTGTTAATTAAAAAATGTGCATGTAACCTTTTTGGCGAAGCATGATCGAAATGGGTAAGTCGGTTAAATCGGTGAAAATAAATTCAAAAGCAAACTAAAGTAATGAAATGGCGGATTATAAGCTCGCGAGCCCTTAAGACGTAATCAAATCCCCGAACTAAATTCTCTGGACGTAGACCTTTCCAATCCCTAGGATGTTAACACCATGTACCCTAGGCAAATTTTACGATTCCAGTTAGCCTTTAAGTAATCAGTTGCGACTCTTTCATTTTTCGGTCCGGTTGATGACCCCCGCTCAACCGGACCCGTCGCTCGCCAAGACCCGACAATTTTTGCGAAATAAAAATAAAAAATATATTTAAAAAAGGATTAGCGAAAGTCAGATTCAACGTCCGACAGTATGTGTTCGACTGGATATCCTTCGCAACGGTAGTAGACGATTCGGGGATTTGCACGTGCGAAGGCACGGTGACAACTAGTATTTCGGGAGAAAACACGTGTGATGCTCTGTCGCGAAGATGAGGCATGACTCCGCTCTTCTGCTCTTTGAACTTCAGGGCGAGTAGCTCCTTGATTTCCTCCCTGGTCATCGAACCAGGGGATGAGTTGTTGTCATCCCTGTTGAGAGTATAGCGGCGCTCACGGGAAGCTAGGCTGGTTGGGGCGGTGCCTGATGAGGTTGGGGTCGAGATGTAGCTTCTTCCATCCGGATGGTGTCGTCATGTCGGGATGCGCGGGCAGCTGCTCTCTTTTCCCTTCTTTCAAGGAGCTCATCTAACAATGCCATGAAGGTCAAGATCACCTCTGGGGCTACCTCCACCCGGGGCGGCGCCTTTCCTGAGGACACTATGGCTGACACGACTGGCCTGGGCGCCTCAGATTCGGCAATGGATGTCTGCTGGTGCCTAGGCGCCGCCTGACGCGTAGGTAGCTGGGATATATGTCCCTCAGGTTGCCTTACTAGTGGAGGAAAATAGGCGTAATCCCCCATGTGTTGCTAGAGGTTGTGGAGGGAATCGTTTTCTGTGGCTTCAAGGTGACTACTCTTCACTCGAGTGTTAGGGGAGTCATGGCTGGTTTTGCTCAAGGTTCCTGCATACGGCGTTAGATGTTGGATCACGTTCTTAGGTAGGACTCGGTTCATAGCGTTCCAGATTGGTCCTTTTGCCGCTTTAGTGACTTGCACGGAAAGAATGCTCAGGGTGTTCCTGTTGTTTCCCCTCTGACGATCAAGTAAGTCGAAGATTCGTTAAAAGGGAGTAAATGCAAGTGAGTAGGGAGGTTTAGAGTAGTAAATTGTGCATTAAACTCAGAAATAGGGTGGGTGGCGGTTTTTATAACCCTCACCCCTGACCTGATTCGGGTCAGCCCTGACCATGGTCATCCCAGGTGTCATCTGGTTAACTGGCCATGGTTGGGAGCTCATTTATTTGTTGAGTTGACAGGTGTTTTGGGCAAACTGTTGTTTTTGTCCTTTTGGTCAGACATGTCTGTGTCATCCTTAAATGGTCGTAAACAGGTCAGGGGGTGCCGTATCAGCGGTTATAGACACTCGATTGTCCCTATGACATACATTGTACCGTGTGTCACCTTGCCCCATGTGCGAAGGGGACCAAGGATGGGAAATATGTCTTGACCGGTGGTGCCCCCCTAAGGAGGGGTGGCCCTCTCTGGCTATAACCAGAGATTCGAAGGTGGCCAAGCGCGCCAAATGAGCCTAGGGTGTCGCCCTAGACTGGTCGTCGTTGGGCACGGTCTATCTTCAGAAGCAAAGTCTGTACGGGTGGCGTGCCTCAGTGGTTCTTCAATCATCCAGAGCGCCGTGAGGGACGTGTCTTCGTGGGATGTGGCTTAAACATGCCTCGTCTTTATGGCTATTGTCCTCACAGGAGTGCCTGTACGTCTAGGAAGTAGCGATGCTACTGTCTCTTTCGGATCGGATCGGGTCGCCCGAGAGATGTCGGGTTAAAACCCAACAATATTATTACTAGGTTAATGCTTTCAATGCTACACTATAGTATGTGTTAGTACCCTTACGTTATTTCATGACACTTTATGTTTTAGAATGTTATTTTTTATTCTAAATTACCATTAACTGTCAAGTTTGACTAACATAATAGTGACGTGCTGCTGATGTTATACATGTAAGGTAAAAAAGAAAATATGAAAAATATAGAAAAAAATTAACCAATATATATATATATATATATATATATAAATCTGGAAAAAAAACTTAGTAAAATTAAAATATAAAACTTATAATTTATAAATTTATTTTTTAAAGAAAAAACAAAAACAAATGTAAAAAAACTACTACTCTAGGACTCTTGGAGTCCAAATTGACTCGACTTAGGTAGGGTTGAACCTAGCTAGGGGTCGAACCTAGGCGCATGGGTCAATTGAACCCAAAGGATCCTAGTTTTTTTCCACTTATTTTCTTTAAAAATAAATTTATAAATAAAAAGTTATAGAATTTATATTTATATTATTTACTAAAAAATTCATGTTTTTTTATTTACACTTATTCTTTTTAATTTTCAGTTAATTATTAATTTTAAAATATTTTTATTTTTAAATAAATTATTCAGTTAAACATTAATCCTTAAATTGATGTTTAGGATTTTCGGTTTATATATATCAACATTTTAATAATAATGTTTTTCCTCACTTTTAACGATGTCTACTAATTTGAAATTTGAACGTTATGGTATCAATATTAGTTTAAGATGTATGTCTTCCTAGTCAGTTTTTCCCTTAAGTCCAATCTTTTCCAATGAAAATTTTCGATATCCATTTAAACTAAACTTTTAAGTCAAGAAACAGCACGAAAGCTATGTCAATGCCATGATAGGGCATTTCCTCTCCCGACAACATCATCAGTTGGTGAAGTCCTTAAATGGTGTCCAGTTATCTTCTTTGATGATGAAGAGAACTTGTTTGGAAGCAAAATCATCGTTTTCCTTTACATGCTATTCAACCAATTTTATGTTCCGACAAAGACCACATTTTGCGTCACTTGCCAACACCTTATTCACAAATATTGCATCGTCTTCATCATTTATATATATATGTACGTGTCTAGCTAGTGTGCATTTTGCAGACGAACACCAGAATATATATATACATAATCTAGTAAGTAATCAACTATGCTAAAGAGAGTACTTGATTGATTACTTAATTATATATCATATAATTACAGATTAATGGTGGAATTTTCCCCCCTAATATACCTCATCATAAAAGTAAATACCGAAATATCTTCAGTTTTGAAAAAACAAATATCAAAATATACCTAAATAGTATTCGCGGATGGATGTACTGAAAAATTGTACCTGCGAATGTCATTCGTGGGTGAAAGTTGTGCTGAATACTACAATACAACTTGCATTTTAACGTGAAAAAATAATAATTATGAGGAGAGATGTTGCATTTTCAGTGAAAAAACAATGATTATGAGGAGGGAAGTTGTATTTTCACGTGAAAAAACAATGATTATGAGGAGAGAGGAGATTCCTACCCGCAAATGACATTTGTAGGTGCAAATTAGGGGTGATCAAAAAAGACTGTTGGACCGAATTCCCGACAAGACCGGCCCGAGTAGGACCGAAACTGACTAGGACCAAAACCGAGCTGACGTTTTTTTTTCCTTTAAGGTCGGTCTCGGTCTCGGACTTTTTCCTCGAAAACCCGATTATGACCAACCCAGACCGAATTTACTATACAAACCCTAAAACCCAATGATGTATGTTTGGAACTATGGGAGAAAATGAACTTTGTTTAGAACTTTATATGTTTGTTACTTGGTTGATTTGTTACTTTGATTTGTACTTTGTAATTTTGTTACTTTGATTCCAATGATGTTTGTATTTGGACAAATTCAGTTTGTTTTTTTGGCCTGATTCGGTCCAGGACCGAGACCGGCCCGAGTCAAGAAAGACTGACTCGGGCGGGCGTTTTTGTCCGAGGTCGGTCTCGGTCCTCCATATGCATTCGCTTTTTAAGTATGATTTAAGGTTCAATTCCTAGTGAAGTATTCTTTTTTTTGTCTGATTTAGAATTACTTTAAAAAATGTTTTTTTTTAATATAATTAGTATTTCAATTTCGTTTGATGTTTAATTAAAAAAAACATTTATATTTCTTCTTAGAACAATAATAATATTTTTTTAAGTTTTAGTTTAAAGTATGCGCAAATTAGAAAATCGAATACCAATTTCTTTATTTAGAATTTAAGTTATATACTAAATAATGTATACGACTAAGTAATTGCATTTTGTGTTGCAAATTAGACTATTTATAACACGGTAGGCAAAGTCATGAAAATGATAATGTGTTTGTTTCACTTACCAAGAATTATTATATCTAGTTTAGCTGATATAAATTACTAATATTTATACGAAAAGAATTGAATTATTGTATCATTTTATTTTAAACTATTGTATATATATAGTTAAAAAAATATTTTTTTTATTACAATCTAAGTTGATACCAAATTGTTTTTAATGACTCCGTATAAACAAAACGTAATAGGAATGTGGGTTCCTAGATCCGCCGTAGATTGGAACAAAATACAATATATATATATATATATATATATTATGTTGTGAAACATATTTCTTAATATCACGTGTTTTAACATGTGTTATACATATATCACCGTTTCATCAAAGTATAACGTGGGTCCAAAGACAACATGCCATTATGCAAGGATTCTTTCCATCAATTAAATGGGGTTGTAACTTGTAATTTTAATATGATCATTTGTAGTTGCGTGTGTTGGTATAGTTCCATTATATATACTACGTCTATCACTAGATAGATACAATATATTGATTAAATATGGACCTACTTTGGTAGGTATATTATTACTTAACTGCCTAGGTTAAACTTACATTATCATATGTATATATATTCCACTATACTCTTGATATATATATGGTTGTTATGGATGATTAATTATTACTTATAACTCATCAGTTAAACAGTTATTTTAGACCCTATTTTTCCATGCATGTTTGACGTACGTGCATAAAACAGATCGTTGATTTCTCCTTCCAACGAGATATCTCATTTACATATAATATTACTGTCATTTGTCACTAAAGCCGTGTTAATTTTAGTGATCATATTCATGGGAGAGTGAAGTAGTTAGATCGTTATAAGAGAAAACGTAATGATAGCTAGGCATTAAAACCCTAATCATGGAGTGATATTGTGGACGAAGAAGATATATAATTGCATTTGAACTCTAAATGTATATAGATTTTCTTTAACAAAGTTACGTATTTGCACACACTAAAAAAATCGTTGTAATTATTCAAAATCTTGCCCCGAAGACAAATTTCTGACTTTGTTCTTAATATTACCACGTGACATGTGTAAAAAGTAATGTATGAATTTACATTAATTAATACGTCTATAATATGCTCTAAAGAGATTATATTGATGAAAGTAATATTATTTTGTTATATATATGCTAACTGTCCAAAATTTATGAAACCTCTAATGAAATTATTCACATTTTTTAGGTTGGATCAATCGTCTTTATGCTCATTGCCCAAGCTCGTTTTCGATAACTCATACTTGTACTACGCATATGGACAACAGTTGTTCCCCTCTATCCGGAACGTGTCGTCGTCAAGGTATCCAGCTCAGTATAACACATCGACTGATTTTTGGACTGTCTTAACCAATATCAAGAAAGCATCATAAACTTTTAAACAATCAATCTCCTAATAAACATGTCACATCTTAACCGAGGATATCACGACCTGCTCATTTATACACACAGAAAAAACTGTTTACTCCAATTAGTCGACACTCTCTAAAGATGGGCACAACATTATGAGAAATGAAAATCCCAAGACCGTGACACAAACATCATCAAGGTTACAAATACGATTTCTCCTTATCATGGCTAACCCACAACTTAATGGTTGAGCATTATTAATAATCTCTCTTAAAATATTTATCTTGAAGTTTTGGTTGTTATGTTTATCGTATCTTAATTTTCATCTAAATTTAACAAAATAATATAATATTTTTAAAATTTCGGTACTAGTAAAAATAATAGTATGTTAGAGTCTTGTTAATTAGGACCCGAAAAAGGGAGTCCTGCAGAGTTTAGGCAACCTAAGAAAACTGTTATTAAAAAAAATCATGAATATCCCCAACCCCGGAATCTTGTTCTCCAATTAACTTTGAGTCTTTGACCCCAAATTTTAGGTCTCTCTCTGCCTAAGTCTTGATCATTATTATTTGTCTCAAATTCACAGACGCCGTGATCGTCGCCAATTCACGAGAACCTATGCATGATCACTTTCTACTTAACTTCCTTTATGATTGCTTTGTTTTACTTCACCCATCAACGGACTCTATCTACAACCCTAGCCCTAGCCCTAGCCCTAGCCCTAACCCTAACCCTAATCTTAACCCTAACCCTAGCATGTGTAGTACACAAATAAAGCCGATAAAAAAGAGAGTTTTTTTCAAAAAGTAGTTAAAAGTAAGACTACATAAAAAATATTTAGAAATTTGTATATAAGTGCTATTTCGGGTACAGTTTTTTGACCAAAACAAAAGGGTAGCGTTTTGTAAAAAACGCTACCTAAGGTAGCGTCTTGAAAAAAACACTACGAATGGGTAGCGTGAGTTCTATTTTTTTCTTAATTTTTTGACGACTTCATGTTTACTTAAAAATTAAATTATGCATCTATTAAAAAAGTATAGTAAGTAGATATTTTAATTGCGATTGAAATGATTAAAAAATATTAAATTTGGACTTACGGATTGATTGTACGCTCTGCCGTAAGTTGATATATGAAAATTTGGCTTAAAAAAATATAACTCAGACTTTGTAAGTCCAAACTCAACACGGTAAAAAATATGTTTTTTACGTATCGTATTATACTGACAGTGCTTTACTATTTATATATATATGTATGTATAGTCTTTCACGTATCGTATTATACAGTCAGTCTGAAAGTAAAAAATTAATGACTAGTTAGCATCATTTAATTCGTAATTAAATTATCTATGCACTGTAGTTTTTTGATTTTTTTTAGTAAGTATATAATTAAATTTCTCACCTAATGCATTTAATCATTTCGGTCAAATTATAGGACAAACGATGTTATGTTAAAAAATTAAATATATATCTAATAAAAAAATCCAAAAATATTACTCTAGGTAGATAATTGAATTATACCATAAATGTTGTTAATCGTGTTGAGTTTGGACTTACAGGGTCTGATTTATATTGTTTTTAAGTCAAATTTTCATATCTCAACTTACGGCAGAACGTACAGTCAATCCGTAAGTCCAAATTTAATATTTTTTTATATAATTTGAATCGCAATTAAAATATCTACTTGCTATAATTTTTTTTAATAGATACATATTTTAATTTTTAATTAAACATTGAGTTAATTACTTAATTGGTTACACATGCAATGTTCAGAATGGTTACACATGTTTCAAAATGTGATTAATTGGTTTTGAAATGTGACTATTTGGTATTTTACTGTTCACAGTTAGAAATCACAGTTAAGTCACTATTTAGATACGTAAAATGACGTAATTACCCCTAGAATCATCTTCAAGAACACATCATCATCTTCAAGAACAAGAATCGTAGAACCTAGAAATGCTGTTTCTGGGTTCTCCAGAACCCAGAAATTGTGATTCTGGGTTCTCAAGAACCTAGAAACAGCATTTCTGGGTTCTTGAAGTTCTGTATTGCAGTATATGTTATCACCAAATGTGATTAAATGGTCATACATATTTCTCTATAATGTGATTAAAAGGTCATACATGTTTCTCTATAATGTGATTAAATGGATATTGTCGGCTTGTTACCCACAATGTGAAGAACCCAGAAATGCTGTTTCTGGGTTCTTCAAGCAGAATTGCAATTCTGGGTTCTCAAGAACATCAAATCGAATTTGATTCGATTCTGGTTCTTCAATCCTTCCATGTGTTCTTCAATACAACTAAGGGCATAACTAATTCAATAATATGTTAAAAAAATTAATTAACGTTAAAATTAACGGTTTACTAACGGAATAACATGTGTAACCAATTAGTCACATAGCAAAACCAATTAATCACATTTTGAAACATGTGTAACCATTATGAACATTGGTCAAACATGTGTAACCAATTAAGTAATTAACCCTTAAACATTTAGTCGTCGAAAAATGAAAAAAAAACATACACAATGGCCAAACTCACCCCTTTGGTATCGTTTTTCCAAAACGCTACATTGGGTAGCGTTTTAGCTAAAATGTTAAAACGCTACCGCGGGTAACGTTTTGTAAAAAACATTACATTAGGTAGCGTATGATGTAACAAAACCCTACCTACGGTTAGGGCTGGTTTCAAAAAAATCTGGTTCGACCGAATCGTACTGAACTGAACCTAACTGTACCGGTTCGGTCGAACCGGCTCACAAAACAAACGTTTTTTTTATAAAAAAAAATATGAAACAGTTCAGAAGAGGTACAAAAAACTGATTCAAAACCAGTTAACCGAACCACTTTTTGTACCATTTTAACGTTAAATATACTACTAAACCAGACGAGACCATATTTAACAGACCAGACAGAGTGACTCTTAACCTAATCATCAAATGCGTTGTTGTTCACTTTCAGAATTCAACTGCGGTTGCGGCTCTTCGCCCTTCGGTCTTCGATCAGACTTCCGTCGAAGTCGGTTCTTCCCGTCATCGGCTCATCGGTTGGCTTCGATCCTCTTCAGTTGACATCAGTTCTTCCAATTGTGAATATTTAGTCATGAAAGAAATTGACAGCTAGCTTCTTCTTCCTCCATTTCAGGAACGGCACGCTTAAAAAACCTGTGGGGAGTCTGGAATTTTATGAGTATGCCCATGTCCGTAAGAATAATGGTGCATTTGTTGATGAAGTGACAGCCTTGATAGTGGTAATACTTAAATTTGTTCAAAGTTAACTTTTGCATACACATTTTTTTTTTGTAGAAGATGTATTAAACATCATTCTTAATTGTAGGAACAAGGAAAATCCCTATTAGCGGATCGCACTTCTCATAACCCAGATGAGGATCCACTTATAAGGGAAGAAAATGTATATCATGAGGTTGTAAGTGGAGAAAAATTCGGGCGAATCAAAGGATATGGGCTTGGCGTAACACCGACTATGGTACATAGGTCACAAAAAGCTAGCAAATCTGAAGAAGAGATATAAAGACGTGTACGAGCACGTCTATAGATTGAAAGAGAGAGGGACAAGAAAGAAACTGAGGATAAATTGAAAGAAACTGATGATAAATTGAAGGAACAATCAGATCAAATGACTAGTATGAAGGCACAGATGGGGGATATGTACAAACAGTTTCAACAACAATTACAGGTCATGCAAACCATTCATCAAGATCAGATCGCTAACCTTCAGAGCAATATGAATGGATTTAATTCATTTCAACACTTCATGACAGCTGGTTCCAGCGATTTCACACCAACTAACAATCTTGGTTGTCGTTCCACACTCTTACCAATTGCAAATAACGTAAGTACATATGTTATATTTATCACTTATATCAATACACGCACGCTTTTTTAGTTCACTTGTTAATAGGATATGATTATGTTAACCACACACGCTTGTTTGATGTCTAAATGTGATGCATCTTATATATAGTACTTTGTTGGGATGCTTTTATAGGATGGTCAGACAACTCAACCAAGTGATCAGTCTGCCGAGCATAGAAGTGAAGATGATGATCCAACAGATGATTGAAGATTGATGTTCGAAATTGTTTCTTTAATGCTTTAGGAATTGAATATCGGATTGTAATACTGATTCTGTTTGGTTTATATTTACAGATTTTGGTTTGTAAAATTATTCAGGTTGCAAATTTATGATTATGGGTGTATTAATTTATTTAAATTTTTTATTTTTTAAAAATTCGAATTATTACGGATGGAAATGGTTGAGCCGTCAAAAATAAATTAAAATATAATATAATATAATTTTGACGGCTCAAATTAAATGAGTCGTCCAAAATAATACGAATTAATTTAGACGACTCATTCGTATTGAGCCGTCCTTCTGACGGCTCAATGAAAAACGAGTCGTCATATATAAGACGACTCTTATTATGACGGCTCGTTTTTCATTGATCCGTCTTTCATTAACGGCTCAATAAATGAGATGTTAATGAAACAAATTTGAGATGTTATAAGTGTATTCTCCCGTAGTGGAGGGAACACTTCATCTGCCTTGAATTCTGCATTACGTTCTATTAAGTTTTGATTCTGATTCCTTATGTTCTTCTTCTTCCTCTCCGTAGCTATATTCATTGCTGAGATCTGTGCATTTCGCGTTCAGGAGGTCATTTCTCGAGTCAGGACTCGCTCAGCAAATCACAGACTGCTTAGGTACTTTTTTGAGCTCTCAGATTTCATGTTTAGGTAGTAATTTTGTGAGAATCGCAACTCTTTCTACTTATTTTGTGTGTGTCAAACTGGTTGTCTATGTCCTGGCTGAAGCGTTGATGTGTGTGTTGACTAGACTAGAAGACAATAATCAACTAAGATTTCGATCCAAAATGATAAGCAGCTGCAATGTGTGGATCGTATGAAGGTGTGCTTATTTGGTAGATCAATCTGGTTGATCCTAGGTAATTAAGTTTTCTAATTAGCCTTAATTAACTAGTGGCGACTCTAACTAAAGTGATTTTAGGTCTGACAATTTGCGACTCTACTGGGGACATTTAGAGGGTTCAGACTCATTATGTTCGCTTACATTCTATTAGTTATTATATTATTATTATTAATTATTCTAACTTTTTTGTGTGTGTATACATGTGTTGAGTTTCTTTCCTTTAAATATTTTTATATTTATTTCATGCATGATTTTTCACACACCACTATTAGTAATAGTGTCCCAAATGCCTAAAATCCAAGGCAACTTGGAACCCCGGAGATTTAGTAGGGGAAACGGCCGGAGCTGCTAGGCAGCTGGTACGACTCTAAAAAACTCCACTCGATTTGAAGGTCTTGTGATCCCTATGATGGGGTGAAGAAGCCATTAATCGGGAGCCTATCAGTGGAACCCTCCCTTAGAACAAAGCAACACTATTGTCTTTGCATTTTTTATTATATGTCCCTTAAATCTGTTTATTACATATCATATGTGCAATTTGTATATTTCATTGTAATTGTGAAAAGTGATCAGGTAACTCTAAAAGTCTTTCGCAATGATTATTTTTTTTATGCATACCTCACATGAATTACTTGTTTTTTTCTTAAAAAAATTATAATAACATTCACCATTTTCTAAGATTTTTCATGCCCATTTCATAATATTTGGCAATTTTTTTAAATAAAACTCAATGTGAGTTTACGTTTTAAAAGATAATATGATTTTTGAGTGTGATTATAATGGTCTAACCAAGTGGGCTCCAATAAAGGTTTTTTATTTTAAAAATCAAGATTTTATATAAACCTTTGTTTGACCAAGAATGAGCATTTAATGAATTTGACAATCAATATGATAATGAAAATATCTTAGATCATACATTTTTTTACATTTCTTCCTTAAAAACAATTAAATTTTAAGAGTGAAGTGAATGACATTCAAGTTTTTTTAATATATATAAAATAATTCATCCATTACATATTTTCGTACTAATTTTCGTATGTGGTATTGCAGGGTACCTTTGACAAAATTTTGATCTTGTAAAAAATATATTATCTCAAGTGCATGGAGCATGAAAATAAGAATACACAACAGATCCAACTGCATGATAAAAGACTGAATCAACTCGAGATTTCCAATGCCCATATGCGTGAAGTGGTGATCAACTCATTCTCAAAGGTTGAGAGTCTCTTTACTCTTTTTAAGGCTCCCGCAACCATCTCGACCATAACACCAGGTGTGCAAACTGTGAACCCAGAACCATTCCCGTCCACCACATGGGTGTTTCAAAACCAATCAAGGTCTCATGTTGACGATGAGTTTAATCTAGTAAGTGATAATCGATGTGCACCTATATTAATTCAAGCTCCTTTAAAAATCGAGTATGAACGACGTTTAAAGAATATTGAGAAAAAGATGCATTCATTTCAAGATTTAAAACAATATGGAGACATTAACTACCCCAACTTTAGCTTCATTCCTGATATGTCAAGACCTGAAAAGTTTAAGATTCCTGATTTCGAAAAATATGACGGAAATGGAAACCCCATCATCCACCTCAGGATCTACCTAGCAAATATCACTACAAGCACCACAAAAAATTCTTAATACATACTTTCCAAGAAAGTTTAGTGAGAGTCGCTCTTGTATGGTTTGTCAATCTGAAAGATAGTGATATTTCGACTTGGGAAGATATGGTCACTGCCTTTGTCCATCACTACAAATTTAATCTTGACGCAACTCCTACTCGCCTAGACCTCCAGAGTATGGAGATGAAAGAAGGACAATCATTCAGGAGCTACATGTAATCATGGAGATTAAAAGCCACCACAGTTAAACCATCACTAGAGGATACTGAAACAGCGTCAATGTTCATTAATACTCTTAAAGGCACTTTTTACTCACAATTGTTGGGGCATGTCTCTACCAGCTTTGCTGATATAGTCAAAGTCGGAGAAATGGTAGAACATGGAATTAAATTGGGAAAGATTGAAGATCTCCACAAAGATTTCCAAGGCAAAGATGCTAGCGAAGGAACCCTTGAATTATGTGAAGAGGACCTAAGTGATGTTATTGATTACTCACCATAGGATTCTCCATTTGGGGCACTCGAATAATTTTGTCTCAAAAGTCCAATTGTCAATTTGAAGAGACTATCTTAATTTGATATATGTAATTTATTGAATAAAGTAACAACAAATATGAAAATAATAATAATTTCTCGAAAATATTAGGGAATGAGGGGCATGATTGAAAACCCGCAGGGGCAGTCATGACAATATGTGAAAACATTGTTGGACTAAAAACTGTTAGAGGTTGTCCAAACAAAACTTATGAGTAACAAAAAGAAGCAAAGTGTCACTCTGCTCACATTCATGATAACAGTAATAAAACAATTCACAATGTATTTGAGCTACCCTAACATACTTCAATCGAGGGAGTCCTTTTATATACCTTTATCTTATTCATTATTTTCTTTTTGTCAAAAAACAATGTACGAGCCTCAGCCACCCTGTAACTGGCTACATGTAAATAGAGTTGTGTTTCCCGAAGTGCAAAAAATGTATGGGTCACAGCCACCATTCAATTGGCTATATATAAGATAATGCAAAGAGATTACAAATTTGTAGGGGTCACAACCACCCTTATATTGGCTACAAATAAAAATAGTGTTCCTTTGAGATAGGAAATTTATATGGGTCACAACCAACCAATTGGCTAGATATGAGAGAGTGTTTCCGCAAAATGAATATTCAGATAGGGGTCACAGTCACCCGTAAATCGGCTACTTATATGAGAATGTCATTATGAAGTGAGGATCGAGAGGGATCACAGTCACCCGTAAATCGGCTACTTACATGAGACTGTCATTATAAGGTGAGAATCGAGAAGGGTCGCAGCCACCCGTAAATTGGCTACTTACATGAGAATGTCAGTATGAAGTGAGAATTAAGAGAGCTCACAGCTCCCGTAAATAGGCTACTAACATGAGAGTGTCATTAAGAAGTGAGAATTGAGAGGGGTCACAACCACCCGTAAATCAACTACTTACATGAGAGTGTCATTAAGAAGTAATAATTGAGAGGGGTCACAACCACCCATAAATCGGCTACTTACATGAGAATGTCATTATGAAGTGAGAATCGAGAGGGGCCACAGCCACCCGTAAATTGGCTAATTAGATGAGAGTGTCATTATAAGGTAAAAATCGAGAAGGGTCGTAGCCACCTGTAAATTGGCTACTTACAGGAGAGTGTCATTATGAGGCGAGAATTGAGAGGGGTCACAATCACCCGTAAGCCGGCTACCTTCATTAGAGGGTCTCCACGAGGTAAGAACTAAGAGAAGTTACTACCCAAAAATATAAGTATTTCCATGAAGGGGGATAAGGGTCACAGTAACCCTCTAATTGACTACCAATAAATAGACTCTTCTCAAGATGGAAAAATCACAAGGGCCACAACCACCCACAATTGGCTACAAAATAATGAGCGTTTTTCTAGGTTGAAAACTCGAAATGGTGACCCGAAATATTTAGAGAGGCATGATTCTAAACTTGAAAATCACAATCATGGCAAAAGGTGATAAAAATCCCGATGAGCTGAAAACCTTTAGAGGTGGTCCATGCAAAAATAGGAAAATTGAGAGGCACGATCAGAAAAATCTCGCAAAGATTACTGTGGCAAAACGATAGGACAAAGAGATAAAAAAAAATCTCGCTAGGTTGTAGCACAATGTGCATCCTAGGCAAAAGTTAGGAAAAACATTTCAGATCATCATCTAGGTGTTAAATTTGCTTCCAAGGTTATGCTATCCCAAATATGTTTCCATTAGCTCAACGTTGTCCCAAATATGTTTAGGGTTAATTACCTCAACCGTTACTTATGTTTGACCCATGTGATTAAAAGGTTACTCATCTTTTTTTTTGTAGCTGAAACGTTACTTAAGTTTGAAGATGTGACTGAAAGGTTACTCCGTGAACTTTCCGTCAAATCTGACCGTCAAAGTGTCACGTGCAAGTCACGTGACCTAATTTAAAGACGATTCTACCCCCCTTTTATGTTTATGAATTATGAAGTAGTAACGGTTAGGTAACAAAATGTCCAAACTAAAGTAACCGTTTAATAACATTTAGAAGAAGATAAAACATCATTTAACAACTTCTCCACAAACATAATTCACCACATTTGCAACCATTTCATTTTATTTTCTTCTTAATATCTGATTCTGTTTGATGAAAATCCAGTTAAATAAACATCAAGTAGCATCAAACGAATTTATAATACATACAACAATTTCTATTTTCTATATTTTCTCACTATCACTATTCCTATTCGTATCTGTCAAGACAATATTTTCATATTCGATTGACACCTCAACTTGATCATTCTTCTCTTATGTTCCAGTAACTCCTTCAATCGTGTCATCTACTGGAAGGATGTGCACTCGCTTTCCGTATTTGACATCAGCACACTGATGCACAGAAACAACATCTCCCAGTCTAACCCTCAGGTTCGATCTCACAACCATCAGCAAGAGCAATGCAAATAGTATCTTTCCTTTTCTTTCCCTATAAAATCATCAAATATAGTTACGTTCTTTCCCTATAAAATCAAAGCTTTGTCCTTTGCTACACACTAAACAGACCTGTGAGATCGACTGCTTCGGTTGTTGAGAGTCGTGGAGCTGACAAAGCGGTTTAATTCACCATCATAGATTGCCATCAATATTTTCTTTTGCTCCCACCATAGAATCAGCTAGCAACTTAACTATAGGTAGAGTATTGTAACCCCAGCACCATACCGATCCATCATCTGCCAAATCACAAACACGAATCCATATTTATTTACTAACACAAGCCCTTTGTGGATTTATCATCAAAGAGAATAAGTTTAAGATCAAAGTGACCTGCAACTGCAAGACTATGGTATGCTCCTGCAGCAACTCCCACAAACTTGACCTTATTTTCCTCTGCAAAACCAAAATCTATTCGAACTTGACCTTATTTGTCAAAGTAGTCACCTTTACAATCTAGACTAGACCCCTACCGACCCATATCGGTTCTTGATAACTAGGATCTCGTCTCGAAAGAAAAATATGACATGAACCACATTTGACTCCTAACTAGATCCAAACACGAACCTGACAGGATGGAATTTAGTATTCACAATGTCAGTAATCGAAGAACCAGTCATTATCTATGGCATAGCAAGAGCATTGCTGTCAAAGTAGCATAGTCCTATGACTTGACGACTAGTAGGTGCAATGTGGTTGAAGAACATTCAAAATCAAAAGGCAAATCTGAAACACGTTACCTTGGTAACCCAGAATTGCAGAGTTGGTTTTCCTGGAAAGTACTAAGGAAATTTAGTACCAAACATAACCTTGTCCTATTTGATTCTTGAATTGAAGCAACTCTGGTTCCAAGATATGGAGTTATTATGCATCAGACATACCATTGAGACCTTCTATTCTATGTTTAACATATAATAATATGATTTCTATAACAAATCCTTAACTACCCAGAACTAAAACCCGACTTTGATTTGAAGCAATTCTGGTTCCAAAGATACAAATCTGGTTCAATTATGCATTTGGCAACATCTTATTACCAGTGTGGTATAATGTTCTGCAAAAGTTACTATTTTTGATCGAAATCTGAGAGGCTGGGATACAGTATAAACCAAACCCCGATACTGAAGAACTGATTTTCCTTAATCTCCTTCTGAGTCTAGTAAAAGAAACTAAGCCATTCACATCAACATAGGAGAGAATATTAACATTTGGAAAAATCACCATCACAACCCAAAATCACCATCACAACCCGACTCTGATTTGCAATTCTAGTTCCAAAGTTACAAATTTGATTCAATTATGCATATTTTGCAACATCTTAAGCAAGAACATTACCATTGAAGTACTATGGCCTGCAAATGTTACCACTTTGATCCAAACCTGAGAAATATTATCAACAAACCTTAATACCGAAGGACCCATTTTCCTCAAATTCGTTAATCTAGGACCAAGCTAAGTGACCAACATCGAAATAGAAAGGAATATTTGCAATTTAGCGAATGAAATCGCCTCAAGTCACCAAATTTACACACTTGTGGTCCATTCTTTCAGGATCCAGACTCATGCAAATGCATTACACAGGTTAAATTGTACAGAAAACCAATTATCACCATAAACATAAAGTTTCAGCAGAGGAAAACCCAATTTCTGAATGAATCAATTACCGGAAAGAGCGAGCGTGTGAGCTTCGCCGGCGGCGATGGCGATAACCTTGCGAGAGAGGTTGGTCGAAGCCGCAAGTGGTTTTGGTACTTGCAATTCCATTGTTTCTCTGACTAACAATCTAGGGAGAGAGGAGACTCCATGGATGTACAACAATCTAGGGAGACTCCGTCGGAAGGGGTCCGACCACCGCCATTTCCTGTCCAGACCGAGGCAGTCGCCATTTCCGTTCCAGCTTCTTCTCCAGACCTAAGAACAACCTCTCTTTAGTAGACAAAGCTGTGTTTAGGGTAGTTTAGGAACTTCAAATTACAAGTTAATCACGTGACAAGCACGTGTCACTACTTAACAGGAAGAAATAACGACAGTTAGGTGATAGTAACGGTTCAGTCACATGTGTCAACTTAAGTAACGGTTGAGCTCAAGTTTGAACGGTTCAGTCACATTGTCAAACATAAGTAACGGTTGAGGTAATTAACCCATATGTTTATTACAGGATATCCTTACACAAACGACGCAACGCTGTCCCAGATATTCCTGCCATCATAGACGTATTCCTCGTGTCCAAAGCTGCGCTGTCACAGATACGCTAGCCTTTGGCTCACTTTTGTTGATCAGTTGTAGCTCCGCGTTGTCCCAGATATGCTCGCTATTAGTTATCGTCTTCAGAAAATGCAGCGCTGTCCCAGATATGCTAGTCGTCTTGCCATCACATGCATAACCTCGCTTCCAAAGTCACGCTGTCTCAGATATGTTAATCTTTGGCTTGCTCCAGTTGGTCTTGAGTAACTCCACGCTATCCCAAATATGCTTGCTACTGATTATCATCCTCCAAAAGGCGCAATGTTGTCTCAGATATGCTAGTCGTGAAACCATCCCAGACGTTTCAGTTTCCCAAAGTTGTATTGTCCTTGATATGATATTCTTTGTCTCGATCATGTTGAAGACGGAATGATGTCCCAGATATGCAGTCTTCAACCATATTCATTGGCGCAACGCTATCCCAGATATGCTAGTCGCCACATCATAAGCATGTCAACTGATTTAGAAACTTTCTAGCCCAAAATTAATGTCACCTTATCTTTGGACAAGCAGTCCTCAAATATGTTCTCCATGTGCATGTCCAAAGAGGGGCAAACTGTAGGCACTCGATTTTGACCTAGATGTGACACGTTTAGGATAGCGATACGTGGCGCGCCATTATGAAGATTCCAGATATGGCGAGTTACGAAGTTTCCAAAAACAGGTTTCGTGCAAATTTAGTATATTAATATATAGGGAATATTGTGAAATATTTAGAGAATATTTCATGAATATTTTATATTGTATTGCATATACACTTCCTAGTTTAGAAAACTTCAGGAACGTCTATAAATAAGAGTATTATGCATTGTGTAAAAGGAGGGGGAACATAAATAAAAGAAAAAGAAAAGAAAAGAAAAAGCTCTCTCGATCGATTTCATTACACCATTGCTCCAAGAAGTTCCCCATGTATATGATTCTTGTTTATTTATGCATAAAATAACTCTCTATATATTTTAGGTTAAGTTTATATTTATATATATATATATATATATCAATGTTTAGTTATTTATTTACATTGTTTAACTTATTGTCTTATATTTTCTTTAACATTTAATTAATTTATATTTTTATTATTAAGATATTAAATTGTTAAAATATTAGTTATTGTACTATTACCTTTTATATATATACATATGCTTGTGTATTTTTTTTATAGTTTGATCCTAACTCATAGAGAATTTAAATTTCTTATAATCAAAATATTTTTATTTCGTAAATATCTTTTAAAAATGATAAATTAAGCGAATAAAGTACTGAAAGGGCGGAATTTCAACTAAATTTTTATTCTGTAACAGAATCCCCGAACTCTAATCTCTGAACGTAGATCGTTTTAAAATCCTAGGTTTTTAATTTAATTATTTTGCTAGGTAATCAAGGTTTCTAGTTAGCCTTAATTAACTAGTGGCGACTCTAATTTTTTATATTCAAATATCATCTTTAAGTCGGATTTTAAGTCCGACAATTATATTTGTTGTGTTGATTTACACTTTAAAAATAGCTTAAAATGTTGTGAATATTAGTCTATCGGATATCATATGTGAATATCATAGAACTGATTCTGCAGATCAGTACCTAACTGATCTGCAAAATCAGCTATGCAGATCAGTCTCGGGCAGATCAGTCTAGGACTGATCTGCATTCTACAAATAAATTGTGTATCATCAATTATGGACTGATTGAGTGAGTGGTGGCTTGGTGCAGATTGGTGGCTTGGCTGAAAGATTGGTGCAGATTTATGCATTTGGATGCTGCAGTTATGTATTATGTTTGTCACGTGTATTATCAATTATGGTTAGACTGTTAAGTGTAATATCATGTTTGTCACTATTAGTCTGTTAGTATTATGGAACCTCAGTTGACAATTATGCATTATGGTATTGGACCATTGGTTATAGTCATGGATATTGGATGTTGCTTGCTGCATAATGGTGTTGGTTGTGGCCCAGCCCTTGGACCGGTCTGACTCAACCTGGGTCGGTTTAGGATTAAACCGACCCAATTTTCTTATGAATGGTAAATGATGAAGGAAGTAATATATTAGGAAATATGATTGTTGGTATAATATATTAGGAAATATTACTGTTGATATAATATATCAGGAAATATTTTCTTAATATTCTTCACAATATTGCAAAATATACGTGAAATATTGTTACTATCTTTTTATATCAAGAGGATATTATCAATATATTTCCTAATAATATATTTCCTAATAATATATTTCCTAATGATATATTTCCTAATGAAATATTTCCTAATAATATATTTCCTAATAATATATTTCTAATGGAGTGTTTCCTATTGTAATATAGTTGTTGGTATTTTTGATTTCAAGGAGTACCATGAACCCTATAAATAGGGTTGGATCTTCTCAATTTAAAACAATCTCATACACTTCCGAAAATTACCAACGGATATATTGCTCAAGAGTTAAGTCAGATCCGAGTTTCCAGTTGTGTTCGAATTTTCGTCGAAGTCCGAGTTCAGGTATTGTTCAGTTCGGTTAAGGGAAACACCGTGTTTGTTTCGCCTTGACGACACTGTTTTATCCTGGGAGTTAATCGTCCTAATTTTCCTCTTACACTAACCATTTACGGTGAGGGGGGCGAAATTGCCTTAAGGAGACCGTTTTGATACGGGACTCAGTAATTTTCTGCAAAATCCAATTTTTTGGGCAATTTCGTCATTTCGTCAATTTGCATGTCATTCAATAATTTCATGTAATTTTTAATTTCGAAAATTATTATTTAATTCTCCTAAATATTACTAACAATATTAAGGCAATTTTCTGTGTTTTAGTAATTTCAGGAGACAAAGAACCGACTCGGATCATTAATTTGTGTAATCTGAAATAATAATTTTCGGTAAAATAATTCAGCATTTTTTGTTTCAGAATTATGGATGCAATCAACAATGAGTTTGATATCAGTGCTGGAGCAATGGCTCAGACTGAAGTCCCTAATGCGTCGTCGAACGCGCCCGTCGTTGCGCCGACTGGGGGGATAACCATGACTCGTCCGGCTGGACTTGTGCATGCTGAGAAGCCCGAGAAATTTGACGACATCAACTTGTCTGCGGTGGTGTCTGAGGTGAGCATGGCTGATTCTAACCCCCGAGAGTGGTGGGTTGACACAGGTGCCACCAAGCATGTCTGTTCGGACAAAGGAATATTCTTCAATTTTGAAGAAGTTGATTCTGGGGAGAGCTTGTACATGGGCAAAGGAAGCGTCATTTTGAAGATGACTTCCGGGAAAGATCTGACATTGAAGAATATGTTGTATGTGCCAGACATTCATATTCGCAGGAACCTGGTGTCAGGATCTCTCCTCAACAAGCATGGCTTCCGTCTTGTATTTGAGTCGGACAAATTTGTACTCACAAAAAATGGGATGTATGTGGGTAAGGGTTATGAATGTGGGGGGATGTTCAAACTCAATGTAATGGCTATTAAGCCTAAGACAAACAAGAATAAAATTGTATCTTCCGCTTACGTGATTGAGTCGCCTAATCTTTGGCATGGTAGATTAGGACATGTTAATTATGATACCTTGCGAATGTTAATTAACATGAATCACATCCCTACACTTCAAATTGATCTCAAACATAAGTGTCAAATATGTGTTGAGGCTAAATTAACCAGGTCATCCTTTCATTCAGTTGAAAGGAATACAAAACATCTTGATTTAATACATAGAGACGTTTGTGATTTAAAGTTTGTCCAAACGAGAGGCGGAAATAAGTAATTTATCACTTTTGTGGATGATAGTACTAAATATTGCTATGTATACTTGTTGAAGAGTAAAGATGAAGCTATAGAAAAGTTCATGCTTTATAAACAAGAAGTTGAAAATCAACTTAACAAGAAAATCAAGATGTTGCGTAGTGATAGAGGTGGTGAGTATGATGCTCCATTTGGTGAGTTGTGTGCTAAACACGGAATCATACATGAGGTCACCGCTCCCTATTCACCCCAATCAAACGGAGTGGCGGAAAGGAAAAATTGAACATTGAAAGATATGATGAATTCAATGTTGATAAGTTCTGGGTTACCTCAGAACATGTGGGGGAAACTATTTTAAGTAGCAATTACCTTTTAAATAAGGTACCCCGAAAGAAAGAAGAGAAAACACCTTCTGAATTATGGAAAGGTAGAAGACCTTCGTTCAATCACCTCCGAGTGTGGGGGTGTCTTGCTAAAGTGATGGTGCCTCCTCCTAAAAAGGTTAGGATTTGACCAAAAACTGTTGATTGCATCTTCATAGGATATGCTCAAAATAGTAATGCTTATCGGTTTCTTATGCATGATTCGAAGATTTCGGATATACGTAAAGATACGATAATGGAATCAAGAAACGCATATTTCTTTGAAGAAGTATTTCCGGCTAAATCTAGGGGGAATGCAAGTTCGTCGAAACGAACTTATGAGACTATTGAAAATAATGGTCTAGACCTAGAAAATGTTGAGGTAGAACCTAGGAAAAGTAAACGAGTTCGGGTAGAAAAATCTTTTGGTCCAAAGTTTTTCACCTATATGCTTGAAGCGAAACCTCAAACATTTCAAGAAGCCGTAAATTCTTCAGAATGACCTCTATGGAAAGAGGCAATCAATAGTGAAATTGAGTCCATCTTGCAAAATCACACGTGGGAACTAGTGGATCTTCCTCCTGGATCCAAGCCACTAGATTACAAGTGGATTTTCGAAAGGAAAATAAAAACAGATGGATCAATTGATAAATATAAGGCTAGACTTGTAATTAAGGGTTACAAGCAAAGAGAAGGTCTTGATTATTTTGACACATATTCTCCGGTCACGAGAATAACTTCCATAAGAATGATGCTCGCAATAGCGGCATTGCGAAATTTGGAAATACATCAAATGGATGTAAAAACAGCTTTCTTAAATGGAGATTTAGAGGAAGAAATCTACATGGAACAACCTGAGGGTTTTGTTGCGCCAGGGCAAGAAAAGAAAGTCTGTAAACTTGTTAAATCACTGTACGGTCTGAAACAGGCACCGAAACAGTGGCATCAGAAATTTGACAATGTAATCCTGGAAAAAGGATTTAAAATAAATTAACGTGACAAATGCATCTACGTGAAAGATACAAATGAACGTTATGTCATTTTGTGTCTTTATGTTGATGACATGCTTATCGTTGGAAGTAACGATAAGATGATTCAATCCACGAAGGATATGTTGAATTCGAGATTTGACATGAAAGACATGGGCCTTCCTGATGTAATTCTTGGAATTAAAATTAATCGGACATCAGAAGGAATTGCTCTAAGTCAATCTCATTATATCGATAAGATATTACAGAAATTCAACAAGGATGATAAAAAGGATGTCTGCACTCCAAAAGATCCAAATAAGTATTTCTCAAGAAATACAGGAGAAAACGTCCTTCAAGTTGAGTACGCTAGGGTTATTGGTAGTGTCATGTACTTGATGACGTGTACTAGACCTGATATATCACACATTGTTAGCGTGTTGAGTAGATATACGAGTAATCCAAGTACTGATCATTGGGATGGAATCAAAAGATTACTTAGGTACTTGAGATATACTCGTAGTTATAGGCTGCATTATACAAGATATCCAACGGTTATAGAAGGATATAGTGATGCTAATTGGATATCAGCATCAAGATACTCGAACTCCACAAGTGGATTCGTGTTTACCCTAGGGGGTGCAGTCATATCGTGGAAATCCTCTAAGCAAACAGTTATAGCCAGATCCACCATGGAATCTGAGTTTATAGCACTTGATAAATGTGCTGAAGAAGCTGAATGGCTACACCATTTTCTTGAGGATATTCCTAGGTGGCCAAGACTAGTGTCTGTAATAAGCATATATTGCGATAGTCAATCTGCAATTGGCAGGGCACAAAGTCATATGTATAATGGTAAGTCTAAACATATTTGTCGTAGACATAAATCCATTAGACAATTGCTCTTGACAGGAATTATCACAATTGATTATGACAAATCGAAGGATAATATAGCGGATCTGTTAACCAAAGGGTTAAATAAAGAGCAAGTTGGCCAATCATCGAGAGAAATGGGACTAAAGCCCGTGTAGTAAACACTTTTGAGCAGGAAAACCCAACCTAGTTGACTGGAGATCCCAAGATCGGGGTTCAAAGGGACAACCTAATCACAAGAGTGAGGTTAGATCACTGTGGGGGATTTTAACCCCGAGTCCATTCCTATGATGAGAAATAGTTACGACAGTGGATGAGGTTAAGCAAGTGTTTTTAATGATTCAGAAATATAGAGTGTTGGAGTAACACTTGAGATGATGAATCACCTATGCAAGTGAGAAGAGGGGTCGCTTCGAAAGGAATTGTTGATTGCACAATTCATAGAAACGCTTGCAGAACCAGGCAATGCCCATGGCCAGAACGGGCATGAATGCGTGAACTGAACAATACTAGGAATATACTTGTGTGAGTTATATTATCATTTACACCAACGGCAGACAGTTCAAGGACATCGCGTCTACTGACTAGCCAGTAAAGTCGATGTAATTTCACGAGGGAAGGTTCAAAGGGTAACACCTACCTATCCTATTCTGAATCTAGCTAGATCGTCTAGGAGTTCTCTCATTTCTCCATTCATGTGGGGGATTGTTGGTTGTGGGCCTGTGGCCCAGCCCTTGGACCGGTTTGATTCAACCTGGGTCGGTTTAGGATTAAACCGACCCAATTTTTTTATGAATGGTAAATGAGGAAGGAAGTAATATATTATGAAATATGATTGTTGGTATAATATATTAGGAAATATTACTGTTGATATAATATATCAGGAAATATTTTCTTAATATTCTTCACGATATTGCAAAATATACGTGAAATATTGTTACTATCTTTTTATATCAAGAGGATATTATCAATATATTTCCTAATGATATATTTCCTAATAATATATTTCCTAATCATATATTTCTAATGGAGTGTTTCCTATTGTAATATAGTTGTTGGTATTTTTGATTTCAAGGAGTACCGTGAACCCTATAAATAGGGTTGGTTCTTCTCAATTAAAAACAATCTCATACACTTCCGAAAATTACCAACAGATATATTGCTCAAGAGTTAAGTCACATCCGAGTTTCCAGTTGTGTTCGAATTTTCGTCGAAGTCCGAGTTCAAGTATTGTTCAGTTCGGTTAAGGGAAACACCGTGTTTGTTTCGCATTGACGACACTGTTTTATCCTTAGAGTTAATCGTCCAAATTTTTCTCTTACACGAACCATTTACGGTGAGAGGGGCGAAATTGCCTTAAGGAGACCGTTTTGATACGGGACTCAGTAATGTTTTGCAAAATCCCATTTTTTTGGGCAATTTCGTCATTTCGTCAATTTGCATGTCATTCAATAATTTCATGTAATTTTTAATTTCGAAAATTATTATTTAATTCTCCTAAATATTACTAACAAATGGAACCTCAGGTGGTATTATTTTTATATGTATGAAGTGGTTCGGCCAAATCGGTACGTTAAATCGACTAAAATCTGGAGCTATAAACCGTACCGATTTTAAAATGTGGTAAAGGTTCGACCCTGAACCGGTTCATGCTCAACCCTAACTACGGTAACGCTTATATACAGATTTTTAAATATTTTTTGAGTATACATACTTTTTCAATTTTTTATTTTTGCAAAGTGCCTACTTTTTAAAAAAAACTCAAAAAAGTCCTAACTTATTGTTATCCTATTCCTTTCTATTTCTTCTACAGACAAATTAAAGCTCGTTCCTTTTGCAGATAATTTGAAGCAGACCAAAGGCAAGCAAGACAGATGAAAATAACAATACACATAATCATCGGGAACGATGTCTCTTTCGACCATCGCCATATGTATTATGTATGTATATATTATATAACTAAAAGAGACTGTGAGTAGTAGTTCTCTTGTGCCGACACAAGACCAAGTGTGATCTTAGCTCGAAAACAGAAAGTTGGTTACATAAATAAAAACCTGTCATCGATCAGTTGATTCTAGACAATGTCATATATTAAAGTTGTATATATGGCAGAGAATTGTCGCCCTTATTGCGCTTGTATTTGAAAATGGAGTACGACTCGCGCGGCAGGGGAGGTGTATACAAGGTAGCTCTGCATGCATATGCTTCAACAGATCACGAATTGGAGGAATACGTATCGACGGAATTAATAGATTGAATTTTCTCAATTATATGTATCGAAAAATAAAATAAAAAATTCAAAGTGTTGAAATCAAGAATATTTTATATATCCTTCAGTACTAATTTATTATCTTTAAACTTGATATTAGTATTATGATTGGTCAAAAAGGATGGACCAGTTCATGTTTGCAAATGACTTTGACTATGCTACAGATGTTGGCCCACGAGACCCAATTAATTCTTCACGGGAACGGTTAATTAGTTTGAATTATATATACCGTGATTAGATTGCAAACTAAATCAAGATCCAACCACTTTATTCTTTAAGATTTTCTTTTGACTTTGGGTTAATTAATTAATATATAGAACTCGTGACTGTATTAAGACTAAATGATTATATATATAAATTCATGTACGTGGTTGAGCAAGATCAACCAACATTACTAAAAGCAATCTATAATATATGTATGATGTTTTTTTTATTATTATTATAATTGTATGTACTTTGTAACGACGATATACCGAGAATGTTGTTGGGACATGATTAGTCCGCGGACTACGACACGACCGTCTCATGCTGCACTGCATTAGGATTGATCTACTAAAGGAAGGAGGGGCCTGCATGCCTCTTGTCGGCCACTGCAATTCTTCTTTTAATTTGTTGATCCTCCGCACATAATATTTACGCATCTATTTCCTTATCATTTGATTTTGCTAATTAGTCTTTTTTGTCTCAAAATAATCACAAACTTTATTCAATATTAATCATCGTTAATTCAAGATTACAGTCCAATAATAACGACGAAGACGATGGGGTTGTTAAGCATATGTATATTAAAGGTGAATTATTATATTTTTCATTCAGATTATTTATTTTAAGTACTTAATTTTCTGTGTAGGGTAAGATGAACGTATACACAAATTTTACTATAAAAAGGCTGCAGTTTCATATGCAAATTAAAGTTAAGTCGCTAGAATACACACACAAACAGATGTTTTTTCATGGAGAAAGAGAAACCCTAACTATAATAAAGTAAATTAAAAAAAAAAAATTGGTTGCCCTATCCAGACACAAAGAGACTGAGGCCTCTGTTCTGTTCTATAAATAGAAGAGCTCCACCCTTCCTTCTCTTCCACCTCTCGACAAACAACAACACACTTACTTATAATAAAATCGATCGACAAGATATTATTATTATTATTATATCAGTTTTTTCGTGGGTTCGTAATACTTAAGGATTTGCAGTGTTGTATGCATGGCTTCAAAGGGGAACAACGTCGTCGTCTCGAATATCAAGCTCGAGAAGCTTCTCAGCATGAAAGGCGGCAATGGAGAGGATAGCTATGCCAATAACTCACAAGCACAGGTTACACTTTATTATTATTATTATTAACTTATCTTCTTCTTTTTATTAGTTCATTCATATATATTGGCAAAAAATAAAGACACTTTCTGGTGTCATTCATAGAGGAAAATATCAGTGTAGAATCTACCACTTGGATTATATTATTTTTGCAAGATTGTTTAATATCTGAATATTATTATATATATCATTTGGATATTTGTTTTTTATAAATTAAACATACACAATAATAATGATTATGTATGTAGGCTAAGCATGCACGATCGATGCTTCACCTTCTGAAGGAAACCCTAGACAGGGTGCAGCTGACCTCGCCAGAGAGGCCTTTCTCCGTGGTGGATCTCGGGTGTTCTTCTGGCAATAATACCTTCTACATCATGGACGTCATGGTGAAGCACATCGCCAAGCGCTACGAGGCCCTCGGCCAAGAGCCGCCGGAGTTCTCAGCCTTCTTCTCTGACCTTCCCAGCAACGACTTCAACACACTCTTCCAACTCCTTCCCCCACATGGCGGCAGCGGCAGCATGGAGGAGTGTCTCGCCGCTGATAATCATCGGAATTATTTCGCTGCAGGCGTCCCTGGATCGTTCTACCGGAGACTGTTTCCGGCAAAGTCCATCGATCTCTTCCATTCCGCTTTTTCCTTACACTGGCTCTCACAGGTAAGATTTAATCAATTATTTATTAACTAACTCAACCAACTTTTATCAGTACATTACCTTTCGTAACTTGTAATATATAAATATACTTTTTTTTTTAATTATATCTAATAATTCATTGGATTCCCCTAGCTAATTCCTTCGTGTGTATGCGTAGGTGCCTGAGAGTGTTACAGACAAGAATTCTCCGTGTTATAACCGTGGTAAGGTGTTCATCCATGGCGCGGATGAGATGACAGCTAATGCATACAGGAAGCAGTTTCAGACGGACCTTGCGGGGTTCTTGAGGTCCAGGGCGGTGGAGATGAAGAGAGGTGGGTCCATGTTCCTAGTGTGCCTGGGGAAGGCATCCGTGGACCCTACCGACCAAGGAGGAGCTGGTCGACTCTTTGGAACCCACTTTCAAGATGCTTGGGATGATCTGGTTCAAGAGGTAATTTTTCAGTTATCCCATTTGATAATCACATTTACTACGACTGATTACATAAACAACACACATGATGCTTTTTTCAAACCTAGCACTTGCCAGACAAAAAGCCATCTCATTTCGACCTACGGATGTACCAAAGTTGATATATAGATATTTGACTTATAAAAACTGAACTTAACCTTCTAAACTGAAAGTTTTAACTCCATTAACTTATTTATATTATAATAATTTAATTATTTACATATGCTCTATTTTTAATTATATATATAATTTAAATATTAACATTATTTATCGTATAATTTTTAAGAAAAATAAAAAGGTTCAAGTAAAAAATTTAACTATATATTTATTTATAAAATTAAATTAACTACATAAAATTATTCAATTATAGTATAAAAAAAGTATGAAAATAGTTCAATATATGTTTGCACAAAATGGTTGAACATGTTTGAAGTTACTTATCTGTTAAAAAATTCCGTTAAATATTTTTCATATTTGCAAAATTAATCGAATATTTTTTTAAATGTTACAACTAAAACGTATAAACTTATACTAATATTATAAATAAATTATGACTCGATTCGACACCCAATCGGAGGTACTCTAGTCTGGGTTCAGACTCAGATCATAGGACCCTCGATTGTCAATTGAAATCTCAATCGGTTTGGACCGATCGATGCTTCAATTGAGTTTCAATCGGAGGTTCTTTAGTTTGAGTCTGAACCCAGACCAGATCGTCCAACCTTGGATCATAAATATAACTACAGTTGGTTCGAAAATCAGCCGAATCTTTTGAGTCGTCTAATTAACTGGAATAGGACTCCGTTTTGCATTTTTTTAATCTCATACAAAACTTTCTTTAGGCCTGCAAAATTGTGTCTCTACTAATAAATAAGGGATTGTTAAAATTTATTGTTTCATGAAAAATCATTAAAATAATATATATTTTTTCAAACAAATAAAATAATTATTGTGTTTGTATTTATTATTTTATTTTTTAGGGATTAATTAGCGAAGAGAAGCGCGATAGTTTTAACATCCCTGTGTATGCACCAAGTCTAGAAGAATTTGGTGATGTGGTTGCGTGTGATGGTTCCTTTTCTATCGCCAAGCTTGAGCTTTTCAAGGGAGGTAGCCCACTTGTGGTTAACCATCCTGATGATGCATCTGAAGTGGGTCAAGCCTTCGCCAATAGCTGTAGGAGTGTATCAGGAGTTCTGGTGGATGCTCAGATTGGGGATCAACTAAGTGAGGAGCTCTTCCGACGAGTGGAGCACCGAGCTGCTAGACGAGCCAAGGAGCTACTCGAGCAGTTACAGTTCTTTCATATTGTGGCTTCTCTATCACTTGATTAACTAATTAATGAGATTCGATTATATATTTAATTAACACGAAACTATTGCATTATGTAACCTACAATGAACTCTTATACATATATATAAATATATATATGTCCTTCATATAAATTATAAACAATAAGTACAAGTAATAATGTAGTAATATTTTAGAAAAAGGAAATTATAATGTAGGCATTGCCTTCGGCTAGCCCATTCATCCATGTTCACTATGACTGACAAATCGTATTGGATATGCATGGTATCATGTATGTTAATAAATTTGTCGTGTTAGATTTACCAAATATAGGTATGCGGAATAAATTTATTGTCATGTGTGTCTTATCATATATGTGAGATGCTTAAATAAATATTACAATAATGAGTTTTTCATAGTTAGAATTATGAAATCATGTGTTAAGTTCTTAATGTTGAATTGACAATTTTTCAAAATGAAACAACTAGACTGCCTTTTAAAAGCTATTAGTATTAAAAAAAATTGTTGAAAGAAGTACTTAAAAATCAAATTACCATACAATTTTATAGTATTATCGTATATGTCGTGTTATAATATTTAAAGACGGATATAACAAATAAATTTATGCATGTTATTTGTGTGCACGAACACAATTTTTTTATGTATATTTATATTGTGTTATCACAAATTAGGTAATAAATTTTGTAATGAAGACATGAGATATAGATTATATTTGATGATTCCTTCATCACGATTCATCCCTTTCTTCCTCAAATTCTGGTGATGGAAGGAAGCTGATGATCTCATTCTCCTCTGGTAATCTAAAGCGAACCTTCTTCCCTTTCTGTCTGTGACTCCCCAATCCACCGTCCTCTCCTCTCTTCACCTCTTCATCCTTCATCACCTTCTCTTTGGAGAAACTGTTCCTGGGATTAACAGAAGATGAGGGATGCACTTTCTTTGAGAAAGACATGAAGATGAACGACTCCATGCTCGATCCAAAAGTAGTTCGGCCAGAAGTCGGTGATGGGTCAGCAAGCCACTCCCCCAAGGAACGCTGCATCTTCATCTTCATCTCCTCATCATGATGGCTGTATCTCTTTACCGATGATGAGCATCCTGCAGCTGGATGATCTCGACCAGAGAAGCAACCCAACTTTAAGAAATGGAGGACTGAGCAGCTGCGGCCGCAAGTGGTTTCTGTTTTAGACGATGCTGGTTTCATTCGGTTTTCTTTGGCGCTTGATTGGCGGACAAGGCAAGATAGCCCAACTCCCATTATTACTGTTATGATGATTCTCCCTTTTGTTGGTACGTACGTTGTTCTGAGTTCATATTATGTATATCGAATGGTGGCGGTTATATATAATGGATACTTTGACGGATCTTACGATATATTATTTCCATCTTCTAGTTGCAGATACCCTGTTAGATAAGGTATCTCTTTCCTGCAAGTATACTATATTCAATGGTTGTGCGTATCGAACATGAATAAGCACTGACAAAGATGCAGCAAGTGATTTTATTGAGTATGAACGACTGTTTGTCACCATGTGGCGACTCTTCAAGGATAATAGGACACAGATTCCTCGGTGTTTGATGTATTCTATATAACAAACACAAGAAGAAACGAAAATGTCTCGGACTTGTGCCCTGAACAATGGGCCAAGACAAAGACATTGCTTTGGCAATCAAGACGACAAACAGATACACAGTCAGCTCTCTATCAGAAAAGCGACCGTACTGATGATGGAATTGTGTTCCCCGCAAAAGAACAGACAAGAACAAATGACAAATGAAAACCTTGTGATCTCTGTTCAATGCAGGGAAGCCATTTTCTTGTTTGGTAAAACAAAACCATACTTCAAATCCTAGGACGCGATCACAGTAGGCAGCCAAAGATCGTTTGAGACTAATGTGCAGAAGATGGTTCGTTTAAGAACGGACATGCATTGTAATGATAATAACATACACAGTTTACTCATCATAGTAACTAACCTCCTTCACAGGCAATATCCTACTACTCGACAACTACCGGCTTCAATATAGCAGCATCACCAAATATATTAATAAAACCTAATAAAAACTCACATTCTATCAGGGAGATGCAAGGATGGCTTCGGTTACCGCATCTTCTTTAGACACTGGGGCGTAATTAGCAGGAGCAGATAGCCTAGATTCCTTCCTTCCAGAGATGTCTTTGATGGATCTGTTTCCGTTTTGATGAGAATTCATTGATAAGCGTCGGTTCGGTGTTCCATTTGTGCCTCCATTTGTGCGGGGACCACCCACCACCTTCTTTGCACTGGCTGGTCTTGCCGGGCTAGGCTTTGACCCGAGCATCACATCGTGATCTGTGCTTTGTTGGTCCTGGAACTTTTTCTGATCCTATACATATCAGAAAATTATAACTTTAAGCAGGCTAGTATATTTAAATGAATAAAAATATAGAGCTAAGTTAACAAAACTCTTGTGGGATTGATTTAAACGTACTCTCATTCGGCGCTTCTCTTCTTCTCGTTCTTGTCTCAGCATCGCATATTCATCCAGCATGGCCAGCAAGGGTACTCCATCATATGTAAATTTTATACCACGATCATTTTCCCAAGCTCGTGTTTTTGCTACTAGGGTATCAACTAGAGCTATAGCAACCAAGAATAAGTTAAGCATTAAGTTACTGATAAATTCACTGAGCAGTGTAGATGAACAATGTCTTTAGACTTTCAACAAATGAGCAATACAGACAAGAAAGCAGCAGATTGTCAAGTGTTTGGAAGAGTAAGGCTTGAATATGGCTTCTTATTCAGGGCAATTAGTGTCAATCAATCTTGTACAATTTGACTACTGAAAAACACAATATAAAAAGATAGTTAAATTATAGTTCAGAGAGATATACCAGGAATTTTGTTTACAAGGATTCGTGCCTTTTCTGCTCGCTTGAGATTTAAATGTGCACCTCGGCCAGCATTGTATCTGTTATCGTCCTGTTTGAGGGAGAGAGAAAATCATTAAGATTATAGAGATTAAGAATGATACTTTTTTGCGTTCTAAAATAGTGAAAATGATAGAATGTATGTAATGAGAAAGACTCCACTTTGACCCATGAAGTGTAGGGAAACAAGCTATTTATTATCTAAGATCCAAATAGCAAAATTTGGCCACCATTAAAAACAAAACGAAGCAAAAATAATGCAGCAAAATGTCGTTTATTATTCACTACCAACTGCTAAGCATTACTGACAAGGGTGGTTTTCTGACCGGGGGAAGAGAGAAAAGGCATCAGTACCCGGTTATAGTCTTCAAGCCAACTCTCTTCTTCACATGATGACATCCATTTATCAACCTTCTCTAGTATTTCTTTTCTGCTGAGAGCTTCTTCCTTAGCTCTTGCTATTTCATTATCCATGTCAGCTAGTAACTCAACAGGTTCAACATTTCCAGACTCTATCAGTGCCATGATCTTTTCTCTTGCTGTCCCTGAATCTATTTCTACATGGGCCCGGCCAAATATTTCTTCCAATTCATCTTGTTTCTTAAATGCAATTTCCTTCATCCTGCTAGCTTTAAGCTTGTCAAGTCTCTCAACTTCCACCTCAGCCTTAAAGAAAAGAAATGAATGTGTCAAAAAGTTGCATATACAATATGTCATTTGAACATAATAGATGATGTTTAAGGCACCTGCTCAATTAAATCCATAGCTAGAGCACCGGGGACAGTTACTTCTTCGACAGAAGAGGAAATGTTACAGGTGATATGATCAAACAATTGGCGCTCTTCTTCTGACGTATCCATAAGATTCCACAGATCGACCAACTGTGCAGCCAAATCTTGTAGCTGCAAAAAGCGAGGAAAGTCAATTATGACATTATCCATCAGCAAATGGCATGAGGCAGTTGTCTTTGGGGCGAAAAGTACACGCAGAGTTACAATGGTAATTACAAAGTATTCGTCTGATAAAACTAAACCACTAACCAAAGTCCAATGGCATGTATTTATACTACAGGGCCACAGACTCTAAAATACAAGTCATTTTCGAACAATTTAGCCCAAAAAGATCAAGGGATCGATGTAAACAGACAGACTAAAGGTGTCTGTAGTAATAAAAGAATGCAGAGGAACATATAAAACTATCAATTTACCTTGTGCAACCTCTGCTTTTTATCTTCTTTCAGTGCTAATACTGTCTTAGCGAGACGAGATAAAGTATCATTGCTGATGCTTTTGGATTGCAAACTGGTCGAGTCATTCAAGCTAGGGTGGACTTCAGTAACTGTGCTGAAGAAATCCATTCCAAGAACAGCACATAGATCATGCACAGTGCTCACGAATTCATGAACCTTCTGCAGCCTCTCACTCTAGAAAAACAAAAACCATCAGAAAGTGAGTCTGGTGACGGGGAAATAGAAATACTCATTCTCTGAAAAACTATACACGTATATGAATAAGGTTTTACCTTTTCCTTTTGAAGTTCTTGGAGCTGGGCATGATACTCCTCTAACTTCTTCCCAGTTAGATCTGACTCATTAACTACAGGGGTTTGCTCATTAAGATTGAGACTCCCAGCTATTTCTCCACATATCTTCTGAATCTGAGACTGTACATCAGAGAATTCCTTAACTCTTTCCTCTTTCTGTTTCCAGAGCAGTTCAAGCACTGGTGCAATTGACTCGAGCTGTTCTTTGATAGTACCATCAGTGTTATACGGCTGTAAAACCAGGAAAAGATCGAGCTCAATATGCTATCTGAAAGCTACTTTTAATGCACTGAAAAGTACTATTTTCAATGGAACTCAAAATTGACACAGTCTTAGCATATTTCTGTGACTTACCACTCCACCAGTAAAGCTTTTTTCTCCAAGAGCAGAAAGAAGGGTTGTGAGTTCAATCTTGGCGTCTGATAGAGTTTGGAGAAGTTCCGCCCTTGACTTTGCTGTCAGCTCAACTTTCCTCTTGTACACATCAAGGCATTCCTGCTCTATTTGAAGAAGCATCCTATCTCTCTCCTCATCAGACTCGCCAACCTCATCCCAAATTTCCTACAGAATATAACAAGATCCTTCGATGATGTTTCTTTGATATAAATTCATCAACCTCAAAAGAGAAATAACTTACAATATTACCTGAAGTCTCTTCAGTAGAGAACCACATGTTATCTCTCCAAGGAATGGGTCTTGAACATTTGCCTCCGCCATTCAATAGATAACCACAACCTGAATGCGACAGGGATGTTTCTCCCTATTTCATTCCAGGATCAACGTGTTTACTGTTTACATACATGAAAGATTTAAGTGCAGATACATTACTTGATAGTCGCCTAAATGGAATAATAATTCACTGGACAGGAAAAGCATCAGCCCTGCAAGTACCATGACGAATAGATTCATACACGAAGTACTAACATCAAATGCTTGCTTTACTCCAATTCAGAGATCTAAAAAAATGGCGAGGATCAACAATCAATCATAACTAACAACAAACTTTAATTATTAGAAGCAGATATAAGATCCGTGTATGTTTTTCAGTGAAAAGAGTTCCAGAGCATAAGTATCCACACACTAGCAAGCAACTCATTACTGAAACGAAGTCGAACCGATTTCATTACAGACAAAATAACTCACTGCATCCGTACAGTATTCTCTATCTGCTCAGATTTTATGGAACAATCCAGAGTACATTATCACTATCAAAAGGCAGATCTCAGATTATAGAATCTGTATCTTCTGAAAACTTGCAGAATCGCCATAAACATACTACCGAAGCTTAGAGCAGTATATATATAATATATATATATATATATAATAAAATAAAAACTCTCTGCGTTCATAAGAAACCGACAGAACACGAAAAGCACAGACTTCCACTACATTGACTGCCGCAAGTAGCGAATCAACTTCAGACGGCTCAGATATTCCTGGGTTCCGAAGATCGGAGCGAAAACAGCAATGAGTAACAGGAGCTCATGCATTGTACACCGGAAGGGAAACGCTTACCAGGATAGTACCCGCAGCGAGGGTACGGAGGTCTTCAAGTTGCAGATCTAAGCGTCTAAGTAAAAGAATGAAGAGGAAATACCAGTAAGGAGGAGACTGAGAGAGAGAGAGAGTGAACTGAAGAAGAAGGTGGGGCCGTCTATATGCTGATGATGAGGATGAAGATATGGTAAATGGGCATAGTTGGCCAAAAAAAAAAAGGGCATAGAAATATGTGTCAGGTCGGTCCGGTATTTCTTTTTTGGGGGTCAAGCGGTCCGGTAAAATTGGTGTTGTCAATTGGGACGCAATTGTAGGGGATAATTACGGGAGTGACACTGTCTGTTTTGGACCGAACTTAGTAGATTTGTGAATAGGGATGTCAGGGTTAGAGTATGATACGGGATTACGGGTATGATAAATATTATAATCATACCATATTTATAAATCACATATCATAATCATTATGGGTACAATTTTCAATACCATAACCATTAAAATAAATGTGCTTATTAACCATTGTTTTACATGTATACTCATATTTATTCCACTTATATAATATAATAAAAGATCGAAAATTTTATTTTAAAAAATATATAAATCTATATTGGCAACAATGAAAATATATCAAACTAACATTATGGTTATTTATTACTTGTACCTAGAGTAACTTCTATTATTTAGTATATATTAGTTTATTAATAATAAATAATTATTATATTTATATAATAACCATGATTATAACCATGATTATAACCATGAGTATAACTCAAATACCATAACCATTATGGGTAGAAAATTCATCATCATAACTGTACCGCACCATAATGGTACAGTTAACCATATTAAACAGTAACGGTTATAACCATGGTTATGGGTTTTTCACCGCACCTCGACCCTATTTGTGAATTATGACATAAAATCACTAACAGATACGAACATGAAATTCTCGAATTTGGATAAAAACAGTTAATGCTCCTATGGTCATTTGTATTACTTATACAGAAATTTACACTTATATATTGTTATTTGTACCATTTATGCAGTTAAATGCACCAATTATTAATTATTCATTTATTTTACCATTAAATATGTAAAAATGACAATTTTTTGTATATAATTTTCAGTTTGTAAATTCAAATCCAAAACACATATTTGAATTTCGAATTTAACCCAAACTCGTATTTTTGGATTGAAATTAAAAATACATATTTGAGTTCGAATTCAACCTCAAAATGCAGATTTGTATTCAAATTAATTAAAAAAAGTAGATTTAAATTGAATTTAAACATACGTATGCGTGAAAAGGATGTTAAGGTCCTAATGGTGATGGTTGTCGAGGAGGGGATTCACTTGACCATTGAGAAGAACTGGGACAATGTGAAATCGAATCGGATGCTCAGAACGTGATTAAGCAAATGAGCAACGAAGCATATTATTGGCGAACAACCACTTGGGTGTCAAACATCCTACATACATAGGACCAGCGAGACGAATATCTAGCAATGCAATTCCGAGATTGAACAACGAGTGCGCAAATTGGTTTGCCAAATAAGTTAGATTTGGATTGCGATTGAGTCTTACAACCCCACCCTCCTTTTTACTTCCAATTAATGACGACTGTGTTATAACCTCGAACTGATTATATGTTGAATTATGAAAAAAACGTATGTTTTATCGGCAAAAAACAAGTTCATATCAGGGTATTCGTTCTATCTTTATAGTTCATACTAGTGTTAACATGTAGGGTTTACTATTTCTAAACGATTTTTTTTTTATAGTTATTTTGACTAACTCCATTTTTCTCCTATTTCTCATTTATTTGCAAATTAATTCGGTCGACCCAGTTCAAACTTGGTAAACTACATAAAAGGTTAGGGTCAGTTCACCCGAATAAATTTTTTATTCCCATCTCAAAGATTAACCCACTAAAATACGACACAAAACTATCTACAACCCTAAACCTACAAAACTATCTACAACCCTAAACCTGTCAATTTTGGTTCCGATCCAAAAATGACTATACCAGATCCGGGTCACAAAAATAAGATGGTACATCAAAATCGGATTGACCCATTGAACCCGCTCACAAAATGGGACGGATTTAGGTCCAATTCGAAGACCCGAAACCAAAGACAAGAAAAGACATAATTAAAAATGAATTGCAAACTAAAAAATTTCACCATTATATACCTCAAACAAAAAACAATTACAGAAATATCCTCATTTTTTAAACAAATACGAAAGTATACCTACCCGCAACTATCATTCGCGGGTAGGAATTTGTTTTTTGGTCATTCACGAGTGGGCGTTTCCGTTAAATTAAACGTCACATGTGAATGACAGTTTCTGGTGGCTTAACGTGACTGTCATATAAAGAAGACACTGTCATATAAAGAAGACACGCAAGTGCATGCGTGCTTTGTGAAGATACGGGTTAATGAGTCATTATTATTTAAAAAAAAAAAAAGCAATATGCATGGTCAATATCTTATTTTTGTGCGTGCAATTACTCTTGTGTTGGTTGATTAAATAAAATAATAAGATAACATGTATTATCAACAACAAAATTAGAAGTTTAAAATAAATTATAAAGTTTTTGAGCTCATTTGATCCTTTAAACCTTATTAATTTGCCATGACATGCACAATCAATGATCCTAAAATTCACAAAATTAATTGGAAATTAAATGTATATGTTACTTTAAATACAAATTCTATATATGTGTGAATAAATGGTTTGTTAATGATAGATGATATGATGTATTTATAATAATTTACATATATGATCGGAACAAATTATTTAAAATTAAGACGAATATATTTTTTAAAATCAGATATTGGATATGCAAACCATTTATTCACACATATATATAGCATTAACAAACCATTTATTCACACAAATTATTCACACATGTTGAATATGCAAACTTTATAATTTATTTTAAACTTCTAATTTTGTTGCTATAATATATGTCATTAATATATTTAGTCAACACTGAACAAGCATTATAATATATATAAATAGAGAGAGTAATTGAACGCACAAAAATAAGAAATTGACCATTCATACTGCTGTCTTTTTTTTTATTTTAAAATAATAATGATTCATTATCTTGTATCTTCCCAAAGCACGCGTGCACTTGTATGTCTTCTTTATATGACAGAGTAACGTTAAGCCACCCGCGACTGTCATTCGTGAGTGACTTTTAATTTAATACCACTCGCAAATGACATTCGTGTGTGGCGTTTAATTTAACGGAAACGTTCACCCGCTAATGACAGTCGCGGTTGACAAAAAAACAAACTTCTACCCGTGAATGGCAATCACGGGTAGGTATATTTTTCGTATTTGTTAAAAAAATTGAGGATATTTTTGTAATTTGTTTGTTTGAGGTATACAATGGTGAAAAATTCTTGAGTTTAGTCATGTCGTCTTCCTCATCTTCGTCTCCCTACGGACCCTCTACCCCTTTTCCAGATGTCTCACCTCTACCACCTACTCTTGTAACACCTCCACCCCCATCGCCTACTTCAGTGATGCCATCACCTTTCCCTTCTTCGAATCCATGACGGATTTCAGCTTCGAAAAGCTGATTGTGTGGCTCATTTTCTGTCAAGTAACCTCCTGATTATGACATCCCTTATTTCCATTGTCATATTTGTTGGATCACGTAAATTGAATTTTACTCTCTTATCCCTTCTAGCTGCTCTGTTGACCTGCACATAAGGAAAGTTTGGGGAATTCCCGTTATTTCCCCTCCGATGATAAAATCAGTGGAGGTTCGTTTGGGTGATCAGAATAAATGTATGACAATAGATAGTAAAGGAAGGTTCAATATCAGTCTCCCTCAATAAGGTTGGTTGAGGGGTATTTATAACAAATGTGTACCTGAACCATGGTAGGGTCAAATCCTACCATGGTAATTTCAATTGTGACTGAGGCGAACGAACCATGGTTACTATGACTAATGATTGTTTGTAGGATGGCTACTCTGGTGTAAACTACCATTTTAGTTAGTTTAATCATAGGTCGACTAAAAGCGATCGGGATAAACCATGGGAGTATAGGCGTTTAGATTAGAGTAGTTAGTAGATGTTCTGACATGCACTTAATCTTAGTACTTTTACGTTATGGCGCATCCTACCGAAGCGACGCCCTTATAGGGATTGTCCAGCGCTGCGCCATTAATATCATATGAGCGACACCATAATACCATTGGGCCTATAAGTCCATATTTGAATGGTCTTGGACCAAATGCAAAAATGACGAGGCACAAAGCTTATAACCCATCATCTGCCCCCGAAGCCCTAAATGAGCGACACTCATTTGATGATTATTACTTTGCCACGAAAGTCGATTATGTTATAGATCAACGTCAATCCATTTTCTATCAAGTGATTCTTTTTCTAAAGTTTACCAAATCTGGTGATAATTTGATACTTCCAAATGTGACGCTCACCTTATTCTATACTTCCACGTGTCTTTCATGCACGGCTCGCTTCTGACCCCGTCATGATTACTTTTTTGAAATTCAAATTCAAATTTTTGGGTGGGATCTTCTAGAAGCTTCTGAAACCGAAGAGACTCTTTCTTTTAGGGGCAAACTTGTCGTTTCAGACACCTAGGGTTAGTCTAGGCGACCCTTCGACTAACCTATGGGAGTTCTATAAATACCCCATAACCCCTTCATTTACCACTTTTACTTATCTTCCACATTTTCAAACCTTTCTCTCTCTAAAACCTCTGACTTCTCTCTAGAATTCCTGCCAAGCTCTGATCGTCTTTCATCATTGCTCAGTGTTTTTCCTTTAGCTCTCAACGCCCATCATCTTCATGACATTCGCTCATACCGGAAAATGGCATCCGACTCCAACGTTGGTAATCATATCTTTCTCCCTAAACATTTTCTCGATCTTAAACCCAACACACTTTCTGTGGCAACTTAATCTGAAACTCAATTAATTTGATGACCCATTTTACCATTCTCCCTGAGGCGTCTGACTTTTGTAAGAAGTGCTCTAGCGGTTGGTTTGTTAAAACAGTAATTTCATGTTCATGAAAATATGGGCGTAGCTTCCTAGCTAATATTACCAACGTATAAAGATACTTCTCAACCTCCCAGTAATTTATTTCAGCTTTTGCGAGGACTTTAAATACATAATACACTGGAACTTGGCCCTTGCCTACTTCTTTGACCAAAACCGAGCTTACAGCAACAAGACTGATACTTAAATACAAAGACAAAGTGTCGCCTTTAGAGGGGTTCGCCAATGGTGGGAGCGTCCTGAGATGCTGCTTATGGTCTTGAAACACTTTCTCACATTCAGACGTCCACTCAAACTTCTTGTTAGCCTTCAGCACCTGGAAAAATGGTAGCGATTTGTCCCATGTCTTCGCTAAGAAACGACTAAGCATCGCTAGCCTTCCATTTAAACTATGCACTACTTTGTGGTAAGTGAGGCTCTTCATTACTTCAATCACGTCCAATTTCTCAAGATTGACTTCTATCCCTCTTTGGCTAACCATATATCCCATAAACTTGCCTGACTGAACGCCAAAAGCACACTTTGCTGGATTTAGACGCACTTGATAAAGGCGCATCCTCTCAAAGGTTTTCCTCAAATCTTTAACATGGTCGATGCCTTTTATCGATTTCACCAACATGTCATCCACATGCGCTTCCATGATGACGCCTATCATTCCAGAAAAAACAAAACTTATTGATCATCCTTTAATAAGTGACACCTGCATTTATCAGTCCAAACAACATAACTGTGTAGTGATAATTTTCAGTGTCAGCATAAAAAGTTGTATTGACCGAGCTCGACCTTGAAAAAAAACTGTCCGCTCAGTCTCGATCCTAGTCGATGTCGAATTGATCTTGTCACTTGTCAGGAATTCGGTCCAACAAGTCTTTTTTTATCACCCCTAGTGAAAACGGTCAGACTCAAAGCTCATAACCCATCAATATCCATCGTAGTTGCGATGAAACTAATCCCAACAAATGGAGGATTGTTTGTTCTTATTGATTGAAGCTTGATCGTTCGAGTCTCGAAGAAATGATGGCAGAGGATAAAAGAAAGAATAAGTTGTTCCTGCTAAATGAAGAAAAATGCTAGACAAAGGAGAGTAATAGAATAAAAAAGAAGAATATTTTTGAGCTAAATACTTTTAAATGTAATTTTTTTAACTAATGTGGCGGGTAGATGGATTGACCCGTTGGGTCGGATTCGAGTCATTATATATGACCTGTGAGAGTTCATAAGTCATGTTCAGACCAACCCTTATTGACCCACATGTTGGATTGACCTGACCTGACACGAAAACACAAATCTCGCGATAGTCTTAAAATACATACATCTATTCTTAAACACAAACATAATTACCTCAAATTACATAGTCTCACACACACACAAACTACATAGTTTCAATTTCAAACACACATTACTCTCAATTTTCAAACACAATACACAATAGTAGTGAACCAGTTTAACCAATTGGGTTAAGTCGATTGGTTTGTGCAGAACCAAACCAATCGGTTTAAACCAAAAAACTGATTGGTCTGTAAAAAAAATTCAGCTAAAAAGTGAACCAGAAACCGACCGGTTTTCCAAAAACCGTTTGGTTCAAACACTGTTCATTTGTAAAATGGTCTTTTAACTGAACCAAACCGGACAGGGGTCCAGTTCCCGGTCGGACCGCCGATCCTATTCTGCTAACTATGCTTTAAAGTATTCGAAAAAAATGACATACTGCGCAACTAGTAATATCACGTAAGTTGGTTTAGTTCGATTTTTTTTCTTTTTCATGTTAACAGAAAATAATATTAAGATTAAAATTTAATTACGTAATTATTAACTATTTATATTTATGACCGTTAACATTTTAAATATGTGTTTCACGTGACTTTCTTAGATTATGAACTTCCCAAACTACTCTCTCTAGCTAAAAGCTTCAAAAGTAACAAATCTTTTACCTTATTTCCTTCTCTAATCCTAGTGTCTCTCCTGTTTTTCCTTGCCTTTCACTTTCCACTTATTTTACTTTTGATTCACTGTCAATCTTCTCAGTGAAGTTGTTTCTGGGTCTCTGTTCTTTATCTGTTGCAGAGTTCAAGTTCAGTTCAGATTTTGGTGGGTTTCACTTGAATTTTTATTAATGAGAGATTAACCGGAGTACTTTGAATTTGATTTGATTCTTCGTGGGTCTTCTTATGTATTTGAAAAGGTCAATTTCTTTATAGATTCCACCTCAAAAAAGAGTTATTCCATTCTGATTCCATTCCAAATGACGTTGCACTAAGGTTTCCCATTTCTCTGCATTTCAAACCCCCTTCAAGGTTGCTCTGTTCTTTTTAAACGTTGTCTCAATGTCTGTGTAGTTTGAAGTGATTTACTTTTCCTTTGAGTGATGAAGTGGGAAATGGAAGTTAATTCACTGGCATCGTATTTCTCAAGCGTGAACTGGTTCCTCCAGGACAACAAGACAAGACGGACGGATCTTAGGGAATTAGACATTACATGGAATTAGAAGTCTATGTCAGTAATATCGAGGCAGGTCTGATCCCAATCCCTGGATACATCACAACCTTGACCTTCACATTAGAGTGGGTAACCAACCATGGCTTTTTATTTTAATTGGTGATGAATTTCAATTGAAACTTCTTAGTTTCTTGATCTGGGTTTGCAGTGTAAGAGCTTGTTTGGTGTTCTTGCAACAGTTAGTTGGTTAGGTGTTCTTGCCAAACAACTGAATCACAAACGAGAACTTACATGGAGATGTCGTTTCTAAACCGCAATGTTGTTGAAGGGAAGGCTTGTGCTGAAAGGTGAGAGCTCTGTTGCGGAAGTGAAGATGAAAGGGTGGGTTGAAGGGAAATGGGTGATAGTAGGGTAGAATCGTCCTTTCATTTAACTTTAATTCGTTCAAATTAGGTCACATGATTTTTTTCGTGACAGTTAGACGAAAATATTGGACGAAAACTTCACGGAATAACCATTCAATCACATCCTCAAACTTAAGTAACAGTTCAGTTACACAAAAAAAGATGACTAACATTTTAATCACATAGGTCAAAGATAAGTAACTGTTGAGGTTGTTTACCCTAATATATATATGTACGGTCAACCCTCAAAATAAGAAAATGTGGTAGCAGAGCCTCAATCCAGAAACTAAAGTTTTCTTGAGATTCTTCTCTTGTTCCGTCTATCAAGTGGACTCTCTCTTCATCAGCTTGTTCATTTGTTTCCTTGAGATCACCGTTGGCCAAACAGCTGATGTTGCTCGCCAGTTCTTACAGGTTCGTGCTTTCTACCTCTTACAGCTTTCTACCTGATTATCAATCTGCACTCTACAGGATAGGATAGATATATGGATATCATATGGTGAAATTTTGGTGTTTGTTGGAGTGTTATGTACTCTATTATGTGCCTCTGTGTCTGCATCCCTTTGCATTTGAAATTGTAACATTTGGATTGCGGTACATCATTGCAATGACATTGGATTATGTGGAAATTTGATTGAAGGAAGACTACATGACTACATCATTATGTTCTTGGCAACTGTGGACAATATATTTTTTTTAATATAAAAAGGTTCGACCGAACCGGTTTAGAACCGGTTCAAAAGAGGTTCGGTAATTCGACCAAAGTCTGGAGCGGCCAAAAACTGGAGCGGTAAACCGTACCTCTTTAAAATGTGGTAAATGTATGGTTCATGAACCGGTTCGACCCCGAACCGGTTCATGCCCATCCCTAATATTAAGTGCCTTTATTCATAAAATTAATTAAGAATGCATGAGTCAATAATTAAAATTAATATTAATAAGTGCATATGTTTACAAAATACTATGAAAATCATTAGTAATTTTTTTATATTTATTTTAGTAATAATAATATATTGTATTTTTATTATATAAATAGTATTTTAATAGTTCAAAAATAGGTTGGGTTATAAATATATAAAACATATTTTTCACAAAATTTTAAAAACAAATACGTTAATGTCCATATTAAAATCATTAGTAATTTGTTTTATTTATTTTAGTATTAATAATAATATATTATATTTTTATTATATGAATAGTATTTTAATAATTCTAAAATAGGTTGGGTTATACTTAATATTCATAAAATATTTTGATATAGATAATATTTTAATATGTGCATACTTGATATTCATAAAATATAATATTGTGTATTTAATATTATATAAATTTCACTTCATAAAATATATTTAATGAAAAATCACAATTTATGAATGAATGAGAAATTATATGAGTTTTGTAATTTATCTTGATAATGAATGAGAGACTTTGAATGATTTTAAAGCGATTTACATGGCATGCCACTTAGGAATGAGAAATTTATGATTGACATGGACCAATTAAAAGAGGTTAATTTAACATTAGGAGTGAGAAAATACAACAAAGAACGTATTTGTCAACATTGTATGTGATTTAGCCAAATTAATATATATATATATATTATATTTTAACTGTATATTATAATTATAATTAATGCAATTACAATTTTTAATACCATAACGGTTTCACATGTATACTTATACTCATTATCACGTATGAACGTAATGAAACATAATGGATATTGTCTTAATAAATACATCTATGTCACAAATAATAAAAAGGGCAAAATACGAGTTTCCCCCATAAAGTTTGAGTCAAATTTAAGTTTTCCCCTTAAAGTATAAAATTTTAAATTTTAGTCATAATGTTTGGACCGAATGAAAATTTCCCCATTTCCGTCCAATTGATATTAAATTCAAACAGAAATCCCATCATGTGTTTGACACATGTTTTTTTGTACATTTTGAAATGACAAAATTGTCCTTCACTACAAACACTCTTCTTCTTTCTCCGTCACCTTTGTTGAATTGCTCTGTCGTGAATAGAGTCGAGGTCGCAGTCGTCAGAGAATTCGCAGCGGTCGAGAAACAATATGGCCTTGTCGAGTTTCTGTCAGAGTGTGAGTAGCAAGTGGACCCTCTCTAGTTCCGACGTAGAGCAGCCTTGTCGGAGTCCAAACCTGGAGCATTCCTATACTGGAAATGACAGCATTCCTATACGGGAAATGGAACGTAGAGAACATAACTGAAACATATTGCAACAATACCAAGGTGATGAATTAAGCACCTAACCGTTGTTCCTCAATATAAACATCCAGATACACCATGTGAATAATTTCAAGATTCTCTTCCACCTCCTCCTTCCCCTAACCAACACATAGAAATAGAAACAATATATTTAGGTTAGGTTGTCAAACTTATCGAATGCATATCAGTACTTGCCAATTTTGAACTTAATTTTGCCCAATAAACTCTTATGTGCTAGATATGACTCAGCATGGTTAAACTAAGACATCCGTAAACAAAGAATCTTTATTATACAGTTAAGCCCAAACAAACACATATTGTAAAATGCCTGCCCTATCTAGTAAAATCTGCAAGATGTAATCGTGTGAAATGTAATTTGCTAACAAGGATACTTTCAGTGTGAAAATACACAACTACAATCAATTGAATGTATATTCTCCAACTTCCTTATATTGATAGTCGATTTCTTCCTCTTCTTCCAGAGCAAATGGGGGTATTTGGATCGAATGCAGGATCCCGACGATGGACACAAGAATTTTCGGCAGTTTTGTCCATTTAAAAATAAAAAACTCACATGCCAAGTACATGACTAAACTTTCGTCTGGAATAAACGGTTTTTGGATGGAACGGATGTATTTTTCATTCGGTTCAAATATTATGATTAAAATTTAAAATTTTAAACTTTAATGGAGAAACTCAAAATCGGTTCAAACGTTAGGGGGGAAACTCGTAATTTACCTTAATAAAAATATTCAACATTAATATCATTCAACACTATTAATATTATATAATAACTACAATTATGATTATAACAACACTAATACAATTAACCATATAAAATAATGACCATTGTAATTATAATTTTTAAATTTTTACCATATGATTATCGGCGTCAGTTAAGTCCGTCATTCACGGTTCGGGCCGTTCGGCAGACAGACAGGTGAGTGAGGTTATTTCTGTAATTAAATGCAAGGGCAGGGTTCAATCGTCGCGCTGTCTGTCACCCAGACACGTGAGGCGTGTCCTGGTTATATATACGGACTGCACTGCACTGCATATAGATATCTACCCCCCACAAGGGCAAATGAGTCTATATCTAATAATGTTGTTGAAAATTATGACATAATTAAATGACATGGATAGATCCTCTGTCTCTCTCCCTCAGACACGAGAAATAGATTTGATTGGAATGATAGTTATCAATGATGATCTATTTCTTTAATTTAAAAAAAAAAAATCAAGCAGTAGCGGTTCAAGTTCATTCAAGCGCCATCCTGCCCATAAATCCAACATAAACATCATCGGTTCAGGCGGAAAATGAATGTAAAAGTTATCGGAATAACACCATTTAGGTTTGAGTTCTATTTAAAAAAAACATGCATTTGAGATTTGATTCAGTATTGAAGATGATGAATATGAGATTACAAATTTTATTTTGACAAATTTGACCGAAAAAATATTAATGGAATAGTAACGGTTATGCAAATAATAACACTTTAAAATATTCAAGTGCACATAACAATATAAGTGGTGCATTTACAACACAGTCAATATTCCAAGACAAAATCTATTTACATATTTAATAAAATTAATTATCAAATCGACCTCATATTATAAAATTCATGCTTGTAGAAAGTTTTGAATATTAGAAAAAAATTCTACCATTATTATACTACTAATTTTAATTATTTTTTTATATATTTCAAATATAGTTATTGAAGCACTCTCTCATATTATTATATTAAACATCACATGTTTATTTATTAATACTATGTAGTAATTAATATTTGTTTAACGCTGTTTGTTCATACTTGAATGTATTAAACCATTTTTGCATAGCTCGTTTGTTTAATACCTATTTGGACTTCAAGTTTGTATTCTTTCGTGAACATAAAGAAATAAAAAAATTTGATAAGATTTTGTTGATTGCCCAATTTTATGCTCCAGAGCAAGAGTATCATCGTCCACACAATGGTTTTAACGTACAACACAAGCAGTCGAAAAAAGATTCACACGCCACAAATATTATCACAGGAGTATATTATATATGGTAGGAAAATTGGTATGATGAGCTCAGCTGAAGGGGTAATTGACAAGTTTGGGCAAAATTGTAACTTTTGGAATTTGTCGTATACAAACTCAATTAAGGGTGAAAAATAGAACACCGAATAAAGGCGCCCTCTGAACCGAAGTTCTAAGCCCATTATGGTCACCCAAGCCCAACAATTTAAAGTAATGTTTTCAAGGCCGAGCACAAACAGACCTTCATATCTGACTTTCTGCAGAAGGCACCTAATGGGGTATATACTATATAATCGTTGAGCAGTATAAGCTTGTGCTGAACGAGACGACACAAAGCATCGGATCTCCAACACTTCGAGACAATCCTTCCATTACAAGAGTAAGTGAGACTATATTTTCATTGCCGATCAGATTCTAGAGCTCCCCTTAGGGTTTGATCTATACATGTGATGGTGGTGGTGGTGGTGGTGCTATCCAGTTCTTTCCTGTTCGTGATTTACTGAAGCGACTGATTCTTTCTTTTGGTTTGCTCCATTTCTTCTGTAGATTCAACTCTCTATATCGCCATGGGAGACAGTCAGTATTCATTCTCGCTCACCACTTTCAGGTAATTTAGTGACTTCAGTAGTATGTTTGCCAATCCGGACTCGATTTGTGCTCCTCTGCGTTCATCAAAAGCAGTCGGTCGCTCATGTACTTGTTCTTATTTGTTGTTATGGATTAGTCCTTCGGGGAAGCTCGTGCAGATAGAGCACGCTTTGACAGCAGTGGGCTCTGGCCAAACTTCTCTTGGAATCAAAGGTGCATTGACACATTCTTTCAATGGCGAATTTTTTTCTCTTTTAAATCCTTAGCTGTTTTCAATTTGCATATATAGATAGGAAGATATAATAGGAAATACTGGATCGTACAGTGTTACGGCTCTTTGATGTCGCCTCTAACATAGAAAACTGATTATCTATTAGTCATATAACAACTAAATCCTTATATGATATACGGTGATGTTGTCTCTAACATTTCATCTTGGTGTTTTGTTGTGTGATTTGGAAGTTGATAAACCTGCACAATTTTTGTTGCCCATGAAAATTTGAGCACCTCGAAAACTCTTCGGGGTAGTCTCATCTGCCTTACTGCTGTTGTCTATCAGAACTCCTCTAACTTGTTTGAAGTTGAAGCCAATTTCAACATTGAGTAGGAACTACGGTTCTTATGACTACAATCATCATTAATTATGGATGTTACAGTTCGAAAACTTGATTATATTAGTCAATTGAACTTAATAGATTATCAAACTTAGGATGCGATGGATGAAGATTAACTTAGTGGATTTCAGGAGTGTTGACAGCTTCAGCCTGACACTTCCATTTGCACTCCTTTTAAATCTTTAGGGCCATGTACATTATTCACGTAACTAAATCCCAAGTCCTTACATAATTGTTATATATTGTAGCTGCTAATGGCGTTGTAATTGCTACGGAGAAGAAGCTACCCTCAATCTTGGTTGATGAAGCATCTGTAAGTCACTTGCTTTTTCTGTTTTACATTTTTGTTCGTTTTCTTTTTGTCTGGTCTCTTCTTATATTTGATGAGGACTGACTTTATGCTACTCATATATATATTTTATATTTCATGCTACTCATATTCAATATTTAATTGATAATATTGACAATTTTTTTCTGAATGCACTTTTTTTTTTATATAAAATAAACGTTTCTAAGAGAGTGACTGGTAAAGCGAAATACCAATGTTATTCCAACAATGATCATGGAAATCAAATGTATTGGCTCAAATTCTCAAGTCATGTTCATTTAACCCCCATCCATTATGCATGGTGTGATACTAGCAGTTTTGATCTCCTATATTAGTCTAAATCCGTTTTACTAGCTGCTAAATTTGTATGGTTTTCAGGTTCAAAAGATACAGTGCTTGACTCCAAATATTGGAGTTGTCTACAGGTTTGCTCTCTTTATCCTCTAAGGTGTAATTGTGTTTTCTTGTCATTCTTCTTTTATAGATACTATGTAAAAGATGCAATATGCTGCTTGCTCTGGACTCTGGGTTAATTTATCAATAAATTTTTCTCTTTTCTTTTCAGTGGCATGGGTCCAGATTTCAGAGTCCTTGTGCGGAAAAGCCGGAAACAGGCAGAGCAGTATCATGGGCTCTATAAGGTATGTGGAGTATCTTGATGTATATGTTTTGCTTGGTTTAATTAAGTTGCATAAAGAGACTTTCTGTTAGTTGGAACTTGTAGCTGCTGTCTTGGTTTGGGTTTTCTCTTGGCAATCTAGTGTAATACAGAGAGTTACATCTTAAATATATATTCCTCTTATGTATGCTAATGATACATGTTTGTCGTTTGATAAGTATCTATGCGATGTGAATATGATTTTGTGTTTCTTTTTGGACTCCCTGTGTTCTCTGTATGTTAAAACCACCATGTGGATTTTGATCCTCTTGTGCTATTTGTAGGAACCAATTCCAGTTACACAACTTGTGAGAGAAACAGCAGCTGTCATGCAAGAGTTCACTCAATCTGGGTAATCAACAAAATTTGGTATCTTTTATTTCTTGATGTCCATGGAAGAACACGGACATGAAGTCCCAAGAGATACCGAAAAGCGAGCTATGTAAAGACTATTTCATCCATTACATGATGGATATTTAATGGATTGAGCTTAATATAGATATAGGGTTGATTTGGCCTGATAGACGTTGTTACCTAATCAATTGTGCATCTCATTTGAGTGTTTCTTCTTTTCAGCGGTGTAAGGCCTTTTGGGGTGTCTCTTCTTGTTGCTGGATTTGATGACAACGGTCCTCAGTTGTATCAGGTTTGTTCTACCTGCTTTTGCATTATGCTGTTTGAGTGATTTGCTTACAGTGTAGATGCTTGGTTTTCCTTTTTCTACTGGTGGACAACAACCTCTTATGCTATCAAATGTCAGGTTGAGGTCATGTTAATGAATAATGGCTTGCCATGACTATTGCCATTTTTATTAGACAATCCACTGATAATATTGAAAAGCTCGTCACTGTTGGTTTCTGATCATGTCCATGGCATTCTTGTAGTATAGATAGACCAAATGCTATATGCTATATAATCAAGAGTCCATAAGAATAAACTTCTACTTAAGTTCTTGCTGCTGCCGGAGACAATATTTTTTCTTGGCCAATATGCAAAAGAAGGAAAATGAGACTAAAGAATTTGTTTGTTGCTTTTCCATTAGGTGGACCCATCAGGTTCATATTTCTCATGGAAAGCGTCAGCCATGGGCAAGAATGTCTCAAATGCAAAGACTTTTCTTGAGAAAAGGTATGTCAATTCAAGATAGCTCTTTAGTTCATTGTGCAATTTGCGTACCTACTCAAATTAGTGGAATAGTGTGCCTTGTATGTAATCTTCCTCTTACTTCTCCTGTACGTACTCTACGTAGAATATCATATCTTACTTAAAGGTATATATGAAATGCCCATGTGTAAAGTTAACTTAGGATTCACAGAGTGCATGAACCTAAATCATAAAGCCCGTTTTTACTTTCAGACAGAAAATATAGCCTACTCTTACGTCAAAAAGTCATGTAACTGCCACTTAATAACTATCTTTCTTAAGAAAAAGATGGTCAGATTTTAAGAAAAAAAGAACTGTTTCATTAATAACCTAGCTTTCAGTGTATTCTGTTGTGCACAATAATTGTAATTTGGCCGCTCTATTAATGGTAGTTGAGTTTGTTACTTTGTTGGTCTCAGGTACACTGATGATATGGAGCTTGATGATGCTGTTCACACTGCAATTCTGACGTTGAAGGAAGGGTAAGTAATTTTGTTTAGTTTAGGAAAAAATATTGCACAGTAGAAGATGTATACATTTATATATAGTGACTTATGATCATGGTCTACTTTATACCATTGTTTCGGGTAACAGATATGACATGTTCATGCAGATTTGAAGGGCAAATCTCGGGAAAGAACATAGAGATTGGAATAATTGGCATCGACAAAAAATTCAGGTAATTTATTCTTCTAACACTGTAAGTGTGTAATGTTTCGCTGTTTCAGAATATATGTTACTAACTAGATGCAGTGGTGTCAAAGAGTAGAGCAATTTAGCTTTTGATTCTGATGTCTATTGTGTGCGTCTGATCTAATTAATCGGTTAATACGTAAATGTATGCTTGTGCAGGGTTCTTACTCCAGCTGAGATTGACGATTATTTGGCGGAAGTCGAGTAAACTTGTTGCCTTACAAATCTGTTTTTACATTCCTTGAAAAAAAAATGTTTGTTGTGGTTAATAACATTGTCAGTATGGTAGCAGCCTTTTGGCCAACTTGTAGTTTGTTACAATTTTCTGAACTTGCACTGAATAGTTTATTGCTGACTTGGGTTTTGATTTGAATTATGTGCCTACCAATCATTTGTAGTCATGTTGGAGTCTAAACTTGTTGGAAGCGTCTAAATTTATTATATGGGAAGATTTGTTTCACTATCTATAATCAATTTCTGCTTAGGCCTCTTATATAATACTTGTTTTGACAAAAGACCTAATACTGAAGTTCCTCCATCCCCTTTTCTAGTCTGTATAGTTATTTTATCCAGATAGTATACAGAAGGGTTAGCGATAAGTATATGGGTTGATGTTTTCTCTTAATGGAACCGGGTTAATGGTCATGGTTGAATGCCGCCTTACTTTAAGTTTAAGGGCTAACAATTTCTTATGCTAACACGATACAAACACCCACGAAAAAAATTGTGTTTGTGAAAGCATATGATAGAACAATAGCATGAACACAATAACACGAAAATATTTTCGTGTCGTGTTCGTATTTAAGTATCAGAACACAACATGCATGATAAAGTTTGACTTTTTTTTTTAATAAACTATAAAGTTGAATTTGAAAGTATTTTTTGGATACGTTTCCAAACAATTCTCATTTAATAGTTTTTAAAAATTTATTTAGATATTTATTTTTTAAAATTGATCAAATCTACATTAAAAATTCATTAAATTTAATATTTAAATTGATAATTTTTACTATGAACAATTCAATAGTTTGATATTTCCTTATCAACCTCACATGTGAAAATATAACTGAGTAACTTAATATAACACAATAACACGATATGAACCGTGTAACTTAATATAACACGATAACACGACATGAACAGTGTGCAGTAACACAATAAACTTATCTTACATGTTTCTATGAACAATTCGATAGTTTGATATTTCCTTATCAATCTCACGTGTGAAAAATATAACTGACTAACTTAATATAACACGACATGAACAATGTCGTGTTTAGTAACACAATAAACTTATCTTACATGTTTGTGTTTGATAAGTGTCACAATAAATATATTAATATGCACGAAAATACACAAGATTTGCCACCCCTTCTTTTCTTTTCTGTTAGTCATGTTTTCCAAATGTTTGGTCGGGTGTTATCCTTGTTCCTTTTGTTTTCTCTCTAGTGGAATTACTTGAATAACAGAAACATAGACGTTAGTTTGAATTTTTCTTCCATCTTCTGGTAGTTCGTATAAAATTATAATTTAAGACAAAATCTAAACACATGCCATACTGCAAGATGATAAGGTATCTGCAATTCCATCATTTAGAGGAAGAGCATAGTTTGAAATGGTTGGTGCATATTTCATCCATCACTTCACTTGGGTCCTTTTGGAAAATGCAATTTGATCAAAGTGGGGAGCTCCGCAAGTTCAACCTTGGGCTTGCCCAGCAATATGCTTTTCAGTTTCTCATCACAGTTGACCACATTTTTGTTGTTAGGATCCTGCACAATCAAAACTCAACTATAAGGCTATGGCAGAGGAGAATGAAGAAAAATATACATCTGCATATGAATGAAAGGAAATGTCGATCAATCATTCTAAACATGCAAAACATGATGTTTATAGTACAACGTCAAGTGAAGTAATTAAAAGCCATAAGAAAACAAAGGGGGAAAATAGGAAAAATTAATATAAGAGAAGGCAGCTAGCTAGCTTCCTTTCAGCCTCAAGATTTATACATCTGTGAACTTTTGATTCTTGTCAAGTTAATGTATAATTTGAATGACAGCGAGACAAATGCATGCTTCAAATCAAATCCAACTTTACTACATCGACACTTGCGATTTTTCACCCTAGAGTATATAAGCAATAAGTGGCAGATAAACCAAAATTTGGAGGAACAAAAGGTTACTTTGAAGTGCACAAACTAAACAAGACAAAATAGGGATCATTATCATTACCTGAAGATTGTTAGTCTTAATATAGGACCAGACGCGCATGAAACATCCCAGACGTGAAATTTGAGACTGGCCCACGAATTCTCTCAAGGTTGAAGGCAGGTTTACGAGGTCAATCAAGTTGGCAACCTTCTTTGGGTTGTCTGTAAAGCCTTTCTTCATCATCTTCGGCAACATCTCTCTCGTCTCACTGGCGTGCTTTATATCACAGCTAGCTACAAATCAAAAAGTGGCGAAGAAATTATTCCTGTGTAAGAGAGAAGGGGAATTTCATCAAACAGGTTGCGTGCATGACATGACGAAATTGCTTCAACGCCTAAAATATTTTACATGAAAGAAGGATTCATATGATGAGTACAGCAGCAGGTGAACAAAGTTGGAAGAATTAGAACAAACTCCTATTTTGTATGATCTTCGGAGAATCTGTGAACCTACCGGAAAGAGAGTGAGTACAGATACCTGTAGAAGACTCCCTTTTTCATGCAGAAATAGCAAGTTGGAAGCTTTTTCAAGTTTCCGGAGTCTTCAACTGGGACTTGCTTGATACTCGATTCTTTTTTTTTTTTTTTTTTGGCCAATGCTTGATACTCGATTGGACTGTGGGTGAATTGCTGGATTCGAAAGGCTCGCCGCTGAGAAGAGAGAACAGCCGCCCCACGTTCATGGACATGTCTCATATAAACCGGCCAGCGACTCCCGTTCTGCAATTGGCCAGGCTAGTCGGGCTTATCTTCGTGATTATTTTAGTTATTTCACTCACCATGGGCTTGAGTAAGTCCATTTCAACTTTAAGAAGAATCCAAAACATTATCCACAGGAGAGCAATAACTGTCCGATCCGATTTTAAATCATAAGATTCTAGTGCCACATCACTGACAGCTAGGCAGTGGGTTAATAAAGGAAAACTCTAAAAAGGGTCCAAACATGGTTGCACGGTTTTTCGTGCAACTTATTTTTTTTTTATTATTAATAATTTAATATTTTTGAAAATGATGGTAATCGTTACTTAATTACTTTTTTGTTAATAAATATTTTTCATATTTGTAAAATTAATTAAATATTTTTCTAAATGTTACAATTAAACCCTATAAACTTACACGAATGTTTCAAATAAGTCCCGACTCAATTTAAGCCACACCGGGGGTCCCCTAGTCAGGGTTCGAACCCAGACCAGGTCACCCAACCTTGGGGACCTGGTCTGGGCTCGGACCCAGACCATAGGACCCCCGATTGGGGATCAATTGGAGCTCCTGTTTGAACCGAACCCAACCTAGTTCGGTCCAAACCGACCCGGGCTCAAATTGAGTCCCAATCGTGGGTTCTATGGTCTGGGTACGAACCCAGACCAGGTCTCCATGGTTGGGCGACCTGGTCTATGTTCGTACCCAGACCATACAACCCCGGATTGGGGCTCAATTGGAGCCCCAATCGTTTCAACCGAACCCAACCAAGTTCGGTTCAAACCGATTGGGGCTCAATTGGAACCTAATCGGTTTGGACTGAACCTAACACGGTTCGGTTCAACACAGTTGAGAGTCCAATTGAGCCCCAATCGGGGATCCTATGGTTTGGGACCGAGCCCAGACCAGGTCCTCAGGGTTGGGTGACATGGTATGAGTTCGGACCCTGGCTAGGGGACCCCCGGTGTGACTCGAATCGAGTCGGGACTTATTTGAAACATTAGTATAAGTTTGTAGGGTTTAATTGTAACATTTAGAAAAATATTGGTTAATTTTGTAAATATGAAAAAAAAATAACGGAATTTTTTAACATAAAAGAAACGGAGGTACCAATTACCATCATTTTCAAACATGTTGGACCAAAAATAATCATTTGGGTTGGAAAACCATTTTCGTCGAACATGTACGATTTTCAGACTTTTCCTAAGTAACAAATATGTTGAAATTAGGGTTAAATACCAAGGAGCTACCTGAACTTTGAACGTTTTGCAACGAGCTACCCGAACTTTAAAAAATCAAAACGGGCTACCTCAACTATGGACGAAGGTGCAACGAGCTACCTCCGTCCCAATAACCATCAACTGTTCACAGAAATTCGTCGGAAATTCATCGAAAGTTCGTCAAAAATCCATCGGAAATTGGACGAAGGTAGCTCGTTGCACCTTCGGAAAATTTGAGGTAGCCGTTTTGATTTTTTAAAGTTCGGATAGCTCGTTGCAAAACGTCCAAAGTTCAAGTAGCTCATTGGTATTTAACTATTTTATGTTGGTTTTTAGGATTTGGCCGCCTCTTAGGAGCACATTTTAATAAGTTCATGAATATTGGTCAAAATTACTCCATCTATGTATAAAGATTATCAAGGTTGGAAAATTGATGCGGCATCATCACTCTCATCCATAGCAGAGAGCAGAGAAACTCTGCCGCCCTATAGTTTAGATTGAGATAAGTAGTTGTGAAAATCTAGATCATTGTGCATTTACCCTGTGGTGTGTCCTCCCATCTGCCAGACCGTGATACCAACCCCAGACAGATCCGTTTTCGTTTCCGTTAAGACAATTGTTCAAGGAGGTAATTTAAATATGTGTTTATGTTTTACCTAAACGATTACATGTTTAATATATTCCAACAAATTAGTTATAGTAAAACTTATGCTATAATAATTTTATGCATTTTATTTTTAATTACTTTATTACAATGTACCTAAATAAAAAAATATATAATATCATGTCATTAAAAAGTTCTCTTCAGGTGAAACATGGATAAAGTGAGCATTTCTCTTTTAATATATAAAAATCATTTCAAATTTCCCGTCACCTATTTCGTTTGTTCGGTTCATCAGTTCGACCAATCCGGCAATCCATGCATTGCATGCAGTATAGAATAGATTAGTTGTAGCCTGTATCCCAATCCCATAGGCCATAGCTACCTATCCTATTCAGCTCGCTTTGTTGAGTTATAAGACCAACTGACACGTATTTCTCCAACCGTGATTTCATTAATCGTATGGGTTTCTGAAATATGTCAAGAGATTGGGAATGTCGTGACTCAACATGTCATCCACATTCTGTATCATCCTCGGCTTCAACCTCTCCAACCTATCAAAGTTGTAACCACTCAACAAATCCTTGTAGTGCTCAACTTCTGGGAAATCACCACCTGGGAAATGAGAAGCTTTCTGCACTTTGACGAATTCATCACCTAAATTATCCAAAAGTTTCTTTTGAACCTTGGATTTACCCAGCAACGACGGCATCTGGTCTCGAAGGTGACCGATGATGTGAGCGTGAATCGTGGCTGACCGGGCACGTTTCACAAATTCATTGATCTACACAACAAAAAACACCCAAATCAATCACCCATCCGTTATACCAAAAAACAGAACAACTATGGAGATCAAAACAAGAACAAAAACAGAAGACCAACTCGGTGGTCGCATGCTTTCTTCGGGATATCCTTTAGATCGGACAGGAGATCCTCCTGTTCTTTCTCAAACAGTTCTTTACCCATTGAGACTGGGGACATGTCGGGGTTGGTCTTGTCATTGAAGGAGCTGCAAATGCCACAAACAGTAGAAAGAGATGCTCATTATATTCTATTAAAGCAATACACCATATGAATGGAACAAGAGATGTTACCCAATGTAGACTCGGCTAACTTCAGGAGTATTCAACACTTTTCCTAAGGACCACATTAAAGCTCCATACACCCTCATCAGCTTTTCATATCATACCAAAGAAAAAGAAAAAAAAAAACAATCTTTAATTTAAGAGAAAAACTGAAGGAGTATGATGTTATATATTATTGGTAACTATTTCATGAAGTAACTAGATACAAAAATAATCTGGAAATGTTGGATCCTTACTTGTTGAGTATCAATTTGGTCGGCTTTGTTAAGAACCACCCTGATCTTTTCATCATTCCCACGCAATGATGTTATTACCTCCTTGAATTCATCGCTTATATCGAGCTTGTGCGGATCAAACAGAAGCAGAATGAGGTCGGCTTTTGATGCAAACCATGAAGTGACACCTACAAAATCATAGGCTCTTAGCTCTTTCTGCTTTTCTCCAGATAGAATCCCAGGAGTATCCACGAAGGTAACATGGTCCAGTAACGGATGACGCATTTGAGAACATTCAAATTTCGATAGAAATGAAGACCCGAACTTTGTAAGACCGCCAAAGGGTGTGTCGGCTTGGACAGCAGCTGTATTTCCAGGAATGCTTCTCTCATCTGATCCAGACTGCATATGAAATTTTAAGGAGGGAAGATCAAGTTTTCAATAAATGAAGGTTGTTCCAAATAGAACTTGATAATACTAAAAAAGAAAAGAAAAGAATATAATCTTCTGTTCTACCATAACGACGACGAATCTGTCGGTCGTTGGTTCCGGTCCAATATGAGCTCCTGGAAAATTACAAATGTATATGGCTTGTCAGATCAGTTCTGATTTGAGGTTTCACATAAAACAAGGAGGCGAAAATGAGAGCAAAAAACATGCCTGGATAGCTGCATTGAAGCATATGCTTGATGAAAGTAGTTTTTCCAGTTGAGTATTGTCCCAACAGCATAACCATCGGCTTGGCATCAAAATCACTATCCGTCTACGGTAATTTGCAAAAGATTCAAACTCTATAAGAAAGAAATCTGAAGCAGGAGAACAATTTTCTACTTTCAGAGATTTAATCGGAACAAAATATATGTATACTCCAGATTTTTAACTCCAGAGATATCTGCTAGATTTACACATTGCATAACCATTAAAATTGGAACAAGTCTGTATAAAAGCCAAAAACAGTCTTACTCACCAGAAATGGGGACACAAAATCGTTGAAGTGATAGGACGCTTCCAGCGGCTTCAATTTCTTATAATACAGTTTCTTCAGTCCGTCCATTACCGATGTTACAGATGAGCTATTAGACACCTAGAGGGTATGTAATTAAATTCAATTTTAGCAGCAATAAATCCAGGAATAACAATATAGCTTCAAGAATTTACTTTGTTGTAAAACAGATACAAGCTCGTTAGAACTGCAAAAAATCTTGGCCACATTAAGCTCGGGTGGACTCATAAGTTTTTTTATAACTAAGGCCACTTACTTTTGACGACGATTTTAAACTTCGTGAACTCGGATTCCACTCTTTCTTTTTCAAATAGTTTTCCTGCAAAATCATACTTTTCAAGACCGAAAAAGGGTGAAGAAACATAAGTGATAGCTGCATGTGTAGAATTACCCCATTGTTTGACTTCAATTTACGCCTTCTTTTCTGAATCAAAAGTACAGAGAATTAGTCCATGGAGGCAATACTGTTAGACAGTATCAGTAAGACACGATTTCTTACAGATATTTTTACATCCAGACCTTCCATTGTAGGAGGTTTCAAGCTTTCCATGTCAACTGCAGTAGATGCATGTACTTATAGGTACTCAACTTTTACATCATCATATTGGGAAGACATTGTATCTCACCATTTGTGCTTGAAAAATCCGATGATATTGCGTGGCCAGATTGTGCTAGAGAAATCAACTGATAATTTGGAAGGAAAAAGAAGGTGAGAAGAATATATTTTAAAGCAAAGCATGCTTTGGTGCACAATCTTAAATGGAGCAACCTGCATTGCCGTGACAAATTCCTCAAAACCAAGATATCCTCGTCGCTTGGAATCAGCAATAGCCCACACCTTTGGTGATAGAGACAAAGCAAGAAAAATGTCAAATTGGCAAATCGAGCATTCAAATCAGCATACAGATGTTTTCACAGCACCAAGACCATACAGATGTTTCTAACATGAATATGACAAATCTAAGGCAAGGTATCTTTTCATCTAAATGTTGCTAAAAATTCAACTACATATTTTCCTCATTATATATATAGCCTTATGATGCCCTTATTTTGTTTTATAGATCTCTTGACTACAAATTAGCCGCAGCTGAAGAGTTTAGAATTTGAACAAACATGTCAATATAAACGCTATGAAAATATTGTTGTAGGATAACAAGTACATAGAAACCTGCTTGAGATCCGGTCGTTGCAAATTTGAGAAAGCAAAGAACTTCAAGGCATCATTCCCTGTAAATCTTCCATCGCCATCTGATCGAGGTCATCAAAGAATAATCTCTCTTTCGTAAAAAGAAAATATGAAGCACCATAAACATAAAACATAGAATTTTAGCTACATAGCGTTTGTTGGATGCCAAATAATCTTACAAAATAGATCAATAAGATGTGCGATGTATTGCTACTAGCATGCGCGGGAAACTCAAGAACACGATCATCTGAGTATGATATGCTTTCAATATGGTGGATAGTGTGACTATCTTGGATCTGAGTTTATCTAAATTCATCATGGAAAATGGCGTCTGAATGCGTCAGATAGACAATTTACCTGAATCAGCATACCAGAACCAGTTCTGGTATATCGTTTGGTGCTCTTTCGAGCACGAAGCTATTGGGAGAGGGGAAAGCTCCATTGATGAGGAAAAATCAGATTGAGGACGATTGAACAACAGTTATTAGATTGAATCTGCAGGTGAAGAAAATATAGTTACGAGAAAGGGAAAACCAGAGGGAGCGAAGGAGAGCCTCTGCTCTCGTTCTGGTTTTCCCGGGAAAAATGGATTCACCGCTGCATTGTGGGAAGGAGGCCAAACGGTTCAATATATACAGTATCGATATCCTTGAAACGATGTCGTCTATCGTCGTTTTAATTTCCGTACTGGTCGCTGTACGTTCGTTGAAATTGTCGTTTTTTATTCGTTCCCCCAAAGACTTCTTCTGAATCGGAAGGAAAAATTTCAATCCGAGTACGATTATGTCTGCACTCTGCAACTGCACAAACGAAAAAACGCTCAATTTTTCTCAGGAAAAATTACACACGAAAAATCATTATTATTATCTAAAAATTAAAATTTAGAGATTTTAGCATTAAACATTTGTTTTAAAAAATAAATAAAATAATATTTTTGTATAGAAATATATTAAAATAAATGTATTTTTTGTTTTTAGAAATTTTAAAAATGCTTTTTTTTCAACAAAAATACAATTTTTTTGTTAGTTTTTAGGGGTCATATAAACAATAACCATAATTAGGGGAATACTTTGTAATTGTACATATATAACCTACCTAAATGAAATAAAATAAGAGGGAGCTCAGATCGTACACCAGATGATTATATCAATAATCATCCTCGTTAGAAGGCAAATAGAGTGGCCAACGCCAACCAATCTACCATACGTTACAAAAATAATGAAATGCAATAGACGAGGACAACGTGTATAAACACCACATAGATACAAAACAAGTAAACCCCAATTTAAATAAAATAACTATGTGCCTCAGATCAAAGGTACACTATCCCGTAGCCTGCAGATGTTGCATGCTCGAAAGTGGCTTCTTTACAAGATGAATCTTCCTTTTGGGTGCTCTCAAGCTGACCGTCAATGGAACTGGAACAGCAGAACAGAGTGATGTCCAAAACTCACTTCAAGATATGCCAATAGTCTTCCCCAGCAACCACAAAACAAGAGACATTTCAATGCCGAAGATGGTGTGGAGGGTGCTTCGGTCGAGGGTGAACCCATACACGGTTATCCCAGCTTTATTGTTTTCAAAGTAACAAACTGCCATCATGAGCCATATTAGACCTCCTAACAACCAACAATGATGATGATATATGTATATATATTCAGCAGGATAACAACACGGTCGGTCATCCATTAGGGAAGTATGTAATATTGCTGTTAAAACTCATCAGGCCATAAAAGTTCTTGCAGTGCATAATTCTTGCAAAACGCACGATTCCAGTTTTATGTTCATGGCAGCAATATTTTCAAGTCTCAAGTTACTCGAATCTGTGATAATATGCTCTTATGCTCACACCCCAGTTGAATGAATAGAGCACTCTGCAGGTTCCATCTTCAAAGCAGTAAAATTGAAGAATAACTAGTTTTGAGAGATCAGCTAAACTTTACCTAGTGCTTGTCGCTTTTGGAACGAGATTGTGCTGTAGGCATAAGCAGGGATCAACTTGCTGTTATCGAGTTCATCTTCTTCGTCACCAGCATCTGAGTCATCTGAGTCTCCCACGACTGTCACTGGGTAGATTTGCACTTCTTGTGAAGTGCGACTCGCCGGAGTTTCACCTTCATTTGCCTCAAATGGATCTCCCAGTGTTGCACAGATGTGCCACTTTGTTGCCAGGCACGTGACCCCTTGTGCTTTGTGGGTAATCTTTGTAGCGCTTCTTAATAATATCAATAGCGCAGTAACAAGAGTAATTGAACATAACTGCATAAAAAAAAACAGTTAGTACGCAAACCAACAAAGATAAACTTGTTCATCCCATAATTTCTAATGAAGACTCACCGCTAATTCTCCTGCCACGAAGATATTAACCTCGGAGCTGGACTTGGTTGTGACAAGCAGAGAAGCAAACTGACTTCCAGTGATTAGGACGAGGGACAAAAGAATGAATGCACGATATCGGTGACTTATGATCCTAAGATGTCTCCTGATCCTAAGATGTTCTGACAGTACAGTGGCCACATCAGAGTCCACCTGGAACAGCATGGCGAAATCCTGGAGGCGGAGGATCTGGAGAAAGCAGACGAGACGGAAGAGGACGCATACTAGGAAGATGACCATTGTGCGGTACAACCACGAGATGATCTCCATTAAACAAGCTACTGTGTCACTTAGGTAAACATTTCCCAGGAAGGGAATCCCCGAGGCTCCTGATGCATACCACCATATTTTGTAAGCGCTTTCTGCTGCTAAACATGGGAGTACGAAGATGGATAAGATTTTCAATGATCTCTGCATGGAAAGAGGCATAGTAATCCATTAGCAATTTCCTAATTATCACAAAGTTTGTTGATATATATATGTGTGTGTGTCAAACCCAGCAGAAGTTTAATCCATTTGAGCAACATTTCAAGCGTTTGGTCAATGAGTACAATTTCCTATTCTCTCCAAAGGCCTTCAAGCTATCTAAACACAACTAGAACACCAATAAACTTTAGGCTACTCCATCAAGACTAACTATAGGGTAATCATTCCTATTCCTAGCAAAGTATTTAAAGATCAAGGTTATGGTTCTCTGTAACCACAAGAATCATGAGAAATCGAAATGGCTTAAAACACAACTGGAATTGCCCTTAATCAATGCTTTGACAGATAATATGCTTTAAAGTGTTTCCATTTATAGATTACAATATCTATATCCAATAAACTCCAGTGAGCCTGAAAGAATTTTACTGCCTAATTTGAAATTCAATTCAATTAAGGCTCTAATTTGTGATCGCTGGGAAGCAACGGTAGTACAGACTTATATAATTGAACATGACCAGTAGTTAGACAGAACGCTATGAGTTAAGAAATATTACAACCCATCTCATCGAAGTGTCATGAAATGGATCCTCAAAGTAACTTGAAGAAAATATGAACTCAATTCATCAATGGAAAATTGTCAGATCAATGACACCAGTAGAGACAAACATATAAGCTTACGTTGAGCTGTTCCGTGTAGCCTTCCCGCACTTTTTCGCTCTCATCACGGAGCTTATCAAAGAACAGAAACCTTCTGAGTCCGTACTTCCTGACGAACTGAGACAGACAGACAAACGACAGAGTGGCAGCGGCGCTGAGAGAGACCTGCACGAGAGCGTCGTACGGTCGCTCGTGATTACCGTCGCAGCTGGAGCACGCGAGCAAGAAATGCGAAACAATTGGGACGAGAATGGCGAGAATGAAGAAGACGGACCACGAAAGACACGCCATCCACATGTTGGATTGGTCGACACACATCCATCGCAGGTAGGAACGGAAGCTGCGCAGCTCGTCCTGGGCGTTCGACTCGCATCGGGCGAACTTGGCATGTCTTCTGGCCGTATTGCTGCGGATGAGAGCCTCCGTTGAGCTGTTATCTCCCATCGCCGCGTCTATGCTTCGGCTCCGGAAGAGAAAGAAGAAGGTGGGCCCCAAAATCTACTCGTTTCCCTTTCTACGTTTTTGCGAAATTGGCGGCTTCGGTCTCCCAAATAAGTAGGACTGGAGATGAACAACAAAGTTGGAGAAGAAATAACTGAACACGTGGATAGACGGTACGGTCCAATTAGACCGATTATACAGAATATGATTGATGGGTCACAGGTCACTCATGTGTCCTTCAACGCTGAGCTGGACTCCTTGAAGAACATAGTTTTTTTTTTCTTCTAAAAAATACTTGTATTATTAATTGTTACTATTAGATAACGGGAGAGTATTTAGGAACAAACTCAATTTAAGATCGATATATCATATATATATATATATATATAGAGAGAGAGAGAGAGAGAGAGAGAGAGAGAGAGGATGTTTTTTAAATAGAATACACATTCCAACAATTTATTATTCATAAATAGAGTTCAATAAATTATTATAACGATATGTATTAATAAGAATTAAGAGAGAGCTTGGAGATATGTCATTCATTCATTCAGACACAATTTCATTCTTATTTTTGGAACTATCCAATATATACATTCGTTTGCTTTTCTCGATATCATTATCGGGTGATACTCCTTCTGGTGTTCGCGATATAAAAAAATTGTCTTAGGGGCGAAATGGTTCTCTAGAAAGTATTTTTCAAAGATTTGATTGATAACATTACTCGCATCGGTCTCGGCTTCCACGTTATGTCATCCTCTATCTGTTATCAAATGCAGTGCTTCTAAAATAATCAGTGACTCCTTGCACTATGCATCTTCTATACTCACTCGTCTGTTCATGTTGTCGATCATTTGTTATGTTTGAGTAAGAGTAATTACCGGTGTTATCAGAACCGGACCGGACTGACGGTCCAACTTGGAACCAGACCCCTGTTTGGTTTGGTTAAGATAAAAGACCGTTTTGCAAATGAACAGTGTTTGAACCGGGTTGAGCCACACGTTTTTTGCAAAACCAATTGGTTTCCGGTTAAATTTTTAGGCTAATTTTTTTTTCGAACCAAACGGTTTTTTGCTTCTTTTTTCAGACCAAACATTTTTTAGACTATGTATCTATTTTCAATTTTTTTTACTTGTGAACAGTGAATCGCACGTCGAACCGGGTCCGACCGGGTTAGACCGTCCGAACCGGCCCCCTCGCCGGTTCAAGGACTGGTTCGGTTATGATAACACTGGTAATTACCCCAACACTCATTTTTTATTGCGAACACCAAGAGACATCGCAGTTTAACTTGACAGTCCTGTCTGCCGGCGGTGTCCAGATGCGGGTCCCGTATTCCCAGTATTCATTTGTTTCTCGTAGAATGCCCTGGATGACTTCCATGGGGTTCGGTAGCTTACCTTCAAAAACTAACTTGCACTTAACTTTCCAAATGTGTCGACATATTATTAAGACTAGATTATATTTTAATTTTTTTAAAAGAAAAAAACTCTCTTTCTTAATCAGATAACTAGTCAATTAGTGTGCATGTTGGTCTCTCGATAGATTGTTCGTCATGACACATTTTTTAGATCGACTGTTATATCGACTCTATTGAAGTTGATTGTGTCAGAATAAGGAAAAAAGATATTCACAAGATCAGTAATTCATCATATTGAAGCAGATTTAGAGATTATACTCATGAATATAAAATGTATTTATTTACTTACCATAGATAGCCAATAGAGAGAACTATATGTATCCTATTGTATCAAGAACAAAAATAATAGGGTTAATTAATTGAAACGTTACACATGTTTGACCAATGTGATTAATTGGTTACATATGTTTTTTCGCGTGACTGAAACGTTACACATGTTCCAGCATGTGACTGATTGGTTACTCCGTCACTCAACCGTTAAAATTTTCCGTATGTTTCGCACGTGACAATCATGTGACCCTTCTGAAATGACGGAATTGCCCTTCTGATACTTTTCATGACCCTCTCCCTACTTTCCCTCCATTTCTTTCAAACTTCATCTTTGCGGTTCTCATTCAAACTCCATTTCACAATTGGTCCACCTCCAAACTCACCTTAGGTAATCTGCTGCACCTTTTCTCTTCATTTTCCTTTCAATTTTTGTCCTTTCTCCGAAGACCATCGCGATTGCGATTGTGGATGTGTCGTGCTGGTTCAAAGGAACCAGTCTCAAAATTACAAATAAATTTAATTGCTCAATTAGTATGATTTGGTCAATCCTGTCATTGTGTCGCCTATTCTTGCCATAGTCCATCGTTCAGTTTGCTCAGAGATTTGGATTTGCTCATTTTTGGAACGTCAGTTTAAAGTGACTATCAAATACGCAAGCAGAGGCGATCTTCATCATGTCCAACAATTTCTACAAGGAAGGCAATTGGATTTTCCCCAAGAAGTCATTCAAATTCTTGATGTGGTTCTCAGAGCTGGTCCATCCGAAAGGTGATTCTGCTTTTATGTACAGGCTTGTAGTTGGCCAAGGCTCCATTTATTTATTGACTTGCTAATTTCCTTTTGAAATCATGGCAGCAATACTATTGTTGGACGTCACTTTGTTTCTCCTTACATGGGCAGAGGAGATCTGGGTGACAGTGTGGAGTACTGGAGAGGGTACTATCAGTCATTAAGACCTGCTCAGATTGGTCTCTCTCTCAATATTGGTATATTTACTGAGATGGCCAATTTTCTTTGCTTCCTTACATGTTTTGTATAATTTATGAATGTTTTGCTCTAATTTAGTATCCGGACTGATTTATGTACTTGTTGCAGATCTATCAGCCAGATCGTTCTATGAGCCAATATTTGTCACTGAGTTTATTGTCAAGCATTTCAATTTTAGGGATCTGTCAAGGCCATTCTCTGATCATGACCGAGTGAAGATACTCATCCTTTTGCTGCACATTTTATTGAATGTGGTTTCCATTTCCAGTAAGTTTGTCGCATTCAAATTTGAAGCTAAGGCCACTTCATTATTATTGTTTTACAAATACTTACTAAACTTCTGGGGCAACTGTGCGATCGAAGTACTGAACTTCTTATGTTTCATGTCAATTGACAATTCTTGATGAATTGAAATATATAATAATGTATGAGATTTTGCAGTATTTGGGATAATTGAAAATCTGAGTTTAGCCTCAGTAAAAATGCTCAATTTTAACGTATTAATCACATTTTAAGAAAACATACGTAACCATTTAATCACATTACAATGAACATACATAACCATTTAATCACATTCTAGGATAACATATGTAACCATTTAATCACATTACAAGGAACATATGTAACCATTTAATCACATTATAGGATAACATATGTAACCATTTAATCAAATTTCATGTTAGAATGAACTCTTTAATTTAGATACTATTCAATGAAACTCAGGATCTGAAGAACTGAAACCCAGGATCTGAAGAACATCAGAACTGAAACTCATTTCAACAACAAATTCAGTTGGCACAAATCGAAGTTCCTTTTGCTGTTTGCTCCAATTTCATCAAACATAACCAAAAGTTGAAGAAAATAAGCCTAATGTTGTTGAAACACATCATTGTATTAATAACTACAGTTTACAATTCATTTTGTATATCCAATCTAAACAAATCGAAAGAAATTAAAATTGAAATTGAATTGAATATGACTTCGTCTTGTTGCTGGAGCTCGAGACAAAGGTTTATGGCGCTCACATGAGAAGTGGTGTTGTTCGTGAAAATGAAGAGGAAAGACACCGATTCCATCTTCGACACCAATTCCATCTCTAGCTTCCAATCCCAATCTGCAGCAATTGAAGCTCTTCAACAACGGCAGATGGAGGAGTTACTCTAGCTTCCAATCCCAATCTGCAGCAATTTTCAGGGATCAACACTACTCTTTTTTAACCTCAGTAATAATGCTCAATTTTAACGTATTAATCACATTTTAAGAAAACATTCGTAATCATTTAATCACATTACAAGGAACATACGTAACCATTTAATCACATTCTAGGATAACATATGTAACCATTTAATCAAATTTCACGTTAGAATGAATTATTTAATTTAGATACTATGTAATGAAACCCAGGATCTGCATAACTAAAACCCAGAATCTGCATAACTAAAACCCAGAATCTGAAGAAGTTAAACCCATTTCAACAAAATATTCAACAACAAATTCAATTTCAACAACAAATACATCAAAACATCTTATTCTCATTGAAATCCTCGATTCAGTGCATCTCTTCCACTCCCACCTCGATCTGTTTTCCAATTTTGAGATCTCCCTTATTAGGGTTCTTACCAAAATTAGAGTTTTTTCACAATCGAAGGAAAAATTGTGACGAAATACTTAAAATGCTTGCAATTACCTCAAAATTGGAGCAACCATGGAATCATGGAACCTCGAGACTCACGACCCAATGTCTCCGAATGACCAAATTAAAGCCATGGGGCCGATTGATTCATGAATGAATGAGCTAAGAAACTTTGTTCACCTAGAGGATGAAGAAGGGTCTTCATCTTCTTCTTCCTTTTGAGTGTACTTAATTAATGAAGGTAAGGGTAATTTGGTCATTTTATGTATCCAAATAGTGATTTAACGGTGATTTTTAACGATGAACAGTAAAAATGACCATTTAGTCACGTGCTGAAACATGTGTAACCATCCTGCACAAGTTATAACCTATAAGTCACTTGCGCAAACATGTGTAACGTTTCAGTTAATTAACCCAAAATAATAAGAAAAAGTGAGTTATGAATCTGCAATATCAATTTCAAGATGGTATCGGAGCATGGTTAACAATCCATAGGGATTAAACCTTCATTGCTCATCATCTACCAACCGAAGCCAACCAAAACCAGTCTGAAACAATGTCAGACAGGGAAAACGACAACACGAGGGAGCAAACGGGGCCAGGCATCAATCAAGATGACATAACCATCCAAATAGCCAACTTGATCAGAAATGGTCTAAATCTCAGTTATAAATAACCCAAAGATCTACCAGAAATCATCACAGTAAGTGCAAAAATCAATGGTCATAATTATAATCTATGGGTCAGACTTATGCATATCGCCATCAGAGGAAAATGACGATTACATCACCTGACATGGGATCTAGAACCCCCAACCAAAACATATTCAGATTTCGAAAGGTGGAAGCAAGATGATCTATTTATTTTCTCATGGATCATTCAAAACGTAGAGCCCAACTTAGGAAATAATGTTCCTCATTATCTTACATCACGGGATCTATGGAAAGCACTACATGTAACATATGGAAGCGAGAGATATTCACTGCAAATTTTCGATTTACACAATCGGGCTGTAAAAACGGTGCAAGGGAGACTTACCCTAGAAGAATTATGGTTGACAATGCAATCATTGTGGGGAAAAATCGAAGCTAGAAGACCGATCCTATGGTATGTAGTGCATATATTAATGCATATAATCTACTTTAGATATAACGAAACTGTACCAGTTCTTAGGTGGGATCGATCTGAGATTTGGCAGAATCAAACAAGAAATCCTCTGCGAGGAACGACTGCCCTTAGTCAAAGCTGCCTATGCTTCCGTATGGAAGGAGGTCACCAAGTTCCAAATTCTGAGAGAGGCATCCAGTAACGACAGAGCATCATCGGGCATAGAGGATGGCTTGCTGATAATGGGCGAACGAACACAGAATGACGCGGCATCGAACACTGTCAGGAGTTCTCGAACGGGACCATGTCGGCCAGACACAATCATATAAGTCGGTGGATTCTCATCCTGAATTGACAAAACCAAACTGAAATGCACTCACTGTGGAATGTCCAGACACAAGAAAGAAACATGTTTCCGACTGGTAGGATATCCCAAGTGGTGGGAAGACAACCACAAAGGGAAGAGTAACTAATGGACTAGAAGTATCGTGTCTGCCGTGGTGAGCAACTCAGAAGCTACCAACACCCAAGGTGGCAGCGACTATGGATAATAGTGGAAGGAGCAACCATTTGGTGGAGCGACGATCAGCCAAGGAGAAACCCTAATTATAGGAAGAGATGCTCCAGCGAATAGAGACATTTCCTATCCTGAAAATCGTGCAGCTTCCTACTCTTCAAAATGTGCGGTTGATGTTCAAGGCAAAGGGTTTGGGAAATTGCACCCAAACTCTTACACTTTAAACCCTAACCCACTTGGTACTAATAGTTTTAAACTGTTAGATTATGCCCCCGATTATTTATCAAGTGCTTATTAACGCACATGACTTGTAAAAATAAAAATAGTAGTGCATATTTGATTGTTGAGCAACGAATACAATGACCTTTGATGCCAGTGATCTGGTGAACATTGTGAAATCACCAGTTAAATTTATTAACACTGCAGATGGAATAAAAGATCAAGTAACACGGATGGGAACCGTAGAAATCTCTCCAAACCTGAGAATTTCAAACTGATCTTCGTTCTATCATTATCAAATAAGTTGTTGTGAGTATCCCATGTAACAAAGGAGATAAATTGTGCAATGATGATGAATCCTATTTTTTGCATTTTATAGGGTATATATTATATGGACAAGGATGATTATTGGGTGTTGCACTGAACGCATTGGTCTGTATTATGTGGACGAGGTGACCCAACGAGGTTCGGTGTTGTTGGCTCATGGAACGACAGAAAGATAGGCTTGATTATGACATCGACGACTGGGTCATCCATCCCTTGGTTATCTTAAACTTTTATTTCCGAAGTTAGTTTTGAATAATAGTACTATGTGTTTGTGAAACTTGTGTTCTGGAAAAATCTATAGATATACATTTAAACGAAATAATACCCACGCAAATTCTATTTTTTCACTAGTACACTCTGAGGTGTGGGGTCGTGCACCTATATCTCGGGGTCATGGGTTTAACTTTTTGTGTTCTTTGTTGATTATTACTTTCACATGACATGGGTATATTTATTGAAAACAAATATGAAGTGTTTGACAAATTTGTTCAATTCTTCTACATGATCCAAAATGAGTTTTACAAATATATATTCAAATTCTTCAGCCAGATAAGGGGAGTGGGGAGTTTATTAATACTCACATGAAAAAATTCTTCATACAAAAAGGAATTGTTCATCAAACTTCTTGTCCACATACTCCAGAATAAAACGGTGTGGCTGAACGTAAGAACCGAATACTCCTGGAAATGACTAGATCATTGTTGATTGAGTCCAAAGTACCAAAATACTTCTAGCTATAAGCAATTGCAACAACTGCCTATCTTCTACTAAACAGATTACCACAAAAATACTCAACCTCAAAACTCTCATTCAATTCCTATCTAAACTCTCAAACATACCTCAAGCACTTAGCTTACCACCTCGAGTCTTCGGGTGTTCCATCTTCGTTCATATACCAAAATCTGATCGCACCAAATTTGACCTGTGTGTAATCAAGTGTGTATTTGTAGGTTATGGTGTCAACTAAAAAGGGTTTCGATGTTATGATCCCAAAACTCGTCACATGTTCACAACCATGAAGTATGATTTTCTTGAAACATAATATTATTATTATCATCACCAATCCAGTGTTCAGGGGGAGACTACAACAGATCCATTGAATTAGTTCTATTGCACATGCCTCTCTGATGTCGGTCCAACAAAATCAGTTAGCCGCACCACCATGCCGACCTATGAAACTTCACTATAGACCAACAAACCAGCTGTCATTATCAATGGTCCTCCGCCTGAGATATCCGAGGTAAGCCATTTTATACCTACAAGTGATGATGAGGATAAAAACTCCTATGTTGAGGAAGAAAGAGAAGAGGAAGTCGTTGAGGAAACAGGAGATGAAGAAGTTGTAGAAACTGAAAGATACATACTACCTCCAAGAGAAAATCAAGAACGACAACCTAAGAGATACACCCCAGAAAGAGAATTAAGACAAGCCAAGTACCTAGTAGCTAATGCGGTAAGGGGGAGACAAAGTAGTGAAGCTGGGGCATTTAGCATGTCTGTGTACTTAGAAAAACTTCCAAACACAGTGGAGAAAGCTCAACAGTTCAAAGAATTGCAAGACGCAATCGATGTTGAAATGGAGGCGCTAAAAAAGAATAATACATGGGAAACTTGCAGATTGCCCACCAGGAAGAAACCAATGAGGTGTAGATGGGTTTATACCATTAAATACATATAAAATGGGTCCATAGATCGAACAAAGCAAGATTGGTGGCAAAAGGATATACTCAGTAAAGCTCATCATGGGCGGTCCGAGACTGAAATTTCGGTATTGACATTTGGAGGACCGAGACCGACTTTGGCAAAATAAACACCTGAGTCGGTCTTGCTGGACTCGGGCCAGTCTCGGTCTTGAACCAAATTTTTTGGTAAAAAAAATCAAATGAATTGACAAAAAATATCACCGAAGTTTTGGTCTTCAACCCGCTCGCTTCTCGTCTTCCATCGCACTTCCCTTATGAAACCGATCCAAGGGTTGTTGAATGCTTCAATGTCATGAATTATTAGTGTTTCAAGAGTTACACCATGAATTTCTAGTGTTTTCTTCAAGGTCGGTCCGGTCCTAGTCAAGCTTTTGGGAAAAAAGCCCGAGACCGAGACCAAGACCAAGCCCGACCTTGAAGAAAAAAACCGACCGCTCGGTCTTGGTCCTAGCGGTGTCGGTCCTAGTCAAAACGGTCTTGTCGGAAATTCGGTCCAACCAGTCTTTTTTGATCACCCCTAATACTCAGATATACATAATTAACTACTCAGAGACGTTCTCGGCCGTAGCCAAGATGACACAATTCGAGTGCTTTTGTCAGTAGCTGCAAATAAAGACTAACCACTCCATCCGTTTGATGTGAAAAATGCATTTATCCATGGAAACCTAAAGAAAGAAGTATATATGGAAGTTCCACCAAGATATAGACAAGGGATTCAAGAAGGAGAGGTGTGCCGATTAAAATAAGCACTTTATGGGCTGCAACAGTCTCTTCGAGCATGGTTTGACAGATTTAACATAACAATGAACAAATACGGATACAAACAGAGTAACTCAAATCATATTATGTTTCTGAAGAAAAGAGAATCTCACCTAACTTGCCTGATTATATATGTTGATGACATGATTATTACAGGGAACGATAAAGAAGAAATGAGTCAATTGAGAAGAAACTTGTTCGAAGAATTCGAGATAAAATATCTGGGGGATCTAAAATATTTTCTTGGGATAGAAATTTCAAGGTCAAAAGACGGGATCTTTATATCTCAAAGGAAATATATCTTAGATTTGGCAGACACTAGGATGCTAGAATGCAAACCAGCATATACCCCAATAGTGGTGAATCATGGACTGCGAATAAAAGAAGGAACAAAACTGGTGGATAATGAACGATACCAGAGACTAGTAGGCAAACTTATATACTTGTCACACACCCGACCAGATATAGCTTATGCCATTGGGGTCGTTAATCAGTTCATGCATCAACCTCATATTGATAATGTGGAAGATGTCTTAAGAATCATGAGGTACCTAAAGGGTACCTCATGACATGGAGTCTTGTTCAAGCGAAGTGATCACTTAGAAATACAGGGATATACAAATGCAGATTGGGCAAGTAATCCAGTTGATCGGTGATCTACTTCAGGGTACTTTACTTTTATCGAGAACAATTTGGTGACTTGGAGGAGTAGAGAGAAATTGTGGTACCATTGTCAAGTGCATAATCAAAGTTCCGTGGAATAACTCGGGAACTATAAGAGATACATTAATTGAGAAAACTAATGACTAAGATTGGCTTCCCACCATCAGGTGCGTGTGAATTGCGATGTGATAATAAAACAACAATCAACATTTTAGAAAATTCAGTTCATCATGATCATACTAAACACATTGAAGTAGATTTACACTTCATTAAAGAAAAACTAGAGGCGGGAATAATCAAATTGCCTTTTGTACGCTTTGAAGATCACTTGGGGGAAATACTAACAAAGGCACTAAACTAAAATCGTTTAATGAATCTCTAAACAAGTTAAGTATTGTAAATCTCACTACTCAATTTGAGGGGTCGTGTCAGAATTACGATAGTTAAGTATTGAAAATTTCACTACTCAACTTGAAGGGAAGTGTCAGAATAAGAAAAGAAAATATTCAGAAAATCAGTAATTCATCAGATTGAAGCTGATTTAGAGTTTATACCCATGAATATTGTTGGGTATTGATAGTGACATCCCAATAAGGAAAATGACTCAGAGGCCCTTTAAATTCACAGGGGGGGGGGTAAAACTCATATCATTCAGACCTGACCGACCCACATTAAGGTTAATCTAACCCTCATAAGGCGATCCAGTATCGAACCCAAGCCAAAGCTCCATACAGGTCGCCAATAACCAAAGGTCACAACCTCCTACTGCTCGCCATAAGAGTGATCGCCAAGAGAGTCTAACCTCTCATCTTTTGTCCCACCAACCGTCACTAAAGTTATGGCCACGATATCCCGCATATATCAAGCACATATTCTCTAAATATTACATACGGTAACTGCAATATTACGCCATAACTGTAATATCTGCTATCCTAATCTTCACCAACACAATACTCACCAAGATATTCTGTTGCCTATAACGGTTTGGTCTCTTTACTCTATAAATAACTCTGCTTTTAAATACGTTCATTACGTTTTGAGTTCATAGACACAGTATACTCATTTAAGAATCAGAGAGGGACCCAGAGACACCCCTTCTATTGCGATCCCCTTCTTGCAGGTTCATCGGAGGTAAGGAGAGAGCAATATCCGTTCATCCTTTGGCATTTAATCAACTGCCAAGTCAGCACCTAGGAGATTCAGACCCAACATTTGGCGCCGTTTGTGGGAAACGAGTAAACTGTCATGCAAACCCGATCCAAAAGCAATCTCAAGAACCAGGCCAATGACCACTCCTCATACAACTCTGATTCCGCTGCCGCTTCGCTGCTCCCCCAAGAACCTGCTAGCCAAGAAGTCCTTAATACCGTCCTCCGAGACCAGCACGCGAACATGTCGACAATTCCAGACCGACCCCCGTTCCAAACGCCGCGGAGACTCCAGCACGCCAAACCGTCCATGTGGCTGGGAAAAACATTCAGTTGACCCCAGAGATGATATCACTCGTGGAGTCCATCTTAGGACAGACTCGCAGACAAGTCCATGCTCCTCAGGAAAATCCTCGCCCCGCAGGGAGCAGACAGGCAGAAACTGGAAATTCGGGCACCACAACCCCTTAAGAAGATCAAGAGATGACTTCGGGACACCAGTCCTTGCCTCTGGCTTCCACTGAGGCGCCGAAAGCTACATACTCTGTCAATCCATCAAGTTCCATACCGAATGGAGGACAACAGAACCAGTGCACTCTTGACCAAGTTGAGGACAAATCAGTAAAAGGCTCCAGGAACGGCGTGGGACCGTCATGCCTCCCTTTTGGGAGCGATCAACTCATCCCTTCACCACTGACCTGGTCACCATCAAGATCCCAAAGGATGTCGTCGCCAGGGCCATCCCCGAATACAGTGGTGGAGGCGATCTCATCATACATGTCAATAAGCATGAAGTATATCTGTTGGGTAAGTCGACCAATCCGAATCACTTAGCCCTGTTATTTCCGTCGACCCTTTCAGGTTCGGCGTCGTCTTGGTTCTTCGGCCTCCCTTCAGGATCGATAGGGACATGGTCTGAGCTCAAAAGAAAATTCCTGGAACGATACATGGGCGAGCGCCAACTTCTGAAAAGTGTGGTCGCCTTAGACGCAGTCAAGCAACAACCAGGAGAATCACTGGCCGACTTCTACAAAGTCAGGCACAAGACCTGATTTATAAATTGGCAAAAAGACTTAACGCCAAGGTTAGGCAGAAGACCTGACGCCAAAGTCAGGCACACGACCTGATATATAAATTGGGCAAAAAGACCTAACGCCAAGGTTAGGTAGAAGACCTGACACCAAAGTCAGGTACAAGACCTGATATATAAATTGGGCAAAAAGACTGAACGCCAAGATTAGGCAGAAGACCTGACACCAAAGTCAGGCACAAGACCTGATATCAAAATCAGGCGAAAAGACCTAACACTAAGGTTAGGCAGAAGACTTGTCGCCAAAGTCAGGCACAAGACCTGATATCGAAATCAGGGAAAAAGACCTAAGGAAAAAGTTAGGCAAATAAGACCTGATATTAAAATTAGGCAGAAGTCCTAACACAAAAGGTGAGTGATCCGTCAAGGAAGCCGTTCCCTTATAAGTTGAGCAAAATTTAAGAAGGAACATCCAAAGCGAACGAATTCATATTAAGGGTAACAGTTCCTTTGGGAAGCAAACTCAAGAAGGTTGGGGAACGAACCTAAGGCGATCACTTAAGATGAAGAAGCTTTGAATAACGAGTTCCTCATGACTAGGCGAACACTCCAAAGGGTTTAAACCTTAACAAGTTAACACATCTTCAGAACATGATAGTTTTCCTTAAAAAGTTTAGACTTGACGAAGGGAATAGATAAATCTATAAAGACTTATCATTCTTTCTTCTAAGCCTAAGGAAAGGTCCAAGACCCTATGTAGCGAGATCATCATAAAGCGAAGATAAGTTGAAAATAAATACGATAAATACATCAAAAGAATAGCCAACACATTCAAAGTCAAATAAAAGTAAATTCTTATGAATATTAAGGCAATTCAATATTATAATAATAACCGAGTCTGAAACCAAAAAACAATTACAAACATCCCCGAAAAACAGGGGAAACACAAAATATTATCATCAAAAGGAAAAATAAAGATATGATCGTCGGGGGAGTTGAGGACTTCAGGACTTGGGCTCTTCATAGACATCGACTTCCTGCTTGATTTCGGGGGCAACCTCTTCGACAACAGCAGCAGGAGACTCCTTGGAGTAGCTACTCTCGATGAAAGGCTGAAGAGACTTCACCTCCTGAAGAGGAAATTTAGGGTCAATCCCCTGAATCTCATCGACCAGGATCTGGGAGGTATGCAACCACCTCAGCCTTCATCACCTCCAAGGCGCAGTCGGTAAACTCATCGGACTTTTTAAAATCCTCGACCACACTCTGGGGGGATGGGACAGAATTTAGCCGAAGAGCAGGCTGCTCATTCTCCTTCACCAAGGCGTCCCTTGGCCTCAACCTCCTTCAACTGAGCCTTCAGTCGAGCATTCGCTGCCTCCACCTCATCGGAGTATTGGCCGACCACCTTAAGTTGGAGCTAAGTGCTCGTCCGCTTGTCATTGGCAAGGGCCATCTCATCCTCCTTCTTCTTCATGATGGCGATGAGTCTCTGCTCCTTCTGAAAGTACTCCTCGCGAGCATGATCCACCAAGTAGGTGGCCTTCTCAACCGTCTCCTTCAGACCCTCCATCTGATCAGGAGTGAAGCCCAAGCCCCGGTACTGCTCCAGATCGATAAGCAAATCAGTCTGCTTATCGGCGAGCGCCCCTTCAATCCGACTGCTCACCAACTCCTCCCAGACGAGCTAACAACAGGAAAAAGGGGTAAAGTACAATCAGATCAAGGAAAGACCAAAAAGTGATATACTGATGAATAAATGAAAAAGAACTTACCAGGGCGATCCGCTCGAAGTGTTACATCATGACCCCTTCGATGCCGGTCAGCTCGGAGGGGATCATTGCCCTGTCCCGAGGAGGAACAATCCCCTTGAGGAGATGCATACAAAGATTCAGGTTACCCCGGAGTGTCATCTGGTCGGAAATCTCCACCTTCTGGAGATTCCCCCAAGGGGCCCAGATGCCATTGGGGTTCGCCGCCTTGGGCGGTTTGAATAAGTCCACCAGGGGCAATACTCCCCGAAAGGAGTCTTGGAGGAGCCTGTCGCGGCGCCAAGGGTCGACACCCTCTTTCGGGCCCCAGTCCCCTTGGGAGATTTGGGAGCATCCTTATCTGAGGCAGGCGTGGCGACCTCTGCGGCCACGACAACCTTCTTATTGGAGGGAGCAAGGCGTTCCTCGCCCGAACTCCTGGCCTTCTTAGCAGGAGTAGGATTTGGTGCCACATCAGCAGTGGTCTTCCCTGTAAAAGGTCAGCAAAGGTATTAGAAACCTAAAACTAAAGCAGAGGAAACAAAAATTTAAAGGCAGTTGCATGCTCTGCTGGTGAGCGTCAGGAGTAGTCGAAGGTCAGTCCTCCTCAGGGAAGACTCAGTGACACTTGGTCTGGAGACAGTCCCACCTTAGCCTGATTGGAAAACAGACCAATGAGTTTGGTTCCCCGAATGCCTACAACCAACAAAGGAAAAAGTTAGAAAATTACCCGGTCAATAGAAATTGCCGAGGCCTGATGAATGTTCGCCAACTTGAGCATTGACTCTGAAGTTTCCGCCACTGAGCAGATCGAACAGAAGTTTGATTGTTTATGTAATCATAAGAAATCTTCAATGGCGTTCTGATAACTCTCGGTCAGCTCTCCGAAGACAGGAGAAGTATCCCTTTCCTGCTGAAACAGCTCCCATGATACGCTACCCTTGCAAAAGAAGTAAAACTTCACTGTAGTTGGAGTTGGTAGCACGGAAGTCGTCCACCAGGCGGAAATGAATGTTCCAGTTCCAAGCCTGGCCCCTCCATTCCTGGAACTTTGGCCACTGAGTCTGGCAATGGTGGAGATGGTTCGCCTCGACGGACAATCGGTAGAAGCAGCAGAACAAAGCCAGTGAATACGTCCATTCTTGACATAAACACATGAACTTGAACCCAAGCCACATACTAATGGTGTTGGGTACTAGTTGCCTAGGACCTATCCCGTAATAGCAGCAAAGCTCCTACAAATCCTCGTAGAGAGGAAAACGCAATCCAACATCGATCTGGGCCACATAAACGTAAACCTCTCCGTCTCGAGGATAGTGCAGCCCTAAGCCCGGGTATCTGGGGCATCCGCTTTTCTTAAGCCAGTTACGACGACCACTGCCTTGAACTGAGCTGACTTCAGTTCATTGGGCTTGATATCTACTTAGAACACCGGGGGACGACAAGAACAATAGAAAATAATAAAAAGCAGGAAGCATTATCTAAAAAGAATAAAAAGTAAGACATCAAAATTTACCTGTTGGGGAAAAGGCGGGAACATTGGTGTCTGACCCGTCCACCATCACTGGTGTGGCGGCCGATTGCCCAGAAATCGGCCTAGGGGTAGAGTTCCTCTGGCTCGACGTCGGCGAGGAACCATCCCTGATGGTCAGGAGAGCATTGGTGACCTTCGTAGAAACTTTCTGACCAGAAGAAGGTTGGTTGGAAGAAGATTTTTGGGCTGACACCTTGCCGTTTCCGGCGGATTGGTTCTTGAAAGCCATGGAAATGATGAGAAGCTTTTCGAAATCGAAGAAGGAAAAGGGGAAAGTTGGAAGCAGAAACACTGAGAACTGAGAAGCAAGGAATTCTCTGGAATGCAAATCACTGGAACGCGTAAAAGACAAAAGGGTTGAGGTTCTGTTTCTTATATAGACAAAATAGAAGTAACCGAACAGACACGGTCGAAACGGTTCAGAGAATGATTACACCCCTTTAGGTAAAAATCGAAGCAATGTCAGAATTCTAAGAGACACCTCAGGGAGACAAACGGTTGGAACGGTGCAAAAACTGTCAGACTACCCTTGGGTTACTGAAGAATAAAAGACAGACATGCCTCAATTGTTTGTTCAACTTTTGGATATCATGCAGTCATTAAATGCTCAAGACCCTATACAGAAAAGGTGATCGCCAAAACCCTTCCAAGCCTTTCCGAAAACCCTTTTGAAGGTAGCGTTTGCCAAAGAGTAGTGAATAAGCATTCATAAATCCTGGCAAACCCATGCGTTAGCCAAAAGGGATTAAGGATAGAATGTTCCATAAACTCTAGGCGACCAAACAACCGCTCGTCAAAGGATACAGAGTATTTATAAAGGCACAAATACCAGAAAAGGACAGAAAAGATCCAGTCCAAGTGTCACTATCTCAAACCCTATCACAGAATCAAGCTTGACCGAAGAAACTTCACTCAAGCTTCAGGGGCAAATGTTGGGTATTGATAGTGACAACACAATAAGGAAAAGGCCCTTTAACTTCACAGGGGGGTAAAACCCATATCATTCAGACCTGGCCGACCCACATTAAGGTTAATCTGACCCTCATAAGGCGGTCCAGTATCGAACCCAAGTTAAAGTGGACGCCAAAGCTCCATACAGGTCACCAATAACCAAAGGTCAAAGTCTCCTACTGCTCGCCATAGGAGTGCTCGCCAACAGAGTCTAACCTCTCATCTCTTGTCCCACCAACCGTCACTAAAGATATGGCCACGATATCCCGCATATATCAAGCACATATTCTCTAAAGATTACATACGGTAACTGTAATATCTTCTATCCTAATCTTCACCAACACAATATTCACCAAGATATTCTAATGCCTATAACGGTTTGGTCTCTTTACTCTATAAATACCTCTTCTTTTCAATACGTTCATTACGTTTTGTGTTCATACACACAGTATACACATTTAAGCATCAGAAAGGGACCCAGAGACACCCCCTCTATTGGGATCCCCTTCTTGCAGGTTCATCGGAGCTAAGGCGAGAGCAATATCCGTTCATCCTTTGGCATTTAATCCACTACCAAGTCAGCACTTGGGAGATTCAGACCCAACATTTGGCGCCTTATGTGGAAACGAGTAAATAGTCATGTAAACTCGATCCAAAAGCAATCGCCGGAACCAGGCCAATGAGCAGTCCTCAAACAGCTCTGATTCCACTGCCGCTTCGCCGCTCCCCCAAGAACATGCTAGCCAAGCAGTCCTTAATACCGTCCCTCCGAGACCGGCACGCGAACATGTCGACAATTCCAGACCGGCCCCCGTTCCAAACGCCGCGGAGACTCCATCACCGCAAACCGTCCATGTGGCTGGGGAAAACATTCAGATGAACCCAGAGATGATATCACTCCTAGAGTCCATCTTAGGACAGACTCGCAGACAAGTCCATGCTCCTCAAGAAAATCCTCGCCCCGCGGGGAGCAGACAGGCAGAAACTGGAAATCCAGGCACCACAACCCCTCAAGAAGACCAAGAGATGACTTCGGGACACCAGTCCTTGCCTCTGGCTTCCACTGAGGCGCCGACAGCTACCTACTCTGCCAATCCATCAAGTTCCATACCGAATGGAGGACAACAGAACCAGTTCACTCTTGACCAAGTTGAGGACAAATCAGTAAAAGGCTCCAGGAACGGCGTGGGACCGTCATGCCTCCCTTTTGGAAGCGATCAACTCATCCCTTCACCACTGACCTGGTCACCATCAAGATCCCAAATGATGTCGTCGCCAGGGCCATCCCCGAATACAGTGGTGGAGGCGATCTCATCATACATGTCAATAAGCATGAAGCCCGTCTGTTGGGTAAGTCGACCAATCCGAATCACTTAGCCTTGTTATTTCCGTCAACCCTTTCGGATTAATTTATAACAAATATAACATGTATTAATTTATTAACCATACATAGCCAATATAGAGAATTATGTGTATCCTATTGTATTAATAACAAAAATAATAAGAAAAACAGAGTTATGAATATGTAATATCAATTTCAATAGATTGTGATGGATCTTCAGCAACATAGTATATCTGGACTGCGCAATTAGTGCATGAATGTGCTTGAGTTTTAATTTATAAAACGAAAATTATAAAGGAAAAATAAAACAATTTAGTTTGGAATGTTACATTTTGAATTAGATTAAAAAAATAAAAACTAAAGTGATAGGGTTTATAAAAATCTAAGTATTCTTTTTTATTTTATTTTATTTTTATTTGCTATCTTTTACTTTACCTAATTATTTTTATTAGGGTAAAGTACGACATTGCCCCTAAAGTTTGGTCCGTTTTTCAGTTTTCCCATTAATGTTTAATATTTAAAAAAATTCTCCTCATTTTGAGAAAAGTGAAATTTTGCCACCTCCGTCAACTATTTCGTCCAAATTTAACAGAATTAGTTTCGCAAATTGCAAACTTAACAGAACGTTTTTAAAATTTAACTCTTTCAAACTTTTTCAAATGTTACAATTAAATCTCGATTCGATCGGGACTCAATTGAACCCAAATCAGATTGGGGGTTAGTTCAATCCCGATTCGATTAGGACTCAATTCTTGGGTTTGGGTGTTAATCCAGACTGACCCCCAAGGGTGAGCGTCCGGGTCTGGGTCAAGAACGAAATGGACCCCCCATGGGTGGGCGACAAGGTCTGGGTAAAGACCCATACTCGAGCCTCAGTTGATTCTGGATTCAATTGTAAAATTTGAAAAGGTTTGAAAGGGTTAAATTGTGATATTTTTGAATGTTTTATGTTTTTTTTTTTGCAATTTTCGAAACTAATTATGTTTAAATTGGATGGAAAAGTTGACGGAGGGAGGCAAATTTTCACTTTTCTCAAACATTATGAGAAATTTTTTAAAATCTAAACATTAAGCGGGAAACTGAAAAATCGACCAAACTTTAGAGGGCAATGTCGTATTTTACCTTATATTCAAACTATTTCAATTATTATTCCTTTTTTATTTTTTGTACATCTTATATTATTTATTCGGGTTAAATACCAAATAGATATTCGAACTTTGTCTATTTTACAAATAGCTACCCCAACTTTAAATTTCCAAAAATAGCTACCTCAGCTTTGGACAAAGGTGCAAATACTACCTTCGTTAAAATTACCGTGAAACCGCCATGTGCCTCTTATGTGGTTATTTTTTCGTGTAAAATGTCCAAATTGCCCCAAAATACAGTTACTTATGCAACCTTCCTCTTCACCGAAACCAATTTGTTGTTGTTCATTCCCTTAGGAAAAAATAGGGTTTTCAATTGGAAGCCATTTCCAATTGCTGCATCCTTGAAACCAGGTTTGTCCTTTGAAATTTGTTCGTCCCAGCAGCTGAAGATGTTCTCCCTTGTCCATGTCTTTGCGTTCGTCGACTACATCTTCAAAAACCGAATCAAAGTGTGAAAATGTGGTATGTCTGTTGCAATCAATACGTCTTGAATATGGGATACTTTCGATCGAGTGTTTTATGGATACTCTAATTACGATGTAAGTCGGCTCATTCGTTTAATTTAGTTTTTCGGTGGTTGATGATTAAAGTTTTCAGACTGTTGCAATGGAGAGTAAATTGAAGGGATCAGTTTGTGGGTTTTTCCTTTGGTATGACTTGAATGTGTGTAGCCATTCAAAGAGGGTTTCAAACAAAGTTAGGAGGTTGGTGTCAGAGGTGGAAGCAAACTGCATCAAGAAATATGAGCACAAGATTCAAGTGTATAAACTTGTCATTGTAATTTTGATTGTGAGTGTTCAGGGTACTTTGGTAATTTCAGAGAGAATATCAAGCGGAGTTTTGAGATTCAGGATTTTTGTAGGGAGACTGTTAAGGAGATGTGTTGTCGTGGCAACCGCTTCAGGCCAAAATGTTTTGGGTACTTTGGACTCAATGAGGAGGGATCTTGTCATTTCAAGGAGAATTCGATTTTTTCTTTCGGTGACACCATTTTGTTCGGGAGTGTGAGGACAAGAGGTTTGGTGAATAATTCCTTTTCTAAATGGAAAATTTTCATATGTTGATTGACAAATTCCCCGCCCCCTTTATCAGACCTAAGAACTTGAATGTTTTTCTGAAACTATTTTGGATCATTTGGAAGAAGTGAGTGAATTTGTCAAACACTTCAGATTTTTGTTTTAAGAAATACACTCACATTATATGAGTGCAATCATCGACAAACAATACAAAATACCTAAGACTTTGACCCCCAGATATAGGTGCTGGACCCCACACATCATAATGAACTAAGGAAAATATGGAATTCACACAAGTACTATTTGACTTAAACGTTTTCCTATGACTTTTTGCAAGAATACAAGTCTCACAAAAAATATTATCAGTCTTATTCAAAAACAACTTAGAAATAAAAGTTTTAGATAACCCGAGGATGGATAACCTAATCTCCTATGCCATAACCAAGCCTCTCTTTCTGACGATCCGTGAGCAAGTAACACTAAACCTTGTTGAGCCACTTCATCAACGTAGTACAGACCAACGCGTTCAGTGCCACACACAATAATCACTCCCGTTCGGATATCTTGCAGTATGCAAAAATTCGGATTCATCACCATGGTACAATTATTTCCTTAGTGAAATGACATACCAACAATAATTTATTCGAGAGATTTGGAACAAGTAAACAATTTGATATTCTCAAGGTCGGAGAAATTTCAACTATTCCCATTCCCGTCACTTGAACTTTTGCCTCATCTGCAGTATTAATATAATCAACACGGGACTTCACAATATTCCTAAGATCATGTGCATCATACGTCATAGTGTCGGTTGCACCACAGTCAAAAATCCACTGTCAATTTTTTAAACTGTATTTATTATGGACTGAATATGCACGTGTCATATGTTCAGGGACTGAACTGAAATATTTTTGGGCTGTTTCGTGACTTTTCATAACTTTCGGTCTGAAATAGCTAGGGTTTGAAGTAGAAGGACTTGGATGTAAAATCCAAATCCCTTTACCTGATGAGCAACCGCAACTCCCATTGGGTGCAGAGCCCCTCTCCATGCTCCTTGGGTATTCTCCTCGCGGCGACGGCACGACTTCGCTCCTTCTCGTCCCACCAGTCGGGATACCCGACCAATTAAAAACAACCTTCCTTTGTGTGTCGATTCTTCCTGCAGTGAGTACACTTCAACTTACTTTTGTCGATTCGGTCGATTCTGGATGAGGATTCTCCGGTTGTGCCGGTCGTATCTGGTCGTTTCTATCCTTGCCGAGTGAACTTCATTGTTGCATTTGCTTCTCCTTCGGTTTTTTGTTGCTCGACTGTCACCACTAACCCGTCCCCAATGCCCGATGATGCTCTGTTGCCACTGGTTGTCGCTCCTAAAATTTGGAGTCGGTGGCCTCCTTCCTCACCGAGGCATAGGCGGCTTCAACTTAGGGCAACGAGACCTCCCTCAGGATGTCTCGTTTAATCCCGTCAAACTTCGGTTCAATCCCTCCCAAAAATTGGTAGAGTTTGGTCTCATTCCAGATTTCGTTGTATGCTGCAATATCCAATGAACACCTCATGGGGTTCGGCCTTCGGGCCTCTATTTCCCCCCATAATGACTGCATGTTTAGCCAGAATTCTTCCATGTTTAGGTTGCCTTGTATCATTTTTGTTGTTTTGTTGTGAAGATCGAACACATGTAGTGAATCCTTGCCACTACCGTATGTCACCTTCAATGTTGTCCACAAATCTTTTGACGTAGGATAATGAGCAACATTGTTAGCTAACCTTGATTCCACGTTTTGTATGATCCATGAAAACACGATTAAATCATCTTGTTTCCATTTTTTGGTATTCTGGTTCGGCTTGGGGTTCTGGTTCCTAGGTCAGATGTTGTAACCGACCCCTTCCTCCTATTGCTATTTGCATGAGTAGTGCCCAAAGATGGTAGTTTGCCCCATTGAGCTTGGTGCTGATTACTATCGTACATGGTAGTTCGCCAGGTTGTCGGTGACTGGTATTTAGGCCCTACCTGAGCACCCTTGCTATGCAGATGGTTAGGTCCTTTTCACTGAGGTCGAAACCTGGCTGGTTTGTGGTGTTGATGCTCTTATTGTCGGACATATTTGGTGGTAAATTATGAGAAAAACATGTTAATCCCTATGGATTATTAACCATGCTCTGATACCATGGTAACAAGGTAAAATCTGTTTATCTCAATCTCTCTTGAATTCAATACATTGATACATTTCAGCTCAACCAATTACATGTACTTATAAAACTTGTCTACCTATTCTAGTAGCTGCTAATGTCAACATTACTGTTTTACTTTTGACAATATTATTTATACTTTTGTTGACTCAATGACTTGTTGACTCAGTCATGCTAACAAAAATGACAAAGTGAACCATGATAACTTATTATCCCTTGAATTGACAATGTGTCACTTTATCCAAGCAAGTGGATCTTTAGTCGTTAACTTGACATATGATTTAATTTTAGGGAAAAGTATGAAAAAGATGTAACATGTTTGCCCGAAGTGGTGAATGCGGCCCAATGTTTGTTTTTGATGAAATATGTTTGTTGGTGTAGGTTTTTGATGAATTCCGTCAAATTATGTTTGTGTCCGTCAAAAAAGTCCGTTAGTTGCCTCCAGTCATGGCACGTGAGTTTCTGTCCGTTTGGAAAGACCAAAATGCCCCTTAGTACTTCACCTATTCTAACAGCCTTCTCCTTCGTTGAACCCGTTTGTTTCTTCTCCAACAATCCCCTCCAAGGTGGCGTCCGTAGCAGCGTTTCTTCCCGATTTCGTCGGCCATTCATTGTTGTATCTCCAAGCTGGTCACCGAGGAAGAATGGGACCGCAGTACTCAGGCAGCAGTACACCAAGCTCGAACTCGAAGTCGGCCGTAGAGTACCCGAGTTGGCATTGCTACTGTGGTTTCACGACACATGCTAAACCCGCATCGACATGGAAGAATTTCAGCCGCATGTTCTATGGGTGTCCCAATTACAAGGTTTGTTTGCCGATTCGTTTTATTTTGAAGCTTAATTTTGAATCCGTCATCTTGAAAATCAGTCATTTTCGAAGCCCTAATTTGGTGTATTTCTGTTGAATAACCACGGTTGTAGCTACTTTGAGTGGTGTGATCCGCAAATGTGCATATACGGAAGGAGGGTCGTGAACAAATTTCGGGATATGCATGTGAAGATTGAAAGCGAAGTGGTTCTTGTACGAAGGAGGGAGAAGATGTTGATTACTGCTGTTGGTGTTATTGCGGTACTGCTGTTTGGTGTCAGCCTAAAACTGGTCATTGGGTGAACGTGTTGTGTTAGTTGTATTTTAAAGACTAATGTTTGTGGGTCGAGGTGTTTTAAAGTAACTATGTTTATGTTGTCTAAAGACCAGATGACCTATGTTTTGTAATTGTTGGTATTTGAAGAAACAAGTTTGGCCACTTGTTGAGAATAGATGTACTATGTTTGGAGTGACAGGACAAAAATTGATCGACTAAATCCAAAAGAAACACACCTGCAATTAAATACCTGTCCCACAACACATACCCATTCCAGACAACTTCAACAGAACCAAGTACTTCCAGTATGCATATAACATACACAATCTAGACAACCAAGTAAGTCAACAAAACCAACCTAAACAATACCAAGTTCATCCTAAACATCCAATGAAACCTACTAATGTTCACAAAACTAAAGTTAACGCCACAAATTGACAGCATAACCAACAGTATGCGTCAGTCCAAAATGGCATCCAAAATGGTCTTGAAATCACGGAATGTCTTCATTGAGTCGGATACTTTGTGTACTTGCTTGACTTGAAACGAGGGGAACTCCTCGGCGGCATTGTCGACTTCTTCGGAATGGTCTTCTTCTTCGGTGTGATGGTCTGCAACGGCATATCAACAGGCACGAGAGCTCGACAATCAGAAAGTTGTGGTGCACTTGAACTTACTCGGACACGTTCAGGCGATTCCAGGTTTACCACCTTTACCAGAGCATTTTCAGCCTACGACAGTACAAAAGTTAGATTTCCTAACCTGTCAATGTGATAAGTGGGCAGTTAGATTTACAAACTGGGGTTTTTATTCTCGTCGGCAGTTTTGCCCTTCGACTTTTTGGAATCCTCTTGGTTGGTGGCTTCGGTACCGTGGGTCCTACTTCGGCTTCCTTTGGCACTTCTTGAGGTATGTTGGGAACGTCTTCACGTACTTCGTCCTGCAAACGTGTAAAATATTAGTGAGCAGTTAAACAATGTTTTTGAGGAAATACGTGTTCTTACCATCTGAGGTTGGGAATCTGAAACAGACTCAGGAATGTCCGACTCTTCACCCACATCAGTTCTGTCTTCCTCAGTTTGGCATGTCTTGTTCTTCGGTTTAGCTCTACTCGGTCCTTCTTGTGAAACCCTAGGCCGTCTGACCCTTTTGGTGGGTGTTTGTGCTGCGTCAACACCAGGCTGCGACTGTGGTTTCCTTCTAAGTCGCTGCGACCGCTGCGACCGACCCGACTGCTGTGTAGGTTGCGACTGCTGTGTAGGCTGCGATGGTTGGGTCGGCTGCGACGGTTGGGTCGGCTGTGTAGGCTGGGATGGTGCACTGCTCTGCGACTGCCCGGGTGTTTGGCCTCTCTTGGGGCAAGCCCTCTTGTTATGACCAGTTTGTCGACAGAGGGAGCAAAACTGTGGGAGACCATGCTTCGTCAATTTAGTTCCTGTTTTGTTTACCGTCTCAGTTGGCAGCCAACATGTTCTGATGAATGTGTCGCGCACAGAAACGATGCTCTGATGCAGGTAAGATCTCATCTACTGCAGTTATTAAACCCTAGCAAACATGTTTCATCAAAAGTTTAGAATTTCAAACATATTACAGCAACTGTTGAAGAATGTCAAACAAAACATATCATATTTTTGAATTACAACAACGTAATACATAAAATATTTAAAAAGTGAAGACGTAATATACCTTTTGCCGATCTGACATGACGATCCAAGGACCACCATCACCAAGGTCTGTCTTGAAGATGTCCAGGAACCACGTCCACGACTCTCTCGTTTCAGCTTCGACCCACGCATAACATAAAGGGAAGACTCTATTGTCAGCATCCCGAGAAACGGCACTTAGCAGTTGCCCCCCATCCAGGCCTTTCAAGTGACACCCATCCAACCCAATGAAGGGTCGACAACCAGCTCTGAACCCGTCCATACATCCCTTCAAACAGACGTACATACGTTCAAATCTATGTCTCAAAGGGTTCGGCACCGGATCAACCTGTATGTATATCGAGCTTCCTGGGTTATGCATCAACACTATCCCGGCGTAGTCTCTTAGGCGTTCAAACTGCCATAATCTATCGCCACATAACTTCTCTCTCGCTAATCTTATACCTTCACAGATATTCCATCGCTTCACATCGAAGTTGAATCTTTTTTGAATTTCATCTGCTATGGTCGCACTTCGTACCTTCGGTTCGTTCTTAATCAACTCCATGAAGCTCTCGCATATCCACTTACCACCAATCTTCTTGGTGTGGAATGCTCGACCGCATGAATGCTCGTCCACCAACTTGCGTAACTGAAAAGTCACTTGTTGTGGAACACGGACCGCACAACACTTAAAGCCACAGTTGGCCTGTTTGCACCGGAATTCTACTCGTTTGGGACCATTTGATCCCTTCGACTCCATCTCATACCCCTCTTGGATGCTATGTCCAATCATGTAATCCCTAAAGGCCTTCGCATCTACGAACTTCATACCAAGTTTCAGCTCGTATTTTTTGGTGGGTTGACCCAACTCTGCATTCACCTCTTCATCAATAACTCTTGTCCTTTGTCCGCTTGTCACGTCGTCTTCCATGTCTGACAATGGGGGAGTCCTCAAGGTGTCGCTCGGACAGTCATGCTCCAGATTTAACATGTCCACATCTATGTTCAACCCAATACCTGCCGCGGTATCGCCCCACTCACCTTTCATCGCACCAACTACGTCGGGTATATGACCTTCTGCGGGTTTACGTCTTCTTGGTCGCTGCCCATGTGTTTGCGCTCGGTTTGGTGACGTTCATCACCCTCATCATCATCGGTGTCATCCTCCTCTTCACCATTTTTGGCTTTCCAATTTGGGTTGGATATGGCCTCCGAGTCGGAAGACATCTCTTCCGAAGCACTACTCTCAACCATGGGGGCCTTCCCTTTCGCTTTCTCGCTCAAACGTTGCTTCCTCAGTTCAGCTATTCTTTCGGATGCCATCCTTCTTCGGTTTGCAATTTGCTTCAACAATGTGTTGTTGCGGAGTTCTTCCAACCACGGATCTTGAAGACATGCTTCCTCATCAAATGGTGGAAGCACATACAAATTGACCTCCCGCACACCTTGTTGTTTCTCCTTGATTAGTGCAATATCGTCATCGCTACATAACACTTCAATGTCCTTTTTCGGATCTCCATTCGGTGGCACGTACGTTATCACACCGTCACTCTTCAAACCGTAATACTCAAGTAGAGCGGCCACATTGCAGTACCAAAAACAATGGTCCATCAAGTCCGTCAAGCATACCTTGCCCTTGTAAACACCGTCAACCCAGTTACCATCGTAGTGGATTTGAAGAAACCACTTGCCCTCATTTGAAGTAGACATTCTGCAAACACACATAAACATTCGGTCATTACTCAAACCAAACACAGCAACATTCGGTAATTTCACAAACAACACACACATAAACAACGACCTAATTAAACATATCAGATTTATAAACAATGCTAACGTAACTAATTAACCTTTCAACATCAATCGTTTAATCGTTTTCCTTCGGTTCGTCAACTTTGCCAATGTTAGAAATTTTCATGCAGGACAAAAATTGGAGGGTGACTTTCGGCTTTTATAGACTTGAAACTGAACATGGGGTAGTTACCTTTGAAGAGTAGCTTCGATTTGAGACGGGATGAGGCCAAACAGAGCAGTCGCGCCGATTCTTCAAGGACAGCCGATTATTCAAGGACAGCCGATTGCAGCACCTCACGCAGCAACGCCTTCGCTTGCTGTCTTCAGGCGAGCGTGAACGCAGCAGCTCCGATTGCAAAGATCCAACGCAGTAGCTCCGATTGCAAAGATCCAACGCAGCAGCTCCAATTCTAGGTTTTGGGGATTTCTCTCTTCGGTTCTGCACTGATGGGATGGGCACTTCTTCGGTTTTTGAAACTGAAGAGTTGCTAGAGAGCTGGTATGTTTTGGGGAGTGGGACCGGTTCGGTCTTATGGAGGGAAACGTTTCGGTTCGCAGAGTTTAAAGGAGGGAATGCCATCGAGGGTAGTTCGGGTATTATCGTTTTTGTTTAATTCAACGTTAACTTTATTTGTCACGTGACAAGCACGTGATAACTTGTAACGGATAAAGTAACAGAAAACCTAACGTTTCTTCAAAAACCTACAGAAGTAAACGTTTTACATCAAATACCCGCGGCCCAAAACAAAGTTCATTGATTACCATTTTGGGCAAATATGTTATATATTTTTCATACTTTTCCCTTAATTTTAACATGAAGAAGTCTTTTAGAGTGATATCTGACAATTGTTATATAATAATTTTATTATAGGAATATTATATTTTTATAAATAAAAAAGGGGTAACGTCTTCTTATTTATTATAAAGACTACCAAAATAATTATAGATGGAGAAGTCTAACACATGATTTTTGGATTGTCTACGTCTCCATCGGTTGGTTGGTGTAAGTTGTAACTAAACCATGGCATTCTTATGAGCGTAGCACCGCACTCTCTCAGCGTTGACCACCATCAGTCGGCAGGCAGGCAGGATCCCAAATTATTTGTTACACAACTTGAACACTACCCATACAATCTGGACGCGTTGCAATCCGACCAACCAATTTGGATTGTTCCACGTGTCATGTCATCTGCTTGTCGGTGCAAAACATCCCAACGGACATCACGAAACTATGCGAAATTGATTTGAGCCGTCTGGTATTTCAATTTATGAGACACTCACTAATCGAACTCCACGTCTCACACCCGTTAATTAAAGCAGAAAATAATATCACATTAATCAATTATCTATGGAAATGGAATCCTTTCGTCTCGATTTCTAAGTACAGATTTTCTTCGAAATATATTGTATTATATTTATCTATTATTAGACTAACACTAAACTGATGATTCCTTCTGACATATATTGTTTATACAAAGCCCGGTCTTCCTTTCCTTGTCTGTCCACGTGGCCGATCTGAATCCGCTAAGCTGTGAAAGGTACATACGTGGCACGACCACAAGCGGCGGCTTGACTGTTTTCGATCGATCCACAAGACATCACATGGATAGTGCTCTTTTACCTCTCGTACCTAATCACAAATGTAGCACGTGGCAGTGAAGAAATGCCGACCTTAGAAAGATAGCTTCACCAAAACAAAAGCTTCACATAATAGGCTCTCGATTATCGAAATCAACTCACATGGGAAACACGTCAAATCTTGTGGGAAGCGAGCTACAATAATTTGCTGAGGAATTGTATATTGTAAAAAAACTAAGGTTCAAATTGTATCCTTAATATTTTGAACAAAAAAAAAAAACCTTAATATTAAAAAAATAACGAAAAAAATTGAGTTAAATACCAAATAGTTACCCGAATTTTAACTGTTTTACAAATACTTACGTCAACTTTGAATTTTAACAAACGGATACTTCAACTTTGGACAAATGTACAAATAACTATTTATGTCAAAATTATCGTAAAATGTGTACGAAAACCGTCATGTGCCTCTCACGTGGTTTTATTTTGGCGATAAACTAAGACATTTTTTCTAGAATACCTAAAATACCCCTTACAAGTTCTTGTGTGTGATATGGATGATCATTTTTCTAAAACCAAATAGTCACCTTTCAAATTCTCTGCTCTTGTGTTCTCCTTGCTCCTATGAAGGCACCAATTGAAGTCTGGGCTACCTCAAAATCCGACTCAACCACAAGTTATGTGATTTCAGTAGTCTCGTGCATGCAAGTTTCTGTCGTCTTCGATTCAAAGTTTTTAGGGTTTCGTCCAAATTTGAAAGATGTTAGGCAAGATCGACAAAGAAGGGTGCGCACAGTATTTTTTGTTGATCCGTTTACGTATGTTTAGATATTCGGTGGGGGGGGTTTCTAATTTGACTTTTCTTTTTTGTTTAAACGTTGTGAGATTCTGATTTCCGCCGTTGTGAGGTTCTGATTTTCGCTGCTTCTGTTGTGTCAACTTTGTACATGTTTTTTTATTTTAGGTTCAGTAGATGATGACATGTTGTTTGAGATCCACTATCATGAACGAATGATTGAACTGGAAGGTAAGGTTGAATATGTAGAGTTCCTTGATTATGAGGAAATCCCTAAGAGTGTAAGCTTTAAGGATTTGGAGTTTATATTGCTGCAAAAGTATAATCATAAGCTTGGGGATGTTATATATTGTATACATATGAAGAATGAACTTCCATCTGGATTACATGTGGTTGCCTCATAAGCTCATTTACAAGTAATGGTGAATATGTTAGATGGTAAGAAGAATTGTGTGTTGCTATTATTCTTGGTTAAAAGTGAAAATGCTCTCCAAGGTTTTCTGTTAGTGTCTACTACTGTATAAGTTGATACAGTTGGTTGCTCTTCTTTCACCATGCATTATGGTGATGAAGGTATTTCGTTTGAACCAAGTGTAGATGGATTACTGACAGAAGGTACAGGGCCACAGATGTTAGACAATCAAAGGGTAGACATACATGGGAACAAGAGTATAGATGGGCCCGACTTAGGTGGATCAGAATTGAATGACCCAGGATTAGAGGGGACAGTTGTAGATAGGCCTTTTCAGAATGAATCAGAAGAGGGAAGTGATGAAGATTACCTGCAAATAGGTCTGGGCATAAAAAACTGGTTCGGCCAAACCGTACCGGTTCTGAACCGATTCGGTCGAACCGGCTCACAAACCAAACGTTTTTGCAAAAATATGGAGCGGTTCATTAAATGTACAAAAAAAAAAATGATTTTCAATCGGTAAACCGTACCATTTCTTGTACCGGTTTTAATATAATATTTTACTAAAATATCTACTCCTAAACCACTAAGGCAGTAAACCATACCAGAAGACCGGACAGTTTGATCCCTAAACCAGATCCTCTTCAGTCTTTAGTGTCTTCACTTCACTACTTCAGTTTCATTTAGGGATTCCACTTTCCAGTCTCCACTCTCCAAAGTGCCTTTGACTCTTCGACATTCCAGTGCCTTCCAATCATGCAGGTGCAGCTCATCGCGTTAGCTCCATCTCATCCCGCAACAACTCTTGGCGCAGCACGGCCGCAGCAGCTCGTCCCGCAGTAGCTCTTCGCAAATCTGTACAAGTGGAAACAATCAGATCGTATGAGCCATGGGCAGCAGCGGGCCATCAACATTTGGCAGGTAGCAGCGCGACGAGCAAGGGCAGCAGAAAGCAGCAGGGCATCAACAATCGGCAGGCAGCAGTGCGGCGAGCCAAGGCAGCATCACTAAGCCAAGACAGCAGCATGGCATCGTCAATCGACGCCTTTGGTTGTTCCATTCGTCGTCGTTCGTTCGTGGTGAAGGTGAAGCTAGTGAGTGGTGAAGGTGATTCTACAGTTTTGTGTTGTTGAGATTCAGTCGAAATTGTGATGAAACTGAACTTGAGATTCAGTCGAAATTGTGTTGTTTCTGTTAATTTGTGTTGAATTTGTATGGATGGAGATTGGAGTTACTTGGTAACTTGATTCGTCATGTTTTTTGTTTGTTAATAAAGTGGTTTAGCCGAACTGATTCTGAATCGATTTTTGAATCAGTTTAGAACAGATACGGTAATTCAACCAAAATCTGGAGCGGCAAAAAACTGGAGCGGTAAACCGTACCTCTTTAAAATGTGGTAAAGGTGCGGTTTTGAATTGGTTCGGCCCTGAATCGGTTCATGCCCAGCCCTACCTGCAAGAGTTAGAACAAGAGGATGGCAGTTATATAGAGTTCTGGGAACAAGCTAGCTTAATATTTGATACGTTAAAAACTCTCATTGTCGATCGTGTGGGATGTTCTAATGCATCAGAAGGGGTTGGTGAGGGAGAAACCTACGATTTGGAAGAAGATGAACTGATTGGTTAAAAAGACTTCATAATTACACTGCCACCGTCTGATGATGATGCTGACTTTTCTAAACGCTTCCCAGAGTATAACTCTAAGGCCTATGTTGTCCCTGAATTCTCACTTGGAATGTAGTTTGCTAATGCAAAGTCCTTGAGAGAAGCCTTGCAAGAGCATAGTATCAATAAGAACTTTGCTTTAAAGTATAAGGTCAACCAAACTAAGAAGATTTCAGCTCATTATAGTGCTGAAAATTCTGGATGGAGGCTCTACGCCTCAACCATGAAGGATGAAAACACAATGCAAGTGAAGACTTACTACTGAGAGCATAACTGTACGAGATCCCACAAGTCAAAATGGGTGAATACACAGTGGATTTGCAAGAAGTTCATTTAGAGGTACATATATCAACCCTTAAAGGTTGTATTCATTCAAAGTGAGATTCGAAGGAAGTATGGGTTTGACGTCAATCAGTATTCAATTAAGAGAGATATTTGTAAGATTAAAGAGATCATCTATGGAGATAATGCAAGGCACTTTGAGTTATTGTGGTCTGATTGCATGACTGTGGTTAAGTACAATCTTGGCAATAAGATGAAAATTCAAGTTGACATAACTTTTTTGAGGCCCAAGTTCAAAAAACCTAGATGGGTCGTTTAATGCACGCACTTTGGATGCTCGTGATAAGCCAATAATCAACACATTTGAAATTATTCGAAGAAAATTTATGCGAAAATGTCAGCTGAAAAGAGAAGCTATGTCAATGGATAAGCCAATAATCAACACATTTGAAACATTCTATGTTGAATGTCCTATTTTGTGTTAATGGTGGCATTTTGTCTATTTTGGGATCCACTTTTGTGAATATCGAATGGAACTGGTTCAAATACATGACAGTTTAATCAGCTTAGGACCTCATTTTGAGAATTACAGTGTAATGACAGGTTCTATTTCAATGTAATGGAACAACTCATTTTTTGAAATATCATACTTTTGGGACCTCATTCGTTGAATGATAGTGTATTGGAACAACTCAATTTGTAGAAGTCATAGCTTGTAATGGAATTGATCTTAATTCCTCATAACAGTTAGGTTTGGGTTAATACACAAAATGCAACCAAAACAACATTACAACATTGTAAAGAACACTGATTCTAAACAGACCACAACCTGTGGATCAGAACATGTTGATTCAAAACTACTACACAAAACAGAACTTGTATTCGTACACATACCTAAAGTGATAGCACCAAATTTGATCCATGTGCAGTCAAGTGTGTCTTTATAGGTTATGGAGTTAATCAGAAAGGGTATCAGTGTTATGATCCTAAAACTCGTCACATGTTCACCACAATGAAATGTGATTTCCTTGAAACATAGTATTTTTATCACTAGTCCAGTGTTCAGGGGGAGTCTTATAGTAGATCCGCCAGATTGGTTGTGTGGTCCACATATCTCCTATGATAGACAAAGTCTATCCTATGATAATCCAACAGAGATGGTAAATCGAACTATCAAGCCAACATCTGATACGCCGGTCACGACTAGCAAACTAAGAGTCACACCTGATACTCCACCATTTGAGATATCTGAGGTAAGCCCGGTAAGCCCGTCTGAACCCCAAGATGAAAATGTTGTGGTTGAAGAATTAGAAGAATAAGAGGAGGTAATGACTGGAGGATACAAATTACCCAAGAGAGAATCGAGGGCGGCCTTCTAAGAGATACACACTGGATAGGGAGTCAAGCAGATCTAGGTATCTGGTGACAAATGCAGTAAGGGGTAGACTAAGTAATGAGGCAAAGGCATTCACAATGTCTATTCTCACAGAAGAAGTTCCAAGTACAATTAAAGATGCTCAACAATCCAAGAATTGGCGACAAGCTATGGATGTTGAAATGGAGGCCCTAGAGAAGAACAAGACATGGGAGATTTGCAGGCTACCGGTTGGAAAGAAACCAGTAGGTTGCAGGTGGGTGTATACTATCAAGTACAAGCAAGACGGGGCCATTGACAGATACAAAGCAAGATTGGTGGCAAAAGGATACACTCAGACATACGAGATAGACTATTCCGAGACATTCTCGCCTGTAGCCAAGATGGATACAATCAGAGTATTGTTGTCTATAGCTGCGATTAAAGACTGACCCCTCCACCAGTTCGATGTGAACAATGCATTTCTTCATGGAGATCTTGAAGACGAATTGTATATGGAAATTCCACCAGGATATAGAAATGCAATTCAAGAAGAAAAGGTGTGTCGTCTAAAAAAGGCACTTTATGGTCTGAAACAATCTCCTAGAACATGGTTTGGGAAATCCACTATAGCCATGAAAAATATGGGTATAAGCAGAGCAACTCAAACCATACCTTATTCTTGAAAAATTCAGGAGATCTAATAACATGTTTGATCATTTATGTTGATGACATGATTATCACAGTGAACGATATAGAAGAAATACACAGGCTCAAGAGGAACCTGTTCGAAGAATTCGAAATGAAGGATCTCGGGATGTTGAAATACTTCCTTGGAATCGAGGTACTAAGATCAAGAGAGGGGATCTTTATATCTCAAATGAAGTATACTCTGGATTTTCTAACAAAGACAGGGATGTTGGAATGCAAACTAGCTGAAACTCCAATGGTAGTAAATCATGGCCTACAACTGTCAGAATGAGCGAGACTAGCAGATAAAGAACGATATCAAAAGTTGGTTGGCAAACTTATATATCTCTCACATACTCGACCAGACATAGCTTATGCGGCTGGGGTGGTAAGCCAGTTTATGCATCAACCTCATGTTGAGCATATGGAAGCAGTCATGAGAATTATGAGGTATTTGAAAGGCACCTCAGGACATGGAGTTTTGTTTAGAAGAAATGGTCATATGGAAATCCAAGGATATACAGATGTTGACTGGGCAGGCAACCCAGTTGATCAGAGATCCACATCCGGATATTTTACCTTTATTGGTGATAATCTGGTGACCTGGAGGAGCAAAAAACAAAAGGTTGTGGCTCTCTCAAATGCAGAAGCAGAATTCCGTGAGATAGCTAGGGGATTAACAGAAGTACTGTGGTTGATGAAAGTAATGACAGAAATTGATTTTCCACCAACCAAGTCATATGAGTTACTATGTGACAATAAACTCGCGATAAGTATTTCTGAAAATCCAGTTCAACACGACCGGACCAAGCATATTGAGGTGGATAGACACTTCATAAAAGAGAACCTCGAAGCTGGAAGTATCAAACTGTCATTTGTTCGTTCAGAACACCAATTGGCAGATATATTGACCAAAGCAGTAAACTCGAAGGTTTTCAAAGAAGTACTAGGAAAGCTGAGTATCGAAGATCCGATCACTCAACTTGATGGGGACTGTTAGCATGGCCGAGTCAACAAGGCAATGAGTCTAGAAAAGTAGAAGTAACATTGTCAAAAGTAAAACAGTAATGTTGACATTAGATGGTCAAATGTAATTATTCTGTAGCTATTAGAATAGGTAGACAAGTTGTATAAGTACATGTAATTGGTTTAGCTGAAATGTATCAATGTATTGAATTCAAGAGAGATTGAGATAAACAGATTTTACATTGTTAACAATTTTCATAAGAGATTGATCATGATAAAGAACTAACTTGTAGAACAATTTATGTTTTGTTACATCTTACATAACATTGCCTAGTAGGCTATAGATTGGTAAATACGGGTTAACCGTGAATTATATTAAAATATGTTCAATCGATATGTGATTATTGACGGATTAATTTTTAAGAATCAAGCACGACCCGTGAATTCACAAGATTATTCTTCATTTTAGTTTGTACGATCTAAATTTTGTGGGTCCGTCTATTGTTCTACTCGACCGATACGAACAATTGATTTATAACACTTATGGATTCATACGACCCATATTATTTATGCACTTTATATATATATAATTGTATAGGTTCACGGATTGAACCAAGAATCAAGATGTACAATCCATTTTTCACAAGGTAAGTCAAAATAATTTGCAAGTCCAAAATATTCAACCTAAACACGACCATTGAGCGAGTTTATGAATCATGTCCAAATTTTATATCCCTAGTTGACTAGTAATGTGTTTAATAATATTGGTGTCGGTTAAGTCATAATCAAGCTATTGTATTATTAAGTGAACAATCTTATTGGAATTGGCCAAAAACACACACAATCTTATTGGAATACAATGTAAAACTAATTTTATGTAGATAATTAAATGCATATTCGCGATCCCAACTTGTCCACCTTATTAGAGTCGAGTGAGTCCAATATGAAAAAAAAAAATAAAAAAATCCAGACCAACGTTTGAAATCCTCTTTTTTTCTTTCTTTCTTTCTGTTTTTTTTTTTTTTTTCTCAAGAATCCAGCAAAATTGCATTTAGCACGTTGGGCCCTTGTGGTCTCAAAGTTGAAATCCAGGCTTGAACATAACTCTGTGCCATCCGGCCTAATGGATCAAAACAAGGTCATTTAATAAAAGTGGGCTTTGACCAGGTATATAGCAATTCGTGCATAATAGTTTTAACTGAGTCACGTCATTTAATAACTGAGTCACGTCGCTATTATTATATTGTGTGTAAATGAATAAATTTTAGGGTTAATTACCTGAATCGTTACTTATGTTTGACAATGTGACTGAATCGTTCAAACTTGAGCTCAACCGTTAGTTATGTTGACATATGTGACTGAACCGTTACTATCACTTAACTGCCGTTATTTCTTCCCGTTAATTAGTCACGTGTGTTTGTAACGTGATGTACTTGTAATTTGAAGTTATGTAATTTGAAGTTATGAAACTACCAAGTTTGTCTACTTAAGAACAGCTTGTAATTTCTTTCCGTTTCAAGGTATGGACGGGAAATGACTGTGGCGGAGCTTGAAGTAACTCTGTCTGGTCCGTAAGCTTGAGCTCCCTGTCACCTTCCTCACTGTCACCAATTAATCTTCTTCTCTCTCAGCACTTTCGGTGGATATCACGGTGGACAACTTCACGGTCGGTGGATATCAGTGGGCGATCTATTTTTACCCCGACGGGAAGAACACAGAGGATAATTCAACTTATGTAACGGTCTTCATCGCGTTAGCTACCGACGGAACGAATGTTAGAGCTCTTTTTGAGTTGACGCTTATGGACCAGAGCGGTAAAGGCAAGCATAAGGTGCATAGCCATTTCGATCGGTCGCTGGAGTGTGGTCCGTACACTCTCAAATACAGAGGGAGCATGTGGTAAGCCTTCTCGAGCTGCAGGTCTTTGCTAATTGCGTAGTTCTTGATCGAGTAGAACACGAATAGATTGTTCTTCTCGCTTGTATAGATTGTCTCGCAGTTGCCAAATCCTGAAATTGTTCTTTTATCGGTTCATGTCGCATCTCATTCTTTCTTCGTTTCTTCCATATCCTTGTTTCATTGTTACTGCGGTCAAGATCAGCTTTCTTGATGATTCAATGAAGCCAAGAAGAATGAGCAAACTTAAAATGCTATTTTGAGTTCATCTCGTTGTACAAATAAATTTTGCGGCAGATCAGTTTTTTTCTTCTATTTTGCTACTGCTAGGAAGTTTTTGTTTTGATGGTCATCACCTGTCAAGTAAACGATTGAAGGAAATCTTACTGAAACAATTGATTCAGTTTCTGCATGGTCTTTTTCAAAAGGTCAATGATGGCTGAAGTTTGCCTTGAGTTTGAATTGGCTATAACTTATAATTATGTTGTTTGTTTTGGATTGGTTCCAGACGACTTAATTAGTTTTCTCTATTTGTGGTTTCACTTAGGGGATACAAGCGTTTTTTCAGAAGAACTGCTCTTGAAATGTCAGATTATCTCAAGGATGACTGCTACTGCACCGTCGGAGTTGTGGTTTCTTCAATAGATTACCCTTACCTGCACTCAATCCATGTTCCAGAGTCTAACATGGGATCTCATTTTGGTACACTACTGGACAACCTGGAAGGTGCAGATGTCACTTTTGACGTTGCAGGAGAAAGATTTTGCGCTCACAAGTTGGTATTGGCCACCCGATCGCTGGTATTCCGTTCACTGTTCTTCCAGAGTACAGGTGAAGATAAGCAAGACATAATTGTCTCTGAGTTGGAGCCTAAAGTTTTTAAGGTAAACACCTTAATTTTCTAGCATAAGGTCAAATGTGGAATACCATTTTGATTGGTTACTGAATATTTTATCGTCTTATAAAAAGTTTCTTGACAGGCGATGCTGCACTTCATATATAGAGATACTCTTGTGTCCATGCCTTCTAGCCCATCTTGTCTTACTTGTATATCTGAAACATTGGAGATGAAGCTCCTAGCTGCAGCAGACATGTACGGGCTGAATAGGTTGAAGTTAATGATTGAGTCTCATTTGTGCAAGGGTATATCAGTGAGTTCCGTCTGCAGACTTTTGACCCTGGCTGACAGCTATCATGCCAAAGAATTGAAAGCTGTTTGCCTAAAGTTTGCTGCAGAGAACCTTGCAGGTGCAATTTTTCATATCCCACTATGTAGCTTCCATAGATGCCCCACTATATAGAAAACGTACTGTCTAACTCAATACACAGTACAAAAATGTTTTCTTTTCTTGGGTTTCAATACCCTCAAATCCCTTTTGTTTTTCTGTGTAAAAGGTCCAAGAGTTCAAGATGGCCAACCAAGTAACATTTTATCGGTGTGATATTGAAGTGCAGACATGTGAAGAGAAACATGAGTCTTCCCCAGAAACAGAAGAGAAGAATGATCAAATTGAGGTGTCAACCGAGTAGGAAAATATTGCTTCCATAGATACGAATAGGAATAGTGATAGTTAGAAAATATAGAAAATAGAAAATTGTTGTATGTATTATGAATTCGTTTGATGCTACTTGATGTTTAACTGAATTTTCATAAAACATAATCAGATATTTAAGAAGAAAATAAAATGAAATGGTTGCAAATGTGGTGACTTATGTTTGTGGAGAAGTTGTTAAATGATGTTTTATCTTCTTCTAAATGTTATTAAACGATTACTTTAGTTTAGACATTTTGTTACCTAACCGTTACTACTCATAATCCATAAACATAAAAGGGGGTAGAATCGTCTTTAAATTAGGTCACGTGACTTGCACGTGACAGGTTAACGGAAATATGTGATAGAAACTTCACGGAGTAACCTTTCAGTCACATGTTCAAACTTAAGTAACGTTTCAACTACACAAAAAAAAATGAGTAATCTTTTAATCACATGGGCCAAACATGAGTAACGGGTGAGGTAATTAACCCTAAATTTTAATGTGTTAAAACATGAAAATTACACTATAAAAAAATAGATCACATGCAAATATGAAAAATTAACTTTTAAAATAAAAAATAATAATTTATAGCAAACACAAAACTAAAGATACAATTTGTTTAGTTCAGCTACACAATCGAGTTCTAAATCCACAAAATCTGATTAAAAAACAACAAATACAAATACAAAAATAATTATAATTATAATCTAGATATAATAAGATAGCATGGCTAATGATGTTTATCCGTTCATTTACATGTTAAAATTGTTAAGATTGATGTTTAAACGAATAAAAATTACTTAGATATAAAATAATTAAAATCAAATACACAAATATAAATATAAATTATAGTTATAGTATGTAGTTATAAGTTACTGTGCGATTAAAGTATTTATTATATTTGCATCATACCCGATTATAGGTATAGCTTGTTCGGGTAGCTGATAGTTGAATATTTCAAGGATCCTATTCCTAGTGAACAATTTCAAACTAATTCGTGAAGAATTTGTTAAAACAGGTAATATAAATCTCCTCTCTCAATCTAATAATTTCATGTTTTTTCATTCACTTCATTAATCATAATTCAGTCATATAAGGTAATACTTATACAACCTTACTCTATATCTAGTAGCTATGATAATCATGATGTTTACCACAGATTTCAAACTTACTATTCTCTTTTTGACAATGTCTTATTTACTATTACACTTTTGACAATATTGCACATTGACTTGCTTTGTTGAACATTGAATTGCTTTACTTTATGCTCCATTATTCTGATACTCCCCCTCAAGCTGAGTGGTCGGATCTCCGATACTCAACTTGCCCAGTACTTCCTTGAAAATCTCTGAGTTCACTGCTTTGGTCAGTATATTCGCTAGCTGATGTTCTGAACGAACAAATGGCAATTTGATGCTCCCTGCTTCGAGATTTTCTTTTATGAAGTGTCTATCCACCTCAATATGCTTGGCTCGGTCATGTTGAACTGAATTTTCTGAAATACTTATCGCGGATTTGTTGTCACATCGTAGTTGACATGACTTAGTTGGTGGAAAACCAATTTCTGGCATTAACTTCCTTAGCCATAACACTTCAGTTAATCATCTCGCTATTCCAAGAAACTCTGCTTCTGCACTTGAGAGAGCCACTACCTTTTGTTTTTTGCTTCTCCAGATTGCCACCAATAAAGGTGAAATATCCGGATGTGGATCTCCGATCAACTGGGTTGCCTGCCCAGTCAGCATTTGTGTATCCTTGGATTTCCATATGATCATTTGTCCTGAACAAAATTTCATGTCCTGAGGTGCCCTTCAAATACCTCATAATTCTCATGACTGCTTCCATATGTTCAACCTGAGGTTGATGCATAAACTGGCTTACAATTTCGACCGCATACGCTATGTCGGGTCGGGTATGTGACAAATATATAAGTTTACCCACCATTCTCTGATATCTTTCTTTATCTTTGCGTCTCGCTCCTTCTGATAGTTGTAAGTCATGATTTACTACCATTGGAGTTTCAGCTGGCTTGCACTCCAGCATCCCTGTCTCTGTCAAGAAATCCAGAATATACTTCCTTTGCGATATAAAGATCCCTTCCTGGATCTTAGTACCTCAATTCCAAGGAAGTACTTCAAATTCCCGAGATCCTTCATATCGAATTCTTCAAACAAGTTCTTCTTGAGCCTGCGCATTTCTTCTATGTCATCTCCTGTTATAATCATGTCATCGACATAGATTATCAAACAGGTGATTAGGGCTCCTGTCTTCTTCAAGAATAAGGTGTGATCCGAGTTGCTTTGACTATACCCATATTTTTCCATGGCTATAGTGAACCTCCCAAACCATGCTCGAGGAGATTGCTTCAGACCATACAACACCTTCTTCGCTCTACACACCTTTTCTTCATGACCTTCATTTCTGTATCCTGGCGAGATTTCCATGTACACTTCTTCTTCAAGGTTTCCATGAAGAAATGCATTCGTCACATCGAACTGGTGGAGAGGCCAGCCTTTAATTGCATCTATAGACAACAATACTCTGATTGTGTCTATCTTGGCTACATGTGAGAATGTCTCAGAAGAATCAATTCTGTATGTCTGAGTGTATTCTTTTGCCACCAATCTTGCTTTGTATCTATCAATGGATCTGTCTTGCTTGTATTTGATAGTATACACCCACCTGTAACCTACTGTTTTTTCCCACAGGTAGTTTGCAAATCTCTCATGCCTTGTTCTTCTTTAGTGCCTCCAATTTAACATCCATAGCTTGTTGCCAACTCTTGGATTGTTGAGCCTCCGTGATTGTTCTCAGAATTTCTTCTTGAAGATTAGACATTGTGAATGCATTTACCGTGTTTACCACCAGTTACCTGGATTTGATTGTTCCCCTATCTGTTGTGTATATTTTAGGCGGACACCCTCGATTTTCTCTTGGGGGTAATTTGTATCCTCCATTCATTTCCTCCTCTTGTTCTTCTGATTCTTCAACTGGAAGATTTTGAGGTTCAGATGAACTTACCGGGCTTACCTTAGATACCTTAAATGGTGGAGTAGCAGTTGTGACCCTTAGTGCGTTGGTCGATACTGGTGTATTCGATGTTGGCATGATGGTTTGATTTGCCAGCTCTGTGGGGCCATCATAGAAAAGACTTTGTTTATCACAGGAGATGTTTGGGCTACATATCCAATCCAGTGGTTCTACTGTAAGATTCCTCCCTGAACACTGGACTGGTGATAAAAAAAACTCTGTTTCAAGGAAATCACAGTTCATTGTGGTGAATATGTGACGAGTTTTAGGATCATAACACTGATACCCTTTCTGATGAACTCCATATCCTACAAACACACACTTGACAACACACACATGTCAAATTTGGTGCGGTCATTTTTAGGTATGTGTACGAATACAAAACATCCAAAGACCCGAGGATTTAGACTGAGTGTGGAGGGTACTTTAGTAATTTCAGAGAGAATATCAAGTGGAGTTTTGAAATTTAGGATTTTCGTAGGTAGACGATTAAGGAGGTAGGTTGACGTAGCAACAACTTCAGGCCAGAATGTTGTTGGTACTTTGGACTCGATGAGAATGGATCTTGTCATTTCAAGAAGTATGCGATTTTTCCTTTCGGACACACCATTTTGTTCTGGAGTGTGTGGAGAACAGGTTTGGTGAATAATTCCTTTTTCTGAAAAGAAATTCTTCACATGTTGGTTGACAAATTCCCCCCCATTATCAGACCGAAGGACTTGAATGTTTTTCTGAAACTGATTTTGAATCATTTGGAAGAAGTGAATGAACTTGTCAAACACTTCAGATTTTTATTTTAAAAAATACACCCACGTTATGCGAGTGCAATCATCGATAAACAACACAAAATATCTAAGACTTTGACCCCCCCCCCCCCCCCCCCCCCCCCCAAGTATAGGTGATGGACCCCAAACATCAGAATGAACTAAGGCAAACATGGAATTCATACGAGTACTACTTGGCTTAAATGTTTGCCTATGACTTTTTGCAAGAATACAAGTCTCACAAAAAAGAGTATCACTTTTATTCAAAAACAACTTAGGAAATAAAAGTTTAAGATAACCCTAGGATGGATGACTCAATCTCCTATGTCATAACCAAACCTCTCTTTCTGAAGTACCATGAGCAAGCGAAACTGAACCTTGTCGAGCAGCTTCATCAACATAGTACAAACCAGCGCGTTCAGTGTCACACCCAATAATCACCCCCGTTTGGATATCCTGCAGTATGCAAAAATTTGGATTCATCACCATGGTACAATTCATTTCCTTAGTGACATGAGTGACCGACAATAATTTATTTGAGAGGTTTGGAACTAGTAAACAGTTTGAAATTCTCAAGGTTGGAGATATTTCTACTGTTCTCATTCCCATCACTTGAGCCCTAGCCCCATCTGCAATATTAATATACACTGAACGCGCTGGTTTGTACTATGTTGATGAAGTTGCTCGACAAGGTTCAGTTTCGCTTGCTCATGGTACTTCAGAAAGAGAGGTTTGGTTATGACATAGGAGATTGGGTCATCCATCCTAGGGTTATCTTAAACTTTCATTTCCTAGGTTGTTTTTGAATAAAAGTGATAATCTTTTTTGTGAGACTTGTATTCTTGCAAAAAGTCATAGGCAAACATTTAAGCCAAGTAGTACTCGTATGAATTCCATGTTTGCCTTAGTTCATTCTGATGTGTGGGGTCCATCACCTATACTTGGGGGGGGGGGGGGGGAGGGGGTCAAAGTCTTAGATATTTTGTGTTGTTTATCGATCACCTATACTTGGGTGTATTTTTTAAAATTTGAAACTGCAAGCATGAGCAAACGGTCAAAACGGATATAGCAAAATATAATATGGCAAAGCAAACATGACAAAGCCTAAACCCTCTAAAAGAGATCCCTAGCAGAGTCGCCAAATTGTCAGACGTCGGATCCGACTTCCCCGACCCGTTTTGAAAAATATTTTTAAATTGTCGGACGTCGAATTCGACTTTCCTGACCCATTTTTTAATTATTTTTTGAAAATGTCGGATCTTGGCGAGCGAAGGGTCCGGTCGAGCGGGGTCATCAACTAGGCCGAAAAAATTGAAAGAGTCGCCACCGATTAATTGAAGGCTAATCGGAATCCTAAAATTGCATAGGGTACATGGAATTAACATCCTAGGGTTTAGAAAGGTCTACGTCCATAGAATCGAGTTCGGGGGTTTGATTACATCTTAAAAGCTCGCAAGCTCATAATCCGCGATTTCGGTACTTTAGTTTGCTTTTGAAAAAAATTTCAGTTTACCCGAATTGCTCGTTTCGATCATGCTTGGCTCAAAAAAACTATATGCATTTTCCTTAAACCATGTATACACATTTTTTTTTATGAGTTAATTTTCAAATAAACAAAAGAGTACTAAAGTTAATCGTGCTCAAAAAAATAATTTAACTCTCGAGCCATTTTAAACGTGTCAAAACATGCACGAATGGTTTTTAAAGATTTTAAGCTCGTTGGACTAATTCGTCCCATTTTGAGAAGTTATAGGATGTCAAAAAAAATATAGGGACCAAAATGCAATTTATTAAAATTTGAGCTGAATTGGACAAATATTTCGAAAATTGCAGAAAAGACCCTAAACTATTCTGGACTTATTTGTAACACTTGGTAAAGTTCTAAAATAACCCGAAAATTATTCTAGACTTATTTGTAACATTTTTAAAAGTCATGGAATGTCCAGAAAAATTTAGGAATCAAAATTGTAATTTTCGAAAAAAATATAACTGAACTGAAAATATTTTTTAAAATTACAGATTTGACCCTAAAATATTCTAGATTTATTTGTAACACTTGGTAAAATTCCAAAAATAACCCGAAAATTATTCTAGACTTATTTGTAACATTTTTAGAAATCATGGAATGTCTAGAAAAGTTTAGAAATCAAAATGTATTTTTTTTTTAAAGAGCTGAATTAAGAAAAAAACAATTTGCACAAATGGCCCAAAACCTTTCCGGTTTGGTTTATAACACTCGATAACGTCCCAGAAATGACCCGAGAGTCCAAGGACCGAGTTGTAACCTTCATCAAAGTTTGGGAAAGACCTAAAACATTTTTTTGAATTTTTTGTTTTACATATACATAATATATATATATATATATAGTATTACATAGACATAATATAAATATATATTATACATATAGATATATATAGTAATACATAAAACGTAATATAAATATATATTATACATATAGATATATATAGTAATACATAAACATAATATAAATATATATTATACATATTGATAACATAAACATAATATAAATATATATTATACATATAGATATAATAGTATTACATAAACATAATATAAATATATATTATACATATAGATATATATATATATTAACAAGTATATTATACATAAATAGATAATATATGTATATAAACTCTCAATTTTATTTCACATTTAGAAAATACAAAATATGATATTGAAGATGAGAGAAATATACCTAACTCATGTGAGGCTAAAATACCGTACGAGGAACCGAGTCCGATAATTATCGGTATTTTTCACTCTTATTTTTCTATTTTCTTTTTCTCTCTTTTTTTTCCCCTTCTTTCTTCTTTCTTCCTTCTCCTACCGTAGCTTCATTCTATATATATACAAAATTTTGTAGATATTTATTTTTAGATATTTTTTTAATTTAATAATTTTTTTATTTTTAGATCGATTTTTCTTGGCTCGATTCCTCGCGTACGGTATTTTGACCCCGAGCCAAAATCAGGTGTTTACAGTTGCCCCTCTTTGGACACGTGCTCATGGAAGTGATCTCATGAGTGTGTGTTCAAAGACAAACAACTGATTTTGGCTCCTATTTATTCATTATTTACATAGTAGACAAAAATCATCACGCAACTTTCGGAAGTTAGACACCTATAGGTCCCGATCGTTGACGATGATTTGTGGAGACTAAGCATTTAAACTTTCATCAACTGGTGATTCCCAGACGTTGGACACCTACAGGTCCTGGTTGTCGAGGATGATTTGCGGAGGTTGAAAACCTAATGGCTCCGCTCGTCAGCTTGTGACTCGTTGAGGATGGCTTGCGGAGCCTGAACACCTAAAGGCTCCGCTTATCGTATTGTGACTCCCAGAAGCTGGATAACTACAGGTCCTGGTCATCGAGTATGACTTGCGGAGGCTGAACACCTAAAGGGTCCGCTCGTCGGCTTGTGACTCGTTGGAGATGGCTTGTGGAGGTTGAACACCTAAAGGCTCCGCTTATCGGCATGTGACTCCCAGAAGCTAGATAACTACAGGTCCTGGTCATCGAGGATGACTTGCGGAGGTTGAACACCTAAAGGGTCCGCTCGCCGGCTTGTAACTCGTTGGGGTTGACTTGTGGAGGCTAAGCACCTAAAGATTCCACTTTTCGGATTGTGACTCCCAGAAGCTGGATAACTACAGGTCTTGTTCGTCGAGGATGACTAGCGGAGGCTGAACACCTAAAGGCTCCACTTGTCGGCTTGTGACTCGTTGAGGATGACTTGCGGAGGTTGAACACCTAAAGGCTCCGCTTATCGGCATGTGACTCCCAGAAGCTGTATAACTACAGGTCCTGGTCATCGAGGATAACTTGCGGAGGCTAAACACCTAAAGGGGCCGCTCGTCGGCTTGTGACTCGTTGGGGTTGACTTGTGGAGGCTGAGCACCTAAAGACTCCACTTGTCGGCTTGTGACTCCTAGAAGCTGGATAACTACAGGTCCTGTTCGTGGAGGATGACTTGCGGAGGCTGAACACCTAAAGGCTCCGCTTGTCGGCTTGTGAATCCCAGAAGCTGGATAACTACAGGTTCTGGTCATCGAGGATAACTTGTGGAGGCTGAACACCTAAAGGGTCCGCTTGTCGACTTGTGACTCCTAGAAGCTGGATAACTACAGGTTCTGGTCATCGAGGATGACTTGTGGAGGCTGGAAACCTAAAGGTTCCGCTCGTTTTTTTTTTTTTACTCCCAAAAGCTGGATAACTACAGGTCCTGTTCGTTGAGGATGACTTGTGGAGGCTGAACACCTAAAGGCTCCGCTTGTCGGCTTGTGAATCCTAGAAGCTGGATAACTACAGGTTCTGGTCATCGAGGATAACTTGTGGAGGCTGAACACCTAAAGGGTCCGCTTGTCGGCTTGTGACTCCCAGAAGCTGGATAACTACAGGTCCTGGTCATCGAGGATGACTTGCGGAGGCTAAACACCTAAAGGGGCCGCTCGTCGGCTTGTGACTCGTTGGAGATGGCTAGTGGAGGCTGAACACCTAAAGGCTCCGCTTATCGGCATGTGACTCCCAGAAGCTGGATAACTACAGGTCCTGGTCATCGAGGATGACTTTCGGAGGTTGACCACCTAAAGAGTCCGCTCGTCGGCTTGTGACTCGTTGGGGTTGACTTGTGGAGGCTGAGCACCTAAAGACTCCACTTGTCGGCTTGTGACTCCCAGAAGCTGGATAACTACAGGTCCTGTTCGTCGAGGATGACTTGCGGAGGCTGAACACCTAAAGGCTCCGCTTGTCGGCTTGTGAATCCCAGAAGCTGGATAACTACAGGTTCTGGTCATCGAGGATAACTTGTGGAGGCTGAACACCTAAAGGGTCCGCTTGTCGGCTTGTGACTCCCAGAAGCTGGATAACTACAGGTTCTGGTCATCGAGGATGACTTGTGGAGGCTGGAAACCTAAAGGTTCCGCTCGTTGTTGTTTTTTTACTCCCAAAAGCTGGATAACTACAGGTGTTAGTTGTCGATGATGATTATTTTTTTTTCTCGATTTTCTTTCCTTTTGCTACGATTTTTATTTTTACCGCACCTCTCGGTTCCCTTAATTTTTTCCTAGGTCGCCGTTTCGGGTTTTCAACCTAGCAGGGATTTGATTCCTCTCATTTTGCCATGATGATCCTTTTGGGGATTTTCAATCATGCCCCTCTTCCCTAACTTTTGCCTAAACCGCCCTTTCGGGTTTTCGATTTAGCGGGAATTTTCTCACTTTTGGAGGTTCGTATTCTGGTTACGAAGTCCTTAAGGATAGTATTTTCTGACTACGTCCATATTGATTGGACTAGGGAGTTCTTGGCCGTCCATATCGGTGATGATCAGGGCTTCTCTACTGAAAACCTCTTTGACGAAATAAGGCCCTTCATATTTAGGCACGAACTTGCCCCGAGAGTCTGGATTGACTCGCAGGATTTTTCTGAGAACTAGATCGCCTGCTTGTAATTTTCTTGGATGTACCTTCCTGTTAAATGCACGAGCCATGCGTTGCTGGTACAATTGCCCATGACACAGCGCGATGAGCCGCCTTTCATCTATGAGATTTAATTGCTCGTATCTGCATCTCGCCCATTCTGATTCGTCCATCTCTGCTTCAGCGAGGATCCTTATTGACGGGATTTCTACTTCAATTGGCAGCACGACTTCAGTCCCGTAAACAAGGGAAAATGGGGTTGCCCCTGTTGATGTCCGTATTGAGGTCCTGTATACCATTAGTGCCCAAGGCAGCTTGTCGTGCCAGTCCTTATAATTGACAGTCATTTTCTCTATGATCTTCTTGATATTCTTATTTACTGCTTCCACTGCGCCATTCATTTGTGGGCGATATGGAGACGAATTTCTATGCTTGATCTTAAATTGGTCACACAACCCATCAACCAATTTATTATTCAGATTTTTGGCATTATCTGTGATGATTGACTCCAGCACCCCATAACGCGCGATGATATCCTGCCTAATAAAACGCTCGACCGCTTTTGCTGTTACTGACGCTAGGCTGATAGCCTCTATCCACTTGGTGAAATAATCGATCGCCACCAATATGAATTGATGACCATTGGACACCTTTGGAGAGATCATACCGATTACATCGATGCCCCACATTGAGAAAGGGCACGGGGAAGTCATGGGATAGAGCTCGTGTGGTGGCACATGGATTTGGTCTGCGTACACTTGACAGAGGTGACAATGTTGGACGTGTCTGACACAATCAGACGTCATGGTGGACCAAAAGTATCCAAGTCTCATTATCTTTTTTGATAGCATTCGCCCGCCCATGTGTGGGCCACAACAACCTTCCTGAATTTCTTCCATTAAGCGCTCAGCTTCTTTGGCATTCACACATCTCAAAAGGGTATCATCAAATGATCTTTTGTATAAGGTCGGGCCACTGAGAAAATAATTGCAAGCCACCCTTCGTACGACCTTCCGGTCATTTCTTGTGGCACCTTCTGGGAAATCTCCGGACTCCAGGTATTTTTTTATGTCAGTGAACCACGGTTGACTGGCTGACTCTTCGACTGCAGAATAATTGGCTGGAACCTCTTTGATCTTGATCTGATTTCCCGGTGAAATTTTACTCATTGATGCGAGTGTTGCCAATGCGTCTGCAAATTGGTTATTACTTCTCGGCATATGAGTGAAAGTGATGTCTTCAAAGTCTGCAGCTAAATCCTCAAGGTGCTCGTGGTATGGCTGGAGTTTGGCATCCCTCGTCTTCCATTGCCCTGTCGTTTGGAGGATGATTAACATTGAATCTCCAAACACTTCTAGTTTCTTCACTTCGAGGTCTAGTGCAGCTCGCATGCCGAGAACACATGCCTCGTATTCTGCGATGTTGTTGGTACAGTGGAAGATGACCTTGGCTGCCACTGGAAAGTGTTGCCCCTTTGGTGAGATGAGCACTGCCCCGATACCCCCTCCGACTGAATTCACAGCACCGTCGAAGTACATTCTCCAATTTGCCTTCGACATCCCTTCTTCTTCTACTTGCATAATCTCCCCATCTGGGAATTCAGAGTTGATCAAGTGATCATCGTCTATGGGAAACTCCGCTAAATGATCGGCGATTGCTTGCCCCTTCACAAAAATCGAGGCACAAATTCTATGTCATACTCAGATAATTGAACTTGTCACTTGGCGATATTTTTTGTCCATGTTGGTTTATTTAAAAGGTATCTCACGGGATCCATCTTTGAATACAGACGTATGGTGTAGTACAACGTATACTGGCGAAGTCGCTGCATTACCCACACGAGTGCGCAACATATCCTTTCCACCTCTTGATACTTTGTTTCACCGTCCGTGAATTTCTTACTCACGTAGTATATGGCATGCTCATTCTTTCCAGTCACATCGAGTTGTCCCAACATGCACCTCAACGAGTCTTGGCGTACTGTTAAATACATAATGAATGGTCGTCCTGGAGTTGGCGGCACCTGGATTGGTGGGCTCAGCAAGTATTTTTTTATGGACTCTAAGGCGTTCTGGTAATCTTCATCCCAGATTATACGAGCGTTCTTACGTAAAAGACGAAATAAAGGTTGACACTTGGTTGTCATATTTGCGATGAAACACGCAATGTAATTCAAACGTCCTAAAAGGCTTCGGACCTGCTTGACGGTCGATGGTGGGGGTAACTCTTGTATCGCCTTGACTTTGTCAGGGTCTACTTCAATTCCATTCTCACTGACTATGAAACCCAATAACTTGCCTGATAGGGCTCCAAAAGTGCATTTAGTCGGGTTTAAACGCAACTTGTACTTCTTGAGCCTTTCAAATAGCATGCGTAAATTGATCAAGTGATCTTCACCTTCTTGAGACTTTTCAATCATATTATCTACGTACACCTCGATATGTTTGTGCATCATGTCGTGGAACAGTGTCACCATTGCCCTTTGGTAGGTTGCCCCTACATTTTTTAAACCGAAGGGCATAACTCTGTAACAAAATGTTCCCCACATTGTGACAAATGAAGTTTTTGACTTATCTGCCTCAGACATCTTGATCTGGTTGTATCCTGAGAATCCGTCCATAAACGAGAACATCGTATGACGTGCTGTGTTGTCGACCAACATATCGATATGAGGCAGAGGGAAATTATCCTTCGGACTGGCTTTGTTAAGATCTCGATAGTGGACACAGATGCGGACACGACCGTCCTTCTTGGGTACTGGAACAATATTTGCTACCCATTCAGAATAGTTGCAAACTTCTAAGAATCCAGCGTCAATTTGCTTGATGATCTCTTCCTTAATTTTAAGGATTAGGTCGGGACTTTGTCTCCTCAGGTGTTGTCTCTTGGGTAGAAAGTTCTCAGTGTCTAATGGCAGAACGTGCTCCACGATTAACGAATCAAGGTCTGGCATGTCAGCATATGACCAGGCGAAAATCTCCTGGTATTCTTTTAGCAAATCCATCATCCGAGTTCTTTGGTTAGGACTCAGACTTGTCCCAATCTTCAATTCGCGTGGTTCCTCGGGAGTGCCGATGTTTATGACCTCAGTGACTTCTGTTGTTAGGAGTTTGTCTTTCTCATACCTGTCCCAACTTTCTTCAATTTCTTTCGTTACATCCTCCTCACCGGATCCTTCTCTGTAATGTACAGAGTCAGATTCAGCAAGGGTGTCTTTGTACGAGATTGAATCACGTTTCCCCTTGTGTTCTCTAGAGGTATTGTTCCTAAAGAATGAAGCAGAAGAGAGGGAAATTAATATCAGAAGTAGGTAGAAGGAGATATAATATTGATAACATGATTAACACAAGAAGGGATTCATTTGATGTGGTCATGACAAATTTCCCTTATTCCAAAACCGTGAGGCTCATAACATATACCCTATGCGGAATACATCCCTTTTCAAAAGGTCTTACTCATTATTACTACGAGAAAACGCATAAGCAGGTAATGTCATCCAGTTTGTGGTATTCTCCCCACTAGCAAGTGGACGGACAAAAAGGCATGAGGGAGCTTCATCAAGCAGGGCTCCAATGGTAACACCGATCGAAAACAAGTCTGATAAGCCTTCGTGAGAAGCAACGACGTCAGGTTGAATCATTTGTGGTGGGCCAGGAAATGAAACATCGAGGGGAGGAAACAGCAATGCACGTGAATTTCCGGTAAAACGTTTCCTTCGAGCGACTTCGTAATCTTTGAAATTAGGAAGGAAAATCCAGTCCTAAAAGTGTCTTTGTCCTTCCGGGTGTGGGATGGTCATATGTAGGAGGTGGGTCTTGGTCAGGATGGCCATATGTGGGAGATGGAGCTTGGTCAGGATGGAAAAGGTGTCTGACATGGATTGATGAGGTGTCACAACAGTACTGTTGCTCGGGAAGACGAGGTAGGGGATATTGTGGTAGTCACATCTGTTTGGATCTTAGAAAAGCAAAAATCCGCTCGACTTAGGAGGTCATGTCAACGATTGACTGCACTGTGCGGGAACTCATGACGTGCATGGTTTGTTCTAGTAGGATGATTCTCTCATCGTGTTCTTGAGATGCTGGAGTCTTCGAATGTCGCATGGATTCCTGAAAACCTAAATCCAAAATACCGTAGTAAGAAGGATGAATACACAATTGATCATGCATGATTGATTTAAAAAATTCTGCATGTTCCGTTCATTCCATTCGTAGACTTTGATTGCATGTATGGCAAAAGTTTTTTTTTTTTTTTCAAAAATACTTTATAAGGATTTGGCCAATCGATGTCTAGTTCTTAAGACGTTTCACACGACGGCGCAACTTGTTGAGTGCATTTGTTGATTGTTCCTTGGTTCGAACGAAGGTCGAGAACATGTATTTTGAAAATCTTTTTATTTACCTCGTTCTTCGTATGAATTGTTCAAGGGTGTCATTCAAATTAGCTACGTTGCCCCCACATTTTTCCAAGGTGCTCCCACATTGCTAGAATGACGATGGTTGTTGGAGTCTATCCCCGATGATCTCCTCTAGGCCGAAAGACGGATTTGCAGGTGTCAAATGGAACTTGTGAACGTATTCCGTTGTTTAATCACGCAGACGCGCTTTCCATATTCCAGAATTCAGACAAGGCGTTAAGGAGAATCCAATTGACTATGTAGTTTACGAGCTCGTGAACCTCGTCAATCTTTTTGTTCACGTATTTCTGATTCCCTTTTTGTCATGGCTTTCCATATTCGGGAAATTTCGACCGGAGGGGGCTGTATGGCCTTAATGTGAGGGCAATGATTTTTTTTTTTCCATTCTTACCAAAGATGGTGCGTGAAATGTCTTAAGGAGACAAGATTGAATGAACAGAACTTACAATTTTTTTTTTTTAAAATGCAATGCAAGTGCGAGAATTTAACTTCATTAGTAAGACTCGTATTACATTTACAACAGTCTGGAATATATAATACAAAAGGCCCAATCCTATACATGTCATGATCTAAGGCCAAAACAAAACACATTTACATCAATGGACCAAACTTCTTCATGGGTCAAATTTCTTCATGGGCCGTGGGCCAATCTCATATCCAAATACTTGGGCTGAATTCTCATTTACATCAGTTGGGCCCAAAAATGGAAATATACACAAAACTGGTAAAGACTAAACACGGTGTGGAGCTTTTGTTCTAAATGGATGGAATTTCTAGGTCCTCTGAACCAGCGGAACCTCACCCCCTAAAGAGGATCACGGGCCCATTCCGATCATCGAGTTGAGTTGTTTGGGTGCGTGCCGGCGATCCAAACCGCTCCGGGCACATTCCCCTACTAAACTCCTTAAGTTCTTAATGTGCACCAGGTCCGAGCGGGTAATGGTAACCAGCGTGGTGTGTGCAAAACAAAATTTGACATCTTTATTTTTTTTCGACAAAATTTGAAATTGCAAGCATGAGCAAACGGTCAAAACGGATATAGCAAAATATAATATGGCAAAAATAACATGACAAAGCCTAAACCCTCTAAAAGACATCCCCAGCAGAGTCGCCAAATTGTAGGACATCGAATCCGACTTTCCCGACCCGTTTATTAATTATTTTTTGAAAATGTCGGGACTTGGCGAGCGAAGGGTCCGGTCGAGCGGGGTCATCAACCGGACCGAAAAAATTGAAAGAGTCGCCACCGATTAATTGAAGGCTAATCGGAATCCTAAAATTGCCTAGGGTACATGGAATTAACATCCTAGGGTTTAGAAAGGTCTACGTCCAGAGAATCGAGTTCGGTGGTTTGATTACATTTTAACTCTCGAGCCATTTTAAACGTGTTAAAACATGCACGAATGGTTTTTAAAGATTTTAAGCTCGTTGGACTAATTCGTCCCATTTTGAGAAGTTATAGGATGTCAAAAAAAATAGGGAAAAGTACCAAACTGGTACCCGAACTTGTAGGTGATTAGCAAGTAGGTACCTAAACTTTTTTTGTAGCAAATAGGTAGCCGAACTTTCTTAAATAAGCAAATAGGTACCTACCGTTAATTTCCGTTAAAAATCAATGGAAAATGTCACGTGAGGAGCACATGAGGAGCAACCAGGTACCTGAACTTACACGAATGAGCAACCAAGTACCTGAACTTACACAAATGAGCAAGTAGGTACCTGAACCGGTTATTGAACCGGTTCGGTCGAACCACTTTATTTATTTTTTAAAAAAAAGTAGGGTTTATATACCAAACACATGCATGGCTCAACTCCAGACGTTTTCAGAGTGTTCCTTGATGCACCGAGAACGTCTGGTGTTGAGTCATGCATGTGTTTAGTATATAAACCCTACGTTTTTTAAAAAAAATAAAGTGATTCGACCGAACCGAACGGGTTTATATACCAAACATATGCATGGCTCGACTCCACACGTTCTCGGTGCATCAAGGAACACTCCGAGAACGTCTGGAGTCGAGCCATGCATGTGTTTGGAATATAAACCCTACTTTAAAAAAAAAAATGGTTCGACCGAACCGGTTCTTGAACCGGTTTAGGTACCTACTTGCTCATTTGTGTAAGTTCAGGTACCTGGTTGCGCCTCACGTGACATTTTCCGTTTATTTTTAACGGAAATTAACGGTAGGTACCTATTTGCTAATTTTCATAAGTTCGGCTACCTATTTGCTACAACACAAAGTTTAGGTACCTACTTGCTAATCACCTACAAGTTCGGGTACCAGTTTGGTACTTTTCCCAAAAGAATATAGGGACCAAAATGCAATTTATTAAAATTTGAGCAGAATTGGACAAATATTTCGAAAATTGCATAAAAGACCCTAAACTATTCTGGACTTATTTGTAACACTTGGTAAAGTTCTAAAATAACCCGAAAATTATTCTAGACTTATTTGTAACATTTTTAAAAGTCATGGAATGTCCAAAAAAATTTAGGAATCAAAATTGTAATTTTCGAAAAAAAAAATAACTGAACTGAAAATATTTTTTAAAATTACAGATTTGACCCTAAACTATTCTAGATTTATTTGTAACACTTGGTAAAATTCCAAAAATAACCCGAAAATTATTCTAGACTTATTTGTAACATTTTTAGAAATCATGGAATGTCTAGAAAAGTTTAGAAATCAAAATGTATTTTTTTTTTAAAAGAGCTGAATTAAGAAAAAACAATTTGCACAAATGGCCCAAAACTTTTCCGGTTTGGTTTATAACACTCGATAACGTCCCAGAAATGACCCGATAGTCCAAGGACCGAGTTGTAACCTTCATCAAAGTTTGGGAAAGACCTAAGTCATTTTTTTGAATTTTTTGTTTTACATATACATAATATATATATATATATATATATAGTATTACATAGACATAATATAAATATATATTATACATATAGATAAATAGATAACATAAACATAATATAAATATATATTATACATATAGATATATATAGTAATACATAAACATAATATAAATATATATTATACATATAGATAAAATAGTATTACATAAACATAATATAAATATATATTATACATATAGATATATATATATTAACAAGTATATTATACATAAATAGATAATATATGTATATAAACTCTCAATTTTATTTCACATTTAGAAAATACAAAATATGATATTAAAGATGAGAGAAATATACCTAACTCATGTGAAGCTAAAATACCGTACGAGAAACCGAGTCCGATAATTATCGGTATTTTTCACTTTTTTTTTTCTATTTTCTTTTTCTCTTTTTTTTTTTTCCTTCTTTCTTCCTTTCTTCCTTCTCCTACCGTAGCTTCATTCTATATATATACAAAATTTTGTAGATATTTATTTTTTGATATTTTTTGATATTTTTAGATATTTTTTAAATTTAATTTTTTTTTTTAGATCGATTTTTCTGGGCTCGATTCCTCGCGTACGATATTTTGACCCCGAGCCAAAATCAGGTGTTTACAGTATGTCATAGTGTCGGTTGCACCACAGCTGATGATTTTTTAATCTGGTTTTATCTTGGACTGAATATGCACACGTCAATTGTTCAGGGGCTGAATTACAATATTTTTGGGTTGTTCTGTGATTTTTCACAAATTTCGGTTTAAAACTGCTAGGGTTTGAAGTTAAGGGACTTGGTTGCAAATACCAAGTCCCTATACATGTTTTCTTTGAGCAGACGCAATCTTCATTTGGCAGCCCTCCCTTTCTAACGCTGCAGTTCCTCTGATCTTCGTCTCGTCCATCTCCTCGCCTAGGGTTGTCGATTCTTTCGCAGCCGGCTCAGTCGTGGAATTCGCCGCCACTTCACACGACTCCGGCGAAGCGACTCTCCCCTTCATCCCCTTGTATGAACCGAGGAGGGTTGCGACTATGATTTCCTGACGAAAGCGTCGGGCTTGCGCTGCCACCGTGCGTGTTGGTGGTTGAAGGGTTGCTCACCGCAGCGGCGACGCGGCTCTTCTACTTGTCTTCCCACCAATCGGGATAACCGACTAATTGGAAGAATCCTTCCTTCGTGTGTCGCGTCTTACCAAAGTGAGTACACCTGAGCTTGTTTTTGTCGATCTGGGATGGCGACCCGCCAGTTGCTCCGGTCGTGTCTGACCGTTTCTGGTTTGGCCGAACGAATTTGTTGTGTGTGATGCCCCGTCGATATGTATATGCTATGTTGTTGTTGCTAGTCCGTCCCCAATGCCCGATGATGTTCTGTTGCCAATGGTTGCCACTCCTAAAATTTGGAGTCGGGCGGCCTCCTTCTTCACCGAGGCATAGGCAGCTTCGACTGAGGGCAACATGATCTCCCTAAGGAGGTCCCGTTTTATTCCGTCGAATTTCGGATCAGTCCCTCCGAGAAACTGGTAGAGCTTGGTCTCATTCCGGATTTCGTTGTATGTTGCGATGTCGGTTGTGCATCGCATGGGGTTCGGCCTTCGGGCTTCAATTTCCCCCAAAGGGCTGCATCGTTAACCAGAAGTCCTCCATGTTGAAACTACATTGTATTGTCTTTGCTGCCTTGTTATGTAAATCGAACACTTGTTGTGAGTCTTTGTCACTACATTGGTTACCTGCAATGCTGTCCACATATCTTTTGTTGTAGGATAGTGAGCAACATTGTTAGCTAACCTTGATTCCACGTTTTGTATGATCCATGAAAACACGATTAAATCGTCTTGTTTCCATTTTTGGTAGTCTGGTTTAGTTCTGGCCGGGGGTTCTGGTTCCCCTGTCAGATGTTCCAGCCGTCCCCTTCCTCCTATTGCAATCTGCATGAGTCTTGCCCATAAGTGGTGGTTCAGACCATTGAGTTTGGAATTGATTGTGATTGTTCCGGGTAGCTCTCCTTGTTCTTGGTGGCTGCCACTTAAGCCCTGCCTAAGCACCCTTGCTATTTGGATGGTTAGGTCATCTTCACTGAAGCCGAAACCTGGCTGGTTTGTGGTGTTGATACTTTCGTTGTCGGACATGTTTGGTGGATTGGTAAATGATGATAGAAACTAGGGGTGAAAGGAAAAATCGGTTGGTCCAAAAATTTGATGAAAACCGAACCGGTTCGAACCGAAAAATCCGATCCGAAAATGTACGATTCAGTTTGTGGTCGGATTTTTTTTGCTTGAAACGGTTTTTTAGACCGTTCGGTCTACGACTTTAAAAGACCATGAAGTCCGGTCCGACCATTTATATGTATATTATTTTATATATTGTATTAGTTAGTATTAATTAATATAATTAATCAACGAATACAAACAAATAATTTTTTTATTATTTAATAATTATTTTAGTTGTTTAATCGGTTTAGTAGAAATCTATGTAAACATTGTTAAATCAAATTATTTTGTTGTTTAATTTGATTTTGAATACTTATTTTGCTTTTGAATGTGTATTTTTTTGCCTTTTTGGTTTAAACCGAAAATCCGGTCCGAAAATCCGAAATCTGAATGGACTGTTTATTTTTCCTTATACGGTCTTTTGGTCGGACTTTTTTTTGAAAAAAAATGGTCCGAAAATATAGGTCCCCGACCGAAATAGTAGAAAACCGGTATGGCCTGTCCGGTTTCACCCCTAATAGAAACAGGTTTAATACCTATGAATTATAACCATGCTGTGATACCATGTTGTAATAGGTAATATAAATCTGCTCCTCTCAATCTAACAATTTCAAGGTTTTTCATTCACTTCATTGATCATAATTCAGCCATACAAGGTAATACTTATACAACATTACTCTATATCTAGTATCTATGATAATCATGATGTTTACCACATATTTCAAACTTGACAATGACTTACTTACTATTACACTTTTGACAATATTGCACGTTGACTTGCTTTGTTGAACATTGACTCGCTTTACTTTAGAACTTTTTCAAAAAGTGTATGTGTCAGAAAACTTTTTTGAAAAAGTCTATACCGTCCAAACATATTTAGGAAAATGTTAATAGGCGCATCCCCAGGATGCGCCTACTGAAATAGGCGCATTCTGGGGATGCGCCTATTGCAGTAGGCGCATTCTGGGAATGCGCCTATATTGCAATAGGCGCGACTTTGAAATCGTGCCTATTAACCAATTATATGCAGTTTCTGTCGATTATTGTACGAATTGAAACAGTAATAATCAATAATTTTAACATTCACCTTCGATAAATATACTGATCATATGCGTTTTTCGTTTGTCCGTTGCTCTTCTTCATCATCTTCTCATCTCCTGCGTAGCACTTCTTCTTCATCAGCATTGTTCTTCATCAGCATCTAAGGTAAGTAATTTATTTGTATATATTTCATAATATTAATTTTGTAAAAATGTGTAGGAGTTATATTTACGTATATATCATATGTGATAAGAATTTTGATACTACTAATTTTGTTAGGATCAAGCATGACAGAAATTGGTATAATTTGCTTATTTGGCGGCCAAATAGTGTCCGAGAATGGTAATGAGGTTTATGTTGGTGGTACATCCAGTATTACTACAGCTACCTTGGATATCTCTCTTTGTCGCCTAAAGGAAATTATATGTATGGAGTGTAGTTGGCCGGATGTTGAAGCCATGTCCATAAACATTTCATATAAATTTACGGATACTGATGGACTTTGCAAATTTTTGCGTATTCGGTCGGATTCAGCATTGTCTTTTGCTTTAGAGTTAAGTTCTGCTAGTCGATTTCTTGTGTTTAGCGTGACTAGAGAACTCAATTTGATTCCAAACATCGGGGATGGGGGTGAGGAGACAGTGAATATTTTGCATGGTCACAACAATGATATCTCAGATGACGATGTCGACGTTGACGCACTCTCAGATGAACATGTGGTTAATGCAGAAGATCCATATAGTCAACATTTTACAGGGCACATTGATGAAGACAACGAAGAGGTGCTTGAAGTTGGCGAGAATTCTGAAGATGTACACGGAGGTGGCCATGGTGGAAGTAGCTCACACGACGTGCAAATGATGCAACCCACTGCTGAAAATTGGGTTGATAGTAATTGGATAGACAACTTTCAATCAAGGGATGAGTGGTCTATGGCTGATGATGACACGTCGAGTGAAAGTTTCCTGAACACAAACATGAAGTTTAATAGTAAGGACGAGTTGGCTGCCGCTGTGAGGAAATGGCACATAGCAAATTCTAAGGTGTGTATTGTCGAGACATCCACTCCAAAATCAATTGTTTTCAGGTGTAAAGTTGATCAAACAAATTGTTCTTGGTCATTGAGAGGAAGTCTGTTTAAGCATACTGGATTGTGGAGAATATCCAAACTGAATTCTCCACATACATGTGCTAATGAAGTCCTCATCGAGCGACACCAAAACATCGACTGCAAGATGATAGTGGCTTTAATAAGAAATTCTGTTTTAGCTGACACTGGACTGGAAATTTCAGTAATCCAGTCGATGGTGGAGAACGAGTTTGGCTCGAAAATTGGATATCCGAAGGCGTGGTACTCGAAACAAGTGGTGTTGGAGTCGTTATATGGAACGCACGAGGATGCATTTGTAAACCTCCCTAGGTTACTTTCGGCTATGGCCGTATATATCCCTGGGACAGTGTATGATTTCATGCCCAAAAGGGTAAATGCGGAAACTGGAGTAGCGACCTTTGGAATGATGTTTTGGTCATTCGGTCCAGCCATTGAAGGCTTTTCCCATTGTCGGCCTCTTATAAGTATAGACGCGACACATTTGTATGGGAAATACAATGGAAAAGTGCTTGTAGCCGTATCGTACGATTCTAACAATGACATATATCCTTTGGCATTTGGTATTGCAGATGGAGAAACAAACGAGAGTTGGAACTGGTTTTTACAGCATCTGAGGGATAACGTAACCAAGGATCGCCATGTATGTCTAATATCTGATCAGCACAGGGCAATAATTAACGCGGTCGAGGCTGTATATTGTCAATACGGGGTTGGAACACATCGCTTTTGTGCACGACACATAGCAAGTAATTTCAATCACGTCTTCAAAAGTGTTATCCTGAAGAAACAGCTTTACCTAATGGCAAGCACACCTGATAAACGTAAGTTTGATGTTTGGTATGTTAATCTATTGGCGATCCATGATGGAAATTACAAGGATTGGATATCCAACATACCCCTCGAGAGATGGGCTTTAGCGTACGATGGAGGAGCGCGGTATGGAAACATGACCACGAACTTGGTTGAAGTGTTTAACGGCGTTTTGAAAGGCGCAAGGGCATTGCCGTTGACTGAGTTAGTCAAACTAACTTATTGGAGGTCCAATACGTACTTCTTCACGCGTCGACACGAAGCAATGGTTGCCATCGAGGAGTCGAAGGTGTGGTCGGACGTTGTACAAAAGACCATTTCTCGCGCACAGAAACAGCTTGGCAGGATGCAAGTGGCCCAGTTCAGTCGAGAACACGGTGTTTTCCAAGTCCGTGATATTGGTAGATTTGTACAAGGTGTCGGTTGGACCACTCCAGGGAATTATACGGTTAACGTGGTTGAGCAAACATGTGAGTGTGGGTTATGGCAAATATATCATCACCCGTGTGCACATGGAATGGTAGCACTCACTAAGGCAGGGATGTAATGAGCTCCTCACGTTGATCCGCTATATTCGAACCATGCACGTCTGGCAGCATACTCACCATGTTTTCAACCAGTACCGGACGATTATTGCTGGCCACAGTTTGACGTTCCGACGTACACTCATGATCCGGATAGGTGGAGGACAAAGCGCGGTAGAAGAAAATCCAGCCGTATCCATAACGAGATGGACGCTAGGGAAGGTTTGCCCAGGAGAAACAACTGCTCCAAATGCGGTGGTAGTGGACACAACCGGAAGACATGTAAATCTCCACATTAGGCTTCAGAAGAAAAATGTTGTAATAACAATATGTTGTAATATGTAGTATATCGTACTTAGAAGATGTTGTAATTTTTAAGAAAAATGTACATGTCGAAATTTCATGTAACCAATGGCATTACTCTTTTTATGTCAGTATTTGTGTCCGGTAAAATTGTAGGAAAAGAATAAAAAAGTAAAAAAATTAGCATCTTCTCTAGACCATCGTTTTAGGGGGGTTAAATGGGTTGTCGGTAAGAAATGTCAATTTTTGAAGGTTGCCAAAAATATCTACAAAAATTAGGACAACTAACTAAATAACATAGAAGATGAATGCAATAGTTCTTACACGTAGTTAATAACAATACGGTCCAATATTATTTAATGCAACACTAAACTAGTCGGAACAGTCAAATTCACTATCATATTCACCTTCATCTTCCTCTTCCTCTTCGGTGTACTCCAATTGTTCAACAGCCCTAAATTTACGTGCCGGTCCGCCAGGCCCTCGACTTGAGGAGGCTTCCCCGACTTCGGTGTTATCTCTGGAATGTGCTGCTGCAGTCCAAATTGCCGCATAACTCTATCTGGACGGTGCCACTCGACCACATTAAAATAGATAAGTGGCACCTTCGCTCGGAATAACTCGGGGTGGTCACGACAGACAGGGGGTGCAGTAGCCAACCTAAAGGGACTGTACGGCACCCATGTCACATAATATTGAAAGTTTTTCGCAATCACAACGTAGGGTTAATATTATTCGAAACATAGATAAGAAAAATAACCTCAAATATGGTACCTGATCAGCTGACTGAGACTCCAAGTCATCCCTATAGTACACCAAATTCGTAGTTCGAATTTGGTGACTGAACGATCTTTTGAGAAATGCCCACCTATTAAGAAAAATATTCACCATTCAGATTTCAGAAAAATAACGAATACAGATGTTTGTCACAATCAATCCAAAAAAAATAAAATCAACCTGTATCCTAAGGGATGCATCTCTCCACCAGGAACTTCACCCTGGAGCACAGGACGACCAAGGTGAAGGTGCTCCCACGACCATAACTGTAGTGTAAAAAATTAATAACATTGTAGAATCAATTCTAAATATTCTTCCAAAATTTTCATATGGAATACCTGTACTAGGATGGCACACCCTGAGAATGTTGCAGCGTTGAGCTCAGAGGCATCACACAATCCCCGGTATGTAGCCGACAAAACAGCTGAACCCCAACTGTAATGAGCTGCTCTGTCTAAATCCCTCAGTAGGGGTAAGTAGATTAAAGACACCTTGTCTTTCTTTGTTGTTGTAAACAACACACCACCAAGTATCATGAGGATAAATGTCCTCGCTTGTTGTTCGGCGGTAAGATGAGGATGAAAAAGATGTTGTCGTAACGTAGTCAACTTAACAAAATCTTTACGACCTTGTAAGTTCAGACCCAATAATTCCATACCCGCTGCATCCATATCTGGCTCAACGGCGTAATCATCTGTTACGGCATCTCCGTGTATACGTAGTCCAAGTATCACGGCTACATCCTCCAGAGTGATCGTCATCTCTCCATGTCTGATATGAAAGGTGTGTGTCTCTGGCCGCCAACGCTCGCACAATGCGGTCAGTAACTTTGGATCCAGTTTGGGAAGTGACATAATAACCACATCCCATAATCCAACTGCTTGCACAATCGCTTGTGCATTTTCGGAATTTAGATTTCCTTCGCCTTTTAAACAGCGAAACGTTATTTGTTGATTATCGCTAAGATCCGATGAACGATGATTAGCTTGACCCCAAAGGACCGATGGATCTAAAGGACCAATATCTATCACGTTTGTACCGTGCGACAAAGTTGACATAACTACGCGCGGCTGCATGATAACTGTACAATTAAACAGTATAAATTTTTTATTTATACCAATTTATATTTTTGGCACAATTTTTTTACTAATCATGATCTAATAATTCAAATATATATAATTACTTTATACTAATATAATTACTTTATACTAATATAATTAATTAACACTATAATTACTAATTAGCATAACAATAAATACTAATAATCATATATTTATAAAAAAAAATATTTAAAAAAAAAACTTTTTTTACCGAGTTATCGTCGCGGTGGCCGTCTGCGGTGGCGGGCTGGTGGTGGCCTTGCCTGACGTCGGGATCTAGAGGCTTGGCTGCGGAGGCGAGGCGGCAGGTGCGGCAGCGAGGCGAGGCGGCGGCGGGAGCTTTCGCAGCGGAGAGGAGAATGCAGGCGGATTCCGGCGAGGCGAGGCGACGGAATGAAGGGGTAGATCGGAGCTGGAGACGGCGAGGCGAGGCCGGAGCTGGCGAGGCGAGGCCGGAGCTGGCGACGGTGAGACGGGAGCTGGCGAGGCTTGAGCTTGGAGGAGGCGAGGAGGCGTCGGGGAGCTCTTGGAGGCGGGAAGACGTGTTCGTGGGAGAGGAGCTGGCGAGGAGGGTGGCGGCCGAGAACGAAGACATGGTTATTTAAAAAAAAAACTAAAACGCCATAGGCGCGACCTGCCACGTGCGCCTATGGAATAGGCGCGACCTGGGAAAGCGCCTATGGAATAGGCGCGTCCCCGGGTTCACGCGCCTATACACAGTTTGCTAAAAAAAAAATTTGGATATTCACTTTTTCAAAAAAAAAATCTAAAATAAACAGATTTTGAAAAAACTCTTTACTTTAGGCTTCATTATTATGATAGGATTAGTAGTTTGTTTTTTAATTTTTTTTTTTTTTAAAGTGAGTTTCTATTTTCTAACAAAAATTTCACATAATGAATGTTTTAAAAGTGATTGATGGACGTCATTGGCCCATTAATTATTGCCCAACCATAGCGTGGAGTCCCAAATCAATCATAGCGTGCGTGTACTATTTTCTTTTGACGAGTATGGGAACTTTTTCAAAAACTATTCACTTTTCAAAAAATATTTGAAAAAGTGTATATCGAAATTTTTTTTTTAGAAAAGTATGCATACGCGCGACGCGCCTACTGAATAGGCGCATCCCTAGGACGCGCCTATTCAGTAGGCGCGTCCTAGGGATGCGCCTATTGCCTAATTTTTTTTTTTTTTCGCAAAAACACCGGTCTATCAGAAACCACGTTGATTTTAAGTCTGCTTATGGTTTTCCTCCTAAATAGAAATTGAGAGATAGTCTCACGCGTATTCATAGGTCCAAACTACAAATTTTCCAACTTGTTCTGAACAACAATGAAACAAAGTTGTTTATTCACAAGTTTCTGAATGAGACTTTTCTTCAGATACACTAGCTAGTTTGACATTTTCAGGAATTACTCCTGCAAAAGAGCTCTTTGGGGTTTCCACTGCCTTTTTCTTCGGCATCTGAAGACTCTTGATTTTCTGCATAGTGTACTCGTTGATTTTAAGTCTGCTTATGGTTTTCCTCCTAAATAGAAATTGAAGTCTTTCATCACAAACTACTCTCTTCTTCGTAGGGTGATTCAGTTTGTTGTCATTGATATACCGCGCTATAATTGCTCCAACATCTTGCTGAGAGATCTAATCATGCGTCTCTACACCAACCGATTTGAGAAACTCGATGAGATTACTCGATCCCCATCTAACAAATTCCATTTTTCTTGATTGGTACTTCCTTTTTCTGAACAACTTGTTCTGAACAACAATGAAACAAAGTTCATGTTGTTGGTAGATGATGTGTATTTATGTTGCTCCAAATATAAGCTCCGGAGCACGGTTATAACACGAAAAAATGTATGGTATGTTTGCCTCACACTTGACCTGAACATTCAACAAGAAAAATCGAACAGGGTATAGGCTAACTAACAGCTGCAACACATTAGAGGCAGGCATGCTAGAAAGGTCCTGAAGCTGCAATCTTCCGAATATCTTGTAAAGCTTCTCCAATGACTATAGCTTTTTATCTGAGTTCAAGCCTGCTTATGGTTTTCCTCCTAAATAGAAATTGAGAGATACTCTCTCCAGTAAAGAAGAAAGGAAGTTCTAAGAAGAAATGGTTTTCCTCCTGAAAATGTCAAACTGGCTAGTGTATTTGAAGAAAAGTCTCATTCAGAAACTTGTGAATAAACAACTTTGTTTCAATGTTTGACCTCGCGGATGTTGTTCAGAACAAGTTGGAAAATTTAGGGCAGGAACCTAAAGTATTTAACTTCTGATAACTTCCTTTCTTCTTTATTGGAGAGACTATCTCTCAATTTCTATGTAGGAGGAAAACCGTATAAGCAGGCTCAAAATCAGATGTTTTTCAAAAAGTAAGCATATAGTAGGAAAAAAGCATACATGGAGGAATTTGGTGCGCGTAGAGGAATTTGGACTTGTGAATACTGGGATAAAGCAACGCGTGAGACAATCATCTCGGTGGTTTGTTAACAAATTGATTTTCTGTCCTCTTGATCCAAGACCCTTTTGTTAACAAATTGATCTTCTGTCCTCTTGATTCAAGAACCTTCCTAACCATTGGAAGGGGATCAGTTTTCTTCTGTCCTCACCGTACGACAGAAGATATTCGGAAGATTCAGAATCTCGTGAATAAACAACTTTGTTTCATTGTTGTTCAGAACAAGTTGGAAAATTTAGGACAGGAACCTAAAGTAACCCCAAAGAGCTCTTTTGCAGGAGTAATTCCTGAAAATGTCAAACTAGCTAGTGTATCTGAAGAAAAGTCTCATTCAGAAACTTGTGAATAAACAACTTTGTTTCATTGTTGTTCAGAACAAGTTGGAAAATTTGTAGTTTGGACCTATGAATACGCGTGAGACTATCTCTCAATTTCTATTTAGGAGGAAAACCATAAGCAGACTTAAAATCAACGTGGTTTCTGATAGACCGGTGTTTTTGCGAAAAAAAAAAAAATTTAGGCAGTAGGCGCATCCCTAGGACGCGCCTATTCAGTAGGCGCATCCCAGGGACGCGCCTATTGAATAGGCGCATCCCTAGGACGCGCCTACTGAATAGGCGCGTCCTAGGGATGCGCCTATTCAATAGGCGCGTCGCGCGTATGCATACTTTTCTAAAAAAAAAATTTCGATATACACTTTTTCAAATATTTTTTGAAAAGTGAATAGTTTTTGAAAAAGATCTGAGTATGGACTATGGAGAAGTTGTTTTTGCTTTCTTTTCAGTCAAACCATTCTATTTCCCTTCTTGAAAGGACACGTTCATAAACAAAATAATTTAGAATTTATAATAGAAGACTTAAACATTTCAAAAAATACATATGCTAGAAGCTCACACTAATCACTTGCCGGGATTAATATTATGAGATAGTAAACTGCTGATTATTCAAAAAATAATTTGATTTTACGTTTAATTATGATGATCTCTTAATGTTAAACAATATATTTATGGGTAAAATACGACATTGCCCTCTAATATTTGACCGAATTTTCAATTTTCCCCCCGAAGTTTAAATCGTAAAATTTATGTCACTCGTGTTTAGTCAAAATGCAAGTTTGCCTCATCCATTTATTTTTTTATACAAATTTAAAAGAATAAATTGTAAAAATAACCCAAAATCTTTCAAAAATATCACAATTTACCCCTTTTAAATTTTTTTAAATGTTACAATTGAATTCTGATTCGATCTGGACTTGTTGAACCTCAATCGAGGGGGCTTGGGGTCTGGTTCTTGACTCCAGCCCCCTCAATTGATTTTCAATCGAGCCCATATCGAATCAGAACCCAAATATAATATTTGAAAAAAATTGAAAATGGTAAATTGTCACATTTTTGAAAGTTTTTGAGTTATTTTTACAATTTATTCTGTTAAATATGGATGAAAAAGTTGACGGACGGGGCAAAATTTCAATTTGGTCAAACATGATAGACAAACATTTTACGATTTAAATTTTAGGGAGAAAACTGAAATTCGGTTAAACATTATCGAATAATGTCATATTTTATCATATATTTATTTATTGGTTCAATCATTTTTTCCTCATATTCGAAGTGTGTTAGAGTTGGCAAAAAAGAAGAAGGTGTTAGATGTCTTATTAGGAGGCGACATCTTAATATACAATATCGTATCTAAAATAAATAGATACAGAGTTAGTAAGTAGAGGAGAGGAGCATGTAAGAATAGATGGATGAGATTTCGAGAGGTACCCCTATAATTACAAATGTCTATTTTGGATATAATTCATAGGTAACTAGTGAGCATTTTGATCGTGTTTGAATTGAATATTTTGAACTCGTGTATCATTTCAACACCACTCGTCAATCCACATGAAGAATGAATCGTGTTTGACTTATACCTCTCGATTTTCCAGTTAAACTGCGGTTTCGTATAATTAATTATACATTATAATATATTATATAAAAAATTATGAGTTAGACATATGTATGAATCACGCAGGGTGCATAAATTTTATGTATAAATATATTGCATTAGTTTGTGGGTCGTATAGATTTATAAGTCATACGAATGAGCGAGTTGATTTGCAAAATTTATACCACTCGAATTAAAATGACCACGAGTTCACGAGTTATCCGGGTCAACTCGTAGATCCACAAAATTTTAAAAATTAACACATTAGTAATTAATAATTATATTTTAGTTAAATATATATATTAACACGATAAGTCTCTTAACATGATCCACGCTTAACCACTCATGTCGAAACAAATTGATACCGTATCTACAATACCATTGCTTTTATTTAGGCCACCGATACATTCCTTATATAATAAATATAGGATAGGAACTCTAGATATTCCACGAGAGCTTTTAACTTTTTAAAATAATCAATTTAAACTTTTATTTTAAGAACGTGAGAAAACGTTACATTAAATTTTATATATAAATAAGAAGTATATTACACAAAATACAACCTACTTACCTAATTAAGTTTGGGCTAAGCCAATTTCATCTGATCTAATTATAGGCAACACGTCTAATGTGGATTCAACTAGTAACACATAACTTGTTTACATTCTGATCGTTTCCTTAGCCATTTTATCCGCTACGCAGTTTTCTTCCCAAAAAATGTGTATTACTTTGTATCTTTTGAATTCGAAAAGCATTTTCCTACAATCAAAGATGAGAGACATTATTTGTCTATCATTGTTTGGTTCTTCCAGAATCAAACCTATTGCCTCTTCCGTGTCTGATTCCACGTAAATGTCAGTGAATCCCAACCTTTTTGTCATGATCATGCCATCCCTTATCCCCCACAGTTCCGCCACCAAGTTGTTAGTCGTTCCGAGTTTTCTTTGGGATCCTTTGATCCAACCCCCTAGGTGGTGGTTTCGAATGACTGTTGCGCACTCCGCTGGACCAGATTCCCAAATGTCGATCCATCGGAATTTAGATTGATATACGACCTTGATGACTTATCTACAATCATAATAAAAGGAGAATTAACGTACACTGAATTTGTTTCTTTCAAAAAGTGTTTACAATTTATTTTAAAACAAATTTTAAAAATAAAAATAAAATAGGTATACGTACTACACCTAATGGTAGTGTGGTATCGGGGGCAAGCAGACCCCGAATGTTTTTTTTGTTCTTTTCCAAAAAATTGCATTAGATACAAAATTCAGTTATGATCAGTTTAACGTTGCAGATTACATTGACAATATGTTTGGTTGTTAGAATGGAGGGGATATGGAATATGAATTCGTGTTTGGTTGAAGGAATGACTCGGAATGGGAATCCAGAATTCCTTGGTAAGTGAGAATAAGTATTTTTGGTTTTCACCTCCGAATCAGAATAGTTATTCCCAAAAAATCGAAATAAGGAAAATAATACCCCTCACTATTCTGATTAATTACAACCAATCTTTACCTAACTCGTTAATCCTACATGAGTCGTTCCTCTCTCCCTTCACGTTTTCTTTACATCCCGATTTTTTAGGCATTCTCATTGCTCTTAGTTAGCATTAATCTTTGTTCCGAAATTTCGATTCCTCGTATGTTCCCTAATCATGAATTATGGGTTCGTTGATTTCTGCGTTCGACTGAACCAAAAAATGTGATTTCTGAGTTCGACTAAACCAAAATAATGAATTTTTGGGTTTGATTGACTTCGAAAATCATTTATTGATAACATGTTTGAGTTCAATTTTAGTTGGATCACTTTTCTATTTTGACCTCTTTTCAGTTATGAATCACGTTAATTTAGTCCACCATGGTTCAGTGTGAAGAAAAGTTGTTTTGATGTTCATCTATATCTTATCAAGAGTGATTAGTGTCTTATTGTGTCATTGGAGTAGAAACTATCGCCCAAGACTTCCCCTAAACCTTTTTTGTTGTATGAGGTTGCTAAACGAAATCATAATAACTGACTCCTACATGTTGATGATGTAACTTATAAACAACAACTAAGAATGAATAGATATTGTTTTGCAAACTTTGTGAAATGCTAGGACAAGTGGACCAATGCATCTATAATGTTTCAGAAGAAAAATGGACCAATGCATAATTAGATTTATTATATATGATTGAAATCATTCAAGAGCAATGAACATAATAATTCAACACTTACATTTTTGTCAACTACAAAATGATACATTCGTGAATCTAGAGTCTTTACATTCAACTCAACATTTAAATATGAACTTTCTCAAGAACCTATCTGTTTACCTGGAGGAACCTTCATTATTAAATTGTTCAGGCATGATACCTTATGCCAATAGAGAAACAAATAAAGGTTTCAAAAAATAAAATACCAACACTCTACCTGCAAATCGTTATAGTGGGCATAGGACCAATTAAGAACTCAAACCACAAAGTACACACAACAACCTAATTTAGATAACACGACAACTTTGAGACAAAAAACTGTTGGACTGAGCTAACACTTTTGAATCACCTCCTTTCCTTGCCCAATGAAAGCTTTTGCAGAAGCTCTGCAACTCGTCTCTGACTCACTGCTTACCAAGATAAGAGTTTTACACAGCAGGGGATCAACCTAACCTAACTAAAAGCACGTTTCATGATCAACCTAGAAAGACGTCATCTATAAACTTCGAGAAACAGAGGCAATACTTGAGTTCCAAACCTCAAACAACACGATTTCAGCAACTCCTCATGAAGAAAATAAGTAAGAGACAGAGAGTATACCCGAGCATTCGCACGGAGGTGGAGCGCAAACGGGAGAGGAGAAGCAATTGGAAAGTCTCACCTAAACCCCCGAAACAAAACACTTTTCTCACATCAATGGGGGGAAATAGGGGGAGGCTCATGCAGAAGGGCAGAAGAGTCTTTTCAAATGTTGCAAATTAGTTAAACAAAGGCCATGTGTTATGCAAGTGCCAAATTGACGAAAAATTTGACGGTTCAATAACTGATTAACCAATTAGTCACATTGTAAAAAAAAGTGTAACCAATTAGTCACATAGCAAAACCAATTAATCACATTTTGAAACATGTGTAACCATTCTACACAATGGTCAAACATGTGTAACCATTCCATACATTGGTCAAACATGTGTAACCAATTAAGTAATTAACCCTTAAATTTATAATTCAAAATTTAAATACTTTATTTTTTAAAGTAAATAAATAAAAGAATGATTAATTACCAAACAGGTACCCGAACTTGACACTGATTAACAAGTAGGTACCTAACCTTTTTTATCGCAAATAAGTTGTCTAACTTTCTTAAATAAGTAAATAGGTACGTACCGTTAATTTCTGTTAAGAATAAACGGAAAATATCACGTGAAGAACACGTGAGGAGTAAACAGGTAGCTGAACTTACACGAAATAGCAATTGGATACCTGAACCAGTTCAAAAATCGGTTTAGAACTGGTTCGGTCGAATCACTTATTTTTTTTTTAAAAAATAGGGTTTATATACCAAACACATGCATGACTCAACTCCAGACGTTCTGGGTGCATCAAAGTAGAACGATACATAACAAAGTTGATTCTAGTAGACGTGAAGACACTAGTAGATACACAACAAAGTTGATGATGCTAAGGATTGCTAGGAACCAATAGAACAGGTCGAGGTTATTATAGTTGAGGTCCAACCCGTATAGCCACTTGTTTGTGCTCATTGTGATTTTCTCCATTATCGAGTTTATCAAGTTGACGAGGACTTAACTAAGGAAGTACTCGAACGAAAGCGACAACCACGTAAACGAAGTCGAGATCAATCTTATCCCGACCACGTAAATGAAGTCGAGAACCACGTAAACCTGTGATTGCCATTGAGACCGCGCTAAGGACTAGACAATCTCGATCCTCTCGAGCTGGGTGATTCCTGCAGGGTGACCCGTGATTTTCCGAGTGAAAGGCACAAATACGTATTCGTAAAGTGGAAGAAGGAGCGACATGAAGAAGAGGGGGATAACATGGGTCGATGGGGTCGGGTTGGTGATGGACCTGAGCGATGGGTTCATGATGTTTCCTTGATGCACCGAGAACGTCTGGAGTTGAGTCATGCATGTGTTTGATATATAAACCCTATTTTTTTAAAATAAAGTGGTTTGACCGAATCGGTTATGAATCGACTTTTGAACCGGTTCAGGTATCTACTTGCTAATTCGTGTAAGTTCAAGTACTTGTTTGCTCCTCACGTGATATTTTCCGTTTATTCTTAACGGAAATTAACTGTAGTTACCTATTTGCTTATTTTAATAAGTTAGGTTACTTCATTGCTAAAAATAAAGGTACCTACTTGATAATTAGTGTCAAGTTCGGGTACCCGTTTGGTCGGTGAAAAAAATAATTATTTTTAGAAAATATATATTTAATGTTCTTTTAACTCAAACTTTCTCATATAATCAATCACACACACTTATAATAGAAGTAAGAACTATGTTAAATCCTTACATAAAAATATTACAATTGATGGATCCTGGCCTAAATACCCAGGTGGGCCAGGACAGCTACCTGGCCTACCACACAAAGAAGGCCCAGGCCCAGTTATCTGGCCTACCAGCCAAGGCCCGATCAGAGGTCACGCATCGAAGGGCGCGCCGTCAGTGGCGCGCCACGCGAAGACCCGCCCATCACTCTGACAGGTTCAAGGTCCAAGGAGTGATGGGGGCTCTCCACTCTAATATGGAGCTCCGGCACGGGAAACAAGCCCACTGAGCAGCAGACACCAGGCAACACTCTGCCCAATGGGACTCCACTCAACCACGCCAGACGCCACGTCGGATAACCCGGGTCATATCCAAACTCTACTCAGGTTAAGGGTGGAGGCTATAAATACCTCCATCCATCCCTATTTCAAGCACGGACTTTCTAATTTACTATCATATACAAACGAACCTCCTCGCTCACTTAAGCTTCGGAGGGGAAACAAAGGGCATCGCCCGGGTTTTCCTTGTTGCAGGACGTCGGAGCGCCGCTAGGAGCATCTCAGGAACTCAGAATCCAACATTGGCGCCGTCTGTGGGAACCTTGAGCACGACAAGCCATGGCTCCCCCAATCACTAGAGCAAAGAACACCAAAGGACACGAGGAAGGTAGCTCGCTCCATGACCTGCAGCAACACCTGGGAGGCACCTCGGTCATACCACCCCCTTCAGAGGCAGCGCGCCCTACCGCGCACGTCCCGCATCACATCCCTGCTTCAGATGCAGCGCGCCCCACCAGGCGCTCCCCGCAACCTACAGCCGTAAGAGCTGAAACAGCCAGGCCTGCACCAGCGCAATCCCGAATCGCCTCGTCAGGGAGGCCGCCGGTGGTCGGATTAGCACCAGAGGTACTAACCGCGCTAGAAGACATGCTCGACAGGCGAGAGCAGAGGGCAGAGGAAAAGGCTGCTCGCCGAGCAGGAAGCTCCAGGGTGGGGGTCACCAAGGTGGAGGGGGCCACCTCCCGTCCAGCACCATCAGATCGACATCCCCGTCCCCCCGCTGCCAGCGGCATTTCTTCCGCCTCCCAGCGCATAGGGAACATGACAAAGGAGGAGCTGCTGCGTTTTGTCAAGCGCCAGGTCAAGGAAGAAAAGGGCGGGCACGTCTTGGCCCCGGTTCGTGACAGGGATTCCCACCCGCTCGACCCCGAGCTACTGAGTATCACGGTCCCGCACCGCGTAAGGCCCGCGAGGATTGATATATATCGGGGTCAGGGCGATCCGGTGGAGCATGTGCAGAACCATGAGGCTTCTCTCCTTGGAAGGACGAGCGACGATAACCATTTCGCGCTTCTCTTTCCGGCCACCCTGAGCGGCGTGGCGTCCAACTGGTTCTTTGGTCTCCCCACAGCGTCGGTAAAAGGCTGGTCGGAGCTAAAAGACAAATTCATAATCCAGTATATGGGGGGAAGACAGCTTCTGAAAAGCGTAGGGACCCTGGACACGGTCAGGCAAGGGCATGATGAAAGCTTGGGCGACTTCTACACCAGGTTCAACACAGAGCGGGCTGGAATCGACCAAGTCATCACGGAGGGTGAGACCATTCGGGCCTTCGTCAGGGCTCTCGGTCCAAAGGGCGCCGCTCTGAATGACAGCCTCAGCGTCATCCCAGTGCACACGGTGGAAGACATGGCTGCTCGAGTCAAGTCGTACATCGACTTGGAGATCGCCAGAGAGGGTAGAAGGCCTGGCAAGAGGGAGTTCAAGAAGGACCCAGTAGAGGAGCAGCGACCAGATCACCGCGCTCGAAAAGGAGGTCGGGAGGAGGCGAAGCGCCGCCCTCTCATCCCACGCCCCCCTAGAGAAGTGTATGAGGCCTTCACGCCTCTTACCAAAGAAATTTCTGTGGTACTGGCAGAAATGGAGAAGAAAGACTTGGCTACGCCTCCCGCAGCGAGAAATGGTGATGCTCCAATAGGGAACGACAAGAAGGCTTACTGTCGTTACCATAGGTGCAAGGGCCATTCGACGGATAACTGTCGAATCCTCAAAAAGGATATAGAAAGCCTCATCCAGAGGGGCTACCTAAAAAACTTCATAGCTGGGCGAGAGAGAACGAGGAGCCCTAAAAGGGAGAGGCGCTCGTCGCCAAACAAAAACGCAGGTGCATCTAGTTCTAGGGAGAGGGAATTGTTTGTCATCAGCGGCGGTTTCACAGCAGGAGGTGAAACCGGCGCCGCTAGAGAGGTTTACGCGGCCCAGCTAGCAGGAACGGCCAGGGCGGGAAAGCGAGTCAGGGAGGAGGATGACGTGGTCATCTCCTTCTCAGAGAGAGAGATGGAGCATGTCACATCGCCCCATGATGACGCTCTGGTCATCACCCTGAAGGTCGAGGAGTGGACAATGCGAAGGGTGCTAGTCGACTCAGGTAGCTCCTCAGATGTGCTCTTTTTGGAGAGCTACCTGCGGATGGGCAAAAAGCAGCAAGACTTGAAGAAGGTAAACTTCCCGCTCATGGGATTTGCCTCGCTCACCACCTACCCCGTGGGAGCGGTAACTTTACCAGTCAAGATAGGAGACGGCTGGAAGGTGCTGAGTACCCACATCACGTTCATCGTCGTGGACGCCCCGGCAGCCTACAACGCCATTTTAGGGCGCTCGACCTTGAACCCGCACAAGATGGTTCACTCCACCTACCACCAGATGATGAAATTCCCAACCCCGCATGGGATTGGACTGGTAAAGGGGGATCAGCCGACGTCACGAAGCTGCTACGTAAACTCCACGCGTCGCCACGTCCTAAAAGGCAAGCAGGTGGCCCTGACTATCAGGACGGAGGAGGACCCACGGGAGGACAGATACCGCCCCCAAGCGATCGGAGGGTTGCGAGACGTGGAAATAGACGGAAAGGGAAAAGCAGTACAAATAGGCGCGTCGCTTCCGGCAGGTGAGGCCAGAAGCTTGTCTATGCTGCTGATCGAGTTCAAGGAGCTATTCGCCTGGAAGCCAAGCGACATGCCAGGCATCAGTAAAGACATCATTTGCCACGAGCTGAGGATCGATCCCACGATCAAACCCATAGCGCAGAAGCGACGCCCTGTCGGAGAGCAAAAGGCGATCGCCATAAGGCAAGAAGTAGGGAAGTTGGTAGAAGCCAACTTCATAAAGGAAATCAGGTTCCAGACCTGGGTGGCAAACCCCGTTCTGGTAAAAAAAAGCAATGGCAAGTGGCGTATGTGTGTCGACTTTAGGGATCTGAACAAGGCATGTCCCAAAGATTCCTACCCCCTACCTAGGATCGACCAGCTGGTCGACGCCACTTCGGGACATGAGCTACTTAGCTTCATGGACGCCTACTCCGGGTACAACCAGATCCAAATGGCGGATAGCGACGCCCAGCACACGGCGTTCTATGCAGACACCGATATCTATCACTACACAGTGATGCCCTTTGGTTTGCTAAATGCTGGGGCGACCTACCAGAGGATGGTCAACAAAATCTTCGCCGGAATGATAGGCGACACTATGGAGGCGTACGTCGACGACATGCTGGTGAAGTCGGTGAAAGGCACGGATCATGTTGGGGATCTGAGGAGAACCTTCGAGCGCATGCGTCTCCACCAGGTGCGTCTGAACCCCGCCAAATGCGTCTTCGGCGTACACTCCGGGAAGTTCCTTGGCTACATGGTAAGCCATCGGGGGATAGAGGTGAACCCGGAAAAGCTGGAGGCAATAGAAAATATGCAGAGCCCTACTTGTCACAAGGAGGTCCAGTCGCTGAATGGAAGGCTGGCGGCGCTCAGCCGTTTCCTGGCTAAATCAGGAGAGAAGTCGCTCCCCTTCTTTCAGGTCCTCCGAGCAAACAAAAGGTTCGAGTGGACCACGGCATGCGAGCGGGCGTTCCAGGACTTGAAGAACCATCTGAAGACATTGCCTCCGCTAGCCAAACCTGAGAAAGGCGACGCTCTTTTTCTGTATCTGGGCATCAGTCCCATAGCTGTAAGCTCTGTCTTAGTTAAAGAGGTCAACAAGGCGCAAGCGCCAGTGTACTATGTTTCTAAGGTCCTTACAAAGACCGAAATGAAGTATGTGGAAGTTGAGAAGTACCTCTATGCGTTAGTAGTCTCAGCTAGGAAGCTCCGCCCTTACTTTCACGAGCACGAAATTACGGTGTTAACAAATCAACCTTTAAAACACTTCCTCCAAAGACCAGACGCTTCAGGAAGAATGATCAAATGGGCGATCGAACTAAGCGAATTCCGAATCAAGTTCGCACCCAGGAGCGCCATCAAAGGACAAGCCTTGGCAGACTTTATTGTGGAATCCACATGTCCTCCAGAAGCGTCGCCTCCAGAGAGCGGTGGGCAGAAAGAAACTTGGACCCTACACACGGATGGATCATCATCCATAGATGGCTCGGGGGCAGGTTTAGTACTAACCCCACCAGATGGGAGCGCGCCCCTTCGATACGCCCTAGTCCTCACCTTTAAGGCGACCAACAACGAAGCAGAGTACGAAGCATTGGTAACTGGTCTACGACTCGCCAAAGGTCTGGGCATCGAGCACCTAAGCGTCTTCTGCGACTCCCAATTGGTGGTAAACCAAGTTAAGGGAGAGTTTATGGCCAAGGGAGAACAGATGAAAATATACCTCCAAAAGGCACGCCTTCTGGCGGACGGATTTCTCAGTTTCCAGATAGAGGCTATTCCCAGGGAAGAAAACGGAGAAGCGGACGCACTAAGCAAGTACGCTTGGCAGGCGACGCCACTACCTGTAACATTTTTAGAGATCGTAAAAGACAGAGTACGGAACGTCTGTGCTAGCATAGAAAGAGGGGAGGACTGGACAACTCCTATCAGAAACTACATCAAAAATGGCGACCTGCCAGAAAGCGAAGCCGAGTCTAAAAGAATACTAAGACTCGCCCCAAGCTACAAAATCATCGACGGAACGCTATACAAAAGGGGCTACTCAACACCTTTCCTCAAGTGCGTCGCTCACCCAGAAACTGTTACGATACTTAGGGAGGTCCATGAAGGGTACGCCGCTTGCCACGAAGGACCACGATCAATCATCCGAAAGATACTCAACCAGGGCTACTATTGGCCTACCATGAGTAGAGAAGCGAAGGAATTGGTCCAGAAGTGCGAATCCTGTCAAAAATACGGCACGAACATAGCGCGCCCACCAGCAGACTTAACCTCTATCAGCGCGGCCTGGCCTTTCGCACAATGGGGAATTGACTTGGTAGGGCCACTTCCTAAATCCAAGCAGCGCACCTATGTCCTTGTAGCGATCGACTACTTTTCAAAATGGATTGAAGCAAAGGCACTATCCTCCACTACAGAATTCCAGATAATTAAGTTTATTAAGTCAAGAATTGTCTCGAGATATGGCATACCAAGCGTTCTAGTCAGCGACAACGGACCTCAGTTCGCGGGGAAGGAGTTGAAATGGTTCTGTCAGGAACTAAATATCCACCTTCGGCACGCCTCGGTCAGACACGCTCAAGCGAACGGACAGGTAGAGGCGGCCAACAAAACTATCATGAATGGGTTAAAGAAAAGGCTAGATGCCTTGCAGGGAAAATGGACCGAAGAACTAGAAAATGTTCTCTGGGCGCTCCGCACCACTCCTAAGCAGGCCACAGGAGAAACGCCTTTTTCCCTAGTATACGGATCAGAAGCGGTGGCACCCACCGAAGTAGCGGTCGCCTCACACAGAACGAAACACTTCGACATAATCGCAAATGATGGCCAAAGGCGCATGGAGTTGGACTTAGCGGATGAAAAGAGATGGGCATCGGAACAACTCCAAGGAAAAATGCGGCTGGCGACAGCCAGATACTACAATAGGCGAGTCTCTGCTCGCCAATTTTTTGTGGGGGAGATGGTACTAAGAAAGAACGAGTTCGCCCATCAGGACAGGATCAACAAGCTTTCACCAAAATGGGAGGGGCCATATAAGGTGATCGCCATTCCGCATCCAAACGCCTACATACTGGAAAACAAAGAAGGGAAAACACTGAAAAACACGTTCAACGCAGAACACTTGAAAAAGTTCTATTCTTAGAAAGCGTTATGAACAAATATACTTAGGCAAATACCATGGTTTGTAAGAAACTGGTACTCCTATTATATCAAAGAAAGCAGATTATATGTTCAAACATATGGGCGCTCCATAAAAGAAAAATATAAACACTTAGCCAAAAACAGGCAGTTATATGTATCAAAGTCATATTGGCGCACCAGACAAAACAAATATAAAAGCCTTAGATTAAAAATAGCTTGAAGAGAGGGGCAGACGCCCCAGTTCATTACAAAAAATATGCCTCACCAAAAAGAGGACTTTCTAAAAACAGAAAATAAACTAAGCATCTTCTGAAGGCGTGACAGGCAGCACCCCTAACGCCTGCACCGAAAGAGGAAGTATGTCTTGAGGCTCCTCGGAAGGGATTGCTCCATCTGAAGGCGGGTCTGGCTGAGAGGAAGAAGCGCGCTTACGATGTAAAGGAGATGGCGCAGGAGACTCCTCTTCTTCTTCAACAAAGGATTCAGGCGCCTTTCCCCTCCTAGAAGCCTCGGTGGCCGCCGCTTTCGCCTTCCTAGCCTCAGCTTCAAGCTTCCGCTTCCTAGCCTCTCTCTTGGCCTCCATGTTGAGGAAATCACCAAAGGAGGGGAGCGCCGCTACATCAAAAGCAGGGTCAGCCTTCAACAGATCAGTCCGAATGGAGGTAAAGGCCTCCACCATAGCCTGGCGACACCAGCGAGCACATGCAGCATCAAACTCTTTGCTCCCCTTGTACTCCTCCACTCCTTCTGAAAAAGAGCGGCCTCCTCGGCCAAACGGCGAACATCCTGTTCAGCCACAGCAGTGCGCTGTTCGAAGGAATCAGCTCTCTTCTTCAGGACATCAAAATCCCTGCGAAGATTAGCGAGCTCCTCATGAGCCCTCGCCGCCTCTGCCAGCTTATCCCTCACTTGTAGCATTTCCTGAGCATGGCGAGCGGCTTCTTCTTCCTTAGCAGCTTTTTCCGCAGCTAAGTCACGGTTAGCGCGCTCCATCTCCAGCTCTCGCTGGGCAGCTAGGGCTTCGCGCTCCTCAGACAACTCCACAATGGCGGTCCCCATTTGGAGTTGCACGGGCAAAAGCTACAAGAGAGCCAAAACAGTTAGTTAAATACTTAGTCAAAAGTAATGTGAAACCAAGGAAAGGTAAAAATATACCTGAGAAAACAAGGTAAGACCCTGTTTCACCAAATTATCCAGAGCGCCGGTATCCTTCTCGATTGGCGTTCGGTCAGCAGGGGGGCAGGCGCCGGTTATCAGATGGAGACCCAAGTTAGGGTCCAGCAAAGTATTTCCCCGCACAAGGGGAACATCTTGAAGGCGCTCCCAAGGAGCCCAGGGCGCACCACTCGGATCCTCCTGAGAAACCCACTCTGGAAGACCTTCAACCTTCAAGTCTCTATGAAGATCAAAGGCGGGGCCCATGTACGACCTAAAGCGCCCCTCTGAACCGCTGGGAAGAGAGGGGAGCACCTCCAAATCCGTGGAGGAAGAAGGGGCCGGCTCCCTATCCGCCCCCAGATCAGAGTCCCCCGCTGGAGAGGATAACCTCGCTGGGGTCTTCTTCTTCTTCCGGGAAGAAGGAGCGCTGGGAGCTTTACCCAGATAGGGCGCTCCATCACTCCTAACAGCTCTCTCTGTGGAAGTACCATCAGAGAAGACATGGTAAGTCCAGGCCATTCCCAAAGCCGTCACAACAGGCGCGCCCCACTTCTTAGTGTGGAGAATGTTTAACCTTCTAGTAAAAACGGAATCGTTGCAATAGCGAGAGAAAGGGACCGCACCTTTGAAAAGAGTCACTGCCTCTTGAGTATCAGGGCTCAGCGTTTGAGGATCCGCGGATAAAGGATCTATATCATCCTCAGGGCGCGCCTTCTTCTTACCAGACTGCCTTTTCCTTTTCTTGGAGCTCTCAGCGGCGCCGGCAGACGGAGAGGCGGGCAGTTCCTGTTCATCATCCGATAGGGTGAAGGCAAGAGAAAAGCGCGAAACAAGTTTATCTGCAGAAGAAAAGGAAACAAATTATTACCCGTGTCCTATATAAGCGATATTGAACGGGAGAAATGCCAGCGTTGAAAAGATCCTCCTCCTTGGTCTCCTTGGATATCCACGTGGCGCGCCCCACGAGGTGATCGGCGTATACCATGTGGAGCGACTCCTTATCCCAGGGGGATAATTCGTCATCCAGGGGAAAGGGATCGCGGAGCGCCTTGGGGGTGATGCACCAAGGAACCCCGCCTTTAAAGAAAAAATAGGACTTCTTCCAATTGGAATTGCGGGTCCTAAAACCAGTGACTAAAGGGGAGGAGGATTTCCAGTGTTGGTACTTATTATCAGGAAAACGACTGACAAAGCAAAAAACGCCGAAGCGATTGGAATCTATCCTATAGAAATGGCGAAACAAGACCAAAGAATATGTATAGCCCTGTCTCTCGCACAGGCATCTAAAGCCTACCCAGGTGCGGAGAGCGCAGGGAGAGAACTGGGTAGGGGAAACGCCATAATAGCGACAGGCCTCGGCCAGGTCAGGACAAAGGGGAAACCTTAGACCAGCATCTATTTGGAAGGGGTAAATGGTTTCCTCGCCTGACCCTGGTCTTGAGATGGGCGTGGCGTTATCAGGGTCAAGCTCGTCAGGAAGAGGAAAACGGGCCATGGCGTCGCTCATACAAGACTCGTCTACTGACCTATTAAAAATAGACCTAGATATTGTGTTGGGCATAGGGTCGCTAAAACCCGGAGGAAAGAAGACGTTAGCCTCACCTCCTGTCGATCCGCCTGCCATGGGTGAAAGAAGGCGCTCGCGACGAGGGTAGAGGCTGGGCTCGAAAGGAGAGCAACGAGCTATTTTGGAAGAACGAACGAAACACTATCGGAAAATTAAGGGTGACCGGAGAAGAGTAACCGGAAAATCTAGAGAGAAGCCAGAGCTTTCTAGAGAGAGAAAGTTACTCGGAGAGGTAAAAGTAAGAAAATGAGGAGGAGGAGCTCTATTTATAGAGCTCCCCTAGGGAAGCCCAACGGTCACTTTGCCCCTAGAAGCCCGATTGGACGAAACGTCCTCGGGAAGACAAGGGACACCAACGGTTGAATTGAAACCGCACGGTCCCAAGAAACGGTTCGATCGCAACGGCTAGTTTCTGGAACTCAGATCCATAGACTGACGATGAAACCGCGTAACCGCGCGCCATAATAGGCGCGCCGATTAGAAAAACAAGTAAACCAAACTGACGAAAGATAAAAGGGAACGCCATAGAGCATTTAATCGCCTTAAAAAACCTAACACGAGCGACGCTCGTATTAGGCTTCGGGGGCAGATGATGGATCCTGGCCTAAATACCCAGGTGGGCCAGGACAGCTACCTGGCCTACCACACAAAGAAGGCCCAGGCCCAGTTATCTGGCCTACCAGCCAAGGCCCGATCAGAGGTCACGCATCGAAGGGCGCGCCGTCAGTGGCGCGCCACGCGAAGACCCGCCCATCACTCTGACAGGTTCAAGGTCCAAGGAGTGATGGGGGCTCTCCACTCTAATATGGAGCTCCGGCACGGGAAACAAGCCCACTGAGCAGCAGACACCAGGCAACACTCTGCCCAATGGGACTCCACTCAACCACGCCAGACGCCACGTCGGATAACCCGGGTCATATCCAAACTCTACTCAGGTTAAGGGTGGAGGCTATAAATACCTCCATCCATCCCTATTTCAAGCACGGACTTTCTAATTTACTATCATATACAAACGAACCTCCTCGCTCACTTAAGCTTCGGAGGGGAAACAAAGGGCATCGCCCGGGTTTTCCTTGTTGCAGGACGTCGGAGCGCCGCTAGGAGCATCTCAGGAACTCAGAATCCAACAACAATTTTTCTCCAATATAATAAAAATCTCACAATTTAATAAAACTCATTTTGATATATATGTCATTACGTATCAGAAAAAACTATATCGATCCTTACTCTCTTTCCACTAACTCTTTTGTTACGATTAACGATCCAAAATCAACTTCACGTAGAGGGCCTTTGATCAATCGAAAGACTAAATAGTAAGGTAGAAAAGAATATTGAAAAATTAAAAGTAATTACTTATTTTTGACATTATACAATATTAGATTGAATATATACATCTATATTCGACATTTTTTTTACCTTCATTTTTTTTCGTTTTTACCAATCTAACTTAAGTATTTCAATCTTTAATTTATAATGAAATTACTAATTTGATTAAGGGTTAAAAATCAGTTTATCCATTAATATTTGAGTCAAAATTAACCTTTTCTTTTAAAGTTCAGTTCTTAATATTTAGTTACAGGTTTAGTTTTTTTGTTTCTTTCGGTAGATGTTGGGTCTTGACCTAGACCAACTCGCTCATAGATGGTGGTTCGTATAGGTCAAAACTCAAACTCTAACCCCTCGGTTATGCCTAGGCTTGTTCATGAACCGGTTCGGGGTCGAACCGGTTCTGAACTGGTCTGGTTTGAAAAAAATCAGTACATTATTCTGTTTCTAAAAAAATTGGTCTGGTTTAAGCAAAAAAGAACTGGTCTGGTTCGAACCGATTCAGAACCGGTTCGAACTATTCTGGTCTGTTTTTTTTAATAACAATTTTGGTTCGGAAATAATCCGGTTCAAACCGAACCTAAACCGACTGAAAATCCTGTCCAACACACTGAACTGTCTGAAAAAATACTGAACCAACTGAAAAATACTGAACCGGCTGAAAAAACACTGAACCGACTGAAAAACACACTAAACCGATTGAAAATCTATTCCACAACCGACTAAAATCTTGTCCAACATCAACATACGAGAGTCCAATATATCTCTAGGTTTGGTTTATTGAAGGCATCTCTAGGTTTAGTTGATTTTGCTTCAAACCGGTTATAAAATTATATAGGTTTAAAGTGGTTTGATTTAAATTTAAGTATAAACCAGTATCAAAAAACGAGTCGAGTCGAACCGATTCGAACTGGATTTTTGGTACTATTTTGAACTGTTCTATTTGAAGGCAAAAAATACTGGTCTGGTTTTGGAACTAGTTCGACCGAACCGGTTCGAACCAAACCAGTTCCAGACCAGTTCGCCCGAACCGATTTATTTGGCCAAGCCTAGTTATGCCTCAATTGACCCCTATTCGACTTGGAATCGATTCAAACCCAATCAAGGATTTTAAGTCTTTATCCAAACCAGCCTCCATCCAACCTATCAAATGTTCAATGAATTTCGATTGAATCGGAACTCTATTGTCATATATAGAAATAAAAATTGAAGGGTTAAATTGTGATACTTAAAAGTATTTTATTATTTATGTAATTTTTAAAATATATTATGTTAAGTTTGAATGAAAAATTTAACGAAAGACGAAAATTTGATAAATTTTTAAACATTAAAGAAGATTTTTTTAAAAAAAATATTAATAGAGAAACTCAATTTAACCCGAATATTAGGGAACAAATCATATTTAACCGTTAAATTATTGATGTGAAACATTTTAATTCTAAATTTCCTTAGGTGTTGACCCTGTTATTCACCATAAGCAAGTGAAATTGGTGAAGACAGAGACAACTCATTTTCGGCAGTTACTTCAAAGGAAGCTCAAGTAATCAATCGTAAGGAGGGGAAACTTACAAGGAAGAAATGCTTCTTCTCTTTTTCACCTAGATTTTTTGTTAATAATGGATTTTTTCCAATAAATGATAACCTCGTATATAAAATTTAAATATCAAAATTAACTTCAAATTTTTAAAATTCTAATTAAGTGTACTTAGTAAATAAAATTCGCAAGTTGACAAAAATTCAATTAGTGAATGACATTCACAAGTTTAAAATGACCAAAAAATGACATTCGCAAGTTTTTAAGAAATAACAGAATTTTTTAATATAAAATGATAACCTCGTATATAAAACTAAATATCAAAATTGACTTTCATTTTTTTCGTTTTTTTCATCAGTCATAACTTATTTTACTAGTTTGTAGAAATAATTTTCCATTTAGATATCGAAAAATAAACTATATCAAGAGAATTTCGTGTTAGTGAAACATATTAGATTAAGATCATGTTTCTGATTCTATTCATTTTCATTTTTACTTCATAAAGAACACTTGATTAATATATATATATATATAAAGGTTTTTTAATTGCTAAATGCTAGATATCTAGGGAGAAAAAAGATTATATTTGCTAAAAGTAAAGTCAAGTAAAAATAATAATGTATACACAGACGAATGCTAAAAATTAAATCAAGGCATAAAAAAAGATTACAAAGTAGTACTTGCAAAAAAGGAAGAAAGAGTACTAATTACTAAATGCTAAATTTTTTAAAAATAAGAAAATATGTATTGTTAGAACCTAGAAGCTTAAGTTTAAATAAAGTTTTTTTTTAAAATATATACAGAATAAAGAATAAACACTAAAAAATACATGAAGTCATAAAAAGATTATTTAGAGAATGAACAATCAAAATTAAAAAAAGAAGTGAAATATGTAGCATCTATATATACGAAACATGTTTGGCACGTTGTAATTGTTATTAGAGAGCATCTTCAAGGGTTATTCGTATTTCATTCCATTCAATATTTCTTGCCAAACGGAGAATTTCATTTTCATATTCAAAATCCAACATGCTCTCTACTCTCCTTCTGTTACAAGATACAATCAATACATCTGTTGTTTTTTTAATAAAAGAAAATAGTGGAAATTAAAATAATTGAATATCTATGAGACCATCCACCGTCCATCATTTCAGAGGCGCAGAGCCGTGCACTGAATATCATCACCGACGTTCCAGTCTCCCAACGGAGGAAGGTTCAGATCGAACGGAAGGGTAGGACGGATGCTTGCCCGGATCGACGACTCGGCGGCATCCGTACAGTCATCGACAACAACAGAGGACGACGAATCACAGTCGCTGTGGCAATCCTCCGGCTCTACCGGCGGTGAACGCGGGTGACGTCTGGTTGGCGCGTGCGCTACACTCACGGGCCTCGGCCCGCTGAAAGATTCCACCGTGCTGCTCATGCCGCTGCTCGTCGGCACCTGCGGGTGGACGGTCAGGTGCTGGTCACGGTATAACTTCACTTTCGGGTCAATGGACACGCCGGTGGGGAAGTTGGTCTTAGCCTTGGCACCCTGGAATCTGAGGGCGGCGACGTCATACGCCTGGGCGGCTTCCACGGCGGAGTCATACGTGCCGAGCCAGACGCGGGTTTTCTTCACTGGATCCCGGATCTCCGCCGTGTATCTCCCCCAGGGACGCTTCCTTACGCCTCTGTACTTCGGATAGGTAACTGATTCTGCGAGACCTGGAACTGCGGCGACGGCGGCGTCATCTCTGCCTCGCTTCATGCTCATGCGACGGATGGGTTGAGCTTATCCAACCCAAGTTCTGAACCGATTACTCCAGACGCTTCAGATTAAGATAAATATAGAGATAAAAGAAGAGAGACACGGCAGGAAGAAGCGTGTTGTTTATACGGTAGAAGTAAAGGATGATGATGTAGCTTCCGTCTGTGATTTTAATGAGGGTTAGTTGTTGAAGGAGAGACGAGGGTGGGTGAGTGGGTGGATTCAGAGATCAAGATGAGGTTACAAATGGAGACTGCACAGGAAAAAGTGAAAGAACAACAAAAATAAAAAGGAAAGAAGAATGTAGGAAGGAAAGAAGGAGAAGGAGGAGTTCCTGGTAATGGCAGGAACCAGCACTGCTCTGTCCTCTCTATCTCTCTTCTCAAAGCTGAAATGGACTTTTTCTCTTGTTTTATTTATCTAGAATTTATTGTAATTTCTTCTTCACCCCCAAACTTTAAAAGGAGGCTTAATTTAGCCTATGAATTCACCAAACAGTGTCAGTAATTGCTTCATCTCTCGTATGTTCTCCAAAGTGTTGCCTTTTAATTATGATGGATGATGGAAAAGGGATGATTTGAAGAATATACTTTTATTAAACATTTTAATTTAATTTGTATAAAGGAAAATATAAACCCCATACCATAACTGCATATATACTAGATCATTAGTTCAACATTAGTGTCAGACAATTTTCATATAATGACACGAACTGGATGATAAAAATAAGTTCATAAACTTTAAAAATAATTTTAAATTTGTTTATTTTGTAATGTGTTACTATTTCACTTAAGGGTTAATAATAATAAAAAAAACTGAACTTTGAGAAAAAATCAAATAGCAAACCAAACTTTTCTTGTTAATAAACAACAAACCAAACTTTTGGAATTGAATAATCAACAAACCTACCTCAATTTTTTATTATGTTTGAACGGATTTTTCAATGTTTGAGTGAGTTATTAAGTCAACATTAGTTGAAATATTCTAAGGAAAAAATATTACGATTTAATAACTCCCTCAAACTTGAGGTAGGTTTGTTGATTGCTCAATTCCAAAAGTTTGGTTTGTTTTTTGTCAAAAAAAAAAGTTGGTTTGCTGTTTGATTTTTCCTCGAAGTTCGGTTTATTTTTTGATAATTTCGGTTTGTTTTTTAATAATTAACCATTCACTTAATATAAGAAAACAATATTTTCTATGTTACATTTTTTTTGTATTACGCTCTCATTTCCCTCTCAATGAGTGTTTTATTCATGTGATAGTTGCTAAAAATGGAACCCCAAAATTTAACTGTAAGATAAAATAACAATTTAATGTTTCGTCCATTAATTATAAGTTTTATGTTCGAATTATAAAATATAAAAATCTTTATGGCTAACACCAAGACTAATTATAGATTAATTACGGTGCGAGCGAAGATTATCATACTAAAAGTGTTACCCCTAACGAGACACTTTCTGACAAACTAAACAAAAAAATATTATGTACATGAATGAAAATTTATAAATTGCATTTCTATAAACTGTAAATCTCGTAATAGATTTCGATGGACAAGTCACCTGCTTTTTCTAATCTGATCTACTATGTATAAATGTGATGTATGCTCACTCTCGGCAATCACATTTATTGTGGAGTAAAATCAAAGATGTTTTAAGTTTAGGGATTTAAATAAAATTTCCTGTAAGTTTAGGATTGAAATGAAATTTTCTGTTTTTCTTTTCTCTGGTCAGGTCAGGCCATAGGGGGATGGGATGGAGAAGGCGGTCTTCCCTTTCTCTTTTTCATCTACATATTCTATACCTACTGTCGTCCCCACAGACCTACTCCACGAATCGATTGCTTCCGCCTTTTCTTTCTGTTATTATTTTATTTTTATTTAAATTAAATAGGATTATGTATGGATGAAGTCAAAATAGGTTGAAATATTTTGTACGCACATTTTAAAATCAAATATTAAATATTACATTTTAAAAATTATTTATTAAATTATACTAATCTAAATTTAAATTAATTTCTATCCACGACAGTCAACAACTGCGGACAGAAGTTTAGATATTTAAATTAATTTCTTCAGAAAAAATTCGTGTCTTTCACAATGAAATCGCATAAGTGAGATTTCGAATAACCGTTTCCATAAGGTTTTTCCGTATGAAGAAATGATTCATCGAAATAATAAATCACCAACAATATAGACAGATATGAGAGAACAAATTTTTGGGAGTTAATATATTCAATCGTTTTCCTTTCCTTTTCTTTTTTGTTGCATATTATTATTGTTCAGTTTTCTATAAATTGATTAATAATTTTTAATGCTTCTTATTGTGACCGGACTTAAGTATAGGACTGTGATAGGTTCGATGAGTCTTACTGATTCATCTAGTCCATGATTGAGATATCGGCCCAAATAGTTCAATTGTCACCCCAATTTTGAACACTATATAAATTTATATTTGAACTTTAATTTTTTTTTTAAAAGTTAACTAAACTTTGACATTTGGACAAATTGCTACCTCATTTAAGTTTTTTTTTATTAAATATGGACGGAAAATGACATGACAACACATGATTGATCCATAATTTACAAAATCATTTTGTTTAAAATAGAAAATTTCTAAAAAAAATTAGAAAATTAATAATAATAATAAAAAATTTAATATAATATTTTTACTAAAAAATTTGAAACAAAATAAAAAGAAACTAATCATTTATTATTTATTATTTCATTTTTAATAAAAAAAAATATTATATTAACAACTCTTATTTTTCTAGAATTTTTTTGATTTTTTTAAATATTTTTAAAAAATAATATTGTTTTTAAAATTATAGACCAATCATGTGTTGATATGTCATTTTTCGTCCATATTTAACTGAAATCAACCGATTATACCGACTTTTTAAAAATCAAAATAACTATACTATCCAATATAATTTAATATCATAATATAGAATTATATAAATTACTATAACATGATAGTATCTAATATAATTTATTAATGTCATAATAATTTATTATTGATCTAAACGTTTTTCATTCAAATTATATTATATTTTTTCTCAAGCGTTATATTATAATTAATTCTATCGAAATAAGACATATAATTAATAATTCACTAAAAAATAGTTAATGATCTCCAATGATCCTCATGGTCTTAACGGTCTAGAACCGAAATAAGACCAAGACCAAAAAAGACCATAAGCCAAGACCATTGATTTCGGTCCACAAATGGTTCGATTTTTTTTTGATTTGGTCTCGGTCTTCGTGGTCTTGTCGCTCACCCCTACCTTGTAGTTAAAATCATAATGTTCTTCCATTTGCAGTAGTCAAGATGTGATGTCTAAAGATGCGTCTCTTTTCCTGATGTCTCTAGGTAATCATAACCGTGATCATGTGTTCTGGTAGTACAATGGGAGTGTAATGTCGTATAAGATTAAGAAGAGCAGTCAGCTGAAGGATCTCATGACTGCTTACTGTAACCTTCATTACCTGGATTCCAATTCCATAGTTTTTTTGTTTGAGGGTCAGCGTCTTCGCGGTGTTCAGACCTCTGCTGAGGTCTTTAACCTCTCCTTACCTTATTCCCTCACTCTGCTTCATGGCTATTAGTTTAGTTTGAGTTTATAACTTGAGACATTTTTGTGCAGGTGGGGATGGAGGATGCGGATGAGATCGATGCAATGTTTCACATATCTGTTGAACATGTGCTGTCCAAAACCATGTCAGACATGTGCAGCAACATGTGCAGCATGGCCTAATAGTGCTAACTGTCCTCAACAGAAGAATATCACGGGACATACACATTAGAATAAACATGTAATGTATTATAAGTAGCTAAGTGTTTTCGTTATTGAATTCAGATTGTAAGATACAAGATTGAGCTTGAAGCTCTAGAATGAATATATGTGTTTGGTTATCCTAAACTAACATGGTATCAGAGCAAGTTCGAGATTAGGGTTACCGTGTTCTTCATCTTCCAGTCGAGCTTCCAGCCCAGCTCGCCCAGGCGGGGCACCAGTCCGACAGCTCCGTTGCACTCTCAGTCCAGTCTGAAGCTAGTCTCAGCTCCAGTCAGCTTCCCGTGCAGCTCCGTTGAGTTCAGTGCACCACAACCACAGTTCTGTTGAGCTGTTGACGAGGAGCTTCACGGTGCGTCGTCTTCAGTCATCCAGTCGAGCTCCGTCCGCAGCTCCAGTCAGTCGTCTGTAGCCTCCTTCGCTACTTCTGTGATCTCTGGCATCCAGCTGGTTTCACTCGAGGTCACGCCCAGCTCCTTCTCGAGGTCGACATCCAGTCTAGCCATGCCCAGCTCGGTGTCCGAGTTTTAGTCCGTTGCTCTTCATTGCACCAGTCTGCAGGCGCTTCCAGGTTACGTCCTCGTCGTGCAGAGGATTCTCTTGCAGCTCCATCGTGCAGAGGAGCTTCCTTCCAAACTAGTCAGACCTCGACAATACACTTGGCAAGCAGCACGCGAAGTGGAATCCAGCTCCTTCTCTGTTTCTTCCAGAGGCACGCGGGACAGCTCCGAAGACAGCTCGGGTGAAGACATCACGTGGGGGAGACTGGAAATATTAAACTAGCCAGGTTTAATTGGTTGGTTTAATTTGGACCGGTTCAGTAATCCGGTTCAGTAATCCGGCTCAGTAATTCGGTTCAGTTATTCTCGTTTGGTTCACTAATCTGGTTTGTTTGCTGATTCAGTGTATTATATCAGCTTGTGACTGGTCATGGACCGAGGAACATGAGATGCAGTCATTGTAGAAAGTCTCGTCACAGTCGGGACGAATGCTTCGAACTCGAAGGATTTCCCGAAGGGTGGAAGAGTCAACGACGAGACCATGTTGATCGTGGACTCGGTTCCAAAAACGCAACCACAACATCAATCGGCACCGCAAACCATGTAGGAACCATTGAAAACAGTAAATGGCTCTTTGATTGTGGGGCCACAGACAGTATGAGTTTTGACAAGACAGATTTTATAAGTCGGTCAGCACCAAGAAGAGAAATGATCCAGACAGCAAATGGAGACTTAATGTCGGTTCAATGAGCAGGAACCATTGATATTTCTTCAGATATCAAATTGAAAAACTTTCTTTATGTACCTAGCTTAGCCTGCAATTTACTATCCATAAGCCATGTAACAAGAGAGCTAAACTGTATGGTACTAATGTATCCCAATTTCTGTCTTTTACAGGATATTCAGTCGGGGAAGGTTATTGGACGTGGAGTTGAACGTCAAGGCCTGTATTATGTGGAGGAAGTGACTCAACACGGAACTGCAATGCTTGCTCACGGGACAGTCACCAGACAACAATGGTTGTGACATCGACGGTTGGGTCATCCATCTGCCGGGTACCTTCATAAATTACTCCCTAGTATATTTCTGTCAAATAGCAAAACTTGTGTGTGAAACCTGTATTCTTGCTAAAAGCCATAGACAATCATATCCAATGTCTGAATCTAGAGCCAAGTCTGTGTTTTCCTTAATTCACTCTGATGTTTGGGGACCAGCTCTAAATAATGGTACATGTATGTCGAACACTGGCTTTAGGTATTTTCTGCTTTTTATCGATGATTATTCACGCATGACCTGGGTATACTTCCTTAAGCATAAATCCGAAGTCTTTAATAAGTTTGTAGAATTTACCAATCTAGTTCAGACCCAGTTTAGTAAACAAATTCAGATACTCCGTTCTGACAATGGCGGAGAATTTGTAAATTCCTCACTTCAACAGTTTCTTAAAACCAAAGGCATCATACACCAAACCACTTGTCCACATACTCCTCAACAGAATGGGGTAGCAGAAAGGAAAAATCGTCATATTTTGGAAATGACAAAGGCATTAATGCTGGAGTCAAATGTTCCAAACTCATTTTGGCCAGAAGTTGTGGCAACGTCAGTCTATCTTCTTAATCGTCTACCAACTAAGGTGATCCAGCTCCAAACATCACTTCAAGTTTTATCCAGTCATATGAGTGTTCCAACAACCTTAACACTCCAACCACATATCTTTGGGAGCTCTGTCTTTGTACATATCCCCAAGTCGGATCGATCCAAATTTGATCCTTGTTCAGTCAAATGTGTGTTTGTTGGGTATGGGATTCATAAAAAAGGCTACCGATGTTTTAAGCCAAAAACCAATCGCATGTATATCACGATGGATTGTACTTTTCTAGAAACAGAATTCTACTATTCATTCCAATCTCATGTCCAGAGGGAGAGTATTAATGAAGAAAGTCCATTAGATTGGTTGAACCTAACGACTTTAACCACACCAATGTTGACTGAGATAGTTCCAAAAGAGCAAGTTGGTGGAACCACCGAAACGTCGACTCCCATAATACAGGTCTCGGATGATTCAGCTTCCACTTCAACGCCAACCTCGACTGATATCCCCAAGGTTAGTAACTTTGAAGCAACCCCTTGTAATTATATTTCTAATGTTATGGAAGAATCACCTATACAGGAGAGATATGTACTCCCGGCCAGGAGAAGCAGAGGTGTTCCTCCAGTACGATATGAACCAGAGTATAGTCCAAAAGCAAGCCGATATCCAGTAGCAAACCTAGCCAGGGGGAGCTTATCACCAACGGCGCGTGCTTTTGCTGTTACAGTATATTCTCAGGATATACCTAGTATGGTGGATTCAGTAGTTAAACATCCGGAATGGAGGAAGGCAATGCAAGTAGAAATGGAGGCCTTAGAGAAGAATAAGACGTGGGAGAAGTGTGATCTTCCATACGGGAAGAGGGTGGTTGGATGCATATGGGTGTTCACCGTGAACCATAAGGCAGATGGAACGATTGAGAGATACAAAGCACGGCTCGTGGCGAAAGGGTATACTTAAACCTATGGTATTGATTATTCAGAAACGTTTTCACCTGTTGCTAGAATTGGCACTATAAGAGTCTTGTTTTCTATAGCGACAAATCAGAATTGGTCGTTACATCAATTTGATGTAAAGAATGCATTCTTACATGGTGATCTAGAGAAAGAAGTCTATATGGAACCCCCTCCAGGGTTCATGACAGGGTTCCAGGGATCAATGGTATGTAAATTGAAGAAGGCTCTATATGGTCTCAAACAATTACCCAGGGCATGGTTTGGGAGATTCACAGTAGCCATGAGGAAATATGGCTATAAACAGAGCAATGCTGATCATACCTTGTTTTTCAAGAAGAGAATGAGTCAAGTAACCTGTTTAATTATATATGTTGACGATATGATTATTACAGGTGATGATACAGAAGAGATAATCCTACTCAGGAAAAATCTCTTTCAGGAGCTTGAGATGAAAGACTTGGGTGAACTCAAGTACTTCTAAGGGATTGAAGTCCTACGGTCTAAAACGGGTATTTTCATATCACAAAGAAAATACATTTTAGACTTGCTAGTGGAAACATGATTGATGGACTGCAGGCCAGCAAACACACCAATCATCCCAAACCATGGACTTCGAATAATGGAGCGAGCTGAACCGACAGATCAAACCTGTTTCCAACACTTAGTAGGGAAACTGATCTACCTATCACACACCCGACCAGATATTGCATATGCAGTAGGTGTGTTGAGTCAGTTTATGCATAAGCCACAGGCAGATCACATGGAGGCTGCATTAAGAGTCCTTCGCTACTTAAAGGGGTCACCAGGAAGTGGAGTATTGTTCCAGAAGAATGATCACCTTAAAGTAGAAGTATACACAGATGCGGATTGGGCAGGGAATCCAATAGACCGAAGATCAACTTCAGGTTACTTTGCCAGGGTTGGAGGAAACTTGGTAACATGGGATAGTAAAAAGCAGAAGGTGGTGGCACTTTCAAGTGCTGAGACAGAGTTCAGAGGCATCGCTCGAGGTCTAACAGAAGTTTTATGGCTATACAAGTTGTTAGATGAGATTGGTTTTCCTATCCGGGAACCATGTAAGATATTATGTGATAATCGAGCAGCTATAAGTATTTCTGAGAATCCAGTTCAACATGATCGGACCAAACATGTTGAAATTGATCGACACTTTATAAAAGAGAAACTAGAAGATCGAACAATCATAATTCCATTTGTTCGCTCGGAAGATCAACTCACAGACAAACTCACAAAGGCAGTGAACGGGACAAGTTTCAGAAGAAGTTTGTGCAAGCTCAACATTGGCGACCCCACTATTCAGCTTGCGGAGGAGTGTTGAACATGTGTTGTCCAAAACCATGTCAGACATGTGCAGCAACATGTGCAGCATGGCCTAATAGTGCTAAATGTCCTCAACAGAAGAATATCATGGGACATACACATTAGAATAAACATGTAATGTATTATAAGTAGCTAAGTGTTTTCGTTATTGAATTCAGATTGTAAGATACAAGATTGAGCTTGAAGCTTGTTGGGTCCTGTAAAACTTCGTCTGCTACAGGCGTCGCTCCTCTCGGGTTGACCTGCGTAGAATTGATAACTTCGGGTTGACCCGTTTATTCCACTCCGAAGCTTAAGTCAGTTCTAAAGCTTTTGAGAGCTTTTATGTAGATGTGGTGAAAATCAGAATGTAATAAATGATAATGAATGCTTGCTATTTATAGTCTTTACTTAACCTGATGAACAATGCTTCCTTTTTACCTTGGTTAATCAGTTTAACTGAGGTCAAACTGACCTTCTGATGGGACAGGGGTCCTTATTCATGAAATATCAGAGATATTTAATCTCATTTAATGTTGTCAGACCTTCAATTAATGCGGCCTTATCCAGACCTTACCTAGGCGACGCCTTCGTATAGGCTGACGCCCCAAGCTGTCGCCCTTATATAAATGGATTGTATAAATCAATAAGATTATGTTTTAGGTCAGTGATATAATGACTTTAATTAATAAGGCGTCCCTTATAAACCCCCATCATCTGCCCCCTTAGCGAAGCAGGAGTATCAGTCCTGGTTGGATAGAATCTATCTATGAGTGCGACTTTATAAGTCTTAATTTGCCTCAACTGGGTTCCTTTTTAAGGCGTCGCCTTGCTATGAAATTTCATAGTCGTTAGTGAGCCTTTAATTTTCCTAGGTGTTGATACACCTGGAATTTTCTAGGCGTCGATGAGCCTTCAATTTTCCCAGGTGTTGATACACCTGGAATTTTCTAGGTGTCGATGAGCCTTTAATTTTCTAGGCGTCGATGAGCCTTAAATTTTCTAGGCGTCGATGAGACTTCAATAAATTTTCTAGGCGTCGATGAGCCTTCAATTTTCCCAGGTGTTGATACACCTGGAATTTTCTAGGCGTCGATGAGCCTTAAATTTTCTAGGCATCGATGAGCCTTCAATAAATTTTCTAGGCGTCGATGAGCCTTCAATAAATTTTCTAGGCGTCGATGAGCCTTAAATTTTCTAGGCGTCGATGAACCTTTAATTGCAGGAATTTTCCAATTTCCTGGCGGTAAAATTCAAAATTGAATTATTTCCAATTGAAACCGTTTGATCTGCCCCCTCCTGACGTCAGCAATCCGTGTGATCTCTGCTGATCCAACGGTTCACATTGCTTGATGCTTTTGGTTTTGTTTGAATTTGAATAAAACAGTTGTTGACGTCAGAAATCCGTGTGACCGTTGCAATCCAACGGTCAGATCAAAAAGTAACGTTCCAATCCAACGGTCATCTATGGGTGACGTTTCGAATTCCGTTTTCAGGGGTCCACTATAAAAAGAAGTGGCCCCTTCATTCTGACCACTTTAGAAACATTTCGCTCTGCCTTCTCTTTAGTTTCTCTCTCTAGAATCAGAGTCATCGCCTTATATACGAAGCGTCGCCCAACCACAGAAGTAATCTTCGAAGAAAATCATGGCGTCTTCCAGCAAGATTTCTAGTAAGAATCTCAACTTTCCTCTTCCTACAATTGACCCTAAATAAAACATCCTTACCGAGAAAACTTCGTTTTAGCCGTAGAAACCTCGGATATGTGTAATGAGGACCGACCTCGATTCCCATACCCTGAGTCCATGGGCGACGACAGGGGATGTTTTCCTAGGGATGACGAAGCCACGATCTATTTGGCTCAAATAGAGGCGGGGCTTCGCTTCTCTTTCTGCGACGCCCTGATAGAACTCTGTCGCTATTATGGTATCACCCATACCCAATTGACGCCTAACGCCATACGTATGTGGGTAGGCTTTAACATTATTTGCTTCGAAAATAACTGGCCTTATTCCTTGTCTCTATTTCGATCCTTCTATCGCCTTCCATTCAACGCCTTTGGCGTTTTTCTTTTTCAAACACGCTTCCCTGAGTCGAAAGGCTGGAATGTGCGACGCCTTGGTCAAAATCCTTGGTTCTGGGATGCCAAAAAAACCTTGGTTAGTGGTTTTAAATCCACTAATTCAAACTGGAAAACAAAGTACTTTTTCTTTTTTGGGGGCGTCGCCTGGGCTCTTAGAAACCCTCGAACCGATCCCTTACCCTCCTTTACCGAATACTCAGAGGAGGACCTAGATACCCTCAATCTTATATATGTAGCCCATTCCCAAGGACAACTCTCTTCTATATCCAAGGACACCACGGAGGCGATGCTTGCTAGTGCCGCCATAAAGTCGTCGACTTTTCAGCTAGAGATTGATTGAGTATCTTTCTAACCCTTCTCTTTTTCCTCTCTGCAGATGTTGATTTCGATTATTTATTTCAACCTTCTGGATGCTATGACCAGGTGTCGACTGGAGTTCTTCCTTCCATTCAAGAAGAGGAGGAACCATCCAAGAAGAAACACAAGGCAAAGTCCACGGCGCCCAAGCGATGCTCAAAAAGGGATAGAATCAACCCGGTTGATCCTTCCAACACTATAGTGTTGGATGAGAGTACTGAAGAGACGGCGCCGCCAACAGGTATTCCTTATTTTAATAAGATTTATACTATTTTGTAAAGGCTTCGGCTGATTTACTCATTACTTATTTTTAGGCTCTGGAGCGTCGCTAGGGGGTGGGGTATTTTCTACTTCCACCCTTGATCCTTCACCCCTCAGGTAAGCTACGCCTCGAAGGTCTCCCTCTCCAGTGACACCCACCATGCCCCAAGCGTCGCAGATCCCCTTGTCTCCAAGGCCATCTATTCAACCACATGTCCGTCCAGCGACGCCCCACATGTCTCCGCCCGCCTCAATGACTCCTTTGGGTCCTGTTGAAGGCCCTGAATTCGATTTGAGGCGGCACCTGCACGAGACACCTATCCCAGAGAATCGCCGAATGAGCTGGGAACCGTGGCGTCGCCTGCAAGGGGCTAATATTCCAGAGGGGACATCGCTTCAAGCGAAGCTTCCTGATGGGTCCCCTGCTCATTCAGACTTTGTACTTCCTTGTGACAAGTGGGACTTTTCATGCCCTCAATAGCACTTAACTTCTCGGGATTTACTTCGATCCCTCTTTGGCTCACCATGTACCCCAAGAACTTTCCAGATTGAACCCTAAATGCACATTTAGCGGGGGTTAATCATACTTGATGAAGCCTCATAACTTCGAAAGTTTTCCTAAGGTCCTCTGTATGATCGACGCCTTTGATGGATTTCACCAGCATATCATCGACATAAGCCTCCATGTTTACTCCTATCATGCCTGCAAAGAGCTTGTTGACCATCCTTTGATAGGTGGCTCCAACATTGATGAGTCCGAAAGGCATAACAGTATAGTGATATATATCACTATCTGCATAAAAAGCTGTGTGATGAGCATCGCAGGCTGCCATCTTGATCTGGTTATACCCTGAATAGGCATCCATGAAGCTCAATAACTCATGCCCTGAGATGGCGTCGACCAGCTGCTCAATTCGTGGCAAAGGATATGAATCTTTAGGGCATGCTTTGTTCAAATCCCTAAAATCGATACACATTCTCCATTTGCCTGTGTTTTTCTTCACCAATACAGGGTTTGCAACCCATGTTTGGAATCTGATCTCCTTGACAAATCGAGCTTCAATCAATTTTTCCACTTCTTGCCGAATGGCAATGGCTTTTTCTTCTCCTACCGGTCGTCGCTTCTGAGCGATAGGTTTGATACTTGTGTCGATGTTGAGCTCGTGAGTAATAATCTCCTCGCTTATACACGGCATATCGCCCGGTTTCCAAGCAAAGAGCTCTCGAAATTCAATGAGTAGGAGAGTTAACGTCGTAGCCTGCTCTTCTGGAAGCGTCGCTCCAATTTGGACGACCTTTTCTGGGCCATCTATACATATCTTTACCAGTCCATCCACTGGTGTTGGGCGAACCTTCCCCTCTCTTAAATCCTCATCTGCTTGGATGGATAAGGTTTCTTTTCCCTTTAACACTCGGTGCCTTGTGGATTGCACATAGCAATTCCTTGCCCCCGACTGAATACCTTTGACCACTCCTATCCCATGAGGAGTTGGAAATTTTAGGAGTTGATGATAAGTCGAATGAACCATTCGATATGGATTCAAAGTGGATCGTCCCAAAATTACATTATAGGCAGTAGGGGCGTCGACTACGACGAAGGTGACATCTACTGTCAAAGATTTCCATCCCTCACCCAAAAATACTGGTAAGGTAATGGCTCCTACCGGGTAGGTAGGAGTTGAAGTAAAGCCTAAAAGTGGGAAGTTCACTTTTTTCAGGTCTTTTTCATTCCGTCCCATTTTCTTCAAAGCATCGAGAAAAAGGACATTCGTTGAACTTCCCGAGTCAATAAGCGCTCGCTCTACATCATATCCCGCAATTTCTGCAGTGATGACTAGTGCGTCCTCGTGGGGGCATGTCACATAATCCATCTCATCCTCCCTAAAAGTAATATCAGTTTCTTCCGGTGATCTAGGACGCTTTCCTGCCTTAGAGGTCCCAGACAACTGAGTAGCGTATACCTCCCTGGCACTACTAGTTTCTCCTCCTGAGGCGAACCCGCCACTGATTACTCGTACATGCCCTTGCTTACCCTTTGAGCCCTCATCTCCTGCTTCCCTCTTGGGCGACACTCTCCTGTCCCTCCGTGGGTTGGGACTGCGATCCCTCTTTGCCACGAAGTTTTTGAGGAGCCTCTTTTGAATGAGTGCCTCAATATCTCTCTTCAAGATCTTGCAACTATCAGTGCTATGCCCCTTACTTCGATGATATCGACAGTACTGCTCGTGATAAGGGCCCATAGGTCCTCCTGACCTGCGAGGTAATGGTGGCGACGCCAAATCCTTCTTTTCCATTTCGCTTAGGATTACAGAAATGTCCTGGTTTAAGGGCGTGAAAGCCTCGAAAACTTCTCGTGGAGGTCGTGGGATATTGGGGCGGCGCCTGTCCTCTTGGGGACGACTTCGTCTATCCTCCTGATGTCGACTTTTCTGTGCCTTCTGCTCTGGCCTTTTGCCCTCCTGTACCTCTCTTCGATGATCCTTGGAGGATTTTCTTCCTTCGCGGGCTATTTCTAAGTCAATATATGACTTGACCCTCGACGCTAGATCCGATATGGTATGCACAGGGATGACGCTCAGGCTGTCATGCAAAGCTGAGCCCCTTGGACCTAGCGCTCTAACAAAAGCTCGAATAGTCTCACCTCCCGTGATGACTTGATCGATACTAGCTAGAGCCTGGTTAAAGCGTTTATAAAAGTCTCCCAAGCTCTCTTCTCCTGTTTGCCGAATATGGTCCAAAGTGCCCACGCTTTTCAACAATTGTCTACCTCCCATATACTGGACGATAAATTTCTCCTTCAAATTCGTCCAAGACTTAACTGAAGTCTTGGGTAAACCAAAGAACCAATGAGAGGCGGCGCCACTCAAAGTTGAAGGGAAAAGTATCGCGTAATGCTTCTCATTTTTAGATCTTCCCAAAAGGGAAGATTCGTGAGTTTGGACATGTTCCACAGGGTCACCCTCCCCCCTATACACATCAATCCTCGGGATCGGAACGGATGGTATTTCTACTTCCAGGATTTCGTCCGTGAAAGGATGTGATGCCCTGTCTCTTACTTCGAGCATGACCTTGCCCGTTTATTCCTTCTTTGACTCAGCAATAAGCTCCCTCACTTTATCCAGGGTTACCTCACTTTGAGGTGGAGCCATTACTACTGAGGGTGGCGTTGCAACAACGCTTCTGGGCGAAGGATCTACCTTAACAGGTAGTCCTACTACGGGAACCTCCTGAGGTTCTGATGTCGCCTCATCTGTGCGATGATGATCGTTAAGACGAGCTGCACGGGAGACAGCCATGAGTTCTCTTCTATTCAGAAGTTCGTCTATCGCATCTATAAGTGCTGGCGTAACGATCTCGTGGGCAGTAGGCACTGCTGAGAGTGCTCTTCCTCCAGATGAGGCTATATGAGACTGTGCGGGTAGGAGCGGCGCTCGAGTCTACGGAGGTGGCAGTACTCTAGCCTGGACTCCCATTGGGGCTGAAGCACTTGGGTGCGCCGCCCGAAACCTTGGCATAAAAGCAGAAGGCGTCAGGTGTTGCTGTAGATTGTGGAGAGAATCTCCTTCCTCCGGTTGCTGAGTTTTCTTAGCTTGTGTATTGGTAGGAGCCATGACAAGGTTTTGCTCAAGGCTTCCCACAGACGGCGCCAGATGTTGGGTCCTGTAAAACTTCGTCTGCTACAGGTGTCGCTCCTCTCGGGTTGACCTGCGTAGAATTGACAACTTCGGGTTGACCCGTTTATTCCACTCCGAAGCTTAAGTCAGTTCTAAGGCTTTTGAGAGCTTTTATGTAGATGTGGTGAAAATCAGAATGTAATAAATGATAATGAATGCTTGCTATTTATAGCATTTACTTAACTTGATGAACAGTGCTTCCTTTTTACCCTGGTTAATCAGTTTAGCTGAGGTCAAACTGACCTTCTGATGGGACAGGGGTCTTTATTCATTAAATATCAGAGATATTTAATCTCATTTAATGTTGTCAGACCTTCAATTAATGCGGCCTTATCCAGATCTTACCTGGGTGACGCCTTCGTATAGGCTGACGCCTCATGCTCATATTAAAGGGCGACGCCTTATATAAATGGATTGTATAAATCAATAAGATTATGTTTTAGGTCAGTGATATAATGACTTTAATTAATAAGGCGTCCCTTATAAACTCAATCAAAGCTCTAGAATGAATATATGTGTTTGGTTATCCTAAACTAACAATATCAGAGATTTATACAACCAGACAAACATTGTATGTGAATTTTGTGTCATGACTGACATTTACCTAAGAAGCGATGCTTGATGTCTATCGCTGGGCTATAGTAAACATCTTTGATATAGATACTTAATAATTTACACTTTCATATGAATTGTATCTTAAATTAAAATAATAAATAAATTATATTTTTCTTAATTAATTTATATTAGTATTGGACATACATTACAAAAGAAATAATATCAATTACAAAACTCTTCACATTTATTTTCTTATAAAAAGTAGTTTGTAAATAACAGTAGTGTAATTTATTTATGATTGTTCACTTATGATACTAAAAATATATATATAATAGTTGATAAAAATAATTTTATAAGTGTTAAATATTAAAAATTGTAGTTTTTTTTAATACGACAAAATATTAGAAAATTGAATTATTATTTTTAAATCAAAATTGTTGATTGATTTCACCGCATGTCATCATTTGATTTAACTCACAAAAATATATATTTTTATGACGAAAAATACAGTTATTAATTAGTATGTCTAGCCAAGTTCAACTCTAAAAGAGCTGAGTTGGTGTGTGTCTTTCATTTACTTGGTGGCCTTATATGAAGAAATATGACACCTTATTTCATGAAGCCTTTTCCTTTTTTGGAATATCTTTTTGGTAAAAATAAGTGGAAACACAAATATTAAGTAAAAGCCAACAACGGAAAAAAAAAATACTTGGGCAGGGTAAAGGGTAAGGGTAAATGGCGCGTTGACTTGAACTGACCTGTGGTTGAGCGGTGATTAAATGCGCTCAAGCCCACCAAATTCTCACAAGTCCACCAATAGATACTGCAGTTTCGGGAACTTCAACTTCTCTCTTATAGTCTTATTCTTATATATATTATTTAAGTATAGAGAGAGAGAGAAACGAAAGAAAAACAGCTGCAGAAGAAACTTGCAGTGCGAGGATGCTCCAAATACGCCCCAGGATTCTCCGACATGATCTCCTTGTTGCTCTCTTGCTCCTCTCTACCTTTACAGCACCTCTGTCATACTGCAGCCGGACCACCTTTGACTACGGAGAAGCCCTTTCGAAGAGCCTCCTCTACTTCGAGTCCCAACGCTCCGGCAGGCTGCCCTACAGCCAGAGAGTCACCTGGCGTAGCGATTCCGGTCTCAACGACGGTCTCGAACAAGGGGTGGGTTGATAAAATTCTCAATTCCACCACTCTTATACGTATACGATATACATAACCACACCAACGTCCCTACGTGAACATAATGTAAGTATTGCCGCGCGCCATTTCATAATGTTCAGGTGGACCTTGTCGGAGGATACTACGACGCCGGAGATAACGTGAAATTTGGCCTCCCGATGGCCTTCACCATTACCATGCTGTCGTGGGGGGTGATTGAGTACAGGCAACAGATTGCAGACGCGGGCGAGCTGCGACACGCGCTTGAAGCCATCAAATGGGGGACTGATTACTTCATCAAATCCCACACTCACCCTAACGTTCTCTGGGCTCAGGTTATTCGGCCTCTCTCTCTCTCTCTCTCTCTCTCTCTCTCTCTTATTTTTAAGAAAAATATATGGTTGAATGTAATGTGATTTCTTCTCCTAGGTGGGAGATGGATATACCGATCACTATTGCTGGCAGAGGCCGGAGGACATGACGACCTCCCGACAGGCGTACAAGGTGGATCAGGACAACCCTGGATCGGACATTGCAGGGGAGACGGCTGCAGCCATGGCGGCGGCTTCGATAGTGTTTAGGAAAACAAACCCACATTACTCCCACCTACTGTTGCACCATGCAAAACAGGTATGTTAGTTCCTGCACTTGTGGTTGGTTTTGGTACACCACTTAAACCCAAACGTCCGTGTTTAAGTTGTTCAAACCATATTTAAAACTATATAAATTTATTTAATCTACCCTTGTATCCAATCATGTTAATTGATTCCTATTATTCAATGCTTTACTTGTTCTTAGGATAACGAATATTTTTCTTTTTCTTTAAATTAATGTATATAATATATTATATTGTATGGTAGCATATCTATACTTTTTGCTTTAATATTATAATATAGTTCACGAAATCTCAGTCATTCGATTTTTCTGCTGTCTAGTTGTTGGATTTCGGTGATAAGTATAGAGGGAAGTACGATGACAGCGTGAGGGTGTCGAAGGGGTACTACCCGTCGGTGAGCGGGTACGGCGATGAGCTGTTATGGGCTGCGCTGTGGCTGTACAGAGCTACCGACAGTAATACCACGCCGAAGAAGAAAACGAATTATCCTCTTCGTAACAACAACTTCTACTTCAACTATGTGTTGGAGAATGCCATGTCTCTTGGTGGGATCACTTGGAACATGTCGGAATTTAGCTGGGATGTCAAATATTCTGGACTTCAGCTGATTGCTTCTATGGTATAGATTATTCCTCTCTCTCTCTCTCTCTCTCTCTCTCTCTCTCTCTCTCTCTCTCTAAAAGTTGGACTTGTCGGTGGTATCGAGATGGGGTATGTCGTGGGACTTCACATCAATAACTCCAGCAACTTACCATCTTAATATACAATATATGTGATTTATGTTAATATGGTCTATCGGATGAAAATATTTGGAAAGATATTCATCATCTTACCCTTTACGAGCTGATCACGATGGCAAGACTAATAATTTATAAGTTTATTTTTTTCCTAATTGAATGATTATTGAATATTCCCATATTTGTTTTTCACATTCTAGCAATCTTGTTCTATCATGCCCTAACTAGTGTTAATCTCGACTCTACTCAATTCCTTACTCTTGAATTGCAGTTGTTGAAGGAAGGGAACTACGACGATCAACAGAGACGTGTCTTGGAAGAATACCGGTCGAAAGGCGAGCACTACGTTTGCGCGTGCCTTAACCTAAACCGAGACAACGACACTAATGTGCGACGCACTCCAGGTGGTCTTCTATACATCCGCAAGTGGAACAACATGCAGTACGTATCCAATGCTGCTTTTCTACTCACCGTCTACGGTGACTACCTCAAATCGACCAACGAGACCGTGACATGTGGCGGCGGCAGCGGAGACAATAACAAAATTACGGTATACCCACAAGACATCCTCAATTTTGCCAGGTCCCAGGTTGATTACATTCTTGGGGACAACCCCATGGAGATGAGCTACTTGGTCGGGTTCGGTGCCCGATACCCATTAAGGATGCACCATAGAGGCGGGTCTATTGAGTCGTATAGGAATAACCGAGGGTTCATTGGGTGCACACAAGGTTATGATTATTGGTACGGACGGGACAAACCAAACCCTAATGTGGTGACGGGTGCACTCGTTGGTGGGCCCGACGAGTCGGATAGGTTTGTGGATGATCGAGGGAATTTTGTGCAGACAGAGGCATGTACATACAATACAGCAACATTAGTTGGTGTTTTTGCTCGATGGAGTGGGTTAGAAGAGAAGCATATCGTCTCAGGAGTTCGTCAAATACCATTAATTAGTTGATAATGCGTAGAGTTGAACAGATATTATACACATAATTTTGTTGTAAAATTGCTTTTTACATGTCGATGGGATAATTTATCGGCTTACAAACTTTTCATTCGAATTCATATTCATGTCATCTCAATTTTTAATAAAAGTTTTTTTTTTACTTGTATTTTCAAAATTTAAATTTATGCGCTCTAAACTAATGCTAATGTTAATTTCAAACGTACTTAGTTAAATTTTTTACGTAAGTATGAACTCTATTTTTTTTTTTAATATGCTTTAAAATATATTTCAAGTCTATTGTTTTCTATATATCGTTGACCAATGAGATCATGGGAGTTAGGACTAGAATCTTAGGACGGTTAAGTAACGACTTTGGGATGAGGATGGATAAAGATTTTGTCCGTTTTAAGGATAACGGACTCCAAAAACAATTTATTTTTTACTGTGATAAATGCAATGCTCGAACAAGTGTTATCAGAACCGAATCGCTCCTCGAACCGGTAAGAAATTCTGTTCCTGGTTCGGCCAGTCGGATCCGGTTGGACTGATCGGTTCACCATACAAAAAAAATGGGGAACCTACAACATATCCCTAGTATGCAAGGGGCTCGGCTGCAGCAATTCTAATGGCTCTGGTGTACCTCTCGATTCGGGAAGGAAACGGTGGGATCCAACCACAATGTTGTAGCTGCAAAGCGATCCTCGCCTCCACCACCATGTCTGTACAAAAACTACAACATATCCCTCGTACTTGATCAACTCCTATCACCTTTGAATTGTATACAATCGTACCAAAATGTTTTCTTTTTCAAACCACCCGTGTGAACCCACTAAGCTGAGGTAAGGAGACCAGGAGGTTCATCTTTCTTTTTGGCTTTGCCGTCGGAGTTTAGGAGAAACCTCGATTCCGTTGTTTCAGATCTACTTGTGTTTGATTTTAAGCCCAATCAAGAAATTGTGCTTGAAGATTGATGAGTTTAGAAATTTAGGGTTTGGGAGATTTCACGTTTGCGCGACAGTATGCCCATGAAGGAGAATCAGAGATCTGGTCAGCCGTCGTGAGTATTAGTGAAGAAGCGAAGTTCGTCGGGTTGTTTGATCGTGAAGAAGAAAGGGGACGTGGTTGCTGGAGTTAGTTTTTTCATAGTCTAGAAGGTCTACGCTGCAAAGAAAAGAAGTGACCAAGATTGTTTGTGAGTGAGTCGGAGTTAAACAAGAACCAATTTCCGGTGAAAAAACAAGAACCGAAAATTGACTGATTTTTAAAAAATCAACCGGTTCACATCGGTTTAACCATGTCCATCATGTATTTCAATCTTTTGATTGAACCAAATCAGACAGGGTCCGGTTTCTGATAACTATGTCTCGAACAGTACTTACTCTAGCTAATCCATATAAAGTTAACTGTGACCCTATAAAAATCTTTGTAACTAGTCCTTTGACCACGATCAACGTCTATTTGGGGCTCAGTTTTTGTCTTCCCTTTTTAATCGGACCAGGTCGCTTGGGTGGTATTGTTGACAACGATGTTGTTGAGCTAACTAATATGCCCATGCAGGTAATTTTTTTACGATGCTGTTCCTTACATGGTTGTTAGTATTGTTCTCGTGTCCATGAAACTGTCCTTATCTACAACAACCCCCCTCCCTCTGAAGACGGCAACTGAAGAAGACATAATGAAGCACAAGATAAAACAGACAAGACTATAATAATATCCATTAACAGAGTGTTCAACAGAAGCAGATTCACAACATAACACAGCAAGAATCCATCACACAATGCAAATCGTCGTTTGCTTATTCGTAGCAGCAGCAGTAGCAGTAGCATTAAGTACTTACTTGTACATGAGTGGATACAGAGATATTGAACACTCAAGAGAGCTCACTCACTGCAGAAGAAGGCAATCCTGACCACTCACCACCATGGCAGTACCCAGCTCGTGGTCCGTCACAAGCATTTCATCCTCTGACTCAGCAGCCTCAGCAACACAGTTATCAGGGTCCTTCACAGCAGAAGCAATGGCTTCAAATATGATGGCACAAACTTCTTGGAAGCGATCCTCAGACAAGGAAACCTCTGCAAGAAGCCTCCATGCATTGTTCTCAGATGCCTCCTCATAGTCCTTCTTCCTCTTCAGAACCATGTGCCCACTTATCTCCCACACAGCTGGGTTCACCTGTGTGTCCAGAAGTTCGACACTCACTTCCCCAAGAGCTTGTTTCTCAGCATAGCACTGTCACATTCACGGTTCAATATCAATTAATCGGTACACTATTATGATACCAAGCCAGTCAAAAAAATAGGAAGGGTACACACACTGTTAGGTCCGAAACTCGAGTTAAAGGTAAGTTTCTTATGAATCAAGCCAAACCAAAATAACCCTAGAAATGCAAATATGCACACTCAACTGTGCAAAATAAACATGTTAGCGCTGAATTTGCTTATCCATCATAATTACCATGATGTATCATCTTGCAGGTGTTACTGAGCAAAGCTTTTATTGGCAATTCCATCTGATTATCATCAGGTTTTTATTTTTAGCCGACACAAAAATAAAAACTCAAATTTCAATTCAAATTCATAAAGTTGTACTGCATGCATTACCTGTGGGAAAAGGAAGACGCGCTTGCCACAGTCGGAGATGAGGATATTGTATGGTATGTTGTTCTCTTGCAAGCAGATGCAAGAGTCAGAGACTACATTAGACAGATCTTGCAGTGTGTTTCCACCTTCAAACACAATACCCCTCACTGGGTATTTTCGGAGCTCCGATATCTTCACTCCGCTGTCGAGGCTAGCGATTTTCTTGGTTGGGGCCTTCTCAACTGGGAAAGGCACTGCAAGGTAGTATGCCTGAAAGACAAATGACGTACTTATGATTAATGCACCAAACACACATTCATATATATTGAATTTTATGGAAATCAAATGATTAAGGAACCTGGAAATGAAGGTGATTGATGGTAGCAAACGCCCCCAGACTGTTGTAACCAAGTCGGAAATGGGGATTTCCAGCTTCAATTGCCATGTGAAGCGCTAGTAACATGCTTGCCTGGTCAATCCTCTGAGGAAGGCACTCGAAGATACGAGGAATCAACAGCACATGCCCATATTCGATGGGACTCACCTGTTCAATTGGATGCAATAAACAAGTTTCAACATTCTCAACTTGGCCATGAAATATATGTTTTACCAAGGGAAAAATGTTGGAAAATACTACAAAATGTTATTGATTGAATCTTAGGGAGAAAGCACATTTTGGTATGTTTTCAGGAAAATGTGATTGGTTGAGATAACCAACAATAATTCCCTATTATAGTAAGATATCCAATATCTACTCGTAAAACTTCACTCGACATGAACAATGAAAGGAGTAAACTTTATAAAAAGAACAAGAGCATACATTGATAGCAACAACGCTAGGGGAATTTTCAGCATAGATGGGAGCATTTGGGTAGAATTGGGCGTCACCATCTTCACTTGCTTCGAACTGAAAGAGGACCTCCTCCTGCCCAACTTTGGTGAAGTTGAACTTGCTGCCATCAAAAGGCTGAAGAACCTTATCCACACGGAACTCAGTCGGCCTCTTCTTAAGGTGACGACCCTCATTCAGCTGGGCAATGAAACCACACTCACCAGGAATCACCTGCAAACAAACCACGCAATAATTTTTCACAATGATCATTTGACAGTTCTTTTATATGACATGAGTTAAGATACGAACCTTGGTTTCACAAGCAGTGACATCATAACGAAATAAGCCCCTCTCCATCCGATTCTCCCACTGAAACCGAAACATAAACAAGGTAAAGTGCTAAACTCACTATAGCTCTAGACGGTTTCTTCTTTCAAATAATTAAACATCAACACCAAGTTATTTTTCTTCATTTTGCTTAGCAATTGGTGAGTTACCTCTCCAAGAATAATTGAGTCAAGAAACTCCATCGGAGCCTCATCTTCCACGTCCTCATCAACAAGCAAAGCCGTTGCATCCTCAACTTTGATCACCTTCTTGAAAGCGTAGAGTGGGATCTTTGCCCCTGCCATATAGGTATGCACTCCATCAGAAACAGCAGCTATATTATTAAACATACAAGTTGTGCATTGCTAAAGTATGTTTAAATCCTAAAAACGTGCTTTAATATTGTTTTATCAGAGATTCTAGCAATTGATTCAATATACATCAACTGCCTATTGACTAATCATTTCTTTGAATACACGGCCTAATTTTCCTACGCTTTTTCCGCATTTACTTAAACTCTTTTTATGGAGGCTATGTCGCTATGAATATCCTCTGAAAAAAATTCAGATAATCTCCATCAACAATCTTAAATTTTGGCATCTCCACAGAAAATTGAAATTACCTTGGATGCAGCAGTTGCCAAGGCAGTTGCGGCCACAGCCATTGGCTCGGTGACTGCCATCGTCGGCCTCGTCCTTCTGGTAATTAGAAACCACAGTAGGAACCCTCTTGATGCTCAACATCAAACTCATCTTTGCTTCTTATATAAAGATTATGCAGAAACACCAGCAACAACAATTTCACGGCCGAAGAGGTTCAGCTTATTTCAACTTCTTCCAACACTCAATGGACAAATAATAGATCTCAAATACGTAGGTAGGTAAATATATGTACGTAGCGATATGGATCTAGAAGGACCCGCCACCGGCTAAGAAGAGGAGATCGGAGGGGCTGCCACCTTCAGAAGGAAGTGCGCCGCGCCCACCGTGGGGAGAAGGGTTACTGCAGACGTTCTCGATCACACAACCACCCTTGCGACGGTGGACATGAGTTATGGAGCGAGTTGTTCCGTGTATAGCCGTGATGTCTGCAACACGTCTGCCCGGGTATTACCCCAAAAAGGATGAAAAATAAGCCCTAGATTGCAGGAAGCTCTCAACTTTAGGGTCTGCGCTGAGTAATCTACTATCAATCTCACAATGGATGGATTTAAATGGAAGGTAGGGTTCAGGGAGAGCAGATGTTGAGGATAAGGATAAATCAAGGCGAAGACAAGAGGATTGTTATATAGATAAGAGGAAGGAGAGACGATTGCACATGTGGTTGTGATTGTGGCTGCAGGAGAACCTTTCTTCCTCCTTTCTAAACGCTGTAGAGAGACAATAATTGGGAGAAACTAGAGAGAGAAAGGGTCGTTATCGGCGGGCTACCGGAGTAGGACCTTTTTTTTTTGGCCCAATCCGGAGTAGGACCTAAGCTGGCGAAACAAGACAGAGGGTCCATCTCTTTTAATTTTTTAATGGATTAATTATTTAAAGTCTAAAATATGAAAAAAGATATAACACTGAACCGACTGAAAAAACACTGAACCGACTGAAAAATACACTGAACCGATTGAAAATCTGTTCCACAACCGACTAAAATCCTGTCCAACATCAACATACGAGAGTTCAATATATCTCTAGGTTTGGTTTATTGAAGACATCTCTAGGTTTGGTTTAATTTCAGACCGGTTTAGTTGATTTTGCTTCAAACCGATTCTAAAATTATATAAGTTTAAAGTGGTTTGATTTAAATTTAAGTATAAATCAGTATCAAAAAATGAGTCGAGTCGAACTGGATTTTTTGGTACTATTTTGAATTGTTCTATTTGTAAGCTAAAAACACTGATCTGGTTTTGGAACTAGTTCGACCGAACCGATTCAAACCAAACCAGTTCTAGACCAGGTCAGTTCGTCTGAACCGGTTCATTTGGACAAGCCTACTCCCCACCAAGATATGGACCTTCAGCTGCCACCTCACCAAGTAACACCGAACATGTTTCTTAACCAAGAAACAATGAAGCCAACAAACATCCTACTTCAACCGAGCCTTCCCTACGTATGAACACGCCCTTTCCCCGTAACCCACCACCAATCAATAACCATCCCATGCGAACCCGCTCTAAATTCAGGGTGCATTAACCACGACGTTTTATAAATCTTTCCCATGACTTAGTTTCAGTTGTACCCACAGGCCATTCTAAAGTTATAGATGATTCCAAGTGGACAAACGCTATGACCGAGGAATACAACGCTCATGTTGCTAATCAAACATGGGATCTTGTTGCTCCGGACCCTACTAAAAATTTAGTTGGTTGTTAATGGGTGTTCAAGGTGAAAGAAATTTTTGATGGTTCAATCAAACGTATAAACCTCGCTTGGTCGCTCAAGGATTTAAACAACAATTGGGTATTGATTACAGTGAAACCTTTAGTCCGTTATAAAATCGACAATCATATGGATCATCCTTTCGCATGCCCTTTCATCCAGTTGGACCGTCAAGCAACTCGACGTGGAGAATGCTTTCCTCCATGAAGAAGTTTATATGAGGCAGCCACCGGGTTAACACACCCTGATTTTCCACATCACATTTGTCATTTACGCAAAGCTTTGTACGGATTAAAGTAAGCTCCACGAGATTTTTCCACCGATTTAGCTTCTTTTTACTATGTATGGGATTCATCACGAGTAAAGTTGATCCCTTTCTATTTATTTACCATGAATTGAAAGGCATAATTTATCTCTTTTTCTGTGTTGATGACATAATCATCACCGATGACCGAACCAAATTTCTCCCGTTGTTCATTAATCAACTTTCTAAGGAATTAGCGATGAAATATCTTGGACCTTTTCACTATTTTCTAGGTATTGAAGCTACACCAAAATCCGACAGTCTCATTCTCATATTGTCTCAAGGCAAGTATGTGTTAGAGTTGCTCAATCGCTTTGATTTGTTGGGTGTTAAACCAATATCCACTCCATTGGCTTCCAACACAATGTTGTCAGCATATGATGGGACGTTGTTACCAGATCTGATCATTTTTGCTGAATGGTCTATAGAGTTCTGTATATTATTCTAGTGTATTCGGTTATTCTGTTAGATTAGTTATTCTGTTAGTTTTGTTACTATAAATAGGACTCTGTAATATATTTTCAGATTGATGAAATACAATTATGAATTCTCACAATATGGTATCAGAGCCTTCTCAATTCGCCAGAAAGTTCTACTCGTAATTCTTCCTTCTTCTTCGCTTGGAGTTCTCTTCGTAATTCGGCTATGGAGCTCAACGGAGAAGACGATCGCTTGTACATACATCCTTCCAATACGATTGGATCATCATTGATATCTTTCCAGTTGATTGGATCAGAGAACTATCAAATTTGGAGCAGCACAATCAAGGAAGGGCTGCTGGTAAAGAATAAGATATGTTTCATTGATGGCAGTTGTCAGAGAGAAATGGTTCCAGCAAACTTGCGCACACGGTGGGATCATTGCAACGCCATTGTCAAAGCATGGCTTCGAAATGCGGTGGCCAAGGAGTTGGTAAGTGGATTGGTGTATAATCCAACCGCCCAATCAATTTGGGAAGATCTTAGAGAAATGTTCAGCAAAATTGACGGTATAAGGATATTTCAACTCCGCCGTGATCTTTATCATTTCACACAAGGTACGCTGACAATTACAGCTTATTTCGGTAAATTGAAGATGTTATGGGATGAGCTTGCCGCCATAGATGATTTAGTCTTGGTATGTGATGAGGATAAAGCATTGCTTGTGGCATATAAAGAAAAGCAGAAATTGATTCAGTTCCTACTTGGACTGAATGAAACCTATATTTCTGTGAGATCTCATTTACTTATGAGACAACCTTTGCCTAGTCTTAGTGTGGCTTATTCTGTTCTGTTACAAGAGGAAAGACAGAGATCCATTTCATATGGATGTTAATAATGCATTTTTGCAAGGTGATTTACTGGAGGAGGTGTATATGGAGGTTCCTCAAGGATTCAATTTTGTTCCAACAAGCAGTCACAGCAAACATCAGCAACCTCAGCAAGTATGTAAGTTGATGAAATCCTTATATGGGCTTAAGCAGGCATCTCGTTAATGGAACATTAAGCTCACACAGGCTCTTTTGAAGAATGGATATGAACAAAGTAAGACAGATTATTCGCTTTTTACTAAGGAAGAAGGAAATCAAAGGGTCTATCTACTTGTGTATGTGGACGATCTTCTAATTACGGGATCCGATGATAGTCTTATTGAAGATCTCAAGGCTGCACTTTACAGAAACTTCAAGCTGAAGGATCTGGGAAAGCTAAGGTACTTTCTTGGTCTTGATCTCACATAATCTAAACTTGGAATTGTGATTAATCAGAGGAAATATGTGCTTTAGTTTATAAGTGCAGCTGGGTTGACAGCAGCAAAACCGATGCCCACTCCAATGGAACAACATTTGAAGCTCACTACTCATGAATATGATGCTGAATTTGGAATAAATGGAGATGACCAATTGTTTGAAGATATTGGGAAGTATCGAAGGCTTGTGGGTCGATTGTTTTACTTGACAGTGAGTCAACCTGATATTGCATTTGTTGTACAACACATCAGTCAGTTTGTGCACAATCCCAAACGATCTCATTATGAAGCAGCACTTCGCATCATCAGGTATATAAAAGGAAGTCCAGGGCAAGGTTTATTCTTTCCAAGTCAGAATCAGATGTGTTTATCAGTATACTATGACTCGGATTGGGCAGCCTGTCAGTTTTCTCGTCGATCAGTTAGTGCTTACTGTGTTAAATTGGGAGAAGCTGTTATATCTTGGAAAGTGAAGAAGCAGCATACTGTCTCTAGATCAAGCGTCGAGGCAGAGTATAGAAGCATGTGGATGATTGTATCTGAAGTGGTTTGGATAAAACGCTTGCTAGTAGAACTGGGTTTTGAGATTAAGGATCCTGCTGTTGTCTACTGTGATAACAAGGCAGCTATGCAGATTGCCAAGAATCTGATGTACCACGAAAGAACTAAGCACATAGAGTTGGATTGTCATTTCATAAGAGAGAAGATCGATGATGACACAATCAGTACTTCCTATGTGGCTTCCAAGGATCAGATGGCTGATATGTTGACAAAAGCTTTGGGCAAATCACAGCATGAACATATTCTTCGGCTTTATGGGTTTAAGGATGTTTTTCGAGAAGAAAAGGAAGATCATAGATGAGGGGGAATATAGAGTTCTGTATATTATTCTAGTGTATTCGGTTATTCTGTTAGATTAGTTATTCTGTTAGTTCTGTTACTATAAATAGGACTATGTAATATATTTTCAGATTGATGAAATACAATTATGAATTCTCACAATATGGTCGGCGCACTTCAGTACGTCACCATAACCCGGCTTGATATTTTGTTTGTCAACTTGGTCAATCAGTACACGCACCAGCTAAGAGCCCTGCATCTTCAAGCCGTAAAATGAATATTCCAGTACTTAGCAGAGATGGTTCGCCATGGGATTCTGCTATGCAAGAGCTCGATGCTTAACTTATCCACCTACTTTGATGTTGATTGGATTAGTTGTAGGTTTGTTCATGAATCGGTTCGACCCCGGACCAGTTCAGAACTAAACTAGTCTAATTTTAATAAAATCAATATTTTTGTCACTAAAAGATCTAGTCTGGTTTAGGACAAATTGGTCTGATTCAAATCAATTCAAAACCGGATCGAATTGGTCTGATTTTTTTATAACAATTTTGGTAAGGAACTGATCCAGAGTGAATATTGCAAAATGCCCAAAAGTAGAGAGTGAGCCTAGATATAAAAAGGCAAGAGAATGTAGAAACGCCAACTGAGGATAAACATGGCATGATTAATGTTGAAAATCCAACATATTGAAGGAAATAGAGTCAACACGAGAGATATACCTTCTCCAAATAATGCCTCCCTTGAAATTAAGTTTTTTCCTGAAAAGGCAAACAAAATGCAATCACAGAAAACAAAAGGATATATCAAAGCTAGTCTATTCAGCAATGCGAGCTGCGCTATCAAACTACCCAAGATACTGGATTTAATCATCTATCAAACCGGAATCTGACTATCACTGGAAATGAGCTAACACCTATAACGGAAGTTTAATACAGTTAATTTCTCAGCATCCATCACTCACTGACTCATAAACTGTTACAAATAATATAAATATGAAGAACCAATATGTATTAATTTAAAGTTGAAGGACAAAATTATAATTTGAGAAATTAATTTATAATCATGCAAAGTTTACGATAAAAAGTCGAGGTCCGTGATAAGCACGATTTCCTTAAGGTAATTTCGTGTTCCCCCACCGTGAAAGGTTTGTGCAAAGGAATGTATGAGGCCGATTACCTCTCACGATTCAACGACGACACTGATTTTTACTAAGCACGTAGTAGTGACCGACTGAACTGAACCAAGTTCGATTTCCTTGGGAGATCAGTTGAACACAACAACTTTCAAAGTCGAACACGACGTCCGGAAATAAAAATAACAAGAAAGGACGAGCACGACGACCTGAGAGAACTTTGCAGATCGTCAACACGAAGAGCAAATGAGGAGTAGGAAAATGTTGAGAGAGTGTTGAGAGGTGTCAAATGACTGAAGAGGAGATTGTTTATATAGGCTGCTTAGGAGGTTTCAGCAATTAATTCGAACGTAATTAATTTTACAGATTAATTACAATAATTAATTATGGCAAACAGTAATTAATCAAATTAATTACGAATTTGTGTAACTCGATTCAATGAATTTGGACTCAAATTACATTGAATCTGGACAAAAATAATAATCTGGTGTAGCAAAAACCGGCTCGTGCTAGACAAGCTTTTCAGTCCGACAATCGTGTACACATGTCGCGGGCACGCACACAAGCCAAATGATCTGAAATGCTAATCAAATATGTGATTTGCACACACCCTGCGTGCAAGAGAGAGTCTCTTGACTTGATTACTTACACACTTGAGAAGGGAATAAACATATATATGCTTCTCTGAGCATAATTTTGGTCGGTATGGTACTTAATTTTACAAGAGAAATACAATTCTCTTCCATTCCACATTGATTTTTCTATATTTAAGCCCAAAGCCCAAAACTTGTCCAAATTGCTGAAAGACCCTCTTAATATAGCTCAATATTCTAACAGCAACTCGGTTTTTATCCACCACTCACTGCATCAATTTTACTATCCAGAGTTTTTATCCGACATTGAAATCTGAAGAAAAAATATATTTTAAGTCAATTAACAGTGAAGAATAGTAGCAACCGAACCTTAGAGAAAGAGCAGCAGAGCACAAATCATAGTAGTGCAACGAATGAACCAATATTCCAACAATCCAACAATCCCATAATATAACCCAATATTCCAAAAATCTCCCTCATGGAAGAGAGTTGTATTAACTCGATGACAGAGATTTTGAACAGTTGATACTTACATAGGATAGGTAGGTGTAATCCCTTTGAACCTTCCCTCGTGATTTATGTAGCTTTTACTAGCTAGTCAATAGACACGTTGTCCTTGAGCTGTCTGTCGTAGGTGTAATAGTTTACACACAATTCACACAAGTATCTTCTTATGATGGTTCAGTTCAAACTATTTGTGTTTGTTCTGCTCATAGATCACAATGTTTGGTTATGCAAGTGTTGCTAAAAACTGTGCCCTCACAGTTCCCCTTGAAGTGGCCCCTCTTCTCACTTACATATGTGATTTCATGTGTAACACCATTACTCATTCGGACTTGCGAAATCTAGAAATCATTAAAAGCTTAAGCTTATCCTTAATTTCACCATTACTGTTTCTCAACATAAGAATGGTTTTAGGGTATTATCATTTTCCCTATAGTGATTTATATTACTATTGTGATTAGGTTGTACCTTTGAACCTAGATCTTGGGATCTTCATTCAACTAGGTTGGGTTTATCCTTCACAAGAGTTTTTCATTCCCTGGGCTTTAATCCAAATCCTCTTGATGATTTTACAACTTGCTCTTGTGTTAACCCCTTGGTCAGTGGATCTGCTATATTATCATTCGACCTTACATAGTCGATAGTAATAACGCCAGTTCGAAGCAATTGTATTATGGTATTGTAAACACCTGATTTTGGCTCGGGGTCAAAATACCGTACGTGAGGAACCGAGCCGAGAAAAATTGAGATAGAAATATATATATGAAAACAAAAAAAAAAGATTATCAATATATCCATATATATATGGATAATTAACCGAAAGATTGGAACATGGCCACATTCCTCTTTTGAACAAGTTGGTATTATTTAAAAAACAATAATAAAATAAGTATTCAATTCTTCTATAAAAGGGAGGAGGCTTAGTTGATGAAAGGGAAATGTTGTGAGCTACCGTGGAAGGAATTGAAGAAGAAGAAAAGGAGTGGAAAGGAAGAGAAAAGGAAGAAATGAGTAAAAAAAATAGAAAGTGAGAGTGAAAAAATATCAGTAATTATCGGTCTCGTTTTTCGTAGGGCATTAAGTTCTGAACGATTTAGGTATATATCTCTCGTATTTAATATTGTGTTTGTATTTCCTAATGTTATTGAAATTTATGTTATAAAAAAAGGAGTTTATATACATATATTATATATTTTTGTATAACATACTTGTTAATATACTATATATGTATATGTATACATATATATGTGTTGTCTATATGTATAATATATATATATATATATTATGTATATGTGATACTATTTATATCTATATGTATAATATATATATATGTGATACTATATGTATATATATATATATATATATATATATATATATTAGAGTTAATTACTTAATTGGTTACACATGTTTCACCATTGTGCAGAATGGTTACACATGTTTCAAAATGTGATTAATTGGTTTTGCTATGTGACTAATTGGTTACACATGTTTTTCCTAATGTGATTAATTGATTATTCCGTTAGTAAACCGTTAATTTTAACGTTAATCTTTTTTATAATATTATTGAATTGTGAAATGACTATTATGCCCTTAGTTGTATTGAAGAACACATGAACGTCGTGAAGAACCAGAATCGAATCAAATTCGATTCGATGTTCTTGAAGAACCCAGAAATGTGATTCTGGGTTCGTACCTGGAATAGCTCGGTGAAGAATGAAGACGTATCTGGCCACAGAGGAGATGAAGAATGAAGACGAGGAGAAGAATGAAGAACAACTCAAGAACATCTCATGGGTGTATGAAAGGGTAATTAAGTCATTTTATGTATCTAAATAGTGACTTAACTGTGATTTTTGACGATGAACAGTAAAAAAAATCAATTAGCCACATTCCAAAACCAATTAATCACATTTTGAAACATGTGTAACCATTCTGCACAATGGTGAAACATGTGTAACCAATTAAGTAATTAACCCTATATATTATGTATATGTGATACTATGTAGGGTTAATTACCTCAACCGTTACCTATGTTTGACAATGTGACTGAACCGTTCAAACTTGAGCTCAACCGTTACTTAAGTTGACACATGTGACTGAACCGTTACTATCACCTAACTGCCGTTATTTCTTCCCGTTAAATACCACCATGTGTTTGTCACGTTATTAACTTGTAAGGTGAAGTTCCCAAACTACCCCTAACATACTGTCTACTTAACAGCAGCTGATTCTTAGAATCAAGGAACAGGGAGAAGCAGTTTGCGCTCGAAGAACCTCCATAATCGAAGATCTCCAGCCATGAAGTCTGATGAATACTGTCCTATGGGTTCTGAGAACCGTAGAAAGGTTAGATCTCGGTCCATCTCTTCTGCATCTGCGAATGCCAACCACGGAGCTTCGCGTCTCCGTGAAATCAGCTGGTACGTGGCAGAATTTCTCGCGCTGATTCCATGATTGCCCCAATTTTGAGGTAATTTGACAGTGGGTAACCCTAATTTGCAACCCTAATTCGTTTTACTGCAGTAATTTGAAAGAACAATTGGAATTTGAAAGAACAATTGCAGTAATTGGATCTGTGTCTGTAACTGAACTGTGTCTGTAACTGAAACTGAAGGATGAAGAACAATGTGTATTTTGCGAAGGTGGTGACTTATCTTTTCTGAATTGTGATTAAAAGGTGACTTAAGTTTGTGAATTGTGATTAAAAGGTGACTTATGTTCGACGTACTGTGATTAAAAGGTTACTTAAGTTTGGACATTTTGTTACCCAACCGTTACTAAAATACAGAATACATCCGAAAACACAGAATCCATAATAATCCATCAAAATCCAGAATTCAGAATACATCCCAAAACATGGTCCATCCTATAATCCCAAAATAGGTTCCGTTAATGAATTGTCAAAGAATTCAACACAAATACATTTAATCTACCTCCCTAAATCCAGGCCATTCACTTTTCATTTATAACAGAACTTGATGCTGCAATTTGCGAAACTGTTCCCTTGGTGATGTGTTCTTGACAGGTCAGCAGTGCATCTTAGACAGCTCAATGATTGGCAGGTTCGTTATTTTCCCTGTTGAAATTATAAAAGCAGATAAATTATGAAGTTATGTGCAACTGGGACAGAACATGAGCAGTGAGAACCATAATCAAGAAATTCACAGCAAAAGAGAAAACTAAACGGTAAAGAAGCCAAACCTTCCATACTCATCAACTCGAGAAGGGCGTCTAAAAGTGGGTATAACAGTAAAATCCTTTCAAGAACAAACTAAAAAATGTGCCTTCGATAATACCTTCCATACTATTATCCGACCGCCTAATCTCATTCTCATTTGTTCAATCTCATTCTCGTCACTCTCACCCACTTCATCAATTAACTTCATCAAGTTTGTTCAATCGATCACTGCACATTTCATCGAATTAACAGCAGAATCATCACCACCACCCACTATCTTCACGACAAACAACATATTATGCAGCAATTTACAGCAATTATGCAGCAATTTATAGCAATTATGCAGCAATTTACAACAATTATTGAATACACGCCCAAATACGAACATATTATGCAGCAATTTCATCATTTCGTACCGCAAACCAACATCAAAGCCCTAATATTCAACCGAATTGAAGATTAACGAAGTGAAACAGGGTAGAAGAACACAAACCCAAGTCCGAAAACAGAAAGAATGCGAAAATCCACACAAACCGAAGTTCAATCGAAGCAAAAACACAAACTTACTTCCAGTTGCAGTTCCGAAACGCAATGTCGTCGAGGAGGGTTCCTTCCGTGCTGAAAATCGACACTATCAGGGTGGAAGGAGGTCTGCAAGTTTCAGTTGGAGGGAAATGGGAGTTGATAGGAAGTTTTGAGTGTGGAGATGGTTATCAAACGATGGAGAAACGTTGCAAAGTGACAAGAGGGCATTATTGTCCTTTCAAATGTCTTCAAATCGTTTTAATTAGGTCAAGTGCTGTGCACGTGACACTTTGACAGTCATATTTGACGGAAAGTTCACGGAGTAACCTTTCAGTCACATTTTCAAACTTAAGTAACGTTTCAGCTACACAAAAAAAGATGAGTAACCTTTTAATCACATGGGCCAAACATAAGTAACGGTTGAGGTAATTAACCCTACTATGTATATATATGTATAATATATATGTGATACTATATGTATATGTATATTAAGTATATGTGAAAAAATAATTTTTCAAAAATGACTTAGGTCATTCCCAAATTTTGATGAAAGTTACAACTCGGTCCTTGGACTGTCGGGTCATTCAAGGAATTTACCAAGTGTTAAAAATGAAACCAGAAAAGTTTTGGGTCATTTGTGCAATTTTTGAAATATTTTGTTTAATTAATCTCAATTTTTTAAAAAATTACATTTTATTCCCTGAACTTTTCTGGATATCCCATCACTTCTCAAAATGTTACAAATAAGTCTAGAATAATTTTCAGTTTATTTTGGAACTTTACCAAGTTTACAAATAAGTTCAAAATAGTTTAGGGTCAATTCTGCAATTTTTTGTAAAAACTATTTTTAGTTCAGTTGTAATTTTTAAAAAATTACATTTTGACTCCTAAACTTTTCTGGACATTCCATGACTTCTCAAAGTGTAACAAATAAGTCCAAATAATTTTCGGGTTATTTTGGAACTTTGTCAAGTGTTACAAATAAGTCCAGAATAGTTTAGGGTCAATTCTGTCATTTTTTAAAAATATTTTTCCAATTCAGCTCGAATTTTAAATAATTTCATTTTGGTCCCTAAACTTTTCTGGACGTCCCATCACTTGTCAAAGTGTTACAAATTAGTACAACGTGGTTAATATCTTCAAAATCATTCGTGTATTTTTGACACGTTTAAAATGGCGCCAAAGTTAAGCCACCATTTTCTCGAGCATGATTAACTTCATTATCTCTTATTTATTTGAAATTAACTCGTAAATAAAAAATGATTGTATATGGTTTAGTTAATTTTTTTGAAAAACGCATGTAATCTTTTGGCTAAGCATGATCAAAATGGGCAATTCAGGTAAATTGAAAAAATTCAAAAGCAAAGTAAAGTAAAGTACCGAAAGGGCATATTATGGGCTCGCGAGCCTTTAAGACGTAATCAAACCCTCGAACTCAATTCTCTAGACGTAGACCTTTCCAAGCCCTATGATGTTAACACTATGCACCTTAGGCAAATTTTAAGGTTTCGATTAGCTTTTAGTTAATCGATGGCGACTCTTTCATTTTTTCCGTCCGGTTGATTACACCGCTCGACCGGATCCGTCACTCGCCAAGACCCGACATTTCGAGCGAAAATAAAATATATTTTTCAAAAGGGTCGTGGAAAGTCGGATTCGACGTCCGACAGGTATCATGTCTTCGACGTATATGTCTAGACTTACCATTATACATTTCACTTTGTTCTACACATGGATTACTCGTGAATCTACTCAATACCCCCCCCCCCCCCCCCCCCCCAACAGTGTAGGCTATATCTGGTTGTTTCCAACTCATCAAGTACATTACACTTCCAATAATTCTAGAGTATGTCAATTGAGAAACACTATCCCCAGTGTTTTTAGAAAATGGTTTGTCCTCTATGGGAGTACCAACCATTTTCACATCATCTATATTGAACTTTTCTATTATATTATCGATATAATGAGTTTGATTTAAGATGATTCCATCTGATGTTTTTGTTATTTTGATTCCAAGAATCACAACACCGAGATCCATATCTTTCATGTCAAACTTTGAGTTCAACATATCTTTCGTCGATTTGATCATTATATAATTTCTCCCAATTATAAGCATATCATCAACATAAATACATAGCATGACATACCCATCATTTGTATCTTTTACATAGATACATTTATCGCATTCATTTATTTTGAACCCTTTCTCAAGCATGAAATTGTCAAATTTTTTATGTCATTGTTTAGGGGCTTGTTTTAAGCCATACAATGACTTAACCAACTTATACACTTTCCTCTCTTGTCCTGGGGCAGTAAAACCCTCAGGTTGTTCCATGTAGATTTCTTCTTCTAAATCTCCATTGAGGAAATCAGTTTTTACATCCATTTGATGGATTTCTAGATTTCGCAATGTTGCAATTGCAAGATCTAATGGATGTTATTCTCATTACTGGAGAATAAGTATCAAAGTAACCTAGGCCTTCGTTTTGTTTATATCCTTTGATTACAAGTCTGACTTTATATTTATCTATCGTTCCATCTACTTTCTTTTCCTTTTGAAAATCCACTTGTAGCCTAGTGGTTTGCATCCAGGTGGCAAATCCACGAGCTCTCAAGTGAGGTTTTGTATAATGGATTCAGTCTCATTTTGAATCGCCTCTTTCCAAAGAGGACCTTCCGGAGAACTTACGGCTTCTTGAAAGGTTTGAGGCTCAACTTCTAACATATAGGATATAAAATCTGGGCCAAAAGATTTCTCAATTCTCATCTGTTTGCTTTTTCGAAGCTCAATCTCAACATTTTCTTCTTCCTGGCTATCTTTCCTCATAAGCTCATTTCGAGGAATTTGTTTCCTTCATGAGCTTTGCAGGAAATACATTTTCAAAGAACGATGCATTCTTTGATTCCATTATAGTATTCTTATGAATATATGGAATCTTAGAATCATATACTAGAAAGTGATATGCATTACTGTTCTGGGCATATTCGATGAATATATAGTCAACGGATTTTGGACCTATCCTTACTTTTTTAGGTGAAGGTACTGTCACCTTAGCAAGGCACCCCCACACTCGAAGATCATATGAAGGTGTTCTACCTTTCATAACTCATAAGGAGTTTTATTTTCCTTTTAGTGGGGTACCTTATTTAAAAGGTAATTGCTAGTCAATATAGTTTCTCCCAACATATTCTGGGGTAACCCAGAACTTAGTAACATTGAATTCATCATCTCTTTCAATGTTCAGTTTTTCCTTTCTGCAATTCTGTTTGATTGTGGCAAATAAGGTGTTGTGAATTCATGAATGATTCCATGATTCACACATAATTCTTGAAAAGGAGCATCATACTATCCACCCCTATCACTTCTTAGCACCTTAATCTTTTTGTTTAGTTGATTTTCAACTTCTTGCTTATAGAGAATAAATTTCTCTATAGCTTCATCTTTGTTTTTCATCAAGTATACATATCAGTATCTTGTGTTGTCATCGACAAAAGCAATAAAATACTTGTTGTCACCTCTTGTTTGCACAATTTTTAAATCACATACATCACTATGTATTAAGTCAAGGGGTTCAGTATTCCTTTCAACTGAATAAAAAGATGTCCTTGTTAATTTAGCTTCAAAACAAGTGACATACTTATGTTTGAGATTTATTAAAAATTTGGGAATATGATTTAACGCAATTAATCTACACATTGTATCATAATTAACATGACCAAGTCTACCATGCCACACATCGGAAGACTCAAGCATGGAAGCAGAAGAATTTTCTTTATTCATCTTTGGTTTGACTACCACTACATTTAGCTTAAACATGCCCCCACAATCATATCCCCTTCCCACAAACACCCCATTCTTAGTCAATACAAATTTGCCAGACTCAAAGACTAAGTGAAAGACATGTTTGTTGAGCAAGGACCTAGAGACTAGATTCATTCGGACGTATGGCACGAACAATACATTCCTCAAAGTTAATTCCTTGTCAGGCGTTATCTTTATGATAACATTCCTTTTGCCTTTGACCTCTGAAAAAGCTAAATTTTCCATGAAAATCTTTTCCCCGGTTTCAACTCCTTCAAAGTTGCTGAACATTCCTCTATCAGAACATATGTGTTTGGTGGCCCCAGTATCTACCCACCATTCTTGTGTGTTGGAGTCAGCCAGGTTCACCTCAGACACTACAGCGGAAAGGTCCAACTCCTCTGTGTCTTTCGAGACAACTCCAATTGTGTTTGCTTCTTGCTTCTTCTTAGGCAACCTACAAACATTAGACTTATGACCTCTCTTGCCACAGTTAAAACAAGATCCTTGAAAGCCTTTTGGAGGTTGGGTCTTTTGCTTTTTGGAGATTCCACCCTTGGGTCCAATATTTTACTATTTTGCTTTCCCTTTTGACTGTGTTCCACAACATTGGCTTTAACGGGGTTAACCGCCTTCTCAGCCTTCATTGTTTCTTCATGGATTCAAACACGACGAACAAAGTCTTCAACTGTTATTTCTCGAGTCTCCTATTTTAGACTTGCCCTGAACTTCCACTAACTTGGAGGTAGTTTTTTTTATCATACAAGCAACCTGGAAGGTTTTTCCAAACTCCATGTTCAACTTCTTAATTTCTTGTATCAAAAGTTGAAGTTCATGTACCTGGGGTAACACAGACTTGGAGTCTACCATTTTGAAGCTTAGGAATCGTCCTACCACAAACTTTTGTTTGTTGGCTTCATCATCCTTGTACTTTTTGTCAAGGGATTCCCAAAATTTTTTGGCATTCTTCTTTTCTAGGTACACGTCGTACATAGACTAAATCAGACAGTTCATCACATAACTCCTACACAAGTAATCAGAATTATTCCAGTGAACTTGAGTTAACAGGTATTATGGTTCATTTTCTCTCTGGATCGAGGGATCATCAGTCAGAAACTGCGTCAACCCTAAGGTTGTTAAGAAGAATTGTATCTTCATCTTCCATCTCTTAAAATTTGAACCGTCGAATATCTCAGGTTTCTCTGCATAAACTAGTAGACCTTGTGGTCGGACCACTGGTCTTACAGGTCCAGCTAAGCTTCCAAGAATTTGGTTATTCTGGATAGGCTCTTGGGTTGTAGTTTGATTGCCCCCATCTTGGCACAGTTGATTCATGTTGTCCATATTCTCATTCAACGCCATTTATGAGAGATGGATATAAATTTAGTTAGCTTTTATTGAATTGATTCCCTCAAAATTCACAATTAATCCTGAACTTATATTAATACACGGACTTGTCTTTGGATATTGATTCAAACCACAAAACGAGATTACCTTAAGAATGTTACAAATAATATATGAAGGACCAATCTGTATTAATTGAAAGTTGAAGGACGAAATTGTAATTTGAGAAATTAATTCATAACCATGCAAAGTTTACGATAAAAACTCAAGGCCCGTGATAAGCACGGTTTCCTTAAGGTAATTTCGTCATCCCCCATCGTGAAAGGTTCGTGCAAGGGAATTTATGAGATCGATTACCTCCCAGGATTCAACGACGACACCGGTTTTTACTAAGCACGTAGTAGTGACCGGTCGAACTGAACCAAGTTCGATTTTCTTTGGAGATCAGTCGAACACAACGACTTTCAAAATCGAACACAACGACCGGAAATAAAAATAACAAGAAAGGTTGAGCACGACGACCTGAGAGAACTTTGCAGATCGTCAACACGAAGAGTAAATGAGGAGTAGGAAAGTGTTGAGAGGTGTCGAATGACTAAAGAGAAGATTGTTTATATATGCTTCTTAGGAGGCTTCAGCAATTAATTCGAACGTAATTAATTTTACAGATTAATTACGATAATTAATTATGACAAACGGTAATTAATCAAATTAATTATGAATTTGTGTAACCCGGTTCAATGAATTTGGACTAAAATTACATTGAATCTGGACAAAAATAATAATCTGATGTAACAAAAATCGGCTCGCGCTAGGCATGCTTTTCGGTCTGACAATCGTGTACTCATGTTGTGGGCACACATACAAGCCAAATGGTCCGAAGTGCTAATCGAATCTGTGATTTGCACCCTTGCGCACAAGAGAGAGTCTCTTGACTTGCTTACTTACACACTTGAGAAGTGAATAAACATATATATGCTTCTCCAAGCATAATTTTGGTCAGTGTGGTACTTAATTTTACAAGAGAAATACAATTCTCTTCCATTCCACATTGATTTGCTATATTTGAGCCCAAATCCCAAAACTTGTCCAAGTTGCTAAAAGGCCCCCTTAATATAGCTCAATATTTTAACAACAACTCGGTTTTTATCCATCATTCACTGCATCAATTTAACTATCCAGAGTTTTTATCCGGCATTGAAATTTGAAGAAAAATATATTTTAAGTCAATTAACAGTGAAGAGTAGTAGCAACCGAACCTTAGTGAAAAAGCAGCAGAGCACAAATCATAGTAGTGCAACGAATGACTCATAGCAGTACAGCGACTAAATCAGAGCACAAGTAGGGTTTGCAACTTACTTTAATATCTTGACTCATGGCGTTGGACTGCGTCGAGGAATCGCGAACGACGTGACTGCGTTGAGGAATGGCGAAGAAGATGAAGGAGTTCGTCTAGGAATCGAGGAAACGGCGTGACTGCGTCGAGGAGTTTGGCTGAAACACAGCGGCGATGTATCGCGAACGCGAAGAATGAACTGAGTGAGCGACTGAGGAGTCTGCGTCTGAGAAGTGAGAACGACTGAGGAGACTGCGTCTGATTTGTGATTTTTTAATGAATTATTGAAGAAAATCTTTCAAACCAGTTTGATTTATTGAAGACGTCTCTAGGTTTAGTTTAATTTCAGGCCAGTTTGGTCTATTTTGCTTCAAACTGGTTCTAAAATTATATAAGTTTAAAGTGGTTTAATTTGAATTTAAATATATATCAGTATCAAAAAACAAGTCGATTCGAACTGAATTGAAACTACTGTTTTGAAATGGCTTACTTGAAACCTAAAAAACTTGTCTGCTTTGATACTAGTTTCGCAGAACGGGTTCAGTTCGACTGAACCGGTTTATATGGATAACCCTAGTCGGTTGCTCAGATAGTCGTCGCTCGACCGTTAGGTTTTGTATTCTATTGGAATCCAACCGTATCTCCTGACGCGCTAAGAAGCAAACAACAATTGCTCTTTCAAGTATTGAAGTCGAGTACCGTGCGGTGGCTTATTGTGTCGCCGAACTTATTTGGGTCCAACGTATGCTTGGCGAATCCAGTCTCTACCTACCCACCTTTCCTACGGTCTTCTGCGACAACATTTCAACACACAATTAGCCTTAAACTCAGTTTTTCATGCGCGAACCAAACACATTGAACTAGATGTTTATTTTATTCGTGAACATGTCTCCTCTGTTTGTACGTCTTAAGGTTCACTATGTTTGTACGTCTTAAGGTTCGGTATGTTCCATTTACATATCAGCTAGCTAACATTCTCCCTAAAGGTTTGCCTAAATCCAGTCATATTCTTCTTCGAAGCAATCTCTCAGTGATACCATCCACTTCGGATTGAGGGGGAGTATTAGCATACATATTTGTAGTTCTTAGCAATTTTATTGGAATTAATTGTACTTTGTTAATTTTTGTAATTGCCTACAACTCTATAAAACAACCTTGTATATGTAATTCTATAAGAACTTGCAATGACCCTAATTTGAGTCATTCCAATACAATTCTCTTCACATTTCTCCACTAGACTCCATCAGTCACAGCTAACTGTAGTTTATATACCAAATTTGGCATCTTCTGTAAATTAGTTCACCACAACCCTGCCCCTGGTTGAAGGTTTGACTTGCGGTCAACAGCCATAAGCAATTGATGCAGCCACGTCCTTGCGGTTTGATCTTCCTGCAGATGGAGATGGTTATAAATAAATGGAAAATGATGGTTTTGAAAAATAAAATCAAAGTGCTTACATGCAGGTAACTGTTGAAGGTTCCATCTCTAAAAACGTCTGGGAGGCAATTTCTTAAAGCACCACAAGCCCTGAGACAACATAGATAGATTTAATTTGAAAAGCATTACAGCAAATTATTGAACATATTCCTCAAAATTGTTGGAGAAATGAAACCTTGAATCCTGCGACAATCTCAAGTAACATCTGATGATGTGCTTCAATAACCGCGGTGAAGGCTGCTCGGCAATTGATTCAACCATGTTTGATAAAACACGACCTACTGCAAAAAACCTATCTGATGCAACGCATATGTATTCCAAACCTAGGTCATCCAACAAAATTTTCTGCACTATAAATGTAGCAACCTGCACAAGAAAGAAGAAGAAGAAAAAGATGTTGAAGTCCAACTAAGGTAAGATGTTTTGCACTATAAATGTAGCAACCTGCACAAATTTATACTTTTCATGGAATAATGTAATTATTTTCTAACCAAGGAAAATTAAAGGGAGCTCAAGGTCTTTTCATTTTTGTACCATTATCAAGCTTATCAAATATTGAATTAGCAATCTTGAATATTAACTAAAGATTATCAAAATTCTCAACTGTTTTTGATAAATCAGAGCCCATTTCCATAGTCCGGAGGCAGAGGGGTATAATTTCTGTTGAAAGAAGAAAGCTAATGACTGCTCTGTCATCCACCTGGTACGAAGAAACTGATCATCAGGAAAATTTCTCAACAATGTAAAGAATATATTTCTGTTCAATAGATAAAGAGTTGATGCATGAAATGCTTCACAAACTAAAAATAATGAGGGGTCTAAACAGTTATTCACTAAATCTGAAAGAATTTGATGTAGTGGTCTCAAGAAAGACATTAAGACAGATTCTTTCTGTTTTAAAGACAATCCCTTATCTTTAAAGTATCATTCCATATAAAATAGTTCAGCTGTGTATAAAGTCTTTCACCTAGGTCCGTGCCTCATTGGTTGTACCTTTGATTAAATTCCCATAGTATTGCAACTTGAAGGTGTAAAATTACAAGGAAGGATGAATACCTTCACTAGGGCTCCAATGACCCCTAAGCTTGTCAGTCGTAGGATCTCAAACGGCCTTGTCTTGCTCCCGGTATTGAGGAAAGGTAATAAATATAATGTAATATGTGCTGTCACATTACATAACTATGGTTAAATTCTGTAGATTATCGTAAACTAATTAGATATATACAAGCAATAGTTATGTCCTTTTAAGAGACGGAGGTACACCACAATATAGACTGGCTAGTTAATATATATTTGATCAAGGTATTATCAACAGCAAGAACCATTTTCAGCAGGAAAAAATTATAACTGGATGACAATTTTGCCTGAAAGTGATACTCAACGATGTGAAATCATATTATTTTCCTTTAGAAGTTAACACGACCACTGTTTTACTGAAAGAAGTGTAAGTATTACCTTTGATGAACAACATTCTTGTGTCAGGATGCGAAGCTACACACTGTCAATAGCATAAGATAGAGAGCATCATGTAAACATCAAGAAACAAACCAAAAAATAATAAACACACTTTGTTTTTTTAAGACTCCACAATTTAAGATGTATAAAGCAAAATAATAAAATCTTGAAGGCAAAGATTTTACCTGGAGAAGAACCAGAGCATTACATATTCGAGTTGCTTGTGCATGAGATAAGTTAGGAGGTGACAGAACGGGGTATATTGAAACTATCTCCTGAAAGGGAAAAAAAATATTAAGAATCAGAAACAACACCGAAAAGCAAACAAATAGGTTATCTACACGGAAGATTGATTGATAATTATATCCTAAATGGAAAGTTGAGACAGAAAAATAGCCATATGTATCAGGTCAGCTACAAGGAAATGTTCAATAAATAGAAGAACCTGAATGCTTACTTAGTCATGATACAAAATTGCTAAATAGTCCATCTAATATCTCCATAAAAATTCATGGCAAAAAAAATAATAATAACCTCCATAAAAACCAAACTTTCTGGATAAAAGAAGCGTTACTATACTGTAAAATGAGAAAACTGCATGGTACAAACCTGCAATAATGCAGCTATGGTGCCAAATGAGTTCCACAGTACTGGGGCCAACTCGGGAAACAGGTCTCTCTTCTGTACAGGAAACAAGAACCGCATAAATGATATCTAAAAGGAAGCTACAGAAGCAAGTCATTCATCACACTGTAAATACTTTTTCCAATAGGAACTGCTTGTTGTGGTCTAGTAAATGAGATGAAATCTTTTTTCTCTTTACTCCCACGAAAACAAATAAAGTTTTTAATAGTGACCATAAGATCAACTGCTCGGAAGTTTTAAATACTCATAAGGAAGTAACCTTATGCACATTGCGGTCTCGATTAGAATTTAGGAAGAAATTCATGATCAAATAACAAAGACCTCACAGCTTGGCATACGAATCAAAGCAGGAAAAAAGAAGAGGAAAAAAATGGAGAGCTTTCAACGAGAAAGAGTCCCTAGTAGGACAACTCTCTTATAGAAAAACCGGTTAGGATTGTATATTTTTGGTACAACAGGGAATACTATTGGACTTTACATGCGTGACATTCTTAAGTATGAATTCTTTGGTGTGTCCATGACATTTCATTGTGTATATTTTCTGGTGCACATTTTGCGGTGTGTACATGACACACTGTATCTTTTCGGGTGCCTTACTAATGATACATTATCCTCATCTTTCAGAAAAAATAAATAAATTATGTGTATAATGCAACATACTGTACCCATTAAACAGTTAGAAAGACTACACAGCAAAACACTACAAGGTTGAAATTTATACTCAGAGAGCAATGCATCTTCCACAAATATAAATCCACAGTAAAATCTCTCCCATCTAATTCCATCAACGGATTATTGCTTGGGAAGTGAAACTACACGTCGATTTTCCGACACCGAAAAAACCAAAGGACGTTGTGGTTCTTGATTGTAACACCTCCAAAATTCAAACATATGAACTTCTACAGCGCAATTCTGGCCAAGAGTAACACATGCAGTTCCCTAAGGTGAGGTCTACCAAGAACGAACTTTAAATACAGAATAATCAAAAAAACAGAATCGTGTCCACATTCACTTCTTTATCGCCAAGAAACAGATTTGAAGACCAAAAAGAACGAAAAGAAGGTCGGATCAAACTAACCCTGGTGAGCTCGGTAAGAGCATCTTCTCTGAGATCAGGATTGCTAAGCGCAAGCACCAGCTGCTGGACGTGCTCCATTGACCACTCGTCTTTCGACACAGACACTCCGGCCACTCCCGCAGACGCCTCCCCCGCGAGCGCTGCGTTGATCAAATTTCTCATCCTTTTTGGTAGTCTTTCTTATCCAATCCCAAAAATGGCGAGCGAGATGATGACGGGAAGAAACAAAGAGTTTTTTTTTTTGCCAACAAGAAGAAATAAAGAATTGGATGAAAAAAAAAACGTAAGGTATTACAATTACTCATTCAGCGTATTCAAAACTATCTGAAGAATTGCACCATGATCCTTAGCTTTGACTTTGATGCATATTGAACCCTAAACTTTAATATATATATAAGTTACGCACCATCATTTCCAGCTAATTATGTTTGATTAAATGATACGTATTTTCTAACGTTTAAAAATAATTTAGAGTTTTTTTCTTCTTCCAAATTTATGATACTTTGTCGCAGGACAGGGGTGGGCATGAACCGGTTTGGGGCCGAACCGGTTCATGAACAGTATTTTTACCACATTTTAAAGAGATACGATTTACCGCTTCAGTTTTTTGCCGCTCCAGATTTTGACAAAATTACCGTACATTTTCTGAATCGGTTCAGAACCGGTTCAGCCGAACCACTTTATATATATTTAAAAAAAAACTATAATAATACATAATAGTATTATGGTTTATGGATTATGAATTATGAATTATTTATTATGTATTATGATAATACATAATAAATAATCAGTAAACCATAATACATAAACAATAATACTAATCCATAAACCATAATTTATAATCCATAATCTATAATCCATAATCCATAATCCATAAACCATAATATATAATTCATTATACTAATGTAGATTGTAAATCATCACTGAACCAACTTTGGTCTAATGGTTTAAAGTATATATTTTAAAAATTAAAGATAATATTGTATTAAAACCAGTACAAGAAGTGGTACGGTTTACCGTTTGCGAACCGTTTTTTTGTATCTCTTCTGAATCGTTCTATATTTTTGCAAAAAAAAACTTTTATTTTGTGAACCGATTCAAAACCGATACGGTTCGGTACGATTCAGGTACGGTTCGACCGAACCGATTTATTTTGCCCAGCCCTACACATGACTTAGACCAAAATTCCAAACTTTAAAATATGTGAGATAATTTCATGTTATTAATAAATAGAGTAAGCAACTGCGGATACAGTGCAGTAGGAAGTGGGGTCCCAGGACACTACTTGATTTATATATTTTTTTAAAAATATAGATATATTTTAAGTAATATTTATTAGGGCCCCGATTATACTTTGGTGAGGACTCCAGTTGACAGTTCGAACTCAGCTCGTTATGCATTCATTTTTGGGTTAATTACTTAATTGGTTACACATGTTTCACCATTGTGCAGAATGGTTACACATGTTTCAAAATGTGATTAATTGGTTTTGCTATGTGACTAATTGATTACACATGTTTTTCCCAATGTGATTAATTGATTATTCTGTTAGTAAACCGTTAATTTTACCGTTAATTTATATTTTTAACATATTTTTGAATTATCAAATAACTATTATGCCCTTAACTGTTGACTATTATGCCCAAAATACAAAGTGACTGTTCTGAATTCACGAACACAAATCAAAGGCCACAAGACAAGAACAATACGTGCAACTTTTTCCCAGGACTGTAGAATTATATGCACCTTCGTTACTCATTTAGATAGTAGAGGGACTAGTTTATCATTTTAAATACTTGCTGGTAGGATATTTTGTTTTATCCTGTACTATTTTAAAGTAGAGAAACGAAAATACATTCTGTTGTTTTGCTTCCTCAATAAACTTCATGGTATCAGAGCCTACTGAGGAAACGTTCTCCATCGCCTGAGACGTCATCGCTTACTCTCCTGCGTCGAGGTATCTTCTAGCTATGTTGGTGTTTGTCAATGGCATCTGGTGGGAGTCCCATCAGCATGGTGTTCGGGACACGTCCGTCCGTTGACTTCACGGAACCGGTCGGAAATCCTCCTGCAGATGATACAGTTTCGCCCCCTGTTCTCTACCCCATGGACGATTGCCTATATCTCCACCCTTCAGACGGTACAGGCTCATCTCTTCTCACTTTTCAGTTGGTTGGAACTTTAAACTATGCTGTTTGGAGCCGCACGATTTCTGAGTGTCTTCTAGTTAAGAACAAGTTGTGTTTTATTGATGGTTCTTGCACTCGCGAGTCTGTTTCAGCACCTGATGTTTCTCGTTGGGATAGATGCAATGCTTGTGTCAAGGCTTGGATTGTAAATTCTGTTTGCAAGGAACTTGTTAGTAGCCTCGTTTTTGTGCCTACGGCTCTTGCGGTTTGGGAAGATCTGAAACAGAGATTTAATCAGGTGGATGGGACTAGGATTTATCAACTTCATCGTGAAATATGCTTAACTCGACAAGGAACATTGAGCATCGAAATGTTCTTCTCGAAACTGAAACTTCTATGGGATGAATATGAATCCATTGTTGCACTCATGTTCAGCTCATCGGCATTCGGAGAGTTCCTCGATACACAAAAGCTGCTGCAGTTCCTTTTTGGACTGAATGATACATATAACCAAGCTCGTAGTCAGATCTTGCTGATGAAGCCTTTACCAACTCTTAACACGGCTTTCTCCATGATGATTAATGAGGAAAACCACCAGCTTATCACCTCTTCTATGCCGATTGGAGAAGATTTTTCAGACAGGCCTACTGACCCAGCTGCTCTGTATACGGGAAACAACACCACCACAAGAGGAAGACGTGATATAATATGTTTTTATTGTGGAAAAAAAGTCACCGTGCTGATGTTTGTTTTAAGAAGAAGAGGGATCAAGCGTCCGGATCAGTGCGTAATAATGTTGAGTCAGGTGGAATTAGACGTTCGTTTGCTAATACGGTGGGAGAGATTCAGTCGGTTGAGTCCTTCGACATGGACACGAAATCTGGGAATGATGCTTCAAGGATCGATATAGCTCGGACTGGGGGTAACAAAGCAGCTCAATCATCTGATAGTCCTATATCCGACTTGCCTTTCACGACAGCTCAAATAGGACAGCTTAAGCAGCTCCTCCGGATGGCACCGACACCTCCTTCGGCTGCTGCATCCATTCACATGGCAGGTATGTTTTTAGCTGGATTGTCTTCATTAGCTTTTGAGAATAAATGGATTATTGACACGAGGCTACCAATCACATGACATCACGAAAAAATTTATTGTTTGACATTCGCCGGAATGACACCACGTTCTCATCCGTTAGTTTACCGAATGGCACCAAATGTATAGTCACACATATTGGCTCTTGTGATCTTGGGGATGGCCGCATTTTACGTGATGTCTTGCTTGTGCCAGATTTTGCCTACAATCTAATATCAGTGTCTAGATTGACGAATGACCTATCATGTAGTGCGAATTTCACTCACGAACGTGTCCTATTTCAGGACCACTTAAGTGGGATGATCAAGGGGATTGGTGAACAAGTTGGTGGACTCTATTTTTTGAAGAACTATGCTGCACCTATAGCTGCGGTTTCGGATGTGATCGATGGCATGACTTGGCATAGGAGACTTGGACATGCTTCTTTGGATAAACTTAGGGAACTTTTACTTTCTAATTGCAATGAAAGTTGTGTTAAGGATTGCGGCATATGTCCCTTGGCTAAACAAACAAGACTTGTGTTTCCTATTAGTAGAAACCGTGCTTTGAAAGCTTTCGACTTACTACATATGGATGTTTGGGGTCCTTATCGTACTCCTACTTATGATGGTCATCGATATTTTTTGACGATTGTTGACGATCACACACGTTGCACGTGGGTTTACTTGATGAGATCAAAAACGGATACGCCATGTCTAATCCGCGACTTCCTTAACCTTGTCGAGACTCAGTTTTCAGCCGTTGTTCGAATTGTCCGATCAGACAATGGAACCGAGTTTTTCAACAGTTTAACGAATTCTTTGTTTGTCACCAAAGGGATATTGCATCAAAGCAGTTGCGTGGGTACACCACAACAAAACGGGGTGGCCGAGAGAAAGCATCGAAGTCTTCTTGACATAGGTCGGGCAATTAAGTTCCAAGGGTCGATCCCGATTAAATATTGGGGACATTGCATATTAGCTGCTTGCTACTTGATTAATCGTCTTCCATCTCGAGTTGAATGGAAAATCTCCCTTCGCGGTTCTTTTTGGTTGGGATCCCGATCTATCTCACCTCCGTGTGTTAGGTTGCCTTTGTTTCGCGAAAAATTTACACAACAGGGACAAATTTTCTACTCGGTCTACACCTTCAATCATGTTGGGATATTCTGCAACTCAAAAGGGATATATCCTTCTAACGATTGAGGATTCTCGCCTCATTGTTTGTCGGGATGTCATATTCCGCGAAAACGTTTATCCCTTCACCATGTCTCGGTCAGAGGCGACTCAATTATTTGCCCTGTATAGTACACCGTTGAACGAAGACTCTGCCATGCCCATCAACCATATGTCCACCTCACATGAACAACACACTGAAAGTCATTTTGAGACTTCACTAAATGAAGATGTCGACCCCTCAAGGAATCCTTCTCCTGTTCTAGAACCAGTCCTAGATCCTTCTCATGTTACGGAACTAGCCCTAGAGCCCTCGCAGAGGCGCAGTACGCGGCAAACTAAACCACCGGGATGGCATAGAGATTATGTCGTTGGCTCGGTCCGAAATGATGAAAAGATGGCTTTCCCTCTTACAGTTTGTCTCACGTACGATTCTCTCTCTACTTGATATCAAAGCTACCTTTCATCCATTGATAAAGCTGTTGAACCACAGAATTTTGTCGAAGCCTCCAAACATCCGGAATGGGTCGACGCTATGAGAGCTGAAATTGATGCACTTCAGGAGAACCACACCTGGGATTTAGTTTCTCTACCACTTGGAAAACATGCTATAGGGTGCAAATGGGTTTATAAAGTGAAACTCAAGTCGAATGGATCCATTGAACGGTATAAAGCGCGGTTGGTGGCTAAGGGATATACACAACAAGAAGGAGTAGACTACACGGAAACATTCTCTCCCGTAGCAAAAATGGTCACCGTACGAACAATTCTTGCTCTTGCCGTAACTCGTGGATGGGAGATACATCACCTTGATGTGAATAATGCCTTTCTACAAGGCGATCTTGACGAAGACATATACATGCAGCTCCCACAAGGATTTTGCAGCGCGAACTCGATACACTTGGTCTGTAAGTTGAAAAAGTCGTTATATGGCTTGAAACAAGCATCGCGTCAATGGAACTTGAAACTCACAAATGCGTTGATATCTCACGGATATGAACAAAGCAAATACGACTATTCCTTGTTCATCAAGAAGCAAGGTGAGAGATTTGTCTACATGCTCGTTTATGTAGACGATCTCCTTATCACTGATTCAGACGGGACTTTGATACGGGAATTGAAGGAAATTCTTATGGTCCACTTCAAACTCAAGGATCTTGGGATCTTACGTTACTTTCTTGGAATAGAAGTGGCACGAAACCAAGAAGGAATCGTCATCAACCAACGAAAGTATGCGTTGGAACTTATAGAGGATGCGGGGTTATTGGGAGCGAAACCATCCTTGACACCGATGGAGCAAAACTTGAAGCTTACCTCCCATGATTTTGACACTGAATTCAATGCGGCTAATTTGTGTCTTGATCCCTTTCTCCAAGACGCGGAAATGTACAAGAGATTGGTAGGACGTTTACTCTATCTCACGGTAACACGACCGGACATCGCTTTGTCCGTGCAACGCTTGAGCCAATTCATGCATCAACCCAAAAGGTCTCACCTTGCTACAGCACTTCGTGTGATTCGATATATTAAGTTACATCTGGGACAAGGGATTTTCTTCCCATCCGAAAACCAACTTGCACTATCAATCTATTGTGATAGTGATTGGGCATCTTGTCCGATCACACGGAGATCGATCACTGGGTATTGTGTTCGACTTGGATCTGCCACGATTTCATGGAAAGCTAAGAAATAAGCGACTGTCTCACGTTCTTCGGCAGAGGCTGAATATCGAGCTATCGGCACCGGAGTGTCGGAAGCTATTTGGATTCGAGGACTTCTTTGCGAAATTGGGTTCCCACAAGATTCACCTTCGAGACTATTTTTCGACAACAAGTCGGCTATACAGATTGCCAATCACCCTATGTTTCATGAACGTACGAAGCACATTGAGATTGATTGTCATTTTGTACGTGATCGGATCAAAGACCAAACAGTGGAGCCTCATTATGTTGCTTCAATTAATCAACTTGCGGACTTGCTCACGAAACCACTGACAAGAGACCAACATTACTATCTCTTGTAGCAATATGGGACACGCGACCTGTTCTCGCCGAAGACTCAGCTTGCCAAGGCTATGAAGCAGGGGAGTTCGATTGAGGAGGGTGTGTAGAATTATATGCACCTTCATTACTCATTTAGATAGTAGAGGGACTAGTTTATCATTTTAAATACTTGCTGGTAGGATATTTTGTTTTATCCTGTACTATTTTAAAGTGCTGGTTGTGTTCATCTTAAGACAGAGAGAAACGAAAATACATTCTGTTGTTTTGCTTCCTCAATAAACTTCAAGGACATATACTTTTCTCTATAACCGGAAATTTGATCGATAAATCAAGAGACAACAAGATGTCCTCATTGATATCTAGGTCCTCAAGCTCCAACCACTTCACAGCATTACCATTCTCCTTTGCCTTGCTGAGTTCTCTGTCTACCAACTCAAAAATAGATAATCTTGCACTGTCTTCGTCCTGACATTCTTCCTCTTCAACATCAATGGCAACCAAGCATTCTAGGAACTTCCAGGAGCTGCATCCATACATTCAAACCAAGCACATTCCTTACACTGAATTTAACTTCACAACACATTCAATCATTGCTTTTATTTTTTTTCTCCAATTGTAGAACATTTGAAACAACAAATAGAGGGATTTCATTTCATGCTTGATAATTATATGAAATCTGAAATATCATTTCTTCCAATAAATAAAACATAATGGACAACAGAAAATCATGTGATAAGCAGCAGAGAAATGTACAGAATGAAGGTTAAAAGAATAAAGAACCTGTTTATAAGCATCGGACAACCGGAAAGTTCAACCATGGTCAACAAGAAAGACATTGGAATCTTTCCCCATGGATTTTGAGGTGAGCACCAACCTTCTCTGGCGACCATTCTCGCAGGGCTTTATCTGGAAGTAAGCGCCGCCGTCGAAGGTCGCCGTCGACAGCTTCTCGAATAGATTCCCGTGAAGAGACTTCAGCAGCCCCGAAGCTGTCAGTAGGAGCTTGTGAACTTTCACGAAATCATTGAAAGTTTCGATTTTGTTGGCGGCAGTCGACATTGCTGACGGAAGGACGCAAAGAACAGCGCAGAATCACTGCTGGTTCATCTCGAGGAACAACTGTGGATGAAAAGGGTAAGTAAGTCTTTTTATATATCTAAATAGTGTTTTAACATTGATTTTTGACGATGAACAGTAGAAAAACCAATTAGTCACATAGCAAAACCAATTAATTACATTTTGAAACATGTGTAACCATTCTGAACAATGGTCAAACATGTGTAACCAATTAAGTAATTAACCCTTCATTTTTCAGCTCGTTATGCATTCATTTTTTAGGTGTAGTCTAAAACTCAATTTCTAGTGAAATTAGAGTGAAATATTATTTTTCTTTCTTCTTTTTGTCTCATTTAGAATTCTCAACTTGAAAAATATTTTTATTTGATTCTTTAACTTGCTATTATTTGATGTATATAATTAGTATTCTAATTCCATTTGATGTTTATTCAAATTATTTATTTTTAGAACAATAATACTATTTTTTAGTTTAAGTTTAAAGTAGGCACAAATCGAAAAATTGAATACCAATTTATTTGTTTAGAATTTAAGTTATATACTAAATCATGTATATGCCTAAGTGATTGTTTTTCAGTTGCAAATCCATCTATTTATAGCAAGGTAGGCAAAATAATAAAAACTAGATAACTAGCATGCACTTTGCGCGGAATATAAAGAACAATATTTGAGTTATCTATTTATATATATAGTTTTAATATAAATTATTATATTAATTAATAAAAAAAACAAATCAAATTACTTTTTAATTATATTATTATATTAATATGATTAACTCAGCTACAAAATAAAATTTTTTATTTTTGTTATTAATATAATATTATTAAATTTACTTTTTTTATAATGTTTATTAATTATAGTATATTCATTACATATATGTTAAATTCATTTAGTAATAACACTATAAAAAGGTTATTTATAAACATTTTATTTAGTAATAGTTAATTGTTTCTTATTTCTTATTTATTTGTTTTCTTAGTTAAAAATATGTGAAAATTATATACATAAACATAACTTAATAAATTATAGGGTTAATTACTTAATTGGTTACACGTGTTTCACTATTGTGCAAAATGGTTACACATGTTTCAAAATGTGATTAATTGGTTTTGATATGTGACTAAATGGTTTTTTTACTATTCACCGTTAGAAATCATAGTTAAGTCACTATTTAGATACATAAAATGACGTAATTACCCTTTTCATAAACCAAGCTGTGTTCTTCATCAACCAAGTTGTGTTCTTCATCACCAAGTTGTTTTTCTCGAATTTCTGAGTTCTTGAAGAACCCAGAATCAAATTTATGGGTGCTTCAAGAACCCAGAATCGCATTTATGGGTTCTTCAAGAACCTAGAATATAAATTTGATTATGGGTTCTTCAAGAACCCAGAAACACGATTCTAGGCTCTTGAAGAACCCAGAAATTCGATTTTGAGTTCTTCAATTCAATTTGATTCGATTTTGGGTTCTTCAATTCAATTTGATTTGATTCTGGGTTCTTCAATTCGATTATGGGTTCTTCAATACCACTAAGGGCATAATAGTCATTTCACAATTCAATAATATGTTAAAAAAATAATTAACGGTTAACTAACGGAATAATCAATTAATCACATTGGGAAAAACATGTGTAACCAATTAGTCACATTGCAAAACTAATTAATCACATTTTGAAACATGTGTAACCATTCTGCACAATGGTGAAACATGTGTAACCAATTAAGTAATTAACCCTAAATCATATATGCATGTATACTATTTAGAATACTGTTAGTTTCATTTGTTTATATATACGATTTTACTTCAAATATAATAATAATTGCTAAATCACAATATTAAATAAATATTTTACAAACTTTTATGAAAAGTATCATTTTAATTTAATTTTATAATTATAAAAACATAAATAAAAATCTAAAATGTGTATTTATATACTTAATTTAAAAAATAATTTTATTATAATTTTATTTTCAAATTTGTTTTCTCAACGAACATGATTATGTACACATTTAGAACTTTTATTTTTATTTCTTTTTACTAGTTTTTTTTAATTTATAAATCAAATAAATAATTATATATTTTAATTATTGGAAAAAAAAACATTTACTATCTATTTAGTTCAGTTTTTAATTAACTTAGTTACTATTGTTTATCATTTTTTCCATTATAAATATTATGTACTTTCAACACTTAATTCATTTTTTAAGTTAATTAAGCTAAACTATAATTATAAATTAGGCTTAAATATATATATATATATATATTAAATATAATTTATATATCATAAGTCTTGTTTATCATTTATTTATTTCAAATTATTTTACAATTTGTTTTTAAAAAATGTTGTGTTTTCATTGTTATTTATTTATTTCACTCTTAATTTTTGAGTAATTTTCCAAAGTATATTGTTAGGTACAAAACTTACAATTTACTATTGTTTGAAGGCAAAATTTAATTTGACATACTTATAAATGTAACATCTTTTTAAATTGAATGTGGAGTTTTTGATTAGTTTTATAGTGTCCATGTGAATGTGCGAGAATGATGACATGAATGTAACTTAATTTTTTTTTACATGTACCAATCAAATTAAATTATTATGACACTATGATAGAGTCAAATAATAATTGAGAATATTTTTTTTGGATCCAAATTGATACCAATTTTATTTTTGATACCTCCGTATAAAAAATCGTAACAGGAACTCACTAATATAGGTTCCTATATCCATCAGTGATGGTAAGTAGTTTTAATACATTTATATGTTTGCTCAGGTTATTATTTGCACCACACAGTTATGTTGATATTTACCTTCATATATTTTAACATGTTATTATTGACGGTTATTATTTACTATTTCATCTATTTTTTCCATTAAATTAGTCAAAATATAAATTTTGTCCTCATTTTCATTACTAAATTAAACCTCAATATGAAGATTTCAGTTCAAATTTAACCTAATACTAGTTTACCTTAAGAAATATTACTTCTATACATATATTTATTCACTTGCATATACAATAATAATTTCTTCCATATTTTAATTTACTAATCGTTTTCCGAAGACATTTTGATGACACCTACTTTCTTATATTTCTACTTAATGTATACTATATTACTATTATCATAAAATTATCAAGAATAAAACATATATATAATTTTAGTTTATTAATTTAAATAAAAAAAATCGTATAGAAATATGAATTAATAATTTCTATAATATAAATTTTATTTAAGTAAAATTTGAAAGATATATATATATAACAATGACTGAATTTTTTTTCTCCAAACTATATCTCATTTTAAAACCAAGTACCAAAATAACAACTAGTATTGTATGTATCTAATTCGATCTTTTCTTCAAGTAATCTCTCGGGCCAAAGATCGTTGAACCAATCCGTACGTTGTTACTCCCCATTTCGATCTGCATTAACCATAAGAATTTATTTGTCAAATGGCATTATCTAAAGACAATTCATTGGGCAGAAAACAAGAACATGTTAGTTGATTCTGTTGGAACAGTTGCTGTTCCAGATCAAGAAGAAGCTCATGTGTCTAAACAGCAACTAAAAAGATTGAGACAGCACTCACTGCTTGCTCAAAATCACCAGACATGCCCATTGAAAGCTCACATTGCTCCTTTGCCATCCCAAGAGCCTTACACACCTCAGCTTTACAATTAGAAAGAGTCTGACGCACCCAATTGCATGAACAAGAAGGAAAAAAAAATACTTTTTATTAGATAAAGCAAAGTGCAAAACAAGAGTATGAATCTTATTTTAACTTGAACAAGATTCATGAATGATTCTATCTAGTCATAAAGTGGCTGATCAGGAAAAGACAATCACCCTGAAGTTGTCTGGAGTTGATGAATAATCTGGCATCCCTATTGTCATCAAACCTGAAAATGCCAAGCTCGGGCAATGCAACTTTATATACTTAGCAAGCTCCACACAGCTTGAAGGTTCCACGCCAGATTTTGCTTCAGCAGAACCAGAAAATGCAATTAGAGAATGCAGGCCACATCAACAGACTGATGCTCTCTGCTACATATCTCAATAATAATAGGTAAATTATACATGGTTTCACATGAGCTTTAAGCTATACCCTTCAAAATTCAAAAGTTGTCATCAAATTTTATTAGATATAGCTATCTTATTGAACAAAAGAAGCAAATATAATGTTTTGCATTTCTATGAATCCCAATGCATCGCATTGCAAAACAGGAACTTTGCGAATACTAGAAACCCTTGTTCTTGAGAGCAAATGGTTGGGGAAGTAATCATACTCACATACTTCTCCACTGGTATTTACTTGGACCAAAACCTTTAAAGGATTTCTTCCAAGGCTTGAAACTACTCGGTCAAGGTTGTTTGCCATCTGTGAAACAAATGAATAACCACATCATTGTCGTAATCCTTTATGTTCTATGAAACCTAGTAGTGCACCAACTCCAACAGGTTGTAGGTTTGGTCCAATCATCAACAATATAAAGTAATCAAAAAAGCTTTTACCTTCTCATTGTCAACACCCTCAAACATGGCCAGATTCGGGACTCCAGCTGAAAATAGAAGTTAAAGACATTGGAAAGTGAAACAATTAATTAGCAAGCTTATATAATAAAGAAGGGAACGGATCGAACAAAGCAGCGTTTTGACTTTGTTGCTCTGCAAATGCCCGACGTAGTGCCATTCAATATCCTGAGGGAGCTGCAGAAAGGTAACATAACCCTTCAGATTCAATCAAAAACCAATTGGATACATAAATTGGATTCTCCGAGACATTCAAAAACTAGCTACTCTATTTAGGTAGATATTTCTCTTCTTCCCTATCTCATAAAACAAATGCAACCCTCTTTTATTTTCATTGAGAGGGGGCAGGAGACCTGAGGCGCTTTCTCTATGATCTCTTGCACGTAGTTCTCGCCGAAACATCGGTGGCCGGTGTCGTAAACTTCCTGAATCAAAGAAATTGGTTTGGTCTTAGACACAGCCACCACCCGCACGAGCTCGGCCTGCCTGCCGGAGCGCTCCGCAGCTTGGCGAACCCGGAACATGACGGAACGGAAAGCCGACATGGCTACGCCTTCCATCGCCGTGGCCGCCATTTTCACACCGAGTAGATTTTTCGCTATCTGGTAATGTGACTGGAAAACAACGTCGTAAGGTGCATAATCTCAGAGACTGGAAGACTCCGACACGACAACCACACATTTTTTTTGCGGTGAAAAAAAAGTTTTCCCTTGAAAAAATAAGGTAATATGTCTAAACGAAATTGTAACCGGTGTTATCATGCCCTCAAATCGGTAAGAGGTCCGTCGGTTTCCGGTTCGACCGATCGGATCCGATTGGATCTGGTTGGTTCACAATGCATAAATAAATTAAAAAAATACAAACTACATCGCAGTGGGACTGTGGGAGGGAGGTCAGCGTCAGTGCCTTTATCTATTGTACTAGTTTCTTCGGTATATTTTTAAGGCCGACAATGGTGCGGTGAAAAATCTATAACCATGATTATAACCGTTACTTTTTAAAATGATTTACCGTACCATTATGGTGTGATGCAGTTATGGTGATAAATTTTCTATCCATAATGGTTATGGTATTTGAGTTATACCTATGGTTATAACCATGGTTATTATATAAATATAATAATTAATTATTATTAATAAATTAATATATACTAAATAATGAAAGTTAATGTACATACATGTAATAAATAAATATGATGTTAATTTTATATATTTTGATTGTTGAAAATACAGATTTATATATTTGTTTAAATAAAATTTTCGGTATTTTATTATATTACATGTGTGAAATAGATATGGGTAAAACTATGGTTAATAACTACGGTTATTTTAATGGTTATGATATTGAAAATTGTACCCGTAATGGTTATGGTATGTGGTTTAAAAATATGGTATTTGTCATACCCGTACCACATACCCTAACCATTGTCAGACCTATCTATTGTAAATTTATTGTAAATTTGTAATGCTCCATCCAGTTCCTTTGAGTTCTTCCACTCATGAACCGATTAGCAGACCGACACCAATCCTCGTTGTCGCCGCAACCATTTTGCAGAACCTATTGAATATGTTATATGCCAACAAGCTTCGAACTTCACTACATAAACGTATGCAATATCCTCCTCTCTCTGGCCTGCTCAAGGTCCCTTCCGAAGGGTCGACAACTCCATGCCCACGTACTCAAATGTTACGGACCTTTTAGTTTAATTAGTTTGGTCCGGTTAATAATAGAATGGTGATCCGTTGAGTCGTACTGTCCATGTATTTAAACCTGAACCCGATCTGGTGGGTCAGCGAGTTGACTTGCTTGATCCGCCATATTCGTGAACACTAATATATCACTACAAAATTCACTTAACTTGTCCACCGGTTAGTTAATGATCGTAAATATCATAACAAATCTGTCTTGATAACAAAGTATAACTTTTGAGAGTGACACGGGCTTTAATGGCAGTACAACAAAAAAATAGGCAATGAAGGCTTCAACTATCAAACCTATACAAGTCTTGCTACTACTGGGGTAGTGGGAGAATGATGAGAGTGAACATTCGTGACACTCGTTTAGGGTATTTGCTGAAGAGTGCACTGAAGCTGTTATTCTCATTAATTAGTTTTTTTGTACGGATCGGAATCGGGTTAGCCGATTTAAATCGGACCTGGCCTATGTTTTGAGACGGGTCATACGGGTCAACTCAGAAATAACCTGTCGTTTTATTTTTCTGATCTGAATCTGGGTCGAGTTATGGTCATTTTCGAGTCGGATTTGAAATTGACCGCTCTACCTTTATGAGAGTATTTCCCCCCAACATCCCCTGAATTTGAATCTGTGATATTTACGAACACTGGTAGTTTATACTATAGTTATCAGAACATGACCGACAATCAAAACAAGCAAAGTGTCGGTTCCAATATTGCTTCATCCGACCATCGCTTCCCAGATTGTGGAGGACAATATAAATAAACTTCCTCTTCTCCTTCACTCCTTAGAGAGTACAATTGTGGAAGACCTCTATAATACTAATTTTTTTTCTCGATGTGCATGTGATTTAAACATGGACGCTATGATAATATAATAGATTTATGATGCGCCTTTTAGTCAATCGTCTCGTAAGTTCTAACGTGTGACTCTCTTATAAGTTTGAACTTGTGAGTGAATAAATTCAGTATGCTTTAAAAATATCTCAACACGCTTATTACCATGTTTAAACGTCAACGACTATTACAAATTTATCATGGCGACATCAAAAAAATCGTAGTGGAATTTCCCAAATAAATAAAATTAGATATCTAATTAATTTATTATTTTTTTAATTTAATCTTTATAAAGTTCATTCTAAAATTTAGGAAAAAGTATGAAAATGGTACAACATGTTTAACGAAAATGGTTTTCCAACCCAAACAATTGTTTTTGGTCCAACATGTTTGAAAATGATAGTAAATGGTATCTCCGTTACTTTTATGTTAAAATATTCCGTTAAATGTTTTTCATATTTACAAAATTAACCAAATATTTTTCTAAATGTTACAATTAAACTCTACAAACTCACACTAATGTTTCAAACAAGTCCTGACAATATTCAAGCCACACTGGGGGTCCTCTAGCTAGGGTCCAAACCCAGACCAAGTCACCCAACCCTGAGGACCTGGTGTGGGTTCAGAACCAGACCATAGGACCCTCGATTGGGGCTCAATTGGAGCCCCAATCGGTTTGGACCTAACCTGACTCCTTAGGGTTGGGTGACATGGTCTAGGTTCAGACTCTGGCTAGGGGACCCCCGGTATAACTCGAATTGAGTCGGGACTTGTTTGAAGCATTAGTGTAAGTTTGTAAAGTTTAATTGTAACATTTAGAAAAATATTTGGTTAATTTTGCAAATATGAAAAATATTTAACATAATGTTTTAACAGAAAAGTAACGGAAGTACTAATTACCATCATTTTCAAACGTATTGAACCATTAACCATCACACAAAAAACAAGTTGCACGAAAAACCATTTTTTGCAAACATGTTAGACCATTTTCAGACTTTTCCCTAAAATTTATTTACATGATCTTTCTTTTAATAATTCTTCAAATTTATTAACATGTGTTGTTAACATAATATATAAATATCATCATGTAAAATAGGGGTAAAAGTCATTTAAGTGTCTTAGAAGTCACGTTCTTACAAATAGGTACCTCAAAAAAAAGTTGTTACTTTAGGGTATCTTAAAATTCATAAATATATTTACTTTAATTGGATACTTGAAAGTAACAAAAAATAAATAAATAACAAATTAATAAAGATGGAATAAATATATTTGATTGTTACACTAAAACAACTTAGAGATTAATAACATAGATAGATTAAATAAGTGCATATAAATAAAAATGATATTAAAAATATGACGGTAACGTGTTCATGCTTAATAATATAAATATATAGATAAAAAAAATTATTAGTTTAAAATGATAATAAAATATGACGGTTTCAAAACGTATTCGACATTCGTGGTTAATAATATATATACATGCTTTAGGGCTGGGCATGAACCGGTTCGGGGCCGAACCGGTTCAGAACCGTACCTTTACCACATTTTAAAACCGGTACGGTTTACCGCTCCAGTTTTTGGCCGCTCCAGATTTTGGCTGATTTACCATACCTGTTCTGAACCGGTTCAAAAACCGGTTCAGAACCGGTTCGACTGAACCTGTTTATACAAAAAAAAAAAAAAAAAAACTGAACCTGTTTTTACCCCAAAAAAAAATAAAAAAATTGAGGTTCCAATTCAGCAAGCATCCAATTGAGATTACAATACAAACATAAATCCAACTGAGGTTCCAATACAAACATAAATCCATTACAAACAATCAAACATAATACTACACTTAAAACTTAACATTAGTTACTTCAGCTTCTATCAAAATCTCCAATAATGTGTCAACCAATCCACCAATTTCCTCATGAAATGTCTGCATGGAATGAGAACAGAACCCGACTGCTAGCTTAAAACTTAACATTAGAACAGAAATGTCTGCAAATAATTTTTTATGCCGTACGGCTGCTAGCTTCGTTTCTGCTCGGGTTGGAATCATTCCAATAGCTCCGATTTTACCAAAGGATTTGGGAATAGAGAAACAAATCACTGGTGGTCTCATAGTTGTGGGTTCATATGTTCCCAAACCCACAAAACAAGTTGAAGAGCTTAAATCACAGTGCGGACACTTCTTGAAGTGTGTGGAGGTTTCTGTTGCTAGAGTTGCCATGAGATCAAAAGAAGAAAGGGAGGAAGAAATTGACAAAACAGCACAACTTGTGGACATATACCTGAGGGCTCAAAAGGATACTTTAGTGATGACAAGTCTGTTAGGTATTGTAGTCTGATTGATATGTAATGGTCGGTTATGTATTAATGTACGCTTCTCGCTGTTCAACCAATAGGCTATACTGTACTGTACTGTATTTCTCCTGTATACGTATTTTGTAACAGTAACCGTCATCAATAATATCATGATAAACCGTGTGGAGGTTGCTCACTTGAGTGTTACCACAAGAAATCAATTTTGGCTTCTCTTCCTTTCCTCTCTAAAAATCCTAAGTGTTCTTCCTCAATCCTAGGTGTGTTCTTCATTATTGAGTGTTGTTTGATCCTAACAATTGGTATCAGAGCTAAGGAGATTCAACACGATCATTAAAGATGGAGAGTTCGAAGTTTGGAATCGAGAAGTTTGATGGATCCGATTTCGGTTTCTGGAAGATGCAGATTGAAGATTGTCTCTACCAGAAAGATCTTCACGAACCCTTGATCGGGGTGAAGCCGGATTCCATGACAGAGGATCAGTGGAAGCTGAAAGATCGTCAGACCCTAGGTATGATCCGATTGACTTTGTCGAAGAACGTGGCGTTCAACATCGTCAAGGAGCATACTACGTCCGGTCTGTTGAAGGCGCTGTCAAATATGTATGAAAAGCCATCGGCTATGAACAAGGTATATTTGATGCGTAGATTGTTCAATTTACAGATGTCTGAAAGTGGATCTGTTGCTGATCATATCAACGAGTTTAATATGATTGTGAGTCAATTGAGTTCTGTGGAGATTCACTTCGAAGATGAAATTAAAGCCTTGATTTTGATGTCATCTCTGCCTGAGTCTTGGGATACTATTGTTGCTGCAATTAGTAGTTCCCGTGGTTCTGAGAAACTGAAATTCGATGAAATCCGAGATGTTGTTCTCAGTGAAAGTATTCGCAAACGCGAAGTGGGAGATTAATCGGGTAGTGCTCTCAGTGTGGACAGAAGGGGGAGAAGCAATTCGAAGGGCCAAAATCAACATGGTCGATCAAAATCAAAGATTAGAGGAAAATCTCCGAACAAAGCCAACGTGGTTTGTTGGAATTGTGGAGAGAAAGGCCACTATCGGACAACCTGTAAGAAACCCAATAAGAAGCAGAATCAGAATTCAGGAAATGATACTGATTCTGTAAATTCAGCAGAAGACATTGGGGATGCTCTAATCCTTAGTGTGGACAGCCCGGTTGAATCCTGGATTTTGGATTCTGGTGCGTCTTTTCATTCGTCTCCAAGCAAGGAGTTGTTTCAAAATTTCAAGTCTGGAAATTTTGGAAAGGTATATCTTGCTGACAACAAAATATTGGAGATTGAAGGAAAGGGGGATGTCTGCATAAAGACCCCATCGGGAAACCAGTGGACATTGGAGGATGTCAGATATATTCCTGGACTCAAGAAGAATCTGATCTCTGTTGGTCAGTTGGATAGCACAGGCTACGCAGCAGAGTTTGGTAAAGGTTCGTGGAAGATTGTAAAGGGTGCTATGATTGTAGCTCGTGGCACGAAATCTGGAACCTTATACACCACTGAATGGTGTATAAACATGGCTGCTATTGCTGAGGGTGCTTCTGGTTCATGTCTGTGGCATAACAGACTTGGACATATGAGTGTTAAGGGAATGAAGATGCTGGTTGGAAAAGGAGCTCTAGAGGGTCTGAAGTCTGTTGATATGGGTCTTTGTGAGAGTTGTGTGCTGGGCAAACAGAAACGAGTTAGCTTCACAAAGACTCCGAGAGAGTCGAAGAAAGTGCAGTTGGAAATGGTTCATACAGATGTATGGGGACCATCTCCAGTTTCATCACTTGGAGGATCCAGGTTTTATGTCACCTTCATTGATGATTTCAGCAGGAAGGTATGGGTTTACTTCTTGAAGCATAAGTCAGATGTGTTTGCAACATTCAAGAGGTGGAAAGCTGAAGTTGAGAATCAGACCGGATTGAAGATCAAATGTTTGAGGTCTGACAATGGAGGAGAGTATGACAAGTCAGAGTTCAAAGCATTATGTTCTGGTGAGGGAATAAGATTGATGAGGACAGTTCCCGGTAAGGCTAGGCAGAATGGAATTGCTGAAAGGATGAACAGAACATTGAATGAGCGTGCGAGAAGTATGAGGCTGCATTGTGGGCTGCCCAAGATGTTCTGGGCAGACGCAGTGAGCACAGCTGCATACTTGATCAACAGGGGACCATCAACTCCCTTGGGGTTCAAGATTCCAGAGGAGGTATGGACAGGAAAGGATCTCAAGTACTCACACTTGAGAACTTTCGGTTGCACGGCTTATGTTCATGTTGATCCAGAGAAAAGAGATAAACTTGATGCTAAGGCTATGAAGTGTTACTTCATAGGCTATGGTTCTGACTTGTTTGGTTACAGGTTTTGGGATGACAAGAACAGAAAGATCCTGAGACACTGTGATGTGACGTTTGATGAATCTGTCCTATACAAGGACAGAGAGCAGAAGGTTCCAGAGACTACGAAGCAAGTGGGAGTTGAGTTTGAGATGCAGAATATTACACCCATAGAAGACACTCAAACAACTCCAGAGACTGTGGATGAAGAACCCGTAGTGGAACAAATGACACCTGACCAGGTGTTGAGGAGATCATCCAGAACCATCAGAACACCAGATAGGTATTCACCTTCATTACATTATCTGTTACTGACTGATGAAGGGGAACCAGAGTCTTTTGATGAGGCCCTACATGTGGATGATTCAATCAAGTGGGAGCAAGCCATGGATGATGAGATGAGCTCACTTGAGAAGAATGACACGTGGTTGTTGACTGAATTGCCTGTAGGGAAGAGAGCCTTATTGAATAGGTGGGTGTTCAGGATCAAGGCTGAACCAGATGGCAAAAGACGGTTCAAGGCTCGGTTAGTAGTTAAAGGGTATTCACAAAGGAAAGGTATTGATTATGCTGAAATATTTTCTCCTGTTGTGAAATTAACTACTATCAGGATTCTATTGAGTATTGTTGCTTCTGAGAATTTGCATCTTGAGCAAATGGATGTAAAAACAGCATTTTTACATGGAGATCTTGATAAGGAGATCTATATGCATCAACCAGAAGGATTTGTTGTTCCAGGCAAGGAACACATGGTGTGCAAGCTCAACAGGAGCTTGTATGGGTTGAAGCAGGCACCGAGGCAATGGTACAAGAAGTTCGACTCCTTCATGATCAAGAGTGGCTTTTGTAGGAGTGAAAAGGATCAGTGCTGTTATTTCAAGAAATACACTGATTCTTATGTATTTCTACTCTTGTATGTGGATGATATGTTGATTGCAGGATCCAGTATGAGAGAGATAAACAATGTGAAGGCAAGTTTGTCTTCTGTGTTTGAGATGAAAGACTTGGGTGCATCGAAGCAGATTCTTGGGATGAGAATATCTCGGGATAGATCTGCTGGCACCCTAAGTCTATCCCAGGAGCAGTACATTGAGAAGGTAGTGACCCGATTCAGGATGACTGATGCTAAGCCCAGGACTACTCCTTTGGCAAATCACATAAAATTGTCAAAGGGGCAGTCACCCAAGACAGCTGAAGAACGTGAACAGATGGCACTGGTTCCATATGCTTCAGCAGTTGGGAGTTTGATGTATGTTATGGTCTGTACAAGACCTGACATAGCACATGTAGTGGGTGTGGTTAGCAGGTACATGGCCAATCCGGGTAAAGAGCATTGGGAAGCTGTGAAGTGGCTTCTAAGATATCTGAAAGGTACATCAAGTACTTCACTTTGTTTTGGCAAATACAAAGTGATTCTGCATGGTTTTGTGGATGTTGATCTTGGTGGAGATGTAGATTCTAGCAAGAGCACATCCGGATACATCTACACCATAGGTGGTACTGCAGTGAGTTGGATGTCCCGGCTTCAGAAATGTGTTGCTCTTTCATCTACTGAGGCTGAGTATGTGGCAATAGCTGAAGCTGGGAAGGAGATGATATGGTTGGCAGATTATCTGGAAGAGTTGGGCAAGAAGCAGAATGAGAAGATTCTGTATTCAGATAGCCAGAGTGCCATACAGTTGGTGAATAATCCAGTCTATCATTCTAAGACTAAGCACATTAGAAGACGGTATCATTTCACTCGCAGTGCAGTGGAAGAAGGCTACTTGTGTTTAGAGAAGATAGAGGGTGCAAAGAATCCAGCAGACATGTTGACAAAATGTGTTGATGTTGGGAAACTGGGGTTGTGCAAAACCTCGGTTGGTCTTCTGTAGTTATGTTACTACAGATGGTGCGGTGAAGGTATTAATGATGATGTTATAAAATATGTGTGTTGTTTTTGGTGACGGAATCAGTCTCCAAGTGGGAGAATTGTTAGGTATTGTAGTCTGATTGATATGTAATGGTCGGTTATGTATTAATGTACGCTTCTCGCTGTTCAACCAATAGGCTATACTGTACTGTACTGTATTTCTCCTGTATACGTATTTTGTAACAGTAACCGTCATCAATAATATCGTGATAAACCGTGTGGAGGTTGCTCACTTGAGTGTTACCACAAGAAATCAGTTTTGGCTTCTCTTCCTTTCCTCTCTAAAAATCCTAAGTGTTCTTCCTCAATCCTAGGTGTGTTCTTCATTATTGAGTGTTGTTTGATCCTAACAAAGTCGTGAGCTTATCACTGGAAAAAGTGCTTCTGAGAGTTTGGATATCAACTTCCGGGTCAGCTCTGCACTTGTTGAAATTCTTAGGAGAATTACAACGAAACCTCGTTACATTTTGGCTAAGGGTGGTATTACATCATCGGATCTTGCAACAAAAGCACTCGAAGCCAAGTGTGCAAAGATAGTTGGGCAAGCACTGGCTGGTGTTCCCTTGTGGCAGTTAGGTCCTGAAAGCAGACACCCAGGAGTTCCTTACATAGTTTTTCCGGGTTATAATCTATTTCTCTGATTCACTACCGTTAGCTGCTTTCATTTTGTGGGCATAAGCTCATAGTTTCTAGTCCTCCTTGTAGGTAATGTTGGCAGCAATTCTGCAGTAGCTGATAACATAGATGAATTCAAATAACTCCATTAAACTTAAAGTGTTAGTTTGGTTAGTTGTGTATAACTGAAACTAAAAAATTAATATATTTTTTTAGCAATCTAATCCTCTAATTATTTTAAAAAATTGTATTACATGATTTACGTTGTTAATATAATGGGTTAATAACTAAATTTCTACCCAACTTTGGACACTTTACAAATTGCTACCTGAACTTTATTTTTTTTCAAAAACTACTACCTAAACTTTAACACTTGGGGCAAATTGTTATCTCAGTTAACTTTTCCATTAAATATGGACGAAAAATGATGTGTCAACACATAATTGGTCATTGATTTAAAAAAACTAAATAATAATTTTAAAATATCCAAAATATATATATATTTTTAAAAACAATCTGGAAAAATAGATGGAAAAATATGAATTTTTAATATAATACTTTTATTGAAAATATAAATAAAAAATATAGTGTTTTTTTTTTAAATTTTGTTTCATATTTTCAGAAAAAATATTATATTAAATTTTTTTATTTTATCTATTAATTTTTCATATTTTTTTAGTATTTTTAATTAATTATTTAACTTTTTAAATCATGAACTAATCATATACTGTCATGTCATTTTTTGTTAATATTTAACGAAAAAAGTTAAATGAAGTAGCAATTATCCCCAAAACTGAAAGTGTAAGTAACAAAATTTTAAAAAATAAATTTCAAGTAGCAATTTGTAAAGTGTTTAAAGTTAGGGTACCGATTTGGTTATTAACCGTAATATAATATATAATTACCACCTTATAAAATTTTCAATATTACACAAATTAACATGATAAATTAAAAAAAAAATTAAATTAATTCAGAATCGTAAATGTTAATAATATACTAAGATAATTTAAAACAAATAAAATTTAAAGTATTATTTCTAGTGGTGCAACTAGGTGATATACGTGTGTGTTATAAGTAAGATCACATGATCAAGATTTAGACATTAAAAAATTAGTTTTTTTTTTAAAGAAGATATATAAATTAGTGTTTCCTCATCATTCGGTATTTTTCGGGATTGTCAGGAAATTTGGTTTACGTATTGCAGATCAAATAATCAAGATGTCAAAGACCAAAGACAATACCATTAAAAAGCCAAGGTTTTGATGATCTATAATCATATATTCTTGGAAATACTTTGATGAGGTTACTGATTTGACGAGTCTTTCTGGTGCTGATTTTGATGGCTTAACCCTTTGTAAAGTCATTTCATCCCAAATACTAACAAAGTCCGACTTTCAAGTTCTTACATGTGTGAGCTGAAATATTCTGTATGCATCTATGTCAAATTAGTAGCTCTTGTATCCACCAAGCAGTAAAGTAGTTTTTTATTCTTGGCTTTGGGCTAACTGTAATGGATTGTGTTTTCGGAATCGAACCGGGACCGAAAAGAAACAGATTCCTAACAGGGTAACCGAAACCGTTTGTACAAGCAGGTTCCGGGTAGGTTTCAGTTCCAAAATTAAACGGGTAGGTTCCAGTTCCAAATTTAAATACCCTGTATTATATTGGGTAGTTTTCGAGAATATCTTAGTTTATAGGGTACCCAGAATCGCTCACCCCTATCATCAACATTCTAATCGCCACAAAATAGAGGAAATGACAAATGTTTGAAGGCAAATGCGTGAAGGTTGTGACTGCGACTGGAAGCTGGAACCGAATTGAAGAACCTGGAAGGCTGCGGCTTCGACAGAACAAGGAGTAAAGAATGAAGATGAAGAAGCTGGAACTTGGAACAAGGTTACGTGTGAAGAATGAAATGATCAAAAAATATTTAAAAGCACAAAAAGAAATCAATACGGAACCCGGCAGGTTCAATCGAGTTCACCGTGCATTTCGATTTTGTTATTGAACCAAACTGAATAGGAGTCCAGTATCGATCGGACCGGAGGTCCGGTTCGGATAACTATGCTATAAAGTATAACAGCCCGTTCTTCTCATGGATTGGCCATGGAATTGGGCTTACGGATTCCGTAAGCCCATGTTCTTCTCATGGAATGGCCAATCCATGGCATATGTATTCCATGCGGTCCGGGCTTAGGGATTCCGGGTCCAAACCTCGGATTCCCTAAGCCCGGACCGCATGGAATCCGGAAATGAACTCCAAATGACGATTCTACCCTCGCCTGTTTGAAGAAATGCCAAGCGTGCCTCTCTGGAAGTCTTCTTTGATTGATGACCGAAGGAAGAAGATACACGTTTCTGGTAGCTACGAAACTGAAGATTTCACTGACCTTGCGATCTCCGTCGTCTTCCACTCTCTCCTTGTCTTCCCTTCAGGTCTCCACTCTCTCTTCGATATTCCATCTCCATACTGTACTGTTTACTTATCCGAAGCTTTGCAGGAGGCTAGATTCAAGTTTTTTTCTTCTCGATCCATATCTACGAAGCTTGCGTTTCACTGCCGGAGGCCAATTCCTAGAATCCTAGCTGTTTCCAACTCCTCATCTGTAGACAGTGGTAGTTATGTTCTGTATTTGATACTGTTGTCATCATACATTTCCGCTGTTGTTGGCTTGTGGTCTGATCATCGATTGTGGGATGATAGGTCTGACTACTGAATTGGATGCTATTTCCAGCTTTAGCGAGATCGTTCCTGATACAGTCATCTTTGATGACTTTGAGAAGTAAGCTTAGTAACAGTTAAAGCTTCGTGAATATTGAGTGATGAAAACAATGTTGGTCTCAGCTTCTGCCGTTAAGGTTAAAGATTATTGGCTTGATTTTTTGGTAGCGGACTGTAGGCTGTCGATTTTGAGCTGAAACAGAAATGAAATCAGTATAGAGAGATTTCCTACAATTTAGTTAGATTACAAGATGACAGTTACAGAAGCTTATATTGATAGTTCATATTTCTATATTGTTCCAACTTTTATCAGATGTCCGTGAAGGGATGATAAGTCGTATGTTCTGACAGGTTAATTGTGAATCCTATTTTTCCTCACAACAATTGAAGTACAGTCCGTTACTTATAGGAGAAAGAATAAAATTGAGGTCCGAGGCTACTAGTGTAATTCTGGACCCAATTGAAGAATGTAAGTGCTCAGGGCCTATTAATGTGAAAGCTCTGAATTGTAGTTGGTTGGATAGATTAGGATCACATTTAACTTAAAAAGAAGTTTAAAATGGGAAAAAATAGAATGAACAAACAGTTAATTACTAACATGTATTTCTATCCTTTGCTATCAATAACTGTAAATTCAAATAGTTCAATCAGTTAGTTAGATGAGCTCTCCTAGCAGTGACCATAGTTTGAGTGTCCCTCAGTTTGATGTGATGCTAGTATGTCCACTGATTCCATTTATTATGCTTAACTAACCACATCATTTGCATGTACAATCATCTTTTGCTCTTTGGAAAATAGGTTCCCCCCAACCGCAGCAACGGTTAGCTCATCTCTGCTCTTGGGTATATGTGGTCTTCCAGATACTGTATTTAGGGTAACTCTTCATGCCCGAAATTGATATGATATGTGAGACTTGTGTGTAGTTTCTTGGGAAAAGTCAGTAAATACACCCGGATGTTTTTTTTTTGTAACTGGACCCTTATGTTTTTTGTCGTATGTTATGACACCCGTATGTTTCAATTTGTTGGTAATTGGACCAATCGTTAATTCTACCTGTTAACTCTCACATGATTAGCATGTACAACGTTTATTTTGAAAAAAATAAATATAAAAAGACTACTTTGCCCCTCACTCATTCATCACCCTCGGACCGATCCTTCTTCTTCTTCCTACGGTTTCATTTCATTTCTCCCTCCAAAACCTAAAAACCACTCCTGCCCTGCGACCGAGCTAGCGACGACCTCTCCAAAACCTCACCTCCCCTTCTCGTCTCCCCTGCGACCGAGACTAACCTGTCGTTGTCTTTTCCCCTTCGACCGATTGTTGCAACGCTAGTGCTGCAAGCTGTGCGGTTGCTTCGGTTCGACAAGCATTGTCTCGGCCTCTCGGTTCTCCGACCAAAATCGAAGGTGGGTTGTGCTGTTGGTTTTGTATAGTATTGTGGGTTGTGCTTTTGGTTTTGTATTACTTTTGACAGAAAAATCACACAAAGGATAGTTGCTTAGGATAGTTGATTTGACATTGCTTAGGATAACCGAGTGTTGGTTTTGTATAGTATTGTGGGTTGTGCTGTTGGTTTTGTATAGTATTTGACAGAAAAATCACACAAAGGATAGTTGATTTGCCCCGAACAGATAGGTGCTGTTGGTTTTATATAGTCTTGGGTAGATGATTTGCCCCGATTTGCCTATGTGTAGATATTGCTTAGGAGAGTTGATTTTCCAGGATTTGTGTATATTGATTTGTATTGTTAGGTAAATTATGGACAAGGATGGCCAAAATCGAAATTACAATTTGAGCATTAACCACAACAGACAGTTTATTGATGGAAATTGGGTTGGACAAACCGAAGTGGCTGATTTAGGGAGGGAAAACCAAAAAGAAGACGACGGTACGTGCTTCCTGCAGCTCACCCCGTTTTGTGCGAAGATCAACTCAGTGAAAGCAAAGTAAGCACCATTAGTGAAAGACATGGATGTTTTGTTTGTTAAACCGTTTGTTTGTTAGGTTGGGTGATTTCATTTTGTTGGATTATATTAGGTTGGTTGAACATTTGTGTTGGATACTATCATGTTGGAATGTATTGTGTGGAACCTTCGTTTGTGTTACAACAGGTTTGTCTGTGTTATGTTCGTGGGTGTATTGTGTTGGAATGTATTGTGTGGAACCTTCGGATGGTTTGTGTTTTGTTGGATATTAGGTTAAAACAAGTTGGTTTGTGTTCTGTTGGTTTGTCTGTTCTGTTGGTTTTTGTTCTGTTGGATAACAGGTTGATTCGTGTGCTGTATTTCAATACATATGGGTGTGTTTACCAATTTTTTGCCAAACATAAGGGTGGAAAACCCAACACTACACTAAACATAAGGTACAACTGAATAACAACGTACACAACTTATGGGTCCAGAATGTCTTCATTAAACACACATAAAGTACAACTGAATGACAACATACATAACGTACACACTATACAACAAAAGTTTTAAACACAGCTACATCTTCAACATAAGTCCAGCAACAATGCAAACTAAGAACACTATAACACACAGCTGTTGCTGATTTCTGCTACGCATAACAGCAATTTGATTGTTGAGTTCGGATTCTTTTGACACAAATTTGTCCATGGCTCTCCTTCCATACACACACATCGGTGGATCTTTCCAAGCAAAGAAATCACAACCCATTTTCAATGGCTGCATAGTGGTAAACCGAAATTAGGGTTTCCAAAAAATCAAATTGGTTCAAAAGACAGTAATCGACTATATCTTCGAAATTAACTCAACGAATTGACAGCATTACCTGGTATCTCGGACATGAAAAGAACAGCCGACCGAAATTTTTCGTGGTCCAAGCTGTTCTTGCACGGGTTTGGAGACCGCAATAGCACAGTGGTACCTCGTTGTCCATATGAGATGCGCAATGGGAAGAAGAAATGGAAGAAGAGTCACAGTACTTACCTTGGCCCATCTTCATTGGAGAAACGCAGCAAGAACACTCTCCTTCAGACGCAAAGAAGACGCACAGAACACTCTCTAATTTCGGTCAAGACTGAATAAACAGTCCAGCAACAAGACTTATTCAACAGAAATAGCTAAGGGTAGTTTAGGTATAAACAGAAATAGCAAGGCACATGACATACACGTGACCAACATTTTAACAGAAAACGTTAAGACTAGACGGAAATGCTCAATGACAAACAAACGTAAACATAAGGGTGTAATAACAAACGATATGAGTGCAATTACAAACATCCGAGTGTATTTACTTACTTTTCCCGTAGTTTCTTTAATTAATTGGATTTTTGTTTGCACAGAATGCTGTTGACATGGCATTAGCAGATTCAGGATGCTCTGTCACGAGGGAGGATGTGCACAAGGCTCACAATCTGTTCTTCATTAAGGAGAAAAGTGTCCTGATATTTTTTGGGATGGCGCTTGCAACCCGGCTCGAGTGGTTGCGGGCAATTAAGATGTAGATTTATCATAGTTTTAGCGAATCGACATGTATGTATAATTTTGATTAAGGACAAACCCACGTTTTGTATAATGTATGTGGTGACTAACAACATTTTGTATTATGTATGTGGTCATGTTTGCTAGGTTTCAAGCAAATGACTTAACACTTATTCGGAACTTCGATTTGTTGTACGTTCATGAAACGTTATATTGCGAATATTATATTTATCGATATTTCTAATCATGTTAATGTGATGTAATCAATTGATTGATTCAGAAATTTTATTTGGCATGATAATTTACATTCTTTATTTTTTTTAAATATAATTAATAAATTGGTCTTTTTAAAAAAATAAAAAATTTCGTTTTTAAATTTTTTTATTATTTAAATAAACGTTTTTAATATTTTTAAGTTTTATAATTAATTAATACAAATTATTTTTATTATATACTATACATATACAAAGATGGGCAAATATGTCATTTGACCACATTCCTTTTCCGTACACAATTCCACCAAAGAAATAACAGAATTCCTTATTCCGCTCTATTCAATTCCGCCAAAAAAACAACTTTATATTCTTAACTCCTATTCCTTATTCCCAATTCCTATTCCGTATTCCGAATTCCGTCAAAGAAACGCACCGTAAGGTCAAGATTTTTTCCCCCCAAAAGGTCAAGATAGTTTAACTAAGGTTAGTTAGTTTACCCAAACCTGGCTATACCCAACCACGTCAGGTTAAAATCGCAGCTATATAATGGCCAAAAAAAACAATCGCAGCTATATCAGGTCACATTGGGAATAAGCTATATCAGCTATCTCAGCGTTTCTAACTCTTGCCGTTCTTTCAAAACCTAAACAAACTTCGCCGCCGCCTTCCTCACTCTATTTTCGATCTTCTTTCTTCCTTATTCCGTCGCCGCAGCTGCCGTGCACTCCATTCTACTCGGTTCTTCTTGTTTCTTATTCTAAAACTCGATTACAGTTTGTTTAAAACAGGTAAGAGCTCGTATCTACTGAGATTAAATACTATCGTCATCTCATATTTTTCGTGTAAATATAATCAGGAAGATCAATTTACATTCATCAGAGTTAGATGCTGCTTTGTTATAACTCGGTGGAGTGTATCAATTAGATTGACTCAACTTCTTAATAGTTAATACATGAACTGTGCAAAAAGATGATGTATTTCCCTCTTTTCTTGCCTTTTTCGTGCATTATTTTAGAACTGAGATTATTGGATGTAGAAGTTTGAGATGATTAAATATTCATTCTGTATGTTTTGTTTTGATAGGTCTTATTAAACATGGGATTATCTGATGAAGAACTAGACTTCTCTGATGAGGATCAGTTGCAAGACATTGAATTGCAGCACGAGTCAAAAGACCCTGAAGAATCTGAGTCCGAATCAGAGGATGATGAAGATGTGAAGCAAGCCGAGCCAGCAAAAGAATATGTCTACAACAGAGATGCCATCCTCGATAAATTGGAAGATATTAGATGGCCCCTAGATCTACAATGGACTGACAAGCTAACCCTCGACATTCATCAACAGCAAGAAGTTGATGTAAATGATGATCTTACCCGTGAACTTGCATTCTATACACAGGCACTGGAAGGGACAAGAGAGGCATTTGGGAAGCTTCAGGCAATGGAAATCTCTTTTCTTAGGCCCTCAGATTACTATGCTGAGATGGTGAAGACTGATGCACACATGGGGAAGGTAAAGAATCGCCTGTTGTCTGAGAAGCAGAAGATTGAAGAGGCAGAGGAGAGGAAGAAGGCTCGAGAGTCAAAGAAGTTGGCCAAAGAGGTTCAGGTCCAGAAGCAGAAGGAGAGGACTAAGCAGAAGAAGGATGAGATTGAGTCTGTCAAGAAGTGGAGAAAACAGAGGCAAAAAAGTGGATTCTCTGACAAAGACAACGATATGCCACCTTTGGACTTTGGAGAAGATGGTAAAGGTTTTGAGAGGTCAAATAAGAAGAGGCCTGGTGTGCGTCCTGGTGATCGGTCTGGAGGGAAGGCTCGTTTTGGTGGTGGTAGCAAGATGGGGAAGGGTGGTGGAGGCATGGATAAGAAATTCAAGAAAAGGGATCGGAAGGATTCAAAGTTTGGGTATGGAGGGAAAAAAGGCATGAAGAAGCAGAACACAGCGGATACAACAAATGATGTGAGGGATTTCAAGAAAGGTAGTGCGCCTGTTGGAAATAAGCGACAGAAGAGGTAAGACAGATTGTGTTCATGTGTGTGAAAATGGCAGATTATGTGTTGAGATCGTCAGGCAACTGCCTTTGTTCTAGTAATCATCATTTTTAACAGTAATGAGAACTCATATCTAGTGGCAGGCTGGCAGCTTAGCTCCAAAGTGATTCAATTTTGTTGGTATTTTGATGTTTTGTTAGGTATAATTATGAACGAAGGAACAGTTGTTTTGGACTTTTGGTATGTTTTATTCCAATTTGTATTCAGTCTCGGTGTTTTGTGTGATCCAAATCGTATTTAATATTCTGACTGAAAAAGTGCAGAAGAGCTGAGCAGCAAGGTTTTGTTGTTCGGTTTGAGAATCTCAACAATACGAACTAGGAAATGCTGGATCATTTAATTTGTATTTTTTTTGGAGGCCAATGTGATTACAATAGAGTTGGTATCCTCCTTTGTAATGTTTGTATGATCGAAATATGTGATTACAATTTACAACAAAAAGAAGTGATAATTGTAACGATTTCATATTACGCTTGAAATTATGATGTTTTATTATTTTTCATAGTAAAATATTTAATATCTATTAAAGACTTATTATTACCAAGTTGTTTTGATTTTTGAGCTATTATTTGAATTTGTAATGAGTATGTTGTATTTTGATATATATTCACAAAAAAACGACTTTCTCAAGTTTATCAAAAGTTTAAAGATAAAATATTAAACGAAGTATACTCAATAATCGAATAAATAAAATTATTTATGTATATAATATACAAAATTAATATTACATCTCTATATATTAATTTAGTTTAGTAGTTTAGAATTGTGATAAATACTCAAATGGGACAGTTATATATAAAAATGAAATATTTTATTGATAATATACATTTCTCTTATATTTCTCAATGATAAAACGTTATGTATACCTAGAGAGTTAGAATTCTTATTCACAAAAAATGTTCCATTATTTTGAAAGTTTCTTTTGAGTATTAAAACTAATTTTATTTTATTTATTTGTTACTTATTTTATTATCATTATAAAATTAATTTATGAATTATTGTGTTTCTACAAAATTAGTAGATTGATAGATTAATTTTAACTTTATAAGATTAGATCTATTTTCTTAAAACTCGGAAAATAATAAGATTGATAAAAATACAGTAGTTTATATATAAGCAATTCATAAACTACAACATTAATCATTTATGTCTTAAGTTATATCTATATATTGTAAGTAAGGTTGATGAAATCAGGACAAGTTCGTCTTAATTGGTAATATCATATATTTGAAAAGTCTTAAATCCAAGAACGACTTAGCAGAAAAGATCCGACCCATTGATCTGGAAGAAGTACTTAATTAAGAAAAATCATTCAAGACGATCTTAAGTGTATCAAGCTTTCTTAGTTCTTACTCCGGCCAAGGAGAAAGTTTTGCATGGTGATTATCATGTACATGATAACTCATACCATGTAATTCCAAACTCGATAAAATAAGTTTGGACTTACATGGTATGAGTTATATTTTTTTAAGTCAATTTTTCATATCTCAACTTACGGCAGAGCCTACAGTTAATCTGTAAGTCCAAATTTAATATTTTTTGCATAATTTGAATCGCAATTAAAATATGTACTTACTGTAATTTTTTTATTTTAATTTTAAATTAAACATCAAATCGTCAAAAAAAAAAAAAAAAAAAGACGCCACTAGGGATAGCGAAATTCATAAAAACGCTACCCCCAGTAGCGGTTATATACATTTTGCTAAATATTTTTTCAGTATACTTACTTTTTTAAATATTTTTTGCACAGTACTTACTTTTTAAAAAACTTCCATTTTATCCAACTTTGAAAGTATAAGTAGAAAAATTCAAAAATCAAAGTTCGAGTAGAATTTTATAAAACTATTGAAGTTCATATAACAATTTGGTTATTACGGGGCGTTTTTTTCACGGAATTCGGAATACGGAATAGGGAATAGGAATTGAGAATAAGGAATAGGAATTGAGAATATGAAGTTGTTTCTTTGGTTGAATAGAATGGAATGGAATAAGGAATTCTGTTGTTTTTTTGGTGGAATTGTATACGGAAAAGGAATGTGGTAAAATGACATATTTGCCCCTCTTTGTATATGTATAGTATATAATAAAAATAATTTGTATTAATTAATTGTAAAACTTAAAAATATTAAAAATGTTTATTTAAATAATAAAAAAAATATTAAAAACGGATTTTTTATTTATTTATTTTTTTTAAAAAGACCAAATTATTAATTTTTTTAAAAAAAATAAAAAATGTAAATTATCATGCAAAATAATATTCCTTAAACAATCAATTGATTACATAATTTGTATATTTTGCCACTGAATTTTATAAAAAATGACATTATATCAAAGATAAATATTTGATTTACAAAATAAAAATAAGATCCAATCACATGAAAATATTGAAAACATAATATTATGGATAGATTGCTATTGAATTGTGTCACTGTATTTACAGAGAAGTGAAGCAACATTTTATATTATTCAGAAACACACTCTACACAGTCATCCCAGTACTGAACCGATCTACAACTTCTTGTACATCAATAAATAAGATTCCCATGAATACTTGAAACTTCATTCTTCTTTTTTACTGTGTGAGTAGCTTTGAGTCACAAGCGACAATCTTGACGCTATTCACTGTCTCCTGCCCGTAAGAGACAAGGTAAGAATCGGGACAAGGTAAGAGACAACAGTCACAATATATGGAGATATTTCTTGACGAAACTGACAATAAAGCAGATTACCGTGTATCATCATTTTCCTAGAATTGCTAGAGAAGTCACTTTAACATGCAAAATGGTTGAACTTTCCAATATAATTTTCAGCTTATATTGATCATCAAAGCAACTAGTGAACGAGAAAGGACATAAACAAGCATAATTACCTAAACAAAGTTTTTAATAATTTACTCTGATTTTTTCCGCACAAATCTTAAATAATTTACACATACCTTTACTGCAAGTTCACCAATTGCCCAACATGCATTAGTTGCCACCAAAATATTTTCAGACAATTGTGATGTTTCCTGCAATAAACCACAAGCTTCTTAGTTGCAGCAAAATAAGCACCAGATTCACTTTTTGTAAAGAGGAGAAGCACTGAAAGAAGAGTTCTTACCAACTGTTTGACCGTAATATTAACAAAATCAGATAAAAAAGGATGCAAATATGCTGGACAGACCTGGTTTGTTATAAAGACCCAAAAAGAAGAATCAAGACGTGGAATGAATGAAAAAGAATGCTGAAACATTTCGAAGAAATGAATTTTAAGAAGAGAGTGGCTTTGCGCAACCTAAGCAAATATATTTTCAGTAGCGAAACAACCGCTAATAATAGTGATGAAGCATGATGACCTATAATTACCAGTTCAACTCATACACAAACACCAATTCTTTGAAAAATTGGAAAAGAAATTAATATATGGAATACAACTTGGAGAATATTAGCAATAACAATTGAACGGTGAGCATATGATAAGATCAGATGAGGCTAAGTTACTCAGCAAGTTGAGATAATTGTAACATAAGAATAAAAAAAGAGTTTCAATTTAAGGAGAAAAAAAATATCTAACTGTAAGATGGTAGAATCTAACTGACCTATAAACTAATACATATGCATATATAGATCTTCCTCATGATCCAATATAACTGCAACATGGTCTTAACCCTGAGCTAAACTTTATTCCGACCTTTACACTGAGTATGTCCTCCAAATAGACTTTAGCAACTTGCTCGTTTATAGCATATTCAACAGATTAATCAAACATGCTGGAGTTTGGATAATCCAAACCATCAAAATCAATTAAGGAGAAAAAAATGGGGAGAATCATGAAGAAACAACACACCTGGTGTTAAGAAGCTCTGTGGATCAAGTCAATGGCTGATTCATGCAATTCCACTGAAACCCAGATTGGAATATCAAATTCATCAACAAAGAGAAGTAAGAAGATTGTCTTCTGATTACCAATAGAGCAGATCAAACAAAGTCAATAACCAAATTAGCTTCTTTTGCGATTAAACAATAAGAAAACTCCCCCAAAATAAGGAGTTTAGGCGAAGATTAGTAGACAATCAACCAAACCAAGAAAAGCTGAGCAAAATCCTAACTTGAGTTATACAAAATTGAGTTGACCGAGAGAAGCTGAGCAAAATCAAGATAGAGATCTGAATAGGGTTAGACACCAAATTGAAGCAATATGTACAAGACGACAACCTTGTCTTCAAGCTTCTGGATTAAAGAGAAAGCATAAAGACAATGAAAGACCATGGAAAGTACTCACCATGGAAATGGAGTTTCACCATGGAAGACGCAGCTTCAAATCGCAGAGAAGCTTCCTTCTGTCATTCCAGCGAAGAAGACTTCCAGAGGGGCACGGTCGGCATTTCTTCAAACAGGCGAGGGCAGCATCGTCATTTGGAGTCCATTACCGGATTCCATGCGGTCCGGGCTTAGGGAATCCGAGGTTTGGACCCGGAATCCCTAAGTCCGGACCGCATGGAATACATATGCCATGGATTGGCCATTCCATGAGAAGAACATGGGCTTACAGAATCCGTAAGCTCAATTCCATGGCCAATCCATGAGAAGAACATGCTGTAATTTTTAATTACTTTCCAAAACAAATTTCGTTCAATAATTTTAACACTTCAACTAATTGTTTAAATTTTAGTATTTACCAATTATATTAAAAAATTGCAAAATATGATAGCTGAAGTTAGAGTTATTTGGTATAACCAATTATTATTTTGATTTTTTTTATCACAAATCTCACATAAAAATATATAACGAAACATACAAAATTCGATAATAAGATATAAATAAATTTGAAAAATTGGTTCATATTTATACTATGTAAGTTTAATATGGAAAAATATTAATATATCTATATATTAATTTGGCTAAATCACATAGAATGTTGATAAATAAGTTTTTTATTGTATTTTCCCAAATCTACTGTTAAATTAACCTCTTCTAATTGGTTAATGTTAATCATAAAATTCTCATTCCTAAGTTGCATGTCATGTAAATCACTTTAAAATCCTTCAAAGTCTTTCATTCGTTCTCAAGATAAGTTACAAAACTCATATAATTTTTCTTTATTTCACATTATAATTATGACTTTTTCTTAAATATATTTTATGAAGTGAAATTTATATAATAATTAAATACAAAATTTTATATTTTATGAATATCAATTATCAAGTATGCACATATTAAAATTTACTTTTATTAATTAAAATATAGATTAATTAAGGATACATTTCATATATCACATGCTTGCTACTCTTATTAAAATAAGACATAAGACACATATAAAGATCACCTATTTTATTATAATAATATAAAAATAAATTTTAACAATGTCACAAAATTAAATGTTATGTATTTCTAAACTCAATATAATTTACAATTAACCAAAATAGATAAAATATAATATGTATAATAAAACATTAGAGATTGTTACTATTGTTAAAAGAATACTAATGTTTTTATATGAACATTGATAGAAGTAATAAACTATAGAAGTTAAGTTAAGAGTATTATATGGACATTAACATATTTGTTTTACAGTTTTATGAAAATATTTTTTTATATATTTATACCTCAACTTATTTTTGAATTATTAAAATACTATTTATATAATAAATATATAACATATTATTACTATTATTAAAATAAAAAATAAATTACTAATGATTTTAACAGTCTTTTGTAAACATATGCACAAATATAAATCATAAAAATATATAAAAATATTTAACTTAAAAGTATTAATTATTATTTTATTATAAGTTATTAATTTTAATTATTGGCTCATGTATTTTTTTAACTAATTTTATGGAAAAATACACTTAATATAATTTATCATTTTTGTATTCATGATATAATTTATCTATATAATTAAATATTTCATGTTTTTTTTATTGTAAACAATTCAAACTTATAAGTTATAACAATGAACTCTTTGAAAATTTTATTATAATCTATATTCATTTAAATAAATAAATTTATAACAGTAAACTTATTATTATTTTTAGTTTATATTCATTTAAAAATAATTAAACAAGTGTTCTATTATGTACTATAAAAAATAAATTATGTTATATGTAAAAAATAAAATATAATATTAATTACTCAAAACGCACACCTAGGGCTGGCGATGGTTAGGGTATGGTACGGGTATGACAAATACCATAACCATACCATATTTTTAAACCACATACCATAACCATTACGGGTACCATTTTCAATATCAGAACCATTAAAATAGCTGTGGTTATTAACCACGGTTTTACCCATATACCCATATTTATTCCACACATGTAATATAATAAAAGACCGAAAACTTTATTTTAAAAAAATACATAAATTTATATTGTCAACAATAAAAATATATAAAACTAACTTCATGGTTATTTATTACATATATGTCCAGTAACTTCCATTATTGAGTATATATTAGTTTATTAATAATAAATAATTATTATATTTATATAATAATCATGGTTATAACCATGTATATAACTCAAATTAGGGCTGATCATGGGCGGGCCGGTCCGATCCTGAAGGCAAGACAGAAATTTCGGTCTTGCCTTCTGGAGGACAGAGACCGACCTCGTCCAAAAAAGCCCGCCCGAGTCGGTCTTTCTTGACTCGGGCCGGTCTCGATCCTGGATCGAATCTACATAAAAAAAACTATGAGTTCACGGTATTCTTTAGTAAAAGACGAAGGAATAGTTCACATCTCAAATGAACTCACTATATTCTTTTGTAAATTTATCAAGATGTAACTTTTATAGAGATAGAAAACCTCCAAAATCCACATTCTTTTTGGTGTGGTATTATGAAAATTTCAAATTCACATACATTCGGTCTGGCCCGGTCCTAAACGGGTTTTCGGGAAAAAAAGCCCGAGACCGAGACCGAGACCGACCTTGAAAAAAAAAACGCTCGTTCGGTCTCGGTCCTAGTCGGTCTCGGGCCGGTCTTGTCGGGAATTCGGTCCTACAGTCTTTTTTTATCACCCCTAACTCAAATAACCATAACCATTATGGGTAGAAAATTCATAATCATAACTGTATCGTACCATACGGTTAACCATATTAAACAGTAACACTTATAACCATGATTATGAGTTTTTCACCGCACCGTTGTCGGTCCTACGCACACCCGATATTTAGTAATTAGTATAGTACGTAATAAAACAAAGAAAGGAACAATCTATCACCTCAAAGCTCGCTCTAATAGAGAGTGCCATGAACTGTCTTTACGTGCGTCATTTTTGGTCATTATACAACAAAAGAAAAGAAAAGGGAGATTGGATAATAACTTAGAGTGCATAGACAATTTTGTTAATAAAGTAATTATTATTTTTAACTTATTTGTTATAAGAAAAAAAGTAGAGGAAAACGACGGCGTAAGAAGGAAAAAGGAAACCAAATTCCTCGGCTAATTCTGTATTCTTCCCTTCCTCCCATACAAAGGATGATTCATCAGAGCTCTCTCTCCGACCAGTAAGATTTGTTCATTGTTCTCCATCTATCTTCGTGCGAAATTCTTCTAGGGTAAGATAGTTCGTCTTCCTCTGTCTTGGCTTGTTTGAGCTCCTCTGGTGGCCCCTTCACCATCGGATAAACCCTAATTTCACGCCTGTCTCTGAGGTTGTTTGCATGAAAAATTAATTGGCAAGGTCAGTGTTTAAGCTTCGAAGCCATGTCGAAAATCTCCTTCAAGATGGAACACCCACTCGGTTCGTCTCTCTCTCTCTCTCTCTCTCTCATATTCTTATTCGTAATCGTTGATTCGGTTGATTCGTGTAAAATCTTACTGATTGAGAATTATGATACCTCATTAAAAAAAGTTTATTCTTTTGATGAGCGTTTCATCGTAAAATTTCATCAATGAGCAACAATGAAAACTTTAAATCTCTATGCGTTCTGCGTTGTAGATTGCGTATTTAATGACAAATTTGTGTTGAATCTTCTTAGACCCTTGGATTAGATGGAAGTTGCAGCGACCATTTCTAATCAGATCTGCTACTGTTCTAATGGTTATATATTATAGTAATCAGATCTGCTACTGTTCTAATGGTTATATATTATAGACAATACAAAACAGAATATTAAAATCTATTTGGATTTCAAAAAGTCTTGGCCTGAGAAATGAATGTCATATAGACTATATCTTTACGGTAGTGATGAAGTTCAAAGAGAAGCGTTTCTTATATATTAATTGTCTCTTCTATTTCAGAGAGGAGACAGGCTGAAGCTTCCCGGATCAGGGAGAAGTATCCTGATAGAATTCCGGTATGACACCTTTCATTGAAATATCCAAACTTCTTTTATATCTACGGACATTTGTCGTCGGAATAGTTACTATCTCATATTCGTAACTAGGTAATTGTGGAGAGAGCTGATAGGAGCGATATTCCTGACATTGATAAGAAGAAGTAAGTCATCAATTTTCTGTTTTCCTACTTCTTTGCTATGAAAGAGTACATCTCTACGAGCTCCATGCGTTCAGTTATGTACTATAGAATGATCGTGAGCTTTATATAGAATTCTCAGGTTTGCATGTCTGTCATGAATCATGTTGGAGCAAGATGTCTATAGCTATCAGCCTACTTCAATTTTTGTTAACATAATGAAGATCGTTATTCAGTATGTCTACTCTATTTGTCTTGGACACTTGAATGATGAAATGACAAATGTAGGTACTTGGTTCCAGCTGATTTGACTGTCGGGCAGTTTGTTTATGTGGTGCGCAAGAGGATCAAGCTAAGCGCTGAGAAGGCCATATTCATCTTTGTCAAGAACATCTTGCCTCCAACAGGTGAGATATCATTTTGAATACAAAAAGGAGTCTAAATCATAGACTGTGTTGAGTTATGTTAGTTGATTGATGTCGTTGTTGTTATGTTTCAGCTGCCATGATGTCCACTGTCTATGAGGAGAGCAAGGATGAGGATGGATTTCTGTATATGACCTACAGTGGTGAGAACACATTTGGATCATTCGAAGCTCTTGCAAGCTAATTTTAAGTAAATGCTCTAGTATATGAACTTACTATGTAAATTCTACGTATCCCGACTCTATCATATGTGATTTGAACCCCGGAATTCTAATCAATGGTTTGTTTTGGTTTGGTTTTATGGAAGATGTCAAAAACAATGTGGGGTAGCTTTATGCATTTTGTACCATTCCATGCGGTACCTTGATCTCCTTTGAAGTGTTGTGGTACGTAAGATCATCTGTGCAACTTTTCTCTGAATGGTGATTCGATTCAAGTTATTTGAAACAATCTCCGGTACTGCAATTTTATAATCTGAGAGAGCTTCCTTTTTAGTCATCTGTCAACATTTCTGTTTGACTAGCTAAAGTCAGAGAGTGTTAGTTCGAATTGCGTGGTACCCTGATTTCCAGATTTGAACGACACGACATTGACGAACATAAACAAACAGGATGAATATGAAATCATTACTTGATGTTAATTAGCACAGCACATTCTATTTTGGAATTAGGGTAAATAGTCCCAATGCACCCGGATGTTTAACTATTGTTATTAAATGCACCAATATCTTTGAAAGTGTTGTTCTGTGTACTCTTAAGATATAAAAAGTTGTTAAATGCACAAACAGTTAACTATCCGTCCACTTTTCCGTTAAATATGTCAAAATAACAATTTTACCATCTTCTCTTTCATATCATCTTCAACACTAAATTCAACTCAAAAATGCAGATTTGAGTTTCAATTTTATACAAAATTACATTTTGAGATTCAATTCAAACTCAAATCTGCATATTTGAGGTTCAAAATTAACCCCAAAATGCAGTTTTTGGTTGAATTTGAACCCAAAATGAAGTTTTGAGTTCGAATTCAACCCAAATATGAATTATTGGGTTGAATTCAAACTCAAATTTGCATTTTTGAGTTAAATTTTAAACCAAATATGTGTTTTGGATGTGAATTAAGTGTTGAAAATGACATTAAGATGAACAGGAGGGTAAAATTGTCATTTTGAAATATTTAATGACAAAATGGATAAATAGTTAACTGTTAGTGCATTTGACATGTTCAAACATATAGGTGCAAAAAATTACATGGGTAGTGCAAATAATAATATGAGTAAACATATGAGTGCATTGATACTATTTACCCTGGAATTATCATTGCTAAAAATGGATATAAGAATGGATGTAACTCAGATGGTAGAAGCATGCGAGAGGTATGGAAATCGATACTTGTATCTCCATTCTATTTTTTTTTAATTCATATATAAGACAAGGGTTAATTACTTAAATGGTTACACATGTTTGTGTGTGTGACTAATTGGTTATAACTTGTGCAGAATGGTTGCATATGTTTCAACATGTGACTAATTGATCATTTTTACTGTTTATCGTCAAATATCACAATTAAGTCACTATTCTAACATATAAAGTGACAATATTACTCCTATTTAATTAGCTTATTAACCATAAACCATATGATTCAATCCAGAAGAACAGGAAGAACATTTTGATCTGAAAAACGAATCAATTTAGTGGAAAAATCGAACTAGTAAACTGAATTAGACTAGTTCTTAAAATCGAACATTTCTGGGGGTTTCTGGGTTTGCAGAGCTGCAATTGCTGAATTCGTTTTTAAATTTCGTCATTCTTAGGGTTTGCAGAGCGTCCTTTTGCAGAGCTTGCTCAAGAAGTAGCTCTCTTGTCAAGGTAGGAACCTTGGGAGAGGAAAGAATTTGCAGAAGAGAGGAGAGATTTCTCAATTTCATTCGATGAACTCTTACAACTCTATATGACCCCTCTTAAGTAGGGACTATTCTGTTACAACTACCCAAACTAACCCGAATCTCACTTATTACACTTTAGTCCTCCACTTCTCTAAGTAATCAATTACACCCCAAACAACTCAACACATAACATCTCTCCAACGCAGAGAAAGAGAAATCAAAGTGCAAAGTAGCGGTGGAACAAGAAGAAGCGATTCGCAGGATTGCACAACTGGAAGCACAGAGGAGGCTCAGTGTAAGACCGGTTCTGTATTGCATCAGAGATCGCGACTGGTCTCCTATTTCTCCACCAGATAAAGCCTGAGTCGATTGTGCATAGAGACCTAAAACCTGGGAATGTGTTGCTTGACCAAAACTTGGTAAGCATGATCAGTGATGTTGGACTGGCAAGGCTAGTCCCTGCGGTAGCAGAGAACGTGACACACTACCATATAACTTTAACTGCTGGAACATTCTGCTACATCGACCCAGAGTACCAGCAGACTAGGATGCTAGGTGTCAAGTCCGACGTCTACACTCTAGGAATAGTGCTGCTACAGCTTTTAATTGCCAGACCACCCATGGGTATCACCCATCTCGTGGAGACTGCTATCGAACAAGAAAAATTACTCCGGTTGTTAGACCCTGCAGTCCTAGACCACCCAACATCACTTCAATCCATGCCCGATCCTCATATTGGACGGAATCGACTAAAGTACGTGTCTAAAGAGCGGAGACAATGATATAATGGCGGCAATTTGATAACATATTTTGAACAATTCGAAAAAGTTTACATCAAGATGATGAAGAACAAGATGATGAGGGAGATGAAGAACAACTTCATAGGATGAATAACAACCGATGATGACATAATAATCATTTGATAAATAAAAAAATAGGTTAAAAAACATTAACTAACGGAAAAGAGTAATGTCTAATGACGGATTAACCAATTAATCACACTCGGAAAAGATGTGTAACCATTGAGTCACGCAAAAAACATGATTACCAATTAATCACACTGATCAAACATATGTAACTATTTAAGTAATTAACCCTATAAAACATTGATGCAAAAAATAAAAATAAAAAACTTTTGTCCTCGTATCATCTTTCATATTATATTCAACATTAAACCATAACTCAAATGAAATTTCGACTCACAAGTCATTTTCACACGACTCATGGATGATTCTTGAAAAAACATGTCGTGTTTGAGTCGGGACCCTTGACCCACGGGTCGATCTGTGGACACGTGAAAATACTTTATTAATATATAATTAAATATTATATAAATAAAATAAGTATATAAACAAAGAAATAAAACTCTACTTCACAATTCAATCTCAATTTCTCCCGCATTCAGTTTTGTTTTTCTTAACCCTAGCTTTTCAATCAACCAATCGAAGCTCAAATCACTGAATTGAAGCCAACAACAGCAGACGATTCCCTAGCAAGAGGTGAAGATGACGACAAAGAAGCAGCTTCCCCAGTAACAAACGACTCAACTACCACCACCACAACCACAGCAGCAGGAGCTTCAGGTGTCACTCACAGCTTCACCAACACCATGTCCAAGGAAGAGTACGAGGTCTGCGCTTTCCACTTTCAAAGCCAAAGATGAGAAAAATGAGAAAAGGAAGATGGAGGTCCGCGAGCTAGTCTTTCTCTAGCTCAGTCGCGTGGGGGAAGAAACTAAACGTTGGGCTACCATTCATGAGGTATCAATCATGATTCCCAAAGTTTTAGGGTTTTGAAAGATGTGGATTTTTATTGGTCCTGGTTTCACTAAAATCCTAATTTTGTTTAAACAAGTTATGAGTCAGACTGATCCACGGGTTGAGTCACTGACCCGCGAGTCAGGTTTTGGTTTCGAAAATTGACTCATGCAAATATACGGGTCGTGTTTGGATCAGACGATTTCTGACACGACTCGTGACTGATACGACACATGAGTCGAGTCATTACACAAATTGACACCCCTAAATTTTTTATGTAAAGTTCAAGAATATTAAAATGGGAAAGTTTTCCTCAGAACAAAAAAAAGAGAGAAAGAAGAAAAGCCGTTCGTATGGCGGAAAATCACTGAATCGGTCGATAGAAAACAAAACAAAATCCGTGGAGAGCACACTGAATGCAACATCAGAAGCTGAAAATGCAACACGTGGCATGTCGGAAGTATTTTAAATATATAACCTTAACGGAATTGCGTCCAGGTTCAACGAACCAAAACTCCCCCGCATTTGCCCTTTCTAGCTAGACTTTATATTGGAAGACTAAACCAACAAAATAGAAGGAGAGGGTCGCACAGGGTGACAGGGGTCTCCGCTTCTTCCTTCCTATGGCTATATCTTCGTCATCGTCGTCTTCTTCTCTGCTTAACCGCGCCCTCTATTCACAGGAGCTCAAAGGTACCTCCCTAACCCCATAATAATCATAGTCTGTCTTCTCCAAAATTTGGAAATTATGCTGCTGTGTATCAGATCAATTTCGTTGATTAGCGATTGTAGCTGATTGCTACGGTTGCCCTAGATTCTAGGATTAGTAGAGTACCCTTCTGAAGTTCTTTATTGACGATTTGAGTTATGGTCCACTGTTCCGTAATAGAGATGCTTAATTGGCTCCCAAGTTATTGATTTTGATCATTCTTCATCCCTAAGGTCGGGGATTAAATATACCGTCCCCGGTCCCTGCCCCATGGTATAAAAAACCCTAATCGTACCCTAATGGTGGGGTTTTGAGGCAGTGCCCTATCCCCACTCCTGGACTCCATATTCTGAATTCTGTAGTGCAGTTGAAGATGGACTGTGACAGACAATAGACAATGGAGATGAGAAATTGAGAAGTGCTTGGTGTAGAAGAACTGAAGAGAAGAGATGATAACTCCAGTAAATTATAAAAAATAAAACAGATTATTATTATAGCTGTAATTCACTTTTGGCTTCAAATTTATTTTAAAAAAAATCGCTGAAAGTTTGAACGTTTGCTAAATTTCTCTTTCTATGAACTTTTGGCTTCTGCATGGACTTCATTATCTTTGTCGTTAACTCAACTCTATATTGTGTCTATCAATGCAGCTCCTTTGAGTTATCCATTGCGTCTATTGGATCGAAAGTTAGTTCAGCAAGTGAACATAGCTTCTAGGAAGAGACTCAATTTTGTGAAACCACTTTATGCTGAGCCGAACAGGAATGACTCCCTCATCCCTCTCGCTTTGAATGTTGCTGCCCCTGGTAAATTTGATGTTTTGCTCCCTTTTACTGACATACAGTCTTGATGTTTGATACTAATCTGAATATTGGTACCTGCAGAAGTTGAAGAAAAGATAGAAACACTCAATTATGAGCAATTAGCTAAAGATTTGGAAACTGCTTCTCCACTTGAAATCATGGACAAGGCCCTCGAGAAGTTTGGGGATGACATTGCCATTGCTTTCAGGTAAGTAATACAAGAGACCGAACATGTGCTATTCGCAAACGTATTTACATAAATTGTCTATTGATAATGTTTAAGTAAAATTAAATAGTATTAATGCATAATCTTGTGCAGTGGAGCTGAGGATGTGGCATTAATCGAGTACGCAAAGTTAACAGGCCGACCCTTCAGAGTATTTAGCCTCGATACCGGAAGACTAAATCCAGAGACCTACCAATTCTTCGATACAGTTGAGAAGCAGTATGGAATCCGCATAGAGTATATGTTTCCTGATGCAGTCGAGGTTCAGACCCTTGTGAGGACCAAGGGGCTTTTCTCCTTTTATGAGGATGGGCATCAAGAGTGCTGCAGGGTGAGGAAGGTGAGGCCCTTGAGAAGGGCTCTCAAAGGCCTGAAGGCATGGATCACAGGCCAGAGGAAGGACCAGTCTCCTGGGACCAGGTCTGAGGTCCCTGTTGTTCAGGTTGACCCTGTGTTTGAAGGGCTAGATGGTGGAGTAGGAAGCTTGGTGAAATGGAACCCCGTGGCTAATGTTGATGGTTCAGACATATGGAACTTTCTTCGTGCGATGAATGTACCTGTAAATTCTCTGCACTTGAAGGGGTACGTGTCGATTGGGTGTGAGCCTTGTACAAAATCGGTCCTCCCAGGTCAGCACGAGAGGGAGGGAAGGTGGTGGTGGGAAGATGCCAAGGCTAAGGAGTGTGGCCTCCACAAGGGCAATATCAGAGAGGATGAGTCGGCTACAGCCAATGGCAATGCAAATGGTGCGGTGGCTGATATTTTTGATGACGAGAACATAGTCTCTCTGAGCCAAACAGGCATAAAGAACTTGGCCAAACTTGACAGCAGAAAGGAACCTTGGCTCGTTGTGCTTTATGCTCCTTGGTGCCAATTTTGCCAGGTAACTACATAATTCCAGAATATTAGTATTTGGGTAAGGAGTTTTGAGTTGATTGTATGATGTGTATGTGGTTATGGATCAGGCAATGGAAGGATCATATGTTGAACTGGGTGAGAAGCTGAAGGGAAGTGAAGTCAAGGTTGGGAAGTTTAGGGCTGATGGAGATCAGAAGTCGTTTGCACAACAAGAACTTGAGCTTGGTAGTTTCCCCACGATCCTCTTCTTCCCAAAGCACTCGACAAAGGCTATCAAGTACCCGTCTGAGAAACGAGATGTTGATTCGTTGCTTGCCTTTGTGAATGCTCTGAAGTGATCGAAAGAGAGATTTATGGGTCTGTATAAGGTGAAGTATAGACTGAGGAGGAGGGACAGGGTCATTTCTTGGCGTCCAAGTTATATTTTTGGAAAGGATTCCAAATTGGTATATTCTTTCCCAATAGGGATAAGCTATTATTACGTGTAAAAGGTATGAGATAGAATCAGCTTGATAATCTCACTCATTGTAGCTGAATAATGCCATTCTTGTAATGTTGCATATTTTTATCCCAACCTTTGGTTGAGAACAAATTCGGTCCTTAATCCTTAATCTTCTGAATACGAAGCAGACATGTGCAGAGGGTTCAATTTCTGTTAGATCTCATCACTATGTAAGTGGGTGTTTGTTTACGTATTAATTAACTAAGTGGAGATGTTTGGGATGGGTAGTGTGGAATTTGAAGATGATTTCTAGGATCAAGTACTTTCTTTGGCTTTGTCAACGTGATCATCACGTATCTCTTCTGCTAGCATGCTCTACAAAAGGGTATTAACATTAGCTCGTTTTGCAAACTTTGTGATTTGGCGAGGAGAACATGATTCACATCCTAGTGATTGTGAGGTGGCGAGGAAAATCTGATTTGATATAGGTACTTCTCTCATAATTAAATTATTAAGGATTGTGAGGTGATAAGGAAAATCTGATTTGATATAGGTACTCTTATCGGAATTATTTTATATGTGGTACCTTTATCAATTTGACTTCAGTATAATTGCGTGATTTCACTCATCCTAACAGAGTCAAATGGATATGTGTGTGTTTCCTCTATGATTTGGTTTATATGAAAGAACATGAGCTCAATTATTTTTAATAATAAAATGTTATATAAATATCATTGTACTAATCTTCACATACAAAAGAGGTGGCTAACACTTTAGCTTTAGCAAAGAGACTGAAGGAGTCACTACAAAGAACAATCCAAATTCGATGGACACCGCTGAAATTGCAATGGACAAAATTGAACATGAATGGTTCAACACTGGGGAACCTCGGGCGAGTGGGATGCGCAAGTATCCTTCGAAACCATTTGAAGTGATTGCCTTAAGGGTTTCCAACGAAAACTGAGAACGACAAATAGTCTCGTAGCAGAGCTTTGGGGGATAAGGGATGACTTTAGCATTGACAAAAAAACATGGGAATCCTCAACATCCATGTTGAATCAGACGCCCAAGAAGCGATAGGTTTGATCGTGGAGGAAATCAATGATGAAAGACCACTAATGTCATTGATTATTGTAGGAAGTTGTTGATTGATTTTCGGGAGTATAAACTCATATATGTTTTTCGGGAAGCAAATAAAGTTGCAGACAGCTTAGCGAAGGAAATGGTAACAATCAAGAATCACATATAGAACTGCAGTGGTCTGCTTGCCCACCCTGAGGAAGGATGTGCGTGGTATAAAAATAAATATCCTCTTAATGAAGTTAACTAATTTTGTGTAACACAACTCTTTTACCAAAAAACAAACAAACTAAGTAGTTATTAACATCGTATTTAAAATATACTAATACATGTTTATATATATATAATGTTTAGATGGATATCGTGTTCAGATATATTAATACATGTATATCCTAATATAATATTTAACTCATTACAAATTAAATTATACTGACAAAAAAATATAAATACCCTTACATAATTTACTTATTTTTTTTTAGGGAAAAATATGAAATTGCACTCGGATGTTTGCAATTTTTTGTCATTGGATCTATATGTTTTTTGCCGCAATTATTTACACCCGTATGTTACATTTTGTTGGTCATTGCACTCAACGTTAAAAAATCTCGTTAAGTGTCACGTGAAGGGCACGTGTCGTCGTTAAATTTGAACTGATGTCATGTTAAATGACCAATTTACCCCCCACCTGACGAAGCGTATACAGAAGGGTCCCGTTCGCGGCATCTCCCTCAAGCTGCAGGAGGAGGAGCGCGAGCGCCGATTGGACTTCATCCCCGATGAGTCCGCCATCAAGACCGACTTCATTGGCGTCGATAAGGACACCATTGACATGCTTAAGGCCCTCGGCATGTCTGAGCTCCCTGGTGTTACCGCTGTGGAGCAGTCTGCTCCTCCTGCTGCTGTTGGTGGCTACCGTGGCGCTGGTGCTGGTGCTGCTCGTATTTACTGCTGCTGGAATGTCTTCCGAACTGAAGTTCGCAGCACACTAATATGGCAAGTTACCCACAAATCAGTAAAATTAACAAACGTAATGGAGATTAAACAAAGGTGTAATGACTTACCCATTGAATGTTCCTTGATTATCAAGATCGTCTTCCCGTCTTTATTGCTGCAGTCAATGCAAACTAATAATCAACGATTCATATCTCTAATTCATCGGAAAAGGATGGTCGTCTTTGAAACTATTAGCACAGGTCGTTTGATTACCTTATGTTACCCAAAAAGGTACTGAAGCTAAGTCCATGGAGAGAACTGTGGTACAAAAGTTTCCACTCTTCTTGTTGTTGTTCTGATAATGCCCCTCCAATATGCCAAGCATATTCAGATTTCAGCAACATCAGACTGGTGTTGATATCTTCTCCATAGAGTAACTTAGGAACTTGCCAACCTGCTCGACCTGAACATCATACATGATGACACTACATTAGCTGGACAGTGCAGAGAGCTAAATAGGTTAATAAACCTCCTTGCAGATAATAAGCACCAGACCTTGTTCAGGAGGCGCCAATAAGTTGCCAAGAAACTTCCTTGCAGATGGTACTAAGCTGAACCAACCTCTCATATCAAAGTTACATTAAATCCTTCTCCGTGTGAAGAAAGCTACTCAGCACATAAACAAAGGAGAAAAAGTCCAGTTTTTTTTTTTTTTTGTATATGTTTTGGGGGAAAAGATCCATCAATACCTGTGTTCCACTTTCGGCAGTTCGTCTTTTACGAACAAATTCCATAAGCGATGTCACAACTGGAAATTCGTCTGAAAAAAGATTTTCTATGTGAGATAAATTAACAAAACGAACAAGTTTTCAAAATTTAACATGACAAAATGAAGCATCATCTCTCATGCTTTTTTTTTGCTAGTCAAAAGGGATAGAAGGGATACAAGCTTTAGCAAACCTCCTTAGGTATGATAATAGGAGATCCATTTTGAAATATTACGGTATCTAGTTTCTTTAGGTTTAAAGTGTATTTCAAAATAATAAACTCTTTCTTAATGGATATGGCAAAACATAATAAAATCTATCCGTTACCCATTTGATCTGTTTCTTTTATTTTCAGCTGATTCCCAGCACTTCGTTGATTCTCAAAAGGCTCTGCAATATGCTTAAGGAACTCCAAATATTCTGGAACTGCAAAAAAGCAACCAAAATTTAAAAATGTGTTTGTGAAGGAAAAATTGATACCATCACTTACATAAAAAATAAAAATACATGTGAAGATAGTCAAGATACCTATAAATATAGTACCATCACGTCCATCCTCCACGGATGGCTTTGGAACTGATGTAGAAGGTGCATATTCAACTGTGGCTTTGTATTGAACACCTGATATAAATTTGCAAAATTTCAGCATTTAAAATACCTGCTGGACATTTTTTTTTTAACTTTTCGCCGTATGAGAGATTCAAACTCTCGCGAGGAAAATCCATGTTAATGCTTAAAAAACACACAGATTGGGAACTGGAAAGTAGAAAAGGCACTCACTCAAGTTGAGATAGAATTTGCAGATGAACGAGGGTAATAATCAGAATAACTGAACAACAAATATTAACCTTTTAGATGCTTTTGAAAGAAATCATTCTACTATATAATTTAAAAAAACATGACAACAGGATGGACAAACTTCTCAAGAATCACGAAGACAACTAGAATGGCAACTGCAATCTCCAGGAATGTCAAACTGGCTTATCATGTGCAGCATACTACCATAAGAAGTGTTTAACTGATATGAAATGGGAAGACTCAGGTTGAGTGTGTGGAAATGAGAAGATAGGCTTGGACACTTAATTAAAAAGGCTGGGGTATTTTAAGTATATCAGGTTAGGTTTATGGCACATGGACAGCACATGACATTTATTTAACGGTTACTGTTTGAATTGGATGGAAAAGCTCAATTACAAACAAACAGAAACATACGAGTGTAAGAACAAACATCATGAGTGCAATTACCAATTGTTGCAAACATTCGGGTGCAATTTCATACTTTTCCCTTTTTTTTATAATGAAGAATATTAAAATCCTAAACAAATTGAAAAAAAAAACATATTAAACCTAAATTTTGTAAATTATATAAAATAATTTTGGAATTATGTTTAAAAAATAAGTGAAAATATGAAGGAAGCAACTATAGTTGACTGTCCCAGTGACTCTTTTTTTTTATTAATAAATATATAAATAATTATTTATTTTTAGAATTTATGTATTAATTTTCTGATTTTCCCTGTTTACATGACATATTTACATATTTTCTTCTTAGTTTTTATTTTAAATGATTTCTCAGTTAATTATTACTTTAAATTATTTTTATAATTCTTCATAAAGATATACAATTCGTTTTGGCAATTTTTTTATTTCTACCTTTTTGTTATTATTATAGTTTAATTAAATATTATATTATATATTATACGTGGCACTAGCGTTACAATAATTCTACGTAATATTATATTACCTAAAACATAATAAACTACATAATTATATTATAGTTAATACATAAGTATTAATTATTACAATTATACAGGTAGTAACTCATAGTAATATATATAATTAATGTCCAACAATACAATGTATAAAATAAAACTAAAATAAATAAAAGATGGCACCCACTAGGCTAGATTACGGACTAGCAATGGTCTCAACTTATAGTTACGAAAATAGATAAAATAACGTGATAAACTATTGTATATAGTAAGATAATAAATCGTGTGTCAATAAACTTAGTATGTTACATTTATTAAATATGAAATATGAATATATATATATATATATATAATAAATAAGTTTATCAGTTTCATGTCATACGAACAAATGTACTTGCGTTCCAAGTTTCCGGTACACAGCCACCAGCATGCGCCTGACAAATGTCTTTGTCTTTCAATATCTATGTTATCTTTACGTATCCGACAATTCTTGATTGTATCTCCGGTATTTATCTATATCGCAAATCCGATGGGGTGACCCAACAAACACTCAGACCGAGAGGAAAGAATGCCATGATGGATCGAACCAGTGAAATGGAGCAGTGAAAAGAAATTGTGACGCCTCATCGAGCAAAGAGTCGGGTGGCGACGGGATCGGGGTCATAGCCAGAGACACACTGCATTTAAAGAAGGACGAGTATGTGAAACAATAATTTCACTACGGGAGATGATTATGTTGCCGACTGAAAATAGGTTCATTAGCGACTCTTTCAATATTGAGTCGCAAATAAAGATGACGGCTCTAAAAATTGAGTCGGTAATTCAATATTGGACAGCTCAACTTCCATTGAGCCGTTAATAATTGTAAAATTAAATTTTCCATGGCTCAGTCATGCTTGAGCCGTTTCCTTGAGCCCTTAATTGCGTCTTCTCCGGTAGTGTTTGCGACCTTTATCTAATTTAAATCTTTAGCCCTAAATGTATTTGCATCTCTTCCTCTCGATTTTAATGTATGAATCTCACATTTAAAGTAATTACTCCATGTATAATTGGCCTATTAAAGAGATCATAAAGATATATCGTACGTATTATCATAAAGATATATCGTATTATCGAGGGATCAGATTCGGCCTAGTACTCAAATAAAACGAGATATATGAAAAGGACTAGAATGTTGAACGACTAACAATAGACACCCCATATTAGGGTTTTCTTCTATATAAATATACTACACTTCTGTTATTTAGTTTTTATTCTATTAATATTATCTTCATATATACTTACGTATTTAAACATTAGAAAGACTCAAAATAACATTTCCGTTCGTCATCTTTTGTGTAGGAGTTGGAATCAACTGGCCACGTGTAGGATTAATCTCCGATAATCATAATCAACATTTTATGTGTAATATAATAATTAAGTTGTGATATTTTAAGATTCCGAATGTAAATTTATAGATCCTCCCTCCTCCTCCATATATATATTAGCAGCGGCATGGCAGAGAAAGTTAAAACTTAAAAGTTCCAGAAAACATCCACTTCAGTCTTCACACTCAATTTCAGACCCACTTCCCTACCCTCTCATCCATCTATTTAAACCCTCTCCTCTTCTAACAAACCCTAAACCCTATTAGAAAAGGAAAAAGATAGCAAATCAATACTTTCTTCTTTTCTTCTTCAAGAGACACAGAGACAGATGTCAAAGTCCTGTGTTTGTTTGTGTTTCCATGTCTTCGTAGTGTCTTTCTTTATTGTTGCAGTGAAGTTGTGTGAGTCGTACGGACCTCTGGTGCCGGGGATTTACGTGTTCGGGGATTCTCTCATCGACGTCGGTAACAATAACTACCTCCAGTTTTCGATTGCTAAGGCGGATTTTCCACACAACGGCATCGACTTCCCCGGCGGCAAAGCCACCGGAAGGTTTAGCAATGGAAAGAACGCAGCGGATTTTATCTGTGAGTTAGTTCTATATACCACTGTATATTCAATACATACATACATATATGTGATAGAAGGAGGACGTGCTTACAGTAGAGAGAAATCCAAGCAACTGATAAAAATAAAACAAAATAGGGTAAAATATCAAATTACCCCCTAATGTTTATGCAAATTTTCAGTTTTCATCAATTTTCTTTCCTCATATTTGACCAAAGTGAAAGTTTATTTCTACATCAACTTTTTCATCAAAGTTTTGAAAATTTTAAAAATAACAGAAAACTTTCAAAAACGTCACAATTTAACTATTTCAATCTTTTTTAAATGTAACAATTGAATCCCGATTCGATTGAACCTCGAGTTTGGGTCTTGACCCAGACCCAGGCCCCCTCAATTGGGGTTCAATTGAGTCCCGATCGAATCAGAACTCAATTATAACATTTGAAAAAGTTTTTTTTTTTTGGCCAAATTCATTTGAAAAAGTTTAGAAGGGTTAAATTGTGACATTTTTGAAAGTTTTCTGTTATTTTTGCAATTTTTAAAACTTATTATATTAAATTTGGATTGAAAAGTTAACGAATGAGACAACCTTCGTTTTGCCTAAACACGAGGGAAAAAAAATTTACGATTTAAAATTTAAGGGAAAAACTGAAAATTCGGTCAAACATTAGGGGGTGATGGCTTTTTTTATCCAACCAAATAACTGCATACTGTCTGTAATTTATTTGATAGTTTTATAATGATCAATTTATTACTAGTAAGGTTTTTGAACTTTTGATTAACGAGAATGTCTAATTTTTTCATAGCTGAGATGGTTGGCCTACCAACTTCACCGCCGTATCTCTTTCTTGTATCCAACAAGACCAACCCCAGATTGTCTCTCACAGGTGTGAGTTTCGCCTCCGCTGCCGCTGGGATCTTCAACGGCACCGACAATCTTTATGTAAGTATATATATATATATATACATACTATTTCTAGAGGTGTTTGTGATCTTTTTCTTTATTAATATTAAATAATAGTTAAGTTTTTTTTGGTCACAAAAGAAATTTATTTATTACGAACTATTATCATCAAGTTCATTGCTACAATCTTTTTTCAGAAGAGAATAAGAGGGGGTAAGGGTTACGTAACCCAATATTGTTTGATTATCCAATTTGCGCTTTCATTTGGTGTATGCCGGATCAGCTTTCATTCTATCCATCCAATACTACCGACCAAAGTGGTGATGTTTGAGCAGCTGGTCTCTAATCGCCAGTATGATATGTTTCCACGCAATTGATCTATCTTTTCTTCATAGCGCGATTCAAATTTGCTAGTTAATGAAATTATAATTACTCATAAAGCTAAGGTTATCCCGGTGTGCATGTATGATGTCTACACAAAGTTGACATGAAACTTTACGTGATAGGAATAAACTAGTTAGTTGATGTAAAAGAAGTACTTTGCCGAACATGTTGCCTTTACACTTGGAGATCTTTTCTTTAGTATACATAAACGCAATAAACATAAGGGAATGATTTATGATGGCTAACTATCAAATTTCAACCTTTTTTAAAGTAGCGAAACATAAAAGATGTATTTTAAAGTAATCATCAAATTTTAACATAAATATCGGTTGTCTCTTCCGAATACTCACCTACAAGCCAGCTTTTCCAGCAAAAGAATAGAAAGAAACCAACTTTTCTGTTTAGGGTTTGGACCGAAAGGGCATAAGTTTAGGTCTCCATAACCACATCCTAATTCTATGGCAATCGCGGCCCCATGCACATGAATGTTTATAATTGCCAACAATGAAGCTTATTTATTGGGTAAAATGAAATTTAAAGGATTAGTTACTATACTTTAACCAACAATGAACAAGTTGAACGTTGGGATGTGTTGGATTCTAGTGATAGAAGTGTCGAATTCCTGCTGCTGCTCCACAGTTAACCTGCATGGAAGGAAAGTTCGGATTTATACACGTTTATCCTCTAATGAAAAAGTCAGTTGGAATAGTTATGAGAGTCAATGTGTATTGAATGCTTAATAATCAATACCCTTTGAATAATATTAGGTAAAAGTGAGTATATATAGTTAAATAACTTAACATTATGTCAGGTCCAAGGGGTATCATGGTGTTCCTTTTTGGTTTGTGACTTTGTGTGTTGTGGTTACCTTTGATTAAATAATTATATGACACAATCGTATTAGTACATGTTGGTATAAATTAGTTTTTACTGTATGAATTGCTGCTGCTCCAACATGTGTTTTACTATAGAAAATGCTGCATATTTACTATAAAAAATACTGCATCAATCTTGTAAACTTTGTCAACAAAGTGCTACTATTTATTTGTATAAATAGGTGGTTATGTTTGTATGTTTTGTATGAGAGTTATATGAGTTTATAAGAGTTTGTTCAACACATAAGATTTGTATTTGTGTTATTCAACTCCATGTTGAATCTTATCTTCTTCAATTTCTCTTTATTGAAGAACAACAGTACCATTGTACTCATTTAATACCTTCTGCCCCCTAGTCATAGGAGCGACATAAGCAATTTGTCGGCGCGACCCGTAGAGCGTCGCTTCCTTCCGTCATTGAGCCTCTAGGGCATCGAGCATGGCAGGGTGAACACGGTCTCTGGGGAGCGAAGTCTCACGAGGTTGCTGGAACGAATCCTAGAGGTAACACTCATAGTCGTATTCATGATAAGGGGCCCTCTAGTTCGGTGCCTTGGATGGATGCTACTCTGGAATGTAATCCTCAGTTGAGAACTGAGATCACGCTCTAAGAAGCAGGCTGTACCAGGGTGGATTCCCTTGAGATAGTCTCCGTGACCGAATGTTTTCTTGTGTTTGCTCGAGTGTTTGGTGGTGTGATGTCTTTGTTTTCACGTTCCAACAGAACGTGATAACAAAATCATGGAGACCAACCAACACCAACGACGATGCTATGTCAGTGGCCTTAAGTGTTGCAATATGAAGGAAACAATATTTATTCAGACAGGCGGAGCCCCTAGGGAGGACAAGTATCACCCCACCCATGGAGGAATCGTGGAGGTTGAAATTGATGAACCCGAGAGGGTGGTATATAAGGGCATCACTCCCTGAAGAGCAATCCAATGTCTTGACTTAGTTACTAAGCAAATTAAAGGAGTTGTTTATTTGAAACCTCAGCGACATGCCAGACATCGTCGTCTCAGTCAACACCCATGAACTCAACATTGATTCGCTAGTCAAACCTATCGCTTAAAGGAAAAGAGTCACGGGTGATGAGAAAAAACTGACCATCAGTTCTTGTAAACACATAATGTGGTGCCGACCAACGTGGCTTGCAAACACATCCATATTAGCTAGGTGTTAATAAAAATAAGAAATGTAGTTCTTGTGGATCAACATCGATGTCCCTCTCTCTCTCCCAATAACCTGTTCTTGTGATTGCAGAAGCAGTTCATGCCTTTACCAGAGCAAGTGAGACATTTCCAGACGGTCCAAGGTGATCTGATGACGCGATTAGGACCCATTGGGGCATACTACCACCTTTGGAAGTCCTTGTTTTTCATCACGATCGGGAGCAACGACGTCTTCGGCTATTCAGGATCATCCGATCTACAAAAGAAGTACAAGTTTCAACAATATGCAGATCTTATGGCTTCTTCACTCAAAGAGCAATTGAAGGTATTACAGAAATCTCCATTGAAATGTGAGGAGTTCGTTCGTTCAGCTCTTCATCTGATGGCTTCAAGTATTCAACTTACTCTTTTGGCAGAGGCTCTACAGACATAATGCACGTAAATTTGTGGTGGTGGGTCTGGGCCCTATCGGCTGCTGCCCATCCGAGAGGCGCAAGAACAGTACCGAATGCACCCACGTCCCGAACCAGTTGGTTCTCAAGTATAACCCAACAGTGCTAGCAATGTTGAAATCTTTCAAGGCAGAGTTCGAAGATATGACCTACTCCTTCCTTGATACTTACTCCGTCATGCAAAGCTTCATACAGAACCCAGCTTCTCACGGTAAATAACTTAGTTTTTACCGTTCTAAATTGTGTTGAATATAGTGAAAAGAATTGTAGGAGATGTCTCTTTTTCAGGATTCAAGGAGGTGAAAGCTGCTTGCTGTGGACTCGGAACACTGAATGCCCAAATTCCGTGTTTCCCGTTTTCAAATTATTGCTCCAACAGGAAAGACCATTTGTTCTGGGATCTGTATCATCCAACAGAAGAAGCTGCAAAGATGTTAATTGACAGAGTGTTTAATGGAGATCCACCGAACACGTACCCAGTGAATGTGAGGCAGCTGATAGCTGTTTAAGTCGAGAAAACTGTAAATATATACATACAGCAAGAACTGTATAGTGTCTTGAATATATATATGTTCAGAGTCAGTGGCAAGGGAATTTCAAACATACTCTACATAAAGAAAAACCATATCCTCAATATTTGCAGAATCATCTTCAGGTCTGATCAGCAGGCTCATTGAATTTGTAAAATTCTTGCTGGAGGTTGATGCCTCGTTGGTTGGATCTCATAAGTGAATTAGGGTTTTTGCCAGTTAGGAATATTAATGCACATCAGATAACCTTTATGAAATCTTTCATCATCAAATTGCTTGAGTAATTCACATACATTGATTGCAGAACCCAACCATTAATATACATAACTTGGAAAGAATCAGTAATATAATTTATGGTCAGATAAATGGTTTGGCTTCCCTGTTAAGGGAATTCGTCCATGGTCCTCTTACCATAGATGAGGAACAACGGAAAGTGAAAAATGTAATACTTCTATAGTGGAATTTGGGATTCTCCTACATTACTCTTCAGATTCTTGAACCTATCAAAGACAGAATTTGTGTTGGCTAAGGAAAATGGTAAGTATAAAACTGAACTTTCTTTCATTGATGATATATGAATGAATACAGCTTTGTTACATTACTTATACACTTGTGACTAATTTACTTTGTCGACAATCCAGCTATTAATGAGGTGGAGGCCAGGTATGTCTACTTACAAATTTACTTTTTAATATTCCAGATCTAGATCTTGCTTTTCAATATTCCATCTTGCTTTAGCTTTATGTTTAGTAATGTTTATTACAATTTGTGTCACCCTGCTAAACATTATAGTTGGCCAAATCGATAAAAGAATCTAAATAGAATGGATCTATCAGTTGGAACAACCTAAAAATTAGGTATCAATTATCTCAACTCGCGACTTGTTTGATATTCGGGAGCACTCAGTCTACTTAGAGTGGACGATGACACGTTAAGGGTTATGCGCATCACCTTTATGGTCTAACGAAGCCTAAGATGAGCTCGCTGCTCCGAGCGAGAGGCTCTTCAGATTCAGAGACCATTGAGTTGAAGACTTAAACTGTATCACTGTGTAGATTTCAAGTCAAATCCCGAGCTCCAAAAGCTCACAAGCTCTATCCAACTTATTTGAATTGACACAGAGGTCGATTAAGCAATTACAGTATGCTTTTTTCACATCAGAGCAAATCGAACGAAACAGCCCAGTCACGTTCTCGTTGAAGTTTGCACCTTGGCCATCTCACTGAATTAAGAGCTTAATCACATGCAAATAGATTAGCTTGTGTAATTCTTCGTTTGATGTTTTTGTCATCACATTGAGAAGGGACCCACAGAATACACGGCAAAGTCACGGAAATGGAAATTTTGTAATATAGTACGTTAGGATTAAAATTTAAAATTTTAAACTTTAAAAAGAAAACTTAAAATCAACATAAACTTTAGGGGATAGTTTAGTATTTTACCCAATTATTATTATTATATTTATATAATAATTATGAGTGACTTAAATACCAAAACTATTACGAGTTGAAAATTCATCACCATAATCTCACTGTATCATAATGATACGGTTAATCGTATAAAAAAATAACGATTATAACCATGACTTTGAATTTTCCACCGCACCATTGTCGGTGCTACGTGTAAATGCGTTGAGACTATTTATCCTAAAAAATAAGTAAACTTGTATGTATCTGTATATTTAGAAAGGAAGGATGTAAAGTTGGTAAAGAAAGTTAAAGTTTGAGATAGTAAATGCCGTGAATATTATGTAAGTTATTTCGTCATATTTAAAAGATTAACAGCATGTTCTTCTCATGGATTGGCCATGGAATTGAGCTTACGGATTCTGTAAGCCCATGTTCTTCTCATGGAATGACCAATCCATGACATATGTATTCCATGCGGTCCGGACTTAGGGATTCCGGGTCCAAACCTCGGATTCCCTAAGCCCGGACCGCATGGAATCCGGTAATGGACTCCAAATGACGATGCTGCCCTCGCCTGTTTGAAGAAATGCCGACCGTGCCCCTCTGGAAGTCTTCTTCGCTGGAATGACAGAAGGAAGCTTCTCTGCGATTTGAAGCTGCGTCTTCCATGGTGAAACTCCATTTCCATGGTGAGTACTTTCCATGGTCTTTCATTGTCTTTATGCTTTCTCTTTAATCCAGAAGCTTGAAGACAAGGTTGTCGTCTTGTACATATTGCTTCAATTTGGTGTCTAACCCTATTCAGATCTCTATCTTGATTTTGCTCAGCTTCTCTCGGTCAACTCAATTTTGTATAACTCAAGTTAGGATTTTGCTCAGCTTTTCTTGGTTTGGTTGATTGTCTACTAATCTTCGCCTAAACTCCTTATTTTGGGGGAGTTTTCTTATTGTTTAATCGCAAAAGAAGCTAATTTGGTTATTGACTTTGTTTGATCTGCTCTATTGGTAATCAGAAGACAATCTTCTTACTTCTCTTTGTTGATGAATTTGATATTCCAATCTGGGTTTCAGTGGAATTGCATGAATCAGCCATTGACTTGATCCACAGAGCTTCTTAACACCAGGTGTGTTGTTTCTTCATGATTCTCCCCATTTTTTTCTCCTTAATTGATTTTGATGGTTTGGATTATCCAAACTCCAGCATGTTTGATTAATCTGTTGAATATGCTATAAACGAGCAAGTTGCTAAAGTCTATTTGGAGGACATACTCAGTGTAAAGGTCGGAATAAAGTTTAGCTCAGGGTTAAGACCATGTTGCAGTTATATTGGATCATGAGGAAGATCTATATATGCATATGTATTAGTTTATAGGTCAGTTAGATTCTACCATCTTACAGTTAGATATTTTTTTTCTCCTTAAATTGAAACTCTTTTTTTATTCTTATGTTACAATTATCTCAACTTGCTGAGTAACTTAGCCTCATCTGATCTTATCATATGCTCACCGTTCAATTGTTATTGCTAATATTCTCCAAGTTGTATTCCATATATTAATTTCTTTTCCAATTTTTCAAAGAATTGGTGTTTGTGTATGAGTTGAACTGGTAATTATAGGTCATCATGCTTCATCACTATTATTAGCGGTTGTTTCGCTACTGAAAATATATTTGCTTAGGTTGCGCAAAGCCACTCTCTTCTTAAAATTCATTTCTTCGAAATGTTTCAGCATTCTTTTTCATTCATTCCACGTCTTGATTCTTCTTTTTGGGTCTTTATAACAAACCAGGTCTGTCCAGCATATTTGCATCCTTTTTTATCTGATTTTGTTAATATTACGGTCAAACAGTTGGTAAGAACTCTTCTTTCAGTGCTTCTCCTCTTTACAAAAAGTGAATCTGGTGCTTATTTTGCTGCAACTAAGAAGCTTGTGGTTTATTGCAGGAAACATCACAATTGTCTGAAAATATTTTGGTGGCAACTAATGCATGTTGGGCAATTGGTGAACTTGCAGTAAAGGTATGTGTAAATTATTTAAGATTTGTGCGGAAAAAATCAGAGTAAATTATTAAAAACTTTGTTTAGGTAATTATGCTTGTTTATGTCCTTTCTCGTTCACTAGTTGCTTTGATGATCAATATAAGCTGAAAATTATATTGGAAAGTTCAACCATTTTGCATGTTAAAGTGACTTCTCTAGCAATTCTAGGAAAATGATGATACACGGTAATCTGCTTTATTGTCAGTTTCGTCAAGAAATATCTCCATATATTGTGACTGTTGTCTCTTACCTTGTCCCGATTCTTACCTTGTCTCTTACGGGCAGGAGACAGTGAATAGCGTCAAGATTGTCGCTTGTGACTCAAAGCTACTCACACAGTAAAAAAGAAGAATGAAGTTTCAAGTATTCATGGGAATCTTATTTATTGATGTACAAGAAGTTGTAGATCGGTTCAGTACTGGGATGACTGTGTAGAGTGTGTTTCTGAATAATATAAAATGTTGCTTCACTTCTCTGTAAATACAGTGACACAATTCAATAGCAATCTATCCATAATATTATGTTTTCAATATTTTCATGTGATTGGATCTTATTTTTATTTTGTAAATCAAATATTTATCTTTGATATAATGTCATTTTTTATAAAATTCAGTGGCAAAATATACAAATTATGTAATCAATTGATTGTTTAAGGAATATTATTTTGCATGATAATTTACATTTTTTATTTTTTTAAAAAAATTTAATAATTTGGTCTTTTTAAAAAAATTAAATAAATAAAAAATCCGTTTTTAATTTTTTTTTTATTATTTAAATAAACATTTTTAATATTTTTAAGTTTTACAATTAATTAATACAAATTATTTTTATTATATACTATACATATACAAAGAGGGGCAAATATGTCATTTTACCACATTCCTTTTCCGTATACAATTCCACCAAAAAAACAACAGAATTCCTTATTCCATTCCATTCTATTCAACCAAAGAAACAACTTCATATTCTCAATTCCTATTCCTTATTCTCAATTCCTATTCCCTATTCCGTATTCCGAATTCCGTGAAAAAAACGCCCCGTTAGACTTACCAACACAATTTTATTGTATATATCATGTTATAATACCTAAACATCTATATCACACGAAAAATATCTCGTATTAACTTATTAATGTTATTTATCTATCATATATTTTCACAAATATATTTGTGTTGTATTATTATGTTGTGTAAAAAAAACTTATTTTCTAGGTATACGGTTGTACATGTCAAGTTTTTTTCCGTACATATTTATGTTGTATTATTATGTGATATAAACAATTATCAACTTTGTTCTTAAGGTAAGGTGTATAGTGTACATTAGAAATGATTGAAAAATGAGTAGTTTGGTGATAAAACACTAAATTTAAAATGAGGTTGTTTTTGAACTCCTTCTTACTCCATTCAGATAGGTGTTTCTTGTACTTCTCAAGATTCGGTTTGAGGTCTTTCGTGGATCGTGTTGGCCCTCCTCCGTTCCAAGCGTTACGGATGATGTCATAGCAATCTTCTCTCTCGAGCCACATGTCATCAAACCTGAACTTCTTCATGCCCTTACGATTGGTGAATTCCAACATTACAACAATAGGAGAGTGGTCTAAATCGATGGCTAACTCGTTTAAGAACTGAGCCTTTGGGAAATGTGAGCTCCACCTTCGGTTTCCAATTGCCCGATCTAGTCTTTCTTTAACTCTATTTAAGCCCATCCTATTGTTTGTCCACGTAAACATCTGACCCTTGAAACCCAAATCTTCCCCCTGCAGGTTCTCCAACATATTATTGAAACCATCGATTTTATATTGTTCTTTGCGCCTTCCCCTTATCTTCTCTCGATGGTGAGATATATCGTTGAAATCACTGAGGCAGATCCACGACTCTCTCCTGTCCGATCCTAGTGTTTTAAGGACCTCCCAGTTCAGTTTTGTCTTGCGTAGTTCGGATCACCGTATACCCAAGTAATCATAAAATTACTTATGAGTAGTTTGCTCGAGATCCTACAATCAATGAGATTTTTGTCCTTGGCTAGAATTTGCACATTGACCTCATTTGTCCACCAAGGTGCTAGTCCGCCACTAGCTCTTACCAGATTCACATAATCTGAGTACTCCATTCCTACTTGTCTCCTTATAGTCTCACAGTAGGCCTCAACTTGTTTGGTTTCCATCAGAAAAACCATGGGAGGTTGATGACCCTTTATCAGGTCTTTTAGTTGCACTACAAGAAATTTGACTTTTTGTGAGGGTCAAATTTCTAAGGGAATTTCAAAAATTCCTTAGAAATTTCACTTTGTAATGAATTTTCTAAGGGATCTACCCTTAACAAATAAGCTTGCCAGAAAAATAGCAATTTAAAAGAAAAATCCCTTGCAAAAAGTTTCAACAAATTTTTCTTATAAAATTTCTAGCAAACTTTTAAAAATCAATTCCATCACAAACTTATTTAGGAAATTTTGTGAGTATTTTCCCAAGTAAATTATAAAGAATGTTTTCAAGAATTTTAAGGAAAATAGTTAGGGTATTTATTTAGTAAAATTACAAAGGGATTATTAAGTATATGTATCTATATATCTATATATATATAATATATATATATATAATATATATATATATTATATTTATAACATGTAACAGAATACACATATATGTATATATATATATATATTATTATATGAAACAAGTTTATAGTTTAAACATTCAAAGTATTCAATAAAGAGATAACAATTAACAACGTATCTAAATAATACATACTTAGTCAAAAATATCTAAATAGAAATTATGCAACAACTTATGTATTGGAACCATTATCTCGTTGAAAGGGATTAAACTCCTGACCTTGTTTTGCAAATTACTCCATCATGCTTTGCACTAATGCTTGCATTTGGTTGATCTGAGATAGTTGAGCTGAAATTTGTGCTTGTTGTAGTTCCACTACATCCTATAACTTTTTATACTTCTCGTCGGTGTGCGTATTTCGAATCCTTGAACTTGTACTCTTGTACCATGTATCTGAGGATGAAGAACTTTCAGATCCTAATAGGATCTTTGGATCCACCTTGGGCCCGAAACCATACAACTTTCCTTTCTTAGGAAATCCAGCTGCTTTAATCCATGAATTTTTATCGAACTTAACTTGGGATGCACCATCATGACCATACTTTTCCACAACATATGTATCATACTCCTCCTAAAAAGAGAAAAATATATAATAATACTAACTATTTATCAACAAGAATAACACTATAGACCTTATCATGAGATATATAATATTAGAAGAACAAAGGAATATATAATAAAGCAAAACTTAGAATGACCCTTTTTTTATTTTTTATCAATGAATTGATCTTCACTTCCCTTCAAACGATGGAGTCTCCGAAAAAACTCTCCTTGAGTTGGTTCTCGACCTAGTTGTCTAGTCTACAATAATAATAAAACAAATTTATGAGAAAAGTTATATGCTCATCAAAAGAGATTGATCTTCCACTGTGTTTAGTGATTGATCCATCTTTATCTGTCATTCGATTTTTACGTGCAACTTCTGATTTTGCTCTCCATTCAGTTATTTCCCATTTTTTGACCAACGAATTCCATATATCCTTATTCATCCATCCAGGGTTATGATCCTTAAGGTGAGCAAAACCATTTTTCTTAAGAGCTTTTAAAATTTGAGTCCTTGCACCATTCAACATACTAGTGTAACACGATGCATCTGTTCTCTCAAATTCTTCCATAAGGTCATACTTATCCTCATCAAATCCCATTCTCTCCTAACCCAGACATGCAACAGAAAATAGAAAATTAGTATTAGTAGAACATACTACAATAAAAACAATTAACTAGCCTGATATTACCCCAAATTGTCCCAGCAACCATTCATGTCTAAATCATAAATCTCACGTATACCAGAGAAGAGTTATAATGTAAATCAGACTTTAATATCAGCAATGCACTCACCAAATCTCAATCAACTCTACAATTGATGCATCATTACAAAAGCACTTCAATCATAGTTGAACACCAGTTAATTTAATAAGAACTTGTATGATAATCTAAAAATATAGTGCATTAAAATAAATTAGTACCTTAAACTTTTTCCAGTAGAATTCACGAACATCGATGGGAACATCCTTCCATTTCTCGTACAGACCCACAAAAAATTCCTTCATGACACGAGTGAGAGCACGAACAACAGTATGATGCGAGAAGCTGTAGATAAATTGTTACCAACAATTGTTTTCTATTGTTATGTTCAACATCATTGATATTATGTAAAAACTATATATGTTGAAAGTTAAGTAACATACCAATGCCCAGATGATATCGATAATATTTCATCCAAATTAGCTAAGTTCACCTCTGGCACATTTGATTGTTCTAGTTGCTATTGTTCTTCATGTTCAACATTAACTTCAACGTTCTTTTCATTATCTTCATTGTTAACCTCATCAATTGATTCTTCAGAGACGTTAAGATGGTTATCAGATGGAGCGGTCCTTGTGTGGTTCAATGATGCCTCCCCATCAATTGATGTACCAGAAAAAATCCTTCTACCTCCTCCTTGAAGCATAGCTTTACCACGACCCCGGAACATATTCTTAATCAACATACAAACAAAACTAGTTATGCCTCATATTGCAAAAAGAAATGCAAATAACTTAGATAGATTAATTTCAAAGATACCACAAAGAAGTATAATACTTAATATTCAAAAATAAATTTCAATATGCATTACATCAAGATTGTGACGGATCAAATTTGTCTTCTAGTAAGGCAATTCCAAAAAAATACTTCTTTTCACCCAATTATGTTCCTTACCAAACCTGACAATACGTTCCTTTTCATATTTTTTCCCGAACCTAATATTAGGTAAACTACAAACCCTTTTCCATACATCTTCACCACATAATCTATGAGGTGGTTCATCTTTCTCTATGACACCCTTCTTGAATAAATCCTTTTGTTTTCTGAACGGGTGATCTATAGGTAGGAATTGACAATGACAATCAAAAAATGATGTCTGAATGACTTAGTACGTTCCATACAATATGGACATGCTAATCGTCCATGTGTACTCCATCCAGATAACATAGCATAACCTGGAAAATCACTAATCGTCCACAAGAGAGACACTTTCATCTGGAAGTGTTGCTTTCTTGATATATCGTATGTTTATACTCCAACGCTCCATAACATATTCAACTCATCTATCAATGGTCTTAAGAACACATCCAAATCTTTTACTGGACTAGATAGACCTGGGATGACTAAACTCATGAACATGTATGGAATTTTCATGCACATCCAAGAAGTCAAATTGTACACAGTAATAATCATTTGCCAACAACTATATTGCTTTCCATATTGTCCAAAAGGGCTGAATCCATCCGTGCATAAGCCAATTCAGACATTTCTTGGATCTGATGCAAATGAAGGATGGATTTCGTCAAAGTGTTTCCATGCCTCACCATCTGAAGGGTGTGACATATATCCCTCAAAATACTGGTGAGAAGAATACCATGTCATGTGTTTAGCTGTTTTTTCGGACATATAAAACGCTGAAGTCTTGGGGTCAAAGGTAAATAACGCAGTACCTTGTACGGAATGCCCTTCTTTCTACCACCTTTTGTTAATTTTTCTGTCTTGAACCGATCATGTCAACACACAGAACAATTCACTTTGTTCACATTTTCTTTGTAGTACAACATGCAATTATTGATACAAATGTCAATCTTTTCATATTTAAGTCCAAGCATCTTCATCAATTTCTTGGTCTCGTAAAAGTTGTTAGCTAGCTTATCATTTTCTGGAAGCATGTCTTTTACCGTGCTAAGAAGACGATCAAAACATTTATCACTCATATGACATTCTGATTTCAAATTCAATAACTGTGACATGGCTGATAGCTTAGTATGCTTCTTGCAACCTTCTCAGATTAGTTCATCAACAACATTCAATAAGGAATAAAATTTTGATGTCTCTATATTAGGTTTATCTATTGTTGAATCACAGTCAAAATCAGGAGTAACTGCTTGCATCACCATTTGTCTATATGGATTAGTGTTTTCTGAACTTAAAGGTATATCATCAAGAAACCCATGTGCATAAAGGTGAGCAGTGGCATCATCCCGATTATGATAGCACAAGTTTTTACACTTGTGACAATGACACTTGATCTTTATCATACTAACGAAGGAAGAATTTGAATATGCAAAGTTAAGAAACTCATCTACTCCTCTTTCGAACTCACTAGTTAAACCTATGTTATCAAACCAACGTTTCATCCAACTACGGTCCATAACTACTGACAGTTATTTAAGTACCTGAACAGAAGACTCACAATTATTTAACTCTAAGAACTTCACGATGCTATTAAAATAAAGAGTCAGTCAACTTAGAAAAATATTTAACACTAAGCTCATATATCAAGTTATATTTAACAAAATGTTACATGAGGAAAAGAACAATTGCATTAGAATTGCATTCACTACTGATTCGTATTAGCATTTTTTACACATTAGTTGTTTCTTAGAACCTCATTTTTGTAGTGCGCTTACAAAATAGATAACCCAAATAGGCAAATACTATTCGTATTAAATTTGAATGAACAATTTCATTAAAATTGCATCGAACTACTGATTCGTATTATCATTTTTTACACATTAGTTGTTTCTTAATTCTCTATCTCAATGTATATAATAGTATTTTTCTAGAAAAGTATGATACTTGCCTAGTTTTGTAGTCTAGTCCAAACCTAACAGACAAATGGAATAAACGTTTGTATCCCTGCAACTTGACATAGATCCCTATCACTTGTTTTTTTTAATCAGATAAATTGTTTTTTTTTGCTCAAGTCAATACTGAACGTTTAGTCCTCCTATAAATTTATTGACAGATAAATTGTTTTTTTTAAACCAGAAATCATGTAAATTTAGTTGACAGTAGTTCGATCCTCCTGCTGAAAAGATGATCGGAACAACTTAATATAAACACACTTCGTAATAAGCAATCAATCATAACCACTATGTGTTTCAACAATTCCTCAACTACAATCGGCAAGGTGAACATTCGGCATATGAACAAACACAATAGAGCATATGAACAAACACAATATGAACACATTCAGCATATGAACAGCAAGTTGTTCGGATTGTTTTGCCTTCATATGAACAAACACAATAGCTCACCTTTTATCGGAACCGGAAGCGAGCAGAATTCAGAGCAGAATTCGGAAAAGAATTTAGAGCAGAATTCATAGCAGAATCCGGAGCGAGCATAATTAGGAACAACATTCATCGGTTGAGATAATTGAGGAGATGGACATAATTAGGTTTCAGTAAGGAGCGTGCGTAGAGATACTTGAGGAGATAGGCATAATGGATTATCATTAATGGGTTTAAGAATGGATTATACTTGAGCGTAGAGAGTAGGTAATGGGTTTGAGCTCAATTGCATAGGTAATGGGCCTTACAGTCTACAAGGGAGAGATATGTATGTATATTGAGCTATAAACACGTGACAATCATGCATAAGGTAATCCTTCGTGTTTGAGCAGAATTCATCAGGTTTGGGCCTCACAATCTGCAAAAAAATAAAACAATTACAAAAAAATAATACAATTAGGTGTTAATATTTCTTAGGGTTTTCCCTTACAATTTTTTTTTTAAGGAGATATAAATCCCTTTGCAAATGAATACATTTTCTGAGGAACAATAAATCCCTTACAAAATTTAGGATTCAAAAAGGTAATTAGTGAGAGATTATCCTTAAAAATATTTAAAAGGAAAAATCGTCACAAAATCTCTTCATTATTCCTCTAAAACCTTTTCCTTACAAATCGGTAAGAAATGTAGTAAGGAAAATATATTTTGTGAGGAATTTCCCTAATTATTATTCTAATCACTTAACCTTAACAAATCTCTTACAAATAGTAGTAAATTTAAAGGGATTATTTCCCTTGCAAAATTTCCTTAACAAAATACTCATTTTCATGTAGTGTTGGCGAATTGTTAGGGGAGACCCTAACCCCTGACAGTTCCAACTGATTAGGCTCATTGGGGTCGTGTGGCTGTTTGGGGATAGACACCAGAACCCCTTCTTTGACTTCGCCTTTCACCGTCGCACGATACCCCATTTTTTGTGTTATCATTGTTCCCTTCTCTATGAGCTATCTTCCTTGACTCTTGGGAGTCCACCTCCTTCTCGTTTGGCCCGACTCTATTTTGTTTGATTGCTTTACCCGTTGATAACCTTTGTCTTTTCCCTCCCCCTTATTCCGCTCGTTGTTCCCTTCTTCTCTTTTGGGTTGGTTGTTCTTTCCCTTTCATTGTGCTTGTAGGGGGTCTTTTTTTCCTTCGGTTCATGATAGAATGCTGCCTCGTGTGATTGATTGCATTGTGGGTATGACTTGTAAGGATGGATGTGGCGTTTCACTGGGATGATGATTAACCGAGGGTGGCTGACTTGTGCATGTTGCAAGGTCCATCCTTCAGACACCGGTTGGGTACTTCGTTGTAGAAAGTGGTTGAGGATGATGTCGACGCTTCCTTCGCTAGGATATGCATGATCAGGGGTAAGTAGTTTAGTTTGAACTGTTGGTGCATGGATTAGGGGGACTGTTTCTCTGCATGGTACTGTTCTCGTAGCCTTGAAAATGCTGGGCATTTCCCCTCTGTTGGCTAAGGTGAGGGAGAGTTCGTAATTCGAATCAGTTGGTTGTTGGTCCACCTCCTCCTCCCCCGAGAGGAAATTCAGGTCGAAGGTTTGGCCTGGCTGTGTCGATGCTGGTTGGGCTTCAGTTCTAGGTTGACTGTCATCCCTTTCTGCAGAGTCATATATTCATCGGTAATCCACTGTTCGGTTTCTTGTATTGTGATCTGCATTACCTATACTGTCAGCACTTGGCAGGGAGATGGAATGTTCATTTCAGTCCATTGATTGATGATGTCCATTGTGGTTCCTCGACATTTCCCCTATCGAGGATTCCAACTTCTCATTTTCTCTAGCATCTCCCATCACTTATCTCCAAGATCTCCTTCTCATTCGGGTTTGAGTTCAGACATTCTGACCTCTTCCCCACATCCTTGTGACATATGCCTTAGTCTTCCACACCCGTAACAGAATTCAGACAGACGCTCATATTTGATGAAGGCCCACCTCTCCTGCCCCTTCGCATTAGACCACCAGAACCCAACCATCAAAGGTGATTCAGTTTTGATCTCCAGTCTGACTCGCAAGAAACTCCTCTGGTGCATAATCTATTATGTTTCTACCATGATGCATTGACCAACTTGGTTTCCTATACTATAGGTATTTTCCTTGTTATACATATTCAAACTCAGTCCATGGATCTGTACCCAAATCTGCAGCATTCCAAACTCCATTTCTTGTGGGCACATATCAGCACCGCATGTTCTGAGGTTTATGCAGTGGTCATGTACCGACCATGGTGATTGATCCATTATTTGATCTCTACCTCGTTCGTTATCAAATTCGAATCTCATCGTTTAGTCGTCCACCTCTGTCATCCGGACTAGCCCGAACCTCACCCACGCTACTCTCAGAACATTGTAGACTGCCGAGTTTCTTATTTGTTTCTGCGCAATGATTTGTCTAAAGATCTGCGTTCCGAGATTTTGGTTCGAGTTATGTAGCAGGTGTAGGGTGGCTTTTCTGGGTAACCTTTCCTCTCCATTATTGGATCGGCTTTCCATATCTGGCTAAGACCAGACACTGTCACAACCTTCGCTGCAAGCCTGCACAAATAGCAAGAAAGGAAACAGTTTTTAGGGTTAGTAATCTGTGAGTGTCAGGAAAACCTTGAGATGGTTTGGTCTGTGTGTGATATTCGCTGATTCACTGTTGTATTGGAGTTCAGTGGATCTTTCACTGTTGTGCTTGGCTTGTGGCAATCCGTTGAGGGATCTTACCAATGGGGAATTTCGTTAAGATTGATTATGACAGATTCTCGTCACGACGATTGTTTTTCTCCCATAGGTTAAACCCTGGAGAGAGAGGATCATACCGTGTCAATTTACTGATTTTGTATGCAAAAATAAATATCGATTTTCTTATTTTATTTTTTATAAAATGAAATATCAAAATATTTAGTTTGATTTTTAATTTATTAAATATACATTTACGTTATTTGTAACTTTCACTCATAGTTATTAGAACCGGACCGACTACTGAACCGGTAAGAGGACCGATTTTCAATTTGATCTGTCAGAGCGCTGATTCACTGGTGGGACCGGTCGGTTCATATCACAAGTATACAAATTTTAAAAATACCTACTACCTAAATTCAATGTAATAATAAAATTATCTTAACATAATATTCTAAATTTTGAAACCCTAAACCTTGCTTTCTTTCTGGTTAAATTAAGTTGTTGTCGATTGATTCATCAATTTGGGGCAATGGAGGTGCTTCTTGCTTCCCTTCCCTTTCCAAAAGTTCACATGATGCTGTTAGTCCTGTATCATCATCTGGAGCAAAGCAAACAGTCCCCACCTGCAAATTATCAAAAAATTTCAAAAAGTAACCACTGTGCAAAAAATATTTGAAAAAGTAAGTACACCGAAAAAATATTTAGCAAAATGTATATAGCGCTAGTGGGGGTAGCAGTTTTTATAACGTGCGCTACTTTGAGTAGCGTTTTTCAACAAACGATACTAGGGGTAGCGTTTTTCATAAAACGCTACTTGGGGTAGCATTTTTCATAAAACGCTACTTGGGGTAGCGTTTTATTTTTACTTTTTTACGTTTTTTTGACGACTCGATGTTTAATTAAAAATAAAATTATGTATTTATTAAAACAAATTAAAAAAATGTAACAAGTAGACATTTTAATTGCGATTCAAATTATGCAAAAAAAATATTAAATTTGGACTTACGGATTGACTGTAGGCTTTGCCGTAAGTTGAGATATGAAAAATTGGACTTAAAAAAATATAACTCAGACCCTGTAAGTCTAAACTGACCACGGTGAACGTCATTTATGTCGTAATTCAATTATCTACCTAGGGTAATGTTTTTTATTAGAAATACAGTGATTTTGTAACCTAACATCGCTTGTCTTATAATTTGACCGAAATAATTAAATGCATTAGGTGAGAAATTTAATTATGTACTTACTAAAAAAAAATCAAAAACATTACAGTGTGTAGCCAATTTAATTACGAATTAAGTTACGCTAACTAGGCATTAATTTTTTACTTTTAGACTGACCGTATAATACGAAGTAAATTACGCATCGTATTATACGGCCAGTCTAAAAGTAAAACATTAACACCTAGTTAGCGTCATTTAATTCGTAATTAAATTAGATATGCACTGTAATGTTTTTGATTTTTTTTTAGTAAGTACATAATTAAATTTCTCACCTAATGCATTAATTATTTTGGTCAAATTATAAGACAAACGATGTTAGGTTACAAAATCACTGTATTTCTAATATATAAAAATTACCCTAGGTAGAAAATTGAATTACGACATAAATGACGTTCACTGTGGTCAGTTTGGACATACAGGGTCTGAGTTATATATTTTTAAGTCAAATTTTCATATCTCAACTTACGGCAGAGCCTACAGTCAATCCGTAAGTCCAAATTTAATATTTTTTGCATCATTTGCATCGCAATTAAAATATCTACTTACTATAATTTTTTTAATAAATATATAATTTTATTTTTAATTAAACATCGAGTCGTCAAAAAAATGTAAAAAAAAATGCCACTAGGGGTGGCGTTTTTCATAAAAACGCTACCCCTAGTAGCGTTTATTGAAAAACGTTACCCGTAATAGCGTTTGTTGAAAAACGCTACTCAAAATAGCGCACGAAACACTAATCCCAATAGCGCTTATATACATTTTACTAAATATTTTTTAAATATAGTTACTTTTTCAAATTTAGTTGGCACATTACATACTTTGTGAAAAAACAAACTCAAGTTATCTCCTACGATACTTCCTCCATTGGGACCATAAAAAAGGAAAGTACCCAAAAGACCAATCTGAAAAATCCAAAGAGTGCCGTCTTCTCTAGGCCGGATCAGAAAAAAGCAACCAATTGGAAAGTGGAAATTACTCTGCCACACTCTCCCTCGCCAAATCCAGCTTTGGGTCATAATAATGGAGGTTCCTTCGAATTGAGAAATAACTAAGGTGAGGGAAATATTAAGAAAGAAACGAGACGTTCCCTTTTTAGTGCAACCTGGAACGAGAAACCACAAAGGTTTAATGCTCTAAAATTTGCAGCCAGTGTAGTTCCGTTTCCCGATAGTGAGAAATTCGAGTCTCGTACTTTGAGCAAAGAAGATGTTGAAGACCATGAAACCTTTGAGAAAAAATAACGAGTTGACCGTTTATCTCCGCTCTGAAAGTTAAATCAGTTTGGATTTTGAGGAGCTACTGTGTGGTGAAAATTTCGATTGTCATAAAGTAGAATAAATGCATATATTTATAGCAATGGTTTAACCCGATAAACAGTTTAACTTTTTACCGTGGTTAACTACTAACCGGAGTTACTTTACATCATTCGGATGAGACAGTCTTATCTATAAATATTCAGAGATGTTCAATCCCCTTTTAATGCGGGTGTCGGAGCACACTAGGTGACGCCTTTAAGAGGATATCGACTCCTTGGGTAATTACAGGTGTCACCTATCATATTCAAGGGACTGATACCTATTCTTAGCTTACAGTCGTTGCCTTTATGCATATGGTGACGAGCATCTAGTGATTTTATTTAAAAGGTAAGTGACAAGTGATTATTACACAGAGCGTCGCCTATAATACCCTATCAAATTCCATATGACTTGGGATTTTTAAATGGTAGATTTGCAGCCCGTGACTATGCAGACAACTTGTGCTGCAAGCTCCCTGGAACTGATTTCTTGAACTCCAAATTTTGGACCTGCAACTTGTAGAGATGAAGAAAAACGGCTGGCAAAGTGTTGCTAATCCTAGACAGAATGAGAACAGAAGGAAGAAGAAAAGAAGACACGGAAAAACAAAACAATAAAAACATAAACCAGAATCGATAGGTATATCAAAAACCGACCGATTTTCACTAATTGAACCGAAATTACTATGCATTTCGATATTTTGTGCGAACCAAACCGTCCGTCTAATTGATTCACGATCGGACCGGATTCGACCGGCGGTCCGGTTCTAATAACTATGCTTCTTTTTATTTACGGATAGATTTCTTTAGCCCTGTTGTTCGTAAATACCGTGATGGATGGGTGAGGGGGTTTGCTTTTCTCTCACACTCAAAAACAGAGAGTAGATATGAAGAATGAGCTGAGCTCCTTTCTTCTTCTTCGGTATGAAAAACAGACGTTCTTGCTCCTCCCAAAGCTTGATCTGCCCATCAGTCCTGCCGGAGCTGATATCGAAGCAGAACTAGTCAAGACTGAGAACCCTCCTCCACAATCCAATCGCAGTTCTCCAAAAGCTGCTCGATTAGCTGCCGACTCGCGGAGCTCATCCTCAGATACTTCAATTGGTTGCAGAAGGATCTCAATTTGACCTAACCTTCAGAGCTGACATGCAAGCTCTTGAATTCACTTATAATCGGGAAGAATTACTCCAAGGACAGATCTTTCCTGGAAAAGTTGGTTAATTCCGGTGAAGAACACTCGAATTCTTCTATTTTTCAATTGATTTCTTCGTGTTGTGACAAACTGTGCTGTAAATTGATCATGGTTGATATGCTGGTACTGTCATATGCCAAGAGCATGAAAACCCAGCTAGTTGTCCAGGCGTTTAGACGAGCAGGCGAATACGGGTTTAAGTTATCGGCCCTACCGTCTAACCCTTTTTTTGAATAACTTGGTGAAAAAGAAAGCTTTTTGCAGATGTTGAATCAGTGTATAAGTAAGATCATCATCAGGATGGCGTATTTATTTTTATGAGATAATAATAATAAATAAAAATGTGTATTTATGATATCACTTAATATTCACTGCGACATTGATTAGGAAGATTCAAGGAACCCTGTTTTCGTAAGAACATGGTTCCTCACCTTGCTGAGATCCCGCCCTTTTAGCTTCCTCCCAACCCCTTCCAAGACAGAAAAAGACGATATATTGCGCCTAGCTAACCTCATTGATATATACTCGTGGGGAGGCAACATCTTATGGCCATAGCATTCATCGTCATCGTCATCGTCATCACCGTCACTACCACCGACGTCTTCTTCATACTCATCACATTTCAAAGGTGCATGCATGGAACTGGAAGAAAGCTTACTCGACTTTAACCGCCCAATCTTCCTCACGTGAGTCCAGGTCGGGATGTTGACCGGCGCCGACTGGTGGGCGAATATCGATCTGGGGGTCGAACTGCCGCGGTCCGCGGTAGAGGATGATCTGGGGATCGTCTTTGCTGGCGAAGGTGCGTGTTTGAGAGCAAAGCTCTCGTCGGCGACATCAGAACTTGAGTGTCTTGTCTGAACATCCCAAACCTCGGATTCCTCGAAATCGCCATCTCTCAAGCTTCTCCACAGATCGCTTCCTCCTTTGTAATAGTAATTCCCATTTGTGTCCCCCATCTATACAATCCGCCATTTCCAAAATCTCAGATCAGTTTACATATTATAGTTAGAGAGAGAAAGCAGAAAAGAATCATAGAGAGAGACAGAGAGAAAAAGAAATAGAGAGCGACAGTATTCTGTCAATGTCCGTCCAAACATATCTACGGAGAAGTGAGTCAGAAAGGCAAGAATCAAGAATAAACACCTTTTCTAGGATTGAAGATCAAGATCCCAGCTAGCTTTTTTACAGAATCTAGGGAGAAATCTGCAACAGCAAAGCAAGAATCTTTCGATGATCTCTGCCTTTCTAGAAGGAGGGTTTACGGAATGAAAATTCTCCCAAACTCTAATTTCAAGATCGTATTAATGAGAAAAGCTCTGAAGTGGGTAATGGAGAATTGAGAAGGAAGAGTGATGCAAGACCATGGTATATACGCAAAACTTCACTGTCTTTTTTTTTGGTAGATATTTTTTTCTTTGGTAGAAAGTATTTTATTGTCTCCTAATTGTAATTGGTCTCTCCATTTTCATGTGTTTTACGTGATGTCTTAGCCTCTTCGGGCAGCTGTTCTTTGAATTTGACCCAATTTTGGGCCATTAGGGGTGTAGCTTTGACGAAACCGTGACTGATTTGTGGGTGACAGTTACTATTCATGTTTGAATCAGAAATTTTTAACTTACAGGTCATTTTGACACGATCCGTATGACCCGTCTAATAAAATATGAGTCGAAATTTTTGACTCATGGGTCGACCCGCCGACCCATTGAATAATTTATATTATATAAAAAATTATAATCTCATGTTTTCAAAAAAAAATATTTTTATGATGTGAGGAGTTATGGGTTACGCGGGTCAAGCAGGTGGAGCAGGTCAAACGGTTCAGTTTGACCCATACCTTTAGTGGGTAATGTTTTGTCACGGGTCAGTAGGTTACGCATGTTGACTCATCGACTCGTGGATCGTGTCTGAGTTACAAGAATTGACCCATAAAAATATATTAGTCGTGTTTGGGTAAACTATTTCTGACACGACCCGTGGGTGACACGACTCACTGACACAAATTGACACCCCTACCACTAAGTTTACAAGAGAACCAAGACATCGCGAGCTCAAATTTCCAACCGGATACAGAATGGAGTAGAACACGACAATATATATTGTTGGATATCAGTAGGCTTGTTCATGAACCGCTTCGACCCCGAACTGGTTCAGAACTGAACCACTCTGATTTGTAAAAAACAAGTACTTTTTTCTGTTCTAAAAAAACTGGTATGAATTAGGTAAAAAACTGGTCTGGTTTGAACCGATTCAGAACCAGTTCGAACTAGTTTGGTTTGATTTTTTTTAATAATAATTTTGGTTCTGAAATAATTCAGTTTAAACCGAAATTGAACCGACTAAAAATCATGTCCAACACACTGAACCGAATGAAAAAATATTGAACCAACTGAAAAACACACTGAACCGACTGAAAAAACAATAAACCGATTGAAAAATACACTGAACCGACTGAAAAACACACTGAACCAATTGAAAATATGTTTCACAACCAAATAAAATCCTCTCCAACATCAACATATGAAACTCCAATACATCTCTAGATTTGGTTTATTGAAGACATCTCTAGGTTTGGTTTAATTTTCCACCGGTTTAGTTGATTTTGCTTCAAAACGGTTCTAAAATTATATAGGTTTAAAGTGGTTTGACTTAAATTTAAGTATAAATCAGTATCAAAAAACGAGTTGATTCGAACCAAATTTTTTGTACTATTTTAAACGGGTCTACTTGAAGCCTAAAAATACTGGTTTGGTTTTGATACTAGTTCGGTCTAACCGGTTCGAACCAAACTAGAACCAGGCCAGTTCAGTCGAACCAGTTTAAATGAACAAGATTAGATATCGGGTGTCAACCGCCCTTAGAGGCCAAACGACGCCCAAAGTGGCCAAGCGACACCCTTAGTGCCCTTAGAGGTCGCCCGACGCCCAAAGAGGTCGTCGACACCCAAATAGGTCACTCTACGCCCTAAGAGACCACTCAATCGCCCTTGGCGCCCTTAGAGCTCACCTGACACCCAAAGAGGTCGTCCGATCGCTTTTGGTCGAATCGTCTTTGGTCGGATCGTCTTTGGACGATTCGCCTTTGGTCAGATCGCCTTTGGACGATTCGCCTTTGGACGATTCGCCTTTGGTCGCCTCGCCTTTGATCAGATGACTCAGATTGGCTTTGATCGGATCGCCTTTGGTTGGCTCGCATTTGATTGTACTGACCCGGAAAATCAGGATGATAGTGACTGTGTCAAGATAAAAAGTTAGAATGATATATTGTGTCAGCCTCACAAAGGACTGACTATGGTAAGAAATTGAGCATAGACTTAGGTTAAGTATCCCTATAAATACCTCAATTCTGCCTCATTTGAAGAGGACTGATTTTCAGATATGCCTTCATGCTCTCCGACTAACTTTATCATCAGATGGAAAACCACGGGCAAAATTCGAGGTTTCCTTCTTGCAGGTCAGTGGAGCAGCACTCGGATCTAAGTCGTAGAAATCAAGATCCAACATATATGACTCGATCTGTCGTCGTTCTAGCTAAGAGGTTTAGATACCCATTAGAAAGATTATACGCGTTACAAGAATCATGCACGTAAAAGAACATACCTTGATTCTCCTGGGAAAATTTCAGAAACCCTAGCTAGCTAGCAGATGGAAGAGTTTGAATGTGCAATTGAGAACTGACTTTGGACTTGAAAATGGCGATTTTATAAAGTTTTTGTGTTGTGTTCCTCAAGTAGGCTCCAATGTCATCATAAAGTTGAGGAGAGGTCGTCATCTTCCAGTGCAATTGGATAATCGATAGATAAACAGCACTGGCTACAGTATCCTAGTACAGTGTCGCCCTCTAGCTAATATCTTAATGCACATATTGGAACTTGCTAGGAAGTTTTATTTTTTTTGGAAAAAATAACTTACAAATCAAAATTAAATAAGAAACAACCTTTACGGTATTTGTTCTTCGTTTATCAGTGTATCTAGAATCATTCTCGATAGGTATCATAATGACTCATATTTGCTCTTCGTTTCATCACTCTCAAACTGTGATTTCAAAAAGAATAACACTAAAAGTAAAAACCTTAGAAGAATTATTGTACGGTGTTGTGTTGACATAGTAATAAAAAGCAGAATCAAAGTTTTTACTATAATTACTTTATTTTTACATCAAGGATGAAGACCAAACTCAATTCGGAGGGGCTGTGTCTGTCACGTTACCTACTTAAATCGAAATTCGCACAAACTCAATTCTGTGAAGACCAAAATACTCCTCATCATACCCTCTCCCTCTTCCTGTCATCTTAGTGTCATTTCATATGTCAGTTGGTTTGATTTTTAGTTGTTCCTCTTCTCTGTTTCTCTCCCCGAAGAAATTAAGTTTTTCAGTTCGAAGATTTCGTCGCGCAAGGACATTGTTCTTCTAGTTGTCTTCTGCGTTGTTCATGCCTACTTATTCCGTGTTTTGCAGACGTCGTTTTGGAGAGTTATGTTTAAAGATCATAACTTTCCCCCCAAAATAGGTAAGTTTCTACTCATTCTGGTGTTCTTCACTTCCATTGCATGTTTGATGATAGGTCTAAGATGTTAACACATTGTCGTAATAGTTGCTGCTATGTTGCTTCTGTAGCTGATTTCATACAATTTCCCCAAAACATTTCTGCAGATTCTCAATGCAAAATTCAGATTTTGATCATGTTCTGTTCGAAATCAATTACAGTGACAAATTTTCAAAGGAAAATGGGGAGATCGTTCACTACATTGGGATGATGGATTACCTAGAATTCCCTATGACTGTGACTTTGGAGGAATTCTTGAAGCTCTATTATGTGTCGTTTGATTACGAAGAAGAAGATGTCGTGTATGACAGGATAGTGTCAAAACAGATATTACCCGGCTTGACAAAGATTGCAAATAATGATGATTTTCAAGGTATCTTGAAGTTGCGTAAAGGAAACGAAATAGTAGTGATATACATGCCAAAGAAAGATTCAGTTATTGAGGACCTTTATGATACAATTCAAGGCTCCAATGAGGAAGTTGTTGCTGATGTGGATAGAAGCAGTCTTAATGAATAAGAGTGGGAACCCGATTGTGAAGAAAGGAAGAGGAAGACAACACTGACGATGATGATGTCTGGTGGGAAGAAGCTATGAATACGGCATATATGGTGGATGAACAAGTTGGTCGAAGCCAAGAGGAATGTCAATCCACCCCCGCAACAAGAGTGGAGTCTGATGAGGAGCAACATAATCCATTCAACCTTAGTGAAGATGAGTTAGTCTGCAAAAGTGATAGCCTCATTACACCACCGCAATTGGATGAAGAGGGAGTCGAATCTAGAAGATTCACTACCTTTGACGAGGAATCACGTAACCAAAAAACAGAGTTGAAGTTAGGGATGAAGTTTGGGACCATTGAAGAATTGAGACATGTGATTAATGAGCATAGCATTCACAACAATTATGTTATTAACTACATAATCAATACGTCGAAGAAAATATTCGTTGGGTGCAAGGAAAAGTGTGGATTCAAGTTGTATGTGTCTTTAATGGCACATGAGGAAACACTGCAGATTAAGATGTACCAGGGCGTCCACAAGTGTGCAGCTGCTCACAAGACGAAGATGATCAACTCGAAGTGGTTGATCAAGCATTATAGCGAAAAGATTAGGAGCAAATATTGGACACAACCTACATCCAGATGGAAATCAAAAATACTTTCGGGTTTGAAGAGAGTAGGCATACAATCATTAGAGCAAATGGAAAGATGAAAACCATCATTTGGGGTGATCACGAGGAGCAGTACGAGCCCCTTAATTCTTATGTGGCAACTGTTCTGCAGTACAATCCAGGTACGTCTATGGTGATTCAAGTTGACTCCACAATCAACAACATTAGACCTTGTTTCGAGAGACTGTACTTTTGTTTTGAAGCGTCCAAGAGGGGTTTTCTTGATGGTCGCGGACCATTTTTTGGTCTTGTTGGATGTCACCTGAAAGGTTTAGAAATGGGACATATTATAAGTGTCGTGGGTAGAGACGCGAAATGTTTCCCATAGCGATTGCATGGGTCGAAGTTGAGAGTAAGGACTCATGGAAGATGGAAGTGGTGTTTGGAGGTGTTGACAAGAGACATTTGTTTTCGTACACAATCTAGTGATAGAGGATGGACAATCATGAGTGATCGACAGAAGGTAATGTCATTTAATTTAGTGTTACTTTTAAAGACCCCAAATGTTTTAAGTGTTACTTTTAAAGGCCCCAAATGTTTTAAGTGTTGCATTTCCTGTGTTTTAGGGACTGATTGCTGCAGTTCAAGAAACATGTCTTGGTGTTGAACACAGGGCATGTGTCAGACACATTCATGCTAATATGATGGTCAGAAATTGGAGAAGCAAAGCTATTAGAGAGAGGATGTGGGTTGTTGCAGCGTGCTATTCTAGGCCAATACATTTGGAGACATGGAGGAACTTAAAAAAATCAAAGTAGAAGCCTACAATTACTTGAACTAATTCGACAAGCATGCATGGTGTAGAAGCTACTTTCCAACTCACTCGAAGGTAGACTTGATTGTAAATAGTCTAAGTGAAAGCTTCAACTCCCCGATCCTGGAAGCCTGATCGAAACCAATAGTTACAACATTTGAAATGATAAGAAGAAAGATGTTAGGTAATGTGTAGTAGAAGAGAGAGGCTATAGAGAGGCAAAGAGGTATATTATGCCCCCGAATTAAGAAAAAATTGCACAGTCTTGTAGAGACATGCAGTCATGTCGCACTTTCTATGCTGGTGAAGGTCAATTTGAAATTGAATGCTTAGTGGAGGTGTTCATTGTAAACATGAATACAAAAGAATGTAGCTGTGGGCAGTATCAGTTATCTGGATTACCTTGTGTTCATGTTCAAGTTGCTAAAGGAAGGATATGATTAATGTGGAAACATACGTCCATGAATGCCACACAACTGAAGTGATCAGAAGATCCTATGTTGGTGTTATTTATCATGTACCAAGCAAAGAGAACTGGGTACAAGTTGATGGGCTACCTTTATCAGCACCTTTACAAAAGGACCAACAGGGGGGAAAAAACGAACAGGATAAGAGCAGAACGTGAACCTCATCCCACTAAACTGAGGAAGCAAACAAATCTAAAGTGTTCACTGTTTAATGAAAGGATATATAATAGAATGATATGTACGTCGAATAAAGCATCAACTTCGTCGCATCAGGTAATCAAGTGTTACTGTTGTATTAAACCTTCCATATTTGTTAATTTTTTAATTATGGGTCAAAATAGGTTGGTCAATAATCAACTGAAGGGACTGCTGCATCTCCACCAAACTTTTTCGGCTCAAAGGGGAGCAGTAAGCAGAAGATTCCTATAGAAGACATTCAAGACCAATAGAAGAAACAACAACTGTACAGGAGATAGCAGAACCAGTAATAGAAAGAAGAGTGACAAGAAAATACCATTCGTCACAGGTAATGCAGGCAATGAGTCAAAGTGTCCCGAAGGAGACAGATGAAGCTCAACCTTCTGCTCAAGATTCCCAAGTTACAATCGAGACAAACACGTCGGGTATAAGACACTTGCAAGGAAGTCGCTAGGAAAGAAGTCCCCATCAAAGAAATAGTAGGATGGGGTGACTTTTGTGTTTTGATATAACTAGTTGGAGACATTAGAACTTTCAGCTTCATGTTTAAATTAGTCTGGTTTGGGTTTATGTCAGGGAAAACGCAATCCCATTTTGATCGGTGCTGATATAATGCACCTTTGACGATACTCATGGATGTTGATGTATAAAAGGTTGTTTTAACTATATTCTACCTCATTATACCTATTTTAGATATTGCATTATGACATTAAAAAATGATGATATACATGAGAGTAACATTTATAAAACGAAAGGTACCTAAAAGCAACATTTAAATAACCAAAGATACCTTAATGCAACATTAACATAAAGAGTTTATGCCTAGTGGAACAAAATTATAATTTCATACAACCATACCAAATTCACTCCCACATAAAGAACATTCCAACATTCAATTGGTTGACATTTTTCAGTAAAAACAACAGAAAACAGAAATCATGATCATTCCAACTAATACGATAAAAATAATTTTGTACATTCTTTCCCTCCGCCGATATTTCTCAAGTTTTTCTTTTGCGATATTGATCATCTTCTTCACCTTTGCAGAAACCCTTTTTGAATTAGGACAAACGTTAACATAGTACCAATCGAAATACCCACACCCTCATCGCTTCGTAACAAGCTAATGACAAACAATTAGGTAAGAGATGAGACAAAATTAACAAGACATCAAGTAATTAACGAAGAGTATGACATACATTTCACAAGGGGCAGCTAAGTGATGAAACAACGCAAAGGCCAGAGATGGAGTTTTATTCAGTTGAGGAAATATGATGATGGGCATTTTGGTCTTCACGTAATTGAATTTGTGTGAATTTCAGTTTAAGTAGGTCACGTGACAGGCACGACTGATGGTTTTCATTCATTTTGGATGTCAAAATAAAATAACTACATGACTTCTGGAATACCCCAAAGTAACAATTTTTTTGTGGAGTACCTATTTGTAAAAACGTGACATCTGAGGTACATGAATGACTTTAATCCCAATAAAAAGCAGCATCCACAACTCCAGTTGCAGTCAACGCTTTTAGAGGAATTATTGAATCGAAGGTTAAACCCTAAAGTGACAGGCAAAATAAGAGAATTGTCGTTAAATGTTGGTAGGATGGAATATAACAAGCACACTCACGTCTCATTGATGAATATTTAGGTGTCAATTTGTATTCACGGATCAACCGCGAATCATATCAGAAATAGATTGTGTCAAAATATTTTTAATACAAACATGACCAATGATTATTGATGAGATAATTTTCAAGTCTCAAACACAACTCACGGGTCTACTGGTCAACCCGCATAAGTCGTGAACACATACCCAATTCATTTTTCATGGTTTATATCTTGTAGGTCAACTCATTGATTCGTTTGACTCGTAGACCCATATAACTCATGAACTAATAAGACATGTTGATTCGTGAGACCACACGTAATCCATACAATCCTTGCGATCCATCCATGAATTTTTATAAAATATATTTAGTATATATTTATTATATGAGTTCATGAGTTGACCTAAACTCGGCCCATTTTTCGTGCAGATTGGATAGTCAAATAACTCACGGGTAAACATTATTCATCCCACACACAATTCATATGCGAGTAACCCACGAATCACCTACAGATTAGGTAAAAAATTGACACACCTAGTCTCTATACTATAAATACTCAAAAGCATTCAATTCCTTATTATTATAATTATTGATTAAGTACAAATTTGTTAATTAAATCTTAACAATTTGAATAATCTTCCACATAAACCATTTTTAAAATATGATGGTAGCTAACTTTATATAAATTATAATTTTTTAACTTCGTCTAATGTTTTATTAAATGATGACAAAAAATAGTATTTTATTTATTATCACTATGTTTTGTGCAAACACTAGTTGAAGTTTGCTAAATTATGCACTTTACTAGTCGAGTTTTGAGAAAATTTACAATTTGGTAACCGACATGTGCATATTTTCATCAATATTTAACAAATAACTACACGAAGATAGCACATTATAACTTTTTATAATGTTAATTATCAATTTGTTATAATAATAAAAAAAGGTTAATGGTTTCAATGATATCATATGTTTGACTCATGTTATCGGTTAGTACCCCTATGTTGTTTCATGATACTTTATGTTTTAGAATGTTGTTCTTTAGTCCAAATTAATATTGACGGCAAAAGTTAGACTAATCGAATAGTGACGTGGCGGATCTAAAGTAAAAATAAAATAAATAGGAAAAATAATTAGGAAAAAGTTCCAAAAATATATATTTTAAAACGTTATATATAAATTAAAAAAAAACGTTTATATATTTAAATATGCAAAAGTAAATATATTTATCTATATAACAATAGATTTGGAAAAAAATTAGTAAAATTAAAAAAATAAAATTTTAAATTTATTTTTTTAAATGAAAAAAAAAATAGATAATGAAATTTATATATTTGTTTTTAGAATTTTCATTTGAAATTTATATTTTTAAATTAAATATTATATTATATCTACGTGACAATGATGTGGTGCTGACGTGACACAACATATGCAAGTCACGTGACCATTTAAAAGAAAAATGTAACAGAGTGACTAAAGAGCAACGTTCTCAAACATAGGGTATCAAACGTTAACCCAAAAAATTATAAACTATCATCCGATAACATGAGTCAAATATACTATACTATTCATACCTTTAACCCTAAAACGGAAAGTTCACCTACCAAATTATCCAAATCCTCAAAGTTCATAACCATATTTAAAATGCTCTCATATGCTATTGCAATTGCAAAGCTACAATCCAAAAATTATTTACCAAATTCATGTAAAGATTAGAATATGGAATTGCGTAAGAGAACATGTCTAAGGTAAGATATGTTAGGTTTTTCCATTAGCTCGCAAAAACACCAATTACAGCAAATTAGTGTACATCTGAATCAACAGAACAACAAATAACCCAATTCATATTTTATGTACCACATCTTTCATTTTATCTGAACAATTGAATGTTAGTTTACGATATATACACAATTTAGTCAACTTTCTCATGAGATTAAATTTGTAAGTGAGTTTTTTAGTATGCTATTTTAACATATCCATATAAACCTTAATTTAGTATTTGTAAATTTCAAATTATAACAAACTTTTTACTTGAGTCCATACTATGAGTTACAATCAGACCACCTTGAGTCTATACTTTAAAGTCTTTTTTTTAATACTTTTCTAAACAAAAATCTTTTAAAAATCTATTTAGATATTTCATTTATAGAGTTCGTCAATTCTACATTAAAGACTCGTGAAATTTGATGTTTGAATTGTTAATTCTTACCATCAACGATTCATTATTTTGTTATTTTCTTATAATTCTCTATAATTGATTAACTAAACGCAACACGATAACAAAATATGCACGAATAATTGTGTATTGTGTTTGTATTGAGCAATATGACACAATAAGTTTATTGTGTGTGTTCATGTTTGGTAAGTGTCATACAATAAACGTGTTGATACGCATGTTTAGACGATTTGTCACCCTTATTTGAGTATCTATTATTTCTTTTAAGACTGATTAAAAATCCAATTCTGAACAACCAAATTGTCCACAGATAATACACTTTTATGTGATTTTGATTCTTGCATATTGTAATGTCATTTGTACCACACAAAAACAGAGAAAAAAACACTCAAAGCCAGAATTTGTGCACTGAAAATACAAATTAGTCTGCTGTTTGTTGCTGCTGCTGCTGCATTTTAATTTAACGAATGTACAAACAGATTCCATCTTGCTCGGGTGCGATTTTCTGTGTTAACACCTACTAAAAGAGCTTGGTCTGTTGTTGGTTCCCGCTTCTCATCATCGCGCAGAACTCTTCATAGTTGATTCTTCCATCCTGTAAATTTTGATGGATATATAAAATGGTGAGAATAGAAACCAATTAATGTTCAAAAACCCATTATCAATTTCAATCACCGAGTAGAAGAACACACATTATCAGAATCAACTTCTGCTATGATTTCCTTAATGGTAGCTTCATCTCCCATCCCGTACTCTTTCATCGCACTTTCTATCTCATCCATCGTGATGAAACTGTCAAAAGAAACATATTTCAATACGCAATTCAGACGTATTGGATGATGATAACAAGTGCAAGATAGTTTACCCACCCGCTGTTGTCTTTGTCAAAATGTTGGAAGGCTTTATGCAGATGTTCATCTCTTTCCAACTTGTGCCGGTGCATTGTAGCTGTTATAAACTCGATATAGTCAATCGATCCATTCCCATCCACATCAGCCTTCCACCAAACCAAAACCAAACAACATAAGCCCAACAACCAACCAGAGTCATTGAATTCTTCACAAGAGGCTACTGCAGTTTAGAAAATTTACTTACAGCGTCCATAAGTGCCCGGACTTCAGCCTCGGTGAGTTTAGACCCAAGTCTAGCCAATCCTGACTTGAGTTCATCGTAAGTAATGGTTCCACTCTTGTCTGTATCGATACTTGCAAAGGTCGATTTAAGCCCGTTGATGTCTTCTTCAGAGAAGTTCTCAGCAATCACCTGCAATTAATCCATCCAAAATTGTCTTTCCGAAGTAAGTAAATGGGAGAAGAAAGAATGACAGACAAGTGCAGATTTATTTATTTATTTATTTATACATGTACCTTGAGAGCAAGTTTCTTTAACTTGTTCATAGCTCGGAATTGTTTCATCCTCGACAACACTGCACTATCTATCGGCTTATCCGATGCATCACCACCGCCATTAATCCATGGATGCTCTGCAACAACAAACATTATAACAAAATCTTCAATATTTCAAGGCAATTAAAAATTATTCGTATTTTATTGAAATTGTGGATCAAAAGGGTATCCACTGTATCATTTGTTTGCTGCATATATAAATAGATATAAGAAGTAAATTACCTAAAACCTGAGCAGCAGTAATTCGTTTTCTAGGGTCCGGAGTTAACATTTTCTTGACGAGGTCCTTGGCATTAGCGGATATAGATGGCCATGGCTGACTTTCGAAATCAATCTCTCCTTCCAAGATAGCATCAAATATTCCCTTCTCATTCTCTGCAATGGAATTCATATTTGTCAGTAAAAAACAAATGTAACCATCGGTATTAACTTGGTTGAGTGTATTTTTACCAGCCCAGAATGGGGGAACTCCACTGAGCAGAATGTATAATATGACTCCTGCACTCCAGATATCAATTTCCTTGCCAGAATTGCGGCGTAAAACCTCGGGGGCAACATAGTAAGCACTCCCAACAATATCCCGATATGTCTTCCCTGACAAGTTAACATATATGTATCAACATAAACGATGTAGTTATTCCAACCATCTATCCAGCAAGTTCCAAATTCACAACTGGAGAAGGGATCTGAGATTAATTTTGAAGAGAAACCACGATAGGCGTGGTACGGCGATTCATTTGTGTCTGCTTTAGCAAAAAGACCCATCAATCTATAACATGCAGATCGAAATTCAGAATCATAAAGTGAAAATTGTGTAAGCATAGATCTAATTCTTCATAGCTATACTACAATACTAGCCAATCAGAGATACAAGTGTGTATTCCAAAGTGGCAAGAGGCAAACTATTCAGCAAAATTCATGAATAATAACAAATCAAACATAATGAGAATGAATTAACCTTCTTCAATGAAAACAGACAAGCCAAAATCGGTAGCCTTGATAACAGCATTCTCCTCCTTGCTAGTCAACAAGAAATTCTCAGGCTTAAGATCCCTATGCATCACACCCATGAAATGACAAGCATGGACAACATTAACAATAGCGCGGCACGTAGAAGCTGCAGCCCTCTCACTGTAATGGCCCTTGGCTATAATTCTATCAAACAGCTCGCCCCCTGCACAGAGCTCCATCACCAGATGCACAGATTGTTTGTCCTCATAAGCACCCTTGAACTCAACTATATTAGGCTGTCCACTCAAGTGCTGCATGATCTGAATCTCCCTCTTAATATCCTCTCTATCACTCTTGCTTAACAGCTTCCTCTTCGAGATTGACTTACAGGCAAAGGATCTACCAGTCGAGATTTCAGTGCAGAAATGAGTCACGCCAAACTGACCTCTACCCAGTTCTCGACCCAGAGAGTAGTGTGATTTAACATCCTCGTATGGCTTTCCTAGGATCGTGTCGACCCTGGCCGCAGCGGGCTTTGGGACCGTTACGGGTTGGGGTTTCGGCTTCTCAGGTAATTGTGGCGGCGGATGGTACGTCACAGGAGCTGGAGGTTTAGGGGCCGCCGCCTGCTCGGACGGCCTATGGTGATCGTAACCAGCGCCACCTCCTGATCCATAGCCATTGTGGCCTAAGGTAGAAGTAGAACCTTTTTTGCTGAGACAGATACCCATTTGCCAAAAGATTCGATCTTTACAGTGCAAGATGAAGAAACTGTCGAGATTGTGAATTCCAAATCGGGAATCTGCAGAATGAGACTGAAATTGAAGGGTAACAGAGATGTTCCAGTGAGAAAATGGCAAAGATAAATTGTGATGTGGATGGCGTTCCTAATGAAATTTCGGAGTTAAAGGAAATGTAGACTCTTGAACAATCAAGGATAGAGTGACTTGATAGAGAACTCGGCAACAACTGGGTCAACGACTTGATCGACCTGAAATGTTGACTCGAATATCAACTGTATTAACAATTTAACATGTAGTTGTGTTGTGATTAGGAGTTAGGACCCGCAATAACCGGTAAAAATTATAATTTTTTAAACGATACAATTATAATATTTATCATATTTTCATTATTAACAATTTTAGTTGCTATCGTTATTATGATAAGATTTATAGAAGGAAATTAATATGTGTTAGTAAAATGTGTGATTTATTTCCTTGAAATTAATATGTGTTAGATAAAGGTGTGATTTATTTCTTTGATCATCTTAACATATGGCCTACGCCAAATAAACTTTACCTTAAACAAAGTACTTTAAAATATTGGTTATGTATATTTTTTATTTTTAAAATCTATAATTAAGAGATAAAATACTGAATTATTATCTGAGAGAAGAACAACGTGCACAAGTGTCCTATCCATGCTTCAACTTATATATTTTAAATTATTTAATATCAATATACGAAATGATTAAAAAATACACAAATAGTAAAATAACATAATAATTTTAAAAAACTATCTCTAGAGTGGACCTACAGTGATCAGATCTTGGAAATGGCGTTTACGCGGTTCGGCACAGTTCCTCGGTAACGTGCCTGTGTGGGGATTGTATAAATAAAATAAAGGGAAAACTAATTGTAGACGAACTTACTATGATTAGCAAATAAGTATTTAATTTTTTTTTTAGTAACTAAATACCTGAACTTATGAAAATTAGCAAATGGTACCTACCGTTAATTTCTGTTAAGAATAAACGGAAAATATCACGTGAGGAGCAAACATGTACCTTAACTTACACGAATGAGCAAATAGGTATCTGAACCGATTCGGTTGAACTACTTTATTATTTATTTTTTAAAAAAATAGGATTTATATACCAAACACATGCATGACTCAACTTCAGACGTTCTCGGAGTGTTCCTTGATGCACCGAGAGCGTCTGGAGTTGAGTCATGCATGCGTTTGCTATATAATTTTTTTTTAAATAAAGTGGTTTGATCGAACCGGGACTGAACCGGTTGTTGAACTGGTTCAGGTACCTACTTACTCGTTCGTGTAAGTTCAAATACATGTTTGCTCCTCACGTGATATTTCTCGTTTATTCTTATCGGAAATTAACGGTAGGTACCTATTTGTTTATTTAAGAAAGTTCAGCAATATCTTTGCTACAAAAACAAATTAGGTACTTACTTGCTAATCACCCACAAGTTCGGGTACCAGTTTGGTAGTTTTCCCATAAATAAATAATACGATGGATAAATGAATTTAATTAAAATGTCACTTTCCTTTTGCCAATAATAATAATAATAATTAGCTTGTTCAATTTCCAATTTTCGATTATATATACTAGACTACGACACGCGACTGAAATTTTCTTTAATAATGTTTCTTGCTCTCGGTCGCTCAAGCAATTTCTTAAAAATAATTAGAGTTTTTAAATTTTATTTTATTATCTTATGCAAATTAAGTTTAGTTTTACATCAATAATATTTTAATTAAATGTTTAATTCTCGTACTATTCTTGTATTATCCTATGAGTGATAACGTTTGAATCATACCTTTGTAACACCTCACACGCAACCAACGACGACGACGTGCATGCGCGTAGCGCGTGTCGTAATCTAGTATAATCATTAGATAAATACACTTTAGTGGATTAAAAAAATTTCACTTAAAAATATTTTTTTTCAATTGTGTATGTATAAGACATATATCATAGATGTTATGAAGGAACAACCCTTTATTTACTATTTTAAATGACATATGTATATGTTGATTCAATTTTTTCTATAACTATTCAATGAGTATATATAGTCTCTTAAATGACAATATTATGTATAGTGATACAAATTAACATTAATAGTCAAGGAAAAAAAACAATTTAAACTAAGAAACACTATTACAGAAAATTAAGATATACAACTATGTCCTTAGTAACTTAAGGGATCGTTTGATTGGATGGATTATTTAATACACGTATTAGGTAATACATGTATTAAGCAATACACGTATTAGTTAATACTATGTTTGGATGAGACATGTATTAAGATATACTTATACATGCATAACATAAGACAGTGTTTAATTCAGTATAAAATTATACGTAAAGTGGCAAAAAGACTTAAACACCCTTAAATTTATTTTGCAATGTAATAAGTTATGCACATGAATTGATTTACTTTTTTTAAATACAATATATTCATATTAAAAAAATGGAAAAATCACAAACACACACAAAAAGAAATAGTATCCCATTTGAGTCATAGCCGAGTTAATCCACTTCCACTCTTCTCTAATACTCGTTGCAATTTCATTCTTAAAATGTTACTCCTATGCATAAAACTTCAAAATCTTCATAAGCGACCCCGTGTGATTGATTTCTGTTTGAAGAGGAAAAATAGAGCATTGCATTGGTTTAACAAATATGTGGAACGAGATGATTTTACAAATCGAATTTGGGAACAACATGATTTAAATACACATGTGGAACCACACGTAGCAAAATATGGAGATGAAATAGTTAAATAACCACTTCTAAATTGTTGTTTTCTTATGACATGCACATAAAAAGAAAAAAAAAACAGAGCAAATGATATATGTTTGTTTAATATTATTTTTAATATATTTTTTAAAAACATAATATCAAATGGACGAGTAAGTATTAAAATATTGTTGAGTAAATTATTAATTAATTTTTTTAACTATTTTTTTAAATGATGACTATATGTCATATATTATCGTCAAAATGAACTCAGAAATTGTTTCTGAATTCGAATAGTACCCACCAACTGTTTTGTGTTTGAGTAAGTGATTCATTTTTTGTAAAATAAAACATATATGGAAGAATTAATGATGGAGATTTATAAATAGTATTACATCAATTTATTTTTCATTTAATATATTACATTTTGTATCAATTATTATTATTAGATAATCAACCAATAATTATTTTCATACGAAAAATACGTATTTCCAGAGAATTCTGCAGATCACTATTATAGTATCATACAAAAAATGAGGCAGTCTTGATATGGGGATGTAGAAACTGGACAAATGGAATCAGGAAACTACACTTGGATTAGGCAATCGCCCTTTAGTTTCATTTACCTGAACATGACCTTTAAGGGAAGCCCAATGAAGAGGTGTATTTTTCTCCGTATTAATTGCGTTGATATCCTCCGATGGAGACTCCAAGATTCAGAAACAGAAACTTCAAACCTATGGTTCAAAATGTAAAATATGAAGTGAAAGCGGAAATTACTCACAGCTCCTTTACTGGTGAGGTAGCTAACGATCTCACTGTGCCCGTTTGCTGCAGCCATATGGAGAGCTGCATTGAAAATTTGAAACTATCAACGTCACTGGAATCTTCGAGATCACTATCCGGGTAAGCATGATCATATGAAGGATTAGTATTAGTATTCCATGAGTACCAACTTGTGAAGTAACTTGTGTCCAGTGGACTTTCTGAAGTTGGAACAAATTTATTTGGAACAAATGCAGCCTGTATCCCAATTGATGTCTTTGAAGAAAATGTGCTGATTCATCTACATAAACTCAACCCAAATTTGATCTTCAATCAACCACTATGTTATGTTTAAAGTTTAAACTTGTGTTTGATTTTGAGACTAATGTGTTATGTACGTTAAAGTTTGAGGTAATTATGTTGTGTTATGTTATATTGTGTTTGAGAGTAATGTGTATGTGTGAGATTATTTAGTTTGTGTGTGTTTGAGACTATTTAGTTTGAGCTAATTATGTGTGTGTTTGACAGTTTGAGACATGTATATATTTTTATTTTTATTTTGCTTGTGAACCGCACGTCGAACCGGGTTGGATCGGTCGAATTGAGAACCGGATCACACTGATTGTTTGGGAATCTATAAAAGTGATAGTATGGTGATAAAATATTATTATATTGTTACAAATTTAATTTTTGATTGGGGCAAAATTTTATAACGAACAAAATCACTTGAGTAGTTAGATCAATAAATATAAGTTAAGTGTATTAAAAAATATTTGAATTCTATTAATGTAGTAGAATAATGTGTTATTGTAATAGTGAAAGGTTTTCAGTTCAAAACTTTGTTGGAGTTTTTTAAAGAGATTTCATATCCATAAATTGCATTTAAGAAAATGGTGAAGAGGAAATATAAATGAGCAAAATAATTATGATATGCTAAAATTAATTAGATTATTAAGAGATATTTGTAATATAAATAATGACGGTTACGAAAATAACTTCGTGTTTTATAAACAGTATAGATAATGGGAAATTTTATTTGTTATAAATATATATAAGATATATAGCATCAATGCACTCATGTTATTTGTATCACATTCATCAAATTTTATCATTAAATATGTCAAAATGACAATTAATCTACCTCAAAAATACATATTTTGATTCAAATTCAACTCACAAATGCGGATTTGGCTTTAAATTCAATCCAAAAACGCATACTTGAGTTGAATTTAAATTCAAATATGCATTTTGGAATTTATATTCAACTCAAATTTGTATTTTAGGATTGAATTTGAATTCGAAAAATGCAGATTGAGTTTCAATTCAACCTCAAAATGCATTTTTGGGTAGAATTCGAACCGAAATCTGTATTTTGGAGTTGTATTTAGCGTTGAAAATGATATGAAGAAGAACAAGATGGTAAAATTATCATTTTGACATATTTAACGATAATAATTTATGGGTAGTTAACTATTGATGCATGTAACGACTTTTCATACCGTAAAGGTACACGGAATAAACTTTCAAATATATTAATACATTTAACCATAACAATTAAATATTAAGGTGTATTAGGAATTTAGGATTATATATATATATATGTATATATATATATGACAAACCATAAAATAATACCTCACTAAAAGTTGTTTGAACAATTAATGTACATATTTATTGTAAATTTCATACAGGTGGTAATTAAATTCAACTAACTTAAAAAATAGAAATAGAAATCAATTCATTTTACAAATTTCAAATTGAGATCGGGTTATAGTTATGACTTAAATACTCAGACTAATTTATGCAATTTTTTTAATTGAGAGAGAAAGTTATCCAAGATAAATAATATTTTCTTTTATTATTGTGTATAACTTCATGGTCTATTCTTATATCTCTCTCTATATATTAACGTATCTTAATATATTTGATATCGTTATATAAATTTAGTTTAATATAAAAATTAAATTATTATATTAATTAACAAAATTAAATTAAATTAGTTTTTAATTATATTATTATCTTGATATGATTAACTCAACTTACAAAATGAAAATATTTTTATTGTTGTTATTAATATATGATTATTCAATTCACTTTTTTGTATAACTTTTATTATTTATAGTATATTCATTACATATATGTTAATTCATTAAGTAATAGCACTGTAAAAAAAAGTTATTTATAAACATTTTATTTAGTAATAGTTAATTGTTTCTTATTTTTTATTTATTTATTTTCTTAGTTAAAATTATGTGAAAATTATATACACAAACATAACTTAATAAATTATATATGCATTTACACTATTTAGAATATTATTATTTTTTATTTTTTTATATATAAAAATTTACTTCAAATATAATAATAATTGCTAAACAACAATATTAAATAATTATTTTACAAACTTTTATAAACAAATATCATTTTAATTTTATTTTATAATTATAAATACATAAATGAAAATCTAACATGTGTATTTATATACTTAATTTTTAAAACAAATTAATATTATTGTATTATAATTTTATTTTTTTATTTCTCAACAAACATTATTGTGTACACATTTAGAACTTTTGTTTAAAATTTGATTTTTTTACCTTTTTTTTTTCTTTTAAATTTAGAAATCAAATAAATAGTTATATATTTTATTTCATGGCGAAAAAAAAATACATTTACTATCTATTTAGTTCAGTTTTTAATCAACTTAGTTACTGTTGTTTATCAATTTTTCATTATAAATTTTATGTACTTTCAACACTTAACTCATTTTTTAAGTTAATTAAGCTAAACTATAATGATAAATTAGGCTAAAATATATATTAAATATAGTTTATACATCATAATTCTTGTTTATCATTTATTTATTTCAAATTATTTTATATTTATTTTAAAAAAAAATGGTTTATTTTCATTCTTATTTATTTCACTCTTAATGTTTCTATAATTTTCTAAGGTAAATTGTTAGGCGCAAAACTTGTAGTTTACTATTGTTTGAAGGAAATTATCAAAAAACAAATACTCTTGTTTGAAGGTAAAATTTAATTTGACATACTTATAAATGTAACATCTTTTGAAATTGAATGTGGATTTTTTGATTAATTTTAGAGTGTCCATGTGGATGTGAGATAATGATGACATAGATGTAACTTTAATTTTTTTACATGGACTAATCAAATTTAATTATTATGACACTCCGATAGATAAAATTGTATTAAGAACTTACTTGTTAAAATTATAGGATACTAAGTCAAATTAACATAGATAGATTCAACATAAAAATAACTAAAACGTCAAATAATATTTCTCACTAAAATTGTGAAAATAAACAACGATAAACATATTATTAATGTAAATTGCATAATAAAGAAATAGTAGAGTTATGTGATTATGAATATTAGTTAATACTTTTTATAAACAGAACATTGTGATTCTCAAAATTTGATTCACGTCATGAACTTTATTTTCTTCTTCAAATGCACTTCACACTTTCAAACATAACAATGCATTACCGTATGAGTCTTAATTCAAATAATGCATAGTATCTTAATGCATCAGAACAAAGGAAACATATAAAAAAAAATGTAATATATTTGCCCAAATTTGTGTAAGTGATGTAATTTGTTTTGAGTTGCTGGTATTTAATATAGTATATTTGATTTTGTTGGTTTTAGATAAATAATTACTGATTTTGTCAATGCACCGTTAAATTGAGTCACGTGATTGCTGACTTGAACGTTTTGAAAAAAAGATGGAATTACCCTTCCATTTCTCTCCAACGACATGCATCTGCTCTACCAGTCCCTGACGGTGGCGATCAATGACGCCCTAAACCACCATTCGTTTCGAGACATCTCTTTAAGAAGCACAAGCGAAATGTATGCGATTATTGCAGGAGACACAACCGATACCGAATTCGCGGCCATCATTGAGTCAGACTCACATTTTAAGTCCACTGCAACGTTCTTCCCTCTCCGAGCAAGGCTCTTTCTCGGTGCACTCATCGACTGCAGAATAACGGTCGAGGACGGTGGTCGGAAATCAGTGTGACCTGAAACCGAAACAAAGCTTGTGGACAAGATCGTCCATGTGTTGAACACACTACAACCTGTGAAATTTCATTGGCAGTGGCTCGAGCTCCGGTTTCTGTTGAACAAACAAGCGATTCTTGAAAAACTCGAAAACCATGATGTTTTGTTAATGGACACGTTACTATCCCTGTCTTTCTCAAGTTCAAACGGATCTTCTGCTTCGGAGAACGGGAGCAATTTCATCGAGATCATTCTCGCGAGGCTGCTCGTTCGACCCGATGTCGCTCTGCTGTATTCAGAAGTTGTCTATCTTTTTGGTCGATCGTTGGAGGATTTCTTGCTTCTGCTCACGAAATGGTTTCTAGAAGGAAACGAAGTCCTCCTCGGGAGAAAGACGGTGAGACAACGTCTGATGAATATTGTCGGGAGCAAGGGTCTCTCAACAACCCCACAGTCTTACAAGCATTGGGGTTGTCCCGGGTCAGTTTCAGATGCTCCAACAGATGCGAAGTGGCTGAATAATATTGAGGAAGGCGAGGTTGTTGAAGAAGGTGAATCGAGAAAATCGAATAAAGCCTCATCATCATCGCAAGTATTTGATGCTGAAAACAATTACTAGATCGAGAAAGCTCTCGTCGAATTGGTTCTTCCATGCATGGATCAAAGCTCCATCGAGTAGCTGTTGCCAGCTGACTAAACATTCTGGGACAACCGTTGCAGTTGAGGAAACCGTGACGAAATCGAGTAGCCGTAAGGGTAACATATCAAACACTTCAATCTCAAACCCAATTCAAACCCAATCTCACACAGCGCTCTTGCTGTCCTCAACCCAATTCAATCTCAAACCGTAACTTCAACCCCTACCCAGAGGAACCCTACCCGAACACCAACGAGCTCGTTGGGTAAGCTCAAGACAAATTCAACTCCTCCACCACTAGAGTCCGACTTGACCCGGGGAAATCATTTCTCGGAAAAGGAATGAAGCCACCTGCATTGTCATGGTGATCCAATGTTTCTTCCTTGTTGGTGGGCCTAGAATCTACTTGCTTGGATGTTGAAGAAGATGATTGACAGCAAGCAAGCTTCAGGGCTCTCTTCGCATCTTCTTGTACAAAGCAACGGTTGGCTGTCCTCTTCCATACAACCACTTCTTCTGTTGCTGCCATTGTTATCTAGTATACCTTTGAAGCATCCCCTGTGAATATATGGCATTAACAAGTCTTTTTTGTTTCTGTGAATTTACCGTTATGAAATGAGCATAGAGTGTATACAAAATTGCAGTAATCTTGAAGAACAATAACCAACCAACAGAATTGAAAGTCTAACTAACCCTAAAAAAAGTTCCTCTTTTTGCGAAAATGATCAATTACCATTTTGGTTTACTTTTTATATGGCCTCTCGAAAAATATGTCTGAATTTCATTCTTTCGAACTGCATTAATAGTTTCATGCAATTCGCAACGATGGACATTAGTTTTTTATTTGACATATTTTCATCAGAGATTACTTTATGGGTTGAGAGGGCGTCAGTTTCAAGGTGGATAGATTTTAATCCGAGTGTCTTTGCTAGTAGCAGCCCGTCGCGGATGACCCAACATTCCACAGTGAGACTGTTTGACCAACCCAAATTCCTTGAGAATTCTGCAACTCATTGACCTCTGTAGTCTCGGATGGCCCCACCGACTCCTGCAAATCCTTGATTTCCCTTAGCAGCTCAATCTGTGTTAATTTTAAACCAATCTTTTTTGGAGGAACCCAACTAATATAAATGGAAATGAACTCATTAGCAATGTCAGTCTCAAGATAAACATTTTGGTGAAACTTTGCTGAGATAAAGATAAATTATAAACAGAATAAAAAGCAGGTTTATCATTAAAAATAATAGAGTTCCTATTTTTCCAAATATTCCATATAGCCTAAGGAAAAAAGAACTTCCAATCAACTACTTGAATATTGACTCCTGATTCCTGACATTCATTCTTGATCCACTAATTCAAAGGGTAATGGAACAATTGTCACAGACTTGGCGACCCAGTGACTGAATTCCACATCTCTTTAGCATGCTCACACCCACGCAATATGTGGTCTATGTCCTCCACCTCAGAACAACAAATTTGGCAAAGAGAGCTCAAATTACATCCTCTATGGTTCAATAGTTTGCAGGTGGCTAGTCTATCTTTAAGGCACAACCAGATAAAATACTGAATTTTTGGGATAGTCTAGATCTTCCAAATCCAATCCCATTGATTAATTACCTGACTATTTGTGTCATGACCTGCTAAAAGAAAGTATGTCGAAGCTGTAGTGTAATTTCCTGAGTGTGTGATATTCCATATTTGAGTGTCCGATGAGACATTGGTCTTATCCCCTGGAGTACCTCGAAACATGTCCAAAATGTTTTTGGGGAAGTCAAAGGAAGTTCTATCTAGATTTCACTCGTCATTGTGGAAGACATCTCCTACCATCAATTTGTCTTCTTCATAATTCAGTGGACCATAAATAGCAGCTCACAGAGGTTGATTACCCACCCAGTTATCGTGCCAGAACTTTATATCTCTACCATTCGCCACCACCCACCCTGATCCTAATATAAGGGTGTTCATACCTTCATTAATTGCTCTCCAATTACAAGGTGTTTTGTTCGAAGTAGTGAGAGAAGTTTCATCTTGCTTAAACGTTATGTTTCTAATTATCTCAGCCCAAGGAGTCGTTTCCTTCTTCATTTTCTCCATGCCAAACTTCCCAGGAGTGATTTGTTTCGATACAACGCTGACTGCAGGTCAAGTCCCCCTAGTTTTTTCGGTTTTGTTATTTCCTCCCAATTGATCAGGTGAATTTTCCTTTTCTGGTTCGTGGATCCCCAAACAAAGTTTCTATTAATCCTGTCCAGTTCTTTACCCACTGAATTAGGAAACATAGTACATTGCATATAGTAGGAGGGATCGTGGACAAGACCGATTTGACCAACGTAACTCTACCTGCCATAGATAACAGATTTGCCCTCCAACCCGAAAGTTTATTTCCAACTTTATCCAGAACAAAGTTAAATGAGCTAACCTTTGAGTTTGACAATTTCAAAGCAAAACCAAGGTAAGTCCGAAAGTTTTCAACTATTCTAAACTTTAAACTCGTTGAGATCTGTGTTCTTTTGATAAATGGTACATTTTTTGAGAAAACTATTATAGAAACTCAGTTACAATTTTCAGGTGTTACCTTAGTAGGAGGTGATTGATAAGTAAAATGATAAGTAAAAGATGAGATAAAGTCAATGTATCTGTTCACACTAAACTACTTGTAATCCGTATTCACTAATTCTATTCATTCCACAACAACCCACAGGGTTTAAATGGCACCCCCACATACTAACTCTCCCTCCCAAGGTTTTTGTCCTGATGTCCTAACAATCCATTCGATCGCCGAAAAAGTATAGTGCATCTTTTCAGGTAGAGAATTCATTGGATTTTTGCTTTCACGCAGCAGATGATGATTGATCCGCTCTTGTTTGTGCGATTATGTGCTGAATAAGTTTTTCGATGAGAGGATTCTTTAACGGGTCATTGTATTCATGGTTACTAACTGAGGATTGTGGAAACTAAGTTGTATGGGTTGTGAATTTGGCAGCTGCGTTAGTCAGTACCCCGAACATTGATAAATCCTTGTAAATGTTCGACGAAATTCCCCAAAGAGCTCTTGCAATAAAGAGAACAAGTTCGTATTATTATAACTGCTATCCCATTTTCTAGAATTGCCAGTTTTTGCCAAACAACGAATGTTTATCTGGCTCCATCGTTCATTAAATTAATTTTCTTTTATATTATTTTCAGATTGCATGCATACTAAGATCGTTTTACGTACTAACTGTTTCGACTAAACTAGCTAGTTGTCCTCAATTCAGGAACTTGGGCAACCTGAATTTTGGTTCAGCTTTGATATCTGTATCTAACTTTACCCCTTAGTCTGGGTACTTCTTGCTTGCACGTATCACATCCTTACAGACTGATTTGAGGAATGATTATTAAAATGTAAATGGCTTGTTAAAATCGCAATAAATGAAAACAAAGGGCTAGAAATGTAAAATCTAAATTGGGTTTTATCCTTGACTACATATGACCATAACAATTATTACATGATACCCACCAACATGGCAACACTGTTAATATCAATTATAAAATTGCGATGCTCAATCAGAAAAGAAAGGGATGATTTGAGGGGATGTATTGTATACTACTTGTCTCAATGCATACTGATTTGCAGAGAAAAAATGTCCAATTGTTCCATAGATAAGAATAAATATGCAAGAAATAATATATATCTTATCTATCTATGTACTTGAATAGTGACTTGGCAGACAGTAGAGGCAAATTGTCTTTATCTTATTCAATAGCCGCCGTAACTATTGGGTATAAAATGTAATACTTCTTCAATGCATAGTGCAGACATATGCACCTACCTGAGTAGTATTTCAACTTTGAGCTTGCCTTATTAAATGTTAATCCTTTACACTATAAATGTTCCTTTAACTTCAATGGGATTCCCTAGTTTGAGTTCCATTCTCCAAATTCTTCTCAGCTGCAGTACATCGAAGAAAGGTCAGGACTTTTTCTACACAGTACATCCACATAATCTTAATTGAGCAGTGTTTAGCTAGAGCAGTCCACTAAGGCAATAGGAAGATGCTTTCGGAAGTAGCATTGAAGCTAAAAGAAGTTGCTTCTCCATGCTGTCTTGCTCTGTGGTCAGTGATAAAGAAGGTCTTGCTTGCTGCATTTACCTGCGTTCTTGCTGTAGGTAAGATTGTCAATTTAGTGTTCACTCGTTTTTTTCCAGTATTCTCGAAGAAGCAGTTTTTCAAACTACCTTGGTCATTCATTCTTGAGTGTAATCAAGAATTTGTTCAGAAGCTACTGGTTAGCTTCTTCCTTTTGGTGTTAATCTAGGATGAATTTTGAAAAGTATTTGTGTCAGAAAAAAAAATTTAAAAAGTATATATGTAAAAAAAAAATTTAGCAAAATGTGCATCTGCTTTATTTTTTTTTTGAAAAAAAATCGAAAACAATCTTAAAAAATTACAGTAAGTAGATATTTTTATTTCGATTCAAATGATGCAAAAAACATTAAATTTGGACTTACGGATTGACTGTAGACTCTGGCGTAAGTTGAGATATGAAAATTTGACTTAAAAATAAAATAACTCATACCCTGTAAGTCCAAACTGACCACGGTGAACGTCATTTATGTCGTAATTCAATTATCTATCTAGAGTAATTTTTTTGATTTTTTTTGAGTAGGTACATAATTAAATTTCTCACCTGATGAATTTGATTATTTCGGTCAAATTGTAAGACAAACGATGTTAGGTTACAAAATCATTGTATTTCTAATCCAAAAAATTACTCTAGGTAGATAATTGAATTACGACATAAATGACGTTCACCGTGGTCAGTTTGGACTTACAGGGTATGAGTTATATTTTTTTAAGTCAAATTTTCATATCTCAACTTACGGCAGAGCCTACAGTTAATCCGTAAGTCCAAATTTAATGTTTTTTGCATCATTTGAATCGAAATTAAAATATCTACTTACTGTGGTTTTTTTAAAAAAATTACAGTAAGTAGATATTTTAATTTCGATGCAAATGATGCAAAAAAACATTAAATTTGGACTTACGGATTGACTGTAGGCTTTGCCGTAAGTTGAGATATGAAAATTTGACTTAACAAAAATATAACTCATACCTTGTAAGTCCAAACTTACCACGGTGAACGTCATTAATGTCGTAATTCAATTATCTACCTAAAGTAATTTTTTGATTTTTTTTGAGTAAGTACATAATTAAATTTCTCACCTGATGCATTTGATTATTTCGGTCAAATTTTAAGACAAGCGATGTTAGGTTACAAAATCATTGTATTTCTAATCAAAAAATTACTCTAGGTAGATAATTGAATTACGACATTAATGACGTTCACCGTGGGTAAGTTTGGACTTACAGGGTATGAGTTATATTTTTGTTAAGTCAAATTTTCATATCTCAACTTACGGCAGAGCCTACAGTCAATCCGTAAGTCCAAATTTAATGTTTTTTGCATCATTTGAATCGAAATTAAAATATCTACTTACTGTAATTTTTTAAAAAAAATTTAAGATTTTTTTCGATTTGTTTTCAAAAAAAAAAATGAAAAACGCAGGTACCACCTGCGTTAGCGTTTTTCAGAAAAACGCTACTGGTATACCTGCGCAGATGCACATTTTGCTAAAAAATATACTTTTTTTAAAAAAAAATTCTGACATACGTACTTTTCAAAATTACTCTTAGTCTATGATAAAGCTAAAGAAGGGTAAGGGTGGGGAAACGTTGACGTGACAAGTTTTTCATGATTTCATCATGCTGATAAGGAGGATCCAGTTAGTTCAATTCATTCTGCAAAGGAAAAAAAAACTGTTGAGGAAATTTTCTGTCCAGTCATTCAGTTCCCTTGATTTCATCTAAAATCTCACTAAGAATATCTGAGTTTTTCTTTCTACAGTTGGGCAGTTTTTATGATCAAATTCATGAACTACCAAACTTGCTTTTCCTTACTCCTTATCTGTTCATCCGTATGTATCCCGTACGTCGATAGTATTTTCAATAAGAATTAAGGGTTGTTTATTGGGATGTACAGGAGGAGCTGTGGTGGGAATACTGATTGGAGCAATCAAAGGACAGACTACAGAAACAGGGTTCTTTAGAGGAGCGGGGATTGGTGTAGTATCTGGAGCTGTTACTGCCCTTCAATTAGCAGAGCTCATGGTTGATGGAGAGTCGCTGTCGAAGGTCTCATTTAATCATCTCTGCTCTTCAATTCATTACTATTTACTGTAACTTTAGCTTATTTGGAAACCATGTCTTCCTCACATGATTCACTATACTTACTCTCAGTTCACAATTACATCCAGTGGGGTAAGCGGGCAGCACCCTCTCATTAATAAGCTTGCAGATAGTCTTCTTCTCCTACAGATTATCCCCCAACATGTCCCACACGAAAATAAATTTCTTAAATATATAACAAAATTAATTTTGGTCTATCAATGTGAATATCAAATGCATTCAGTATTAAATAACGTTTGGTATAACGGAATAGAGTGTTTGTATATTATTATTATGGACTTGTCCTGCAAACTTAACCTCGTACATGTGACGACTCAACGATTTTTGTTCTGACTTTATTATTTTGTGAAGTAACCATTACAAGCTTGTATATCACTTTAAATCAAGTGTTTTATTACATCAATATCATCAGCTAGCTTAATTTACTTGAGCTTTTGCTCTTCATATAAGATAATATACTTTTGTTGTCTGTCTGTTGAAGTGTGTTTCTGCTACTGTCTCCTCCTCAGGTTGCTCTATTGTGTAGTATGATAGATGGGAAAGTTTTCATGGAGTGGGTGTGTCCAGCTGTACTAAAAGCTTACCTATGGCAGGCAAGAACTTACTTTGACAAATGAGCAGGAAGCTAAATAACATTTTCCAGTGTCAAAATGCTCAAGTAATTATATCTGGTTAATGTTTGAAGAATTTGAAATACATGCAGGTGAACAGCATTCAGACAACTTACAGAGAAATTTCAGACATCTATGACACGACAGAAGATCTAGGTTTATCTGGCGACTGCATTAATGAGATGCCGGTACACCTTTTCGAGACAACCAAGGTGGCAAGTGAGGTCTGCTGTTCAATCTGCTTACAGGTAAGAAAAAATACCTACTTGAAACCAAAGTTGTCATTTGATTTTGGGAAGAATAAGAATTTAGAATGTAACTGTTTTGGTGTTTCAGGATTACAAGGATGGAGAATCGATACGAAGGCTTCCAAGATGCCGGCACTTATATCACATGGAATGTGTGGATGAATGGCTGATGAGAAGAGGGTCTTGTCCTATTTGTAGAGATTGTGTTGTTTGTAACAATAAAGATGGTGTTGATTAGTGATTACTGATTTTTGTGTAAATAATTACTTACTAGAAAGCTTACACTCTCTTTGGGCATGTATAATATAAATTATTTATTTATTTTAATATTATAATTCTGGTAGATAAAATCAAGATTAAAATTATTTATTTATAAAACTAATTAAAAATAATACACGAGTGATTATTAAAAAATAATAGTGGCAATTATTAAGACAAGGTTAATTAATAATTTAAAGTTATTTTTTGTGGTTTTGCCACTTTTATTTGTTTAATATGTTAATGAAAATGTTAAAATCATTATTGATTTTTACTAATAATAATAATAGCAAAAATATCTATAAATAAAATTTTATTATTTTTTATTTATAAAATATATTAAGTCTATAAATATAAAAAAATATATATATATAATAATGTCCATATAATACTTTTAACTTAACTATTATGGTTTTATGACTTCTATTAGTTTTATATACTTATATAAAAATGTCAAAAATTTATCTTCATATTATTATTATTCATATGTTAAATTTATATTACAATTTTAATTATAATAAGCTAAACAATGTTGATGTGCAATTTGATAAAAATATTATTTAATATTCTAAATTTATACCTAATTAATCTATTTAGTTTTTAATCTCAAATATAATATTATGTATTTTATAAAATCCACTATTACATTATATTTAAGATAAAAGCATAAATGTACATGTAAAAATAAATAAATAAATGTTAAGCTTTTGTAATTTATCTTGAGAGTAAATGAGAAGCTTTGGAGGATTTTAAAGTGATTTATATGGCAAGACACTTAGGAGTGAGAAATGTATGTTTGACATGAACTAATTAAAATTGATTATTTTGACATTAGAAGTTGGAAAATGCTTCAAAAAGCTTATTTGTCACAATTATGTACATTCTAACCAAATTAATATATACTAGAAAACTGATTCGCGTTTTGCGCAATATAATAATTATTTTAGTTTATAAATTATAATATTTTTAAAATAAATATAAATATATATTTATAACATAATTATTTGCAGTTTATTAAAGTACATTTAATTACACAACATAAAAAATAATTATACTTATGAAAAAATATTAAACATAATTTTTATTTTTTATAGTATTATACAATATAACAATTATTTATATTTTATAAAAATATTTGAAAATAAATGAGTAGATGATAAAAATAAATGTCACCAATTATGAATATGATGTTAACTAATGATTTTAAAGTTTATTTTATGATTTCTATTATTTTTATATATTTTTAAATAAATACAAACTATTAGAATATATATATATATATATATATATTAATTATACTAATTATAACTTATGTATGTTTTTAAAAAGAATTGTAATGTATATTGATTCTAGTAGAATATAACAATGATATTTTATAAAAATAGTTCTAAAATAAGTGTGAAGAAATTATATTATAATTATTATTATAATTTTTTCATACCCTAAATTTTATGTTGCAATGTTGCATACATAATTATAAATATCTACATAAAAGTAACATGTGATTATTATTTTCATAAAATTGATATATAATATACATAATTATCCTTAATTTTATCTTAAATTATCTTGTAATAAAAAAAATTAATATATGCATCTACTTGCTTTTCATAAAATGTAAAATTTACTAAATAAAATAAACTTAAGAAAAATCATTAATGCACATGAAAATTAAGAAGAGATTAATGAAATTTTGTAACTTATTAATGAATGAGAAACTTTGGAAAATTTTAAACTAAGTTACATGGCATGCCACATATGAGTAAGAATTATATGTTTGACATGAGTCAATTAGAAGTTATGAAATTGACATTAGGAATGAGAAAATGGCTTCAAAAAATTATCATAATTCTATATAACCTAACTAAATTAATATAGATATAGATTGTACAAATGGAAAGATGGGTTGTTTGGGTTAGGGTTCCAGGCTCGCCAGCTCATCGAAAGCCATGGAACTAAGTCTAACCCGGGTATGGTTGACTCAATTAAGGAGCTGTCTAAGAGGGCGGCCAATACATTACATACAGGTGCTTGAAGTTATGATTGTATGTGTATATGAAAATCTACATGCTATAGTTGAAACAAAAGGTGGAGCAGGTATATGAACTAAGCATTTATTATTGATGCTTAAGACGAATACACATATAGGAGTTGATCTCAGAGATTTCTAAATATTCTTAGCAGAAACTGACTGAGAATCCTAACAACTTGCCTAACCCATCCCAGGAAAGTAGGAGCTGACTTATTCAATAACTAGCAAGAAATAAACGAATACGGAATAAACTAAACAATGTATCTGGAGTAAGATGCACTAATTTATAACACTTCCCCTAAGTGCATGCTTACGATCAAGGACTCCAAGTGTAGCTCTAAAGTGTTCAAACTTGTGCTTAGCCAAAGTTTTCGTGAATATATCCGTCATTTGATCATGGGTGTATACTTTTCTCAATTCAATCTCTTGATTCAGAACCTTTTCACAAATGAAGTGGTATCAAACCTTAACGTGCTTCATTCTTGCATGAAAAACTGGATTAGATGCCAGTTTTATGGTGTTTTCACTGTCGCACTTGATTTTCACATGATAGTCAACTTCGCTTAATATATCCTTGATCAGTTCCTTGCGCCAAATACACTCTTGTGCAGCCACCACTACTAGAAACTAGGCTTTTACCGGCGAGGAAATAATTTCCGCCGGTAAAGGTCGCCGGCAAAAATTATTTACCGGCGACAATAAAATTATCGCTGGTAAAAGTTATTTACTATTTCGGCGAATAATATAGTCTCGCCGCTAAATAACTTTTACCGGTGAGAATTTTAATGTCGCCGGTACATAATTTTTGCCGGCGAAAATTATGTCCTCGCCGGTAAAAGCCTAGTTTCTACTTTCTCTCTTTATATATATAATATATCTATTGTGAAGTGGGGAGACAAGAGTAAGACTTAACTTGGATGTTTGCTTCAGATTTTATTAGTATCTATCTATCAGTCACATAACATAACCCTTCAAGTAGGGGTGAAAGTAAAATCTGGTTGGTTCGAAAAACCGTTAAGAACCGATCCGAACCAAAAAAATGATCCGAAAACAGATGGTTCGGTTCACAGACATTTTTTTTATTTTGGATTTTCGGTATGGTTCGGTCTTTAAGTTTAAAAAACCATGGGGTCCGGTCCGACCGAATTAATTATATATAATATATTTATTATTAATTAATATGAAACATTGTGCACATATACCAACTCTTTCTTTGGTCCAAGAGTCAAAATTGTCTTTTTCAACTTTCAAGAGTGGACATGTTTTCCAAAATCTCAACTTTTCATGTCCCCCATGCCACCCGTAAATTTTTGTATTCTTCTCCCTAAGCTAACCCTCCCTAATATTTATGAAACACTTAATATTTATTTTTTCGGTTTGAACCGAAAATCCGAAATCCGAATGAACAGTTTATTTTTCCTTATACAGTCTTTTGGTCGGATTTTCTTTTGAAGAAAATCCTGTCCGAAAATATCGATACCCGATCGAAATAGTATAAAAACTAGTCTGACTGGTTCGGTTTCACCCCTACCTTCAAGACTAGGGGTGAGCAAATTACCCATTTGGACCCGGAACCGATCCGGAACCGACACTTCGGGTAGGTTCCGGGTAGACGTTTTAAAAATTGGGTAGGTTCCGGAAAAAAAATTTGAGAACCTAATTATTCGGTTCCGGTTCCGGTTCTCCTATCTGGGTACCCTAAAGGAACCGGAACCGGTTCTCTCTATATATATTAAAAAAAAAATTAAAACCCTAGAGAATCGCAGCCGCTTAAACCTTTGAAGTATTGAACTGCATCCTCACTACTCAGTACTCTCTTCCGCAGGTCTCTTCAGCAGCCGCTCTTCCAAGTTCTGATTTTGATTTATGCTTCAAGATTTCTTCCTCCGCTCCGTCGATTCTGAGGAGTTCGTTGGTCTCCTCCTCGAACCAGTTCTTGAGACGCGGACACCATTGTCTATCGCCTTCGCCATTCTCTACCACCGTTGTCCGGTTCCGGACCGCTGGTCGAGATCCAAGTACCGGGTAATTAGTTGCGTTATTTGTTTGAAAGGGCCTCACTTGATTTCGGAACTTTTCCGTCCGATTCTTGATTTCGGAACTTTTCCGTCCCATGGTGGATCAGATTGCTTATGTGCATTCCCTTAAGGAAGAAGAAGCAATTCAGCATCATCAAATTGAAGAGTTTGTTTTTGTTGGATCCCTTAAGGTAAGTTGCAGATATTCATAAGTGGTTGCTACCCTATTCTTGTTTCATTGTTTAATTAATTTTAATTCCCTCGATTGTAAACTAATGATCATGTCTTGTTTTCTTTGCAGGTGATATTGAGTTGCTCAAGTTATTGGTTGAGGTAAATGTTTAAAACTATTGATTGAGGTAAATGTTTAAAACTAATCATCATGCTGCTGCACTTCACCATGCTGCTGCTTCACTTCCTAGTTTAAAACTATTGGTTGAGATTAGGATTAGTTCGGATTCACCCAAATTGTGACATTATAATTCAAAACGTAAATTTGCAATTTTTATTATCCATCTGATATTTTTTCTGTAACATATTTTTGTTGGTAACTCAGGATGGGGTGAAACCGATAATATTGTTGACTAGGCTTTGGGTATATGAACTAATGGACTAATCAGTAATCTTTCTTTGGTGTGATTCAGTTTTTTCACCAATACTCTTATTCTTCCGGTAATTAATGGACCGTCAGAGGGTCTCATGATGATTTACATGTGCCACTTCTTTACATTTCTTGTTGGTATGCTCTCTTATGATCCAATGTTTTTTCTTGGATAGCATTATGTCTTCAGCTTGATGGCATGGGGATTTCCTCGGGAAATACTAAATATTTCTGCATCTCTTTCTCGTTTAGGTGCTGAGTGGTGGGCTCAGGTTTTTGGGAAGTCCCTTCCTTTTCTAAGTTGGGTGCCATTTATTAGTGGTAAGTTGTCATAACTCGTAACCATCTAATCTTTAAAGTAGTAGTTTACCCTGCAGTTTCATTACAATTTATTTGCTCTTTCAGAAATTCCCACATACAAAGTTGTTCTCATTGTGATGATAGCGTTTGGTTGGCATCATACCGACTGTTATATTCAATTAAGCAATATCATACTTGTAGATATTGATATTAACTGCAGTCAAAGCTGCCTCTATAAGGTAAGGGACAGCAACTAAGGTGCAATTCATTATCTATTGTCTATTAACATTTTTTTTTTGTTATTTTTCATATATCTTAGTGGAATTATGGACAACGTGGGAAATATTGCTACATGAAGAAATAGGTAGATGGCAAAAAAAAAAAAGGTTTGGTGTTTGGAATTGTGTGTTTTGTTACATTATTATGAGTCAATGGACTGATTTGGAATTGTATATTTGGGAATTGTCGGTTTGGACTTTAATTTAGAATTGTTTGTGTTTTGGAGTTGAAATGGATTGTGTAACCGGTATCAAACTGGAACCGAACCGGAACCGGAATTCGAACCGGAACCTGAATCGAACCGGAACCGAACCAGAACCGAATCGGAACCGAGAATGCAAAGAAACCGGTTCCTAACAGGGTACTCGGAACCGTTTCTACAAACAGGTTCCGGGTAGGTTCCGGTTCCAAAACTAAACGGGTAGGTTCCGGTTCCAAAATGTAATACCCGGTATTCAAATGGGTAGGTTCTGGGAACCCCTAAATTTACAGGGTACCCGGAACCGCTCACCCCTATTCAAGACCCATTCCCCTATACTCTCTAGAGAAGATGGGTCGGCCACCATGCTGTGACAAGATAGGAGTGAAGAAAGGGCCATGGATAAACCTGTCAAAATATGACCCGACCCGAAAATGACCCGCAATCAATTCGGGTACAGGTCAGGTTCGGGTCGCAAAAAAGGTATGTAGGGTCATTTTCGGGTTGACCCGTCTGACCCGTCACTAGAGGTGGATCGGGCCCGGGTTGACCCGTCTAACCCGGACCCGACCCACACAGTGATGCAAACATTAAAAAACGAAGAAAAAAAACACCTAAAAGGCACTGAGAACTGAGAACTTTCTCATTCTTTCTTTCTGAGAACTGAGTACTCTTTCATTTTTACTGAGAGATCCTTCGTTTTCGTCCGATCGTCCTTACTTCTCGGCTTCTTCTTCTCTGTTTGCATGATCGGTGCTCGCCGTGCTACCCTCCTGTTCTTCTGACCCGCCTGCTCGCCTCGCCTGTTCCGCTGGCCCTGCTCGGTACTCGCCTCGCCTGGTCGGTGCTCCACTGCTCCCCTCGCCTGGTCGGTGCTCCACTGCTCCCCTCGCCTGGTCTAAATCGATTTTTCGGTTTAAATCAATTTTTTTTTACAGACCAATCGGTTTTTCGATTTAAATCGATTGGTTTGTTTATGCAGTGTTAAACCGGTTCGGTTCAATGCTAGGTTAAGTTCAAACTTCAGAATCATTACGTGAAGGCAGACAGAAGTAGGGGTGAGCAAATTACCCATTTGGACCCGGAACCAACACTATGGGTAGGTTCCGGGAAAAAAGTTTAAGAACCTCTTTGTTCGGTTCCGATTCTCCTATATGGGTACCCTAAAGGATCCGAAACCGGTTCTCTCTCTATATATATATTAAAAAAAAAGTAGAAACCCTAATAATCGGTATGTGACAAACCAACCTTAATAATCGATCTATCTAACCAGTAGTCTCCATTCTTGGCGTGACCAAGACAGAAGCCTCTTCTTGTGGCGCAGTGATGAAGACTTCTGCCTCCAGTGACGCAGCCTCTTGCCGCGAAGCGACGAAGCCTCATAATTCGAAGCAGCCAACAAGGAGGGTCCTGAATTTGAGCTCAATTCTCGCAGCGTTGCTCATTTATATAACTTAGCCACTATGTCTCTGGCTAAGACTCAAGCTGCAAACATTGTCGCCGCCGATTTCCGCCAAAAAGTCACCGAGTACCGATCACAAGGTTTTTGCGTCTATGGATTCTAGATAGGGGTGTCAAAAACTGACCCAACCCGTGGGTGACCCGCCAACGGGTTGGGTTTGGGTCAGGATTTTGGACCCATGGGTCATTTTGACCCAACCCGTATCTGACCCGTGAAAACACGGGTCAGGTTTGGGTCGAAAGGTTTGACCCACGGGTCAACCCGTGACCCATGGCATTTTCAAAATAAAATAAATCACAGCCTTACATGTGTCAAACATCTGTGTATCTCCTGTGTTACCCTACTTCATTAGGTCAGATTGAAAACTGCGCAGCTACTCCCATCCCACTTCTCATCAGTCAACTTTCGTTCTTCCTCTCCGGACTTCAGCTCTCCCTCTCCGCAGCGTCTGACCATCTCCTTTCAGCGCAATTCGGATCATCACGCTATTTCTGGGATCGCGCCTGTGGCGGCTTCTTTCTCGTTTGATTGTCGCCATCACTGAGCTAGGTTAGATCTGCATGAGACTCAAACTTTCTCATAACTCAAATTTCATCCAATTGATTGCTTGTTTTTTATTTTTGATATTCGACCTGTTCTCAAATTGGTCTTAATTCGCACTGAATGCATCCGGTCAACGATGTCTCTTTTGAATTTCTGCTCCCTTTATCTGGATGCTTAATGTCTGTGTTTGTGATGATCCCTTTGCTTTGGTAATGCTGTGTAGATTCAATTCGATGTAAATGTCTAGTAGCTCATACGATTCTGTGATGTCAATTGCCTAAGTAATTCATAAACCGATACAATTTGAACAGACTTGGTTATGTTGCATTAGAATTTCTAGAGAAACAAGTCTCTTTCAGAAATTATTGCTAGATTCAATTTCCAATGGATTGTTTGTTGAATATAAAATGGAAAATGTTGAAGAGTGGTATGTTGAATTCATCAGCATTATTCAGCGCCCTAGATTCTTGGAAATGGTTAGATATTTCTTATTTTCTTTCTGTAGAGTCATTGATTTCGTGAAGATTTGTTTGGATGATTGATGTTCAGTAATGCTTCTTAGTAGATTATTCATTGATCTTATCCGATAGTTGTTACTATGAAGTTGTTTGTTCACTGCAAATTATGAATCCACAGCTACCAGGATCAGGGAGATATTGAAGAGTGCATGATTAGCACAAGAGAGCCTGGCGTCGAATGTTGTGGCATCAACTCATGCACTTGCAAATGTTGCGAATTTATTGAACATTAGAGACACCGAAATGAGTAGGTCAGTGCCATTATCTTAACGATTGTTATGTTATTTATATTTATTTATGTTTTGCTGTTATGTGATGATTGGATTTGCAGCTTTCTAATTGCTATGGGGGATATCTCTTTGAGAAAGACTAGTGTAGAGGAGAAAATGGTCAAGGTGGAAAAGGACTCGAAAGTTCTTCTTGATTACACTCGAAAGGCAATAGCAAGATTGTCCTACTTGAAGAGGTACATAGTAATTTAGAACTGCAAAACCCTTTGCAGTTTCTAACTTATTGTGGTTTCATTCGTGAATTTATGGTTCCTTAGATTGGTTAATTGAAAAAGTTTTGAGATTTATCTGATTTCAGAATGCTTGCTCAACTGGAAGATGAGATAGCTCCTTGTGAGCTTCAAATGGAGAATTGGAAAACAACTATGGAAGTGATGGCTTCCAAGGAGAAGCAGTATACTCAACACTCTACAAAGTATAAGGTATGAGCTTCTTCATCTGTGAAGCTGAAGCTAGATTATGTGGATTGAAGATCATATCTTTGGGCGATGAGTGTTTGTTTTAGGTTTGTAGCCTTGACTGCAGGGTTTAGAACAAATCTATGGTTCTTATATTGATTATTAATCCTCTGACAGACGAGCTCTTACTTGAGATTGAAATGTGATTGAATGTTATGTTTGATCCTTTCTAGGTTCAGCAAGAGTTGACATGAGAAGATATTGGTAGGCAAATGTTTTTTTAGAACCAAAACGTTAGCTTAAATCTTGATTGATCAATTCCATGTACATTTTTTTAAAATCTTTCTCAAATCTGTGTAGCTTGGTATTTAATTAGTTATGGTTATTCTTTTGTAGGGTTGACTAACACCAAGACTGTCACTATTCAGCCAACTAAGGAGCAATTCGTTCTGGTTGCCACTACCAGGACCAAGAAGCAGAACAAGCCTGCAGCTTTGCTCAACAAGTCTACCACTCCGCAGAAGGCAGCCGCAGCTCCAGGTCCAGCAAGAGCTTCTGCAACTGTAAATTGACCATCGAAGGTATAATCTGTATTACACGTCCATCAGGATCTGTTTCCGCTGACCGTGTTTCCGATCGTCCAGCCAGAGCTACGAGATCAGTGTTCGTTTGGTTCTTCTGAGGTATGCCTATACTTTTATACTGATAGATGGCACAGATTAGGTCTTGAGTAGATTTTGTGTTTTTACAGTTCGTACCACCATTTTTGAAGTGGTTATGTTTTATAGTACACATTAAAATTATTTGATTCATCAATCAATTAGCATTTAGCTATTGTCACTTAGATGGAGGATAACTCGGGCTTGAGGAGGGTTAGCTGCAGAGCGAAAGGTGCAGCGCCCGGGTTTAAAGTTGCGATTTTGGGGGCAGCTGGAGGGATTGGGCAACCTCTTGCCATGCTGATGAAGATGAATCCACTGGTTTTGGGTCTTGATCCTCGGGAAGTTGATGTTCCCGTTGTTGGAGGTCATGCTGGAGTTACAATTTTGCCCCTTTTGTCCCAGGTTTGTGCAACAAAATCCGATCTTTATCTAGAATTTTGTATTAGAAGTTCCATAGGCATTGAAGAACCGAATTGGAACACTTTCTTGGAGGTCAAGCCTCCCTGCTCATTCACCCCCACAATAAATAAATTACCTGACTGACCGCATTCAAAATGGTGGCACAGAAGTTGTTGAGGTAAGCAATACCCTGTTTTGTTCCTAATTGGTTCTTGAATAAGTTGAGTATTCATGATCTGGAAGTATCATTTGTTTTTAATGGGTAAATCTCTTTTGAGTTGATAATCCAAAAAATTTACACTTAATTCACCAAATTTTGCAGGCGAAAGCTAGAGCCGGATCTGCAACTCTATCAATGGTTAGTCTTGAGTTAATAATTATAATAATAGGTTTTTGTTTTCCTTAGGAAAAGAGACCAATTAACTTGGTTAAAAAATATGTTGGCATTAAAAGATGTAAACTTTAGCTATTAAAGAATATTAAAGAATAAGAGTGTTTATTCAGCTTTAGCTATTAAAGTAAAGAATATTAAAGAATAAGAGTGTTTATTCAGCTTTAGCTATTAAAGTAAAGAATATTAAAGAATAAGAGTGTTTATTCAGCTTTAGCTATTAAAGTAAAGAATATTAAAGAATAAGAGTGTTTATTCAGCTTTAACTATTAAAGTAAAGAATATTAAAAAATAAGAGTGCTTATTCAGCTTTAGCTATTAAAGGCTCTTGTTGATTTCGTCTGAACTGTATTTCTTTCTGCTTGATAATTTTTAATAATAATAATATTAATAGATTTGTGTTTTCCTTAGGAAAAGAGACCAATTAACTTGGTTAAAAAATATGGTGGCATTAAAAGATATGAACAGCTTTAGCTATTAATTTGGTCAAAACAAAACTTTAGCTATTAAAGAATATTAAAGAATAAGAGTTCTTCAGCTTTAGCTATTAAAGAATATTAAAGAATAAGAGTGTTTATTCAGCTTTAGCTATTAAAGAATAAGAGTACTTATTCAGCTTTAGCTATTAAAGAATATTAAAGAATAAGAGTGCTTATTCAGCTTTAGCTATTAAAGAATATTAAAGAATAAGAGTGCTTATTCAGCTTTAGCTATTAAAGAATATTAAAGAATACGAGTGCTTATTGGTGCATATGCAGAAACCGAGAGATTACCAAAGAACTTCAAAAGCTTAAACAGAGAAAAAGAAGTCGCAGAGAAGCGGAGAACATAATCTGTGAAGACGCAGACAGAGCTTGATCTTAAAGACTTACAAGAGAATATCTCTCGGAATCTCAAATCCAAGTATGCTCATTCAAGCTAGAGTGTTTTTGATTTTTTATGCGGCTGAAATTTTGTTGATTAAGTGCCGAAATTTTGCTGAATTTAAGCTTGTTCTGACTTCTAATCTAGGATTTATTGTATCGATTTGTGAAATTTGGGTAGTCTTGGTTGTTCTGATGAAATTTGGGCTGCTGGGTAGGAGGAGTTGTGGATTTCATGTTGTTTAAGTGCTTTTGAATTTTTATGGGTCTGAAATTTTGCTGAATTTAGGCTTGTTCTGACTTCTAATCTAGGATTTATTGTATCGATTGGTGAAATTTGGGTAGTCTTGGTTGTTCTGATGAAGTTTCATTGTCAATTTATTTTCAGTAATCATACAAAATGGATAAGAGTTGGATGTCCAAGTCTTGATTAAGTGAAGATTATAACAATGGGATGAACAACTTTCTATTTTCGCGTTCAGTAATAGGACACTTATAGATGTAGAAGGAAATACTACAATTCGTTGCCCGTGCATGCATTGTAATAATCATTTTCATAAGACAGTTGTTGTGGAAAACCATTTATTATGGAAAGGTATTGTGCAAAGTTACACCAATTGGATATATCACGGTGAAGACTTTGTACCATCTTCAAGTAGAAGTGTAAGAAATGTTGATCAAATGCATGAAATGGTTTATGACGGCACCGGTGCACGAGAATGGACGAATGGGGAAGAGCAACCAAATGATGATGCTTCAACGTTTTACAAGCTTCTAGATGATTGTGGAAAAAGTCTATATCCAGGGTGTTCTAATTATTCAAAGATGTCCTATATAGTTGAGTTATTGCACATAAAGTCTCTTTATAGAGTGAGTAATTCAGCAATGGATGAGTTGATGAAACTTTTCAAGAAATGTCTGCCGGAAGGAAACATTGCACCTGCCACATATAGGGATGCCATAAAGGTCATATGCGAATTGGGTTTAAAGTATGACAAGATTGATGCTTGTCCAAATGACTGCATTTTGTTTACTAAAGAGCATTCACATGCAGATGTTTGTCCGGTATGTGGTGAGTCTAGGTGGGTGAAACCTAGATCCATTATTGGGTCTAATAATAGAAACACTGATCTGAAGAAGAAAAGTAAAAAAGTAGTGTTAAAGAGACTACGTTATTTCCCTATAATCCCAATGTTACAAAGGTTCTTTATGTCAACAAAGACAGCGAAAAATATGAGGTGGCATGCAGAAGAACGCATTAAAGATGATGTGATGAGGCATCCAGTGGATACTGCCGCTTGGAAAGCGCTTGATGTTGTATGCCTTGAATTTGGTTTAGAACCTCGAAACATCAGGTTGGGACTATCAAGTGATGGTTTCAATCTATTCTCTAACAATACCAAGCCTTACAGCATGTGGCCTGTGATTCTTATACCATACAACTTGTCACCCCAAGAATGTATGAAGGATCCAAATTATCTGCTCTCTATGATAATTCCTGGTCCCAATCCCCTTGTAATGATATTGATGTATACTTGCAACCGTTGATAGATGAACTGATTCTATTATGGGATAAGGGAGTGATTACTTACGATGCCTCTGCGAAGGAAAATTTTCGGCTTCGTGCGGCAGTTTTGTGGATTATAAATGATTTTCCAGCATATGGCAATTTATCTGGATGGTCAAGCTCTGGTTTTTTAGCCTGCCCAGTATGTAACATGAACACATGTTCACACCGTTTGCCAAATGGAAAAAAGACTGCATATATGGGTCATCGAAGATTTTTACCAAATGATCATCAATTTCGAACCAATAGAGCCTCGTTTGATGGGAGTCAAGATTTTCGTTCACCACCAAGAAGATTGTCTGGTCATGAGGTGTTAGCACAACTGCAGGGTTTAAACAACATCACTTATGGAAAAAAGCAACAAGGAGTTAAGATTGGTCGGGAGTCCTCTACTGGTAATTGGAAGAAAATAAGTATTTTTTTTAACTTGCCCTATTGGAAGTCCTTACTACTGCCCCACAATTTGGATGTCATACATATAGAGAAAAATGTTTGTGAAAATTTACTGAACACATTGTTGGGAGTGCCTGGTAGGAGCAACGATAATTTGAATGCTCGTCTTGACTTGCAAGTCATGGGGATAAGACGTTCACTCCATCCAATAACAAAAGCAGGGAAGAAGGTGATACCTGCGGCCAGTCATACCCTATCAAGCAATCAAAAAACTATTATGTGTAGGTTTTTGAAAGACTTGACAATTCCTGGTGGATTCTCGTCCAATATTTCACGTTGTGTTTTAGTTAAGGAACACAAAATCATTGGGTTGAAAAGTCATGACTATCATGTACTTATGCAACATCTCTTGCCAATAGTCGTCCGAGGTCTTCTACCTAAAAATGTGGTGACTACACTTGTGCAACTAAGTAATGCTTTCAAAATACTAAGTTCGAAAGAATTGAGGAAGGATGACTTGGACAGATTAGAGTGTGATATGCCAGGAAAGGATTTTTCCACCAGCATTTTTTAATATCACTATGCACTTAACGATTCATCTAGTGGAAGAAGCCAAACTTGGTGGACCAGTTCAATTTCGGTGGATGTATTTCAGTGAAAGGTAAACACAAACTTCCATACATAATGATATATTTTGTACAGCTACATTGCTAAATGTTATTACATTTGCTTCATAGGATAATGGGCATAATGAAATCATTTGTTCGCAATAGACGTCATCCAGAAGCTTCTATAGCAGAAGGCTATATTGCCACAGAGTGCATGACATTCTGTTCAAGGTATCTACGCGATGTTGAAACTAGATTTACAAGAATTGAGCGAAACTATATGGTCGATCAACAACACAGTGAACACGTTTTGTCAGTCTTTCAAATAATCGGCAAACTATTAAGGGGTTGTGTTGTTCGTGAATCAAGTCCTGATGAAAGAAAGAAATGTCACGTGTATATATTGAATCAATGTCAGGAGGTACAACCATTCATTGAGTAAGTACTATTTCTTGAATACTCAACATTTGTTGTTATAAAATATCAATTACTTATGAATTATGTGTTGTAATGAAGTGAACATAAGCACATGTTACGACGAAGAAGGTTGAATCCTCGAGCGCTGGAGTTAGTACACAACAAGGAGTTTCCAAATTGGTTTGAAAATAGGGTTAGTGCTTGTACTATGGGACTATTATTTAATTACATGTGTTATGACATTAATATTAACCAATTGTTCGTAACTTATTCAGATTGCTCGGATGCAAAGCGAAAGACTAAATAATAAAACAGAACACTTAAAAGCACTGACCAATAAACCATTGTTCGGATTGAAGAGTTATAGCGGTTACGAAGTAAACGGTTTTAAGTTTTATACTAAAGAGAGAGCTAGCTCACGGTTAGTACAGAATTGTGGAGTCCTCACAACCGCTGATACTACATGCTTTTCTAGTGCTCGAGATCGGAACCCCCAATCGAGTAATGTTGATTACTTCGGAGTGGTGCAAGAGATCATGGAACTGCCTTACTTAAATTCTAATCACGTTGTTCTTTTCAAGTGTGATTGGTTTGATGTGGTTAATATAAGAAATGTTAGGCATGATGAATTTGGGTTTCTTTGGTAAAGACATCATCTTTTTTGCAGATGAATGAGCCTTATATTTTAGTGAATCAGGCCCGACAAGTATTCTATGCAACATACCCCATGGATTGCGAATGGAGTTTAGTATTAGATGTGGAACCCAGAAAACAGTTCAACATGGGATTACATATGTTGGCAGAAGGTGTTGAACCTCATCAAGAGATCGTCTCACATCAATACTCTACGGAGATGAATCTGAATGATAGTGAATTCATGCATAGCTGTCCTGATGTAGAAAACGTTGAGGTTGATGCAATAAATGTTGATGACATGGTGGACGATATGGACGAACTAGAAGATTTGTTTGGATAACATGTTTGTGTTTTTCGTTATTCTTGTCTTTGTTTAATATTTTCAGTTTAAGGTATAACTGTCAATGTTCATGTGCATAATTGTAATATTATTTTGGTACTATGATACTAATATCATATGTGTATTGCAGGTTAAAATGACAAGTAGAGAAAGAATAACCTCTAAAGGTTCAACAAGACAGATTCCAGAAGTTGTACATCCACCATTAATAGAACATCCCAGTACAGATGAACACGTTGCAATGGAGGGCTCATCCGCAGGAAGTTGTATTTTTTCGTATTTTATATGAGTAATGAGTATTGTTTCAACCTATTAACCTTTAATTTTTTTTAGCAGGTACCACCAAAAAGTCTGGAAGAGGACCCACAAGGAGTTTGGATATAATGAAAATGCCTGAAGAAATGAAAGTGCCAATGGAGTTTAATGCAAAAAGAGAATCGATTGGAAAAAATACAAGTAAATTCAGTAGATATTGTGGTTGGTTAATCCATATGCCGGAAAATGCCACACCATGTGTGCCAAGTTGGTGTGGAAGAGGCGGCGATGCAGGGGTACCAGAAAGATAGAAAGAGAATATGTGGGAGGTTATTTGTGTAAGTGGATTTTTAATCTATCATTATATATTCTATTCATCCTAATATAATTTAAATGCATCTAATTAGATCTAATTTGTGTAGGATAAGTTTGACATTGACAGAGACAATGAGATGATTAAATGGGCTACCTTTAAGAAGTTAGGAAAGAAGTTTAATGATAATAGAGCCAGCATTAAGGCGTTGTACTACACGCCTTACGATATTGATGTTGCGCGATTAAGGAAGATGCCAGATAACTACTCAGAGACAGAATGAAAATACCTAATAAAACACTTTAATTCTGAAATGCACCAAGTAAAATTGTTCATTCTTTTATTATTTTATGTTTCATAGATTTAAATATTCAAGGAATACTTTATCATTAGTTGGTTCATACAGCTCAAGTGCAACCGCAATAAAGGAAATCGAGAAAAACAAATAGCACTACACACATCTGGAAGTGTTAGCCATGCTAGGATTTATCATGCAGAGGTAGGTATAAGTCCGTTTATAACAAATGCATTTATGATTTAAAATTATTATATTACTTTAAGTAACAAATTTATTATAGACTGAGAAAAATAATGGTGTTCCACCGTCGGAATATGCTCATTATCGTCGGGTACATACACATCGAAAGGATGGCACCCCCTGTGATAGTATTGCGGCTGAAATTATGGTAAGTCTTAAAAATATCATTGCATTCAAATGAGAACTTTATCACATTTCATAGTTTATGTAGTTTGAAATTTGCATTGCAGACGCAAGTGGATCAATGGATAGAGGAAGATGAGCTTGAAGGGGTATCTCATAATGTGGATGAAATATACTTAAAAGTACGAGAGCAACGGAAGTCGCCATCAAAGTATAAACGACGTCCATGTTGCACTACTGATATAGGTACTTCACAGATGATGGACTACAAAAAAATAGTTGAAGAGTTGCGTACTGAAAATGGTACCTTGAAAGAGCGTCTACAAGTATCAGAAGAGAAGGCTTCAGATATGCAACTGAACTTCCAAGCACTTAGTAAGAAGGTTGACTTCTTGATGAATGCTAGACAACCTTCGGCTACCGACAATAATGAGATTCAAGGTACACGAAAAAATTACAAATTTCATATGTTGATACTTCTTTTATTTCAAATTCACATATATGTCCGTGATGATGCATTTTACATATTATTTGATCAAATGCATGAGTAAACATAAATGTTATTGAAATAATATCTATTTTGATTGCAGATAGGTGACGACGAATGCAGAAGATGAGATGGGTGACGACTAACTTAGAAGAAGGAGATGGTTGACGACTGACTTAGAAGAAGGAGGTGCGGATGTTATTAATGTTTTGTAAGTTGTCACTCATATTTTGTAAGTTCTGACCTTGATGGGACAAAAGCCGCTGATTGTGTATTTTAGACTGAAACGACATGGTTATTATATGTAAATTTTGGGTTATGTATGAAAAGCAAAATTGTTGTATATTTATTAAACAGGTAAAATTGTTGTAAAGGTACTCCATTGCCGGTGACTTGGTTCGCTGGTAATAGAACAGTAGCACTTTTAACAACACAAATGGAATTACAGAGAGACCTCCAGAATCAGAAATTTCAGTGCTGGTTGGAAACGTAGAAGAAGCTACATTGGAAGACTCTGTCATAGACGATAATCCATCTTTTGAACTTCCTAAGGTGATGATCAGTTTGCACTTTTTCTGTCAAATTTCTGTTTCATATTTCGTGTCCTCCTGTTTTGTGCTGATTTTATAGGAAGTAGAGGAATCCAGTGACGAGCATCCAAAGCCCTCCAAGCCCCAAAAGGATAGAAAGCTTGAGAAGCTATCATAAACAGGTAAACATATAAACAGGTAAAGAGTGTGCTTGATCCCTCTGAGGATGAGAATAACGATAGTCAAGATGATACAGTGAGTTTGGGATCTGATGCTATAAGAATAGATGAATACTCTGATTCTGACAGTGAGGTAAAATGACATAGTTGTATATATTGTTGTTTCACTTCAGAGTGAGTAAGCTGTGTGAGTCGGTGCTCATAGACTTATCTGTATACTGTATTGCAGGTGAACCAATCAGATGATGATGAGGAATATATAGTTGCACCTATTGGTAATGCGCCTAAGCTGATTCATATTGGTCCTATAACTGCTTTCTTTTGTTTCCTTCACTGACTTCGAAATACTTACCTGACAGAGAAACAGTAGCAGTGGCAGTATGATAATTACATGGTAAATGAAGGTAAATATGCTCTTAGAATTCCATGAAGGTAAAACATGTCAGTGGCAGTTTTGGACCTTCTAGTGCAAAGTTTCATGTTCTTGGTCAAAATTGGATAAATGTTTCTTTCATGTAAAGATCTTTTGGTGCAGATTGACCAAAGTCAAGCTCTTGAGTTTTCCTGTTGTTGTTGAAAATCTGATTTTTTGTCCATCGTTTTCTTCAGATAAGTGAAAAATCATTTATCTTCTTCCTCCATAGCTACTACTATTTTAGCTCTTGTTAGGTTTCAGTTAGAACTGATTTGAATTTTAGTTGCGACAGCTGAATTTTTCGGTACATTTACCTGTGGCTGTAAGTAATGGTACTATACAACTATCTGCTTATGTTGATTGGTTAAATCATCTATTTTGTACTATTCATGATCTAGCTTTTCCAAAAGGAAGAAAAAAATATGTTCTTGACAGTGTCTTGCTTGTGGGGCTCAATTCAAGTATACATTCTAGTTTGCTTTCATCATGTAGATGATTTTCTGGGCTTGTCTATTGCATTGTGTGGCTTATGTTTTCTATAGATACAAGAGATTTTTGTAGAATAAAACACATTTGGCTATTGAAAAACAAGACAAATTTAAGATGGGAGAACATAAAGGTTACTTTAGTAGTGGCCCTTTTACATAAAGGTTACTTTAGTAGTGGCTGTAAGCAAGCTGATTGTTATATGCAATATGGCATCAAAGTTATATGCTTAAATAATTGGCCCTTTTATATAATGATGATCATTATATTGTTGTTACAAAGATGATTTATGTTTTTCTATCTATGTATATTGATATGGTGATTGTCTCATCCTTATTTGTGTTTTTCTATCTATATATCGACTGAGTGCATAACAAATGTGTATGTCATAGTTTCATTGTACTAATCCATTTACATGTTTCATCTTCAAAACAATGAAATGATGAAGGTTATTATTTACTGTTACAGGATTGCTTATTTGTATATGTGGTCATCAGGAATCTTCCTGATTTACAAGATAAACATGTTGATATATGTCATTCGGACAATCCAAAAGGAACGGCTGAAATCTCATTTGCAAATTACACTGCTAGGGACTATGGTTTGTTCATTGCCATGTTCTTTTATTACTTTAGGTCATGTCAATGATTCAACTGATATCTATTCTCCTTAATTGTTGTGCAATGTGTAAAATCTGGAATTTTTGTTAGAGAAGCTAAAGTTCTTTGTCCCCATCTGCTTATGGCCCGCCTAGCAACCAAAACAACAAAGCCTAATGGATTAGAGTTATTTATTTAGATATTATTATCTGCTTTAATGATTTGTTGATTATTGTATTTAAAGCTTATCATTCTATTTTGTTTCTTCAGCTTTAATGATTTGTTGATTATTTTATTTAAAGCTTATCATTCTCTTTTGTTTCTTCACTTTTTCACATAAAGTATGAGACCTAATTAACAACGTTGATTATTTTATTTCTTCACTTTATCAATTAGGTTTGGAAGAACGCTGTCTTTTGCTTCGAATGAGACCTAATTAACATCGCTGTCTTCCGATTTTGGTAGGTGGTCTGAAATCAAACGCTGTCTTTTGCTTCGTATTCTTATCGTACATCTGTTGACCTTAAGGTAATCTCACTTCCTATATACTGCCGCCACAATTATTTTATATGTTTCACCCATATATCATTATTATTGAATTTGACTAAAAATTCATTTGCCAACAGCTTGTAGTTGGATGTTATGCTCTGAAGGTAGATCGTATAACGAACCATTTGACCACATCAAAAAACATACGGTACCATCCGATCACATGACTCAAACATAAAGTACCATTAGAGTTATTAACTCAATATTTTATCAGTTGAAAGTGTTTTTTTTTCCACAATCAGTTAGATCGCTTAAAACACATGTACATAAATGAAATTATATCGGACTATGTAAAATCTGACAGAAATTCAAGAAAAAAAATGATATTTAGATAGCAATTAATGATTTATATATGAAATTTCATATATTATTATAAATAATAGAGAGAGAATTTTTATTGAAAACTCATCATCATACAATTACACGAAATGTTGATCTGTAGACGGACGGATGGATCGCTCATTAATTCCGTCCCCCAAACCATACATATAATACAGCAACAACGCTTCCATTCCATCCCCCCATCGAATCTACATCTTCTGCTTAAGAACCTGCCGGAGCTGAACTTTCTGGCTCTCCATCCTCGCTTCCAGAAGCTTCGACTTCAAGCTGTTCCTCTGACCACCGCCGCGAGGCCAATCCATGCAACCCTTCTTCATACCCCGATCCATCTGGGGAGGATCACCCATCTCAGGCGAGCTCCAATGCTCCGTGATCTCACACGTGCTGAATCCCGATCTGCGATCTGGAGACATTGTTGTTGTTCCATTCGACAGCCTACCACCTTCCATTGATATCACCTTACAGTTGTCCTTGTTGGACCTCCATAGACGCGAACCTATCGAAGAACAAACTTTCCTCGACTGATTCATTCTTACAGAACAGACATCGCTCACCTCAGACATTGCTGTATCGGTTTCACTACCCGACTGGGCTCCTCCACCCTGAGGGTTCTTGTTCACAGACTCGGGAGAGTAGTTCGAACCCTGCTCATCATCGACATTGCTCACCGTCTCCCACCCGCTATCATCTTCTTCCTCCATCTTTGACAGATTGCTATTACGGACCTTGGTTCTCGAATTTGCATTTGTACCTGTTTGAGGGCTATAACACTCCTCTTGAGGGCCAAAATCCGCCTCTTCTAATATTGAGAAAATATCATCAGGATTACCAGGCTCGTAGTGGAATTCGCTGATATCTTGGATATTCACGGCAGCAGCAGCGTGTCTGAGGAGCTCAGCTTCTAGAAGATCCGGGTTTGAATTTCTCGACCTTAGGAAATTCTCAAGGTCGGCCACGAGTTTGTTCATCTGAGAGTATTTCTCCTCGAGGGCCACCTTTGCATCGATGAGCTTCATCTGGACACGCTCCTCACGCCACACTTCAGCCATCTGCAGCATCTTCCTCTCCTCCTCCGCTTCCTCTCTGAACCTCATTGACTCCTTCTTGATTTCCTCAACTTCGGCTTTGTCTTCTCCAATTTCCTTTGCAAGCTCATCGCATACTTCTTCGACTAACTCCCTCGTCTTCCTTTCTTTTTCGTACTCCTGTAAGTACCGTTTGGCCAATAGCTTCGCCTCTGCAAGTTCATCAACTAATTTCGCGTTCACGATTTCTGTTCTCTGACGGCTTTTCCTTTCTCGATGCAAGTCGGATTTGACGTCCTCGATGAAAGCACGAATTTTCTCGTGCTCTTTTCTTCGCCACGCAGACTTCTCCTCACTGAGTTTTTTCAGGAAGTGGTCCAGTTTCTTCTTTGAGTTCCCCTGCTCGGTCTCCAGCTCAACAATGCGGGCCCGAGCCTGCTCGAGCTCGACCTCAAGGGATGATATCACTGATGCCGCCCCCACCTGCTGATCAAGAAGCTTCACGTTGCTATAGAGCTCCCGAGCTTCATTCGATGCCTTCACCGGGTCCCATTTGGTTGAGCCCTCCATGGCACAGTTGGCAAACTGAAACGAAGGTTCAAGCTGCAAAAAGAACACACAGAGTTCATCCAAACATTATGCAGAGCACTAGAATTCATCGATCCTTCAAAAAGAAATGAGCTAAGATCTACTTGGCAGCATAGCAGATAACAGGGTGAAATTTAAAGCAGCTTAGATTTTAGAAAACTGCACCTTTTTCCTAGAGGCTATTATCGATGATATGAGTCTGAATCAGTGAGGAATCAGCTTCGAATTTGATAAACATGGTGGAATTAGGGTTTACCTTGAAGAAGCCATTCCTTGCACCAGAAGCAGAACAGGGTCTATGCATAGGATCCGTTGCCTCAGCAGCATAAACTCTGTCATTGCGATGGCCGAGTGAAGGAGCTCTTACATGACTCACTACCTGATGCAATGAAGAAGAAGAAGAAGAAAAAGGAGACCATTGAGAAAGAAAGAAAGAAAAAAAACATGTTAAGAACTCAGTCAATGGACGACAGACAAAACAACTAGAGGACCGCACAAATCGAAATCTTCGATGGTCAAACTACAATGAATCAGACACGATTCAGTTGCAGAAATAGTAACTACTAGATCGCAGAAGAGACTGTCATCATCCTTAAATCATGTTTCCGATTGAAGAAGTTTCCATGGTTGATTTCTTTTAGGGGCAGTCCAACTGTAATCGATTTCAATTCTTTTACTCAAAGACAAATCTTCAGGATCATGAGATCTCTGCAGTTGTTTTCCACACTAAATCACAAATGCTGAGTACCCAATCCAAACCCTAAAAACGACTACCTCAGCTTCGCCGCGGCGCTTGACATCGCTTCCTCGTGCTTCTGCTTCCATAGCCGCCTCCGGTTGGGTTAACCTCCAGACCACGGCTGCAAGCTTCCTCGCGGACACAGGGTTGTCTCTGCGGGAACCCCTTCGTCGAGCCTCCGGGAAGTGCTGCTCATCATCCTCAACGGACACCACATTCTTCTCCTTCTCCTCCGTTTTCCACTTCAGCAACGGCGTGTCGGGCCTGCTGCTCCGTTTCCCAGCCGTAGCTTCTGGCCTCAGCCGGTTTCTCCGGCGGTGGGGCTTGTGGGAGGTCTTCGGGTGTCGGAGATCTGAGTTGAGGGTAGGCTCTGGGGACTTGGGAGGTAGGGACACCGGAATATTCGGCGGAGCGGAGATTTTTCCAGTGATCTTCATTGCCTGAAGGAAGATTCGCCCATTAACAGAAGCAGCAAGTCTTCGGGAAATGATGTCGTGGTGAGCAAGGGTTTTGAGCTGTGGAGTGGAGTGTGTGCGCGTGAGGTTGACGAAGCTACAGAGGAGAGAAAGAGAGAAGTTGAAAGGACGTGGTCGGCAAGAGCACGACAATAATTTACAATCTTAACAGCAGATAATTACTCCGCTGTTAATGTGATCCGAAGATGTCCGTATTATACGTTGCTTGCTAGATTTGTTTTTTTTTTTGGCCAATGTTGCTTGCTAGATAACGGCGTATGTATTTTGGCCTCGTATAGTCAACGTCTATCACGATGCAATATTTCATAATTCGAGGGGGTAACAGCATAATTTTCGGTCTTTTTTCCAAATTGATTTTATTTTTTTTATTTTGCGCTGTTTGGTAAAATATTTTCGACATTAAGGTGAAAAAGTTTGTCATACTTAATTATTGAGTAAATTACATCAATAATTACTTATATTTTTAAAATATATTTTTTAACTAAATTTTATTCATTTATATTTAATAAATACAATTAAGGAATCACTATAATTACAATTTTAACTTAATCCTTTTAACGACACACTAATCCGGTATGGTATTTTTTTTCTGCTAAAGGTAAACAGATGAGGAAAAGCAGTCTCCTCTCCGTGTCTAGGCAAGTGGGTTTGGGGCACGGGAATCAACTGCCCTCAACTGCCACAACTGCCATCTATTTGAAACTATTAATACTAATGCCATTTGGGACGACGATTTTTTATATTTTTACACGTATAATCCGATTTATATCACACTAAAAACAATATTTGACTAACATATACCTCATAAAAAATACGAAAATATTCTCAATTTTTAAAAAAATACGAAAATATACATACTCACGAATGTCATTCGCGTGTGTAAATTCTACTCGCGAATTTGATTCGCGGGTGTCATCTCTTCAATGTGATTAATGTCTCAGTTATCATTGTTGTGTCCGGTCATCATTAATTAATACATCAAATCATCATTTCAAGTCGGCAAGTCATCATTAATTAACGCCTCAAGTGCAAGTGTGCAACACTCCCAATCAAATTGATTTTTTGCATATGATGTGATGTAAATCTACTCTACCTGCGAATATAATTCGCGAGTATGACTTATATGTTAACCTATTAATGAGATTCACGGGTGGTTAAAAAAACTCTACTCGTGAAACTCATTAGCGGGTAGATATACTTTCGTATTTAAAAAAAACTGATGATATTTTTCTATTTTTTTATGAGGTATATATTGGTCAAAAATTCAATATCTGATACTAACAAAATCATTTAAATTGTCTATCCTTAAAAATAAAGATATATATATGAATTTAAATAGACCATTTAAATATTAATAATTGTTTATTTTGTAGTAATTTATTTAAATAATAATCGCACATCAATATCACCTATCTTATTACATATACATTTTAATATAAAAATTAATACATAAAAGATATAAAAAAAAATACAATAAAAGTAAACTTTAACCATCTTAAAAAAAACATTTATTATATATTTATAAACTCGACATATTTTACTAATTAACAAAATAAATCTGTCCAAAAAAAAAAATGAAATATCGTAATCTCATGTCATATATATATGTGTTAAATACAAAGTAGTTACCTGAACTTTGAATGTTTTGCAATGAGCTACCCGAACTTTAAAAAATCAAAACGGACTACCTCAACTTTGGCGAAGGTGCAACGAAATACCTCTGTCCAAATTATCGTCAACTGTTGATATAAATTAGTCGGAAGTTCGTCGAAAATTCGTCAGAAATGGTACAGAGATAGCTTGTTGCACCGTCGTCCAAAGTTGAGGTACTCTGTTTTGATTTTTTAAAGTTCGGGTAGCTCGTTGCAAAACGTCCAAAATTCAGGTAGCTCATTCATGTTTAACCATATATATATATATATACATGTGTGTGTGTTTTCCATAGGGTATCTTAGGGAGCTCCAAAGGTATGGGTATATACAAATAATTTTTTTTAATTCTCAATACCTAAACTCGAAACCTTTAAGCAAAGGACGAAGCGTTGAATCACCCTCTTAAATCTAATTTCATACATGTGTATATCATGGTCATAAATCTCTCTCCTCCCATGGTATCTGAGTGTTTAGGTCCTCCCAATGAAAAAAATTTCAAAAATATACCCCAAATGAAAAGTAAATACAGATATATCAACTTTCCAAAATATATATACACACGAATGTTATTCACGAGTAAGAATTCAGAAAAAATCTATCTATAAATTGCATTTGCGGGTACGGTTAAATGGTGTCACCCACAAATGTTATTCGCGAGTAGGTCATTTCAGTCCTACTCGCGAATACATAACAATTTCTCACCAAAATTTAAAAATTAGGGTTTTACAATTAGGGAAATTCTATTTGCTAACATACCCACCATTTTTGTTGAAATACTATCAATAACTTTTTTACATATTTGCCCTTACTAATTTTAAGGAAACTAATTATCAAATCGACCTCATATTTTCATAGTTACCAAACTATAGTCCAAAATTGTGAAAAATCATGTTTCTGACAAGTTTTGAACTCTAGACATTTTACATACTAGCTAAAAATTTTGTCATCACATTACTAATTCCAATTGTGTTTTATATGCTTCAAATATAGTTATTGAAGCAACTGTCATATTATTGTATTAAATATCTCATGTTTATTTATTGATGATTTTTAGTAATTAACATATGTTCAACGTCGTTTGTTTAATTATAGTTTTAATTTAATTATGTATTTACTGTATTAATTTTTTGAAAGGGTTGAAAAATAAGTAATATTCTAAATTTATTATTATGCTACCAGAATACTCATTTTGATTTTTTTTTCCAACAATCTCTTAAAAAATCAAAAAGACTATAGTGTGTATATAATTAAATTAGAGTTATAACGATACATATGGTGTTAAGTTTCAATTTTCACATCGATCATAAAATTTGGTCAAAGTTAGTAAAATTGTCAAAAATGTGATCAAATTTGGTCAAAAATTAGCAACACTGATTTGATCTAATTTTATGATCAATGTGAAAATTGAAATTTAACACCATATGTGTCATTGTAGCTCTAATTTAATTATCTACATAGTATAGTCTTTGTGATTTTTTTTAGAGATTGTTGGAAAAAAAAATATTTTCAAAATGAGTATTCTGGTAGCCTATATATACTAAATTTAGATTATTACTTATTTTACAACTATTTCAAAAAATTAATACAATAGATACATAATTAAATTAAAACTATAATTAAACAAACGACGATCAACATAAGCTAATTACTAAAGAGCATCAAAAAATAAATATAAAATATTTAATATAATAATATGAGAGTTGTTTCGATAACTATATTTGAAGCATATAAAAATAAAAATTAGTAGTGTAGTGTAGTGGTAAGATTTTTAGCTAGTATATAAAAGGTATATGATTCAAAATTTGTTAGACTCATATATTTCTATCATCGAGGTTCAACATTTGTGGATACTCTATCAATATATATATATATATATACAAAATTCGTAATATATACTTTGTTTTACAATTTTTGTACTCTATCCAAATAGTAGTTAAACTAAAATCTACCTAAATCTTGATCGTATTAACAGGTTTCAAGTATCTAGTTAAATCACATTAAAATTAATTTTAGAGATTATTCTAAAATGAGTACTTTTTCCATTTCTATCATTTATTTCACATATAATAAAAATAATAAAGCATACAAATATATAACCATTAAAAATAAATTTAACAATAGAGTAATTAAAAATATTAATTATGATAATATTTGTTTACATATTTCCAATTTATTTAAACATATTTATTAGACTGAAACCGAAATCCATTTAACTGAGTTTAAATTTTCTGAATTTTATTCTAATACCAAATACTCTATTTAAATCGTACTATTCCACATCCAAATGAGTATTTGTCTCCCTCGTATCCACGAGCAAGGAGCAACCCTGTCTGTCTGTTATCTTTGTAAGTCTACACTTTTCAAAACAGAGTACACAACAGAACAAGGAAGAGACGGCAAAAGAATCTCGAGGAGCAGACAACCGATGAAAATTAATAATTAAGGTAACACATGAAAATAGATAGGAGAAGATTTAAGAGTATTTCTTTAATAATACAAAAACAAATAATCAGTTTTTAAATATTTAAATAAAATATTCTAAAAAATGACATATTACACTGACTCACCACAAAAAATCTAACCAAATTAAATTTGCTCCATAAGTTCGATCTTATTAACAATTTTTTTTTATTAAAGTTTTTTTTCTTTTTGAGTAAATTTATAATTAAAATTCTAATAGAGGTTGTGTATACTATAAATATAAAAAAATAGATAAAATCAGATTATAAATTTAATTATATATCTACTTTAAAAATACAATAAATGAATAAAATTACAATTTGAATACTGCTAATATAATTGAATTTCAACTTTCGTACTTACTGTACAATCATAATTTGTCAAAGCAAATTTATACCAAATGATATTAAATTAAAAAATTAATTTTATATAACTATTAAGAAAATAATAGAAAAGGACACGCTAATTAAATTAAGATAAAATACTACTAATATAGTTGAGTTGGTCCAAGTTAAGTTTTGTAGTCAAATCTTCGATCTAAACTTTAGATCGGAATAGCTAATCAATATAAAAGTCAAACTTCAGTGATGTTTGGAGGTTTATAGTAATTCAATTCTGTATATAACTTTATTTATTTTTTATTATTTTTTAATGAGTAGCATGTAAGTACATGTCTACTCTAATATTATTTGTGGTTTTCAGGATAAAAGTTTGGTACGCGGTAACACCACACCACATAATGTCATTTTAAAAAATGAATCATTTTCAATTAACTTATTTATTTATGGGTTATTAAAAAATCACAGGAGATTGGATCGCATCAGAAATAAAAAAGGGCCCACGTGGGGACAAGTTCGTCGTGTTCCGGAGGGAGTTGCCTCGGATGCGGGCTGACGTGTCGTGGGTGGAACCCAATGCCACGTGGGTGCCACCTAGCAGAATATAGTAGATCGCATACGATCTATCTGATAAGGAATCAAGCAAAACCATGAACCTACAAGAAATAACCATCTTGGGAAGAAATTTTTTTAAAAAAATATATCCAAATAAAAAATCAATGCCAAAATATTAATTTTGTAAAAAAAACTATAAATTTATATTTGCATGCGAATATCATTTGTATTTAGATACTTAAATCAATAACTGTGAGTATTATTGAACTTTATTCTGTTTTGTACTTTATTTTGAAAAGTGTTGTATATAGACTTACAAAGATAATAGGCAGTGGAAAAATATTTATTTGGATGTGGAATATTTGGAATAGTAAGATTTAAATAGAGTATTTGGTATTAGAACAAAATTTAGAAGATATAAACTCAGTTAAATTAATTCCAGTTTCAGTCTAATAAATATGATCATAATTAATATTTTTTAATTACTCTATTGTTAAATTTCTTTTTAATCGTTATATATTTGTATGTTTTATTATATATGAAATAAATGAATAAAAAAGAAAACAGTATTCATTTTATTTTAGAAAAATAAATTTTAGTGTGATTCAAGTATTCAACTAAATGTGAACTAATATAGCGGAATTTATGTATTGAAGCTTATTGATGCATTCAAGTTATCTTAATTAATGATACTTGATGCTACTTATATTACATTGCATACAAACATAAATTTATAACTAAACATACATCCATATGGAATATTAGTAGGTAACACATAAACAACATAAAGCTAACCAAAGTATTCATTAACTAATAGTTATGTAGAGCATGTGCAGGTTATGGTGCAAGACAGCATCTTGAAGTGGATGACACCATCTTGAAGTGGAGGACAATGTGGATATTCCAACACTCCCCCTCAAGTTAAATAGCAGGATCCCCGATATTTAACTTGCTCAAAACGTTCTTGAAACTTGTTCCGTTTACGGCTTTGGTAAGTACGTCTGCAAGTTGATCTTCAGAACGTACAAACGGAATCACAATAGTTCCATTCTCTAGCTTCTCCTTTATAAAGTGTTGATCAATCTTAACATGTTTTGTACGATCATGTTGAACTGGATTCTCCGAAATACTTATAGTTGCACGGTTATTACACATTAACTTACATGGTTCCTGGATAGGAAACCCAATCTCAGTTAATAATTTGTATCGCCATAATACTTCTGTGACACCCCGAGCAATTCCTCTGAATTTTGCCTCAGCACTTGATAGTGTCACTACCTTCTATTTTTTACTCTTCCAAGTCACCAGATTTCCTCCCACCATGGCAAAGTAACCTGAAGTTGATCTTCTATCTGTCGGATTCCCTGCCCAATCCGCATCTGTGTATGCTTCTATTCTGAGATGTCCATTCTTCTGAAATAGAACTCCACTCCCTGGTGAACCCTTCAAATATCGAAGGATTCTAAGAGCTGCTTCCATATGATCTGCTTGAGGCTTGTGCTTGAATTGACTTACCACACCTACTGCATATGCAATATCTGGTCTGGTATGTGAGAGATAAATCAATTTTCCAACAAGATGTTGAAACCTAGCTTGATCTGTTGATTCAGCTCCTTCTAGTATCCTTAACCCATGATTTACCACCATTGGTTTACAATCCACCAATCCAGTTTCTACTAACAAGTCTAAAATGTACTTTCTTTGTGAAATGAAAATACCTTGTTCAGACTGTAGTACTTCAATTCCCAAGAAATACTTGAGCTCCCCCAAATTCTTCATTTCAAATTCTTGAAACAGATTTCTCCTGAGCTGAGCTATTTCTTCTTTATCATCACCTGTAATAATCATATCATCCACATATATAATCAAACAAGTTACTCGACCTTCCCTTTTGTTGATAAATAGGGTATGATCTGAGTTGCTTTGTCGATAGCCATATTTCTTCATAGCTATTGTGAATCTCTCAAACCACGCCCTTGGTGATTGTTTAAGCCCATAGAGTGCCTTCTTTAATTTACACACATCGGATTGTTGAAATCCTACAGTGAAACCAGGCGGTGGTTCCATGTAAACTTCTTCCTCTAAACCAGGCGGTGTAGCGACCAGTTCTTGTTTGCAGCTATAGAGAACAGGACCCGGATAGTAGCAATTCGAGCTACAGGTGAAATTTTTTATGAGTAATCAATACCATAGGTTTGAGTATACCCTTTCGCCACGAGTCTTGCTTTATATCTCTCCACGGATCCATCAGCCCTGTGTTTTATCGTGAACACCCATATGCAGCCCACCGCTCGTTTCCCATAGGGCAGATCACATTTCTCCCATGTTTCATTCTTTGCAAGGGCATCCATCTCGACTTGCATGGCATGCCTCCATTCGGGAATTTTTAGAGCTGACTCAACATTGTTGGGTATGTCTTGAGTATATATTGCAGTAGCAAAAGCTTGTGCAGCAAGTGTTAGACTCCCCCTTGCCACGTTTGCTACTGGATATCGACTTGCTCTCGGGCTGTATTCTGGTTCATATCTGATAGGAGGAACCCCTCTGTTTCTCCTGGCTGGTAGTATATATCTTTCCTGTACTGGTGATTCTTCCAAACCATTGTTATGTGATATAATAGAACCAGGAGTGACCCAATTAGAATTACTAACCTCCGAAATATTAGTCGGGGTTGACGGGATTAAAGCATCCGAGACCTGTAAAATGGAAGGTGATGTCTCGGTGGTTCCACCAACTTGCCCTGTTGGAACTATCTCAGGAAAAGCTGGAGTAGTCACCGTAGTTTGTATCAACCAATCTAATGGAATACTATCATGACTCTCCCCCTGGACAGAAGATTGGGTAGTATAGTAGAACTCAGTTTCTAGAAATGTACAATCCATAGTAGTGTACATACGATTATTTTTTGGATTAAGACAACGGTAGCCTTTTTGATGAATTCCATATCCCACAAACACACATTTCACAGAACATGGATCAAATTTAGAACGTTCTGTTTTGGGAATGTGCACAAAAACAGAACATCCAAAGACATATGGTTGTAGTGTCAAGGCTGTTGGAACACTCATATGACTTGATAAGACCTGAAGAGGTGTTTGAAATTGAATCACCTTAGTCGGAAGATGATTCATAAGATAGACAGGAGTAGCAATTGATTCTGGTCAGAATGAAGTTGGAACATTTGACTCTAGCATTAATACTCTAGTCATTTCTAGAATATGTCAATTTTTTCGTTCCGTAACTCCATTTTGTTGAGGGGTGTATGGACAAGAGGTTTGGTGAATAATGCATTTTTCTTTGAGGAAGTGTTGAAGAGCAGAATTAACGAACTCTCCACCATTATCAGACCTAAGGACTTGAATGTTGGTATTATACTGAGTTTTGACTAAATTGTGAAATTCAACAAACTTAGAAAAAACTTCAGATTTATTTTTAAGGAAATACACCCAAGTCATACGAGAATAATCATCGATAAAAAGAACAAAATATCTAAAGCCGCTACTTAACATACATGTACTACTATTTGGAGCTGGTCCCTAAACATCAGAATGTATGAGAGAAAAAACAGACTTGGCTCTAGATTCAGATAAACGATATGAGTTTTTATGGCTTTTAGCACGAATACAGGTTTCACACACGAGTTCTTGATTTGACATAAATAAACTAGGGAATAATTTATGAAGGTACCCTCCAAATGGATGACCCAACCTCCAGTGCCACAACCATTGTTGTCTGGTGACTATTCCGTGAGCAAGCATTGCAGTTCTGTGTTGAGTCACCTCCTCCACATAATACAGGCCTTGATGTTCAATTCCACGTCTGATAATTTCCCCCGACTGAATATCCTGTAGTAAACACAAATTGGGATAGATTAGTACCATACAATTCAACTCTCTTGTAACATGACTAATAGAGAGTAACTTGCAAGCCAAGCTAGGCACATAAAGACAGTTCTGCAGTTTAATATTTGCAGAAATATTGACGGTTCTCGCTCCATGAACCAGAATTAATTCTCCATTTGCTGTCTGTATCATTTCCCGTCTTGGTATTGAATGACTTACAAAATCATCATTATCATAACTCATACTATCCGTAGCTCCACAATCAAGTAGCCATTTTTCACATTTCCCGCATATTTTTTTTGAGCAAAAAATGTATGAGCAATACTTGATTTTCCATATTCATATTTATAAACACTTGCGGGCCCATATGTCACACTTCGGCCCGAATCCGGACCAATTACTTGGCCCAAATCCGGACCCGTGGTTCGGCCTAGTCGGCCCAACCCACAATCCATTAATGGATTGCTTAAGGGGTGGGGGTAATTCAGAATTCACCCCCCAAAACCCTATACCTGGTTCTTGTGTGTTGAAACCTTGCGCAGTCACTCCTCCTTGCGCAGTCATTTCTCTGAAAACCCTAGGTTGGTCCGGTCCACCGTGGCCAAGGTTGCCTCCTCTGATTTGTTGCCTTGCCTCCTCCGTTTGGTTCCATGTGGTCGGAGAACCGCCGAGCCTCTCAAGACCGCCGATGTTCCACCCATTCCAACCGTAGGCTTTGGTCGGAGCTTTGGCCACCGCGGTCATTCCTCCATGGCTGTGGGTCAGGTGACCCTGGTTCGACATCTCGGTGCCCTTTCCCCAGTCGTCACGGCCATTCGCCACTGTGACGGTTGGATTGCCGTCACGGCCAGGCTTCCCCTTTCTGGCGAGCTGCTGTTGTCTGGAGGCGTTGCCCGGTCCAGTTCCTCCGCTGCTGGTCTCCGGGAAGAACCGTGTTACGAGACCCACCCCAACTCCCATACCACCTGGTTCGGTGTTTTGCGTGGCCCCCATTACGCTCCTCCGATCGCGTTCCGATCAGATCGTGGCATACGCCGCCTCCACTTCCGGTAATGGATTGGTCCTGAGTAAATCTCATTTTTCGTTATCAAAATCATTACTTACAGCGTTTAGAAATTGATATAGTTTACTCTCTGCCCGCTTTGTGTTACATATCTGAATATCTTCGGTATATTTCATTGGATTTGGATTGCTCGATTTCTCTCCATAAACTTTGTAATTTGCTATACAAAGCTTCTAAGGAATCTTGACCCTGTCGCGTGTTGTTTGTTCGAACTCTAAGATCGAACAATTGGACTCCGTCTCTTGATTTGCTGTATGTTGCAGATAATCCGTTCCACAGATCTTTTGCAGTGGGGAATTCAACATATTGATTGACCAGCTCCGGTTCCATGTTGTCGAGCATCCACGAGCATACAATGATGTCATCATGTTCCCACTGCATGTAAGTCGGGTCTTCGACCTTGGGTGGTGCGGGAACACTCATAAGATGGTGAAGCTTCCCTTGGCCACCGATTTTCATACGGATCAATCGTGCCCACAGGGAGTAATTTCTCTTGTTTAACTTTACGCTTAAACTTATGTTGGATAATGATATGGTTTTGTAGATGGTGTTGGATTGTGGCATATTCAAAAGCATTGCAGCTCACTAAGCTGCAAACAACTCGTTCGTTGGGGGTAGACTTAGTGGTGTTGGTGCTGCCCCCTTCGGATTCTGCCATGGTCGAGGTATGTGGGTAGAATACGGTAATTGATGATGCCGAGAAAGGTTCAATCGATCATTCTGATCGAACAATCCGGCTCTGATACCATGTGAACTAATATAGCGGAATTTATGTATTGAAGCTTATTGATGCATTCAACTTATCTTCATTAATGATACTTGATGCTACTTATATTACATTGCATACAAACAGAAATCTATAACTAAACATACACCCATATGGAATATTAGTATGTAACACATAAACAACATAAAGCTAACCAAAGTATTCATTAACTAATAGTTATGTAGAGCATGTGCAGGTTATGGTGCAAGACAGCATCTTGAAGTGGATGATACCATCTTGAAGTAGATGACAAAGTGGATATTCCAACACTAAATACTTACAACCTATTAATACGATCAAGTTTAAGTTTCAGGTAGATTTTAGTAAAGTTTACTATTAGAGTGTAAATACAAAAATCATAACAAATTCTATATAATAAATTTTAAAAATACATATATTTATAGAGTATTTGCAATCGATGAACCATCAAAGTTTGTTTATAAGTTGTAAATGTACCAAATCTGGCATACACCTACTTTAGTAAGTAGGACTTCTCAATTTTCATTGTACATTTGATGATTTATTATATATATAAACATTCTACTACCAAAAAATCATAAGAGATTGTATTTGGTTTAGAATTTTGAAATGTAACGAATATATACGTTTTTCTTGTCTTTCTTTCTTTTTTTATTTAAAAAAGTGAGTATAAAAAAATATAGGCAAGATAAAAAAATGATGTTTTTCGAAAAGTATGTATGTCAGAATTTTATTTTGAAAAAGTATATATATAAAATAAATATTTAGCAAAATGTCCATGTGCGCAGGTCTACCACCTGCGTTTTTTTTGTTTTTTTTTTGTTAGACTCATCAAAGTGTAAATGGATTTGGAGAAGATCTTTTTCAAAAAGTAACCGTATTAGAAATTATTTTTGAAAAAGTATATATGTAGAAAATAAATTTAGCAAAATGTGTATTTGCGCAGGTGGTAGTTGCGTTTTTGAGAAGACACAACCATTCACAACAGTATCAAACAAGGAAAATGAATTTTTTAAAATTTTGTTTATAAAGAAATTGAAGTCTTTCATCACAAACTACTCTCTTCTTCGTAGGGTGATTCAGTTTGTTGTCATTGATATACCGCACTATAATTGCTCCAACATCTTGCTGAGAGATCTAATCATGCGTCTCTACATCTTGCTGAGAGATATAATCATGCGTTGCTTCATCTCAGTATTCATAGGTCCAATGCTGCAACATAAATTATTAAAACCCTAAACCCTGCTGGTGTTGTTGGATATGCAAGCTTCATCGTTGCTCTCTTCCAAGCAGTGAGTAGAAGTGACACTCGCCGAAGCAACGGTCTATCAGAAACAAGGTCTTTCAAGCGAACTGATGCTTGTTCATTCTCTAGGCTAGTCTTACCAAATTACTCAAGTAAACAAGAAAGGAAGTTCTAAGAAGTTAAATATTTTTTCCTAGGCAAATATTATCTGTCCTAAATTTTCCAACTTGTTCTGAACAACATCCGCGAAGTATAGAGACGCATGATTAGATCTCTCAGCAAGATGTTGGAGCAATTATAGCGCGGTATATCAATGACAACAAACTGAATCACCCTACGAAGAAGAGTGTAGTTTGTGATGAAAGAATTCAACGAGTTGCTGTTAGTATACTATGCAGAAAATCAAGAGTCTCTTTTGCAGCAGTAATTCCTGAAAATGTCAAACTAGTTAGTGTATTTGAAGAAAAGTCTCATTCAGAAACTTGTTAATAAACAACTTTGTTTCAATGTTTTCCCTCGCGGATGTTGTTCAGAACAAGTTGGAAAATTTAGGACAGGTAATATTTGCCTAGGAAAAAAGTATTTAACTTCTTATAACTTCCTTTCTTGTTTACTTGAGAAATTTGGTGAGACTAGCCTAGAGAATGAACAAGCATCAGTTCGCTTGAAAAAAAAGTATTTAACTTCTTATAGCTTCCTTTCTTGTTTACTTAACGAATTTGGTGAGACTAGCCTAGAGAATGAACAAGCATCAGTTCGCTTGAAAAAAAAGTATTTAATTTCTTATAACTTCCTTTATTGTTTACTTGAGGAATTTGGTGAGACTAGCTTAGAGAATGAACAAGCATCAGTTCGCTTGAAAGACCTTGGTTGCTGTACTATGTTAGTATCTAAATTTCACATTTTTAGAGAACCAGTCGAGGAATTTGGTGAAACTAGCCTAGAGGAATTTAGACCTATGAATACTGAGATGAAGCAACGCATGATTATATCTCTCAGCAAGATGTAGAGACGCATGATTAGATCTCTCATCAAGAGTCTTCAGATGCCGAATAAAAAGGCAGTGGAAACCCCAAAGAGCTATTTCGCAGCAGTAATTCCTGAAAATGTCAAACTAGCTAGGGTATTTGAAGAAAAGTCTCATTCAGAAACTTGTTAATAAACAGCTTTGTTTCAATGTTTTACCTCAGGTGAGACTAGACTAGATAATGAACACTCTGATGCTTTTAAAAAAAAAAAAAATGAAAAACGCAGGTGGTAGTAGCGTTTTTCAAAAACGCTACTACCACCTGCGCAAATACACATTTTGCTAAATATGTTTTCTACGTATATACTTTTTCAATTTTTTTTTCTTATATGGTTACTTTTTGAAAAAAAAGTCTAAAAAAATATATACGTCGGAGTGCAAGTTAACAGACAACTCACGCTCCACAAGCGCGAGTCACTGTGTAATACATACAATTCGTGACCTAGGGTCGCAAGTTATCTATTTTGGATTACAGTATTTTTTTAACAATGTTTAATTAAAATTTTAATTATTTATATATTATATTTAAAAAAAACATAGTATATATATATAATTAAATTACGGTTAAAACACCACAAATAATATTGAATTTGAATTTTTAAATTTTAAAAAAAAAATCCAAAAACTGTTGTGCGGCACATTACGACGTACATAACTCCCCTCGAGTTCTTGTGTACGAAACTAATGCATAATTCCCTTCGGTAAGTTCGAGACCAAAATGATAGTTATATATATATATATGTATGTATCCAAGGAAAGGGGATGGAGTTGAGTGATGGGTTTGTTTTGTTTTACAAAACGGAGAATCGAGGGGTGAAAATGAAAGAAAATTATTTAATGGAGGGAAAACCGTTCGATGTGGAACACACTCATTAAGGTACTTGCTAAGAGCAGTGAACCTAAGGAGGAACCGATTTCAACGTTCCGGCGAATGATGGCCTCACCTGACATTTGACAACCACACGTTCCCGTTCGGTCTCCGGCTGCTCTGGCCCAAGGAAACTGTCCATGCCCAGGTTATAAAACACAGGTTGGGCTTCCATGTTTATATTATTGGTAACAGCTTGATTCATATGTATTCATTCCTCTTGCGGCGGCCTGGGGATGGCAAAGAAGGTGTTCGACTTTATGCCTCTGACAATGATGTTGCCGCCATGGTAAGGAATCTGATGTCTGCACGAGGAGTGACAAAAGACCCAGGTTTGCAGCTTAACTGAGATTGATTAACGGTGTCTCGCATGAATTCTTTGCTTGGGACACATGTCATCCGCTGTGCAAGGAAATCTACAAGTTTTTGAACTCAATGAAGGAGAAGCTGATTGAAGCGGGTTATGACGCTGCCGCCTGACGATGAATTAAGTGGTGGAAGTGAAAGAGAAGACTCCTTGAAGCTTCATAGATAGACTTGTGATTGCTTTCGGGTTGTCGAATAGATCGGATATGTAAGAACCTTCGTGTCGGTAATTACTGTCACAAGGTGACCAAGTTGGTCCCGAGGATCTTTGCTGTGGAGATAGTTGTGAGGGATCGGCCTCAGTTTCACTACTTCAACGATGGGATGGGATTACTGGTAAACACAATATATATATACTATTGGTAATTCAATATTCTTCAATTATTTTCTTCACCAATGTATGAAAAAATAAGCAAAACAACGTGTGTGTTTTTGTTTTTTTTGTTAATTTGAGAAACCGTTGGGTAACCATAATAACGAATACTGTATTATTACTTGGAAAAATGTTGCAACTTATTCGTAACCTGCTGTAATAGTAACAACCTCAACCAGTGAAACTCCGATTTACGGGCTGTTCCTGTCCATCTCTGTAGCTGAAGAAGCTTGAGGTTGTAACATATGCTTGCATTTCCTGCATCCAAAGCCATGAATATGTTCAGGCTCTCAAGTATGAAACAAAGTTATGGCAAGTGAGAGCCTGATTGGTTTCTCAGGTGAGCTTTTTTAGATAGTAATAATAATTGAACGAGGAAGGAGACTTACGAGCCAAGTTGTTCAGCAATGCTCCTGATGTCGTTGGACCAGAGCACCGGGTCCACATTTTTAGGCAATGACTCTTGGGATTGGGATTTTTCTCTAAACCACTGCTCTGCTTTGTCACACTCTTGCAGTACCTGAATCATGGAATATATCAACGACCAGTGTACAATCATGATTGAGTGATGGAAGTTCGGTCAGTTACCAATTCCCGATCCTTAGGTAGAAGTGATTTCACAGCCATTCGATACTCGTTAATGCTACTCAAAAGATCTCTTGCAGCGTCAGCTCTGGCTTCTTCGTCTCTATATCGACTTTCAATTGGATCTACCAACTAAGATACGCCGGAAAAAGAAAGTGGAGCACTCATAAAGACGAACAAGGATAAACTTTAAACAACAAATGGGGGAAAGTTGAAGTTACCCTCTTAAGGTCCTCCAACTTTGAATTGTAGGCGTTTTCAGTTTCATCATCACCATCATCGTAAAGCCAATCCTCTGTCTGTTGTAGGCTTCTGGAAATCCCTTCTCTTTCAGAGTCATTGGTGAAGCTCCGGTATGTGTTCCAGAGCTATTAACATGTAAATTTAGTGAGTAGCCAATTAATTAGTTCTTTTAAACATATTGCTGCAACTAATGAGGCAAAGTTATTGTTACTAGAAAATTAAGACGTTTAAAGTCATGCATATAAACACTTGACAATTAAGTTAGACCAAACGAAGTATAATGTAGTATCAGATGGTACCTTGTTCCGTGTCTCGTAAACATAAGACTCTAAAGCATTCTTCTTTTCTTTTGTTTGTTCCACAATCTTGTCCTGTTCAGCCAATCGAGCTTCTTTCTCTTTAGCTTGTTGGACCTCACCCGCAGACATGCTGTCATGTAATGTCTCACTAATTGGTATCTCAAGCTTCCTGGGTGCTCTGTCCTTACTTGTGCTTTGCCTCTGCACCAAACCAAAGGTTATAACTTTTGTTTTTTCTATATGAATCATCAACATTTTCCATTAACCAATAATCAAATATTTACATCAAACAAACAGCCAACATGGAGCTATTACCAAACCAGAACAAGCTAGTTCTCAACAAATATTAGGAATCTTGACTCTCTTGTTTATGTGACGAATAATCTTAAGTTTTTCCCAATGATGAAAACTTAAATCTTGTTGAACTACAAGCATTTTGCAGGGTTTATCCCGCACATCTATTTGAACATGATCTCCATGGCTAAATAAAATTTTTTGTTAAAAAAGGGCAGAGCTGTCAACATTTTTATAAAGGACAGAATCTTTTTTAGGGCAGTGAATAAATGAAGAGTTGTTACTAAGCAAAAAAAAAAAACTTACTGAGGCATGTGAAGTAGCAGATTCAGGACGAGTGCCATTCTCATTCTGTCCAGTAGTAGAAGAACCTGGCTCTAAATCTTGCTGATCATGGACCTCCTCCATATCTTGAGCATCATCACTAAGCGTGGAGTCATTTGCACTATCCTCTATTAACTAAAACAACAAAAATTTCAAGTCAGATTTATAAATTTTCAATAATGATATAATGTTACATATAAAAGAAACAAGTCCTCACTGTTGCCGAATCAACTGTGACAATGCCATGGAGGTTTATGTTAATTCTGACTTTAACCTTTGTCTCTTGACTATGTGAGGCCTTAAATGGGCCAATCTGCAGTGAAATCAAAAAGTGTCGTTGCATCATATGCTGTACCAATTCTACGAACATAATAAAAAGAAGAAAAAAATATACTGAACTGTCCATTTCCATACAGCAATTTCAGCATTCTCCTTCACCAGTATAAGAAGCATGACCTAGCTCCTCTTTGACCACAAACGTACTTATCTTTTATGGTCCGAATCATAGTACAACAATACAAAAATAGACACTACGTAACAATCAAGCCCAGCGTGTTTTTTTAATAATAGAATTATGTACAGTTTGTCCTAAATTTGTAATCAGATAAAGGAGATACATACCACAAACGAACTGATTTTTGTAGGTGCTCCCGCAGGTAACTCGTCTTGATTAGCATAAAACGCTTCCAATTGGAACGTACTGCTTCTTTGAAGCGTTAGCACTTTAACAACCGGAAAAGGTTTGCCTTTTGGAAAGAGTATTGCATTTGCTCCTGCAAAAATTGGACCTTCTTCTGTCGCAAACCCTACTGAAAATGGGACTGAATCTTGTACCTGTGCTCAATGATACAAGAAATCCACTATAAACAACGGCTACTTGCTTGATCGAGCCAAACAGTATCATAAGGAAAAGGGTTAATTACTTAATTGGTTACACATGTTTCACCATTGTGCAGAATGGTTACACATGTTTCAAAATGTGATTAGTTGGTTTTGCTATGTGACTAATTGGTTACACATGTTTTTCCAAATGTGATTAATTGGTTATTCCGTTAGTAAACCGTTAATTTTAACGTTAATTCGTTTTTTTAACATATTATTGAATTGTGAAATGACTATTATGCCCTTAGTTGTATTGAAGAACACATGGAAGGATTGAAGAACTAAAATCGAATCAAATTCGATTTGATGTTCTTGAGAACCCAGAAATTGTTGTTTCTGGGTTCAAAGAACCCAGAAATTGCTGTTTCTGGGTTCTAAGAACCCAGAAATTGCTGTTTCTGGGTTCTAAACCCAGAAATGCTGTTTCTGGGTTCTTGCATTTCTGCGTTCTTCACATTGTGGGTAACATGTCGAACCTTTTAATCACATCATTTCAAACAACAGTATCCATTTAATCACATTATAGAGAAACATGTATGACCTTTTAATCACATTATAGAGAAACATGTATGACCATTTAATCACATTTGGTGATAACATATACTGCATTACAGAACTTCAGAATTGTGATTCTGGTTCTTCGATTCTTGTTCTTGAAGATGATGATGTGTTCTTGAAGATGATTCTAGGGGTAATTACGTCATTTTACGTATCTAAATAGTGACTTAACTGTGATTTCTAACGGTGAATAGTAAAAAAACCAAATAGTCACATTTCAAAACCAATTAATCACATTTTGAAACATGTGTAACCATTCTGAACATTGGTCAAACATGTGTAACCAATTAATTAATTAACCCTAAGGAAAAAGACTTCGCGAGCATAGAATGAATCTAGACCAAGTTGCATACCTCATACTCTCTAACTCGAAAGAGGGGACTGAGCATTGCACACTGAAGAGCACATCCACGAGCTACACACTCACTCGAGTTCAGCGTACGGCTCGGCTCTCGTCCAAAAACAGAAGCTAACGATCTAGCAACTGATGGTATTCTAGACCCAGAACCAACCAACTCAACTGAGTGAAGCCTCTCTGCTGTTAATCTTGCATCAGCTAAAGCCTTTTTACAAGGAATGCAAATTCTCTCCAACAATAAGGAAGCAAGCATCTCAAAATCCTCCCTTCTGATATTCCCTTTCACATCCTTTTCATCGATTAAACACTCTATGTTTAATGGTGCCTCAGCATTTGCACTCAGAATCTTCTTTAGCTTCTCACAAGCAGTCCGTAACCTCATGCACGCCTTCACATTAGAGTATACATCCATATTGTACTGCTCCCTGAACTGTGCAGCAAAATGGCTGAACAAAATTTCATCAAAGTCTCGACCGCCTAAATTTCTATCGAATGCATGCGATAATATTCTCATCTGACCTTGTTCGAATGAGGCTATGCAGACTTGAGTGTCACAATGGCCAATGTCAACAAAAGCAACACAGGTGGCACCCCTATTAGGAAAATCAGTCTTGTAGATTCCATAACTAAGAGCAGCTGCTGTACAGTCATGCATCAATCTCAAAGGATTTAGTCCAGCAATTGTGGCAGCATTCAAGTATGAACGCCTCTGCAAATCTGTAAAGTATGAAGGAACTCCGATAACACAATTAGTAACCGCCACTTCCATGTTTTTCTCTGCTATGTCCTTCAAATGAGCAAATAACATTGCCATAATTTGCACTGCTCTAAATGTGTGCTTCTCGCCTGCATAATTTATCTGAATAACAATTCCCCCATCTGAACCTTCATGAGTTTCAAAAGGAAACATTTTCAAATCTCTTTGAACATCTAGGTCTGCAAATTTTCTGCCAATCAATCTTTTCACTTGAGATATAGTTGATTTGGGGTTCATCATAGCAGAGGCAGCTCCAGCAGCACCCAGAAACCTCTGCTTCTCCCCAAAACACACAATAGCTGGAGTTTCGCGTTTTGATTCATCGTTCAACAATACATCGATTCCTCGATGCTTCACAGCCCCAACTACACAGTTCTCGTTCCCAAAATCAAAACCCACCGCGCTCATTTCTATCCGAGTACGCTAAGCTTAGCACTTCTTCTTTCTGGAAAATGTAATTAGATTAAGATACTTTCATTTATGATCTCTACAATACAGAAAAACAAAAAAAAGGATAAACCAATACGGAATTCGATGCATCTCCTCACCTTCACGTTCTCGATAACAATCAAATGGAGGACTAGCGAGTGGCTTTGAAACCGGAGTGAATGATCCGCTCAGATAGGGTAGTTGCTTAGGTTTCAAGGAAGAATCAATTGAGACAGTCCAATTCCTTCATTGCGAAGATGGAAACTACCGAGGAATTGAGGAAAGGAAGAGAAGAGGTGGTAGAAAGAGAATGCTTGCCTCTTCTCCGTCCGTCTTTGGAGGGCAAATGAAAAATTGCAGCGGTCCATTCTCAGCATTGAAAATTTGAAACTCACATTGCACCCTAGACTTATTTGTTTAGAAACTTACATCCTAAACTTTTTCATACAAAATTTAAGGGAAAAATATGAAATTGCACCCGAATGTTAACCGTTATGTTTCATTTTGTTGGTAATTGCACCAAACGTTAATAATTCCCGTTAAGTGTCACGTGAAAGTCAGGTGGAGTCGTTTATTTTGAAACGATGCAATGAAAAAATACTACTTTACCCCTGAGGTCATCCCCATCACCTTTACATCTTATTCAGTTTTTTCCACAAAAATATCTGACTGAAGCATCACGCCTCCTCTTCTCTCATTTCTTCTTCTCCTATGACCCAAACCTATCTTCTTCGATTTCTTCTCATTATTCTCAACAGATATCGACCTCCTTACTGCAGAATCTACAGAAATTGGAAGGTTGACTTGTTTTTCGAATTCGCAGAAGGGACTTATATCAGGTTTTGGAGTGTTGCCAATATTACATTATTTGCTCTTTTAACTTCTTTAACTACTGCAATGATAATAATGCTTGCTTGTGACCTTGTTACAAACATGTGCCAGTTTTGCAACGAGTATTCTGTTATGAAATACAAGCTAGAGCACTTCAGAGATGTAACTGCACAAGATATTGTTTGCTCTCAGGTCCAAACCCTGACTAAGCTTATGTTGTTTTATCAGAACTGGTATGGTGCTTTTCGTAACATCTGTTTTATGGTTCTTCCATCAGAAAAATGCAGGTGTGACATTGAAAGAAGAAGATGTTGTTGTCAGTAATGTCAAGATTGATTTGACCCAGGGAATACGGGATACTACAAAACTGAACAGCGTAAGGGCTAATTTAATCTAATCTACTAATGCATAAAAGAATATGGCCCTAAAATAATAATTACGTTCAGATATTAGAGAAATTGTATAGAGAGCAGTGGACTTCTGATGATGGTGTAGGGAGTATAATTATTTCTCCTACAAGGGAATTGGCTGCTCAACTATTTGATGTCTTAAAAGCTGTTGGAAAGTATCACGACTTTGCTGCTGGTCTACTGATTGGTGGTCGTAGAGATGTTAATCTAGAGAAGGAGAGTGTAAATAAACTGAACATATTGGTCTGCACACCAGGCCGGCTTCTACAACACATGGATGAAACCCCAAATTTTGAATGCTCAGAACTCAAGGTATTGATAGAATATTTTTTTATGTAATTCCATATAATCTCTCTACCCGAGTAGTAGTTGATTGGAGATAAAATTCCTTGCTAGGGAATAGGTATTGGTCCTTGATGAGGCAGATCGTATTCTTGATGTTGGATTTAAGAAGACTTTGAATGCAATCATCTCACAACTTCCAAAGTATAGGCAAACTTTGCTATTTTCAGCAACTCAAACCAAGTCAGTGCAAGATTTAGCAAGACTTAGTTTGAAAGACCCAGAATATTTGGGTGTGCATGAGGAGTCTGTGACAGCCACTCCCAATCGTTTGCAGCAAACTGCTATGATTGTTCCTCTCGAGCAAAAGTTAGACATGCTGTGGAGCTTCATAAAAGCACATCTTAATTCCAGGATTCTTGTGTTTCTCTCAACTGCCAAACAGGTATTAATCCTTTGACTGTAATTCTTTAACTTCTTACGTGAATGGTCTTATGTTTTGTTTTGCCTATAGAAGTTACAACAAATGTGTAAGTGAATTGATTACTTTCTCGAAAGTAGAGTTTGTGTTCCTGAAGTCTGCTACTTATAATTCCCGTAGTCCTTTTAATCTATGTTTATTGGCAGCTCACATGTTTATTGCACACTTTGTATTGTTTACTAGTATGCAGCATGCAAGCACTCATGCTGCGTTTTAATAGCCTTTTTTAGTTGCTTCGAGCAATTGCTCCTTGTGTTTTCAAGAATACAACTTGGAATTTTTTTTCCGCCTCATTATGCTTATGTTGTGAATGGTGATTTGTAGGTTAGATTTGTCTTTGAAGCATTCAAGAAACTACGCCCTGGGATTCCTCTGAAGGTCTTCATGGAAGAATGAGTCAAGACAGAAGAATGGGAATTTATTCAGAATTCTGCGAGAAGCAGTCAGTCCTTTTCACAACTGATGTGGCCTCTAGAGGTCTCGATTTCAATAAAGCCGTAGATTGGGTTGTTCAGGTGAGTCTGCTAATTTCAGAATATACACATCTTGTTGTTTATGTGGGAGAAATATCAAATTTGTCTTTACCTCAAGATATTTTTTATACACGTTTCAATTTCTCATAGGTGGACTGTCCAGAAGATGTTGCCTCTTACATTCATCGAGTTGGTCGCACTGCTCGTTATCAGTCTGGTGGAAGGTCAGTTTTGTTTCTGGCGCCTTCGGAAATGGAAATGCTTGAAAAGTTAAAGGCAGCTAAAGTACCTGTAAATTTTATTAAAGTAAGTTTGCTTATTTTTTATTTTCTCTTCCAGTTCGCCTTCTATGACTGCACAGCAAGTTATATGCTAACGGGGGTTGTTCAAATGTCACAGGCAAACATGAAAAAAGTGCAACCTATTTCCAGTCAACTGCGGGATTTGCTTGCCAAGTATCCAGACATTAATTATCTTGCTCAAAAGGCCTTTGTGACGTATATCCGTTCTATCTATCTTCAGAAGGATAAGCAGATATTTGATGTTGTCCATTGATGAGTACTCTGCTTCATTGGGTTTAGCAGTGTCACCTAAAGTCCGTTTTCTAAAGAAAAAAGGGAAGTCCACAACGTTGGATATACATGCTCAACCTGAAGTTGAAGACGATGTTGGTGGCACAGTTGATTCAGATGTTTCAAAGAAGAACGTGAGTAGCGTGAATCCCGATGAAGAAGATGAAACCTTTTTCTACTCAAATGATACTAAAGATGGGGGCAAGATGAAAGCAAGTGAAACTAAGGATGTGGCTATTGGCGTGAAGAAATACAGCAAGACTGAAGATATGTATGTACTCTTTGTTGGTTTGTTGGCTAAGTGAATGTAAGTGAAGAGTATTTAGAACTTGATAATATTTCATTGAAAATCAGTACAGCTTCTATCAGTTACTTATACAAGGAGCTACTATTCTACTTTGTTGACAAATCTGCATATACTCAAGTGCTGGTACAGGTATGTCAATATACAGATCTGCTTTTGATATTCTTGTTGTCTCTAGTTGCTAGGCTTTTTGACTCCTTTTGTTGCTGACTTGCTTTTGCTTTTGCTTTTGCTTTTGTTTATTCTAACACTCCCCCTCAAGTTGAGTAGTCGGATCTCCAATACTCAACTTGCCTAGTACTTCCTTGAATGACTTGGAGTTGACAGCTTTAGTAAGTATATCTGCCAACTGATTCTCAGATCGAACAAAGGGAAATTTGATTTTCCCGGCTTCAAGGTTTTCTTTGATGAAGTGTCTGTCTACTTCAATATGCTTAGTTCGATCATGTTGCACTGGATTCTCTGCAATACTTATCGCTGCTTTGTTGTCACATAGCAGTTCACAAGATCCAGTTGGCGGAAAACCTATCTCTGTCATTAGACCTCTTAGCCATAGCATTTCTGTTAGTCCTCTTGCGATCCCTCGGAACTCTGCTTCCGCACTTGATAGGGCCACTACCTTTTGCTTCTTACTCCTCCATGTTACCAGATTATCCCCAATGAGGGTAAAGTACCCTGATGTGGATCTTCGATCAACTGGGTTTCCTGCCCAGTCTGCGTCTGTGTAACCTTGTATCTCAAGATGACCATTTCTTCTGAATAGAACCCCATGTCCTGAAGTACCCTTCAAATACCTCATTATCCTCATGACTGCTTCCATATGATCATCTTGAGGTTGATGCATAAATTGACTTACTACTCCAACTGCATAGGCAATATCTGGTCTGGTGTGTGACAAATATATAAGTTTGCCAACTAGTCTTTGATATCGCTCTTTATCTGCTAGTTTTGCCCCTTCCGTTATACGTAGACCATGATTTACCACCATTGGAGTTTCAGCTGGTTTGCATTCTAACATTCCTGTCTGTGCCAGGAAATCCAGAATATACTTCTTCTGACTTATAAATATCCCTTCTTTTGACCTTAGTACCTCAATCCCGAGAAAGTATTTTAACTTTCCGAGATCCTTCATTTCGAATTCTTCAAACAGATTTCTCTTCAACTTGTTCATTTCTTCTGGATCATTACCTGTGATAATCATGTCATCAACATAGATAATCAAACAGGTTATCAGGGCTCCTTTATTCTTCAAGAATAAAGTGTGATCAGAGTTACTCTGTTTGTATCCATATGTCCTCATGGCTATAGTAAACCTTCCAAACCACGTTCGAGGAGATTGTTTGAGGCCATAGAGCGACTTTTTTAGTCGACACACTTTTCCTTCTTGACTTTTATCTTGGTATCCTGGTGGAACCTCCATGTATACTTCTTCTTCAAGATCTCCATGAAGAAATGCATTCTTCACATCAAACTGGTGGAGTGGCCAGTCTTTATTTGCAGCTATGGACATCAACACTCTAATTGTGTTTATCTTGGCTACTGGTGAGAATGTCTCGGAATAGTCAATTCCATATGTCTGAGTGTATCCTTTCGCAACCAGCCTTGCTTTATACCTATCCACGGAACCGTCCTGCCTGTATTTGATGGTATACACCCACATGCAGCCCACCGGTTTTTTTCCACCTGGTAACCTGCACATCTCCCATGTTTTATTCTTCTCCAGTGCCTCCATCTCAAGATCCATAGCTTGTTGCCATTTCCTGGATTGTTGAGCCTCTTTGACTGTCCTTGGAATTTCTTCTGAGAGAATAGACATTGTGAATGCCTCCGCTTCCTCACTTAATCTCCCCCTTACTCCATTAGCCATCGGATATTTTGATCTTGTTGGTTCCCTCTCTGGTGTGTACCTCCTAGGTGGTCGCCCTCGATTCTCTCTTGGAGGTAATTTGTATCCCTCCGTTATTGGTTCCTCCTGTTCTTGAGACTCTTCAATATCAACATTATCAATTGTATTGATATTTTGAGTTTCGAACGGGCTTACCGGACTTGTCTCGGATACCTCAAACGAAGGAGTATCAGTTGTGACCCTTAGTTCGCTTGTCTTTACTGCCGTGTCAGTAGATGGCTCACAGGTTCGATTTGCCAACTCTGGTGGACCATCATAGGAGGGACTTTGACCATTCAGGAAACGATTTGGATTTGATGAACTACTTATCCAATCTAGTAGATCAACTCTAGAATTCCCCCCTTGAACGCTAGATTGGTGGTAGAAATATTCGGTTTCCAGGAAATCACAGTTCATGGTGATGAACGTGTGACGATTTTTAGGGTCATAACACCGATAACCTTTTTGATTAACTCCATACCCTACAAACACGCATTTTACCGCACACGGATCAAATTTTGTGCGATCATTTTTTGGTATATGGACAAACACAGAACATCCAAATATACGAGGAGTTAAGGTAAGGATTGGGGGTATTTTGGTCATTTCAGACAAAACGTCCAATGGTGTACGGAGGTTTAGAATTTTTGTGGGAAGTCTATTTAGAAGATACGTGGCTGTAGCAACAGCTTCAGGCCAGAAAAACTTAGGTACTTTGGACTCGATAAGGAGGGATCTTGTTATTTCAAGGAGTATTCGATTCTTTCTTTCTGCCACACCATTCTGTTCTGGAGTGTGTGGACAGGAAGTCTGATGAATAATCCCTTTTTCTGAAAAAAATGTTTTCATTTGTTGGTTAACAAATTCCCCTCCATTATCAGACCGAAGAACTTGAATATTTTTCTGAAACTGATTTTGGATCATTTGGAAGAAGTGAATGAATTTGTCAAACACTTCAGATTTTTGTTTTAAAAAATACACCCATGTCATGCGAGTGCAATCATCGACAAATAACACAAAATACCTAAGACCTTGACTCCCGGATATAGGTGCTGGACCCCACACATCAGAATGAACTAAAGAAAAAATAGACTTCATTCGAGTACTATTTGACTTAAAAGATTGTCTATGACTTTTTGCAAGAATACAAGTCTCACAAAAAAAATCATTATTCTTATTTAAAAACAACTGGGGAAACAAGAGTTTTAGATAACCCGAGGATGGATGACCCAATCTCCTATGCCATAGCCAAGCCTCTCTTTCTGTAGTCCCATGAGCAAGCAACACCGAACCTTGTTGAGCCACTTCATCAACGTAGTATAGACCCGCGCGTTCAGTGCCACGCCCAATAATCATCCCTGTTTGGATATCCTGCAACACACAGAAATTCGGATTCATCACCATTGTACAATTCATTTCCTTAGTGACATGGGAGACTGATAACAGTTTATTCGAGAGAGTTGGAACTAGGAGACAATTTGATATCCTCAATGTTGGAGAAATTTCTATTGTTCCCATTCCAGTAACCGGAGCTTTTCCCCCATCCGCTGTTTTAATATATTCAATCTGTGATCTCACAATATTCATAAGATCACTTGAATCATATGTCATAGTATCGGTTGCCCCACAGTCAAAAATCCACTTATGATTTTTCAGTCCGGTTTTATTTTGGACTGAATAGGCCCGTGTCATATGTTGAGGGACTGAATTGTAATAACCAAGGGTCATTTCGTCATTTTTAATAAATTCTGGGCGAAATAAACTAGGGTTAAGAGTTGAGGGACTTGGAATTAAATTCCAAGACCCTTTACCTCTTGCAATCCCGTCTGCCCCCATTTGAGCGCCTCTTCCCCATTTGAGCGTCTCTCCCGTTTTTGGTCCTCTAGGGTTTCGGCCAACCCCGTTTCCGCCGGTCCCGACCCATTCCGACGAGCTGCCTTCGTTGCGGTTGCCCTCTCCTTGGCTTCCTTCTTTGATTCGGCGTTGGTTCTCGCCGAATCCAACCCAGCTCCCTTCTCCGTGGCTCCCTCCTCCGATTTGGTTCGGGTTTTCGCCGAACCCAACCATTCCGGCGAAGGATTGGCTGTTCTCGGGTGCTGGTGGCCGTGACGAAGGCCAGCAAGCTGCTCCTCCTCCAGATTCCTCCGATTGGCCGGGGCTGCCTCCTGTGCTGGTGGCCGAGATGTTGCCCACGGCGACGGCGGCTCGGTTGCGGTCCTTCTCCGAGCGTTTTTCGTCCCACCATTCTGGGTAACCCACGAGCTGGAAACAGCCGTCCCTTGTATGCCTCGTTTTTCCACAGTGTGTGCATTTTAGCTTGCTCTTGTCCAATCGGGGTGACGATCCGCCGGGTTTTCCGGCTGGTTCCGACCGAATTTGTGTGTTATTGCGGTTGCCTTTAGATATATTTGTTGATGCCATGAAATCGCCCCTAGCTTGTAGTCCATAATCTGATCCCGATGATGGTCCATCGGTGGTTGCCGCTCCGAGGATTTGGAGCCTGGCGGCCTCCTTTCGGACGGAAGCGTATGCTTCCTCAACTGAGGGTGTCCGGTCCTGTCGGAGGACTTCCCGTTTGATTCCATCAAATCTGGGATCAATTCCCCCCAAGAATTGATAGACTTTCGTTTCAGTCCAAAGCTGATTGTGTGCGGTGATGTCACGGTTACACACCATCGGATTTGGTCTTCTGGCTTCGATCTCTCCCCATAGGGATTGCATCGTAAGCCAGAATTCTTCAAGCGTCATTGTCCCCTGAATCATCTTTGCAGCTTTATTATGTAAATCGAATATTTGTAATCCATCCTTACCACTTCCGTAATTAGTTTGTAATGCTTTCCATAAATCCCGGGATGTAAGGTAGTGCGCGACATTATTGGCTAGTCGTGGATCGGTATTCTGAATTATCCACGAAAACACGACTAGGTCGTCTTGTTGCCACCTTTCATAACTCGGTTCAGTTCGGTTTGGGGGTTCCGGGTCTCCAGTGAGATGCTGCATACGCCCCCGACCTCCAATAGCTATCTGCATCAATCTGGCCCAAATATGATAATTTTGACCGTTGAGCTTTGTACTTACCGTAATGGTTTCTGGTAAGTCCTTAGCTGGTTTTTGATTGAGGCTGTGGCCGGTTTTAAGGAGGTTGGCTATTTTGTTCAGGTCTTCATCACTAAGACCTGAACCTGTTTGGGTTTGGGAATGACTCTCGGTGTCGGACATGTTGGTTTGGTCGGTTCGGTTCGGTTCTGGTAGATGATGAGCAACCAGAAACCCAAGAACACAATCCTAGAAGGGATTGTGATCCTGCTCTGATACCATGTTGGTTTGTTGGCTAAGTGAATGTAAGTGAAGAGTATTTAGAACTTGATAATATTTCATTGAAAATCAGTACAGCTTCTATCAGTTACTTATACAAGGAGCTACTATTCTACTTTGTTGACAAATCTGCATATACTCAAGTGCTGGTACAGGTATGTCAATATACAGATCTGCTTTTGATATTCTTGTTGTCTCTAGTTGCTAGGCTTTTTGACTCCTTTTGTTGCTGACTTGCTTTTGCTTTTGCTTTTGTTTATTCTAACACTCTTCTTCTCAATTAACCCGAAATGATTGCTTTTTTTTCTTCTAATAAGATTAAGCATGAAATAGTATCTGCCAGCTTTCAATCTTGATGTTGGTGCTAATGATGTACTTTTCTGTTGATCCCAGGAGGGTTACAAGAATATTAAAGAAAAAGAAACTCAAGATCAGTGTGCATAGGCCTATAGGAACTAGAACTATCTTTGATGAAGAGGGTGGAACACTACCACCACTTGCTCGGTTAGCGCCACGGATCTCAGACGGTTCGATTTCATTCGACCAAGGTATGCACTCTCCCTCCCATTGTAATTCAAAGTGAAAGATGTCATAGTTTCTTTGATATCAAGTGTTGTCATTTCCCTAACTCGTATTAGAAAAGATGTAAATTCAGCTTGGACGCGTCCAGTTTCTGATTGTTCATAGAGATTGACTGCAATAACCCATTTGGAATTGCAGAGAAAAAAGAGGAGTATTATAGGAAAAGGCGAGAAGAGATGAAGCAAGCTGACAAGGAAGACAAGCAAACTTAGCGTCAACTTCTGAGGGAAAAACGAATTAAGAAGAAGATGAAGTTGAAGAACGGCAAGGTTGAACTAGTAGAGGATGAAGATGATGAGGAAGAAGGGGGTGACAGCGATTCAGAAGAGGTTTCTATTGTAGGCGGAAAGCGCAAAAGACCGAATAAGAAATACTTTGGTAGTGATGAGGAAGATGGTGAGGCCAACTCTATTTCTTTGGCTGAGCAAGAGGAACTAGCTCTCAAACTGTTGAGTTCCATGCACTAACAGTGAATTATGCTATATCATATCTAGTAGTATATTATGGAATGGTTTTTTGTGTAGTTGTAATTACAAGGAACTTTTGCTTTAGAATTAATTTTTTAATTAAAAAATGGTCATCCATGGCCATGGGTAGGGGAGCCTGGGTTCAAGGCTTCAAGCCCCCTCAGTTGGGTCACTTCTTTGCTTAGTTTAGCTTAAATCGGGTTATATGTCGAGATCCATCGATAAAGCAATTCTTTTTTTCTCAAATTTTGTCCTTTTTATTTAAATTATGTGTGACTTGTATGTAAACGCTATATCAAAATGTGTAGCCACGTATTTAGCAACGTTAAGTTCAAAATTAATGAAAGGACGAAATCAGATAGAGTGAAAGAGTTCGAGGGTGAAGTTAGATTACATTGAAATTTGAGAGCAAATTTTATTTTGACAGAGTTGGAGGACTTTTTGTTTTTTTCCTATAGTTTTTCGGCGGAAGATTTTTTCAACATTTGTTTTTTGGCCAAGTAGAGAAAAAGGTTATTCTTTCTTGCGATGTAGGCAGAAGCTGAATGAAGGTTGTCGGGACCGAGAATCTCGCAATGGCGCAGAAGCTAAATCTGGATATGCTTGTTCTTCTGTTTTCTTTCATCTTCATCTGTTCAGCTTCACTAGCAGCCAACTACGTGAGACCTCCGCCTCGTAAAGACCTAGACTTTCGATTGAAGCCCAAGCCTTTCGCTTCCTCTCCCCAGCAGGTAATTTCCTCGTCTTCAGCCTTCAATTTGTTTCTATAATGGCGTATATGAGCTCAAACTGCTACTGAACTTGAAGTTAACCGAATTTTATTAGCAAGCTATGTAGAAATGACTTGAGCAACTGAAAAGTGAGTATAGAGAAGTTAAGATTGTAATAGAAAGCCTCAATTATATGTGTATCGAGCTTCAAGATACACACGCACAATCGCTCGATTTGAGAGCTCGGTCCATGGTCCTTGGATGAATCATGTTGCCATTCTTAGACTTTTTTCTTATTTAGTGTAAAGTAGCTAATACCATGATTTATTTAAGCTCTTGGTTCATGTTAAATGAATTGATTGTAGGTTCACATCTCATTGGCTGGTGAAAAGCATATGCGAATTTCCTGGGTTACGGATGATAAATATGCTCCATCATATGTTGAATATGGGACATCACCTGGAAAATATGGTTCCATTGCTATGGGGGTGAGCACTTCCTATAGTTACCTTATCTACAGCTCTGGAAAGATACACCATGCAGTAATCGGACCCCTTGACGATAACCAAGTTTACTATTACCGATGTGGGGGGACTGATCCCGAGTTCCAGCTCAAAACTCCCCCTGGTCAGTTTCCTATCACCTTTGCTGTGGCTGGGGATCTGGGTCAAACTGAGTGGACAAAGTCAACTTTAGACCACATCGACAAATGCAAATACGATGTCCATCTTCTTCCTGGGGACCTGGCCTATGCTGATTACTTGCAACGGCGATGGGACACTTTTGGGGAGCTTGTTCAGCCTCTTGCAAGTGCCAGGCCTTGGATGGTGACACAAGGGAACCATGAAGTGGAAAAGATTCCACTGTTGAAGGATGGGTTTCAGTCTTATAATGCGAGGTGGAAGATGCCATTTGAGGAGAGTGAATCGAGTTCAAATTTGTACTACTCTTTTGAGGTTGCAGGTGTCCATGTTATCATGCTTGGATCATATGCAGATTATGATGAGGATTCGGACCAATATGACTGGCTCAAGGTTAGTTGACTTTCTGTTTATTTTTTAAAGTTAAGAATCTTGTAATGAATGGCTATTCTATTAAATCTTGATTCCAGAATTGAAGCATTGGTGACCTCAACTGGGTGATTAGATTCCAGGATAGTCAAACTTGAGCATCATTTAACATAGAACCACCAAGCAAATAGAATCACCGAAATTCTTTGAGATTGTTACTTGTTAGTGTCTCTAAGTGTCTTGAATTAGAAAAGGACAATGCTACAAAATGTGAAACTTAGAATGAGGATTCATAGTGTTTTTTTATTTTTATTTTTCAATTTCAGTTAACTGTTGACTATCCCACTCAAATTACTTATTTTTTGAAAGTAACATTATTCACTTTCACTCTAAATTTACTACAAGTTTCATACCTTGTAACAAGTTTTGAATACAAAATTGACTGTTCATAAAAGGTAACCTTCAAAATCTACATACTTAGCACAAACTTAAATCTCCAATCTTTATACTGTATAGAGTAATGCTTCAGATCAGATGTCCATAAAAGAGATAATGTTTAAAAAGTACCATATGCATAAACTGCCCCGAAGCATATATTTTGCTAGTGTCGGTTCCTTGTTGGTTTGTTTTTCACGTGCCTTGCCACAATAAGACTGGATCTATATTTGCATTGATTAGTTGAAAATCTCCTTATTGTGGAAACTGCTCAATCAACAGGCTGACCTATCAAAGGTGGACCGTAGTAGGACTCCGTGGCTCATTGTGCTGTATCATGTGCCATGGTATAACACTAACTACGCACATCAAGGTGAAGGAAGCGGAATGATGGAAGCCATGGAACCATTGCTTAATGCTGCTGGTGCCGATCTAGTATTTGCCGGTCATGTTCATGCTTACGAGCGCACGGTATATACATATCTCCCACTTTTAAACAAAATTTCAGTCTTTCAGGAAACCATGTTACGCAATTTGAATTAACATTCTGAATATTGTTAAACAGAAACGTGTATATAAGGGAAGGTCCAATCCTTGTGGGGCCGTCCACATCACCATTGGAGATGGAGGGAACAGAGAGGGTTTAGCTCAGTGGTATGAGACTCCTCATCACATCAAATGATAATAATTTGCTTATCTTGCCCATTTTCTAAAGAATTCATACTCACAAATATGTTTTTAACAGGTACATAAACCCTCAGCCTGATTGGTCGGTTTTTCGTGAAGCAAGCTTTGGTCATGGGGAGCTCAAGATTGTCAATTCATCCCATGCATTTTGGAGCTGGCACCGGAACGATGATGATGAACCAGTCAGATCTGATCAGGTTTGGATTCCATCTTTGCTTAGTTCGGGCTGCCTCTCTGAGAGAAACCATGAGCTCAGAAAAGTTCTCATGTCTCCATAGAGTAATGATCGACAAGGTTGCTGATTCTAGAGGGATGTACAAATATGTATGTAAAAAAGCATGCCCTTTCCTTGTATGCTGCATCCTGGTAAAATAGTGGACTGCTTAATCACTCAGTACAATACAATGGTTCTATTTATAACATCAAAACATAGAGATTAACAGTATGGGAAGCTGCCCAACATACAGATAGTAGAGAGGAATGCGTCTCTCGCCGAGAGGGGTCATTCTGGAGTAGATTGCAGAATCGTAGACATATGCTCAGTTAGCTGTGGCCTCTCAACTTTGACGATATTTATGGTGTCCTGTCTTTGGTTCTTATGCTATAAACCAATCCTGAAGCTTCTACAATGTCTTGGCAATGGTAAGGGTGTTGCATTAAGCAATGGGTTGCTTCTTGAAGTATATAATTCCGAGATGTCTCCAGTTTCCTACACGTTGCCTTCTTCTCCTTCAATCTTCCTGATACAATTTTTGCAATTCGCTTTTGGTAATTCTCCTTCAATCAATTCAACTGTTGTTCAATTTAAAAAAACTATTCATGAGAAATTCAACTAGTATTTTATTATTTAACCATTTAAAAACTAAAGCACTTCACAAATGATTGATCCGAATCAGATTAGCAAATCATTATATATAAAATATTTAGCTACCAAATTATTCTTAATTCAAAATCCAATATTCTTCTTGCACAATAAACCTACCCCTTGTTTCAATATGCATTAATTCTACAACATAACAAACATTCAAGTGTCTGTCAATTGTCTTATTTGATACAAAAGTTGATTCGTGGTTTTCATATACACAATGTATATAATGATCCAGACCAAGGTGGCAACAGAAGATGTCCAAACTACAGACCAGCTTCCATTGGGAAACTAGCTAACAAGTGGTGGGTCTGTGGTATGTCGGAGGAAGAGAAGGGCACCTCTCATTCATGTGAGGGTAAGGGTCAATGGTGTTGTACCCGGGAAGCTCCATTCGATACTTTCCTTTAAGCTGACAATACGGCAGCTCTACATCGCCTTCGTTGTTGCACCATTTGGGCAAACGGCTCGAGTTGTTCTCGAAGAACCTCAGTGAATACGCATCTTTTATCTGCATTATATACGATTCTTAACTTGCCATACATGCATAATTGGAAATGATATACTTATAAGAAGAAGGGGGGGAAAAAAGAAAACGCTTGCTTGCTTGATGTGCTTACTGTGAATTCAGTGACTTGAATGGAACTAGCAATGGGATCGAAGAGTCCAGCTTCTTTGTACATTTGGAGGACGTAAGCGATACACGAGGTTGACTTTCCATCACTATATACCCAATCATCTTGCTCAGGAACTGTCAGCAGTTCAGCAAAAGTCGAGCCTCTCCTCTCAGCTTCAATTACAATATCAGGAAGATCGAGGCCCTGTAAGCAACCAATATACCCAAACAAATTGAGCACTAAACATCGCAACTGTAAATATTAATCCACAAACACAATTGCCCCCATCATCAGATTGCATCTCAAATTGCTGTGCACAGATTAGAAGGATGGTTGGATAAAATATGTTAGAAGTGCTTCGGATGGAGGCCTGTTTATCCATCCAACAAGAAAAAGAATAATGGAAGTAAGATACCTCAGTTCCTAGTCTCTTGTTCAATGCTTCGCTCCACAAGTTAGCAGCATATGCAGGTTGAAGTTGACTCCATACAGTCATAATTGAAGCAACCTATAATGACCAGGACGGAATTTTGATAAAAAAATGTAAAGTCTTATACAGCTCCGAAATTACATTTAAAAATAACATATAACATGCCAAAGGCTATTTCTGGAGGAAAAAGTAACGAAGCAGCAGATTTTCTTAGCAGAACTTGAAACATGTATGGAGATTTCTTGAAGGATGCACTACTGACAAATCAAATACATATAATCCTTTTGATACTTCTATATCCCTCCGCCACTGCTTGTGAAAACCTTTTATTCTATAAAAGTACAGGATCACATGAGATACATTCAGAATTATGCGTTTCAATTTACAGAAGCTAACTCTAACAGATAAAATAAGGTCTAAACTCCCAACCTGTAAGTGTTCAATATGCAAATCCACAATCTATGAACCATCATAAGTTCCACACGAACTGAACACAACTAACATGACAACATCCAGAGTTCAAAAACCTTAATTAGTAGCCAACTTTAGATTCTGATCTATGGTGTTAGTGAAATAGTCAGTGCTAAAGCAAGTCTACCAGTTCGACTAAACCAAGTGGCCAAAAACACCCTGTCCCAATTTTTCAGTAAGAAAAATCAATAAAGATGAAATTTATAGGGAGCTGTAAAAAGGGATGGAAGTCTGAGATGACCAGACAGATCCAGTGCACAATAAAAAAGGGAAAATAGAGAATTCAAGCTTCGAGCGAATACCAGATGGGCATCCCAAGGAGGTGGATAATTTCCATCTATGGTGTCTATCCAGCTGAATATCATATTATGATAACCATAAGGCTGTCCTCTCATGCTCAAGGCATACTCCCATGCGGCAGTTTCATTGAACTTTGCTCGTACATCAGGATGCAGAGGAAGCAAAGCAATCTGAGGATTTGCATCGTCTTTGGTGAGCTCAAAGTCCCACCATTCCTCCCAAGGTATAATCTCAACAATTTCTTCCCCCTAGGAAGATAGAAAATGAATAAGCAATAACATTAGAATTTGAACCATATTTTTAGCAAAAGAAGTAGTTATGATGAGCCACTACACCCCACAAGCAGATTGAAAGAAAATCACAAACACATGCATAATTCTATCTCCAACAAATGCAGACGTCATAGGAACTCTAACATACACAGCCATTTGTCTATATCCAACAAACACAAACAGAAGTTAAATATTAAATAGTCGTGTCATAGAAATATCGGTATGATCCCAAATGTAACTGACAATGAGAGGTGTCATCTCTAAAAAGTGTCATCTGAAATTTTCTTACTATCATATCAAAATGGTAAGCCCCATAAAGGGCTACAAATGGGATAAACACTTTGTCCACCAAGCCTTGGATTCCCTGTACACAATAGTCAGAATTTTTCATCTATAATACGAACTGTAGTTCTTCTACTTGTTGAGCTCATAATTATGAGAGTTGGAAATGTTGTTCTTATGCGCATATATTGCTTCCACCAGTTATCAGCTTTAAGTTAGCAAAACATTCCATTTGTAGACTTGTGGTTGATCTAACACAAAAGAACTTGAAGAGTACATATAGACATTGAGAAGAGTAACAGAATGCTGCTATCCGAAAGTAAGCTACATGTTACATGCTAATATAACAAATTTAGTGGGTTAATCATGCTAATTACATATAAATCTACCAGAAAGATATTACCTTGTCGTTCTCACGTCCTGATTCACCAACCCATAACTTTCCTTCAGAGTCCCTCAGGCAGACAGCGGTGTGACCAGCATAAGCACCACTTACCCACTTTTCCAAGGTTTCAAAACCACCCCACCTCCCTCGGATCTTTGATAGTGCAAGGAGATCCCCAGATTGGATGTCTGCAACAGTAATGTTTGTTACCCATGGCTCCGGGCGCTGTTCAAGATTTGCACCCATATGCTTCTCGAGAAAAGCAATGTTAGAACTCTCCCCCCAGCCAGTATTTGAGAACAAAGGGTACACATCCCACAGTGCTTGAAGTGTCCCAAGCATCCCTGCTTGCATGAAAAAAATTGAAATTCCTCTGTTTTTCACCTGATTTCAAACAAGGTAAAAACACGGGTCAAAGGGCATGCTATATCACTCATAGATCATGATCAAGAGAACTGCAACTTACATATTCATATTCATCCTTTCCTTCCCATGCAGGGAATTCAAATGTATGATGACGGGACAAAACGTAATAATCCCATGTAACACGGTAAGGAGTCGCAAAGACGTAAAGGTCCCCACATGTCCAACTATGGGCTTCATTGACCTGGTTAAGAAAATAAATCCACATTCAGAATTACAAGCTAGGCAATTTCCGTTAATGGTTCACCATAACATACAGTATGCATGATGGATGCATCCTCTGATCAAACAAGAAGAGCAACTGGATAGCAATTATAAATGATGAATATAAAGTTACAACTGCTTCTAGAGGGGAGGGCGGGTCATACGTATACAATATGCTGTAGGGCATCAACTATTTCAAATTTGACACAGATAACCCTAACTTCTAACGCCAACAGAAAAAATCCCAATAAAATTCGGATGCACTTTTTTAAGGTTCATTACATTATCTTAACCACAGATTAGGACACGAAGGAAGCATTAATCTACTATTTATTAGTATTCACAAGCCCAAACAACAATGATTCCGTACAAAACATAAGCAATGACCAATTCCTAGTTCGTAGTTGTCCTCAGAGAAATTCAAATAGAACAGCCGCAAGGGGGTAAATAGCACATATGGACATGTAGCTGGACATGATCAGAGCTTTACTTGAATCATCAAACAAAATATCTTCACAGAATTTTTCTCAATAAAACCAGGGAATCAAAGAGTACTGATTAAGACAGCCACCCACATGAAGAAACCTTTGAATTTCTCGAAATTAACGAAGAAATAGTCCAATTCACGAAAACAAAATAATTGCCTATGCTGATCGCAGAGCAAACCTCGATATGTAAAGTGCCACCGCCAAATTCACTCCCACTTTTGTTATGAAACTCCATCCAAGCTGCGTTTTGGAAGAAGCATGCGCCTTTCCATTGAAGACTGTCATTGGAGGCCGATGCAGCGCCGACGAAAGCGGGAAGGAGATCGGCCGGTCCGTGGAGGGAGTTGAGAATCGGCCAAGAGACTTGCCGTGGCAATAGGGGCAGTATGTCCTTGGGCTGAAACGGCAATTGGAGAGAGTGCGATGTCAAAGAGCATAAAAAAACGACGACGAAGCAGCAGGCAACCCCGATGGAGGAGGAAAAAGAGGAGGACGCCATAGGTAGAGAAAGGGAAAAGAGAGGAAACCACGGCGCAAACGGCAATTCAACTCTATGTCGCCATGTTCATTTAGACTTGACCAAAACTTGATTTTCAATATTTACCACCGCAGCTTGCGTCGATACCTTTGACGTGGAATTTTATCCTGTAGCAGTTTCGAACTTAACGGCACAGATTCCCCGGCCCTGCCTCACATCAGAAGTTGCCCACTTTTGGAGACAACTAAGGGCCTCAACTTTTCCTATACACAACTTTGCATCTCAAACTTTAACGTACGTACATTTTTCTCCATCAAATAGTAGGGAGTGGAAGAATCGAACCGGACATCAAAGTGCTCATGCTACGTTTAACTTTAACGATAGTACGGTGAAAATTCAAAAATTATGATTATAATCGTAATTTGTTATATAATTAACTGTATCATTATGGTGTGATGCGATTATGATGATGAATTTTCTACCAATTAAGGTTATAACTATGGTATTTTAATTATAACCATGGTTATTATATAAATATAATAAGTATTTAATATATACTAATAACATAAATATGATTTTTCACTTTCAGATTTTACGAACTCATAATTTCAAGGGGTGCTAAGTTTGAATGGTGTTAGTGTTGAATATTATTTTTGTTTGTAACATGAGTTTATATATTTATTAAGATAACATTCATGATGTTCCATTACATTTCACATGTGGTAATAAATATGAATATACGTTTAAAACCATGATTAATAACCACGATTATGGATATGGTTATGATATTAAAAATTATACCCGGAATGGTTATTATTATAGTATGGGATTTAAAAATAAAGTATGGTTATAATATTTGTCATACTTGCATCATACCCTAATCATTACTATACTCGGCTCAAATTATGCAAGCTCGAATTCGAGCTTAAGTAAACTTGTTATTTTTGAATCAAGATTTGATTGTGTAATTTTTGTATTATGCACATATAATTTTTTCTCGATGTGTTTAAAAAGTTAATTTTGTAATGTGCATCTTAAATATAATCTATTTATTAATAATGTCATATTCGTGTATTTTAAACTTTGGTATACATTTAAGACCTATATGTTTACACCAAATAATAGCAATAACACATGATCATTAGTAATACAAGACGATTGGACCCAACACGATGGAATTGTTACCCCCTAGTATAGAATATAGATTGTGTCTGAATTGGATCTAATCCAAGTCAAATACTCCTTTCTACTGGCAAAGAAAAACTCAAGGTAAACTTAACTTCTGGTAATGCCAATATACAATTCTTCCAACATTTCAGCGTCCAGTTCTTGCTCCAAGAAGTTCACTCGTGTATATGTACAAGACAAGCTAAATCCCGGTGTCTTGTCTTAAAAAGATGCACACGAGCTAGCAATTATCAGGCCTCGAGTATTTTGGAGGCAAAGAGGGGCACCTCTCATTCATGCTCAGGTATGGATCGACAGTATTGTATCCGGGAAGCTCCATTCGATACTTCCCTTTGATCTGACAATACGGCATCTGCACAGTGTCATCAGCATTGCACCATTTGGGCAACCGGCTCGAGTTGTTCTCGAAGAACCTCAGTGAATATGCATCTTTTATCTGCACAGAAAAGGTTAAGATGCTTATATTACTGCACTGCTCGAAAATAACAGCCAACGGGTTCGAGTGAGGAGAAGGTCACCGTGAATTCTGTAACTTGAATGGAGTTAGAGATTGGATTGAAAAGCCCAGCTGCTTTGTACATCTCAAGAACGAACGCAATGCATGAAGTTGATTTTCCGTCACTGTAAATCCAATCATCACGCTCCGGAACTGTCAGCAGTTCACCGAAAGATGATCCCCTCCTCTCAACTTCCACTAAAATCGAAGGAAGATCAAGACCCTGTTGTATCCAATACCCAAAATGGATCTCAAAACTACATACATTTAGATGCAACACATGGCCGAATGTAACCTACGCTAGTACAGAAGATTCTATCTAGCCCGCTACTTTACAGAATGTTCAGTTCATCCAGGGAGCAATCATATATATTCGAACTGCATGAAATCAACAAAAATGAATCTGCAACGCACCTCGCTTCCTAGTCTCTTGTTCAAGGCTTCGTTCCACAAATTCGTAGCATATGCAGGTTGAATTTGATTCCAGACCGTCATAAATGAAGCAACCTAGAATGAGAAATCATGGAAGATATCAGGAAAAGAGATGGTGAGTGAGACGAGACTGGAATGGAGTGCCAAAGAGACAATAAGTAGTACCGCATGGGCATCCAGCGGCGGTGGATAGTTTCCATCTATGGTGTCTATCCAGCTGAATATCATGTTATGGTAACCGTACGGCAGTCCCTCCATTTTTCTCGCGAACTCCCATGCAGCGGTCTCATTGAACTTTGCTCGTATATCAGGATGCAGAGGAAGCAGAGCAACGTGAGGATTCGAATTGTCTATGTTAACTTCATGCTCCCACCATTCCTCCCATGGTATAGTGGTAACAATATCTTCACCCTAAAATCAGTTTTTTTATTTAAACAATTGAGCATCGAATTTTCCAAAGTAATTGTTTATACAGAAAGCACAAGCAAGATACATAATTCCAAGTAGAAATGACTAAAGATGGCCAAAATGCAAGGACAAATTTCTCTCTGTGGAATCAAACAGCAAACTGGAAATTATTAGCAAGATAACTACTGAGTGTCCTAGATGGATAGAAATGTGAAGCAACTTCCCAGACCATATGAATAAGGGTTCTTAATTACTTTATACTTTGAAGAAGCTGATTCAAGTGAAGTTATAGAGGAAACAATGTCTAGAGAAGAACATTAAGATGCTGTCAGAAGGTGCTAATTAATGAACAAACGCAACATGATACTTCATCAGTATAAACATCAGCATATTGCGTGCGTTAGTTACCTTATCATTCTCATGTCCTGATTCACCAACCCATAACTTTCCATCAGAATCCCTTAGGCAGATAGCAGAATGACCAGCATAAGTACCACTAACCCACTTCTGTAGAGTTTGGAAACCACCCCACCTCCCTCGAATTTTTGATATCGCAAGGAAATCTCCAGACTGGATATCATCAACACTAACATTTGTAACCCATGGCTGGGGCCGCTTGTCAAAGGTAATTCCCATGTGTTTCTTCAGAAAACCGATGTTAGCATTCTCACCAAATATAGTATTTGTGAACAACGGGTACACTTCCCATAGTGCACGAAGAGTACCAAGCATCCCAGCTTGCATGAGAAAGATTGAAATACCTCTGTTTTTCACCTGTAATGAAATGAATAAGGCCTGCATAAGTATGACTTGTTCTTGAAACTTGATATCTGCATGATAAGTCCAAATGGAGAAAACTTACATATTCGTATTCTTCCTTTCCTTCCCACTCAGAGAACTCAAGAGTCTGTTCATGGGACATAAAGTAGTAATTCCATGTAACACGGTATGGGGTCGCAAAGACGTAAAGATCCATACATGTCCAACTATGAGCCTTGCTGACCTGATCAAGAAAATGTATCAATAAACAGTTACAAGCAAGAAACTACTGCCAACAATGGGTCAATATAGCTTGTGCTAGAAAACAGGCAGAATCCAATCATCGATGATGAAGGTAAAGTTGATTTCCTTCAGTAAAACGGATCACTTGCTTCTCAATTATAGAACGCGATAAATTAGCATAAGAAATAAGAAAACATGAAACGCAAGACAGGAAGCAACTAATAAGCTTACAAAGCTCAAATTTAACTAGAGCATAGAACAGGAACTGAAGGACGTATCCTATGTCAGTAATTGTCACCAACATAAGTTCTTTCAACCCTGATCTTTCATATATCCAACATATGATTTAGGGTTAAATACCAAGTAACTACCTGAACTTTGGACGTTTTGCAACGAGCTACCCGAACTTTGAAAATTCAAAACGGTCTACCTCAACTTTGAAAAATGTGCAAATAGTCCGTTCAATTTTCCGCCGGAAAGTCGTTAGAAATTAGATGGAGGTAGCTATTTGCATCTTTTTCAAAGTTGAGGTAGACCGTTTTGAATTTTCAAAGTTCGGGTAGCTCGTTGCAAAACGTCAGTTAGCTACTTGGTATTTAACCCTATGATTTAAGCAAAATCTAACCTCTCATTCACCAACAAAACGATAAATTACGCTCAAACTGGTTCAACCATTCAACGAAAAATTTTGCGACTATTTTCACAACTAAAGCAGGCAGTGGAACTAGAAATCCTTTAAATATTACCAAATAAAGCTTAATTTGGCCAGAATTAGCATGAAAAAAAATGTCCCAGTTCAACAGGGGAAGCAAAGGATGAACCTTGAGATGCAAAGTGCCTCCACCAAATTCACTACCAGAGTTGTTATGGAACTCCATCCAGGCGGTGTTCTGGTAGAAGCAAGCGCCTTTCCATTCAAGAGTATCATTGGTTCCAGAAACCGCGCCAACGAAGTTGGGGAGGAGATCGTCTGGGCGGTTAAGGGAGTTGATGATAGGCCACGATACTTGTCGCGGGAGCAGTGGCAGTATGTCATTGGGGTGAAATGGCGTTTTGAAGGAGCCTGAGGGGGAAATGCAGAGAGAGAAAACGGAGAAACAGCAGAGGAATGCCAAGGAGGAGGAATTCGGCATGGCCATGGCGATTGATAGTGAACCGCGCAACGGCACAAGAGAAGACTGCGAGAGACGAACGTCAGTTCAACTTGTCTTCGTTCCCAATCCCAACCACCTAAGAAACAAAAGTCTGTTCCCAACCGACCCAAAGATGTCATTTTGTAGTTGAATCTAGAAATTATTTAATATTATTTTAAAAAGGAAAATTCTAAAATAGTCTAATATATTTGTATAAAACTTTAATTGTATTAATATTTTTTTTCGATAGTTAAAATTCAATAGGTATGAAAATGATTTTAATTGATACTTTCGTTAATTTTCTATTAAAAATGAATATTCTCTATTACAAAAATAACTGAATATTTTTTCAACATTATAATATACCCTATAAATTTATACTAATGGTACAAAATAAGTTATGACTAGATTCGAGTCACACCTGAACTCCCTAGCCTGAGTCTGAACTCAGACTAGGTCGCCTAAACTTGAGAAACTAGTTTGAGCTCAGACCCAGATTAGAAAACTCTTAATTGGAGACTCAATCGGTTTGGACTAGGATTACTCTATTTTTTCCTTTGCGACGATAAATTATGAGTAATATTTTGATCTAATTATTGTAATTATAATTTTAAAGTAATCTAAAATGTAAAGTTAGATTATTGTATTTAGTTGTTCATTAATATATAATGTGGCATTAAATTATATTGTTTGAATTAAAATAAATTTATCCAAAAACTACTAATTACTATCTACACCCTAAATATATAAAGTTTATCATTTAGCTGGTGTTTGAATGAAGTTATTTTACCGAAGCCTCTATCGGAAGATACTTTTTGGTATCCATGAAAATAAATTAGATGTGATTGAGAATTTTTGTTAACATCGCTAAGTTGGTCCATTTGACGTTACATCGAGGGGACATCCTAAGGATTGTCTTCCATAAGATAGATATGTATGGATGAAAGAATAATGGATCCACGCAAAGCAAACGTGAGGTACTTGGATGGAATGATGCACAATAATACTCTTCATTGCGGAAGAATGTACAAAGACCTAATGGGGACAATTCGGAGTATGTCATTGTCGTGTTACTATTTGTGTCATGTTATTAATCGTGATATGTGTAAACAAATCGTGTCGTGTTACTATGTGTAAATGTATCTCCAAAATTCAAATGCAAAAATAATATGATTAATAAACAGATTACATGTGATACGACACGATAACACAATTAACTTTTTGAACAAGAAAAATCTATACACATAACGTATCGTGTCACACAACATGACTTTATCCAACTCGACACAACACAACTAGAAATTTATTAATTGCACAATCAATTCACAAATTAATCCAAATTTAATTAAAAAAAACATTGATACGATTAGATATGGTTATTAATCGTATTTAAACAAATAAAAGTATATACGTATTAAAGGTTGATTATTACACTTAAATACAAATTATTACGTATAGTGGAATCGAGTTAGAAATTGTCTAACGCTACAATTTTATTTGAATCTTTTAATCACCTCAAATAGAGATGAAAATGATACGGAGGGAATACGCAACTCTTCACTAGCTTGAGCCCCACGAAACGGTTACTTTTATCCATCTATATATCTATCAGTTATCACCATCAATATCGTACCACTAGTAAACATTTACGGTTGTTTGATATACGCAATATAGGAGAAATTGAAATATGAAAATTGTGTTTGGTTGTCTTGTTCAAAATTTATAAAATACAGAATAGAAATTTTGACAAATATCAAAATAATCGTTTTTTATTTTTAAATGGAATGACTTTTAGAATAGACAATATGAGATAACGAAACTACCTTTAAATATTTTAGGGTAAATCACATCAACATTTACTTATGTTTATCCTATGTGATTAAACACTTACTCATTTTTTTTTTGTAACTCAACTGTTACTTAAGTTTTAGGATGTGACTGAAGAGTTACTTCGTGAAGTTTCCGTCCAATATTGTTGTCTAACTGTCACGAGTAAATCATGTCACTTAATTTGAACGAATTAAACTTATATGGAAGAACAATTATACCCTTCTGTCACCATTTCCCTCCTTGCCACCTCTCCAACTTCTGTCCCTGCACATACCCTTCCTCTGCAAGCACATATATCCCCTTTACCAACATTGTGGTGCAGAAACATCTTCTCCATGTAAGTTTCCATTTTGTGATTCGCTTGGACTCCTGAGTTAGTGTCACTTCACATTCTTAACTTTTGTTTGCTATTTCACAAGATTTTCGGTGCCAAATGGGGTGGCAAACTAAGAAAGATTTTCGTTCCTAGGTTAGCGATTACAAGACGATCGGTGACAAACTGAAGAATGGTTTGTTCAATTCTGCTTCAGCCATTGCATTTGACTAAGAATGGTTTGTGAAATCATACTGCTCTCAAGTTGAGAAATCAAGATAATTATTCATTTAATTGGCAGATATCAGATCTTGGTTTAAGTTGAAATGGCAATCTAGAGGTTGTTGTATGAATCGAAGAACACATATCCAATGTGTTTCTGTGCTTCTTGACAAAATCATTATCTTTCTGCATCTATATTATATAAATGTTAATAATGGAGCAAAGTACTTAAGAATTGGGTAATCACTATTTTCTTCAATTGAACTTAAAAATTTCAAATTTTTGGTTTTTGGTTACTGCACTGTCTACATATTTATGCAGACATTCATGATTCCTGGGACAATGTTCATGTCTTTGCTTGTTGGATCTCTCTTTGGTGTATTTAAAGGTTGTTTGGGTTCTTGCTCTGAAAGTTGAGGAATGATAATAAAAAGTATGAACTTGATTATCTGAGGATCCATGCCCATTTGGTATCTTATTATAACCTGATTTCCTGTTTTTGGCAACTCTATTCAGGTTCTGAATCTGCTAAATCATGTTGACAGATTGCCCGTAGAGTAGAAGAAGAAAGATTTGTTTTTTTGTGGACCTGTAATTTCATTATCTGTGATTTTTGTCAGTATGAATGTAAAAAGTAACCATTCAAAGGATTCATAATGTGATAGTAGTATTCATCTCCAACATGAAAAGTTGTGAACAAAAATACATTTGTGATTCATTCATTGTGCAACTCCAGTTACACTCTTGAAAGTATGTCTTCGAATACAAGATAGAAATTTGCCAAACATATTCATCCAATACATATGCACTACTCCAAAAACATATATACTAGACACAAAAATAAGCTGCAAAATCCCATTTTAGTCTGCTCAATGTTATTTGTCTGTGTTATCATTCAATTTCTTCACTTGGGAACAAGAATGTGAAAAAGTACATTTCCTCAACAACTAGATTCTTCGTTTTGCTACAAATTGTTATCAACAATAATGTCACTATTCGTCATTTTCGAATTAAGTAACGGTTAGATTACAAAATATCCAAACTAAAGTAACAATTTAATAACATTTAATTTATCATACAACTTCATTTAACAACTTCTCCACAAACATATGTTGAAACTGGATGTAAATAGAGAAGGAGATGGGTAGTTTGGGAACTTCAGCTTCACAGAAGGTTATGTGAACAACACATGCGCAAGTTTAACAGAGATAATTAACAGAAGTTACGAACCTGAACCGTTCAGTCACATTTTGAAACATGAGTAACGGTTGGGCTCAAGTTTCAACCGTCCAGTCACATTTGCCAACATAAGTAACGGTTCAGGTAATTAACCCAATACTTTAAGGGTAAATAGTACATTTGAAGTAACACAAATCAATAAATAGTACAGCTTAAAAAGCTTATTGACTTGAAAATATGATCATTTGAAGTAATTGATACTACTTACCATGCAGAGGCTCCCTTTCAATCCATCGTAAACCCCTTCTGCAGAAATTATCACCATTTCATCTCCTGCACTCAAATAAGATCCATTGAAAATCGTCGATCCGCTTCTCAGTTTCACGTTATCCGACTTCGAGGCGGTCATTGTGTACGACATTCTCAAATTGCTGATCTTGCCGGGCTTGCCTTGAATGATCGGAGCAACATTATTCTTCGACCCGCGATACTGCTGTCGGTAAAATTTGTCTCCGACAAACAACGGAGAAAAAGACCCCTCTCCGATCTTCTTGCCTCGGGACGTCTCAAGGGTCATCCCGAAACTCAAATCGTTTGAATACCAGTCGGGGTACGTGCCGCTGCTTCCGCTTTGGTTCTTGTCGGGGCACAACTCTCTCACTCTTTCGATTTGAGAATACTCGTACTTTATGTCGGGACTGTACGGATGAAAGCTTGAAATTCTTCCAGCCGTGATCTTGTCAAAATAACCCGATTCGGTAAGGCTTTTCTTGCTCTTAATCTCCCCGACAATGGAGTCCCTCTCCTTTATAGACCAAACTGTAGGGAACCGAAAGAGGATGCTGATAGAACAGTCTTCGACACGAGCATCGGAGAGAGACAAACTGTCTGGGACAGATATCCGACACGCATCAAAGCGCAACAATTTTTTCTTCTCGTCCCAGAATCCTTCGCCGATCAATGCGGTTTTCGGTTGGAATGAGATGGAATATATGCTTTGTCTACTGCTGCTTTGATTCGAAAACTGCATCAAAACACGCAACTGTGTACCACTACAGTCGCACCCCATTACGTAAGGAACCATGGTCGGAAGCAAATTAGAGCCTTCGAAAGGGTTGCAGTTTTTTGCAGAATCACAATCATCTGCGTATTTCAAGTGGAAGTAGTACCACGAATCAAGCATGGAGCAGAAACTATTTTGATGAAGATTTACGCTCGTTTTGGAAATATCACTGATTTCTTGGGGAGCAAGCAAGCTATAAGTGTAATTCTTTTGAGGAAACATCAGCATGGATATGGGATCGAAATCGGAGCTCAAGGCCTCGAAAGTGCCAGTGATCAAGTTTGTGATGCTGGAAGAAGTGTGGACATCGTTGAGCTTAAGCACAGCCTTGAGTTTGAGATCCTTGTTGAAGTCATCTCCTTCTCCGGTGATATAGCTGGACCCCACCATGCAGAGCCTCCCTGAAGAAGTCGACCAGAACCCTTCTAGTCTGAAACGTACAGACTCTCTTCTTCTTGTTTGATCATCAGAAGAAAGAATCAGTACTCCCGGTTGTGGAATACTGATGTATCCAGTGTCTGGACCTGAGGAAAAGCCACCACTTTGGGACAGAATGAACACCAAGTCAGCATCCACCTTGATAACACCTTCACGGTCAGTTTTTTGAACTGCTAGAGTTTCAAAGGTGAACGAGGTCGAAGAAGAGTCTTTGAGAAGCGGATTTCCGCCACTGTAGTAACCCCGGCTGTGTCGGTAGAATGGCAAGGTGTCGGCGGCTATGGAGTAGAGCTCTGGAGTTGCTTGAGAGACAAATGAAGCGCAGTGGTCTGAGTAAGTGAGTGTGTCTGCAAAGAGTCTACTCGTGAAGAAGAAGAAGATTAAAGAGAAAATCCATGGGAGAGGTGATGAACACCACATGAATGTTGCCATTTCCGTGATGAAGAAAACTGGTATGTCGTTACTGATTCCTAGAGAGCACAATGACCTTATCTTTATAATGGGTGTTTGGGTTCCTCCCAGTTCTACGTAATTACAAAATCTCAAATGTAAGTGGACCGCTAACTGTTAATTAAATAACGATGGTAGAAAGTAAGTGGGTGTTTGAACTAGCCAAAGTCTTGGTCTTCGTCTCATTAGGGGACTTTGCTGCTCATAGTCATTGATAATGTCGTATATGGGACCTACCCTTTAGGCATGTTCATGAACCGGTTTACACTGAACGATTGAACTGAAATACAATTGTTTAAAGTAAATTAGTATATTTTTTGCGCATTAAAAAAATTGATATATTTAACACATAAAAATTTGGTCTGATTAGAACCGGTTCAAACTAGTTTGATTTGTTTCTTTCAAAAAAATCAAGACTCATTTTCGGTGCAGTAAAAAATAGACATGGTTCGGTCTAAAAACAGAGTCAGAGCAATAAATAGATGCCCCTGAACATTGAACTATGCAGAATACACAAAAAAAATACTCCTCTTTACTATTTAATCAATTAAGTTAGACCGGTTTGATTTGTTTTGTTTTGGACGGTTCAAAAATTGTATATGTTTAATTTGAATTTTAGTATAAACTAGTACAAAAAACGAGTCGATTCGAACTTAGTTTAACCTTAAAAAAATTATTTTATTTTGGAACTAATTCAGCAAACCAATTCAAACCAGACTAAAATCAAACCAAATCTGATTCAGTTCGGCCAAACCGGTTTTTTTGAACAACCCTATCCCATGGATTATTTTTCCATGATAGTGGGTGAAAGAAAACGACATGCTTTGACAAACAACCGTAGCAAAGTTGGTGAATGGGTTTTGTTTGGGTTCAATATGTTAGAAGAATTTAACAATTGAAATTCGTTGGATTAAATGTTAAAACAATCTAAATTTCGAGAGGAAAATGAAGTTCAAATTCCATTACACTCCCCTTCTTAAAAAGAATTTTAACTTTTAGTGACCCTTTTTTTTCCTAGGATTGACAAATCGTGTGTATGTGCATGTTTTCATGTATATCAATACATTTATCGTGTGACACTTATCAAACACGAACACGTACAATAAACTTGTCGTGTCATGTTACTCAACACGAACATGACACACAGTTATTTATGTGATTTTTATTTATTAGTATTTGTCATCCTTATACATCTATTAAATTTTAAGATCAAAATGGTAGCTAACCTAAATAGTAACGGCTGTAATATTTTCACACATTAAATACAATAATATTATATAACCTAAATTAGTAACAAACTTAATATTATTCACATAATAGACATTAATTTATATATATGTTTTATGATAAAAAAATTAATTACGTTACTTTATTATGCATATTAAGTGTTATATTTAAGCACATTATTGTCTACATTAAATAATATATAATACGAATTTGTGTGTTAATAATGCGATTGTATAATCAATACTATATATTTAAATATTTATCATATTATAATTTAAATATTTATCAAAATCTATCTATATTGATTATTCTTATTTCAAACAACAAAAATATGTTTAAAAAAATGATTTGTAAAATACATTAAATTTTATGTGCCATTTTTAGAACAAAACTTTAAGTTACATTATTATACATATTAATAGTCATAATGCGATTGTTTAATCAATACTATATATTTAAATATTTGTCATACTATATATTTAAGTATTTATCAGAATCTATCTATATTAATTATTCGTATTTCAAACAAATAAAATATTATTTTAAAAATGATTTGTAAAATACATTAAATTTTATGTGCCTTTTTGAGTAACAAAATTTTGAAGTTACGTAAGGTTAGTGAAGCTAAAACTTTTCCAAATACGAACTACTCGGACAATGATAATCCAATCCTCTATAGGGGCAATCAAATCACTAATAAAACTAATAGACATTAAACAAATGCAATTGTACAAAATGATTATTGAAAAAACTGCGATAAAAGAAAATATATACATATTTTTTAAAAATACAAAAAATAGAAATAATAAATATTATAAATGTAAATGCATTAATTATGTATATGAAATATAAATTCTTATGTATGAAGTAATTTAAATAATTTGTGAAAGGAAACAAAATCAGTATTAATTAGTCTGTATTTATGAGAAAAAAACGAAAAGAAATTGTGAAAGAAATAATAAATAAATGCACTAAGTATGGAATAAATTAAATATATTGAGTAAAAGGAAAAAAATTAATATTAATTAGTATTTATGAAAAAAATAATAAATAAATTGTGAAATAAATAATAAATAATAATATAAATGCACTAAGTATTGAATAAATTAAATATATTGAGTAAAAGGAAACACAATGAATATTAATTAGTTTGCATTTTTGAATTTTTTATAAATAATATAATATAAGATTTAGTAAAAATAACATACACACATCAATTATCAATTAATTAAGCCTTAAATAAGTGAATCCACTATATAGTGCATAGTGTTTCCAGTATTGATAATGTTCTAAAATTCTCACTCTTCATTTTAGGTTCAACAAATCAAGTAATGAGAGAACATCCTTGATTTAATTTTATATTTTGCTTAAAGTTCAATTACCTATGTGCAAGGTTCGTTTTTTTTCCATGTCCTTGAATATTTATTTTTTTATTAACAATCTCTACATAATCAAAGACTTTTAAGATTTTTTTCTTCTTCTTTAGAAATGAAAGACAACAAACCTTTGCATGATATACAATCTTAACAAAATAACTTCAAAAAATAATGAAGGTGAACGACGTGGGGACCTTGTCTGAGTTGGTCTCTACCATTCATTTTCATTTAAATAATGAAGAATGACAATGATGTAAATAATTATGTATATAGGAAAGTTTATCCTATAGAGAGGAAAAATAAACTAAAAATTACCTTCGCTACGATTAGGTAAATTGAGATCAGATAATGGGACCTGATAAGATCGTACATTCCACGAAGGATGTGATTGGAGGAAGTTTGAGCAACGAAGGCAATGAGTCTGTAGATTTACTGAAAATGAAGAGTTCCTTCTCAGCCTTCGGGTCAGTATTTTTTTGTTAATGGACTATTCTCTGGACTTTTTTCTAAGATAAAATCTGGTAACAGAAAAGAGTAGAGCGGTGCAAGAAATAAGAATGACAATGTTATCCTGATGGGTTCTTTGCCAATCACTTCTTTCTGTCTACAATACACAAGGCCACCACCATCTTTCTAATGAAACTAATCCTACAATTATATCAAGGTTCATAAAAAGAAGAGGAGAACCCACTGTATTTTCTCCCAATGGAAGCGTAAGTCTCCTCGATGGGCTCCGACAGCTGCAGTAAAGTGCCTCTAGCGTCCGATAACAACGCGTTGTACACTTTTGTGGTGGCCTGACTCCCATTTCTGCTCCCTCAAAGAATTTAAGATAGAAAATGAAGACGATACTGTAAAAGTTGTGATTGTAAAAAGTTGGTTCTTTCCGTCTGTTTCTGATTCAGATGAAATGTGATGGCAGTTATGTAAATAATAAGGCTAATAAAAGAAACGGTTTGTGAGATGTACTAGAGAGCTTGATGATTTTCTAACTACAAAGAAAAATCTAAGTGACATTAACATGTCATTAGTTAGAGATAGAGTATTTGACATGGACCAATAATATAGTTTTATTTTGACATGTCAATACTTAATTTGCTTATTTGTCAATCACATATGTAAGATTTAGCCAAATTAATATATATAGATAGATATATAGATAGATAGTAACAAATTATTTTGATGATAGACTATGACGTCGATAATTTACGTGATGACCTTGATCTTTAACTAAAGGACTAAAATAAACTTAAAATAGTATTAGAGAGACTATATTTATCTCAAATTTAGTAAATGAATCAAATTATCCAGTAATTGTTTTTTTTCTATTTAGTAGATACATCAAATCATCCACTATGAAGCTGAAATTTATGATTTCACTAATAATTAGGTTATACAAAATATTATTGTAAGAATAATTAACAAAATAACCAAGTTTAAGTGATGGTTGACGAGACACCAATTGTTCCAATTTTCAAGATTCGTGCATATATATATATATATAGGGTTGAAAATGATTAGGGTATGCTACGAGTATGTTACTATGACCATACCATATTTTTAAATTGCATACCATAACCATTACATGTATAATTTTCAATACCATAACCATATCCATAACCATAGTTATTAATCACAGTTTTAACCCTATACCCATATTTATTACCACTATCTGAAATGTAATGAAACATTATAAACTATAAAACTGATATGCGCGTTGCACGATATATAATTATATATATTAAATAAAAATAGTTAACTTTTATTATATATTAGTTTTACATTTTTTAAAATAATTAAGGATAAATTTAATTTATCATCATATAAAAAAATTATGCATCTTTCTAAAAAATGTTAAAACTATTAGTATTGTTTTATAATATTATCTATTCCATGTGCTTCAATACTACACAATATATTATAGAATAAAAAGATTAAGTATAATTATCTATAAAATTAATTAAAAAGTAGATGAATCAATAATAAAAAATTATTAATACAATGATAATTAACAGTTTTTTTATTATATGTTTTGATGACTTTTATTAGTGGCACATGCTTATAACAATATTAGAATCATTAGTAGTTATTCATTTTAGTCATATAAACGCAATTTTATTTTCTTAATTTACAAAATATATTAATAGATATTTATCATAAAATTGAAAAACGATATCTTAATGTTCATATAATACTTTTAACTTAAATTTATGACATTTAGTAGTGTCATATACTTATAGAAAAATGTATAGAAAAAATAGTATTTATTTATTTATTTTAACGCTTTGTTAGTTGAAAACATATGTTTGAGTCTATAAATATATACCACATATTTTTATATAATTGTTAAAATTCACTTTAATAATAATATTATTATTATTAGTTCACGTGTTCAATTTTATATTTAAAATGAAATTATAATAAGGTATGAGATGATTCTTAATTAATGTATTTAATTTATAATATAAAATTTATTATGTGCATAATTTATATTCATAAGATATAATATTATGTATTTTAGTATTGTATAAATTTTACTAAATAAAATATATTTAAGAGAAAATTATAAATATACATGTGAAATAAAAAGAAATAATTAAGGTTTTGTAACTTATTTTGAGAATGAATAAGAAAACTTGGAAATTTTTAAAGTCATTTACATGACATGCCACTTAGGAATGAGAATTGTATGTTTGACATGGACCAATTAGAATTGATTAATTTGACATTAGGAGTAAGAAAATGCATCAAAAAACTTACTTGTCATAATTGCATACAATCTAGTCAAATTAATATATATATAGATGTTATCTTAATAAATAAATAAAGTTATGTCACAAATAATAAAAATATTCAACATTAATATCATTCAACATTAGTATCATTCAAAATTAACACTAATACCATTTAACATTTACATCATTCAATTACAATTCGCTTAGAAATTATAGATTGGTGAAATTTCTACTTATGTTATTTGTATTTTTTAATATATTAATATTAAATTATTATTATATTTATATAATAACAATGATTATAACTAAAATACCATAATTATTACATGTAGAAAATTCATCACCACAACCGCACTGCACCATAATGATACAATTAACCATATAAAAAATAACAATTATAACTATGATTTTTGAGTTTTTCACCGCACCATAATCAACATTACATATATCCCATCTTTTTTACGTTCTATATGGGTTCAGCCCAATGATACAAAAATCTTATGCCGTAACCGACATTTTCACACTTGAAGTACATGTTATACGTAAGTCAATTAGTGATTAGATTAAGAAACCATTGAAGATGCGCGTGCTGCCACGCGCCTCTCTCCTTCTAGGGTTTGCCCTGTGAAGGATCCCTTTCTAAAAGGAGTCCGTTCGCCGCTTCTTCCGCTTGTCTGCTAGCAATTGATTGCTTCTGTCCTTGCATCTCTCAGCTCCTGATTGGCCAAGTCGACTCCTGTGCAGGCTTCCTCCCTCCCTATTGACTGCATTAAACAGTCCCATGCAAGGCTGAAGGAATTGGCCAAAAACAGAGTAACATATACCGAACCCTAGCTCTTCTTTCTTCCGTAACCCGTTCCTTTCTTGCTTTCCTTTGCTGTCGAACAGGTTGGTTGCAGCGGAGGTGACGTTGTCTGGGCGTGTCGCCAAATGGTTGAGCAGTCCGGTTCTGGAGGAAGGGGGTGCCTCGAAAGCCTGCAGCTCTCAACCTGGTACATCAGCAGCTTGGCCAGCGTGGTCGACAGATTCAGCAGGTTTACGGTAGGCTTATCTCCTCTAAACCGGTTCGTAGCTCGGTGATTAGAATAGTTTTGAAGGTTGCTTGGGCTAGGTTTTGACATGTTAAGGTGTTAGATATCAATGAGAACACCATCGACTTTGAGTTCGAGAATGATAGGGACCGAACCCAGATTTTGGACTTCTCTCCGTGGACGGTGCACGGGCACTGTCTAAACCTTAGAACTTGTTCGCCTAATATGAGTATGGATGATGTCAATTTTGAGATGATGGAACTTTGGGTCCAAGTGCATGACCTCAGTTTAGAAGTGTGCAATGCAGATAATGCCCGGGCAAATTGGGGACACTGTGGGTCGTTTCTTGTTTGCTGAAGATCCACAGGTTGCCAAGAATAGAAACTTCCTCAGAAGTAGGGTGGAGATCAGGATCTCGGAACCTCTGAAGACAGGTTTCCAGTGGAATAATGAGCAGGGCCAAGCGAAATGGGCATCGGTCCAGTATGAACGGCTATCGGAGCTGTGTTACGGATGCGGGTGCCTAGGTCACACATCACAAAACTCTGACGAGGAGATCGTTATGGATGAGCAGAACCCGGGTCGCCCGTTATTTGGACCATGGATACTTGGGTCGAGGCCTTCGAGGACTCGATGGCATCAGATTGGTGGTGGTGGCGGGCACAAGAAGGAACATCCACGAAGAGATCTGAATCGAAGAAATTGGAAGGACGTTATAGAGGCGTCAAGAGAGGGGACTCAGGGGGATGCCTCAAAATCGATAAACAACATTTCAGCGGAGTCCACTGCCTGAACTGTCCATGACAGGGAGGGTGATGATCTGGATGCTATCAACAGAAGGCAACCTCAGGTGATCGACTTCCTCGAACCAGTCGAACATCTTCGGTCACCTTCGTCGGGCCTACCCCCAGGTATGCTAGACCTAAACCTTCCTCCTATGGAGGACACGCAACCTCTCATCTTGAACTAGAGCCCCAACTTCGGCCACATCAACCCAAACCTGTCGTTGAACTCGTTCACCATCCCTCAGGATCCCCCTCGGGTATTTGGCCAAGGAGTTAGGTGTCAACACAACTTCCAGCTCTTCACCGATGATCCCCACCCTGCTGCCCATGCAGCTGCCAGCCAGATATCTCCCATACATGGTCCGCCACTTGAAGCCCCTCACCCACGCTCATCCACTCCTCCTATCATCAACCATACCCCTCACCATACCTTATCGGGTTAATTACCTCAACCGTTACCTATGTTTGTCCCATGTGATTAAAAGGTTACTCATCATTTTTTGTGTAGATGAAACGTTACTTAAGTTTGAAGATGTGACTGAAAGGTTACTCCGTGAACTTTCCGTCCAATCTGACCGTCAAAGTGGCACGTGCACAACACATGACCTAATTAAAACGATTTGAAGACATTTGAAAGGACAATAATGCCCTCCTGTCACCTTTGCAACGTTTCCCCCTAGATTTATACACATTCCCACACTCAACTTCCCATCAACTCATTTCAAGAACACCGAAAGTTCCTTGGCGATTTTCCTGGCGATTTTCCTCTACGACGGAACTCTACTCTGCGACATTGCTCTTCCGAAGTGAGACTCCAAGTAAGTTCGTGTTTTGGCTTCGATTGCACTCCGGTTCGTCTGTCTGTACGCATTCTTGCTGTTTTCGCACGTTGGTTTTTGTTGTTCCTCTGTTTCCCGATGTTAATCGCCGATTCAGCATGATATTAGGGCTTTGATGTTTGTTTTCGGTACGAAACAAGGAGATTGCTGCATAATATGTTCTTATTTGGGGGTGTTTGGGCGATTTGGTCCCGATTGCTGTTGAAGTTCAGTTTGTAGGTTAGGGTTTACCGTTGATGTGCTTCGTACGTGTTGTAGGTTGTCGATTTGTTAACAAAGCTTTGATTTTTAGTGTGAAAGTTTTGTTTTTTCAGTTTGTATATGCTGTTTTTGATTTGATTCGGTTGGTTACCAATTGCGTTCGCCTGGGTGGAGGCTGAAAACCAACAATCATGGAGTTGGTTCTTAGAAATCCTTGTGAGCGATATTGGCAGTGACAAAACCTGGACTATTATGTCCGACAGACAAAAGGTTAGCATATGTTGTTTGCTGTTCTGTGATTAAATGGTCTTTCATGTTTGGTATTTTGTGATTAAATGGTATCTGATGTTCTGCATTTGTGATTAAATGTTGCTCCGCACGTCTCATACAAGACTGATATTAACAGGCGTACATGCACATGCAGGGCTTGGGATTTGAGTGGCCTCCCTTGTGTTCACGCGATAGCGTGTCTGTCGTATGCTCGGATATTTGAACTTGCCCCGTACTGTGACCGAGTATACCATAAGGAGGCATACAGACAAACATACGTTGGTGTTATACATGCGTTGCCAGGGAGAGATGATTGGTGTACTACGAAAGGATTGACCGTAGATCCACCAATCTTGAAAGCACGTTCGGGAAGGCCGAAAAAGAAAAGGGTGCGGAATGCCTTTAAGGAGCCTGCACAAGGTTCAACCAGGTTGAGTAGGACTTTGAAGAGGTATGTTGTCGTCATTAACATGTAGGTTCAGATTTCCTCACTTACAAATACGTTTTTCATGTTCAGGATGCTGGAGGACAAACGTCAGAGCAAGAGCCACCACCAAAGAAGAAGAGAACAGTGCGTCGCCAATTGGACGATGACGTTATCCCGACGCAGTCGAGTCAAACCACAACTCGTTGAAGGCGCAAAGAAGCTGAAAGAGAGAACGAACCAAGACCTGCAGCTCAAACCCCAGTTCCTAAGGTGAAAAAGCAGGTTCGACAGAAGCTCCCAACCCGCAAAAGCGCCCCAGCCATACCTGCTGAACCAGCTCCTGCAGAACCAGCCATACCTGTCGAACCAGCTGCTGCAGAACTAGCAGTGACACCGAGGAAACGTGTTAAAACGCTAGCAAAAAGGGTGAGTACATCTGTCTTTCACATGTTCGTGTCATCTTCACATATTAACGTTGCGGGTATGATATGTGTAGGCCCACTCTAGCAGTCCGGTGAAACTGGCGAAACTCAAGAAAAGAAGAGAACAACAAACTGTTATAGAGATTGATGATACTACAGATAATGAACTCGTCCTTTCAGAGTCAATAGAGTTAATGGTTCTGGATCAGCCGCTCAAGACGGTCCTACCCAAGAGAACGAGGCAATTCTGGCGATCTACACAGTAGAGTAGAGTCGTGGTCATTTTGGTCTTCCATATTTTGGGATTATAGGATGGATCATGTTTTGGGATGTATTCTGAATTCTGGATTTTGATGGATTATTATGGATTCTGTGTTTTCGGATGTATTCTGTTTTTAGTAACGGTTGAGTAACAAAATGTCCAAACTTAAGTAACCTTTTAATCACAGTACATCGAACATAAGTCACCTTTTAATCACAATTCACAAACTTAAGTCACCTTTTAATCACAGTTCAGAAAACATAACACTTCATTTAACAACATGTCCACAAAGATAAGTCACCACCTTCGCAAAATAAACATTGTTCTTCTTCATCCATCAGTTTCAGTTACAGACACAGATCAGTTACAGACACAGCTACTACTAACTTCTGCTAATTGTGCACAATTGAACTTAGAACAAAAACAACAACAACAACAATGACAAAGACTACAACTAACTTCCGATTGGGTCGACTTTCAACAACTCGGTTTTTTGCACCTCCAATTGTTCTTTCAAATGGTTCTCTCTTTGTTGAAATTGCATAACTGCAATCCGACCATAATGACACATAGCTGGATCTTCCCAGTCAAAAAAACCACATCCAGGGTTCTGTACAGACTACGAAAGAAGAAACAACAAACAATTACATCAGATTTGACGATTTAAGGTTCGATAATAAGAATTTACGGTTCAAATTACTGCAGCAAAACGAATTAGGGTTGCAAATTAGTGTTACCCACTGTCAAATTACCTCAAAATTGGGGCAACCATGGAATCGGCGCGAGAAATTTTGCCACGTACCAGCTGATTTCACGGAGCACACAAGCCCACAGTAGCACATTCGCAGACGCGAAGCTCCGTGGTGGGCATTCGCAGACGTAGAAGAGATGGACCGAGATCTAACCTTTCTACGGTTCTCAGAACCCATAGGACAACATTCATCAGAATTCATGGCTGGAGATCTTCGGTTCTTCAGTTCTTCGATTCTAGATGTTCTTCGCGCGCAAACTTCGACTCTGGTTCTGGACAGCATTGTAAGAATCAGTTGTTAAGTAGACAGTATGTTGGGGGTAGTTTGGGAACTTCAACTTACAGGTTAATCACGTGACAAGCACATGGTGGTACTTAACGGAAAGAAATAACGGCAGTTAGGTCATAGTAACGTTTCAGTCACATGTGTCAACTTAAGTAACGGTTGAGCTCAAGTTTGAACGGTTCAGTCACATTGTCAAACATAGGTAACGGTTAAGGTAATTAACCCTATCTTATCCCATCAGACAACTCTCCCTCAACCCCACCCTCCCCGTACCCTTCCTATCACCAACACTTTACCTTGGAAACCACCTAATACCCTTACCCTCCCCCTACCGTCCTGGTGCCTCATCCTCAAACCATCCCTCACCGCGCCAAAAAGCAAAGACCCTATCCATCATCACCGCTAGCCAAACCCTACCATTGGATGATCGCTGTGACCTCCAACCACCCTTCCAACCTTCACCCAAAAACCTCAACCACACCCTGCCTTCAGCCCTTCCCCCCAGCCACTGCCTCCCCGTGTGGGAACCACAACCAGCAGACCGGGGCTCGCCTCTAGTAGGAGGGGGAAAGCCATGGTTAAGAAGGATGGGCCCAAGCGTGGGAGACCGAGGGAGTGCCATAATGGTAGATTCTTAGGGAAGAGAAGAAAGATGGATGGCAATACTCAGGTGTATATGTCTCGGGGTATTAATGCTGAGGAATCGGGTCAACAGTCTAGACCGGGGGAGCAGGGGAACGAACATGTGAAACAATTGTCTGAGGCTGAGCTGAATAGGGGCTCTGGTGGCTGTCCCCAAATAGCCACACGGGCCAAATGAGCATCATCAGTTGGAACTGTCAGGGGCTGGGGTCTCCCCTAACAGTTCGTCATCTAAAAGACCTCAAACGAAGGTTTCATCCGAGCATCATATTCCTTATGGAGACTAAACATAATGAAACCTTCTTTGACAGGGTACGGAGACATGTAGGCATGGATAACGCAGAATATGTGGAACCGACTGGGACGAGTGGTGGTTTGGCCATTTGGTGGACGAATGATGTGTCTATCAATGTGGTGAGCAAGGGTATCAACTTCATGGACACTAGGCTCACCTTTCATCAGGGGAGCGATGGGTGCGTGATCACATGGGTATATGGTGACCTGGACTACGAGAGACAGAAGCTGAATTGGGTGGAGCTTTGGAGGTTGGGCTTGCATAGATCGGAGTCGTGGCTATGCATTGGTGACTTTAATGAAATCTCCAATCATAGGGAGAAAAGAGGGGGTCGTCGAAAGGAGCAATGGAAAATAGATGGGTTCAATGCGCTATTGGGCGACCTCCTCTTAGAGGACGTTGGTTTTAAGGGACAACCGTTCACGTGGTCAAATAACAGGAGAGGCATGGATCGAGTGTGTGAAAGAATGGATCGGGGGTGGTGGCAAATTCAGCATGGTTCGGTGCATTCCCCTTGGCACAGTGTATTAATGAGCTTCAAATTGGATCAGACCACTCTTCCATCACTCTATCATTGGAGCTGCAGGACATACGGGGAACCAAGCGGTTCCGTTTTGAAGACATGTGGCTAGAACACGAGGATTGCCTCAATATTATCCAGGAGGTGTGGCAGCTCCATGGACCGATCCAGTTCGTAGCAGACATAGGGTCGAAGCTTAGGAGGTGCTCGACTTCCCTCTTATGGAGGAGTAAGAAGGAATTCAAACACAATGTCAACGAGATGAACAAGGTGAGACTTCGTCTGGTTACGCTCGCCTCTCATCACGGGGGGCAAAACCATGAGGATGAGGAGCGAGCTCTTAAATCCCGACTCCATGCGTTATGGAAAAGGGAGGAGATATTCTGGAAACAAAGAGCCCGGGTGAAGTGGTTAAAGGATGGGGATAGAAACACGATATTCTTTCACCAAACCACCCTAGCTAGAAGGAGACGTAACAAGATCTCCCGTCTGCGGGGGAGGGATGGCAGCTGGATTGAGGGGAAAAGGGAGATCATCTATGAAATTCATGCATTCTACAAAATATTAATCACATCGGAAAGGGGGAATCAGCGAGAGGGGTTGGATATGGGGCATATATGTAGGGTCGCGCTGACCACCATTGATGATGATACTAACAGGAGGCTTTCAGCCAGGGCAACCCCAGAAGAGGTTAAGTTGGCAACTTTTCAGATGGGAGAGTCTAAGGCACCGGGTCCCAACGGCTTTTCAGGCACCTTCTTCCCAAAGAACTGGACTGCAATCGGCCCAGACATCATCACCTTTGTCAACGCCTTCCTCGAGACAGGTATCATGCCCCCTTTCCTTAACCATACTGATATTACCCTTATTCCTAAGTTAGCCAACCCGACCTCCCCCTCGGAGTTCAGGCCAATTAGTTTGTGTAACTTTGCTTATAAGATTATATCCAAAGTTCTGGCAAATAGGCTCAAGCCTCTTTTACCAGAGCTTATCACCCCATTTCAAAGTGCGTTTGTTGCAGGGAGGAGGATCCAGGATAACATTCCCATTGCACACGAGATGTTCCATTTTTTAAAATCGCGGAAACGTGCTGGATCTGGTGGTGGTAGAACTGAATGCGCCCTGAAGATAGACATGCAGAAGGCCTACGATCGGATCGAGTGGGACTTTCTATTGGCGGTCATGGAAAGACGAGGCTTTTCGCCTAAATGGATCGGCTGGATTCGTGCTTGCATATCTACGGTGACATACCAAGTACTCATCAATGACAAAAGATCAAGGATAATCAAGCCCTCTAGGGGGCTTAGACAGGGAGACCCGCTTTCCCCACACTTATTTATCTTGGTTGTTGATGTTTTATCCCGTATGATGGAACACCAGGTCGATCTAGGGCAGCTCCAGGGTATCCAGCCGAAGGGTACATGCCCAACCAGACATCACCTCTTCTTTGCGGACGACTCTTTATTCTTCATGAGTGGGTCGGTGGAAAAGGCGAGGGCTTTGCGTACAGTGATTGATCAATATTGTGAACATTCGGGTCAAAAAGTCAACTACGACAAGTCGAGCCTTTTCTTCAACGAGGCCGCGGACAGTGATTACAAACAGGAGGTTTCGGCTGCACTTGGGGTGCAACACGTCCAAGACCCGGGTCAGTATCTAGGCCTACCTTCGGTTTGGGGAAGATCAAGGTGTCAAGCCTTAGAGTATCTCAAGGGTCGGGTCATAGAGAAGATCAATAGCTGGAGAAACCGATTACTCACGAATGCGGATAAAGAGCTGCTTATCAAAGCGGTGATCACGGCGATTCCGACATATGCTATGACCATAGTTAGGTTCCCTAAGTCATGGTGCTCGGAGGTAAATGCCCTTATTGCAAAATTTTGGTGGGGAGCTAATAATGGGGACCGGAAAATCCATTGGAAGAGATGGGACGTTATGACAAGATATAAGTGTAAACACCTGATTTTGGCTCGGGATCAAAATACCGTACGCGAGGAATCGATAAAAAAAAAAAAAAAATTATTTAAAAAAAAAAAAAAAAAAAAATATCTGAAAAAAAAAATCCGAAAATAAAATATCTGAAAAATAAATATCTGAAAAAAAAATAATAAAAAAATCAAAAAAATATCTACTTATTTTGTGTATAAATAGAAGATAGAAAGAAAGGATTTAAGGGAGGTGGTCGTGAGATTGAAAGAGAAGTAAGAAAGAAGGAAAAAAAAAAAAAGAGAAAAAGAAAATAGAGAAAAAGAGTGAAAAATACCGATAATTATCGGATTCGGTTCCTCGTACGGTATTTTAAACCTCCCATGAGTTAGGTATATTTCTCTCATCTTCAATATCATATTTTGTAATTTCTAAATGTGAAATAAAATTGAGAGTTTATACACATATATTATCTATTTATGTATAATATACTTGTTAATATATATATATATATGTGTATATTATATATTTATATTATGTTTATGTATTACTATATATATATATATATGTATAATATATATTTATATTATGTTTATGTAATATTATTATATCTATATGTATAATATATATTTATATTATGTTTATGTATTACTATATATATATATCTATATGTATAACATATATTTATATTATGTTTATGTATTACTATATATATATCTATGTGTATAATATATATTTATATTATGTTTATGTATTACTATATATATCTATATGTATAATATATATTTATATTATGTTTATGTTATCTATTTTATCTATATGTATAATATCTATTTATATTATGTCTATGTAATACTATATATATATATTATGTATATGTGAAAAAAAAATTCAAAATTGACTTAGGTCATTCCCAAACTTTGATGAAGGTTACAACTCGGTCCTTGGACTCTCGGGTCATTTCTGGGACATTATCGAGTGTTATAAACCAAACCGGAAAAGTTTTGGGTCATTTGTGCAAATAGTTTTTCTTAATTCAGCTCTTTAAAAAAAAAAAAAAAACAATTTGATTTCTAAACTTTTCTAGACATTCCATGATTTCTAAAAATGTTACAAATAAGTCTAGAATAATTTTCGGGTTATTTTTAGAATTTTACCAAGTATTACAAATAAATCTAGAATAGTTTAGGGTCAATTCTGTAATTTTAAAAAAATATTTTCAGTTAAGTTATATTTTTTTCGAAAATTACAATTTTTATTCCTAAATTTTTCTGGACATTCCATGACTTTTCAAAATGTTACAAATAAGTCTAGAATAATTTTCGGGTTATTTTTAGAACTTTACCAAGTGTTACAAATAAGTCCAGAATAGTTTAGGGTATTTTCTGCAATTTTCGAAATATTTGTCCAATTCAGCTCAAATTTTAATAAATTGCATTTTGGTCCCTATATTTATTTTGACATCCTATAACTTCTCAAAATGGGACAAATTAGTCCAACGAGCTTAAAATCTTCAAAAATCACGCGTGCATGTTTTGACACGTTTAAAATGGCTCGAGAGTTAAACTATTTTTTTTCGAGCACGATTAACTTTAGTACTCTTTTGTTTATTTAAAATTAAATCATAAAAAAAAAAAATGTTTATACATGGTTTAAGGAAAATGCATATAGTCTTTTTTGGGCCAAGCATGATCGAAACGAGCAATTCAGGTAAATAAAAAAAAAAAATTCAAAAGCAAACTAAAGTACCGAAAGGGCGGATTATGAGCTTGCGAGCTTTTAAGATGTAATCAAACCCCCGAACTCGATTCTCTGGACGTAGACCTTTCTAAGCCCTAGGATGTTAATTTCATGTACCCTAGGCAATTTTAGGATTCCGATTAGCCTTTAATTAATCGGTGGCGACTCTTTCAAATTTTTTCGGTCCGGTTGATGACCCCGCTCGACCGGACCCTTCGCTCGCCAAGACCCGACATTTTCAAAAACGAAAATTAAAAATATTTTTCAAACTGGTCGAGGAAAGTCGGATCCGACGTCCGACAATTTGGCGACTCTGCTGGGGATCTCTTTTAGAGGGTTTAAGCTTTGCCATGTTTGCTTTGCCATATTATATTTTGCTATATCCGTTTTGACCGTTTGCTCATGATTGCAGTTTCAAATTTTGTCGAAAAGGCGATGTAATTGTAATAAGTCAAAAAAAAAAAATGTAGATTTTTGTTTTGCACACACCACGCTGGTTACCATTACCCGCTCGGACCTGGAGCACATTAAGAGCTTAGGGAGTTTAGTAGGGGAATGCGCCCGGAGCGGTTTGGACCGCCGGCACGCACCCAAACAACTCAACTCGATGATCGGAATGGGCCCGTGATCCTCTTTAGGGGGTGAGGTTCCCCTGGTTCAGAGGACCTAGAAATTCCATCCATTTAGAACAAAAGCTCCACACCGTGTTTAGTCTTTACCAGTTTTGTGTGTACTTTCATTTTTGGGCTCAACTAATGTAAATGAGAATTCGGCCCATGTATTTGGATACGAGATTGACCCACAACCCATGAAGAAATTTGGCCCATGAAGAAGTTTGGCCCATTGATGTAAATGTGTTTTGTTTTGGCCTTAGATCATGACATGTATAGGATTGGGCCTTTTGTATTATATATTCCAGACTGTTGTAAATGTAATATGAGTCTTACTAATGAAGTTAAATTCTCGCACTTGCATTGCATTTTTCAAAAAAAAATAAAAATAAATAAATAATGTAAGTTCCGTTCATTCAATCTTGTATCCTTAAGACGTTTCACGCACCATCTTTGGTAAGGATGAAAAAAAAATCATTGCCCTCACATTAAGGTCATACAACTCTACGGTCGAAATTGCCCGAATATGGAAAGTCATGACAAAAACTCAACGACTTGTCTGGATTATGAAATATGGAAAAACGTGTCTGCGTGATTAACAACAACGAAATACGTTCACAAGTTCCATTCGACACCAGCAAGTCCGTCTTTCAACCCGAATGAGATAATCAGGGATAGACTCCAACAACCACCGTCATTCTAGCAATGTTGGGGCACTTTGGAAAAATGTGGGGGCAACATTGCTAAGTTGAATGACACCCTTGAACAGTTCATACGAAGAACGAGGCAAATAAAAAGATTTTCAAAATACATGTCCTCGACCTTCGTTCGAACCAAGGAACAAGCAACAAATGCACTCAATGAGCTACGTCGTTGTGTGAAACGTCTTAAGAACTAGACATCGATTGGCCAAATCCTTATAAAGTATTTTTACCATACATGCAATCAAAGTCTACGAATGGAATGAACGGAACATGCAGAATTTTTGAAATCAATCATGCATGATCAATTGTGTATTCATCCTTCTTACTATGGTATTTTGGATTTAGGTTTTCGGAAATCCATGCGACATTCGATGACTCCAGCACCTCAAAAACACGAGGAGAAATTCATCAAGTTAAAGCAAACCATGAGTTCCCGCATAGTGCAGTCAATCGTTGGCATGACCTCCTAGGTCGAGCGGATTTTTGCTTTTCTAAGCTCCAGGCAGCCGTGACTACCACAGTATCCTTGATCTCGTCTTCCCGAGGAACACTGTTGTTATGGCACCTCATCAATCCATGTCATGCAGTTTTGCCATCCTGACGAAGCTCCACCTCCCACATATGTCCATCCTGACCAAGGTCCACCTCCCACATATGACCATCACACACCCGGAAGGAAAAAGACACTTATAGGACTCAGTTTTCGTCCTAATTTCAAAGATTATGAAGTCGTCTGGAGGAAATGTTTAGACGAAAATTCAAGGACATTGTTGTTTCCTCCCCTCGCCGTTTCATTCCCAGGTCCGCCACAAGTGATCTAACCCGATGACGTTGATACTCACAGGGGCTTATCATGCTTATTTTCAACTGGTATCACCATTGGAGCTCTGATTGATGAAGCTCTCTCATGCCTTTTGATCATCCACTCGTTAGTGGGGCACCTTTGCCGAATCTGACTCTATTCATTACGAAGAAGGATCTGTTGGCTCACACGACATTGCAATTTGGAATACAAAATCAAGCAGATACCAAATTGTATCAATTCCTGAATGCAGTGAGTGGGGAGTATGATCAGGAAAAACGAGATCTACTCCGAGAAAAAAACCGTTACTTGAGAAGAATCGACTTATGCAACTTTCTGATCAAGGAAGGGACCATAGATACGTAATGGGTACCGTAGCAAGGAGGAACATTGAGGTTCTCATCGTCAGAATTGAGTTTGTCTTCTATGTTACACCTCACTCAGAGGAAGTGGCAATCAGAGTCAAACCGACCCATGCCACCAGACCACATTCGACCACCGGGAAAGGGACGGTTGTTTTACAAAGTAAAGGAGATGAGAAAAACAACTCTCTATCGTTTGATCGAGCTAAAGCATAGGCGACTTAAATAGAGATGAAGAGACGTCATTGTTGACACGGGGAAGACGCCATCAAGATGTCATTGTTGACACGGGACATACGTTGTTGTTGACTCCTGCATAAGAGTCACCATTGTTGACACGGGACAGACACCGTTTGTTGACTCCTGCATAGGAGATGCCATTGTTGACGCTCGTCGTTGTTCACAACATGGGAGACGTTTGTCGATGCAGAGAGATGCCATTGTTGGCAGCGTCGATCGGAAATGCTTGAAATGTAGCCACTACGGAAAGTTCGTCACAGCAAGGCGAAGTACTTCCAACTGATCGGATTCCCTGAAGGGTGGAGAAACCCATGGAGGGACAACAACAATGACGCCAGCAACGTCATCACCACGGGGATGAAAGCTGCGAAGAAGAGAAGCAGACCAACAATCACCTTGTGTTCTTATTTGCGTCTTTGCGTTCAAAAAAATTGGCAACGCTCGCACCCATGAGTAAAATTTCTCCGGGAAACCAAAAACTGCCAATGGAGATCAAAATCAAAGAAGTTTCAGCCTATTGTTGTACAATCGAAGAATCATACAGTCAACCATGACTCACTGATATAAAAAAAAGATATCTGGCGTATGGAGTTCCCAGAGAACGCCACAAGAAAATGTCTGAATGGTCATGTGAGGAATGACTTGCAATTAATTTGCCAGTGGCCCGACTATACCCATTTGAGATGCGTGAATGCTAAAGAAGCTGAACATGTAATGGAAGAAATTCATGAAGGTTGTTGCGGCCCACACATGAACGTGCAAGACTTGGGTACCTTGGGTTCACCATGACGGCTGACTGTATAAAACATGCCCAGCAATATCACATCTGTCAAGTGTACGCGGACCAAATCCACGCGTCACTGCACGAGCTCTATTCCAGAAATTCCCCCACGGGCTTTCAAAATGTGGGGCATCGATGTAATCAACATGATTTTCCCAAAGGCATCCCACGGTCATCGATTCATATTGATTACAATCGATTACTTCACCAGAAGTAGAGGTTATTACCCTGGCGTCAATAACGACAAATGCCATTGAATTTTTCATCAGCAAGGACATCATCGTGTGTCATGGGATGCCAAATTCAATCATCACCGGCAATGCTAGAAATCTAAATTGGTCGATGAGTTGTGGTGAAGTATAAAAATGCATCTCCATATCATCCACAAATGAATGACGCAGTGGAAGCAACAATTAAAGGACTGACATGATAAGATGTCATGGGCACTCAAGGCATACATGACCTCAATACAAGCACCAACAGGGGCAACCCCATTCTCCCTTGTTTACGGGATCGAAGCCGTGTTACCAATTGAAGTAGAATTCCCGTCAGCTAGGATCCTCGCCGAGGCAGAGAAGGACGAGTCAGAGTAGGCGAAATGCAGATACGTGCAATTGAACCTCGTGACAAAAGGCGGATCATCGCGCAGTGCCACGAGCATTTGTACCAGCAATGCATGGCTCGTGCATTTAACAGGAAATTCAGTCCAAGAGAATTACAAGCAAGCAATCTAATTCTCCAGGAAAAAGATTCGAGTCAATCCAGACTCTCGGGGCAACTTTGTGCCTAAATATGAAGGTTCTTATAACGCCAAAGAGAGTTTCAGCAGAGGAGCCATGATCGTCACCGACATGGACAACCAAGAACTCCCCAGTCCAATCAATATGGACGCAGTCAAAAAATACTATCCTTAAGGAGTTCGTAACCAGAAAACGAGTCTCCAAAAGTGAGAGAAAATTCCCGCTAAATCGAAAACCCGAAAGGGCGGATTAGGCAAAATTTAGGGAAAAGGGGCATGATTGAAAATCCCCAAAAGGGCAATCATGGCAAAAGGAGAGGAATCAAATCCCTGCTAGGTTGAAAACCTGAAAAGGCAACCTAGGCAAAAATGAAGGGAACCGAGATGTGCGGTAAAAAAAAAAAAAAAAAAAATTACCGTAGCAAAATGATAGAAAAACGAGAGAGAAAAAAAAACTTCAAGTCAATCCAAACTCTGAGGGCAAGTTTGTACATAAATATGAAGGGATTTATGTCATCAAAATGATTTTCAGTAGGGGAGCCATGATCATCACAGACATGGACAACAGAGAACTCCCTAATCCAATCAATGTGGATGCAAAAAAAAAAAAAAATCGTCATCAGAAAGCGAGCCTCCCAAAAAGTGAGAAAATTCCCGCTAAATCGAAAACCCGAAAGGGCGGTTTAGGCAAAAGTTAGGGAAGAGAGGCATGATTGAAAATCCCCAAAAGGACCATCATGGCAAAAGGAGAGGAATCAAATCCCTGCTAGGTTGAAAACCCAAAAGGGCGACCTAGGCAAAAATTAAGGGAATCGAGAGGTGCGGTAAAAAAAAAAAAATACCGTAGCAAAAGGGAAGAAAATCAAGAGATTAAAAAAAAAATGCTCAAAAGTGGACGACATTGTTTCCCACAGTAGCAATAAAAAGAAATTGTGATTGATATTAATTTGAGCTGCCTCGACAACTTGCATGGATACACATTGTGAAGATAGCATGAATGACTTTATGAAACTCCATCAAGAAAGACTCCAAAGTCGATTAATGATAAATCTGACTGAGAAGTCCGCACAAGCAGTCAGACATCTCGAAAATGGTTTTTACCTCCAAAGTGAATTACAAGCTAATGGGCGGGGTCTTTAGGTGCTCAACCTCCGCAAGTCATCATCAACAATCGGGACTTGTAGATAGCCAACTTCCGAGAGTTACAAACCGACAAACGAAGCGTTTAGGTGTTCAACCTCCGCAAGTCATCCTCGATGACCAGAACCTGTAGTTATCCAGCTTCTGGGAGTCACAAGCCGACAAGCGGAGCCTTTAGGTGTTCAGCCTCTGCAAGTCATCCTCGATGACCAGAACCTGTAGTTATCCAGCTTCTGGGAGTCACAAGCCGACAAGCGGAGCCTTTAGGTGTTCAGCCTCCGCAAGTCATCCTCGATGACCAGAACCTGTAGTTATCCAGCTTCTGGGAGTCACAAGCCGACAAGCGGAGCCTTTAGGTGTTCAACCTCCGCAAGTCATCCTCGACGAACAGGACCTGTAGTTATCCAGCTTCTGGGAGTCACAAGCCGACAAGCGGAGCCTTTAGGTGTTCAACCTCCGCAAGTCATCCTCGATGACCAGAACCTGTAGTTATCCAGCTTCTGGGAGTCACAAGCCGACAAGCGGAGCCTTTAGGTGTTCAGCTTCCGCAAAGTCATCCTCGACGAACAGGACCTGTAGTTATCCAGCTTCTGGGAGTCCCAAGCCGACAAGTAGAGTCTTTAGCTGCTCAACCTCCACAAGTCAACCCCAACATATCACAAGCCAACAAGCAGAGCCTTTAGGTGTTCAGCCTCTACAAGTCATCCTCGATGACCAGAACCTGTAGTTATCCAGCTTCTGGGAGTCACAAGCCGACAAGCGGAGCCTTTAGGTGTTCAGCCTCCACAAGTCATCCTCGACAAACCGGACATGTAGTTATCCAGCTTCTGGGAGTCACGAACCGACAAGTGGAGTCTTTAGGTGCTCAGCCTCCGCAAGTCAACCCCAACAAGTCACACGCCGACGAGCGGACCCTTTAGGTGTTCAGCCTCCGCAAGTCATCCTCGATGACCAGGACCTGTAGTTATCCAGTTTCTGGGAGTCACATGCCGATAAGCGGAGCCTTTAGGTGTACAGCCTCCGCAAGCCATCATCAACAAGTCACACGCTGACGAGCGGACCCTTTAGGTGTTCAGCCTCCGCAAGTCATCCTCGACGAACAGAACCTGTAGTTATCCAGCTTCTGGGAGTCACAAGCCGACAAGCGGAGCCTTTACGTGTTCAGCCTCTGCAAGTCATCCTCGATAACCAGGACCTGTAGTTATCCAGCTTCTGGGAATCACAAATTGATGAGCGTTTAGACGCTCAGTCTCCACAAATCATCATGAACGATCGGGACCTATAGGTGTCTAGCTTCCGAAAGTTGCGTGATGATGTTTGTCTACTGTGTAAATAATGAATAAAGAGGAGCCAAAATCAGTTGTTTGTCTTTGAACACACACTCATGAGATCACTTTCATGAGCGCATGTCCAAAGAGGGGCAACTGTAAACACCTGATTTTGGCTCGGAATCAAAATACCGTACGCGAGGAATCGATAAAAAAAAAAAAATATTTTTTTAAAAAAAAAAAAAAAAAAAAATCTGAAAAAAAAATATCCGAAAATAAAATATCTGAAAATTAAATATCTGAAAAAAAAATAATAAAAATAATAAAAAAATCAAAAAAATATCTACTTATTTTGTGTATAAATAGAAGATAGAAAGAAAGGATTTAAGGGAGGTGGTCGTGAGATTGAAAGAGAAGTAAGAAAGAAGGAAAAAAAAAAAAGAGAAAAAGAAAAGAGAGAAAAAGAGTGAAAAATACCGATAATTATCGGATTCGGTTCCTCGTACGGTATTTTAAACCTCCCATGAGTTAGGTATATTTCTCTCATCTTCAATATCATATTTTGTAATTTCTAAATGTGAAATAAAATTGAGAGTTTATACACATATATTATCTATTTATGTATAATATACTTGTTAATATATATATATATATGTGTATATTATATATTTATATTATGTTTATGTATTACTATATATATATATATATATGTATAATATATATTTATATTATGTTTATGTAATATTATTATATCTATATGTATAATATATATTTATATTATGTTTATGTATTACTATATATATATCTATATGTATAACATATATTTATATTATGTTTATGTATTACTATATATATATCTATGTGTATAATATATATTTATATTATGTTTATGTATTACTATATATATCTATATGTATAATATATATTTATATTATGTTTATGTTATCTATTTTATCTATATGTATAATATCTATTTATATTATGTCTATGTAATACTATATATGTATATTATGTATATGTGAAAAAAAAATTCAAAATTGACTTAGGTCATTCCCAAACTTTGATGAAGGTTACAACTCGGTCCTTGGACTCTCGGGTCATTTCTGGGACATTATCGAGTGTTATAAACCAAACCGGAAAAGTTTTGGGTCATTTGTGCAAATTGTTTTTCTTAATTCAGCTCTTTAAAAAAAAAAAACAATTTGATTTCTAAACTTTTCTAGACATTCCATGATTTCTAAAAATGTTACAAATAAGTCTAGAATAATTTTCGGGTTATTTTTAGAATTTTACCAAGTATTACAAATAAATCTAGAATAGTTTAGGGTCAATTCTGTAATTTTAAAAAAATATTTTCAGTTAAGTTATATTTTTTTCGAAAATTACAATTTTTATTCCTAAATTTTTCTGGACATTCCATGACTTTTCAAAATGTTACAAATAAGTCTAGAATAATTTTCGGGTTATTTTTAGAACTTTACCAAGTGTTACAAATAAGTCCAGAATAGTTTAGGGTATTTTCTGCAATTTTCGAAATATTTGTCCAATTCAGCTCAAATTTTAATAAATTGCATTTTGGTCCCTATATTTATTTTGACATCCTATAACTTCTCAAAATGGGACAAATTAGTCCAACGAGCTTAAAATCTTCAAAAATCACGCGTGCATGTTTTGACACGTTTAAAATGGCTCGAGAGTTAAACTATTTTTTTTCGAGCACGATTAACTTTAGTACTCTTTTGTTTATTTAAAATTAAATCATAAAAAAAAAAATGTTTATACATGGTTTAAGGAAAATGCATATAGTCTTTTTTGGGCCAAGCATGATCGAAACGAGCAATTCGGGTAAATAAAAAAAAAATTCAAAAGCAAACTAAAGTACCGAAAGGGCGGATTATGAGCTTGCGAGCTTTTAAGATGTAATCAAACCCCCGAACTCGATTCTCTGGACGTAGACCTTTCTAAGCCCTAGGATGTTAATTTCATGTACCCTAGGCAATTTTAGGATTCCGATTAGCCTTTAATTAATCGGTGGCGACTCTTTCAAATTTTTTCGGTCCGGTTGATGACCCCGCTCGACCGGACCCTTCGCTCGCCAAGACCCGACATTTTCAAAAACGAAAATTAAAAATATTTTTCAAACGGGTTGAGGAAAGTCGGATCCGACGTCCGACAATAAGGACCAAGGGGGATTCGGGTTCCGGGAACTACAAGATTTTAATTCAGCCCTCCTAACGAATATGGCGGCGTTGGATGAGCCGAACGTCTTATGGGTTCGGATTTTGAAGGGGCTCTATTTCCCGAGATCGGACTTCATGCATGCACCGAGAGGGGGACGACCCTCTTGGGGCTGGGTCAGCCTACTTCATGGACGCGACTGCTTGCAGGAGAAGGGGATGTGGTCGGTGGGGGATGGGTCATTGACCAGCCCCTTCACAGATCACTGGCTAATGAACGGGCGCAGCATTCGGCCGAGGCAAGGCAGTATGGCGGATGGTCTGGAAACAGTGGCTCGATGGATCGACCAGGAGGCGCGAGTCTAGAACACGAGTGCAGTTAGGAAGGCGGTCGAACAGGCTGATGTCGATGCGGTGGTGCAGACTACCATCCCTCTGATTCGGCGTCCAGATATCTTGAGGTGGCCTGTAACTACCGATGGCCGACCCACTGTCCGTTCGGCATATCATGCCATTCACAGTATCAGCACCACCTTGGACGCGGGGGCCTCTGATGGATCTTCAACTCAGTACCTCTGGAGGGCCATCTGGAAATCTCATATGTGGCCGAAGTTTCAGGTATTCCTATGGAGACTTTCCACCAATTCCATCGCTACGAAGGAGAACTTGGCGAAGCGAGGCGTGCCAACCTCGCCTCTGTGCCCGATATGCAGCCGAACCGAATCCCGGGAGCATCTTGTCCTGGGGTGCAGCTGGGTTCGCCCGGTATGGCGTGAACTTCTTGGTCTATCTGTTGTAGGTGATACGGAGGCACTTGATCGTTGGCTTGCGGTCCAATCCTCGGCATCCCGGAACAGGAGGTGGCCAACGGTGATGCTTGCCTGCTGGTTTATATGGAAGGCGCGCTGTAGGTATGCCTTCGACAATGTTCAGCCAAGCCATTGGCTCGTGGTGCAGCAGGCGCGTGCAGCTTTAGGCGAAGTGACGAGGATCACAGCATGCAGACAGGTCCAAAGGAGCAGGAATGGTAACAACACCTGGGCGGTTTCGGGTCCGGTCCAAATCAAAATAAATTGTGACGCGGCTTGGAGTTCGGAATCGGCTCGGGGAGGAATCACAGTCATTGCTCGGAACTGTGATGGTCACATCATTGGTGGTTGAACCGCACAGGCACCGCCTCCTCAATTGAAGAGTTGGAGGCATTGACAATTTGGGAGGGTGTCAAGCTTGCTACCGAAGAAAGGTGGCAACAAATTTTGATCGAGTCAGACGCCGAATTGGTCGTCCAACATTTTAACGGTATAGGATTTTTGTGGAGGATAGATACCATAGTACAAAATACTAAGGTTATTGGATCCCCAATTGATAGTATTAGTTGGGTGTCCATTCCTAGAACCGCTAATCTTTGTGCGGATTGGTTAGCTAAACAGGCTAAGCAGGGGACGTGTTTTTTTGGATTGGGTCGTGAGACCTCCTTCCCCTCTTGTATCTTTGCTCAAACTCTGTTATAATTAACCCCGACTGAGTCGGTTTTTTGGGCCAAAAAAAATAGTGATTATAATAATAGATGGACAAAATAAATAATTAGGGGCGTTTGATTGAATGTATAATTTAATACATGTATTAAGTAATACACGTATTAGTTAATACTATGTTTGGATGAGACATGTATTAATATATAATTATACATGCATAACCTAATAGAGTGTTTGATTCCATATAAAATTATACATAAAGTGACAAAAAGACTTAAGCACCCTTAAATTTATTTCGCAATGTAATACGTTATACATAGGGCTGGGCATGAACCGGTTCGACCCCGAACCGGTTCAGAACCGAACCTTTACCACATTTTAAAACTGGTACGGTTTACCGCTCCAGTTTTTGGCCGCTCCAGATTTTGGCCGATTTACCGTACCTGTTCTGAACCGGTTCAAAAACCGGTTCAGAACCGGTTCGGCCAAACCTGTTCATACCAAAAAAAAAAAATTGTCTGATCAAATCAGAAACCATCCGGTGTAATTGGTAAGCCAAATTCAGACCATACGTCCAAAGCAGAATAAACACACTTAAAATAACCATCTCGCTGTTAAAATAAGCAGAAACCATCTTGCTGTTAAAATAACTGTTAAATCGCTAAACCTTGCTCCTGGTCTTTTTGACTGCAATTACAGGATTCACTACCAAGGAACCTACACTACCCCTAGAATAAATAGTATAGATACTTACTCGTAAAGCTTGTTGAAGAACGCGGAGGGTTTCCCTTGTGTGGTTTCTCTTCACTGCCACCTCGTTGGGTTCCTGAAGCATTTCTTCGAATATGTTCTCTCTGTTTCGTTGAAATGAATCCATAAGGAGTCACCAATCAATTATAGCAGTAAAAAAAATATTTTTTTGCAAATAAAAGATCGTAAGATTTGAATATGCACCTGTAAAGTTTTTTAATGAAGATGTTGTGGAGCTCACGCTTCGTATGGTTGACCTGATAAATCAAAACAATGAATATCAGCAAAGTGCAAACGCAATTCATCTGTGTTTATGTACTTAGCTGCGGATGACATTGAACAAACCGTTTAAATGATTGAGAAAAACACAGTTGTATCCATATGGATGAGGGGTGGCCGCGTGTGAAAACACAGTTCTTGGCCTTTTCGACCTTGGCCTGCAACTCACGCAGAGCACCCGCTTCTTCTTGGATCTCCTTGTGTCTCTTTTTCATGTCTTCCAATTCCTGATCATAAATGAGTAAGAGAATAACATAATACCGTACAATACAGATTGATTGATTTGAGAGAGAACCTTGCTGGAGCTGTTAGCGTTCTCAGTAGCAACAGGATCTTCATAACAATCATATGGATACACACCACCATCTTCATAATAATCATAATAAACACTACCCCGCTTTATTTACTTAGCTGCCGATGACATTGAACAAGTATTGCTTCTTCCACAAACTTCTAAATTTTTTCTTCGTTTAATGGGTTGAAACAGAGCCCTAAATTACTCCAATAGAAACCAACTTGCGACAGTGAAGACGAGGTTTAATTGCTTACCTTGACCAACCAAGTCCTCCGAGAACCACCAGTAGCTGCTACTCGGTTGAGCAGAATCCTTGAGTTGCATGAAATCACTGCACTATCCAGAAAATCTTGTAGGAACAGCTACTGACAAGGAAGCTTATAACTACAGCGGTCAGGGAAGAGTAATTGCGGTAGTGGTGGATCGTGGATGAGCGAGTGATTGGGATTTTAGCTCGGCGGAGCTCTCGGCGAGCAGCGGTAAGGTGGAACTGGAGGGTCCGACGGCGAGTAACTTCTGAGAAATTGAGAAAGAGGTATTGGCCTAAAAAAAAGAATGAAGAGGTACTGAATTGAAGAGGTACTGAATTAGGTCTGACCGGTTTTGTCTGGTCTGAAAGTGGTCTGGTCTAGTTTAATATTTAGTAGTATTTTAAGGTTAAAACCGGTACAAAAAAGGTCCGGTTAACCGGTTTTGAACCGGTTTTCTGTACCTATTCTGAACCGCTCCAATTTTTTTGAAAAAAAAACGTTTGTTTTGTGAACCGGTTCGAAACCGGTACGGTTCGGTACGGTTCGGCTGAACCGGTTATTTTTGCCCAGCCCTAGTTATACACATGAATTGATTTATTATTTTTTAAAATAAAATATATTCATATTAAAAAAATTGGAAAAAATCATGAATACACACAAAAAAGAAGACGATAGTATCCCCTTTGAGTCGTAACCGATTTAATTCACTTCGACTCTTCTCTTATAATCGTTGCAATTTCATCCTTAAAATGTTACTCCTATGCATAAAGCTTCAAAACCTTCATGTTCTCAAGCGACTCCGTGTGATTGATTTCTGATTGAAGAGAAAAAATAGAGCATTGCATTGGTTTAATAAATATTTGGAACGACATGATTTTACAAATCGAATTTGGGAACAACATGATTTAAAAACACATGTGGAACCACACTTAGCAAAATATGGAGATGAAATAGTTAAATAACCACTTCTAAGTGTTTTTTTTTTCTTTTCATGACACATGCACATAAAGAGTAAAAAACCATAGCAAACAATATATGTTTGTTTAATATTATTTTTAATATATTTATTTAAAATAATATCAAACAGATGAGTAAGTATTAAAATACCGTTGAGTAAATTATTTTTTAACTATTTTTTTAAATGTTGACTATATGTTATATATTATCGTCAAAATGAACTCAGAAATTGTTTCTGAATTCGAATGGTACCCAACAACTGTTTTGTATTTGAGTAAGCGATTCATTTTTTTGTAAAATAAAACATATATGGAAGAATTAATGATAGAGATTTATAAATAGTATTACATCAATTTATTTTTCATTTAATATATTACATTTTATTATTAATTATTATTAGATAATCCAAGTAAATAAAAATTTTAAAATATTTTATATTAAAATTCAAAAAGTTTGATAAAATTGAAAACTAACATGATAAACTAATATTACATAGGGTTAATAGACTAAGAGTAATTAAGTAAATTTTTACTATGTATTAAATAATACCATTGTTAAATAATGTATTAGTTAATACACAATTGAGCTATTGCCATTCACAATTGACCGGAATAGCATTGCCATTCCCAAGGTAAGATCGTTTTTGTGGCAAGCAGGTCATCGAGCTATACCGGTCCAAACGGTCCTAGAAAAACGTGGAATCAACGTCACGAGGCGATGCCCGTTTTGCACTTGTGTCGAGGATGAGGCCCATGCCTTGTTGGAGTGTAGTTGGGCTCGGCAGGTGTGGCAGTCCGAGATGAATATGACATGGACGTGGAGGGACGAGGTAGAGAGTTCCAAGTGGATCGAGGAAATTCAGAGGATGGCCGTTGGTAAGGGAGACGAAGGAAGACGCCAACAACTATGTGCGGAAAATATGGTGTGGCAAATATGGAAAGAGAGATGTCGGGCAATACACGATGGAGACGAACCGAGACCGGAGAGAGTACGACAAGCGGCGAGAGACCTCACAAATGAGAGTTGGGCCGTATGGATCGGGAGTAGACCCGGGGAGGTAGTCGGCCGACGACATCTAGTGGAGGCGTGGAGGAGGCCGAAGGTTCAAGAGGTCAAAATAAACTGCGATGGAGCTTGGGAACCAACAACGGGCAAAGGAGGAACGGGGGTCCTAGCTCGGGATTGGCAAGGGAGAATATTGGCCGGTCGGAACTCCAAGGGACGGGGATGCAATGCGGTAACGATGGAGGCCAAGGCGATCCTTCAGGCGGTAGAATTAGCAATTTCATGTAATTGGTGTAATGTTATTATTGAATCGGATGCACAGGTATTAATTCATAGCCTACAAAGGCCGGACGAAGTACGGGAATGGACATCACAACACATCATCGATGACATCCTTGAGCTAGTCAAAGGGATTCCAATGGTACATTGGAGCTTCGTCCGTAGGAAAGCGAACAGGTGCGCGAACTGGGTCGCTAGGAAGTCGAGACAGGGGATGTGTCCAGACAATTGGGCGATTGTACATCCACCTCCGTTAGTTTCATTATGTATGTTGGACATTGAGAACTCGTGTTTGGAATTTGAATGAATGAATGAAGTATTTAAGGTAAAAAAAAAAAAAATACACAATTGACACTATAATTATGTATTAGCTAATACATAGGTATTAGTTAATACATACCATTATTTCTAATCAAACATTATATTAATTATTAATACATGTATTAGTTAATACTAATACATGGTTAATACCCCAATTATGATCTACGTGGTGTTAGTGGTGTCTATTTGTAATTTTGTATTATTGAGTCAATTATGAGTTGTATTAGAGACATACATGAAATCAAAATATAATGCAGTGCGTCGTATCACAAGTCAATAAATAAAAATTAAATTTGATTTTTTTTATACGAATTAGATGAATCGTGTGAAAACAACGATCAATTAATTATATTTTCTTTTTGATTTAAACACGCTTTATGGGCATATCATAACCGACACAATCATGGTCCATTCCTAAATTTAACACTTCTATGTGGCGTGCCAATTGACCCTACAGCATGAAGCCCGCCTCCCTTCCTGCGACGAATTTCACCCGCCTCACCCGTCGCTTCCAACCATCCTCCCGCCATTGGAAAATCGATGTTGTTCCATTGCTTGCCCGCCGATTACCGATGAAAGCGCCCCACCCATAGTTGTTGAAGAGTGGTGTTCTCTCCCCCTAAGCTCCGTCGTCGTCGCCGCCGTTTTTTTATAGATTATTCAATTTAAATGGTGACTATAAATTGTCGATATGGTGGTAGAATCACTAACAATGAATGGATTGTTAGCTACGTTGGAGGTAGTTCTGCTATGCCGTACACCTCTAAAAGTATATACCTAAATCAATTGGAGGAACATGTTAACGTAGTTTGTGAGTTTGGTGGATATAATGACTTTGAACTTCATTGGAAGTTGGATAACTCGTTTTTTCCAATAAACAATGAAGCTGCATTGAAAGACATTTTTGAAATGTGCGAGAATAATATGGAGATCTATGTGACTAGTATAGTTCCCCCAACGATACTTGTATGCTTTATTCCATCACGAAATGAAATCGATGAGCGGATGGATACTGAAGAAGATGAAGAAACTGATGTAGAAGATGAAAGTGAAAGAGAGGATCATACTTTTATCTCTAATGATGATGCATTTTCATCATCTTCGAAGGAAGATGTTGAACTTGATGAAAACGATGCTGGTTGTTCAAATGCAACCCAACCCAATAGATTTAGACAACATCCCTTGAGTTTACCTCCATAGATTGGTGCACGGGTTATAATGTAATGACTAGGAGGAAACGCAAAAGCAGACAACTCATGCATTAGAGAGTTTGCAAAGAGGCGAAATGTTTAATGATAAATATGCACTTCAACATGAAGGGAAACTTTGACATATAAACAACTCTCGTGAATGTAAAACAGTAAAATCTACAAAATCACTAATTCATTTTAAGTGCAGTAACGTAAGTGGTGGTGTTTGTTCATGGTCGCTAAGAGCTTGCTAAAGACAATTGGAAGATAACTAAAGTAGACCCTCCCCACTCTTATACGAATATTGGGGCGATCCAAAACATAGACAACTTGATGTGACTGTGATAGCAATTTTGGTGTATTCATACGTATTCAACAATACCAGGATTAAATTTTGTGATTTACAACAAGTTGTTAATGAAAAATTCACGCAATTAGTCTCTTATCATAAGGTGTGATACTCAAAACAAAAAGTGATAGAACAAATGTTTGGTTCACACGAGAGTGCCTTCCAAAGGTTACCACACCTAATGGTTGGTTTATGTCAATCAAACCCAGGGTCTGTTTTCGATTTTGAATGGAAGGGGGTACCAACTAAAGACTATGCAGTTTTTGGTAAGTTGTTTCGGTCCTTCGGACCCTCCATTGAAGGTTTTCCCACTGCAGGTCGTTGATAACTATCAACGCGACACATTTGTACGGAAAGTATATAGGAAATCTATTAACTATTGTTGTATTCGATGCAGATAATCAAATATTCTTGTTGTGTTATGCTTTCGTTGATTTAGACAATATCAAAAGTTGGACATGGTTTCTGGAACGACTACATCTTTAAATTACAAAAGATCAGCGAAAGATATGCATTATTTCTGACTGATACGCTGTCATTAAAATTGTGGTTGGTAGGGTGTTTCCAGAGCCAGTTGGATTTCATGGATACTATGTCATACATGTGGTAAACAACTTCAATTCACACTTTAAGGACTGAGCATTAAAATGTAGATTTTCTGATATAGCTTGGACTATATCGTGGAAAAAATTTGATCGGTTCTTTGCCTATTTCAGTACCCTAAACAATGGTCACTTCAAACGTTGGTTGAATGACTACGGTGAGTTTAGTTTGTGGTCGCAACCTTATGATGAAGGATACATATATGGAGTAATGAAAAATAATCAATCCAAAGTTTTTAATAAACTGTTGAAAAGATCGCGGTCGTTACCAGTGATAACGATTATCAAAATAACCTTCACAAGGATCAATACACTTTGTTGAACGACAGGGACGCGTCGAACAAGCATCTTCTATGGGCGAACTGTGGATGCCGAAAATAAACAATTTTTTAGCGACAACTGAACAAACGTCTCGTCGATTTGATGCAGAGACATATTCATATGAAGAGGAGTACATAGTACGAACATGAGGAGGTAAACAGTGCACAGTTAACTTGGTTGCACGATCATGTACCTGCAGAGAGTGGACTTTATTTCATAGGCCATATGCACACGCGATGACATCTGTATGTGTAGCCATTATAAATTGGAACCAGTGTGTTGATCCATATTTCAGCGTTTCAGCATGCAGACGAACGTACCTCCCTAAGTTTCACTCGTTAATGGATGAAAACTAATGGAATGTGTGGGTTGATCATGTTGTCATATGTGATCCACGAATGATGATAACAAAACGTGGTCGCAGAAAAACGAGGATTCATAACGAAATGAATATCCTAGAGTTATCTAAAAAGAAAAAATGCGGTAAAATGTGGTTAGACTGATCACAACAAATGATCTTGTCAAAATTAATGTAAGTGTACTCTATGTTTAAATATAATTGACGTAGTAGTATAAACAATGATGTAAGTGTATTACTAATATTATCTTTCATTAATAGATAAATGGCCCACGATCCAATGCGATCACAGAGATAAATGTTGAGCATCTCACATGAACCAGATGATCCTTCATTGTTGTACGCTTAACAACATCACATGTCGCAGATGATACGGTAATTCTCATATTTTTTGTCTAACTTTTAAAAATGTGTTGTCATTATGTCATTTTCTATATTTAATAAAAATGATTACTTATAGGTTACTGCTAGTGATCATAGTAGAGATGATAGATATTGGAGGGCGGCTAAATGTTGGTCCCTAGATCCCTAGACTCGTGAGTGGATGGATCTAGCAGGATTTGGACGGGCATCCGATATATCTTGCATCATTATTGATGTTGGGTTACTTCATTCTTTTATTGAGAGGTGGCGACCGAAGACTCACAGCTTGCACCTATGGTGGGGTGAAATGATTGTCACCTTGCTGGATGTCCAAGTGATTCTAGGTCTACAGGTTAGTAGACCCCCTGTCACAAACACATATTATCTAGAAGAGGATGAAATTTCTTTGCTCGATCTTTGCCCATGATTATTGGGACATATACCCACTCGTGAGGATGGTATAATAACCCACAATGAGGTAGAATTATCTTGGTTGAGAAGATTATTCAAAAGGAAACTAAATGCTCCAAATTGGATACCTCAAACAGAGGAAGAAACTGTGATGAGAGAACGAGGATATATCTTGCACATATTAGGTGCATTTCTGTTTCCTAGTACGATCAGGAACAAAGTCAACCAAGAATATCTACCACTATTAGAGAATATGCACCATACTGGTCAATATAGTTAGGGATCAACTGTATTGAGTTACCTCTATAATGAGTTATGCAAAGCTACTGAGAAGGGTAGAACAAACGCTGCAGGATGTGTTGTACTACTGTAGGTACAACTAGTTGTCCATTCTCTTTATTAACCATGATATCTTTATAGTATTCAACTATTTATTATGTATTAAATGTTATGGTTGTGGTCATGGGAGCATTTATCCGTTGGTCGTCCAATGATAAAGGGTAATGCAAACTTCAACGGTCAAGTTCCGTTAGGGATGTGGTGGACATTACCCAAGACAAGCAAAATAAATCCAAAACCAAACGTTCGTCATTTCTATCGAGACAAGTTGGTTTCCCTTGGAGAATATCAAGCATTCAATCGTGTAAAAGTAATTTATATAGTATTCAATCATTACGTTCAACTGTAGTATTTTTTTTATATGATTGAAGGTAAATTGAAACCCATACACCCATGATCGACTGCAAAATATGCTACTGGTTTGTTTGGAGGATGCAAATTTATGCTTGGCGAAGGTGTTACTACTTCACTTTCACAATGTGGAGTGACACTTGGTGGATCGAGTAATGATGCAATTCAGTCTCTGTCAACCTATCCATGAAGCATTTCAAGATTGAGATAGGTTACACAAAATACGATGGGATAAGAAGAGACACGAGCCTTGGGTCATACGTCATGAGGCGTACTGACAAATGTGAAACATCCGTGGTCTGCATCTGGTTCATGACCAGAGATACACGTACCTTGTTCTTAGTACTTGGCATGGTACTCAAGGATGCCGGTTACCCTAATCAGAGATGCAAGACCATCGGTACCAGCTGAATATTAGGTATTTAAAGGTGTTTATTTGGCGAACAAAAACAAACTGGCGTTAAACGCGAATCGCGTTCGCGTTTACAACAAAAACACTGTAAACGCTAACGGACTTCGAGTTTAGGACGTCTTAAATGTTGTAAACACTAACGGACGTCTTAAACGTGAACAAAGTTAGCGTTTTGAGTCAGATTGGTAAATTTGTGTTTTCAGCAGTTATTTTGGTAATTAATTTTAAAATAAAGGTCATATATGAAAAAAAAAATCAACTTTAAATAACTAATGTCAACTCAAAAAATAATTTATTCAAAATACCGTTAGAAGATCAGATTTTATGTTTGATACACACATGTACAATTTCGTTTTACTATACAAATCAAATCAAAGTTCAATACTCTTTTCATTAAAAAAAAATGAAATTGTTCGATACTTGAAAGGTCTATTCTATTATCTAATTAATTATGTTGAAGACAACCAATCTGATGATGAAAGAATCAATTATGCAGTGAAGAGTTGAAGCAAGCTGGTGGAACAGAGCTTCGATATTGAGCAAGCAACAAGAAGTTTTATCAGGATGATTTTATAGAATAGTTTAGTTGAAGGACTATTTTGTAATTATTAGATTTAGTAACAGATTTGAACAGAGTTTTGAATCACAATTGTACTATTTATACAACATGTAGAGGAGGCTTTGTTATCAATGAAGTTTCATGGTTTTTCCTCAAATTCGTTTCACTTCTGTGTTTTTTTTTTGTCATAATAAGTACTTCTATTTTAAACTCGGTTCCCATTGTTTCTGATGCTATTACAATCATTACTCAAAATACTGCGAAGTAAGAGTGGGGGGGGTCTTTCAACCCAATTACATTCCTAATCTTGCTTGTTTTGCGATCCAATTGGCGCTTTCGTTTGCGGTACGTCGAAATTTCCTCCACGTGATCCCGTTCACTTCCCTTGCTAATGCTTTGATGTTGTCGCACACAGTTTCGATTCGCCATTGGTGTACCTTGCCATTCAATTGGTTGATCACTATCTCCGAGTCCGATTAAACCACCACATTATTCCATCCTTTCTCTATTACCAATCTCAATCCGAGCAAAATGGCTTGAGCTTCCATAGTTGTGGCATCCGAACCCATCAAAGTTATGTTTGCCCCTCCCATTACTTGCCCTCGGTCATCTCTTGCAATTACTCCAATCCCTCCCTTTCTCGTCCGGGGACACCAAGCCGCATCACAATTAATCTTGACTTCACCTTGAAATGGTGCCACCAACCCTTCGGCAACATTCTGGTTCGGTGGTTCTTGGTTCACTATTGGTTTGGTCATTTGTTCATCTCGGGTTCGCCTTGCTTCCTCGATAATGTGCCTTGTATTCAACATTTTTCCTTCAAAGGCCGCTCAACATCTTTCTTTCCATATGATCCAACATATCGTCATACAAAGTCTCCACCTCATTTCTTGGATATGCCTTGTCATCCCCGTTTCCTCTTGACGTGTCCTTACCCATTCATCGAAGCATTGCGATCTTTGTTGGTTCGGATCGAGCCCTAACAAGTCGGCCCATACCTCCTCCGTCCACCTGCATTTATATACCATATGCTCCCTATCCTCATCAAGACCACATATTGGGCAACTTACCGACTCATCCATACCCCTTCTTTGGAGGTTCATCATAAGTGGTAGGGAATTCGATTGGAGTCTCCACATGAAATGCTTGATTTTCGGTCTTGTGTCACTCTTCCATATTGCTCGCCACCCTCCATTGTTTCCATCTCCTTGGTTCACCATACTTGTTGGGGTGTCTTCGGCTCGGTCCTTCATTCGGTTGTAGACCGACCGAACAGTAACGGTTCCTTCTTTTGTATGTGGCCATATCAGTCGATCTTTCTCTCCTATTTGTGGAATTTGGACTTGCAAAAACTGTAAAGCCGTTGTCGGTTCAAGTATAGCGTGTATCAACTCGGCATTCCAGGTTCGGTCCTCCTTGATCAACTCGGCCACCATGATTTCACGGTTTATCTCACATTCTGGTCGGATATCTATCTTGTAACCGTCGATTGTATCTACCCACGGGTCTCTAAATGCTCTAATGTTCCTCCCGTCTCCTATTCTCCATAGTCCTTCACTCACTAGCTTATCTCGTCCGCTCAAGAGGCTTTTCCAACCTCATAATGCTCGTCCTCCTTTTCTAGCCATGGTGATGTCCTTTCCCGGGTAGTAGATCCATCGTATTACCCGTACCCATAGAGCATTTGGTTCGGTTTGCATCCTCCCAACCAGTGCAAGGCCATGTTAAAAATTTCCAATTCTCTAAAACCCAAACCACCCTTGAGTTTGTTTTTTGTGAGTATGTTCCACTTTCTCCAATGGACCTTTCAGCATTCATTCGATTGTACCCACCAAAACATCGCTATTATCGCATTTACCTCCGCACACCATGTGTTTGGAAGTTTGAATAAGCTCATCACATATGTCAGTATTTCCGTTATCACGAATTTGATAAGGACATCCTTCCTCGCTTGATTGAGGGTCTTTACTCTCCATCCACTAATCTTGTTCTTTATTCTCTCCTTTAGATATCCCAAGACCGCCTTTTTTTTATCTTCCCCATACTGCTGGTAGGCCTAGGTATTATCCCGGTTGTCGAGTACTTTGTATTTGTAAGACATCCTCAATTTCCCCACATATTGTCCGGTTTGCTCCCCTATTGAACGTAAGGGTGGATTTTGCCTCGTTTATTCTTTGACCTGATGCCCTACAATACTGCATTATAATATCCTTTAGGTGTCTTGCATTCTCTGTTGATCCTTGAATGAAGAATAGTGAGTCATCTGCAAAGAACAAGTGATGGAGTTCCGGGCAACCCCTTCCCAACACTATCCCTTTCAACTTCCCCTCCTGTATGTCTCTCTATACCATCCGTGATAGAACATCCGCCAATAGAATGAATAAATAGGGTGATAGCGGATCTCCCTGTCTGATTCCCCTGCTTGGTTGAATTGGTGGTGGTTCAGTTCCCATTCACTAACATCCTGTATGTTGGCGTTTGTACGCACACTCTCATCCACCCGACCCATTTAGTACCAAACCCTCTCTTCTCCAGGCTTTTTAGCAAGAACTCCCATTCTACCCTATCATATGCTTTCTGCATATCCAGGTTTAGCGCGCATTCCACCCTGTTTGGTTTCCCCTTGTTTTCCAGATAGTGGAAAACCTCATGCGCTACAAAAGCGCTCTGGAACGGGGTGATAAGATCTGACATATATACTTTCAGTCTATTCACCAACACTTTAGATATCACCTTATACATAAAATTACACAAACTTAAAGGCCTAAATTCAGATGCATGTATCAGATTTGGAACTTTTGGCAACAAGGTTATATCGGTTTGAGTTAGGGATGTGGGAAAGATACCTGTTTCGAGGAAGTCTTTGAAAGTGGTGAAGACATATGGGCCCACTGTGTTCTAGTTCCTCTGATAGAATAATCCAGGAAATCTGTGTGGCCCTGGCGCCTTTGATACCCCCAAATGAAACACCGCATCTTTGACTTTCTCCATCGTCACCCTCCTTGTCAAGTCTGAGTTGATCTCCTCACTGATCTGGTTCAGTAAGCTATCCAGTATGGAATAGTCAAGGTGTACTGATTCCGTGGTAAAGGCTTTTTCATAGTAACCCCTAACCTCTTCCATAATCTCCCGGTCCTTTGTGATCCACTCTCCTCTTTCCCCTTTGAGGCGGGTTAGGCGGTTTCTCCTCCTTCTTGAGTTTGTTGTGAGATGAAAAAATGTTGTGTTTCGGTCTCCTTGGGTAAGACACTTAACCCTCGCCCTTTGTTTCCAATAGAGTTCCTCCCGCTTCCATAGTTCTCTAATACGACATTTAAGTTCAATCTCCTCTTCATGAACCTCTATATTTTGAGGACCTCTCCCAATTTGTTTTAGTCTTTGTTTCACCTCCCTCATTTGTGCCATGTTGTTCCCAAATCTGCTCTTACTCCATGCAATGAGACTCCGCCTACACTTGCCCAGTTTCGACCATACTAGTGGTTGGTTCGGCCGATTCAACTCATTTCCCCCCATACGGTTTGGATCACCTCCTTGCATTCCGGGTTTTCAAGCCATATTTCTTCAAATCTGAATTTTCTTGGACCCCTTTGTGGCTCCCTCCATTTCGTGACTATCAAAGGTGAATGATCCGATCCTACCGCCACTTCATTCACACATTTGGCATTTGGGAATCATGCCCACCCCGCATTGATGAGCACCCTATCCAATCGCTCATACACCCGTTCCAATCCGCTCCTATTGTTACACCAAGTATACCATTGCCCTTTTGAGCCCATATCCTCCATCCTTATGTCTTCTATCAAGTGATTAAAGGAATCTATTTTCCTTTGCGGTTTCATATGGCCACCCTCCTTTTCATGATGATGCATAATTTCATTAAAATCACCTTGACAACTCCATGGTTCATTTCGGCCCCTCCCCACATCTCGGAGCTCCTCCCAGTTTCTATACCTCGCACCTTCATCCGTGTTTGCATGAACCCATGTATAAAAGGATGGGTTTCCTGACTGATCCACAACCCTTGTATCTATCATGGGTGGACTTGACCCCAGGACTTGTATGCAGATATTTTTGCTCCACCATAACTCTAATCCTCCCGCTCTCCCGACCGGTTGTACATAGTATGCCTCCTCTAAACCAATTTGCTCACGTATTTTCTCACAGTAAGCATCACCATTCTTTGTCTCCATTAGAAAAATTATTTCCGGGTGATACTTTCCATTGAGGTCTTTCAAATGTCGAACCGTCAAGGAAGACCCCAATCCTTGACAGTTCCAAACGATTGTGCTCATTGATCCCGTGTGGCTGTTTCAGGATAGCCACCAGAACCCATATCAACATCTTGTATCTCATCATTCGTCATAATTGGGACATCGAATAGTACCTCCTCCTTTCGCACTTTTGGTACCCTTTTCCTTACATGTATATTTTTTGCTATGTTTTTCTTTCTTCCCCTTTCACTGCATGTTCCCTTCCCCCCCCCCCCCCCCACACTTTAGTTCGGTTTGGTCCTTTTCCCTCCTTCTAGTTCTTTTCGAACCAAACTCCTCTTCCTCCCCTTCCCAGTTTCTCTTGAGGTTCATTTTGTTCATGAACGGGCTTAAACCCGTCTCCTTTTCCTTTTGCATCCGCTCGCTCTTAGATTGTGGTGACTCAGGTGGAGTCTCCAATATATATGCTCGAACCTCTGTTGTGTCCATCAGATAGGGTTTTTGCTCGAAACCATTCGGAATTTGGATGATTATTGGCGAGATGAATGATTGGACAGGAAAGGTGTTTATATTCATTTGTTTGTCCGTTGCGACCTCATGCCCGTGATACGGTTGTGTTTGTCGGTTTCTCCATGTATAGCACTTGGTCTTGTTTTGATCACTCGAATCAGCCGGATGTTTCAGTTCAGTCGACTGAGGCTCCTGGTTTGTCACGGGCGCCTGGGTAGTTTGGGTTGGGATATGTGGTTCTGTGTCATGGGGATTGCGGTTGGTTCTGGTGTAGGTTAGGATGGTTTGGGTAGAGGGCTGGTTATGTGGGATATATGGTTCCATGGTGGATTGTGGGTTGGTGGGTTGGTTCGGCCGAGGTCTTATTGGCGTGGTTTGTTTGTCTCGAGAAGGTTCGGTGGTGAGCATCAGCTGGTTGTGGTTATAATGTGGTTTGGTTCGGTGATCACCGTGAGGATATATGGTTCGGTGACTAGGTTGGTTGGATTGATTCAGTCTAGGTGCATTTGGTAGGACTATGCCTCTCTCATATGGTACGATAGTGGTGTTGTCGCATAAAGGTTTCCCCTCCCCAGTTTTGTCCTCTCCATTCAGTATACTCTCATCCCGATCCATCGGATCATCCTCTTGGGCTTGTTTCTCCCCCTTGTCCGGCTTTATCCTTTCCTTCTCATGTTCTTTGAAGTCATTCATGATATCAAACCATGACTTTCGAGTACCACTATGTCCCCCTTCTCGCCACTCCTTAATCCCCCACCCATTCTACTCTCCCTTCTCATCTTTGGTCTTTGGACCGACATCCACGGACCATACATCGGTTGCCCTACTGTTACTTCTGACATAAAGACCACCTTCTTACACACTTGAGTAGTGCGTACCAACTTCCCACACTCATAGCAAAAGTCTGACAGTCGTTCACATTTGATAGATGCCCACTGTTTTTCACCCCTAGAGTTACTCCACCAAAAACCGGGCATCAAAGACTCATCCACTCTCACTTTCACTTTCATCTCCTCCTCCACCTCTATGACATTGCCAATTTTTCCACCAATGAACATCGCATTTTCCACACTGTATTTCTCAAGACCCAAATCATGCACTTGAACCCAGAATTGAACTTTCTTAAAATCAACCAGTGCTAGACCTATAGTAGGGCGCCATTGTTTCATGCTCATATAGTGTCCAAGGCGACATATCAAAAATCTGCTTCCTATCCTCCTCATTTTTGAACTCAAACATGACTACCCTATCAGATATGACAACTAATCTGTACATCTCCCATGCTAGTTTGAGTACGGTATGGATTGCACCCGCCTTGATCGGTTTCTGCGATATAATCATTCCCACATATCTGTCACTTCTTTCCAATCTAGGGTTGGACGGCAGTTCCAGTTTATGATTTCACGGGATTATTCTATCGATCAGACTTCCACTATGATCACTCATCGTGTGGGAACCGAGTCCAGATGTCGTCACCATCGTCGCACCTAATCCTGCAAAACAGAGACACGAAAAGAAGGCTATTATAGTGGCTCTCGGTTTTAAACCTCACTCGGGTACACACAGGTCACCACTTCGGTTGGATTAAGTTTGCTGCTATGTAGTGAGCAACATAGTATCAGTCAGGAACTCTTAGCACTTCATTCCTCTGCTGATTACTATGAGCTCGGTCTTCTGCAACAATTCGGATTACTAAGAGTCCCTGGGGAAGTGATGCTCCCTTCGGTTCAGCTAGAGGGTGATGACAGCAGTAGCAGGTTCTGGTGCAGTATGGCTTCGGAAGCTCCCCGACCGGTGGTACGTCTTCCTTCGCTCTTTGACCCAAGCTCCGGCAAAAAAATTCGATCGATTTTCTGTCAAGATGAATTGAGCTAGGGTTTCAGATTTTACTTGAACAGTTTCCTCTAGACTACGTCCTCTCCTTGCATGGCGCATTAGTTGCCCTTCTCTCCTGCAATAAATGCAATCAATTGCTGAAGAATCCAACCGATTGAGACGCTTGGCAGCTTCTCCTCGGCTTCGACCGTGACAGGGCGACAAGCGACAGGTGAGTTCCGACAAACATGCGGAGGGAATTGCCTCTCACTAGAATTTAGGAAAGAGAAACTGCCTTAATAAAACATGAGTTTCACTTGTGTTGAATACTCTAATTTTAACATGGTATCAGAGCGCATGTATCCAAGCTCATTTTCATAGCCATTTCTATCTTTTCATTCTACTTCAAATCAAGGATTCCCTTCGCCTTTCCGTTGTCAGTTGCATCTTTCTTTTTGCAATTCTTTCCCAAGAATAACAACGAAGGAGACAACCATCATTGATTCAACTCACCCATTGTTCTTCCATCCATCTGACACAACCGGTCTTTCTCTCGTGTCGATCCAACTCACAAGAGCTGAGAATTACTCTATATGGAGCATAGTGATGATTATCGCACTGTTAGCCAAAAATAAACTGGGCTTCATCAATGGATCTTGCCAGAAAGATGATCTTGATCCTTCTATCTGCCATCAATGGGATCGATGCAACGCTTTTGTATTCACATGGATCATGAATGATGTTTCCCGTGACCTGTTAAGCAACATTATCTAATCAACAAGTGTGTTCTTGGTATGGAATGATCGCAAGGAGAGATTCGACAAGATAAATGGTTCAAGAATATACCAAGTTCATAGAGATATATGTGTCACCAATCAAGGACTGGATTCAATTTCAGTGTATTTCAACAAATTGAAGCTTTTATGGACGAGTTTTCTGCTATATGCAGCATTCCAACCTGTTCTTGTGAGAAATCGAAGGCACATCATGAACATGAGAATAAGATAAAGCTTTGTCAATAACTCTTGGGACTGAATGAAAACTGCACAAATGAAAGATCAAACGTGCTCATGAGGGTCCCTTTAATGAAGCATACGCAGTCCTTATACAAGAAGAGAGTCAAAGAACCTTTTCTAGCAGAACACACACATACAGCATTCTGGGATCAGTTAATGTGAGTGACTCCTCCATCATTTATTCGAGCAATTCCAATTATATATTCAATCCAATCAAGAATGGGAACAACAACAACAATTCAATCAAGAAGACTTTCGTATGCCAACATTATTGTCATAAAAAAGGGCATACAATCAACTTATGCTGGACATTACATCCAGAATTGAGGAACATAAAGAGGCCTACATCTTCTTCTTCTGGATCACAAGCGACATACAATTTCTTTGCCTCAAATTCTAATAGTGTTCCTTCATCTCATTCCATTTAGAGAAATCCCTCAAATGGTTCAACAAAAGACTCAGTATCATCCTCATCTGGGATCAATGCCTTCTCAAAGGAGCAGCATGAACAAATCCTTAAAATGCCCGGGGAGTACATATGAAGCATCAACATCTTAAGTAAGAACGGATATGTCAGGTATGTTTCTTCCACATATAACTTCCCCAAAACATTCAATTCAGTGGATTCTTGGCATAGGGGCCACAAATCATATGACCTCAAAACTAGAATGCCTGCACAATGTTAAGAAAATTAACAATTCAAAGGTGTTTCTTCATAACGGAAGCTTGTCATTCGTAACTCACATAGGTGATCACTTCTTAACAGAAAATCTGACACTTAATAATGTTCTTTCTGTTTCAGATTTCAAGTTTAATCTATTGTATGTACCTAGAATAACCAAAGATATAAACAGTTGTGGGATGTTTTACCATAACTTTTTCATTGTTCAAGACCTTTATAGTGGGAACGTAATCCAGACTGATAAAGGAATCAATGGGCTATACACATGTGTCTCTAAACCTGTGACAACAATAGCTTAGGAATTTCAGATAATTATGTTAAAAATGTTGAACTTTGGCATAGAAGGTTTGGACATGTGTCTGAATCTATTTTTTTTAAGATACCATTCTTTAAGAACATAAATCGTGTTGTAAAGTCTCTTACAAACATAATTGCATGATATGTCCTCAAGCAAAACAACAGAGATACCATTTTCTTGTTAGTCACTCCAAATATGTTAAAGCTTTTGAATTGTTACATATTGATGCATGGGGGCCTTTTAGCAATAGAACCTATGATGACAAACGTTCTTTTATCACTATCGTTGATGATTTTACTAGAAGCACATGGGTTTATTTGGTTGAGTTCAAGTATGATGCTATGTTGATTATAAAAGATTTCATATCCTTGGTTGAAAACCAGTTCAACTCATCCGTGAAAACTGTTCGAACTGACAATGGCAAAGAATTTATCAATAATCAATATGTTGTGTTCTTTAGTAACAAGGGAATAGTATATCAAGCAACTTACCCTTACACTTCTCAGCAGAACGGTATAGTAGAAATAATACATTGTCATCTTCTTAAAGTGGTCAGGGCATTGAAGATACAAAGTTCTTTACCTGGCATATATTGGGGTGACTGTGTTTTGACTTAATGCTATATAATTCATCATTTGCATACAACTTCCCTATCCTTTGAATCTCCTTATGAAAGACTATATGGCAAGGTATCATCTCTTTCTCATCTTCGAACCTTCATATGTTTGGGAAAAATCTTGTTCCTCAACATAAGTTTGTGTCTAGGTCTATTAAATGTGTGTTTATGGGATATTCATATATCAACCCAAAAAGGGCACACATTATTGAATTTGCAGACTAGACAGATGTATGTCAGTGGAGATGTGATCTTCTTTGAAAACGTCTTTCCTTTTTCTTTTTCAAACAAACCTGTTACTGATCTGTTTCCTGAGCTAACACATGTGGCTAATGATCAGACAAACATTCATAGGGAAACTGAGGAGGATAATTTGAATAATTCCTCTAATGATTCAGAAGGAATAGTAAATAACAATCTGGATAATAATGGAGAAGTTGATCAACAATTGTGAAGAACAACTAGGCAAATCAAAACACTAGTTTGGCATGAAGACTATATTGTTTCTAATTCGGTTTTGACTGCTCATCCAATATCTAATGTTTTTTTATTATAAGCATCTTAAGAACAGTTACGAAACTTTTGCGTCTACTGTTACGAAACATTTTGAGCCTAGAACATTTGCAGAAGCAGTTAAACATTCAGAATGGATTTCAGCTATGCAAGATGAAAATTCATCCCTTGAACAGAATCAGACCTAGAAAATTGTTCCTTTGCCCCAAAACAAGACACCAATAGGCTATAGGTGGGTTTTTAAGATTAAATATCGACGTGATGGAAGTATTGACAAAGAAAAGGCAAGGTTAGTAGCGAAGGGGTATAACCAAATACAAGGAATAAATTATATCAAAACTTTTAGTCGAGTTGCTAAGATGGACACAATGCATGTTGTGCTGGCTTTGACTTCAGTTTTTTCTTGGCCATTGTTTCAGTTGGATGTCATAACCGCATTCCTTCAAGGTGATCTTCATGAAGAGGTGTACATGGACATCCCGCAAGGATTTGACATTCAGAGGAGGAATATGGTATGTAGACTGCTCAAATCCTTGTATGGATTAAAACAATCCTCACAGAAGTGGAACTTGAAATAAACCTCTGCATTGACTTTGAATGGTTATTTACAAAGCAAATTTGACTACTCCATGTTCACCAGAAAAGAAGGTAATGCCATAGTTGTATTACTTGTGTACGTAGACGATTTACTAATTTCAGGAAGTTTAACAAAAATGATTGAAGAACAGAAAGTTTCTTGAAACAAGCCTTCAATATGAAAGATTTAGGTGGTATTCAATATTTTTTGGGAATAGAAATTGCTAGAAACAACCAAGGAATAACATTGAATCAGCATAAGTATGCACTTGAACTAATAACTGAGACAGGTTTAGCTGGATCAAAACTATGATGGAAATGAATTATAAATTGACATCAATCGAGTTTGATTCTTTTCTCGGAAACAACAAGGATGATAGATTGATGGATGCTGCACCTTCTTGCAAGAGATTGATTGGCAAGCTCCTTTATTTGTATGTTACTAAACCAGACATTTCATTTAGTGTTCAGCAATTGAGTCAATTTATGCACAAGCCTAAACAATCACACATGTCTGATGCTATCAGAATTGTAAGATACATAAAGAATCAACCTAGATTAGGACTAAAATTTCCTAAGGAATTTGATTTACAAGCTTACTGCGACTCTGGTTGGGCAGGATGTCACGAAACAAGAAAATCAATAATAGACATTTGTATTAAAATGGGAGGATCGTTAATATCTTGGGAAGTTAAGAAACAAAAGACAATTTCAAAATCCTCTACAGAGTTTGAATATAGGAGTATCGAAACTACAGTGTCTGAGATAATCTGAATAAAAGGATTACTTGAAGAATTGAGTGTCAAACATGAACAGACTGTGACTGTGTTTTGTGATAACAAGGCAGTGTTACATATTTCATCTAACCCAATGTATCACGAAAGAACAAAACATATAGAAATTGATTGTCATTTTGTGAGAGAAAGGTTGTTGGCTGGTTTGATTTCTATGCAGCACATTAGGAGCAAAGAGCAAATCGCAGATATCTTTACAAAAGCTTTGAGCAAGAAGCAGCATTATTATTTAGCAGGGATGCTAGGCGTTCGCGATTTATTCAGACCCATCGGATTGAGAGGGGGTGTTGAAGACAACCAATCTGATGATGAAAGAATCAATTCTGCAGTGAAGAGTTGAAGCAAGCTGGTGGAACAGAGCTTCGATATTGAGCAAGCAACAAGAAGTTTTATCAGGACGATTTTATAGAATAGTTTAGTTCTAAGAACTATTTTGTAATTATTAGATTTAGTAACATATTTTATTAGTTGGATATTAATTATTTATATGTATTATGTTATATATGTGTTGTATAGTGGACACATTCAAAACTAAAATACGCTAAATAAGTAAATAAAATTTTGAAAATTTGAAAATTTAATAGTATTTTATTTTGTAATAGAATTTTCAAACCTTAATTTATGAATATAAACTAATTTAATTATTTTTCTAGGTAATCAAAGTTTTTAGTTAACTTTAAATAACTAATGGCAACTTAAAAAATAATTTATTCAAAATACCTTTAGAAGATCAATTTTATGTCTGATACACACACATGTACAATTTCATTTTACTATACAAATCAAATCAAAAATAAATTCAAAAAATATACATGTCAGTTTGTTTTTTAAAGTGTATATATTCAAAAAAAAAAAATTAAAATTTAGACATACACGCTATTTAGGGTAGCGTTTTTGGTTGTGCTAATTGGGTTAGCGTTTTTGGCCTTGCGCTAATTGGAGTAACATTTTTTTTTGCCAAAAAACAATTATACACAATCCTAGATTTCTATTTTTTGTTGAATATATACTTTTTTAATTTAATTTTTCTGACATGTATATTTTTCGACTAAACTCATCAAATCAAAGTTCAATAGTCTTTTAATAAAAAAATAAAAAAAATGAAATTGTTCGATACTTGAAAGTTCTATTCTATTATCTAATTAATTACCATTTCACAGTGTAATATACTTTTAACAAGTACTTCTGTAGTTACAAACTGTATATAACATGCATCCATATTACATTACATAACAGAGATCTGGCCAAAAAAAAAAACATTACATAACAGAGACGCTGCATATTGGCTTTATAATGTATCAAGCCATTATTAAGTAAAACATTCGATTATTCCCAGCATCCTGCTATATATTATAGAACAGTGTTCTCTCCTTGAACTACGAATCACTCACTGATCAATGAAACCTTCTCATCAGCTATCACGTCGATTCTGAATCTCTGAGGAACAAAGCAGCGTCCCCCGAACCTCTGCTGCAAGTAAACAATGGCTGCAAAGAGCAAGCTTCCCAAAGGAATGATCACATTCCAAGCACTACCAAACAGATACGAACCCTCAAAGAGATCTGAGATTGAGACAAAACTACCATTCTTCCAAAGACGGCACCCATATGGTATTACATGGACTAAGGTTGTCCCAACATAGAACGGAACCGACAGAATCTTGTCTCTGGAGTTCCTGAAGATGTTTAGTAGAATCTGCGGGAACAGAAACCCGCTGTGGACTACTACTGCAAACCATTTTGATGCATCCCATAAAGAATTATTAGCAGAGCACCGGTTGATGACGATGGCAGCCAAAGCCCCCAAAGCGTACAAAGGTAGACTCAAGAAGAGAGCTTTCCTCTCAGCAACCAATGATTTATTGTTTCTTCTTGTGGCCGTGAAGCTCAGCTGGAGAAGATGGAACTCGAACAGAAGAGCCAACAGTGTTGCTACCCTCACCAATACTTCACTAATTTTAATCCATCTTCCTTCGTTTAGAAAGTATCCGAACCTGTAGAATATAACAAGAGAGATTTTACATATATAAAGTGATGGAAACTGTTTGGTGGTAAATCGAAGGATCTATATATACCGATTGTCATGGAATGAACCGTCGAAGTTGAGCAATAGAGGGATGGCATGGCCCAGCATGATCACGATGAGCATGAGTTTCGAAGCCAATGGGACTGCATGAGGATGTTTTTTAACATGGAAGATCTGCCATGCTACAAAAATGCAAGAAAGTGTACTTGAAACGAGGACTAGAGTTAGCTTCGAGTCGAGTCGAGAAATCGATGGTGCAGTTTGGAATAATGGAACTGTGGTAACTTTTAAGCTGTCAAAATATAGAGGATCTGATCTCTTTCTCAAGCTTTCGATACTGCCCTTGATCGAATCCCGAGCTTTGTTTGAATAATCCAATGGAGGAAATTGAAGTTTGATGAGAATTTCGCAGTCCATGGAATCAACAAGGCTTCTACATCCAATCTGTAGAGACACAAATCAATAAATACACCAGCTTAAAAAGCTTATTGACTTGAAAATATGATCATTTGAAATAAATGATACTACTTACCATGCAGAGGCTCCCTTTCAATCCATCGTAAACCCCTTCTGCAGAAATCGTCATTTTATCTCTTGCACTCAAATAAGATCCATTGAAAATCGTCGACCCGCTTCTAAGTTTCACGTTATCCGACTTCGAAGCGGTCATTGTGTACGCCATTCTCAAATTGCTGATCTTGCCGGGCTTGCCTTGAATGATCGGAGCAGCATTATTCTTCGACCCGCGATACTGTTGTCGGTAAACTTTGTCTCCGACAAACAACGGATAAGAAAACCCCTCTCCGATCTTCTTGCCTCGGGACGTCTCAAGGGTCATCCCGAAACTCAAATCGTTTGAATACCAGTCGGGGTACGTGCCGCTGCTTCCGCTTTGGTTCTTGTCGGGGCACAACTCTCTCACTCTTTCGATTTGAGAATACTCGTACTTTATATCGGGACTGTACGGATGAAAGCTTGAAACTCTTCCAGCAGTGATCTTGTCAAAATAACCCGATTCGGTCAGGCTTTTCTTGCTCTTAATCTCCCCGACAATGGAGTCCCTCTCCTTTATAGACCAAACTGTAGGGAACCGAAAGAGGATGCTGATAGAACAGTCTTCGACACGAGCATCGGAGAGAGACAAACTGTCTGGGACAGATATCCGACACGCATCAAAGCGCAACAATTTTTTCTTCTCGTCCCAGAATCCTTCGCCGATCAATGCGGTTTTCGGTTGGAATGACATGGAATATATGCTTTGTCTACTGCTGCTTTGATTCGAAAACTGCATCAAAACACGCAACTGTGTACCACTACAGTCGCACCCCATTACGTAAGGAACCATGGTCGGAAGCAAATTAGAGCCTTCGAAAGGGTTGCAGTTTTTTGCAGAATCACAATCATCTGCGTATTTCAAGTGGAAGTGGTACCACGAATCAAACATGGAGCAGAAACTATTTGGATGAAGATTTACGCTCGTTTTGGAAATATCACTGATTTCTTGGGGAGTAAGCAAGCTATAAGTGTAATTCTTTTGAGGAAACATCAGCATGGATATGGGATCGAAATTGGAGCTCAAGGCCTCGAAAGTGCCAGTGATCAAGTTTGTGATGCTGGAAGAAGTGTGGACATCGTTGAGCTTAAGCACAGCCTTGAGTTTGAGATCCTTGTTGAAGTCATCTCCTTCTCCGGTGATATAGCTGGACCCCACCATGCAGAGCCTCCCTGAAGAAGTCGACCAGAACCCTTCTAGTCTGAAACGTACAGACTCTCTTCTTCTTGTTTGATCATCAGAAGAAAGAATCAGTACTCCCGGTTGTGGAATACTGATGTATCCAGTGTCTGAACCTGACGAAGAGGCACCATTTTCGGACAGTATGAGCACCAAGTCAGCATCCACCTTGACAACACCTTCACGGTCAGTTTTTTGAACTGCTAGAGTTTCAAAGGTGAACGAGGTCGAAGAAGAGTCTTTGAGGAGCGGATTTCCGCCACTGTAGTAACCCCGGCTGTGTCGGTAGAATGGCAAGGTGTCGGCGGCTATGGAATAGAGCTCTGGAGTTGCTTGAGGGACAAATGAAGCGCAGTGGTCTGAGTAAGTGAGTGTGTCTGCAAAGAGTCTACTCGTGAAGAAGAAGAAGATTAAAGAGAAAATCCATGGGAGAGGTGATGAACACCACATGAATGTTGCCATTTCCGTGAAGAAGAAAACTGGTATGTCGTCGTTACTGATACCCAGAGAGCACAATGACCTTATCTTTATAATGGAGGTTTGGGTTCCTCCCAGTTCTACGTAATTAATTACAAAATCTCAAATGTAAGTGGACCACTAACTGATAATTAAATAACGATGGTAGAAAGTAAGTGGGTGTTTGAACAAGTCAAAGTCTTGGTCTTCGTCTCATTAGGGGACTTTGCTGCTCATAGTAATTGATATTTGATAATGCCGCATATGGGACCTCACAGGTAGGAACTAGGAAGTTTCATGAACCGGTTCTACGTAATCGATTTGGAACTAAACTAGAATTGTTTAAATTAAATCAGTATGTTTTTTGCTCACTAAAAGAATTGATATATTTAACACATAAAAAACTAGTCTTGTTAGAATCGGTTCAAACTAGTTTGATTTGTTTTTTTCAAAAAAATCAAGACTCATTTTCGGTGCAGTCAAAAATAATTTCGGTTCAATCAAAAATAGACATGGTTCAGTCTAAAAATAGAGTCAGAGTAATAAATAGATGCCCCTGAACATTGAATTATGTAGAATACACAAAAAAAAATACTATTCTTTACTATTTAATCAATTAAGTTAGATCGGTTTGATTTGTTTCAGCCGATTCAAAAATTGTATATGTTTAATTTGAATTTTTAGTATAAACTAGTACAAAAAATGAGTCAATTCGAACTTAGTTAAATCTACTATTTTGAACTGAATTACTTTAATCTTAAAAAACTTATTTTATTTTGAAACTAATTCAGCTGAATCGGTTCAAACCAGACTAAAATCAAACCAAATCCTATTCAGTTCGGTCAAACCGGGTTTTTTTAATAACCCTATCCCATGGATTATTTTTACCAAGATAGTGGGGGAAAGAAAACGACATGCTTTGACAAACAACAGTAGCAAAGTTGGTGAATGGGTTTTGTTTGAGTTCAATATGTTAGAAGAATTTAACAATTGAAATTCGTTGGATTAAATGTTAAAACAAACTAAATTTCGAGAGGAAAATGAAGTTCAAATTCCATTACACTCCCTTTCTTAAAAAGAATTTTAACTTTTAGTGACAAATCGTGCGTATGTGCATATTTTCGTGTATATCAATACATTTATCGTGTGACACTTACCAAACACGAATACGTACGATAAACTTGTCGTGTCATGTTACTCAACACGAACATGACACACAATTTTTCGTGCGTGTTCATGTCGTATTTTGTTAAGTTAGTCAGTCATATGTTCACATGCGAGATTTATAAGAAAATATCAAAATAACGAATACTTCATAGTGATTTAATAAAATATTAAAAACACTAATTATTTATGTGATTTTTATTTATTAGTATTTTCCATCCTTATACATCTATTAAATATTAAGATCAAAATGGTAGCTAACCTAAAGAGTAACGGGTGTAATATTTTCACACATTAAATTCAATAATATTATATAACCTAAATTAGTAACAAACTTAATATTATTCACATAATAGACATTAATTTATATATACGTTTTATGATAAAAAAAAATTATTTACGTTACTTTATTATGCATATTAAGTGTTATATTTAAGCACATTTTTCTACATTAAATAATATATAATACGAATTTGTGTGTTAATAATGCGATTGTAATTGTATAATCAATACTATATATTTAAATATTTATCAAAATAATCTATCTATATTGATTATTCTTATTTCAAACAACAAAAATATGTTTAAAAAAGGATTTGTAAAATACATTAAATTTATATTATTAACTTTTATGTGCCTTTTTTAGAACAAAATTTTAAGTTACATTATTATACATATTAATAGTCATAATGCGATTGTTTAATCAATACTATATATTTAAATATTTGTTATACAATAGATTTAAATATTTATCCGAATATATCTATATTAATTATTCTTATTTCAAACAAATAAAATATTTTTTAAAAAATGATTTGTAAAATACATTCAATTTTTGGTATTAAATTTTATGTGGCTTTTTGAGTAACAAAACACTACAAGAAACTCGAGCATACACATCGGCAAAAATGCGTTGCTAAGTGCATAAATACCGTTGTTAAGTCTTAACGGCGACAAAATCGTCGTCGCGGTAACCCCCGTCGTTAAAGGTCTATAGGTCGACAATTTGCCGTTGTAAAAGGCTTGCCCCTGTTAGCATGTGGCTCCCAACGTCAACTTTACAGCGGAATCAGGTTGTTGTTAAACACAGATGAACGACGACAACATATTGTTGATGTTATAGATTATTTTTACTGATGAAAATAATTCATCGTTGAATTACATTTTTCGCAGTGACTTTGAGATGCTGTTTTTTATTCGAAATCACGTCCATTAACTTTTGTGATGTATTTTTATTAATTATCTAGTTATTGCTATATGAGATGAACTACACAATACATTTTAAAAATATATAATATATTATTTATCCAAGTATATATATACATTTTAATAAATATCCAAACTACAAACTTACAATAATCTAAAATGTAAATACATTTTTTTCTAAAATTTAAATACATATTCTAAAAGCACAATTACTGATTTTGCTACGTATCGAAGTGCATCCACATCCAATCCAGAGTCTATTTCATCGAAAATGACCAAGTATGCCCAAAGAACCTGTGAACAAAATAGCATACATCACAATCACAATGAAATCCAGGATAGAAGTTTTGTTGATGAGTGTAACAAAGAATGCAACGAAAACTATTCAGAGATGTTGCATTTGATTAATATGGAATAACAACATTCCAAAGAAACTAGAAGTCGATATATCAGAAAACATATATGTGAGACCTGCAAATATTTCAGATATACCCATTGCAAATATTTCAGAACAAACATATTTTGCACCGATATTAACATATATCTCAATTACAGGGTCGAAACTAACTGAGATCTGCACTAAGTCTCGTTCTGTCAATACAGTCAAAACTGTACACACATACATGGTGATGCTCTGCACATAACAGAACAAATACATACATGGTAACAAACAAAATGTCCATCTGTGTGTAAATAGTTAATATTAATGGCACAAACAAACGTCCATCTATATGTAGGCACTCAGATTCCTCAATCAAGTAGAACTTGAATCGAGGTCTTCCTGAACTTAATTAAAACCATTAGCGAGAGAGAGAAAAAAATACACCCCTTCCTGCATAAGATCCCAATTACAGCACAGAAAAAACAAGGGGGATTTTGGATCTTGCTCTGGCTTGACTTCAATTTTTAAGCCTAGTGATTCCAAATCATCTTGAAGTTTCTACAAGGATAGCAGATGACAAAACAATAAACTAATTTGGAATCGATATATTTAAGCACTTAATCTAATAAACGCTTTGTAAATACATTTCTAATCGATAAATTTGATTCAACAATTGAAAATTACTCATGAACAACAAATAATGATGCAATTCGAAATTGAGTACCAGCAATTCAGGATTGAGCACCAGCACAAAGTCAGACTCTGGACCATTCTTCTTCACCCAACCATCAACATATATACAAGTCAAATTCGTAGGATACATATACAGTTAGATAAATGTATCACTGCTAAAAGCAAAATAAAATGGAACACCATTATTTGTATTGATGTTCAGACTGCAATTATCGCCGAATCTAGATTCTGTCGGAACCCATAATCATTGTTTCTGGGTTCCGACAGAACCTAGACACTTGATTCTGGGTTCTGTCGGAACCCAGAAACACCGATTCTGGGTACCACGAACCCAGAAACACTGATTATGGGTTCCACGAATTAGATTAAGCCATAAAATACCATTTCTGTAAAATGCATACAAACCATAACAAACAATTTCATAACAGAACAAACAGAACAAATACACTGGGATTGATTCAATCCAGAAGCTAATGATCAGACACAACACGTTCTTTTCTCAAAATGAAGTCTACAGTCTCTTCCACTGTGTCCACAAAATCTATCTAGTTCCTAAAAGTAGATAGTACATCCACTCGAAACAATAAGGAAACATTAAGTACCAAAAAAGTTGTCAGCATGATGGAGCAACCGATTAAATAAGTGGGGAAAGGTACCGAACATATTAGGAGCTTGAAAGGGGAGGACTGTCCCAGCCATTATTAGGAGCATCGAACATATTGAAAGAACATACATGGGACACTTAATAGTCACTCATATGTCCATAGTCGAACCCAGAATCGTTCATTCTGGGTTCGTCTGAACTCAGAATCGTTCATTCTGGGTTCGTCTGAACTCAGAATCGTTCATTCTGGGTTCGTCTGAACTCAGAATCGTTCATTCTGGGTTCGTCTGAACTCAGAATCGTTGTTTCTGGGTTCTATCGGAACCCAAACACTTGATTCTGGGTTCCACGAACCCAGAATCAACGATTGTCCATTTAATAAGCCACGAAGAACAAACAAATCCGAAAACATACACAATCAAGCAAACCCTATTGTTCTTCGCCGAAAACATACACAATCTGAAAACATACACAATCAATCAAGCAAATCTGCATAAACCAACCAAATAAATACAAAAACTTACCTGCTGTTCTTCGCCGATTGAAGGAGCAAAGATTTGTTGGAGTCGGTTGGGAGGTGGGGGGTGAGTGGGGTTGGAGTTACTGGGCGGCATGAGGTGCTAGACGTTGGGAGGCGGGTGGGCTAGAGAAGTTGGGCGGGTGAGGGGGGTCTCGAGGGGTTGGACGAGTAGGTAGTGGAGTGAAAGTCATACCGTGTCTGTGATAATAGAGTTAGGTTAGTATTTTTTTATTTTTTTTTAAATTAAATGGTGGTTCAATTCGGTTTAGTGGCGGTTCTATTAGTTTAATGGGAGTTCTTAACATTTAGTGACGACAACGACTAATGTTAGTCGACAATATGTCATATATTGACACGCAAACATATTCTTACATTTTCTCAACTACTTATGTTTTAACGACGACAAAAATTGATTAGTTACGACAAACAACCGTTGCTGATATCACTATATTTACGACATAACTTTTCGCATTTGAATATGTACATTTACAACGGAAAATTCATCTGCTGTCGATGTAGTTATTTAACATCAAGTGTTAGTCGACATTACATATTCATCCATGTAAAATATAAAGTGGCGGCAAAAATTAACACTAAATGTATTTTATAACAGTGGAAAACATATTGTGCCTAATAAGTAATAATAACGATAACAAAAACTGTCGACGCAATATACATATATTTAACTACAACTGTTAGCATCAACACGAAAGTTTCGTCGCTGTTGCAACATATTCTTGTAGTGAAATATTGAAGTTATGTAAGGTTAGTGAAGATAAAACTCTCCCAAATAGGGACTACTCGTACAATGATAATCCAATGCTCTATAGGGGCAACCAAATCACTAATAAAATTAATAGACATTGATAACATTAAACAAATGCAATTGTACAAAAAATCGAAATAAGAAATATTATAAATGTAAATGCATTAATTATGTATATGAAATATAAATTCTTATGTATGAAGTAATTTAAATAATTTGTGAAAGTAAACTAAATCAGTATTAATTAGTCTGTATTTATGAGGAAAAAAAACGAAAATAAGTTGTGAAATAAATAACAAATAAATGCACTAAGTATGGAATAAATTAAATATATTGAGTAAAAGGAAAACAATTAATATTAATTAGTATTTATGAAAAAAAATCAAAAATCAAAAATAAATAACAATATAAATGCACTAAGTATTGAATAAATTAAATATATTGAGTAAAAGCAAACACAATTAATATTACTTAGTTTGCATTTATGAATTTTTTACTTGGACCAAACCAGATAGGGATCCGGTTTCTGATCAGATCGTCGGTCCGGTACGGACAATACTGCCGCTAACTGTTAATTAAATTAAAAATTGAGAAAAAAAAACTGTTAATTAAATAAATTGGTGTAAAGTAAGTGGGTGTTTGAACAAGTCAAAGTCTTGGTCTTCGTCTCATTGGGTGAGTTTGCTGTTCATAGTCATTGATAATGAGACCTCACTAGGGATTATTTTTTCCATGCAATGAATGATAGTGGGTAATGAAAACGACATGCTTTGACAAACACGACCGGAAAATTGGGAACTTTTTCAAAAAGTAGCCATGTCAAAAATAAAATTTGAAAAAGTATATATATAATTTTTTTAGCAAAATGTGCATTTGCACAAGTAGAGTAGTAGCGATTTTTGAAAAATCGCTGCAATTTTTTTTTTTTTTTTTGAAAAAAAATCAAAAAAATCTTTAAATTTTTAAAAAAAATTACAGTAAGTAGATATTTGAATTTCGATTCAAATGATGCAAAAAATATTAAATTTGGACTTACGGATTGACTGTAGGCTCTGCCGTAAGTTGAGATATGAAAATTTGACTTAAAAAAATATAACTCATACCCTGTAAGTCCAAACTGACCACGGTGAACGTCATTTATGTCGTAATTCAATTATCTACCTAGAGTAATTTTTTTGATTAGAAATACAATGATTTTGTAACCAAACATCGCTTGTCTTAAAATTTGACCGAAATAATCAAATGTATTAGGTGAGAAATTTAATTATGTACTTACTCAAAAAAAATCAAAAAACTTAAAGTGAGTAGATATTTTAATTACGACATAAATGACGTTCACCGTGGTCAGTTTGGACTTACAGGGTATGAGTTATATTTTTTTAATCAAATTTTCATATCTCAACTTACGGCAGAGCCTACAGTCAATCCGTAAGTCCAAATTTAATATTTTTTGCATCATTTGAATCGAAATTCAAATATCTACTTACTGTAATTTTTTTAAAAAAATTTAAGATTTTTTGATTTTTTTTCAAAAAAAAAATAAAAATCGCTACTACTAGTAGCGTTTTCAAAAATCGCTACCTCCACCTGCGCAAATGCACATTTTGCTATTTTTTTTTTTTTTGACATGGCTACTTTTTGAAAAAGTTCCAAAATTGGTGATTGGATCTTTTTGGGTTCAATATGTTTGAAGAATTTAACAACTAAATTTTTAGACGAAAATGAAGTTCAAATTCCATTGCACTGTTGCACACACCTTCTTAAAAATAATTGAACTTTTACATTTTCAATTTAAAATTATAAAAACAATATTCAATATTGTATATCGAAAAATGGAAAACTTAACAATAGTGACCCTTCCTTTTTACGTGTTTTATCACTTTATGGGTCGATATATATGACTGATTAATGTTTATAAAAATGTTCATATACCCGAGTACATATAGGGACGGTTAAGTTTATGTAATTTATCAATCACCGTGATATATATAATAACAAATTATTTTGATGATAGACGATAATGATAATTTACGTGATCTGCTAATTACTAGACCTTGAATAGTAACTAAAGGACTAAAATAAACTTAAAAATAGTATTAGAGAGTAGAGAGACTAAATTTATCTCAAATCTAGTAAATGAATCAAAGTATCCACTAAATGTTTCCTCTATTTAGTAGATACATCAAATCATCCACTATGAAGCTGAAATTTATGATTTCACTAATAATTAGGTTATATAAAATATTATTGAAAGAATAATTAACAAAATAACCACGTTTAAGTCCGATGGTTGACGAGACACCAATTATTCCAATTTTCAAGATTCCTACATATCCCATCTTTTCTACGTTCTATATGGGTTCGGCCCAATGATACAAAAATATTATGCCGGAACCGACATTTTCACAGTTGAAGTACATGTCATTCATAAGTCAATTAGTGATTATAATCTACGTGGTGTTAGTGGTGTCAATTTGTATTCTTGAGTCAATTATGAGTTGTATTAGAGACATACATGGAATCAAAATATAACTTCGTATCATAAGTCAATAAATAAAACTTAATTTTTTTTTGTTACAAAGTAGATGAATAGTCTGAAAAGAACAATTAATGAATTACATTTTTTTATTTATTTAAACACGTTTTGTGGGAGATCATAACCAAGTCAATCATGGCCCATGCTTAAATTTAACACTTCTATGTGGCGTGCCAATTGAGACACCTTAACAAAAAATTTATCAAAAATATTTGAAGGACTAAAATGTTGGAAACCATATAGGAAACGAACATTTTCAGAAGAACAAGTGAGGCTTGTGAAGATATCAGGTTTTTGCCGTGTGAGACTTGCTATGGAAGCTGCAAGGTGTTCAATGAAGAAGATGAATACAGTGACAAAGGAGGAGAAGGTGAGTTAGGGTTTCATCGATGCCCCGACTGTAACGAAAATGGGCTCATACGGTGCCAGATCTGTTGCGATTGAGTTCGTTTTGGGGGTGATGTTGGTTTTCTTGTCGGCTTTGTTTTCTGTACATAACATAGGAACGAATTTTTGCTTGTAAATAAGTAGCTTCTAAATTCTTACAACCGCCAATGTACTGTATGAATGATGATAATTATTAGATTATTTACAAGAAAAAATAATGGTAAATTAATGAGAATGAGATTTATAAGAACCTGTGAGAATACGCCAACTATTTTCATGGATTCGTATAGCTCTTCCACTTAGCTCAGCCTAGTTGGACATGCTCCACAGCTCGACGGTCTCCACCGTAATATCTGGGCCGAACCCAAAGAGGATTCCCCATTCCAGTCCTCCGGTGAAGACACACAACTTGTGAACATATTTTTCATCCCCAACAACTTTTGCAAACGTTGGAATTGACTCCCTCCCAAACACTTCGTGAACACATTTGCAAGTTCGTCTTTAGACCTAATGTAATCTGCCTTGATCAGTCCTTCTATAATTTTCTCCTTGATAAAATGAAGGTCGATCTCTATGTGTTTGGTCATTTCATGAAAAATGGGGTTAGCAACAATCTCTAATGCAACTTTAATATCACATAACAATTTAACAGGATTTTTAGATTCTATTCGTAACTCAGACAAAAGACGACACAACTAGATTATTTCAGATATAACACTTCCCATACTTCTATATTCTACTTCTGCAAAAGACCTGGAAACTATTTTTTTTTTTTAACTTTCCAACTAATTATAGAATCTCCTAACTTAACTCAATAACCTATGACTGATTTCCTACTTTCAATGCAATCACCTGGAAAAAACCCTGCAGCCTCTACTAAGTCATCATTTACAGATGGAACATACCTGATAACTTCATTGTTATCAAACTGTCTAGACTGAGCCTCTGGTATGGACTGAACAATTTCTTCACCTGTTGCTTCAGCTGACTGAGTACCATTTTGACGAAATGAATCATAAGCAGGAGAATTGTCAAAAGACCCACCTGAATGAGATGAGATAGATGTGTTAGGTCCAGACATGGGATGTGAAGGAGAGACATTACATTGATCAGAAGGAGAATTCACAAATCCAAATGGTAAAAAGAACGGCTCACTGGTGTGTGTGTTTTTCGGAGCTGCAGATATTTAAGAATACGAGTCACTGCTTTCCAGTGGGATAAATGAGGGTCTTGCATAAATTGGCTAAGTCTATTTACCGCAAAGTGTATGTCAGGGCACGTGGTCTAGATATGTTGTAGAGCCCCAATGGTACTTCTATAGAGAAGATAATCGGGAAAGGGCTCCGAGGAGGCAGGCTACCAGACTTAGACAGACACTTACCTGTCATAGGCGTGGGTAGAGGTTCAGCATTAGACAAACCAGTTTTGACAAGAAGGTCTTTGATATAATTCTTCTGGCCAAGCAGAAGATAGTTGTCACTTCATTCCACTTCTATACCTAGAAAATGATTGAGAACACCTAGGGGTCGCATCGATATGTATCTAGGGTCGTGGAGCTTCTTGTGGAAGATGCTCTGGGGCAACATCACGAGGTATGAATGAACAACCACCGCGTGCCTCGGAGATCACCAACCCGATGCTCGATTTTAGGCCAGCCGCGCTTCTAGACCACGGGAGGCCAACTTCCGTAACCAGGACCCGAGCTCCTTTATGGGGAGCAAAGGTTAGGTGACGAATAGATGATTGACGCCCAGGCAGGCGTGCCCTCGGCCAAATGGCTTAGGGCGCAACTTGCGTTCAAAGACTCGATGGTTCACGGGATTCTGCAATTCACACCAAGTATCGCATTTCGCTACGTTCTTCATCGATGCGAGAGCCCCCTCTTAGATTATTTGGTGAAGATATATGGAAAAGGGTTTGTAGTTTACCTAATATTAGGTTCAAGAAACAATATGAAAAGGAACGTATTGTCAGGTTTGGTAAGGAACATAATTGGGTGAAAAGAAGTATTTTTTGGGAATTGCCTTACTGGAAGACAAATTTGATCCGTCACAATCTTGATGTAATGCATATTGAGAAAACTTTCTTTGAAAATATTTACAACATAGTGATGGATGTCAAAGAAAAAAGTAAAGACAATCTAAATGCTAGAGTCAACTTGAAAAAGTAATGCAAGTGACCAAAGTTGGAATTGATCTTTCAGAATGGTAAGGTCATGAAACATAAAGCTTCTTACACATTGAGCAAGGAACAACAAGGAGTTTTTTGTGAATGGCTCAAAGATCTGAAATTGGAGGCCCCGTGCAATATCGATGGATGTATCCATTTTAGAGGTAAACTCTATTTCATTTCATATTAATTGATTTAGGATAGATATAGTTTAGCCAAATGATCACATACTTGTTTTTTTTTGTTTTTGCATTTGTAAGATTTTTAATGGAGCTAAAGAAAAGTGTGCGAAATAAAGCTCCCAGTCAGAATCAGAGTAGGCAATCAACTCAGGTAATGACTTAGATGAAAGAAGAATACTCAAACCTGGTTCTCTTTTAACATACCTGTCGGACATCGGATCCGACTTTCCCGACCCGTTTGAAAAATATTTTTTAATTTCATTTTTGAAAACGTCGGGTCTTGGCGAGCGAAGGGTCCGGTCGAGCGGGGTCATCAACCGGACCGAAAAAATTGAAAGAGTCGCCACCGATTAATTGAAGGCTAATCGGAATCCTAAAATTGCCTAGGGTACATGAAGTTAACATCCTAGGGCTTAAAAAGGTCTACGTCCATAGAATCGAGTTAGGGGGTTTGATTACGTCTTAAAAGCTCGCGAGCTCATAATCCGCCCTTTCAGTACTTTTAATTTGCTTTTGATTTTTTTTTCAATTTTGCCCGAATTGCCCGTTTTAATCATGCTTGGCCCAAAAAAAATAAAACAAAAAAACTACATGCATTTTCTTTAAATTAAACAAACCATGTACAAACAATTTTTTTTTAATTTCAAATAAACAAGAGAGAACTAAAGTTAATCGTGCTCGAAATCCCATTTTGAGAAGTTACAGGATGTCCAAAAAATATTTAGGGACCAAAATGCAATTTATTAAAATTTGAGCTGAATTGAAAAAATATTTTCGAAAATTGCAGAAATGACCCTAAACTATTCTGGACTTATTTGTAATACTTGGTAAAGTTCTAAAATAACCCGAAAATTATTATAGACTTATTTGTAACATTTTTGAAAAGTCATGGAATGTCCAAAAAAATTTACGAATCAAATTTGTAATTTTCGAAAAAAAAATATAACTGAACTGAAAATATTTTTTAAAATTACAGAATTAACCCTAAACTATTCTAGATTTATTTGTAATACTTGGTAAAATTCTAAAAATAACCCGAAAATTATTTTAGACTTATTTGTAACATTTTTAGAAATCATGGAATATCTAGAAAAGTTTAGAAATCAAAATGTATTTTTTTAAAAAAAGAGCTTAATTAAGAAAAACAATTTGCACAAATGGCCCAAAACTTTTCCGGTTTGGTTTATAACACTCGATAACGTCCCAGAAAGGACCCGAGAGTCCAAGGACCGAGTTGTAACCTTCATCAAAGTTTGGGAATGACCTAAGTCAATTTTGAAATTTGTTTTTTTTTCACATATACATAATATACATATATTATACATAATACATAATATATATATATATAGTATTACATAGACATAATATAAATAGATATTATACATATAGACAAATAGATAACATAAACATAATATAAATATATAATATACACATATATATATATATATTAACAAGTATATTATACATAAATAGATAATATATGTATATAAACTCTCAATTTTGTTTCACATTTAGAAAATACAAAATATGATATTGAAGATGAGAGAAATATACCTAACTCATGGGAGGCTAAAATACCGTACGAGGAACCGAGTCCGATAATTATCAGTATTTTTTTTACTCACTTTTTTTCTTTCCTTTTTCACTCAATCTCTCTTCATTTGACAAAAAATAAATACTCTCTTCCTTACTCACCTCACGAAGCTCTCGGCCTTCCCTTCTTCCAAGCCTTCCCTATTCTCTCCAATTTCTCATCGTTTATAGAGAAGTTTATATTGTTTTATAATGAAATAAAACAATATTAGGTGGATTGATAAGATTGTTGATCAGAAGGTGGCCAAGTTTGGCCAAATTGCACCAAAAGTGTTTTGTCTTCTTTTATATATATATATATATATATTAACATATATTATATATTAATATTACATATCACTTAGTGATATGTAATATATATATATATATATATATATGTAATATTAATATATAATATATGTTGATATATATATATATATATATGTAATTTTTCTATTTCATTTTTTCTTGACTCGGTTCCTTGCGTACGGTATTTTGACCCCGAGCCAAAATCAGGTGTTTACAGTTGCCCCTCTTTGGACACGCGCTCATGGAAGTGATCTCATGAGTGTGTGTTCAAAGACAAATAACTGATTTTGGCTCCTCTTTATTCATTATTTACGTAGTAGACAAACATCATCACGCAACTTTTGAAAGCTAGAGATCTATAGGTCCCGATCGTTGACGATAATTTGTGGAGAATGGGCGTCTAAACGCTCATCAACTTGTGATTCCCAGACGTTGGACACCTACAGGTCTTGGTCGTCGAGGATGACTTGCGGAGGTTGAACACCTAAAGACTCGTTGGGGATGACTTGCGGAGGCTGAACACCTAAAGGCTCCGCTTATCAGCTTATGACTCCCATAAACTGGATAACTACATGTTCTGGTCATCGAGGATGACTTGCGGAGGCTGAAACATAAAGGCTCCGCTCGTTTTTTTTTTTCCAGAAGCTGGATAACTACAGGTCCTGGTTGTAGAGATGACTTGCGAAGGCTGAACACCTAAAGACCCCGTTCGTTGTTTTTTTTTTTTTTTTTTTTCAGAAGCTGGATAACTACAGGTCCTGGTTGTCGAGATGACTTGCGAAGGCTGAACACCTAAAGGCTCCGTTCGTCGTTTTTTCCCCAGAAGCTGGATAACTACATGTCCTGGTTGTCAATGAGACTTGCGAAGGCTGAACACCTAAAGGCTTCACTCGTTTTCTTTTGTGACTCCAAGAAGCTGGATAACTACAGGTCTTGGTCGTCGATGATTTTTTTTCAGAAGCTTTGTTGAGGGTGACTTACAGGGGTTGAGCACCTCAAGGCCCCGTTCGTCGGGTTGTAACTTTCAGAAGATGGACATCTACAGGTTCTGATCGTTTGGGATGACTCGCGGAGGTTGAGCACCTAAACGCTCCGTTCGTCGGTTTGTAACTCTCGGAAGTTGGATAACTACAAGTCCCGATTGTTGATGATGACTTGCGAAGGTTAAGCTCCTCAAGGCCCCGTTCGCCGACTTGTAACTTTCAGAAGCTGGACATCTACAGGTTCTGATCGTTGGGGATGACTTGCGGAGGTTGAGCACCTAAACGCTCCGTTCGTCGGTTTGTAACTCTCGGAAGTTGGAAATCTACAAGTCCCGATTGTTGATGATGACTCGTGGAGGTTGAGCACCTCAAGGCCCCGTTCATCGACTTGTAACTTTCAGAAGCTGGACATCTACAGGTTCTGATCGTTGGGGATGACTTGCGGAGGTTGAGCACCTAAACGCTCCGTTCGTCGGTTTGTAACTCTCGGAAGTTGGAAATCTACAAGTCCCGATTGTTGATGATGACTCGTGGAGGTTGAGCACCTTAAGGCCCCGTTCGCCGGCTTGTAACTTTCAGAAGCTGGACATCTACAGGTTCTGATCGTTGAGGATGACTTGCGGAGGTTGAGCACCTAAACGCTTCGTTCGTCGGGTTGTAACTCTCGGAAGTTGGAAATCTACAAGCCCCGATTGTTGATGATGACTCGCGGAGGTTGAGCACCTCAAGGCCCCCGCTCATTAGCTTGTAATTCACTTTGGAGGTAAAAACCCTTCTCAAGATGTCTGACTGCTTGTGCGGACTTCTCAGTCTGTTTTCTCATTAATCGACTTTGGAGTCATTCTTGATGGAGTTCCCTAAAGTCATTCATGCTTTGTTCAAAAGGTGTATCCATGCAAGTTGTCGAGGCAACTCAAATTAATGCAGATCACAACTTTTTTTTATTGCTACTGTGGGAAACATTGCCGTCCACTTTTGAGCATTTTTTTTTATTTTTTTTTTATCTCTTGATTTTCTTTCCTTTTGCTACGGTATTTTTTGTTTTTTACCGCACCTCTCGATTCCCTTAATTTTTGCCTAGGTCGCCCTTTTGGGTTTTCAACCTAGCAGTGATTTGATTCCTTTCCTTTTGCCATGATCGCCCTTTTTAGGGATTTTTAATCATGCCCCTCTTCCCTAAATTTTGCCTAAACCGCCCTTTCAGGTTTTCGATTTAGCGGGAATTTCTCTCATTTTTTGGAGGCTCACTTTCTGATTACGAGTTTTTTTCCTGCATCCACATTGATTGGATTGGGGAGATCTCTGTTGTCCATGTCAGTGACGATCATGGCTCCCCCACTGAAAATCTCTTGATGACATAAATCCCTTCAAATTTAGGTACAAACTTGCCCCGAGAGTCTTGATTGACTTGAATGATATTTTTTTATCTCTCGTTTTTCAATCATTTTGCTACGGTATTTTTTTTACCGCACCTCTGGGTTCCCTTTCATTTTTGCCTAGGTGGGCCTTTCGGGTTTTCAACCTAGCAGGGATTTGAACCCTCTCCTTTTGCCATGATTGTCCTTTTGAGGATTTTCAATCATGCCCCTCTTCCCTAAATTTTGCCTAAACCGCCCTTTCGGGTTTTCGATTTAGCGGGAATTTTCTCTCACTTTTGGAGGTTCGCTTTATGGTTACGAACTCTTTAAGGATAGTATTTTCTGACTACGTCCATATTGATTGGACTGGAGAGTTCTTGATTATCCATGTCGGTGACGATCATGGCTCCTCTGCTGAAAGTCTCTTTGGCGACATAAGACTCTTCATATTTAGGCACAAAGTTGCCCCGAGAGTCTGGATTGACTCTAAGATTTTTTTTTTTTTTTGAGAATTAGATTGCCTGCTTGTAATCCTCTTGGACTGACTTTCCTGTTAAATGCACGAGCCATGCGTTGCTGGTGCAAATGCCCGTGGCACTGCGCGATGAGCCGCCTTTTGTCATGAGGTTCAATTGCACGTATCTGCATTTCGCCTACTCTGACTTGTCCTTCTCTGCCTCGGTGAGGATCCTAGCTGACAGGAATTCTACTTCAATTGGCAACACAACTTCGATCCCGTAAACAAGGGAGAATGGGGTTGCTCCTGTTGGTGCTTGCATTGAGGTCATGTATGTCATAAGTGCCCAAAGCAGCTTATCATGCCAGTCCTTTAATTGTTGCTTCCACTGCGTCATTCATTTGTGGATGATATGGAGATGCATTTTTATACTTCACCATAACTCATCGACCAATTTAGATTTCTGGCATTGCCAGTGATGATTGACTTCGGCATCCCATGACACACGATGATGTCCTTGCTGATGAAAAATTCAATGGCATTTGTCGTTATTGACGCCAGGGTAATAACCTCTACTCTTGGTAAAGTAATCGATTGTAATCAATGCAATATGAATCGATAACCATTTGACGCCTTTGGGAAAATCATGTTGATTACATCGATGCCCCACATTGAGAAAGCCTGTGGGGAAGTCCTGGAATAGAGCTCGTGCAATGACGTGTGGATTTGGTCCGCGTACACTTGACAGATGTGATATTGTTGGGCATGATTTATACAGTCAGACGTCATGGTGAACCAAAAGTACCCAAGTCTTGCACGTTCATGTGTGGTCCGCAACAACCTTCATGAATTTCTTCCATTAGATGTTCAGCTTCTTTAGCATTCATGCATATCAAATGGGTATAGTCGGGCCACTGGGTAATTAATTGCAAGTCATTCCTCACATGACCATTCAGACATTTTCTTGTGGCGTTCTCTGGGAACTCCGTATGCCAAGTATCTTTTTATATCAGCGAGTCATGGTTGACTGTCTAATTCTTCGATTGTACAACAATAGGTTGAAACCTCTTTGATTTTGATCTCCATTGGCAGTTTTTTGTTTCCCGGAGAAATTTTACTCATGGGTACGAGCATTGCCAATTTATTTTTAACGCAAAGACGCAAATAAGAACGCAAGGTGATTGTTGGTCTGCTTCTCTTCTTCGCAGCTTTCATCCCCGTGGTGATGACGTTGCTGGTGTCATTGTTGTTGTCCCTCCATGAGTTTCTCCACCCTTCAGGGAATCCGATCAGTTGGAAGTACTTCACCTTGCTGTGACGAACTTTCCGTAGTGGCTACATTTCAAGCCTTTCCGATCGACGCTGCCAACAATGGCATCTCTCTGCATCGACAACGACGTCTCCCATGTTGTGAACAACGACGAGCGTCAACAATGGCATCTCTTATGCAGGAGTCAACAACGGCGTCTGTCCCGTGTCAACAATGGTGACTCTTATGCAGGAGTCAACAACGGCGTCTTCCCCGTGTCAACAATGGCGACTCTTCTGCAGGGGTCAACAACGGCGTCTGTCCCGTGTCAACAATGACATCTTGATGGCGTCTTCCCCGTGTCAACAATGACGTCTTTTCATCTCTATTTAAGTCGCCTATGCTTTAGCTCGATCAAACGAAAGGGAGTTGTTTTTCTCATTTCTTTTACTTTGTAAAACAACCTTCCTTTTTCTGGTGGTCGAATGTGGTCTGGTGGCGTGGGTCGATTTGACTATGATTGCCACTTTCGAGGCGCAACATAGAAGACGGGCTCAATTATGATGATGAACCTCGGTGTCCCTCCTTGCTGCGGTACCCATTACTTATCTCTGGTCCCTTCCTTGATCGGATAGTTGCATAAGTTGATTCTTCATCAGGTAACGGATTTTTCTCGGAGTAGATCTCGTTTTTCCTGATCATACTCCTCACTCACTGCATTCAGGAATTGATACAATTTGGTATCTGCTTGATTTTGTATTCCAAATTGCAATGTCGTATGAGCCAACAGATCCTTCTCTGTAATGAATAGAGTCAGATTCGGCAAGGGTGCCCCACTAACGAGTGGATGATCAAAAGGCATGAGGGAGCTTCATCAATCAGAGCTCCAATGGTGATACCAGTTGAAAATAAGCATGATAAGCCCCCGTGAGTATCAACGTCATCGGGTTAGATCATTTGTGGCGGACTTGGGAATGAAACGGCGAGGGGAGGAAACAACAATGCCCTTGAATTTTTGTCTAAACGTTTCCTCCAGACAACTTCATAATCTTTGAAATCAGGACGAAAACCGAGTCCTAAAAGTATATTTTTCCTTCCGGGTGTGTGATGGTCATATGTGGGAGGTGGACCTTGGTCAGGATGGCCATATGTGGGAGGTGGAGCTTTGTCAGGATGGCAAAAGTGCCTTACATGGATTGATGAAGTACCACGACAGTAGTGTTCCTCGGGAAGACGAGATCAGGGATACTGTGGTAGTCACGGCTGCCTGGAGCTTAGAAAAGAAAAAATCCGCTCGACCTAGGAGGTCATGCCAACGATTGACTGCACTGTGCGGGAACTCATGGTTTGCTTTAGCTTGATGAATTTCTCCTCGTGTTTTTGAGGTGCTGGAGTCATCGAATGTCGCATGGATTTCCGGAAACCTAAATCCAAAATACCATAGTAAGAAGGATGAATACACAATTGATCATGCATGATTGATTTCAAAAATTCTGCATGTTCCGTTCATTCCATTCGTAGACTTTGATTGCATGTATGGCAAAAATACTTTATAAGGATTTGGCCAATCGATGTCTAGTTCTTAAGACGTTTCACACAACGACGTAGCTCATTGAGTGCAATTGTTGCTTGTTCCTTGGTTCGAACGAAGGTCGAGGACATGTATTTTGAAAATCTTTTTATTTGCCTCGTTCTTCGTATGAACTGTTCAAGGGTGTCATTCAACTTAGCAACGTTGCCCCCACATTTTTCCAAAGTGCTCCAACATTGCTAGAATGACGGTGGTTGTTGGAGTCTTTCCCTGATTATCTCATTTGGGTTGAAAGACGGACTTGCTGGTGTCGAATGGAACTTGTGAACGTATTCCGTTGTTGTTAATTACGCAGACACGTTTTTCCATATTTCATAATTCAGACAAGTCGTTGAGAATCCAATTGACTTTGTAGTTTACGAGCTCGTGAACCTCGTCAATCTTCTTGTTCACGTATTTCTGATTCTCTTTTGTCATGACTTTCCATATTCGGGCAATTTCGACCGTAGGGGGTTGTATGACCTTAATGTGAGGGCAATGATTTTTTTTTTCATCATTACCAAAGATGGTGCGTGAAACGTCTTAAGGATACAAGATTGAATGAACGGAATTTACTTTTTTTTTTTTGAAAAATGCAATGCAAGTGCGAGAATTTAACTTCATTAGTAAGACTCGTATTACATTTACAACAGTCTGGAATGTATAATACAAAAGGCTCAATCCTATACATGTCATGATCTAAGGCCAAAACAAAACACATTTACATCAATGGGCCAAACTTCTTCATGGGCCAAATTTCTTCATGGGTTGTGGGTCAATCTCGTATCCAAATACTTGGGCCGAATTCTCATTTACATCACTTAGGCCCAAAAATGAAAGTACACACAAAACTGGTAAAGACTAAACACGGTGTGGAGCTTTTGTTCTAAATGGATGGAATTTCTAGGTCCTCTGAACCAGCGGAACCTCACCCCCTAAAGAGGATCACGGGCCCATTCCGATCATCGAGTTGAGTTGTTTGGGTGCGTGCCGGCGGTCCAAACCGCTCCGGGCGCATTCCCCTACTAAACTCCCTAAGCTCTTAATGTGCTCCAGGTCCCAGCGGTTAATGGTAACCAGCGTGGTGTGTGCAAAACAAGAATATTTTTTTTTGACTTATTATAATTACATTGCCTTTTGGACAAAATTTGAAACTGCAAGCATGAGCAAACGGTCAAAACGGATATGGAAAAATATAATATGGCAAAGCAAACATGACAAAGCCTAAACCCTCTAAAAGAGGTCCCCAGCAGAGTCGCCAAATTGTCGGACGTCAGATTCGACTTTCCCGACCCGTTTGAAAAATATTTTTTAATTTCGTTTTTGAAAATGTCGGATCTTGGCGAGCGAAGGGTCCGGTCGAGCGGGGTCATCAACCGAACCGAAAAAATTGAAAGAGTCGCCACCGATTAATTGAAGGCTAATCGGAATCCTAAAAGTGCCTAGGGTACATGGAGTTAACATCCTAGGGCTTAAAAAGGTCTACGTCCAGAGAATCGAGTTCGGGGGGTTTGATTACGTCTTAAAAGCTCGCGAGCTCATAATCCGCCCTTTCAGTACTTTTAATTTGCTTTTGAATTTTTTTTTCAATTTTGCCTGAATTGCCCGTTTTAATCATGCTTGACCCAAAAAAAATAAAACAAAAAAACTACATGCATTTTCTTTAAATTAAACAAACCATGTACAAACAATTTTTTTTTTTTAATTTCAAATAAACAAGAGAGAACTAAAGTTAATCGTGCTTGAAAAAATAATGGTTTAACTCTTGAGCCATTTTAAACATGTCAAAACATGCACGGATGATTTTTTTGAAGGTATTAAGTTCTTTGGACTAATTTGTCCCATTTTGAGAAGTTATAGGATGTCCAAAAAATATTTAGGGACCAAAATGCAATTTATTAAAATTTGAGCTGAATTGAAAAAATATTTTTGAAAATTGCAGAAATGACCCTAAACTATTCTGGACTTATTTGTAATACTTGGTAAAGTTCTAAAATAACCCGAAAATTATTCTAGACTTATTTGTAACATTTTTGAAAAGTCATGGAATGTCCAAAAAAATTTACGAATCAAATTTGTAATTTTCGAAAAAAAAATATAACTGATCTGAAAATATTTTTTAAAATTACAGAATTGACCCTAAACTATTCTAGATTTATTTGTAATACTTGGTAAAATTCTAAAAATAACCCGAAAATTATTTTAGACTTATTTGTAACATTTTTAGAAATCATGGAATATCTAGAAAAGTTTAGAAATCAAAATGTATTTTTTTTAAAAAAAGAGCTTAATTAAGAAAAATAATTTGCACAAATGGCCCAAAACTTTTCCGGTTTGGTTTATAACACTCGATAACGTCCCAGAAATGACCCGAGAGTCCAAGGACCGAGTTGTAACCTTCATCAAAGTTTGGGAATAACCTAAGTCAATTTTGAAATTTGTTTTTTTTCACATATACATAATATACATATATTATACATAATACATAATATATATATATAGTATTACATAGACATAATATAAATAGATATTATACATATAGATAAATAGATAACATAAACATAATATAAATAGATATTATACATATAGATATATATAGCAATACATAAACATAATATAAATATATATTATACATAAACATAATATAAATATATAATATACACACACATATATATATATATATATTATACATAAATAGATAATATATGTATATAAACTCTCAATTTTATTTCACATTTAGAAAATACAAAATATGATATTGAAGATGAGAGAAATATACCTAACTCATGGGAGGCTAAAATACCGTACGAGGAACCGAGTCCGATAATTATCGGTATTTTTTTTACTCACTTTTTTTCTTTCTTTTTTCACTCAATCTCTCTTCATTTGACAAAAAAAAAAATACTCTCTTCCTTACTCACCTCACGAAGCCCTCGGCCTTCCCTTCTTCCAAGCCTTCCCTATTCTCTCCAATTTCTCATCTTTTATAGAGAAGTTTATATTGTTTTATAATGAAATAAAACAATATTAGGTGGATTGATAAGATTGTTGATCAGAAGGTGGCCAAGTTTGGCCAAATTGCACCAAAAGTGTTTTGTCTTCTTTTATATATATATATATATATATATATATTAACATATATTATATATTAATATTACATATCACTAAGTGATATATATTATATATATTAACATATATTATATATTAATATTACATATATATTATATATATTATATATATTAACATATATTATATATTAATATTACATATATATTATATATTAATATTACATATATGTAATATTAATATATAATATATGTTAATATATATATATATATATATATATATATATGTAATTTTTCTATTTCATTTTTTCTTGACTCGGTTCCTTGCGTACGGTATTTTGACCCCGAGCCAAAATCAGGTGTTTACAATACCATACCATTCTAAGAGTTGCATCATAGTGTGACCTTTTTGGATCCTGCATGTATTGACTCAAATGCTGAACATAGTAAGCAATATCGTGCCTCGTAATGGTTAAATATAACAGTTTCTCTATCAGCTTTCTATAACAATTCGCATCATGTATGGGCAGGTTATCAGAATTAACAATCATATGTTTATCATATTCTTGGCAGGTTAGCCGAATACCTACTTCCATAGGTGTTTTCACTTGTTTACAACCTCACAACCCCAATTTCGAAATTATCTCCAAGACATACTTTCTTTAATTTAAAACTAAAACATCATTTGACCTAGTAATTTCTATACCCAAAAAATATACAAATTCTCCTAAATCCTTCATTTTAAAACTATTTTGCAAAACAGATGTCAGTTATTCTACCATTGTACTACTATTACCTGAAATAAGAATATCGTCTACATATACTAACAAAACAACAATTTCAGATCCTTTCTTTTTTGTAAACAGAGAATAGTCCAACTTACTTTGCATATACCCATTTCGAATTAACGAGTCATTTAATTTTAAATTGCACTACGTAGAACTTTGCTTAAGACCATACAAGGATTTACACAATTTACAAACCAGATTTTCTCCCCCTTGATTGCAAAATCCTTGAGTTAATTGCATAAAACTTCCTCATTTAGGCCCCCTTGTAAAAAAGTGTTATAGACATCCATTTGAAAAAGAGATCATTTGTTTATAGAGGCTAAAGCTAGAACTGTTCTGACTGTATTCATTTTAACCACAGGAGAAAAAGTTTTTAAAAAAACAATTCCATGATTTTGATTATAACATTTTGCAACTAATCTTGCTTTGTACCTTTCTATACTACCATCAGAATGTAATTTTACATTGTAAACCCATCGACAACCTATGAGTTTTTTACCGGACGGAAGTGGAACTAAGTCCCAGGTATGGTTTGCCTCTAATGCAACAATTTCTTCCTGCATGGCACGGACCCATTCAAGATCCTTTTCGGTCTGGCCAAAAGTAGATGGTTCCTCTACCTTCGACACATAGGACAAAAAGACCCGAAAAGGGACAGAAAGACCTTGATACGAAACAACATTAATAATAGGATGATCAGTAGAATTGGTAGACATTCGATAGTCGTTATGACATATTGGAGGTCTTACATCCCTTCGTGGTCTGCGTGGCACGTACAGATCAGTTTGAGTGGTCTCACCCTGATCAATATGAGTCGAAACAGTTTCGTCAGGGGCAGACTCAGAAACAGGTTCATCGTCGTCTGATACATCAACCTCACCTTCAGAATGTGACGAGACACTATGATCATGAGACAAATCATCATCCAAGGGTTGCTCACAACACAATGGGAGCAAATCAACCTTGGCAGTTTTAAAAGGAAATATATGTTCTAAGAAATGAACATCACGGGCTACAAAACAAACATGGGACTATAGATTATACAACTGATAAACTTTTTGAGTTTCAGAATACCTCATAAACACTGCAGGAATTGCTCTCGAAGCTAACTTATCAGAAACAGTTAAGTCATTCGCATATCACAAACAACCAAACACGCACAAATGAGCAATATCAACCTTTTTACCTGTCATGATCTCTAAAGGAGACTTACCTTTAAGCAATTTAGAAGGCATGCGAGTGATTAAGTAACAAGTTGTGAGAACACAATCTCCCCAAAATCTATTAGGAACGAAACCTTGCAATTTTAAAGCTCGAGCTACTTCTAATAGGTGTCGATGTTTACGCTCAACCCTACTATTTTGTTGAGGTGTATAAACACAACTACTTTGGTGTATATTTACTTTATTCTTAAAAAACTCATTTAAGTTTTGGTTGAAAAATTCTCCACTGTCATCAGTACGAACCATTTTGACAGATTTACCAAATTGATTTTCAGGCTACGAAATTATTAAACAAAATGATAACATCATATTTGCTATGCATGAGATACACCCAAGTATTTATGGAAAAATCATCCACAAATGTAAGGAAAAATTTCTTATTATCATAACTTGGGTTGTGATAAGACCCCCAAACGTCAACATGGATCAAATCAAACAATTGTTCATCCATAGAATCAGAAATAGGAAACAGAATCCTAGTGATTTTGGCCATCGGACATACAGAACAATCCCCAATGACTAAATCCTTATTTCTAAACAAGGTCAAACTATCAACACATTGCAAAGCCTTAACGGCCGCGTGACCAAACCTCATATGCCATAACATCAGCAAATCGTTATTGTTTGAAGAAAGTAAAGAAACAGACTTTGGTAAAAACTTAGAATATATCGGAAAAGAGGGTTAAAAACATATAGGCCAGAATCCTCTTTACCAATCTCCCAGACCCTCCGACTTGAGAGGTCCTACAGAATAACAGATTTGTTTAAAAACGTTACTGAACAATTAGGTTCAGTTTAGAAACAGAGATCAGGTTACGTTTAAAGCATGGCAAATATAAGACATTCTTAAGAACATGATCAGAACCAATTCTATATTCACCTATACTCAGAACATCAGCACGCAAACCATTAGGCATAAGAACACTAGACTTATCAACATGCTTCTCATTTATTATCCAATCAGATATATGGGTCATATGGTCCGTAGCTCCAGTGTTTAATATCCACAAATAATCATTTTATAAATGAGAATATGAGTAAGTCATACCTGCCATGTTAACCTGGGCACCTGAGCTTGAAGCTCCATTTGAGGTGCCAGCAAGATTAAATGCTTGGAGAAATCTCTCGAACTACTCAGAGGTGAAATTCACCCCTCCTATCATGCTCGTGCTGCCACTCATGGTAGTAGCATCAGAAGCCACATAAACGCTATCAAACAAATTATTACCAACAGAAGCAGCAACGTTAGCCTTACAGTTAATAATCAATTTTCCTTTGAGGAAATCCTTATACTTGAAGCAGTTATCTTTCACATAGTCTTTCTTCTAACAAAACTCGCATCCTCTGCTAAAATACTTTTTCTTACTGTGTCCTTTCTTGTGACAGTATTCACATTCAACATTCGAAAACGTCTTAGATATGTTAGTGTCATAAGAAGGATCAGTGATAGCGTTGGCCAAAACATACCCACCAATCCTTCTACTGCTCTCCTTTTAAACCAACATCTTATATGATTGATTCAGAGAAGGCAGTGGAGTCCACAACAACAGGTTACTTCTCACATTAGAAAAAAGTCTCATTAAGTCCCATCAAGAACTGAAATAATCGTTGATTATCCTGATGTTGAACATGCTTTTTGAATTTTTAAGCACATGCAGGATCGTACTCAGCCCACAATAGCTTGAATTTAGTGAAAAATGTTGACACTGAAATGAGGCCTTATTGTGCAACAACAATCTCTCTATGGATATGGTAAATCCTAGATCCGTTTACCTTATCAAAACTCTCCTTTAAATCTTTACATAATAAACAAGCATCAGTGCACTGCATAATACTGCTCAGCAAATCACGAGAAACAAAGTTCATTATCCAATCGAACACAACAACATTGCACCTGTCACAAACAACATGCAATGATTCATCCAGCCTCTCCTTAACGTAAGTCCCATATATAAATCCTAGTTTATTCTTCACAACCAGACTAATGAGTATCGCACGGCTCCATATGGCATAGTTATCATGGTCAATTAGCTGTAAAGAAACGAGACTCAAACCTGGGTTATCAGATAAGTGAAGATGCAACAGATGGTTCGAATCCACAGTACAAGCAAGATCAAGATCTGCATGTCCTACCTCCGTGTCTACGGCCTTATCGGTTACCTCCATGTCTGCAGGTTTCGCCTCCATACCAAAAACGGGACAAGATCTGAAAATGAACCGTCAAAACAAGAACATCAGATATGATGCCTTCCGACTGAATAGCAGCGGTTGCACAGAGTGGATATTGTTGTTCAATCAAAGAGGAGAGACAATATAGGAAAGAATTCACAAGATATCTAGGGACCAAGAATCAAACTGAAGTATCGATTTGAAAGAAATCGAAAGAATCGCAGCACAAGATCGGCGAATCTCCGACACAAAAGTCTCAGTGACGCAACAAAGAGACGCTACACCAAGGAGTTTCCAGCAACTGGAAGCGAAACGACACCAAAGATCGAAAGGGTCAGGCAAGGATCGCCTCAGCGACGCTCTGATACCATGTTGGAAACCATATAGGAAACGAACGGTTTCAGAAGAGGAAAGGAAATGGCACACACATTTGATGATTTCTCATAAGGCATTCTATTAACTGGTGTCTTCCCCATCATCAATGAAGTCCTTAAATACTAGAAACGGTCAAACCCTAGTCAACTATTAATAAATTCTAGAAACTACAAGCAGACTCTAGAAAAGAAAAAAGCAACAAGAAGGTCCCTATAACAATACTAATTCAATTAATAGTCGCTGAAGATTACTAACTGTAATATAAAATACTCTTACGGTGCGTTTCTTTCACGGAATTCGGAATAAAGAATAATAACTAAGGAATAGAAATAGGGAATAAGGAATAAAAGACAATAATATGAAGTTGTTTCTTTGGTGGATTGGAATGGAATGAAATGGAATAAGGAATTCCAATGTTTCTTTGGTGGAATGGAATATGGAAATGGAATGAAATATGGTAAAATGACATATATGCCCTTACTTTATATGTACTATTGAATTTGTCACGCGTGTTGCACGTGTGGAAAATATATATTTAAATTAGTACTGTTGAGAATTATTATAGTGTAAATTAACTTGAGTTTAGGGTTAAGGTAACAATTAAAGAAATATAAATTAAATAATATTTTATTAATAAGATAACACATTGTAATTATTTGTATAGAGAAAAAAAAATAATGGTATCATCCTTTTTCGTCCTTTGTTGCTGAACTCGTTATAATATTGTCGATGTTATGATTTGTTTCAACTGTCTTATCAATGCGTGTGTAAAATATGAATGTTGCTCCAACTATGCTATTTACAAAATGTTGAAGTTGTAATTATGGTTAACCCTAAAAATTTGTAGAAGGAATGAACATACTTTTGGTAATTGACATAACTCGGAGATAGAGCAATTAAGGATGCTCTCAGCAACATCGAACATAGTGACATTTGTTGTATGCTTTCCATCATCCACAAACAACCTTAAATTATATATATTCACATCGCAATATAATTATATGTAATTATGATTATTTCACACTTTAAATAACTAATGTGTTGTAATTGGAAATGTTTACTAACCTCTTAGAGTAAGGAACATTGGATTTTCCACATTTTCCACAAGTATATGGACCATAATCTAGATAGACACTCTTAGTTCAACAAACTTTTACAGGTTTTATACCATGGTTGTGGTGCATTTTCAACTTGAACAATTCTAACTTTAAATGAGCAATTGATATTCTTACAAAAGCACATAGAAATACAGATTATCAATGCAATTTGAATAGAGTTTAGATCTTATTTGGATACTAACTTTGAAATTAGACAACTCTCGATCCAACAATTCTGAAATTTGCAGCTCTTCTGTATCTTGTCCATATAATTGTTTGGATTGCTTTGTCATAATCTTAGGATAAGAATACCTTGTTAAAGAGATAAACAAATATTATAATAATAAAATCATTATTTATGATTAATGGCACTTAGTGAAAAAATAGAAGATACCTTTTTAACTCTAATTGTTTTTTGAATGGGTGTAATAAGACTAACAGTTGTAAATGACATTGATAACAAAGATAGAATATCTATAGTAGAAATTCATATAAAATATATATTTGTTAAAAATTGTAAAAAAAAAAATATGTATATGCTTCCAAAGTAGTTTTATTACCTTATACTCAGTCACTTTGACTTTGGAAATCGTAACAGTAGGAGTTCAAATCAACTTTTATTCAAGTAATTTCCCCTCCTCAATTACTAGTTCCTCCTAAAGTGTTAGAAAAATTGTCTACGATCTATAGTCAAATAATATAAAAACAAAAATTATATCATAAAAATAAAAGTTATAACATAAAAAATATACTTAATTAATAATAAATACTGAGCAAAATCATGATTATATCTTACGTGGAGTCCTTTAATGATATGTTTCTCTTATTAAGAATCTTTCAGTTGTACTCTTTGTGCAATGTTAGTGGGTCCACATTTTTAAGAGAACCTGGAATATCTGCATATTAAACAAATCAATCAAGTACTTTATTGATAGTGTTTGTAATGTTTATGTATATTGATGTTTGATATCCTTACCTACAACAGAGTTTGAATTTTGAAATAAGTACAAATCCTCAAAAAAGATGAACTCGTACGACATGCAATCAAGATTAAATGGACTCAATGTAAGCTCAACACGAAATGAGTTGTATTTTTGTATGTGCATTAACATAATCAAAGTTCACTTTCTTTATAGTCTCCGTTTATGATAAAATAAGCCGAATCTCGCTCTAGTGAATCTTCCAAGCGATCTATAACTTCATTGAACATCACAACAATTATCATTAAACCCTACAGAATGCATTTGACAATATATAATTATTATAGTTTTTTATTGTAAATATTAATTGAAGAGAGGAGAAATTATATAAATAGTGTACCTCTCCATCCAGTAATAAGATATTGCAAAAGTGACTAAGGTGTCCATATTCTAAAAAAGATTTTACGATATAATAAGTATATTGAAATCAAAACTATTATTATAAATCTATAATTAATAGACATTAATGTTATATATTACCTTTTTCATTATCCTCTTCCAACAAGATGGGAATGTTGATATTGTTTTGAAAGGATGTTTCATAATCTTTTTTCGACGTCTTTTCTTTCTTGTAACCATTGACTGTGTCATTGTTGTCCATGACAGTTTCCTGAGTGTACCCTGCATTTTTTAAATTTTCTTTAACTATATTGTTTTTAGTTCTTTTTTGGTTCAAACGAATCCAACCCTTTTTAGGACCAACTTCAGAATCTCTTGTTTTCTAGTGTTGAATTCTTTTTCTTTTGCCCAGGTTTACCTCTATGAGATGATATAATAGCATAATAATTTAAGAATATATCCAATATGTATTGTTAGAGAACTTTCAAAAGTAGTAAAAAGATTTGGGTAATACCTTATTGTACATCAACATCAACGCACTTGAAGGTATTTTTTGAATTCTCCCCATTAGTCTCGTTCTTTACTTCTTTGTATTACTGAAATAAATAAGAGGGGGAACTGAAAAAATGGAAGTATGTTGCATGTGTATTTATAATTGTGAAAGAGACGCTTACTGGTTGATGAGAAGTGGCAATGAGGTGTTGTCTGCATCAAATTGTAGTTTCAAATGAATAGGCGCATGTTGGTTGCTTTCTTTTGATGAAAAGTGGTGATAAGTCATTGTGTCTACACAAAAATGTTATTTCAATTGAATAGATACCTCTTCGTGCGTTCCTTTTGGACTTATAATAATCATCGTAATCTATTGAAGTGATGGAGGTTTTCTGTAGAAAGGGGTAAATAGAGAAGAAGATGAGGAGAGAAATAAATAAAACTGTTCAAGAAGAAGGTGAGATGCAATAAATAAATACAGTTTAAATTCACGTTTTTTTGCAATTTGTTTTCTATGTAATTATTAATAAATATATTTATTTATATAACTACACTTTACTTTATTCTCTATCGATGTACACACATCCTTCCCTTGCCCCTCTTTCTTCCCTCTTGTACTGTAACTGCGATTTACTTATTTTATTTAACTATGTACGCATATCCTTTCCATGCCCCTTTTCCCTCCCGAGACCCTTCTCCTTCCCTTCAGTGCCTCTTTCTTTCCCTCGCGAGACCCTCCTCCTTCCATTATGTGCCTCTTTTCTCATCCTTCCATTCAATGCCTCTTTCTTCCTTTCGATGTGCCCTTCTTCTTCGTATGTTCATTCTACCTTTTCTCTAGATATTTAAGGTGACTGATGTCGAATTTAGTATTTCAAAATTTAGTAATTTCACATAAATATTAGATTGATGTGAACGTAAATCATACAATTGAAATTTGTAAGAGAAACTATAATATAAGAACTATTAATACTAAAATGATATTGAAGCTATAAAAAAAATTATACGGATTTTATTTGAAAGGTAGATTTATTTACATGCCAACAATAACTTGTTATACATCATTTTTTTAAATAAAAATATGTAACTGTGCTTTACTAGTATTATCTATCTCTGTAGCACATCTCTCCCATGCCCTTCTTAATTGCTATTGTCGGACGTCGGATCCGACTTTCCCCGATCCGTTTTGGAAAATATTTTTCTTTTTTGTTTTGCTTGAAAATATCGGGTCTTGTCGAGCGACGGGTCTGGTCGAGCAGGGTCATCAACCAGACCGAAAAATGTGAAAGAGTCGTCACCGATTAATTAAAGGCTAATCAGAATCCTAAAATTGCCTAGGGTACATGGTGTTAACATCCTATGGCTTGGAAAAGTCTACGTCTAGAGAATCAAGTTCGGGGATTTGATTACGTCTTAAGGGCTCGCGAGCCCATAATCCGCCCTTTCGGTACTTTAGTTTGCTTTTGAATTTATATTTTTTTCAACTTGCCCGATTTACCCAAATTGTCCAATTTGATCATGTTTGGCTAAAGAGATGACCTGCATTTTTTTTTAATTAAAAATATACAAGAATTTTTTTAAATTTAAAATAAATAAACAAGAGAGAATAAACTTAATTGTGCTAAAACAAAAGAATGGTTTAACTTTGGGGTCATTTTAAGTCGTGTCTAGGGCTGACAATGGTTAGGGTATGGTACAGGTATGACAAATACCATAACCATACCATATTTTTAAACCACATACCATAACCATAACCATAACCATTATGAGTACAATTTCAATACTATAACCATTAAAATAACCGTGGTTATTAACCATGGTTTTACCCGTATACCCATATTTATTCCACACATGTAATATAATAAAATACCGAAACTTTTATTTAAAAAAAATACATAAATCTATATTGCCAACAATAAAAATATATAAAACTAACATCATAGTTATTTATTACATGTATGTACATTAACTTCCATTATTTAGTATATATTAGTTTATTAATAATAATTAATTATTATATTTATATAATAACCATGGTTATAATCATTGGTATAGCTCAAATACCATAACCATAACCATTATGGGTAGAAAACTCATCACCATAACCGCACCGCACTATAATGGTACGGTTAACCATTTTAAACAGTAACGGTTATAACCATGGTTATGGGTTTTTCACCGCATCATTGTCGGCCCTAGTCGTGTCACACGTATACAAATGATTTTGAAAATACGAAGCATATTTGACTAATTTGTGACACCTTGAGAAGTAATGGGATGTCCAGAAAAGTTTAGGGACCAAAATATAATTATTTAAAATTTTGAGCTGATTTGGAAAAAACTTTTGAAAATTGCACAAATGACCCAAAACCTTTCTGGTTTGGTTTATAACACTCGGTAAAGTCCCAAAATGACACGAGAGTCCAAGGACCGAGTTGTAACCTTCATCAAAGTTTGGGAATGACTTAATTAATTTTTGAAAATATTTTTTTTTACTGAAACAACCCCTATAACTTTCACAAATGTCTAAAAATGACCCCAAAGTTATACCAAACTTATAACCGAGTACGATTCTTATACGAAATACAACTATTAACACATAAAATCGATAAACAAACTTCATTCACATTAAGAAATACAAATATCGAGCACGAGAGGAGATATGCCTAAGTTATTCGAAGTTTAGATACCTCACGAGGAACCGAGGCCGATATTCACCGATTTTTCGTCACTCAATTTCTATCTATTTTTTTCACTCACTATCACTCAAATCATCACTTTGAAAAAAAAAATCTCTATTTTTTTCTCTTCTCTTCTCTTTTCCTTTCTTTCATTTGTTTTTCTTTCTATTTCTTTGAACAAGCTTAAGCCAAGCTTGTTCCAAACTATCCTTTGGTTTCTTCTTTTTCCTTCAACCGTAGCTATCCCTTGCTTTTGTAAAGTTTTCTCCTCCAAATAGATGATAAACATGGACAATACATGGTGGATGGCAAATGTGATAGCAATTGGGCAAATGTGATAGCAATTGGGCAAAGGTGATTGGCAATTGGGAGGTGATTGACAATTAGGAGGAGTTTTGATGATAATTGGAGAGAATTTGGCTAAGAATGAGCAAAGGTGATAAAGTGGTCAAATGGTGATGACAATTAGGAGACTTTTGGTGCCAATTGGGAGAAATTGGGAGTGATTTGGGGCATGGTGAGAATTTGGACGAAAATGGATGCAATGGTGGATGTTTGGCCAAAAATGGGTGTCATGGGTTTTGGGGTTTAGGGTTTGGGTTTATGGTTTGGGGTTTAAGGTTTGGGGTTTGGGGTTTAAGGTTTAAGGTTTAGGGTTTAGGGTTTGGGATTTTAGAATTTGGGGTTTAAGGTTTAGGGTTTAGAGTTTGAGATTTAAGGGTTAGGGTTTGGGATTTTAGGGTTTAGGGTTTTAGAGTTTGGGGTTTAAGGTTTAGGCTTTAGAGTTTGGGGTTTAAGGTTTATGGTTTAGAGTTTGGGATTTTAGGGTTTGGGGTTTAAGGTTTAGGGTTTAGAGTTTGGGATTTAAGGTTTAGTGTTTAGGGTTTGGGATTTTAGGGTTTGGGGTTTAGGGTTTTAGGGTTTTAGGGTTTGGGGTTTAGGGTATAGGATTTATTTTATTTTTTATTTTTTACTTTTTCTTTGCCTCGATTTTTCTCGTCTCGGTTCCTCGCGTGCAGTATTTTGACCCCGAGCCAAAATCAGGTGTTTACAGCTATCTCTATAGCATAACCCTCTTATGCCCCTCTTAAATCGCTTTACATATTTTCTTTATACGCACATACCTCCCATTCCCCTTTTCCACCTGATACCTTACTTTTTTGTGTCTCTTTCTCCCTTTCTCTGTGCCCTTTTTCCTTCATTTGTTCCTTCCACCTATCATATATATATATATTTAAGGTGGCTAATGTCGAATTTAGTAATTCAAAATTTAGTTCTATTTTGTATAGAAATTAATTTTAAAATGTTTATATATCCCTCCCATGCCCCTCTTCCCTCTCGAGCCCTCTTCTTTCCCTCATATACTGTAAATGCGCTTTACTTATTTTCTTTAAGTTTGTACGCGCATCCCTTCCATGACCCTTTTTTCTCCCGATGCCTTTCTTCTTCCTTTATGTGCCTCTTTCTTTCCATCACGAGAGCCTCCTTTTTCTCTTCCGTTTCTCCTTTTCTCCTCCTTCCCTTTTGTGCCTCATTCTCCATGCCATTGTTACCTCCACATTTGTTTCTAGATATTTAAGGTGACAATTTAAAATAAATAAATATTAGATTGATATTAACGTAAATCATACAATTGAGATTTGTATGAGAAAATATAATAAAATAACTATTAATACTAAAATGATATTGCAACTATAAAAACAAATTACACAAATTTTATTTAAAATGTAGATTTTATTTACAGACCAACAATAACCTTTTATATACCATTTTTGTTATAAAAATCTGTAACTACTTTTTACTTGTATTCTCTATCTCTGTATGAGATCTCTCCCATGCCTTTTTTTATATTTTCTTTATACGCACATACCTCACATGTCCCTATTACCTCTAGATACCCTACCCTTTCTTGCCTCTTTTACCCTTCCGTTGTGCCCCTTCTCCTTCCTCTGTTTCGTCCACATTTCCTCTAGATATTTAAGGTGGTTGATGTCAAATTTATTAATTCAAAATTTAGTTTATTTTTTATATAAATTAATTTTAAAATGTTTGTATAATTTAGAATTTAAAATGTTTAACGCAATCATACAGTTAAAAATTTAACAGAAAACATAATATAAGTAATATAAATATTAAAGATAATAAATACATACAAATATAAATAATAAATAGGGTTAATTACTTAAACAGTTACACATGCTTGCCCATTGTGCAGAATGGTTACATATGTGACTAATTGATTTTGTTACTATTCATCGTCAAAAATCACTGTTAAGTCACTATTCTAACATATGAAATGACAATATTACCCCTATTTAATTAGCTTATTAACCTTAAACCATATTATTCACTCAAAAACCATGAAGAATCAACAGAAGAACACCGAAGAACACCATATGATGATTATCACTTTCCGATTTCTTCAAATGGAATTACATATTTGCGATTTCAATTCAAGGGAAAATCAAAATCGACTCCTGCGCATCACACTAATTTCGTGTACATCAATTTCGTGTTCAAATCAAGGGTAACCCAACCAATTTCGTGTTCTCCCCCATCAACCTCAAGAACATCGTCATAGCGATTTGTGTTTACGCCATGACTGCGGACACAGATCTGATCGCGGAGCAGCATATCTGGGCGTCAGTGGACCCGAATGCATGGAACGAGGCGTTTAACTGCAACAACGGAGACGTGTTCAACTGGAAGCAGTTCTGGAAGGTTATTGCGGAGCAGTTTTGGATCGATGAGTACGGATTCTATGAGGATGAGGATGAGCTGAGTTTGGAGTTGACGATGAAGGTGAAGGAGAAGGTGTAGGAGGACATAGTGTTGGAGAATCAGTTGCAGGAGACGAAAGTGGAGGAGTTGGGAGTCTGGTGGTATGCAGATCAGATGCTTCAGAAAGTGATGATGTTGGACAACATGAACAAGAGTAAGAAACATGAATTCGTTGGTTTTAGGAACTCAGGGAATTCTTTTATTTGATGGATCGACAAGATGAAGAGTTACAAGATTGTTCCTTCAACAATCTCATATTCATATACAGACATTCTTTGCAATGGCAATAGATATATTTCTTGGTGTTGGTGTTTCAACAAGAACATTGCTTTGGTTTGTTTGTGTTTGGTTTGGTCATGTGAATGACATACATGTGGAATGAAATTGGAATTGCTGTGAATTTGGAACAACCTTGGAGTTGCTCCTTGTGTACAATATGAATGATCACAATAGATTGTCAACTGGGTCTGTGAAGAATCACAATTTCTATGAAGGAGAAGATGAAGAACAAGTTCAATGGTTGAAAAATAGCAAGTAAGGGTATAATAGTCATTTAATAATTATAAAATATGTTAAAAATATTAGCTGACAAAAAAAATAACGGTTCACTAACGGAGTAACCAATTAACCACATTGGGAAAAAGATGTGTAACATGTTTGCACATTCTGAAACATATGTAACCATTCTGCACATTGGGCAAACATGTGTAACCATTTAAGTAATTAACCTAATAATTAATATAAATATTAAACATTACAAATACATGCAAATATAATTAATATGTAGTTTTTTTATGAGCGTACAGTTGTTCATAGTAGACACAAATCACCCAAAACAACTTAAAATCTAAAAGGAACAACCAATAAATAAAATTGGAAAAGAACAACTACTTATATTAGTCCCTATCATTAAAGAAATCGTTGAGTATTTGTTTTAACAATCGGAGCGTACAGTCGTTGTGGTACATATTAGCGAGCATTGTATTTTATTGAATTGTCTTTTCGCTTCTTGCTTTGGTTCTTGAAAGGCAATGTACGCATTTGAACAATGATTGTCTTCAACCGTACCATTGTAATTGTGATTGTGCATAATTGATGTTTGACCAATTGAATTGTATATGATTTTCTGCATTTTCGGCTGAGAGACTACATTTGGATCATTTTGTACAACATCAATATATGGATCTTCTTCGTCGCTTGATACGTCAATTACTTCAATTTGGCTATTGTTCATATTTGCCTCTACAACATCACTTATCTATTCTTCTGGCATCTTCATAATCATATCAATGTAATCTAGTTGTTCTTCTGGTGGGACTTCTCTTTGGTTGAATTCATTCATATCGTACATGTGGGATTCGTCCATAGCAATTAGTTCGTCAATATTGGGACGGTGTATATTAGTACACACCTTTGGACTATTCATTGTTGTAAAAATGATCCGGAAAGAGATCAAATCAGATGGCACAAAATAGGATTACTGTTTTGTTTTTTGTTGTATGACCTGAGAATATATAGATGTTGAAGATACACTTCAGATTTGAAACAATCTGCCTATTCCAATTTGTCTGAAGTGTTGCGTTTATTCCAATTTGGTGGTTTTAATTGATACGTTGTCATATTTATTATATAATTTAATATTATATTATATTTGTAGAACAATAAAATTTGAAGACCAGATCTGTACTGTTTTTTTTGTTATGATTTTATCCAATTATGATTTTCGTCCAAAAGGTAATCATTTTATTTTAAATAATTCATTTGAAATTTTATAAGTAATTACTAAGTCTTTTAAAATGTTCATTAATTTGTTTGTCAAAAGATAAATATTTTTGAAGAAAAATATTAGGTATTATTTTTTAAATTAAATCATTATATTTAATTTTTATATAACTTTATAACTTTATTTTTAATATTTTACAATTCAAAATAAATAAATATTAGATTGATAATTAACGTAAATCATACAATTAAGATTTATAAGAGGAAATATAATATAAGAACTATTAATACTAAAATGATATTGCAACTATAAAATAAAATTATATGGATTTTATTTGAAAGGTAGATTTTATTTACAGACCAACCATAGCTTTTTAAATACTATTTTTTTTATAAAAGTTTTGTAATTGCGCTTTACTTGTATTCTCTATCCTTGTTTACTTGTATTCTCTATCCTTGTACGCATATCCTCTCATAGACTCACACCCTTCTTAACTGTCTATTTTCCCTCCTGATGCTCTACCTTATTTCTCTCTTTCTTTATGTCTCTTCTTCTTTCTCTCGTTCCTTCCATCTTTCCTCTAGATATTTAAGGTGATTGATCTCGAATTTAGTAATTTAAAATAAATAAATATTAGATTGATATTTAGCCTAAATCATACGATTGTGATTTGTAAGAGGAAATATAATATAAGAACTATTAATACTAAAATGATATTGCAAAATGTAGATTTTATTTAGGGTAAAATACGAGTTTCGCCCCTAAAGTTTGGGTCGAATTTAAAATTCCCCCTTAATGTTTAAAATTTAAAATTTTAGTCATAATGTTTGGACAAGATGAAAAATACCCCAATTCCGTCATATGTCTATTATTTTCAAACGAATTCGGGCACATGTGCAGGTCACATGTATTTTCAAGTTAAAAAATAACAAAATTGCCCTCATCCTCACTCAAACCTGAGCTCCACCGGATCTTCAATTTCATCGTCGTCTACCAAGCTCAAGCAGAGAAGGCTGAAATCCTCGTACCAGCTCCAACAATCGGCAGCACCAGCACCAACTCGTATTTGACCCGTGACTTGATGAGGTGGACGCTGTGGGAGAGTATCCCAGTAGAGGTGCTTGTTTCGTCAAGTAGATGGAGACATGGCTTCTAATCTTGGATTCCATTGTAATGAACTGCCCCTAATATCATGCTGGGCGTAAGATAAACTACCCCTGATACTAAAGGCGGGAGAAACAAAAGAAATCAACCCTTCTTCTATCTGTACTAGCGGCACTTACCAATTGAAGCACCATAGAAATGCTCATGTGAAGATGCTCCCAGTTTGAAAAGTTATCCCCGGTCCACGTTGCAGCATACCTTTGACTACCGAGAAATCCAGCTTGAGTAAGTACGAAAGGTCGCTTATTTTCATTCGCTAATTTCATCCCCTCGTAAGTTGATCTTGCCATCAGTGTGCCATAAACCTGAAAATTTGACGCGAATTACAAAACATTGTGTAAAAATAAATGGAGATAATATTATCACGAAGCTTGAGTAGAACTTAACCCCAGTTGTATGGAATATCAAAACTGCAACCGTATATATGGAGGATAATTAGAAAATACATTGTGGTAATGTGAATGATTCTGGACGCCTCCAAATTCATCATCTCCCCTGTGGATATTGGTCTCAGGCATGGTCTTCGTTACAAACTAGAAAGAAAAAGCACAAATTTGTTTTCAAAATATATTAGAATAAATGTTACAAATTCGATAGCAGACATAAGCAGTCATTACAAACCTTAAAGAAAGCTCGTTCATTCATATCGTTCCAAATACCATCAACTCCATTAGCAATTGTTGGATTTAGGTTAATGGGTGGCCCATAAGTGGGAGCCCATTCAGGTAAGCCCGATACGTGATACTGACCCTAAACCCTATCCCTCTATATATCTATATATATATATGGGGTGCTCTCCTTAGAATTAAGAGAGAACAGAACCTGATAGCCACATCCAGGTGGCCAGCCTTCGTGGCTGGCCAACTGGCGGCTGCGGCTGCACTCTGCTAGGGTTTCAAAACCCTAGCAGATGCAAGGAGGAAGACGACACTGTTCTGGACCGGTCTGAGTGAACCGGTCCAGACCGGTCTAGTTCAATAAGTTGGATCAGACCGGTTTTACCCCGGTTCGGTCTGAAATGTTGGACTGGTCGGTTCAGTCCGGACCGGTTGACCGGCCGGTTCGGCCAGGACCGGTTGGCAGAGGGTTGATCGGTCCGGTTCGGTCCGGTTCAAGCCGGTTTAGATGGTTGAAAGCTGTTTAAGTCGGTCTGAGCTCATTCAGAGGCTTTTGGGCTACCTGAATTGGTCCGAAACGAATTTGGTTCCGATCCTGGATCCTTAGTGAGTCTTAGTGGTTTGTAATATCCGGTATTTGTGCCTGAACCATTTCATTAATAAATATTTTGGGCTAATTATATTGACTGTTATATCAATTTAATTGCTCGGAGAGCTTTATATTGTTTAATGATGCATGACTGGATAGGTAGAACGCTGTGTGGGTTCCTTGAGTTCCCTGGTTTACTTTGTGTTTTCTGCAGGGTAGATAGTCTTGCCTTACTTTATATTGTTGACTCTTGACTCCATGACTGGTAGAATTGACTAGGTTATGACTTGTTGAGATCCCAGCATACTGTGTGAAAATTGATCTAACATGTTAATTAATTTTTTGTTAGAGTGACTTTGGTCCTCAAAGTTTTGAAATTATAAATTAGCCCCAAATTAATTTATTTTTGAAAGATTTCAATATATATGTGTGTGTATTGAATTGTGTGGTTTGTTACCTTACTTGCATAGGATAGATTACCTTGGTAGGGAGATCTAGCTTTGGCATAGTCTAGGTAGCAAACCTTTAGGATTGTTTTAGTAGCCTTTCAGAAGTTTGGATAAGTTCGAACTACACTTGGGGATATGTTCTTAAGTGTGAACCGATCGGTTAGTCTGCGAGGTTCTCTGAATTTCCTTGAAAAGTACTAGGACAATCGCCTTATGTTAGAGTTGAACGCTTACTGCGATTTGTTCGACTCCGGTCCTTTGAGGACTGTTTGTATAGACTGTGTTTCGATTGATAGTAGTGACTTTAGGACATGCTTAGAAACGGGGAGTGCTTCTCGGCATAGCTAGGGTTGTCCTCCGAATTTAAGTATGTTCTAGAATCTGTCCTATTAATTTGAGACTTGTCTTTTTACATGCATTAGAACATTGTTCCTTGTGTCTCCATGATCCTAATCAAATTTCCTTTAGTTAGAGAAATTGGTATGCCATGTAGAACATCATCGTTTAGTTGGACAAAGGTCTTAGACTTAATGGTGAGCACTATAAAATTCGGAGAAAGCATATAAAATTGGTCCTAAGTAGAAATCCATTAACCCCATCAAGAATATTGTGAAAAGACCCGATTCTGGAATAACGAATCAGCAGAAGACTTTCCATTTGAGTGGGAGGTTAATGATGTTGAGACGTGCGTCATGATGCTGAGTACGGTGGATGAGTTTGAGCTTAACACACGGCTAAAGGGTTGTGGGATACTTTGCAGGCTAGAAATGGTTCTATACGACTGCTTAGTTGTGCTCACTCAACATTAAGTTTGATTCATACATGATGAATCCTCAGCACTCCGCGAGATAGTATCTGAGGCATATGGCCAACATGATTGTGAATCTCAAGGATGAGCAGCAAATCCAGGTCGCAATCCGCTCTTTGCCTAACTCCTACAAACAGATGAAAATCTAAATAACTCATTCTAAGGCCCTCAATACCTTTGAACACGTTTGAAGGCACATTGAGTTAAAGAGGACAGACCCAAGGTCGCTGGACCTAAGGTTGAGGTGTGTGTGGCGCCATCCTCTAGACCTAAGAAGAGTCGCTGAAGGCGAAGGAGTAATGCACAGCGTGATGGCACAAATGCATTGAAGGCCAAGTAGACAAAGACTGAGGTGAACTCAAGGACTTCTCCGAAAACAACACCGCGAAAATGTTTGCGTAAGGCTTAGAAGCCTAAAGTACAGGAAATGCTCCAACTGTGACCAGTAGGTACACTTTGTGAAGGCATGTCCTAAATCGATCCGACCTAGATGTCTTGTTGGCTACTTAGTGAACTTTGTGTTTCTAGTACAGATATGTTGACTGAGTCATGTCCTTTGTGGATTTTGGATTCAGGATCGACAAATCACATCGCCAAAGATCGTAACGTTTTTGTAGAGTGCCAGAGTCCTGCGTGAAATTAGGTGGATTTACATCGACAACAACTTTCGTGTTGAAGTCGAAGGGATTAGAAGTCGTGAGCTGCGCTTGCTCGGCGGTAGAGTATTAGTCTGATGTCATATCCTCTATGCTCCGCAGATTCGCCGATATGTTATTTCAGTCTTAGGATTAATGAAACCCGATTTTATATTATCTTTTCATGAATCTTCCGTCCAATTGTTTTTTAGGTTCAACTTCGTTTGGCTTTAGTATTATTTCTGGTGGATTTATTGTTTCGGATTTGGATTCAGGCAACAATAATAATTTCATGTTTTTTCTTCTACTCGCGGATATGTTTGCGATGTGAATGAAAGACAAACTAGACTTGACTACATAAGTCAACATAGAATGCAGCGGCTAGCCCAATGGCGTTTGCTGTTCTACATTCCACAAGTGGAGTCGTCTACTTGTGTAAGTTGTCTAGCAGAAATTTCCATCGGAATGCCTTTTGGTTAGGCACCTAGAGTCGAATTTCCCTTGCAATTTATCCATTCTGATGTTTGTGACCCTCTTAGTGCTAGGGTTCGGACGGAGCGCATAATTTCATTACATTTACAGATGATTACACCTGTTAGATAGGAGGGTAAATGCCCTCCACCCTAATTGTGGAAGAAGAGTACCTTTCAGCGGAATTTAACAGTTTATGTAATGATAAAGGGATCATTCATCAGTTGACGATCCCCTACACCCCTCAGCAAAATAGTTTTGCAGAGAGGTGCAATAGAACGCTCCTTAAAATGGTTCGGTCGATATGGCGCAGACTTAATTGTTGTTTTCCTTATGGGGAAACGCTTTGGAGACTGATGCCTACATCCTGAACCATGTGCCGACGAAGACGGTTTACTCCACTTCATATGAATTTTGGACTGGAATAAGTTCTGGACCTTCACCATATGCGCCCATTAGGGTGAGCCGCTTACACCCATGATTTCTCAAATAAGTTTGGGAAAGATTGGACCTAGAGGAAAGAAGAGTATTTTTGGTTACTCTGATACCTCCAAAGGTTATGTGTTTATAGTCGAGCAGTACAGTGGGAGTGTTACCGAGATTGAATCACGAGACGTAACGTTTGTAGAGAACGAATTTCCTAAGAAGGGAGAGATTGATTTGGATCGATCTCTATATGAGATTCAAGATCAAGTTGAGCAGACACCTGTTAATTCGAGTGGGAGAGTTGAAACCGCAGATGATGAATTAATTCGTCGTTTGCCGGATTCACCGCCTGCTGAAGCGAATGAAACAGATTCTGCTCCTGATGATCTTGTTGACAGTGGGAGCATTAGGGATCTCATTTCCAGTGGGAGCGATCATGGTCGTACCTCTGGTAGTAGTGAGTTGTTAAGCCGTGGGCTAGAACATATGTTTTCCTCCCGACGATATGCGTTCGAAGGTGATGGAGAGACTAAACACCCTAATGTCTGACGATATGGTTATTGTGTCGTAAAACGTTAGAGAAACTCTCAATGGAACCTTCTAAGAAGAATGGATGAAAGTAATGGAAAATGAGATGAACACTTTGGACTAGATGGAATCTATAAGGAAGAACGGTGTTTGGGCACTGGTCGACCTTGTAGAGGACATAGAGAGATAGAGCTAAATGGGTTCTTAAGATTATGGCTATTGGAGTGAATCTAGACTTGGAACTGCACTAGATAGACGTTAAGACCGTCTTCCTCAAAGGTGAGTTAGAAGAATAGATCTATATGGAGCGGTCTGAATGCTTTGTGCAGAAAGACCATAAGCACTTAGTGTGCAAACTTCACAAATTGATCTATGGTCTGAAACAGTTCGCTATGCAGTGGTACCGCATAGTTCATGATTTGTTCGTGGAAAATAAATTTCTCTTGATGGATGAGAATCATTGCGTGTACACCAAAAGGGTCTGGACCGAACTTTATGTTTATGATTCTATATGTAGATGACATACTCATAGCCGTAAATAGCTTGGAGTTCCTCACACAGGTAAAGGCCTGATTGTTTTCTCTGTATGGGATGAAGAAGATGGGTGAGGCGGCGCACATTCTTGGGATTTAGATCTCGAGAGGTCGCCATAGGAGGCAGTTGTGGCTTTCAGAGGAAAGCTACATAAACAAAGTGTTGGAAACGTTCGACATGAGTAACTGCGAACCAATTGAAACTCCAGTTTACATTGATCAACCTCTCAAAATGGATATATGGACTAGATAAATAAATTATGTAGCTAAGTGCAGTCGGAAGCCTGATGTGCGCAATAGTGTGTACTCGGCATGATATTTGTCATACAGTCGGCATGGTATATAGGTACCAAGCTGAACCCGGATTGAAGAAATGGTAGGCAGTAAATAGGATCATGTGATATCTTAAGGGCATCGTCATGTTCTCTGCTAGAGACTTGCTAGAGATCCGAGAATCTCTGGATGACTGAGTATAACATTGCGGACTATAGTGGTGACTTTGATGAGAGAAAACCCACCTCGGATATGCTCTACTCTCTGATGGCGCCATATCGTGGATGAGCAAGAAGCAGTTGCGCATTGTGTTTATCGTCATTGAAGCCAAATTTGTGGGTCTTGTGTGGACCACTCAGTTGGTTGTATGGCTGAGGAGACTTCCGGATTGATTGCTGAGTCATTGGAGTCGCAATCTCCGTGATATATAAACCCAAGTATCAATACAAGTCATAGCAAGTAGATATCAAGCGAAACTATGTTAGAGACGTGGTTAGACACAAGGTGATGAGTTTGAAGTACTTGTCTACGGATGAGATGGTTGTGGACCGTCTCTCCAACCTTGAAAAGGGAGTCTTTAGTGAGGCATGTGTAGTCTCTAGGACTGTGTAGAATTAGTTGATGTACTTCATTGGTTTTATTTCCCATACAATGTTCTTTGACTTGAATTATATTTGAGTATGCATGTTTTCGCAGTTTGAGTATTTTGTGTGTTCATTTCTGTGATTGTTTGTTAATATACGTCAAAGTGGATTTGGTCACCCTCTCACACGGGTGATAGCTTCTATGCCTTTGTGGCTAGGTGAGGCTGGTGATAGCTTCTAGTTTTTGGAAGTCCGTCGGGATAACCAGAAAGGACTTTGTGTCCGGAGCTATCTGTTTTCGCACTACGACGAATTATGGTCTGTCAATCCACTCAGGGGTCAGATGGGAGTCTTTGTGACTTTTGGTTCGGGTACTTTGTGTGCTTGATGGACATCTGTACAGCATATGGACATATGCTCCATGGGAGAGGAGATATGCTGTAGTGCGTGTTTCATACCGCGGCGCATCTAAAATCGACCATGGGTATGACCCGAGATGTGATCTTACCTCGGAGTCGTGTGAGACCCAAAGCTCTTCGCGTAAGAGCCGCGTACGTACCCTCAGTACTCTGAACAGAGACTTGAGGTTCAGTTCAGTGTTTGCTATCTTAGTCCGTGCTCGATGGGTGCGCTCACAAGTACCTTGGACCCGGTTATAGAAAAGCGAGTTGAATTGTGCTGATGGTTTCGTGGGAAGGGGATGGTCATTATGGGATCTTCTCGATATTGTGTCCACTAGACGGTCGTCAATCGCGGTATAGGTTGCGGTTGTGAGCACAATGCAGATGTATAAGTTTGAAAGATCATTGTGTGGTCAAACCTTGAGAAAGATTACATGGCCAAGGGTGCAGGGCACAAATCCACTGATGGTGTGAAATCCGCGAGTCACTGCAACTCCTAACAGATGCGCAGTACCTTGCTCATAGTGTCTACCGGTCGCACGGCTGCCTCCTCGTATGTGATTTAACTGTATAAGGAGAATTCGTTCTCTTTGGTGCTGGCTTGATGAATGAGCGCCCCCCCCCCCCCCCCCCCCACACACTTTGTGCGAGTGGGAGATGTTGGATTTAGGTTAATGGGTCGCCCATAAGTGGGAGCCCATTCATGTAAGCCCGGTATGTGATACTGGCCCTAAACCCTATCCCTCTATATATCTATATATATATGGGGTGCTCTCCTTAGAATTAAGAGAGAACAGAACCTGATAGCCACCCACAGTTTAGACAGAGGTCAGCAGCTGTGGAAACCTAGGTCACTGCCCGTTAACCCGTGGCGTGTCCTCCCGCCCGGCAGACCGTGATCCCAACCTCAGGCAGATCCGCTTCCGCTTAGGCAATCAATCCAGAGGTAACTTAATTATAAGTGATTATGTTTTACCATATAGATTGCATGTATATTACATAATCCAACAGCAATGAACTGCTAGTTCACGCCCCCAAATACCATCGACTCCAAATACCATCTTAACTGTCCATTATCGATAATTACCTTGTTGATGTAAGTTTTTCACTTTGTCAATAATGGAGATAAATTGATCTGAATCGGGCCTCATCAAATTATCCCTTTCATCTTCAAGAGCAAATAAAGATCAAATACCACCAAAAAATAGAGTTTCAACACATTAGAGGTCTGACGCTCCATGTACTCTTCTAAGGCAGTTCTTTATCAGTAAACGACAACTGTAGGACAATAAGGGAGCGAAATTGGCTATGAAGATGACGAAAACTCACCCTTAAGCAAGCTCTTTACAGCAAGGTAATGAGAGCGTAGTAGTCTGCGGTCAGAATCGGCATGCTAATTCGCCTCATTAGACTGACGCAGTTTTTGACCTGCGATTTGATGAGGTGGACGGAGTAGAGCTGGGACGGCAGTTTGTTCCCGAGCTGGCCATAGTTGATTCTGACCTTGCTAGAGACATCTCCTTCGGCATCTGAAAATTACAGAAGGAATCAAATAAAGATGAGAAATCGAATGAAACCCTCATCAACATTGATAAGATTCATCTCCGTGTCAGCTCATGCATCTACGAGGAATGCAACCGAGGAAGAAGAAGGTTGGTAATCGATCGAGGTTAATTTTGTCATTTCAAAATTTAAAAAAAATCACATGCCAAACACATGATCGGTTTCCATATGAGCTAAACAGCAATTGGACGGAAAGAGTTGATTTTTCATCGAGTCCAAACTTTAGGACTCAAATTTTAAATTTTAAGGAAAAATTTAAAATCGACCTAAACTTGAAGGGGAAACTCGTATTTTACCTTTTTATTTACATATCAACAATAACTTTTTGTATACCATTTTTTTAATAAAAGTTTGTAACTTGTATTCTCCATTTTTGTGTGTACATTCATCTCATTCCCCTCTTCCCATAATTAATAATTAATATAATTTTTAAACATTACAAATACACACAAGTATAAGTAATAAGTAGTTTTTTCTATCGATGACATGATATTTAATTAAAAATTAAAATATATATCTATTAAAAAAATTACAGTGAGTAAATATTTTAATTGCAATCTAAACTATGTTAAATAAATATTAAATTTGAATTTACAGATTGACTATACGCTCTGTTATATGTTGAGATGTGAAAATTTAACTTAAAAAATTCGATTTAAAGAATTTATAGCATTAATTAAACATTGAAAAGAAAAAAGATAGTGATTTTATAGAAGGATACAATGATGATTGAAGGGAATGACGGGTGATGGAATGACGGGTGTATGAGATGATATTAGGACACAATGGTTGGATGAGATAAAGGTAATCTAAACAGAAGGGTATTTAAGGGAAAACAAATTTGGAGAGACTAAACTTTTAATATTGAGGAATATAGTATATAATACAAATAACTTGTATACATTAATTTTAAAAAATAATGATAATAAAACTTATAATATAGTTAATTAATAATTGAAAAAAAATTCAAATAATTAATTAATAATTGAATTAATGTAAATTTTAACATAAATTCATTCTTTTTACGAATACCCGACTTTATATTTACCAAAACAATCATAGTCGTAATTACAATATCGAAAATATCACATTCTATTACAAATAACCATACACCTAGAATCAAATAACCATACACATAGAAACATAATTAATCATCGTCCTCTCATGCCCCAATTACGACCTTCTCATCGTCCTCATCACCTTCAAATCACATAAATTGTCTTTAGCACCGAATCAACAAACTGATTGATCAACAAATCAATACATGTTATTAATACATGCAAAATTCAGCTAAAATCAATACAACAAATCAGTTGTACTCACGTTAATACATGAGTTGATGTACATGCAAATCAATACATGTACTCAATAAATCAATACATGTACACAACAAAATCAATACATGCAAATCAATTGCTGTTAATACAAAAAATCAATATGATTCTCGGTTCGATTGAAGGATGAAGAAAAGGAGGAACGAGGAAGAAAAGCCGTACCTGGGGATGAAGGAGTTCGGTTCGTAGGAATGATGAAATGAAGGAGACACAGAAGTGAAGTAGTGGGGGTAGTTTAGGAATTACTTAAATGAATTGAGGGTAAAACTGTATTTTGCATACCTACTTCGTATTCCCACCCCGCTGACAATCTTTGGTTTTTGGCTGAAATACCTAACACCAACCCTTTAGGATTCCGTATTTCGAAATTGTCCAATTCCGCGAAAATTACAACTTCATACGAAATTTGTATCACCTATTTCATTCCAATTCCGTGAAAAGAAGACAGTTGTTAGAATAGTAATAGAGGTGCTAAATTTGTCTCAAATATTGTAGGAATTCATTCACTAAATTGTGTTGAATATACCAGAGAGATCAAATTATCTCTTATATTAAAGTATGATAACCAATTATATTATTTTCCTATAAACAGTGAATACGTGTAAGTAGAAGGCACCTACCACTGATGAGTAGAAGTGATCTTGAACGGATCAAGATGAATCCGAAATTTTAAGTTTATCATTTGGGGATTAGGAGTTTAGGACCGATTTCATTATAACAAATCTGTCCAAAACGGTTTTGTTTGATTCGGTCTAAATTCGGTCTAAATTAATTTTTTATGTATTATTAGATTAATAATTCAAATTAAAATAAAGAAAAAAAGTTTAACTAAAATAAATCATACGATAAAAAATAAATATATTCCTGATGAAATTGACTATTAATCATTTAAACTACTAAATTAGATATAGAATTTCTATAATGTGATTATATAGTAGTAATTTTGAATATGTGCAATAAAAAATATTAACTAAATATATTGCATATATATTATGGGTAAAATACGAGTTTTCCCCCTAAAATTTGAGTCAAATTTAAGATTCCTCCTTAATGTTTAAATTTTGAATTTTTAGGCCTAATGTTTGGACAAGATGAAAAATTCTCCATTACCGTCATTTCTATGTTATTTTCATATGGATTCGTTAACTTCAAGGTAGAAATTGACAAAATTGCCCTCCTTTCACAAAATTGCTTTGGCTATGGCTCGGTCCCGAAAATTGCTCTAACAATCGTTTGAGAATGTCCCGTCTGGTTCGTCTGGATTGGGTCGTAAAGTGAAGAGGAGAACTGCAGAAGATTTCAATTTCTTTGCTTCCACTGACCTAGAGAGAGTTCATAGTCAGTAGTACACCAAGTAAACCAACAACGTAATGGAAATTGACTGAAGGAGGTTTCAATTTCTAAGCTGGAACAAAAATGCGAGCAAGAAGAAGACCTAGTTACCTTAAGAAAGTTCAATTCGACGCCAAGGATGCGAACTTTTTCCCTGGGCCTGTCCCATTTTCTTCTCCTATTTATGGTGTTGTTGTGTCATCAACATCTTCTTCTCTTTCAGCAAAACATACCATAGCTTATGGAGATCTTCCCATGATTTCAGACGCAATTCTGTAGCTTTTCAGCTTTAACCTGATATAGAAGATAGAAGAAGCAATTTTGTAGCTTTCCAGCTTCCCATGATCAATGCCACAACTACAATTCAGTCAGTATCCCCCTAATCACAATTCTTCATCAATAACATCTGCAAGAGGATTTTGTCTAATATTATTGGGTCCATTGGTTCTGCAGTCTGCAAACTGAGAATTCCAGCTTTGAACATCTTATTGTTGTGTTCATTGTCGTGCCTACACTCCTCCCTTGAAGAAAAGAAAAGAACAATTAATCACAATTATTAGTTCAAATCATTACTCCATAATACCCTCTTTGGATCCTTAGAGATGGCTAGCTTCCTTCATCCACTTTAGTTCAAACCTGTAGATAATTATAGCGAAAATGTAGTGTATTGAACTTGTATACATTCAACTTGTATTTCATTGATGACAATGGTCACTACTTATAGTACATTGGAGACTAATACAACAAGGAATAATAGTAGGTAGTCTAACACTACAAGGAATAATAGTAGGTAGCCTAACACTACAATGAATAATAGTAGGTAGCCTAACACTTCAAGGAATAATAGTAGGTAGCCTAACACTACAAGGAATAATAGTAGGTAGAGGTGTTATTTCAACACTCCCCCTCAAGTTAAATAGTCGGATCTCCAATATTTAACTTGCATAACACGTTTCTGAAATTTGCTCCATTGACAGCTTTGGTGAGTATATCTGCCAGTTGATCTTCAGAACGAACAAATGGAATCACAATAGTCTTGTTCTCTAACTTCTTCTTTATAAAGTGTCAATCAATTTCAACATGTTTGGTACGATCATGTTGAACTGGATTCTCAGAAATACTTATAGATGCACGATTGTCACACATTATCTTACATGGTTCCTGAATAGGAAAACCAATCTCAGTTAATAACTTGTTTAGCCATAGTACTTATGTGAGACCTCGAGCAATTCCTCTAAACTCTGCCTCAGCGCTTGATAGTGCCACCACTTTCTGTTTTTTACTCTTCCAAGTTACCAAGTTTCCTCCCACCGTGGCAAAGTAACCTGAAGTTGATCTTCTATCAATCGGATTTCCTGCCCAATCCGCATCTGTGTATGTCTCTATTCTGATATGTCCATTCTTCTGGAACAGCACTCCACTCCCTGGTGAACCCTTTAAATATCGAAGGATTCTAAGAGCAACTTCCATGTGATCTGCTTGCGGCTTATGCATGAACTAACTTACCACACCCACCGCATATGCAATATCTGGTCTGGTATGTGAGAGATAGATCAATTTCCCAACTAGATGTTGATATCTAGCTTGATCTGTTAATTCAGCTCCTTCTACTATCCTCAACCCATGATTCAGCATTATTGGTGTCTCAGCTGGTTTACAGTCCATCAATCCAGTCTCTACTAGCAGATCTAAAATGTATTTTCTTTGTGAAATGAAAATACCTGTTTCAGACCGTAGTACCTCAATCCCCAAGAAGTATTTGAGTTCTCCCAAATCCTTCATCTCAAACTCCTGGAATAGATTTTTCCTAAGCTGAACAATCTCTTCTTTATCGTCTCCTGTAATGATCATATCATCTACATATACAATCAAACAAGTTACCTGACCTTCCCTTCTTTTTATGAACAAGGTATGATCAGAGTTACTTTGTCGATAGCCATATTTCTTCATGGCTACTGTGAATCTCCCAAACCATGCCCTTGGTGCTTGTTTGAGCCCATAGAGCGCCTTTTTTAATCTGCATACATCTGTTTGTCGAAACCCTGTATTGAAACCTAGTGGTGGCTCCATATACACTTCTTCTTCTAAGTCCCCATGTAGGAAGACATTCTTGACATCAAACTGGTGTAGCGACCAATTTTTGTTTGCAGCTATAGAAAACAGGACTCGAATAGTGTCAATTCGAGCAACAGGAGAAAAAGTTTCAGAATAATCAATACCATAGGTTTGAGTATATCGTTTGGACACCAATCTTGCTTTGTATCTTTCTATGGATCCATCAACTCTGTGTTTTACAGTAAATACCCATCGGCAACCAACAACTCTTTTTCCATGAGGCAGTTCACACTTCTCCCACGTTTGACTTTTCTCCAGAGCCTCCATCTCGACTTGCATGGCCTGCCTCCACTCCTTACTTTGTAAAGCTGACTCAACAATTTTTGGTATGGATTGAGTGTATATTGCAGTAGCAAATGCTTGAGCAGTATGTGTCAGACTCCCCCTTGCCAAGTTTGCTACTGGATAGCGGCTTTTTCTCGGACTGTATTCTGGTTCATATCTGACTGGAGGAACTCCCCTATTTCTCCGAGCAGGTAGTACATATCGTTTCTGTACAGGTGTTTCTTCCAAGCCAATATTTGGAGAATTAATAGAACCAGAATTAACCCAAGTAGTGTTACTAACCTCTAGAATATTCGTCGGGGTTGACGGGGTTGAAGCATCTGGGACCTGTACGATGGGAGATAATGTCTCGGTGGTTCCACCAACTTGCCCTTTTGGAACTATCTGAGGAAACACTGGAGTAGTCACAGTAGTCTGTATCAACCAATCTAATGGAGCATGATCAAACATCTCCCCCTGAACAGAAGATTGGGTGATATAGTAGAATTCAGTTTCTAGGAATGTACAATCCATGGTGGTGTACATACGATTATTTTTTGGATTAAAACACCGGTAGCCTTTTTGATTAATCCCATATCCCACAAAGACATATTTGACAGAACATGGATCAAATTTAGAACGATCTGTTTTAGGAATATGAACAAAAACAGAACAGCCAAAGACATATGGTTGTAGTGTCAAGGCTGTGGAGACACTCATATGACTTGATAATACCTCTATAGGTGTTTGAAATTGAATGACAGTTGTAGGAAGACGATTCATGAGATAGACAGATGTAGCAACAGCTTCTGGCCAAAATGAGGTTGGGACATTTGACTCTAGCATCAAAGCTCTAGTCATTTCTAAAATATGTCTACTTTTTCGTTCTGCAACTCCATTTTGTTGGGGTGTATGTGGACAAGAGGTTTGATGAATAATCCCATTATCCTTCAGAAATTGTTGGAGAGCGGAATTAACAAACTCTCCACCATTATCTGAACGGAGAACTTGAATTTTTGTATTATACTGGATTTTAACTAAGTTGTGAAATTCTACAAACTTAGTAATAACTTCGGATTTGTTTTTTAGAAAGTATACCCAGGTCATACGAGAATAATCATCAATAAACAGCACAAAATATCTAAAGCCATTACACGAACTACTATTTGGAGCTGGCCCCCAAACATCAGAATGTATAAGGGAAAAAGGGACTTGACTCTAGATTCAGATATGTGGTACGAGTTTCTATGGCTTTTAGCACGAATACAGGTTTCACACACAATTTCTTGATTTTACGGAAATAAACTAGGAAGTAATTTATGAAGATACCCTCCAGACGGATGACCCAACCTCCTATGCCACAACCATTGTTGCCTCGTGACTGTTCCGTGGGCAAGCATTGCAGTTCCGTTTTGAGTCACTTCCTCCACATAATACAGGCCTTGATGTTCAATTCCACGCCCGATGATTTCCCCCGACTGAATATCCTGTAGTACACACAAATTAGGGTATATTAGTACCACACAATTCAATTCCCTCGTGACATGGCTTATTGAGAGTAACTTGCATGCTAAGCTAGGTACATAAAGACAATTCTCCAGTTTAATATTTGAGGAAATATTAACAGTTCCCGCTCCATGAACCGGTACCAACTCTCCATTAGCCGTCTGTATCATTTCCCGTCTTGGTACTGAATGATTCACAAAGTCACTCATATCATAACTCATGCTATCCGTGGCTCCACAATCGAGTAGCCATTTTCCACATTTTCCTGAAATATCCTTTTGAGCAAAAAATGTTCGAGCAATTTTTTTATAATTCTCAGAATTATTAGACCCAAAAAACCCATGTATAGTCATTTGGCCCGAATTTAAGCTTTGTTTTTTGCCCAAACCCGGACCACTATTTCGGCCCAGCTGTGCATTACCTTGGCTTGGCCCAGCTTCCCCAAATGGCCCAGCTCCATACGGCCCAGCTCCATGCTCACTTGGCAGCCCACCATTTGAAGAAAAGGGGGGTAATAATCGGTTTACCCCCCTAAACCCTACCATTCCATGCGGTTCCTGAGCATCCGCCGCAGTCACTTGCTCCCCCCAAACCCTAGCTTCGCCTCCTTGGCTGCCATGGTTGAGGCTGCCGCCGGCGAGGGCTCGCCTTTGTTCGTCCGTTGTGTTCCAAGCGCCATACGTAAAGGGGCTGCCAGACCCCTCCATTGCGCCATGATTCCACCCGCTCCAATTGGTCCCGTCGGTCGGAGCCCTCGCCACCGCAACGTGGCCTTGGCTCGGTTGGCCGAAATAGGTATTGCCGAGACCTTGGCTTGGTTGTCCCCACCTGTCACGGTCATTCGCCATCATGGCAGGTAGGGTTCCGGCGCCGTCTCCTCTCGGTCCTCTCCATCCTTCGGGATAGCCTACAAGAAGGTAACATTCCGATTTATCGTGTTTTTGTTTACCGCAGTGGGTGCACCAGAGAAACCTTCGTTCGACCCCTCCGATCCGACTCGGCTTGCCCTATCCGGCGAGCTGCTGTGGTCGGAGGTTGTGGCCAGGGCCGAAACCTCCTGTGTTGATGTCTGGAAATGACCGTGTTGCTAGTCCCGTTCCGATCCCGTGACCTTCGGCTGATTGTTGCGATCCCATAACGGCCCGTCTATCCCGTTCCGATCGGATCGTGAAATACGCCTTTTCGACTCCTGGTAACGTTACAATTCGAAGCAAATCACGTTTTTCGTTATCGAATTCATTACTTACTGCGTTTAGAAATTGATACAACTTCGATTCGGCCCGTTTTGTGTTCCATGTTTGGATTGATTTCGGGTCTTCCATTAGATTGGGATCTCGTTGTTCAATTTCCCGCCATAATCCTTGCATTTTGGTATACAAGGATTCTAACGAATCCGTTCCTTGTTTCCTGTTGCTGGTTCGGCATATGAGATCAAATAGCTGGACTCCGTCTTGGGCTTTACCGTACGTTTCAGCTAGTCCGTTCCATAGATCCTTTGCCGTGGGGAACTCGACATATTGGTTGACCAATACGGGTTCCATGTTGTCGAGCATCCATGAGCACACTATGAGGTCGTCTTGCTCCCACTGTAAGTATGTTGGTTCGGTCATTTTGGGTGGTGCCGGAACACCCAAAAGATGGTGAAGTTTTCCTTGGCCGCCTATCTTCATTCGTATTAAGCGTGCCCACAGGGAGTAGTTACCTTCATTTAGCTTAGTTTTTAAGCTAATATTGGATAAACTGACGGTTTTATGAACGGTGTTGGTTTGTGGCAGGTTTGAGAACATTGCCGCCCACTGAGCTGCAAACGGGTCACCGCCCGTTGGGGTAGTCTCGGTGGTGTGGGTGCTGTCCCCTTCAGACTCTGCCATGATCCAGGTATGTCGGATACCTCCGGTAAATGATGATGCCGAGAAAGGTTCAATCGATCAGTCTGATCGAACAATCCGGCTCTGATACCATGTAGATAATTATAGCGGAAATGTAGTGTATTGAACTTGTATACATTCAACTTGTATTTCATTGATGACAATGGTCACTACTTATAGTACATTGGAGACTAATACAACAAGGAATAATAGTAGGTAGCCTAACACTACAAGGAATAATAGTAGGTAGCCTAACACTACAATGAATAATAGTAGGTAGCGTAACACTTTAAGGAATAATAGTAGGTAGCCTAACACTACCAGGAATAATAGTAGGTAGAGGTGTTATTTCAACAAAACATTTATCTTGGTCTTGGTCAATGTGATGAAGATGAGAATCGATGAAGCTGCAAAGTATTCAGATTTCTTTCGACATGGTCTGAAGAAATGATTGGAGAGTTGGTACAAGATTTTGACAAAGAATAATCTAGATTGTACTGTGTTGATTATGTACTTTAGCTTTGTCGTGAAGTAGCTCTCCAAGGCTCAGAAGAAGATCAACTACGACAAGAAGCTATGCCGTCTACTCGAGGAGTATTCTCAAATCCTCGTGGTGGTCGCTGACAATGTCGGATCGAACCAGTTGCAGAAAATCTGTCAGGGTCTCAGGGGAGAGTCCATCGTCCTTATGGGAAAGAAGACCATGATGAAGCATACTGTCAAGCTCTATGTCGAGCGCACAGGGAACAATGGTGTCTTGACACTCGTTCCTTTGCTCGTGGTACGTACAACTCTTCTTCAACGCAATGTTGCCTAGTCGGAGATGGCAAACATTCGAATCCATGCTCCAATGCTCCAGAAACTTTTTCGATTGAAGGAGGTAGTGGCGCAGTTAGTTGATTGTTGAACCGAGAGTGAAGATGTGTGGAGCTAGCTGTGAGAGATAGTGAAGATGCTGGTGAAATGTTGGTGAGGAAGCTGTGAATTTTGCTTGATTCAAGTACGAGAAAATATTGATTTTGTTGTGAAGATGCTAAGGGAATTTTCGACACTTATTGGTGTTAATACACCATGTGCCACACACATGACATAAATTCCGTCTATGATTAACGGACATTTGACTGTAAGGGGGAATTTTTCACTTGGTCCAAACATTAGGACTAAAATTTAAGATTTTAAACTTTAAGGGAAAAAATTAAAATCAATGTAAACTTTAAGGGGCAATATCGTATTTTACCCTATTTTATAACTTAATGTTGGAAAATTTCGAATGGATGTGGTGGTTGCACTATCGAATTGTATGCTTGGATTATTCTGAAGTCGTGACGCACTTTCAGATTGAATCTATTTGGAGGCACCCAAACTTTCAATCGGATAAAATCAGAATACTGAACTAGAACTTAAGAAGGATTGTGAATGTTTGAGATGAATTTTTGGATCTCAACTATGCCCAATTTATAGTGTTTGGCACACTCTTTGGAGGAGACAATTTGCCCCTTAGAAGAGACACAACATCCCTTGATTTAGAGGATGCAACATTTCGGCCATTAGGTGACCTTTGGTTTCAAATTTTGGCTCCAAAATCAAATGGACACCTTAGGAAGATTCTAGAAATGGTTCGGCCCTAGCCATGGTTTGGCCCTTAGCCATGGTTCGGTCCAATACTTGGTTCTAAAGCAAGTGTCCAAAAACCGGGAATTTTGAGGTTTAAAAAAGTTAAGTCATTAGTTCCAAAATTCAAATTTTCAATGAATTTTAGAATAGCTCGACCCCAGCCAGGGGCGCTGCCCCTTTGACCCCCATTGTCTCATCTCTAATCCACTGAAGAATCTACGATACAATAAATCATAATATACTTAAACAAGCGTACACTCTGCACCCTCCTAACTTGTTTAATGAGATATTATAATCTTATTGGTCAACTAGTCAATTCAATTACACTAAAATATATAACACTTAATACTAGTAAAATCGGAATATGTTCCGTTCAATCAAGAGTTGACTTGAAAAATCTCAAATCAAGACGGATTCTGGCCTAACAAAAAGAAAACGTCTAATTGGTATTAATCTTAAACACAGCAGGGACCTTTCAAAATAATCCAAAATCGTTTTTTTTTTCTTTTCAATCTACTAATCTTTTTTATTCGACACCCTTCAAATAAGTGTATATTGATAAATAATTAAGTTATAAAGTGGTATAATTACAATCCAACAAATAATGTGAACCGCGTCTTAATTAAATTTAAAACGTTACTGTAGTATATTAAGAGAAGAAAAAATAAAGAATCTATTACCTTAGATTTTTTCTTGAATCTAGTCATTCGTAATATATTTAATACATTCTAAATTTTAAATGGTATTATAGCCTGACTAACTTAACTGCTTACATAATATTCCAATTAGGTAGTTGACCCGCGCATTTTGTAGAGTTTTTTTAAAAAAGTACGTAGTATAAATTTTTTAGAAACTTAAGTATATAGAAAAAATATTTCGAAATCTGGGTATACGCGCTACCTAGGGTAGCGCCTATTCAAAATCATTTTTTTATTTTTTATTTTTTAATTTTCATGTTTTGATGTTTAATTAAAAATAAAATTATGCATTTATTAAAAAATATTATAGTAAGTAGATATTTTAATTGCGATTCAAATGATGCAAAAAATATTAAATTTGGATTTACGGATTGACTGTACGCTCTGCCGTAAATTGAGATATAAAAATTTAACTTAAAAAATTATAACTTAGACCATGTAAGTCCAAATTCACCACTGTTAACGTCATTTATGTCGTAATTCAATTATTTACCTTGAGTAATTTTTTTTATTAGAAATACAGTGATTATGTAACCTAACATCGTTTGTTTTATAATTTGACTGAAACAATTAAATGCATTAGGTGGAAAATTTAATTATGTACATACTAAAAAAAATCAAAAAAATTACAGTGCGTAGATAACTTAATTACGAATTAAATGACGCTAACTATGCGTTAAATTTTGACTTTTAGACTGATCGTATAATACGATACGTAAAAAACTCTACATATGATACAAAAACTTCTAAATAGTGATTTAAACAGTGATTTTACTGTTTAAACAGTAAAGTTACTATTTAAATCACTATTTAGAAGTTTTTGTATCGTATGTATAGTTTTTGACGTATCGTATTATATGATCAGTCTAAAAGTCAAAACTTAACGTATAGTTAACGTCATTTAATTCGTAATTAAATTTTCTACGCACTGTAATATTTTTTATTTTTTTGAGTATGTACATAATTAAATTTCCCATCTAATGCATTTAATTATTTCAGTCAATTATAAAACAAATGATGTTAGGTTACAAAATCACGGTATTTCTAATCAAAAAATTACACAAGGTAGATAATTGAATTACAACATAAATGACGTTAACCGTGGCGAGTTTGGACTTACATGGTCTGAGTTATAATTTTTAAGTCAAATTTTCATATCTCAACTTACGGTAGAGGCGGAGCGTACAGTCAATCCGTAAATCCAAATTTAATATTTTTTTGCATCATTTGAATCGCAATTAAAATATCTACTTATTATTTAAAAAAATTAAATAGATACATAATTATATTTTTAATTAAACATCGAAACATCAAAACTTTTATAAAAAATACTGATTTTGAATAGGCGCTAACTTGAAATAATATGAAATAATTTATGCAATATTTGTTTTTATTATTGATGATATGATTATATAATTCAAAAATTAATAGTGCTAATATATTTTTATTAATTTTATTATATGAAATAATTTATTACACCGATAATTAACACACTATTACATACATTTAAGGTATATAATTTTTTAACTTATACAATTCTATCTTAATTGAACATCGTAAGTATTGCATGAATATTCCGTGTTCGTTTGTCATTTGAAGAGATTTTAGTGATATATTGAAACGGTATTCTTCAGGAATGTATATTCTACCGAAATTATGAGAGTCCACCATCATCTTTAACCGTCGTCGACAGTTTCGTAGAATTTCTTGTCGTTCCTCGTTCATGATAAATAAATTTTTTTATTCACAAATATTTTTCCAAATATATGCATGAATTGCATCACCCTGCATAAAAAGAGAGTAGAAAAACTTTAAAGTTATGAACAAAAATATTTCTCAAACACGTAGTCCACCCACCCCAAAAAAAAAAAATATATATATATATATATATATATATATATACATGTTCATCCACCAAAATCACATGTCAATGAACTGAAATTCAGTAGTGTTAGTGAAACTAAAACTCTCCCAAATACGGACTACTCGTACAATGATAATACAATCCTCTATAGGGGCAACCAAACCACTAATAAAATTAATAGACATTGATAACATTAAAAAGTGCAATTGTAAAATATGATCCTTGAAACTGAGATAAAATAAAATATATACATGTTTCTGAAAAATACAAAATTTCGAAATAAGAAATATTATAAATATAAATGCATTAATTATCAAGGAAAAAATATATTAAATGAAAGGAAACAAAATGAGGGACCAAAAATGGAAATAAGCATATGTATGTTAACATTATGTTATCACAATCAAATAAATATTAATTATGTATATGAAATATAAATTCTTATGTATGAAATAATTTAATTAGTTTGTGTAGGGAAACTAAATCAATATTAATTAGTTCATATTTATGAAAAAAATCAAAAACAAATTGTGAAATAATAAACAATAACAATATAAATGCACTATGGAATAAATTAAATATATAGAGTAAAAATAAAAACAAATAATATTAATTAATTTGCATTTATGATTTTTTTATAAATAATATAATATAATATTTAATTAAAAAAAAAACATATACACGTCAATTATTAATTAATCGAGCCATAAATAAGTGCATCCACATTCCACTGCATGGTGTTTTCCGTATTGATAATGTTATAAAATTTTCACTCTTTATTTTAGGTAAATCAAGTAAAAAAAACATCCTTGATTTAATTTTGTATTTTGCTTAAAGTCCAATTCCTATGCGTAAGGTTCGTTTTTTCCCGTATCCTTGAATAATGTTTTTTTTTAATTAACAATCTCTACATTTTCTTTTTGGTAAAACTATTTAACATTAACAAAATACACAGAATTAGTTAGGTGTTATGAGTCTGGTCTCTACATAATCAAAGGTTTTTCAGATTTTTTTTCTTCTTTATTTAAATAATGAAGAATGACATTGATGTAAATACTATTGAATGTCAATGATGTAAATAATTATGTATATAGGAAAGTTGATTCTATAAAGAAAAAATAAAATAAAAATTACCTTAGCTGCTAGATGGAGATTAGATAATGGGACAGAGGCAATTCAAGCCAATAAAAAAGAAAACTATCAAAGGAGGCAAACTACCTGAAATTGAAGAAACTTTCAAGTGATGAGCACAATTCAGATAGAAGACTGAGGCGAAAGTGCTAATTGTGGTTGAATCAATTCAAGAAATTAATTGCATGGCCCAATAGACAAGTAATCGTCAATACCATCTATCTGATCAACTAAATGTTCTTAACGGTTGTGCGGTATATGTGCATGAGCGCCGGAGAACGCTCACCTTCGACAACGATCGGGATTACAGAATCACACCCGGGAAGAGAGAGACAATTAATCGCCACCACCATCTATATGATGAAAATAAATGTACAATTATATCAAGATTCATCAATAAAGAGGAGAATGTTAGGATCAAACACTCAATCTAATGAAGAAAACACTAAGAATTGATAAGAAAACACTTCAGTTTTCAGAGAGGAAAGAAAGAGAAGAAGAACTTTGATTTCTTGTGGTATCACCCAAGTGGGCAACCTCCACACAGTTTAGAAGATATATTCATGGCGGTTACTGTTACAAAATACGTATACATGGAGAAATACAGTACAGTATAGTCTATGGGTTGAACCGCGAGACGCGTACATTAATACATAATCGACCATTACATATCAATCATACTACAATAACTAACAGAGAACCCACTCTATTTTCTCCCAATGGAAGCATAAGTATCCTCAACAAGCTTCGATAACTGCAACAGAGTGCATCTGTCATCCAATAACAACGCGTCGTATGCTTTCGTGGCTGCCCTGACTTCTGTTTATGCTCTGTCAAAGAATTTAAGATTAGAAAATTAAGATGATACTGCAAAAGCTGTGATTTTTTAACTATAGGGCATGAATTGATGATGGCACGGAGGACCGTGACTTGAATGGAGAGGCATAGAAGAAGATAATCGAAGGCTACTGGGTTGGTGGTGCAACACTTACGTTCGTTTATGATATGGATGAGAGTTATGTAAATAATAAGGATAATAAAAGAAACTGATTGTGAGATGTATTGAGAAAACTTATGATGTTTTAACTACAAAGAAAAGTTTAGGTGACATTAACATGTCATTAGTTATAGGGAGTATTTTACATGGACAAATAATATAGTTTTATTTTGACATGTCAACACTTAATTTGTTTATTTGTCAACCATATGTGAGATGTAGCCAAATAAATAGATAGATAGATAGATTGCTGAGAAAGGTTTGACAAATTCAAACTCAAATGAAATAAACTTTGAAATATTGGTTAAATGGAACAATATTTTGGACAAGTAGAGTGAATGTTAATAATAAGATAAATTATATCAACAATCACTTATATTTGCACATGTGACTGAACAGTTGAAACTTGTGTTAAACAATTACTTATGTTTCAAAATGTGATTGAACGATTACAATGAAAAATATGCGAAAAAATGACTAAAATACTATTTTACTGTTCTTCATGTTCCTAATGTTCATTTTCATATTTATCTTAATGTTTTTCATCTACAATCACTTCTTACTCGATTCAAATTCGAAATTTGATTTCGAACTCTGATCGCATTTCTAAGTTAAACTATGAAAACATTTATAAAAAAAAACAAGACTAAAGAGAAGAGAAGAGAATTGATAATTGGTTTTCTTTATATGTTGATAATTGATATTGTATTACGTAAGACTTTGACATTATTAGATATTTATTCATTGAATTGGTAAAGCGTATCCAACTGTATCTATCTATCTATCTACTAAGGAAGGACGCTATCTAACGACTTCTAAATCCCCACGAAACTGCATCTACGGCCACACCATTCTCCTCCTGTCCACCTACTTCTCTCCATCCATTTCTTCCACAGCCACCATTGCAGTTCCAGTCTTTACCTTATTTATACCCATCACCAACACTATTTTGTGGTGCAGACATTTGAAACTCAATGGCTATCCTACACCAGCAAAACTTCATCAAGTCACCTCTACAGAAACACTCTTGGCCATGCACACACCGTAATGGGATAAGGCTAGTCTATTGCCGGGCAGGTGCAGCCACTACCAAGTCCAATCCCAACCATGGCAGTGGTCTTACCATTGAGGCTCCTGAGCCATTGCCTATTCTTCCATCATTGCCTGTGTCACCGATACGTGCCTTGATCGATGATCCGTCTCTCAAATCAACGTTGTCCCACCGAGCCTGGGTCGCATGTGGCTCCACAACGGTTCTCTATTCCCTAGCCAAGTCCATTATTTTGGCATCAGAGTCACACATCTGGGTCGAACCCATCTTGGCGGGTCTAGTCGGGTATGTAATGGCAGACCTCGGATCGGGTATCTACCATTGGGGGATCGACAACTATGGAGGCGCATCGACACCCATCTTCGGCAACCAAATCGAAGCCTTCCAAGGGCACCACAAGTCTCCGTGGACTATCACTCGACGAGAGTTCGCCAATAACCTCCACGCCCTGGCTCGTGTCGTCACCTTCTTTGTCCTCCCCATAGACCTCCTTTGCAACGACTCAACCCTGCTAGGGTTCGTGGCTCTATGCTCAGGCTGCATTATGTACAGCCAACAGTTCCATGCTTGGGCTCACGGAACAAAGAGCAAGCTTCCTCCCCTTGTGGTGGCTCTACAAGACGGCGGGGTCCTCGTGTCACGGATGGAGCATGCTTCACATCATCGTCCTCCCTACAACAACAGTTACTGCATCGTTAGTGGTGTTTGGAACAGTTTTTTAGACAAGATGAAGGTGTTTGAGGCGTTAGAGATGGTGTTGTTCTTCAAGTTTGGGGCGAGGCCCAGGTCTTGGAGTGAACCGAGTTCAGAGTGGACGGAGGATTACGATGAACCGGGTCCATCCATTTGATGAACAATGATACACTCCATTAGGAATGAATTATTGTTTATGTATATGTTGGGTTCTTCATTAAATTCAATTATATATGCGCCAGGTACATGTTTATATGGAGTTTATAATGTATTAAACTATATGTATTGAATTTCAATACAGAGGAGAATTGTCAATCCAATGATATCCATTCATCATTGTGTGGTTCAAAATGAAGCAGCAGCAGCATGTGGATATGAATTTAACAACTCCCGGCAACCTCGTTCACAAAAAAGTTTTATGGGTCAGACAAGAACGACCTATTATTGGGCCTTAAATGTTATTCTGAAGGCCGATATGTTGGCCCATTTAAAGCGCACAATTCAGCGCTCGTGTAACCTTTTCGAGAGATGAAGTCGAGGAATCTATTATGGATTCTAGCAGGGTTAAGTACGTTAATTTTTAATAATCTATATTTTATATAATAATAGTCTATACTCTATATAACACTAATTGTATGTGAATAATGGTCATAAGGCGACCAGCCCCACATATAACTTTGTATTAACCGACATCCAAATTTTAGGATTTTTCGACCATATCTAAAAAATTACATTAAATACATAATTATATTACAACTCTAATCCTAAAAACTTCATTTAGTTTTGACTTTTAAATTAAACACAAATATTGAAATTTTGATTAATTATAACATAAATGTTCACGATATTTAAATTTTACCTTTCGTGTATCATAATTTTTTAATATTTTTAGCAGCTTTATACATTTTTTTATATATAAAATCTCTCGTACATGTAAAAAAAAACTGTTATACACAAATTATCGAGGTGACAATTATTCACAAAATAAAAGGGTTAATTACTTGAAGGGTTAATTGTCAATTTCCCCCCTAAAAAGTTTGAACCGAATTTGAGATTCCCCTTAATGTTTAAAATTTTAAATTTTAGTCATAATGTTTGGACAAAATAAAATTTTCTTCCATTCTGTCATATCTCTGTTTATTTCAGACGGTTTAGGAAATATGTGCGGGTCATGTGCGGTTTCTAATTTTGAAATGACAAAATTGTCATTTTGTCTGTTTCCAAATGAAAAGCCCAAGTCGTCTCCTACATTGGATCTATTTCTGCATCTGATATTTCCAAGACGTCTTTAGAAGATTCCCCAATATCATCATCTACAAACCCTACTTTAGAAACCACTTCATCTTCATCCCCATCTTCCACACTGCTTTCCTCAATCACACTTCCAGGCTCCATCTCAAATGCTTGTTCCAATTCATCTTCTCTACCACTCTCTGCACCCGCTTGTGAAGAGAGACCGTGATTCCCAAATGATACGGTTTTGAAGTCATAACTTCTCTTTGAATATGTATATTCAGCCGGTAATTTCTCCAAAACTGCCATAGTGAACATCACACTTATGTCTAAAGGCACTCGATGCCCTGCTGCTGGAAGCTAGAGTTCTGAAACATAGAAACAAATGACAGTCTTAAGGATGCAGAAGATGAAAAGGAACAAGCAACTGAAGACTAAAGAATCAGATTCACTACGAAGACAAACAACAACAGATACTTAAATTGAGAATTTTGAAGCTCGGCAGAGAGAGAGAGAAAGAGAGTTACTTGAGAGGATTTGAAGCTCGGCGGATTGCCCACATCCTTGAATTTTTCTACTACATAGAGTGTGAATGATTTCTGCGTCCGGAGCTGTAGGGCAAGTGATAAACCCTAGCCACGGAGATGATTCTAATAACGTTCCACAGGTTGAGTTCTTCCTTTCTGTAGAAGAACTTGCTGAAGGAAAACGAATTGCTTTCCAACACTGTTTATGATAAAATCTAATCTTTCCCCAGCATGTCCAGTTCAGTTCTCCATGTATTGAACTATTTGCGCAACAAATTGTATTGAACTATTGGATGTCCAGTTCTCCATGTTCTTTCCCCAGTCCTGAATCGAAATCCTGATTTCCTCAGGCGAGGTAGCCGTGGGAGGAGTTAAGAAGCATAACAAGGCTGGAGCAGAACGATTGAACCGTAAGTCCTTGGGTGATATTCAGAACTTCTAAGTTGTTCAGGGCAAGTAGAAAAAGGACATTTTGGTCATTCAAAATATTAAAAAGTCACATGCTTAGCACATGATTACATTTTCGTCTGGAATAAACGGTTTTTGGAAGGAATGGGGGTATTTTTCATTTTGTCCAAACATTACGACTAAAATTTAAAATTTTAAACTTTAAGGGGGAAACTCAAAATCGGCTCAAACTTTAGGGGGAAATTCGTAATTTACCCTTACTTGAATGGTTACACACCTTTGTCAAATGTGCTTAATTGGTTATACATCAATTTTCGAGTGACTTAATAGTTACATATTTTTCAACATGTGATTATTTGGCCACTCTGTTAGTGAACCGTTAACTGTTTCCGTTGATCAATTTTTTAAAATAATTTTGAATTAATAAATGACTATTTTACCCTTTAGTTATCTTCTTCTTCGTCTTTACCTGTTATTATTTTCCTTGTTCATCCTTTGTTAATATATGATGATCCTCCACCAAATCTAACTTGATGTCTGGAGATGCATTCTCCTCTACTTCGGTTCACCAAAATTATTTGTCTTCTGTTCATGATAGTGTATACTGTAGGAGTTGTAGGAGCAGTCTTAACTGTGGTTACTATAGTTTAACTAGAGTTAAGTGGTTGTATCTTCTACTATAAATAGTCAGCTTTCTCAAACAGTTAAGTGGAAATATATCTCCAGTTATTGTTCTCGTAAATTCCATTAGTTTCTAGTTGTTTCTTCTGTTTTCTCTGAGTTTGGTTATAGGTATCAGAGTTATTCGCCTTGTCCATTCTTCCTACTCCCGTCGTTCGTCTTTTTCGTGCTTTCTGATGGTTGCTACTGCTGCTCTGGTTGTTATTTCTGCAGATCAAATTGTGAAGTTGTCTCACAAATCAATTCCAATTGTGTTGACTGAAGGTACGTTTGCACTGTGGCAACATCAGATTCTTCTTAAGACCAACTGTCATAGTCTTCAAGGCTACCTTGATAGTTTTGCTCAACCTTCGGAGTTTCTAGTGGATGAGTCTGGAAATTCAATGTCGAATCCCGCATATGACGTCTTTCGTCAACAGGATGGAGCTCTCGCGTCCTGGATGTTATCCTTGATTGGACCTCGTCATGCTGCGAAACTGGTGAAATATATGACATCTAGTGCTATCTGGAACAAAATCCAACAAGAATTCTCTATTTCTTCGACAACCACAGTGATGCATCTCTACTGTTAGCTTCGTGGTCAAAAGCGCAGGGACCCGTCCATGTGTGACTTCGATAGCATTCAGTCTGTTTGTGACAGTCTCGCCAGTTGTGGTCGTCCTGTTGATGAGGTAATGCAAATCTCAACTATAATCTATGGCTTACCTTTGTAGTATGAGCATGTGGTTACAGTCATCTTTGCAAGTCGGCCTCCTTCGGACCTTCAAACGGTTTGCTGTATTTTACTTGATGCGGAAGTTCTCCAGCAGAATATGTTGTTCAGTTTGCCCTCTGTTAATGTTGCCACTACATGAAAATCAGGTTTTTGTGAAGGAAATTTTGCAAGGGAAATAATCCCTTTAAATTTATAACTATTTGTAAGGGATTTGTTAGGGTTAAGTGAGGAGAATAATAATTAGGGAAATTCCTCACAAAATATATTTTCCTTACTATCATTCTTACCGATTTTTTATTTTGGGACGGATTTTCCTTATAAATATTTTTAAGGATAATCCATCACTAATTACCTTTTTTAATCCTAAATTTTGTAAGGGATTTATTGCTCCTCAGAAAATGTATTCATTTGCAAGGGATTTATACTCCTTAAAAAAAATATATTTGTTTTGTAAGGGAAAACCCTCAGCCCAAGCATTGAATATAGTAAATGGACTCAATTATCATGTAGCCCGTTTTGAAACCCATGACAGAAAAAGGCTCGAGCCAGTCTATTATTAAAATGGCTCAAAGAGCCAGTCTATTATTAAAGTCGATATCGCGGGTCAGGGAGGTTCAAAGAGCCTTTTATTAAAATGGCTCGGGCTTATTCACAACCGTCTCTAATTTTGTTTTTTGGCCCGTAATGCAATGAACATTTTCTCTGCTTTACAGAAACTCACAGACAACATATCCTCCGTCTCTAAGGGTTCCTCCGTCCATGCCACACTTGCTTCCCTTGTGAAATCTGCTCGGGCACTGAAGCAATCGAGGGCACTGAAGCAGCATCCAACGGAATCAATCGAGGGCTTGAAGAATTTCTCGACGGAATTCAATCTGGTAAGTTGTGTATTCTGTTAAAAAGAAAATTACTCAGAATATTTCCTGCGAAATCGTAAATCAATCCCGATTACCTGTGAATCTTCTGTTAACATCATGAACGGCTTCCTCTTCTGTGAATCTTCTGTTAACATTTCCTGTGAATCATAATACGGACTGATTGAGCAGCAGCCTTTGAAATCCATGAAGGGAGTAGGCAGGGGGTATTATTCAGTGCATCGTATGAGGTCTCCTTTGCTTTACCACAATCAACCACAAACACTACATCGTTAATTGTAATACTGGTCTCAGCCATGTTAGTGGCTAGAACAATCTTCCTTATTCCATCTTCAGGCTTATCAAATATGAGCCTCTGCAAAATATTATCAGACAGCAATAAAAATTAATGAGATTTTATGATTGGGATACATTTGTAATAAATTATGAAAATCCTGCTACTGCCTACTAACAAGAAAAATATTTAATGTTGGTTTGAATCACGAGTAAGTTCCAACTTTCAGCTATAGTTTTGTTATAGTATTTTTTCCACCTTAATAGCCGGAACTATATGTGACAAGATAAAGTAGTCTGAAATAAGAATTTCAAGCTTTCGATTCATGAGTTTTACTGTCTGCACCATAATTTTAAAAAGATTACAATTTACAACTTTAATTTAAATTTGCTAGTACAAACAGATGCATACTCCATATCTATTAACAATTTAACACGAAAAAATAAATCAAGAGCATCCTTTGAAGGACCATTTAATCCTATTCATTGTAAAATGCTAGAGAATATGAGTAAATGGCATAGTACCTGCTCCGCGCTTGCCATTGAACCGTGGCATGCCAACAGCAAAACTTTACTCGGATCCCCCAATAGTGGATGAGACTGGAGCTGATCTTTCAATGAGTTTATGTCATCCCAACCAGTCATAAAAACCAAAACAGCACCAGGCCTTTCTTTTCTTATGATGTGGCAAAGGACTTGCTCTATCAGCTTTGGCAAAACAAAATGATATTATTCTGAGTTTGCTTTTTATGATAGTGAAGTTATGGATGATGTATGAATTGCAGTTTTACATGCTTACTTGCCCTTCACAACCATGCTTACATGCTTACATTTTTCTAAGTTGATTGAATCTTTATTTTAATAGCATCGTGAAGTTCTTAGAGTTAAATAATTGTGAGTCTTCTGTTCAGGTACTTAAATAACTGTAAGTAGTTATGGACCGTAGTTGGATGAAACGTCGGTTTGATAACAGAGGTTTAACTAGTGAGTTCGAAAGAGGAGTAGATGAGTTTCTTAACTTTGCATATTCAAATTCTTCCTTTGTTAGTATGGGAAAGATCAAGTGTCCTTGTCGCAAGTGTAAAAACTTGTGCTATCATAATCGGGATGATGTAACTGCTCACCTCTATGCACATGGGTTTCTTGATGATTATATTCACTGGGTTTCTCATGGAGAGTCAATTCGTAGAGACACATCTTTAAGTTCAGAAAACACTAATCCATACAGACAAATGGTGATGCAAGCAGTTAGTCCTGATTTTGACTGTGATTCAACAGCAGATGAACCTAATATTGAGACATCAAAATTTTATTCCTTACTGAATGCTGTTGATGAACCAATCTGGGAAGGTTGCAAGAAGCATACTAAGCTATCAGCCATGTCACAGTTATTGAATTTGAAATCAGAATGTCATATGAGTGATAAAGGTTTTGATCGTCTTCTTAGCACGGTAAAGGACATGCTTCCAGAAAATGATAAGCTAGCTAACAACTTTTACGAGACCAAGAAATTGATGAAGATGCTTGGTCTTAAATATGAAAAGATTGATGTTTGTATCAATAATTGCATGTTGTACTACAAAGAAAATGTGAACAAAGTTAATTGTTCTGTGTGTGGACATGATCGGTTCAAGACAGAAAAATTAACAAAAGGTGGTAGAAATAAGGGCATTCCATACAAGGTACTGCGTTATTTACCTTTGACCCCAAGACTTCAGCGTCTTTATATGTCCGAAAAAACAGCTAAACACATGACATGGTATGCTTCTCACCAGTATTTTGAGGGATATATGTCACACCCTTCAGATGGTGAGGCATGGAAACACTTTGACGAAATCCATCCTTCATTTGCATCAGATCCAAGAAATGTCCGAATTGGCTTATGCACGGATGGATTCAGCCCTTTTGGACAATATGGAAAGCAGTATAGTTGTTGGCCAGTGGTTATTACTGTGTACAATTTGCCTCCTTGGATGTGCATGAAAATTCCATACATGTTCATGAGTTTAGTCATCCCAGGTCCATCTAGTCCAGTAAAAGATTTGGATGTGTTCTTAAGACCATTGATAGATGAGTTGAATATGCTATGGAGTGTTGGAATAGAAACATACGATATATCAAGAAAACAACACTTCCAGATGAAAGTGGCTCTCTTGTGGACGATTAGTGATTTTCCAGGTTATGCTATGTTATCTGGATGGAGTACACATGGACGATTATCATGTCCATATTGTATGGAACGTACTAAGTCATTTAGACTTGATAGTGGAAGAAAGACATCATTTTTTGATTGTCATCGTCAATTCCTACCTATAAATCACCCGTTCAGAAAACAAAAGGATTTATTCAAGAAGGGTGTCATAGAGAAAGATGGGCCACCTCCTAGATTATGTGGTGAAGATGTTTGGAAAAGGGTTTGTAGTTTACCTAATATTAGGTTCGGGAAAAAATATGAAAAGGAACGTATTGTCGGGTTTGGTAAGGAACATAATTGGGTGAAAAGAAGTATTTTTTGGGAATTGCCTTACTGGAAGACAAATTTGATCCGTCACAATCTTGATGTAATGCATATTGAGAAAAACTTCTTTGAAAATATTTACAACATAGTGATGGATGTCAAAGAAAAAACTAAAGACAATCTAAATGCTAGAGTCGACTTGAAAAAGTTTAAGGTACTAATTTATTTTAATGATGCAAGTTTTTGTTTTTCCTCCCAGGGAATCTCTCAATAGCCTTGTTAGCTTACTATCCCTGTATAATAAATTGGCGGCAAGGAAGTTGAAATCAGCATTTAAGTAAATAGCTTATTTGTTTGGAGTCGATTAGCATAAACCGAGAAAAGGCTGGTTGGGGGATGCGACATTATTTTGTCCAGATTTAGTATTCTTCTCATACCTACAATCCTATTGGGTGAGAAAGTGAGATCCTTTTCTTCTTAGCACTTAAATATTACTTTGCAGATTTTCCAGGTTTTTAATTCGAGAAAATTTAAATGTCAAAGCAAAGTTTATTGGGCGTCTCTGATGCTATACGATTTCATATGACAATGGTTGATTCTTTTGTGATTCTCCCCCTTTTATGTTTCTTAAAACAGTGATCTGCAGTTACCTTAAGCAGAGCTTTTGAGTGTCTAGTTATTTGTTTGTATTGTAGTATGTTCTACTAATACTAATTTTCTGTTTTCTGTTGCATGTCTGGTTAGGAGAGAATGGGATTTGATGAGGATAAGTATGACCTTATGGAAGCATTTGAGAGAACAGCTTCATCGCGTTACACTAGTATGTTGAATGGTGCAAGGACTCAGATTTTAAAAGCTCTTAAGAAAAATGATGTTGCTCAGCTTAAAGATCATAACCCTGGATGGATGAATAAGGATATATGGAATGCATTGGTTGAAAAGTGGGAAAAACCTGAATGGAGAGCAAAATCAGAAGCTGCACGTAAAAATCGAATGACAGAGAAAAATGGATCAATCACTAAACACAGTGGAGGATCAATATCTTTTGATGAGCATATGCAAAGAATGGTATTGAATATGGTAACATTTAATATATATGCATATATATATATATAACTTTTCTCATAAATTTGTTTTATTATTATTGTAGACTAGACAACTAGGTCGAGAACCGACCCAAGGAGAGTTTTTCCGGAGGCTCCATCGTTTGAAGGGAAGTGAAGATCAATTCATTGACAAAAAATCAAAAAGGGTCATTGTAAGTTATGCTTTATCATATATTCATTTGTTCTTCTAATATTATATATCTCATGATAAGGTATATAGTGTTATTCTTGTTGATAAATAGTTAGTATTATTATATATTTTTCTCTTTTTAGGAGGACTATGATACAGATATTGTGGTAAAGTATGGTCATGATGGTGCATCCCAAGTTAAGTTCGATAAAAATTTATGGGTTAAAGCAGCTGGATTTCCTAAGAAAGGAAAATTGTATGGTTTCGGGCCCAAGGTGGATCCCAAGATCCTATTAGGATCCGAAAGTTCTTCATCCTCAGATACATGGTACAAGAGTACAAGTTCAAGTTCAAGGATTCGAAATACGCACACCGACGAGAAGTATAAAAAGTTACAAGATGTAGTGGAACTACAACAAGCACAAATTTCAGCTCAACAATCTCAGATCAACCAAATGCAAGCATTAGTGCAAAGCATGATGGAGCAATTTGCAAAACAAGGTCAGGAGTTTAATCCCTTTCAACGGGATAATGGTTCAAATACATAAGTTGTTGCATAATTTCTATTTAGATATTTTTGACTAAGTATGTATTATTTAGATACGTTGTTAATTGTTATCTCTTTAGTTAAGACTTTGAATGTTTAAACTATAAACTTGTTTCATATAATAGTATATATATATGTGTGTATTATGTTACATGTTATAAATATAATACATATATTATATATATATATATATATATTATAATATATATATATATTATATATTTATAAAATTATTTATAGTGATTTTCCTTAATAATCCCTTTGTAAATTTACTAAATAAAACCCTTGAAAAAATCCTTTATACTTTACTAGGGAAAATACTCACAAAATTCCCTTAATAAGTTTGTGAGGGAATTGATTTGCTAGGGATTTTATAAGGAAAATTTGTTGAAACATTTTGCAAGGGATTTTCCTTTTAAATTGCTTTTTTTCTAGCAAGCTTATTTGTTAAGGGTAGATCCCTTAGAAAATTCCTTACAAAGTGAAATTTCTAAGGGATTTTTGAAAATCCCTTAGAAATTTGACCCTCACAAAAAACCAAATTTCTTGTAGTGTGCGTATCAACCAATATCTCTGTCTCTAGATCAGGTATTGCAAGCTTCTGCACCTATCAGACGAATTGACTATCAGACAACACCGAATGCGTTTTCATCAGCTGACTATCAGACATCACCGAATGTTTTTCATCGACTTCAGGTCAACGTGTTGGATCATTCGCTACTTTAGCTCCTTTAGTTGCGGCTCTTTCAGTTGTGGTTTCTCCTTCGTATAATTATGGTCCTCGTCCTCAGTACAATTCTGGTGTCCGTCCTCCATACAATCCGTCGTCCGGTCGTGGTCGTGGCAGGTCCAACGATGTCTCTCGTCCACAGTGTTAGTTGTGCGGCAAATTTGGACATATGGTTCATCGTTGCTATTTTCGTTTTGATCCTTCGTTTGCTGGAATTGGATCCGGTTTTGAATCTATGTTACCACCGTCTTCATCTGTCTTGGAAGTCCATCATGCCGCTTCAACAAACTTTAGTCAATTTGGCCCTGTTTTGTCTTCTGGAATGGATCAAGTTAGTTGGCCCTACTCCTCTGGATCTGATAATAATAGTATGTTTGGGCCTTATTCTCAATCTATGGGCTCATTTGTCTCCTCTAGTATCTCCCAGTCCTTTAACGTGTCTTACAATCCTGCAGTTCGCCAGACAACTAGTTTTTCACCCACTGGTTCATGCTCTGCTCCTCCTATGCCATCTACTGTGAATATGATGATCGTTTCTCCTTCTGTGGTCACCGACGACTCTTGGTATCCTGATTCCGGTGCCACAAATCACATCACGGCAGACTCGACCGCTGTTCCGAATTCGACTACATATGATGGCCAAGGTAATATCATTGTTGGTAATGGATCTACACTCCCTATTGCTCGTGTTGTATCTAATGTTATCTCTAGTACATCTAAACCGCTTATACTTCGAAATATGTTTTATGCTCCTGATATAACCAAAACTTTGTTCTTTGTGTCTCAATTATGTCAGGATAATAATGTGAAATTTGAGTTTCTTCCTCATCATTGTGTTGTTAAGGACCTGGTGACGGGACAACCACTTCTTCAAGGGATTTATCAGGGAGGCCTCTACAAATTGTGTCTTGATAGTATCTCAGAATGTCAGCCTGATGCGTCTACTAAGTCTAGTATGAATAATGTTGTCTTACCGTATAATGTTGATTGTTATGCTGCTACTACTAAGTCTGTTTCGCGCTCTATGGGGCATCAACGTGTTGGTCATCCTTCATCTGATGTGCTTAGTCATGTTCTTAAAAGTTGTAATGCTTCTGTTTTGAATAATAAATCTGATTATGGTTTGTGTCATGCTTGTTCCATGGGCAAGAGTCATAAACTTCCCTTTACTCCATTTACGACTGTCTATTCATTTCCATTACAACTTGTTCAGATTGATGTCTAGGATCTGCTCCAATTGTGTCAAGTGGTAATCGATTTTATATTAGTTTTGTTGATGTGTTTAGTCGTTATACGTGGATCTATTTCTTGCGACATAAGTCTGAGGCGTTATCTGTTTTTACTGCTTTTCACAAGTTTGCCGAAAGACAACTTGTTTTTTCTCTAAGGAGATTCAGACAGTCTGGGGTGGTGAGTTTTCTCCATATCTTCTTCATCATGATATTAAACATCGTGTTACTTGTCATCACATCTCTCAACAAAATGGTGTTGTGAAGAGGAAACATCGTCATGTGGTTGAACTAGGTCTAACTCTACTTGCTCAAGGTTCTTTACCTCTTTGGTTTTGGTATGATGCGCTTTTTTCAGCTACGTACCTTATTAACAGACTTCCTTCTCCAGCTCTTGGGTGGAAGTCTCCTCATGAATTACTTTTTCATACTCCACCTGATATTTCCTTTCTACGAGTATTTGGTTGTTTGTGTTTTCCTCATTTGCATTCGTTTAATTCTCATAAACTAGATTTTCGTTCTCAACCTTGCACGTTCATTGGTTATAGTGACTCTCATCGTGGTTACAAATGTATGGATCAAAATGGCAGAGTTTTTATTTCCCGCCATGTTGTGTTTGAGGAATATGTATTTCCTTTTGCTGATTCGTTGTCTTTTATGTCTGTGTGTTCATCTGGTGGTCAAGGTTCAAATAATTTTAATGGTTCCATGTCTTCTAAGTTCATTCCTTCCCCAATTTATGATGATTGTTCAGCAGGTACTTCTCCGATTATTCCCCAATCTGCTGTCTCTGCACCTTCACCACAGTCTGCATCGTCACATTTTGACTCAACACGTTCTGTATCTGCACAGTCTGCGTCGACTCCTCTAAGTTCTGCTTCTGCAACATCCGCGTCAACCTTTTACCCGACTCCAGTTATTGCGTCTAATATACATCTGATGGTCACTCTCGCAAAGGCTGGTATTTTTAGACCTAAGGTGTTCACCACGACTGTTTCATCTTCGTTGGTGCAGGAACCTACGTCCATCCTTCAGGCTATGGCTCATGATGAGTGGAAGACTGATGTCTTTACTGAATTGGATGCATTATACAAAAATAACACTTGGATTCTTACATCTCTTCCTAATGGCAGGTCAGTGGTTGGTTGTAAGTGGATCTTCAAGCTCAAGAAATATTATGATGACTCTGTTGCTCGCTACAAAGCTCGATTGGTTGCCAAAGGTTACTCTCAACAAGCAGATTTTGATTATCATGATATGTTTAGTCCAATTATTAAATCTCCTACTGTTTGGCTTATACTTATGTTGGCTATGTCTAATGATTGGACTTTACGTCAAATTGATGTTAAAAATACTTTTTTACATGGTGATCTTTTTTGAATAGGTGTTTATGGCTCAACCTCCTGATTTTGAAAAGTATGACAATTGTGGTAACTTGTTAGTGTGTAAGTTGCAAAAAGCTTTGTATGCACTTAAGCAGGCTCCTAGAGCTTGGTTTGAAAAGCCACGCATTCACTTAGTGTCTGTGCTTCGGTTGCTGATAATTGCCTTTTTATCAAACATGTTGATGTGGGTGTGGTTTATATTGTTATATATGTTGATGATATTGTTATCACTGGATATGCTTAAGATGAAATTGAGAATGTTGTTAAGCTGTTGAATGCTACATTCTCTCTTAAAGATTTAAGAAATCAAAGTCATTATCTTGGTATGAATGTTCAAGTGTCTCCTTCTAGAATTGTTCTTAGTCAAAAGAAATATATCTTGGATTTGTTACATAAACTTGGCATGGAAACCATTTCTACTTGTCCCGCTCCTATGGTCACATCTCCACCTCTTGATTCTCGTGATGGTGAACCGCTAAAGGATAGTTCTCAGTTTTGAAGTGTGGTTGGTGCTCTTCACACATTTGCATTACTCAGCCTGATATTCATTTTGTCGTCAATAAGGTTAGTCAATTTATGCATCAACCACTTGATAAGCATTGGAAGGCAGTGAAACAAATACTTCGTTACTTGAGCGGTACGTTGGAGTATGGTCTTGTGTTTTGCAAAGCTAAAGAGCTAACTATGGGTGGTTTTTCTGATTCAGATTGGGGTGGTAATCCTGATGATCGACGTTCTACATCTGGTCATTGTTTATTCTTGGGTGGAAACCCAATTTAATGGACTTCAAATAAACAGCAAGTTGTCTCTCGGTCCTCTGCAGAAGCAGAATTTCACAGTCTAGCAAATACGTTTTGTGATGTCTTGTGGCTTCAATCTCTTCTGACTGAGATGATGATTCCTTTATTTGGTAAGCCATCCATTTGGTGTGACAACACTAGTGATGTTGCTTTGTCTAATAAGCCAGTTCAACATGCTAAAATGAAGCATGTTGAGCTGGACTTATAGTTTGTCCGGAAAAAAGTTACTACTGGTCAGATTCATGTATGTTATGTTCCCGCTGGTTCCCAAGTTGCTGATATACTGACAAAGTCACTGGGCAAGAGTATGTGTTGTTCTTTCCGCAGTAAACTTGGCGTGTCTTCACCAATTGAGCTTTCCCTTGAGTTGTCCTCTCCCTTGTCTAATGCCAGCTCTGTTCGATTGTCTTCCTCACTTTCTTCGAGTTCGGTACGTTAAGTTTTTTAACTTTGGTCTGGTTTTTTGTTTAAGTTTTTTTTCGTCTTCTGTAGGTTTGGCCATACTATTTTCCCTCAAGTGATCATTCTTCATGCATGTTTTTTTTTGTGCTTGCTTCTTTCTATGTTGAGGATTTGGTGTGCTCCTGTGCTGGTTTAATCCCTTGAAATACTCCTCACGGTTGCATCTCTTTGAACATCTGATGTGCTACTTATATCCCCTTGAGATACTTCTCATTTGCATCTCCTTGAACAATTAGTGTTGTGAGTATCTTCATCACAGTTGTAATAGTAGTCTGTGAGACTTCTGTAATCTACTCTGGTTGTTCTTGGTAAAAAAAAGGACAGAAATAAAAGAAATCAACGTGTAGTTTGGGGAATGGCTTGATCTCATAAGAGAGTGAGCAAAGCACCTCTTATAAGAGAGAAAAGATGAATGCCAAAACCTTCCAACCATTCTGGTAAGGTAGAGGCTTCAAACCTCTCAATCGCATAAAAAATATCTTCTTTGGTCATGCTTGTTGACAATGAAAAAAGAAGATGAGAAAAAAAATCACGGTGACAGAACACCGAGCTTGGTTGTTAGAGTACTTATGTGAAGTTTTTTAAGTGGTGTAATTCCTTTGTATGTTTTGTTTTTGTTCTTGGGTTCTTCTTTGGTGTGTTTTTCTTGGGGGATATTTTAGTGACATTTTGGGTGTTATTGAGTTCTTCTGTGATGTGTTTTATTGGGTGTAAATTAGTACAGGCAGCATCTTCAATCCTTTTCATTTTTTTTTCTGGTTTCTCATATCTTTCTCATGAAGGATCTTGTTCACCGAGGTATAATGTGTGCTAGAACATCTTATTGTTTTTTCTGTCTTCCTATCTAGTAGTCTTTCTGTTTTTTGATTCTGCGGTGTGTTCTTCTTGTTTTGCAGGATTATTGCACTACTGTGGTTGGTGCCTGGATTTCACCTGGAGGATGTCATAAGTCGGGCGAGTGATAGTGTATGATGTAGGAGTTGTAGGAGTAGTCTTAACTATGGTTACTATAGTTTAACTAGAGTTAAGTGGTTGTATCTTCGACTATAAATAGTGTTGTCATCTTTCTCAAACAGTTAAGTGGAAATATATATCAGTTATTGTTCTCGTAAATTCCATTAGTTTCTATTTGTTTCTTCTGTTTTCTCTGAGTTTGGTTCAGTTCACCAAAATTGTTGTTTTCACAATTGGACTGTTGATAAAAACACTCTCCTCTACTACAATTGGTTGTGATTGTAGCAGATAATGACGAAGAAGTGGAAGGCAACTACTCCTGCTGTTGAGCCACCGACAACTCAGGAAGATGAAGTAGAAGAGGAGGAGGAGGAGGAGGAGGAGGAGGAGGAAGAGAAGAGGAAGAAGAGAAAGAATCATAAGAAGAGGAGGAGGAGGAATCAGATTTCGAGGACAATTCTTCGAAAAGGTGAGGGTCAAGCTGAAGGAGTACATAAGATGATGGGTTTGATCTTGAAGCAATTCCATTGCACACTCCCGACCCGCTGAGATAATCATAGAGTTAATTTAACCCACAAGGAAAAACTAAGTGTGGCGTCAGACTCCTTGAGTTAAAGAGATTTCACATTTTGGGTTAAAGGGGTTTCAATCCCTGAGTGAGAGATGGAGAAGAAATCCTTCAACAATGGAGGTCTCGTGTTTGCTTTCATAGTCGAAAAATTGTAATTTTCAGATATCATACCTTTTTCTGTAAACGTGTATCTTAGTAGCTTCAAATTTTTGGGGAGATTTGAGTTACTAAAGAGCTGAATAGGAAGAGGAAGACAACACTATTCTTCGACAAAACCGAATAAGAAGCCCAAAATTCTTCGACAACACTGTTCCGCTGCCACATGAAGACATAACTGAATACCGCGATCCATAGCACAACGAAGAGGGTCTTGTGCGAGCATAGGAAAGCGGATGCCCAAAGCTTCAAACCGAGGCAGAGGAATCGAGCCAAATCGTTGGATTCGATCATAGTTGGGGAGGGAAACGATCGGTTTGGCCTAAATGTAGTGATTTGAATGATGGGTATGCATCGATTCTTCCGTACGAGGGCAAATCTGGATCAAGATCTGCTTCTTCTGCTTTGAATTGGAAAAGGATTCGAAAATGAATTTTTCGTGTTCGCTGAGAATCGATGCTATCTAAGCGCATTAGTAGTTCTCAGAATATGGTGGATTTGCAGAAATCAGTCGAAGAAAATAGACGGCGGACAATCGAGGAAGGTCTGAAGGGGTAATTTTGAAATAGTAATTTTAAGATATAAAATAAACGGTAAAAATAGCAAATAGTCACAAGTTATAATAAGTAGGTTTATCTATCCGTTGACTGTGGAGGCTGCTCTGCTCTTAAGTCTTACTCTCGCTCGTCAGAAAAAACGCAAGGGTTTATCTCTCTTTGTTTCTGTATTTCGTCTGTTCTGGGCGCTCCATGGCTTTCCAGTCTGTGCTCCAGCCACAGACCCACTTGACGCAGCAGCCTCCTTCCAGCAGAGCCCCGTAGAGCATCCACTATTTACAGCCGTGCCTCTCAAAATCCTCCAAAACGGCTCCTCCACCTTGTACCATTACGGCTAAGCTGGGCAGTATTGCGGAGGCCATGGCGGCTATGGGTGTCTCGTCCACCACTGCCGCCCGAAGTCCATCTCCTATTGGTCTGTACTGCCCTTCGTCTTTCATCTTGTGCCGCTCCCGCTTCTCTGCTATTGGCTCCTTACCTGCACGCTCTTTTTGGGCTTCCTCCAGCACTCTCCACAGGTACCAGTTCCGTTTTTCCATTATCATCAACTTGCTGCTCTATGTAGTTTTTTTATTCAATGTGAGGCTTCTGATGATCTTGGGACTGATTTTTCACTGAGTTATTGGCCAAATAAGTTATTAACAATCCATATTTGCAAAATAACTCGTTTTTAAAGTTTAACATAATGTGAGTGCAAACTTCTTCTTGGGGTTGTTCAGTTTGTAGAAATTTCCTATTTCTTGTGCAAATTCCCGTGAAGATAATAGGCATTTCTTCTAAAAATGTTGAAATATTGCGACGCATCATTAATTCTCCTATGAGAAACTTAAAGTGATGTCATTGCCATGCCAAACGTGGTGGTACTGGCAAGAAAACGATTTGGTGAACTTTTTAATGAAATGCAAGAAATTTGTGAAAATCCTCAGAGTAACTTCTCGAAAATTTTCTGTTGTTGCTTTATTTGATATATTGGCTTTGGGATTGTTGTGAATTTTGCAGAGTACATAATTGCAGTGTGTTCCTCAAAAGTCCCTTAGCGAATGGTTCTGTTCGATACAAAAGCTGCTTCTCTCCTCTTTCAACCAAAGAAACAAATGTCAGCACTGCTCGTAGAGGAAGAATGCACAGTCAAAGTGCGTATCAAGGCTACAATCTTCAAGTTATTGCAGATATGGGACATTCAGTTGGTAGAATGGTACCTAAGAGGGGACCTCCTTCAATTTCCGAGGACAAAACAAGCCATCATAATCAGAAAGTCAGTGATCATATTTCATGGAGAGTAGAAGCTGAACGCTTAAGAAAATCAAGAGAGCAAGAATGTGGAATCAATACACGAGCAAGTTTTGGGAGGTCATCTGCAGAAATGGCAAATGAAGAGTTCAATAGGCCTACAACACAAAGGACACCTGCAAACCTTAATGGATTCAAAATGCCTGTGCCAAATCTTGATCAGGATATTTCCTTTGATCAACTCCCTGCATTAGATTCTATGAGATTAATGGACATGGGATCAACTCCAGAGCTTTCCATGGAAGCAGATGGATATTATGGTATGGGAACCATCACTCTTGAAGATGTTGAGGACTGCGGTTTCACTGATGTCTCTTCTTATATTCAAAGAGGTGATATTAAAGAAGTTCTCCCTAAACAACCAAATGGACAACCTCCGAGTTCTGCACCCAAATTCAATGGTCAACAATCAATGCGTTCTCAAAAAACTAAAGTGGAAACTGTTAGTAAGTCTCAGAAGGGTATCATCTCGTCTTTACCCCCCATGGAAAGAATAAATAGGAGTAAGATGATAAATATGAAATCAAGTGAAACAGTTGTTGCACCTGGAAAGGATGTTTGTAGTACAGAAGATTTAGATCCTCGGGACAGGCTTAGGAAGATCTATGGGGAAGTCCTAATTGTTGATAACATTTCCATGGCAAAAGATATCGCCTCAAAGCTCACTAATGAGTATAGGCATATGATACATGCATGTGATACAGAGGTTTGCCTTTTTTCATAACTTCTCCTGGTGTTAATTGCTATAAATTCTTTCTTCTTTCCTTTGATAGGTCTACTACACTTATGCAGGTGGCTAATATTGATGTAAAGCAAGAGACACCAGTTGACCATGGAGAGGTTATATGCTTCAGTATATATTCTGGACCCGAGGCAGATTTTGGCAGTGGAAAGTCCTGTATATGGGTAGATGTTCTTGATGGTGGAGGAAAGGACATCTTGTTAGAGTTTGCTAATTTTTTTGAAGATCCTAGTATAAAGAAGGTGATTTCTCAGCATTAACTTTTCTACTATACTAGCTATGGCAGTCAATGGGTTGCTCATATTAGCAATGTATGTGGCATCTCAATTACCTGCTTGTAAAAGCTGTTAGTTGGATATATTTCGAATATGCGACATTATTTTTGCAATACCATTCAGTAAGTACATTGCTAAATATTGCCTTGGTTAATCTTGTTTTTGTGTCCCTTTTGACACTTGTGACTTCAACTAGATATAATGCTTACAGTTAAAGCCTTCCTTACTCATTTATGCAATTTCACCATGAAAGGGGGATCTTCTTGTATTTACTGCAACGTGTCTTGTGTTTAGTCTCAGGAGTAATCACAAATGTAGCCCGTAAAATATGTTTGGGTGATTAGTTTTGACCATTCTGCATATGGATATTCATTTTCTGTTGAAACCTATAGTCTACAAATAGTTGTGCATATTCATCTGACATTGCTCCCATAATTGTAGGTGTGGCACAACTATAGCTTCGATTGCCATGTTATAAGAAACTATGGAATTGAGGTTTCTGGGTTTCATGCTGATACAATGCACATGGCACGACTGTGGAACTCATCTAGACGACTGGAAGGTGGATATTCTCTTGAAGCACTAACAGGTGACCGCGAAGTCATGTCTGGTGCAAATTTGGGCAGTGAGAAGGACTTGATTGGTAAAGTGTCAATGAAAACTATATTCGGCAAGAAGAAATTGAAAAAGGATGGGTCTGAAGGTAAAATCGTTATCATTGCCCCAGTTGAAGAACTACAGAGGGAGGAGCGCGATTTATGGATTTGTTACTCGGCACTGGATGCAATAAGCACGCTCAAGCTTTACGATAGCTTAAGGATCAAACTCCTTAACCTCTCTTGGAGATTCAATGATAAGCCACTTTCTGGGAAGTCTATGTTTGACTTCTACAAAGAATATTGGCGAGATTTTGGTGAGATTCTTGTCAATATGGAAATGGAAGGCATGCTAGTTGATCGTTCTTACCTTGCGGAAATAGAGAAGCAGGCTAAAGCAGAACAAGTCATTGCTGCTAATAGATTCCGTAACTGGGCATCAAAATATTGTGATGATGCCAAGTACATGAATGTTGGAAGTGATACCCAATTAAGACAGCTGCTATTCGGAGGCATCTTGAACAGGTAACTATTTTTTTTTTTTTACTTTTTTTGGCATGATGTAAATATTGGGAGTTCTGCATTTCTTTCCTTTGTATCTCTACCAAGCTGAGGTGGGATATCAATAATATGAAATAGTTGATACCTTGTTCTTACAGCAAGGACTCCAGTGAAGCCCTACCGGAATCAAAGACATTCAAGGTTCCGAATGTCGAGGGAGTTATTCAAGAAGGCAAGAAAATTGCCTCAAAATTTCGTAATATTACACTGCATAGTATACCTGTCAAGCTGGAGACGGAGCTGTACACTGCTACTGGTTGGCCCTCCGTAAGTGGAGCTGCTTTAAAAACTTTGGCAGGGAAGGTTTCTGCAGATTATGATATCATAGATGATTCTTGTGAACCGGAGTTGGAGGAGATTGATGATGATGATGCTGTGATTCAAGTTGATGAAATTGCAAAGAAACTGGAATCAACTGCGGCAACTATAGAAGATACTTCTGCATATGGAACAGCTTATGCGGCATTCCTTCCTGATAAAGAGGCAGGAAAGGAGGCTTGTCATGCTATTGCCGCCTTGTGTGAAATGTGCTCTATTGACTCCCTCATATCTAATTTCATTCTTCCATTGCAGGTAGGCTCCAACTTCTTTTAGGGTTATCGAATAGGATTGATGATAGATTATTCTGTGATTAACATCCGTGATTGCAATTTGCATGTTATTAGTTAAGAATGATGCTCGTGAAGCAAACATGAGTCCACTGACCCCGTATTGTTTTTTTGAATATTTATATATCTAGGTATACAATTTCGTAGCTTGAACTTTTAACTATTAAAAAATTGAACCTGCCTATCAGTTGTTATATTTGCCCCTTCAACCTCCTATAGTTTTGTGATTATACTCCAAATATACATGTATATATACGCATCAAAGATATCTAGATATGGAAAGACCAAATTGTTTCTCATAGTGTCATATTGCATGTCATGGTATGCCACGGACTTGCTACCTACCTTCAACTCTAATGTATATTATAATTTTTTAAGCATTTGTGTGAATGCTTGGTTGATTTGTTTAGGAAATGATGGTAAAATGTCAAGACTTGTTTCAGAACTTTTTGTTGCCCATGCTGCTAAGAGTGTTTCTAAGGTAGCTCTAATCATAATTTCTTTTAACTATTTCAGGGGAGTAATATATCAGGAAAAGGTGGGCGCATTCACTGCTCACTGAATATCAACACTGAAACTGGGCGACTATCAGCTAGAAGACCCAATTTGCAGGTTCGATTTTTTTGTTTTGTTTTGCTTCTATTTTATTTCGTTCTTCTTGCCATTCCTAAGAGGACAGTCATGCATCTAAAATATTAGGAACTGGTTCTCTTTTTGACCAATAACCACTATGAAACAATTAACCGGTGTGTTTCCTCTAGTGCAATATAATTGTTGTTAAAGTTCTTATAAATGGCGAAAAAACGATCAAATGGTGCCTTGTTGTTTTACTTTTAGAAGCATGATAGTGTTAGGACTTAATCTTCTTTCCAATAGGAAGTATTTTTTAAAAAAATGGCTAATGGAAGAAATTTCAAATGAAAAGCTGGTCAATATTTGTTTTGCCCTTCCTTGCATCAGAATCAACCTGCCTTGGAGAAAGACCGATACAAGATCCGTCAAGCGTTCATTGCTGCTCCTGGGAAATCGCTAATTGTTGCCGATTATGGACAGGTAATTTGTCAACTATTTATATGCAGACTGCAATAATTAGTCCTGGTAACTAAAGTTGTTACATTTTATATTGCAGCTGGAACTTAGAGTTCTTGCTCACCTTGCTAACTGCAAGAGTATGCTTGAAGCCTTCGAAGCTGGTGGAGATTTCCATTCAAGAACTGCGCTAAACATGTACCAGCATATTCAAGATGCTGTTGAGAATGGAGAAGTAATTCTTGAGTGGCATCCTCAACCTGGTCAAGAAAAACCCCCAGTCCCGCTACTAAAGGTGAAAATAAATATTCATCCTTTTTGTTTGTAATCATCTCAGAAAAATTACTTTTGAGGTTGATGGTATCTGATATACATGACTTTTTTTTCCCAGGATGCTTTTGGTTCAGAAAGAAGAAAAGCCAAAATGCTCAACTTCTCCATTGCGTATGGGAAAACTCCTATGGGATTGGCTCGAGATTGGAAGGTACTTAATTGTGTAATACAAGATTGAGGAGATCTTTTTCATATTGTTCTCTATATAAGATGCGCTGTGTGTGTGTTTTGGACAGGTTTCTGTAGAGGAAGCCAAGGAGACTGTGAATCTGTGGTACAAGGAGAGACAAGAAGTGCTTATTTGGCAGCAAAGTCGGAAACAAGAAGCTCACAGAGATAAACGAGTGCACACTCTGTTAGGAAGGGCCAGGACTTTTCCCTCTCTAGCTCGTGCTTCTTATTCTCATAGAAACCATATCGAACGTGCTGCTATTAATGCCCCTGTCCAGGTTTGTTGAAACGAAGATATCATTGTGCTTTGCTTGTCTGCTGCCTTTCATATGAAAGAGTCCTCTTATGACATCTGCCATTTGTAACAAACAGGGTAGTGCTGCTGACATCGCTATGTGTGCCATGTTGGAAATATGCAAGAACCAACGCTTGAAAGAACTCGGGTGGAAGCTTCTCTTGCAGGTCAATCCTTCTTCTGTCTGTCTATATATAGTGTTGCATAGAATTGAGTGGGGATGATATGATCTTGTGTAAAACAGGTTCATGACGAGGTTATTTTGGAAGGACCGACAGAGTCTGCGGAGGTTGCCAAGGCCATTGTTGTGGACTGCATGGCCAAGCCCTTTAATGGCACCAACTTCCTCAAAGTTGAGTTAGCTGTTGACGCAAAGTGTGCAGGGAGCTGGTATGCTGCTAAGTAATGTCAAGATGCTGAATGAATGATTGATTGTACCATATTATAGTTATAGTAGTACTCTTTTCAGTGAGCGCCATGGCTGTTGCTGTGATCGGTTTGTCTTATTTTTTCAGTGGGTTGCCTTGGTTGGGGGGCACATTTTGTATTAGTCTTGACCTAAAGAAAGTGACGTGTATATAGTAAGAGTCTTTAGTATCCTACTTCAGAGTCTCTGATTCATTTGTTCAATCAATCAAAAGAAAAGGAAAGGTCAGTGAATCAATCGTAAATTTATCATCGTTTCAAAAAGGAAATACAATGATTTTCTCGACCAAAGTCATGCGGACGACAAAAGAAAAGAACATCTACAATGTAATGAATCTTACGGAACCTCATGCATTGATAATAATAGGCTTTGAAAAGAACAAGAGGATCGATAAATTGGCTGAGCCTAAGGCAGACTCAACACATGACACTTCAAACCTTGTACCTGATATTTCAATCAAATCTTTACTAAAACAGCAATTTCTCTAGCTAATAGCAATTCACACAAACGATCGTTGATTAATAATGCAGAGCTCTTAAACCACACCGATCAAAAAATCGAAAAAAATGGATGTCCAAAATGCTATTTCTCAAACTGCTGCAGATTGATTTCCCAAGCTGATGCCAGCTGGACCAAAAGCTGTTCTGGTGCCGCTCCTTCCCAATCCTCTGGAGGATCGATGGCTGAATAAGTCTCATGTAGGTTCAAGAGAAGCTCTTTCTTCAGTTCCAACGGGAGTTCCAAAGCATTCGGGCCATGCTCCAACACTATTTCAAACAACTGCAATCGAAATCAAAGAGCAAAGTTATATTGAGTCCAAACAGCAAATGCCACAAGAGAAAAGCATCAACTATGCAGAGGCTATTTAAATGTCACATCACATACCTGCTGAATCCAACACAAACATACATCAAATAGATTCTGCTCTAACAAGAACTGCGCGACGGCATTTAGGACCTCAGTTGCCACCTCACTTGAGAGCTGATCAATTACGGGTCCTGATCTGTCCATTAATTTAACTAGCAAGAGATCGTCCTCAGTGGATAGAACCTCAGCATATGCCGTATCAATATCACCCACTTGAAGAGCATCCATGGCATTCGTCCAAGAAGCCCAAACTGGATCTCTCTCCCTCCCAACATTACCATCTTCCATAGCCTCAGCAACTAGCTCTCGAACAGCCACTCTAGCTCCTGCATGAGAACTCCCACCATCTTCACCAGCTCCTCGAATCGCCTCAAGGGTAGCTTCGTCTTTTGATGCTTGCCATACACTTCTTGCTGAGGGACCCTCACCATGCCTGATGGCTCCTCCAGTGCCTTTCTCCCAGGCCCTCCTGCCTCCAACGTTATCACCATCGTGATCAGATTTGGACATCACCTTTCTGGAACCAATTTGGCCATTTCTTGAGCTGCCATAAGAAGGGAAATCCCAAGCCTCAGACCCATCAGATCTCCATGACATATTTCTACCCCTCATGCTTGGCCCAGTTCCTTCCGATTGGGAAAATCTGTCTCCCAATGGAATTCGCCCTTCAGCACCTCTCCCAAACTTGCCGTTACCATAATCAGAGAAGCCATTGTACTTTCCCATAAACCTGTTGCTTGATCCTTCATACCCCACTGCAAAGCTACTACCTCTTCTACCTGATGATATCGACAAATCACGTGCCATGTCCTCGACAACTCTTTCAAGCCCTCTTACTCTATTCTCTAATGTTATCATGCTGTCATGGGACCCACCCATAAAATCCTGTTGAGTTAGAAAGAGAAAATTATTTACTATCGGGGATAAGTAATTGTCTTTTTATTGTTGGATAAGTTTGAATTTGGAACATACCTGAAGCATACTCATAAGATGAGACTGTTGTCTCTCTAACTGCAATAACTGCCTCTGGATAGCCATCCAATTACCTTTGCTACTGCTAACTGATCCCTCAGGCTGCAAATCAGGTTTAGCCGAAGCTGCTTGATCAGTGATTGCTTCCCTCTGCGCTGATTCATTATCGGATGCTCTTAGTCTCCAGTCTTTCCCAAGATCATCATCTCTTTTGGGTTGGAAACCAGAATTTCTTCTCTCAATGGAACGAAGCTTTCCCCTAGAATCACCAACATTTATACCAGAATCTTCTTCATTACTAGAATTTGATGAGTTGTGGTATCTGCGAGGCACAACTACCTCAACAGAACTTTGAGTCTCAAGTCTCTGGAAAAATTCTGGATTTATCTCTTTATCAGTCAAAGCATGCACCTTTTTCTTCAGTATAAAAACAGCTTTGTCTGAAATGTTACCCCCTTTAGCTTTAGAATCTGGTCTGGTTGGGGAAGAAGCATTAGAAGAATCCTTCGTCTCACCAGGATTTAGATTTTTCTTCTCATTTTTCTCTGATGTTTCATTTGGCTCTACATTTATACATGTAGCAAAGAAAATTTCATCAAAGAGTTCAGGAATGCAAGCAAATAAACCAATTTGAAAGGATTTTAATGATTTAATCTTACCTTGAGAAACAGATTTCTCATCATCAGGCCCTCCATCTCCTTTTCCGAAAATCTTCTTCCATAACTGTAAAGCCTCAAGCATGCTATCTCTGACAGGCTTTATCTGTGGAACAAAAACTAACATGCAGTGGTTACAGGAATAACAGACTAAGATAAAAATATATACAATGTACTGACACCTAACAGTGCGTGAAGACACCAAAATGTTATGAATTGGACATAGAGAATTGTAAGAAACAAAGCAATCCTCTTGCCTCAAATAAGCTACCTTATCAAAACGGCAGCCCTCAAGTACAGTTAATGTGGAAGCAGCACTTTCTGTTATCAAGTTGCTCGAATGCAATGCTAAGGCACTTAATGCTTCAGCTGCTGCTTTACGTGTTGCCCAATCTGTACTTCCAAGGCATTCTTGAATAACTTGAAGCAGAGAATCAACACTTTGTGGAGCTATTGCTCCCACCTGCAGCAATTTATTCAACAATTAGAACCTAAAAGACAACTCCTAATGAAAAAAAAAATGTCTCTAATTCAGTTATCTAGATGGTCTCTCTTCCACCTCGATTAAATGATTCAGAAAATGACCAAATAAAATCCAGAAGGATGAAGGTGCTATCCTGAACGCCCCATAGTAATTGCATAAAATAAAAAAAGGTCAAATAAATGTTCCCAAGAGACCTGTAAATTTAAGTGCGGCAGAGAGAAAAGCACTGCAAAATAACATACTGTTTCGCTCTATAGAAAGCAATGCTTTCACTCTTAAAAGTTGTATTGTTTTGTAATTTGTATATGGACAACATAATGAACAGACAACTTTCAATCTATGAATCTTGTCTCCACATTCTACTAAACCAAAAGTAGATTATTCATGGTAAGTTTTTTTTCTTTTCTATCTGACCTTCATCAAGACAACAGAGAAACTACCATGATCTACTAATTTTGTCCAAGTCCTGACTAAATTCAATTTCTGATAATAGATTCCATTTCACCTATTCTTGATCATTTTTACGTTGTCTCTACTTTGTTTTTTCCAAAGGAAAGCAATTGCCAACCTGGGATAGGCTTGAAATAACAGGCAACAGAGCAGCCCTTGCCAAGAAATTGGGGTTGTTAAGGAACTTGCAGATTTTTGGGCACATCTTCTGAAATGCAGCGACAGGAGGCTCTGGTGCACAGTCAATCATCTTTGCCATGCAAATTGCAGCACCGGATTGCACTGCCTTGTTCTGCTCACCCATTGCCTCAAATAATGGTTTTGCAAACAGAACCACAACTCCCTCATTCTTCAAGTACTGTGTTGATAGTGCACCAATAGCATCACGACATGCATCCTTTACCCCGGAATCTGAATCCTTCAATCTTCTGGTAATGCCAGAGAAATAATCCGTGATAAGAAAACAGGAAGAAGATAACAGAGAAACTTTAACTGGTATGTAGCAAATGCACCTAAAATTCCCTCCACAAAATATGAAACTAATCGCATTTGTTTCAACCCAGTTGCCATAATACAAGAAATACGAGATGACGCATAATACATTTGCAAACTGAACAATTCAATGGTGTCAATCTCTTATTACCAAGATAGGTGTCTAAACTCATTGCAACATGCATCGCCCATATTTATTATTTATTTTACCAGTCTCAACTAGTCAACTGGACCTTAAAAATCATCTCCAGGTATTAATTACATACACAATATCGAATAATTGCTTTCAGACTACCGATGCATCAATATGTATGCTTAGTTGAACAGATTGTGTTAATCCGGAACTGCTTGATCGTGGATGAAATAATCTCAATACACAGCTTTCCAGGCGTAAAAGGACAAATAATGCCAACTTGATAATCAAGTGGAAAGCACCATAAAGAGCCAAAGTACTACCATTGACTCCATTCATCATAATTCAAGACTATCCGGTACCGAATCAAATCCATATTATTAGAATTGCACCATCTCGCATTATCACCTGCATAGCTGAGCTATGATTTTAGTCAAATGGTTAAACGTGGAATCTCCCCGACTCGTGCAGATATAAGCCAGCAGCCGAATCGACTCTTTCTTCACCGCAGGTTTGGGATCGTTGGAGGAATCGAACAGGCAGTTGAGCAGCATCGGAATGGCGTCAATGGAGACGGTCTCAATGGTGGACTCAAGATCGGAGACGGCAATTTGGTAGGTATCCCGGTCAGCGAGCTTGGAGAGCAAAGTAAGGATCTTCTGTTTGAACTCCACCATGGCCAGGTGCGTCGAGAATGAAGAAGATGAAGAATTGGCTGCGGAGGTGGAGGATCTCGAATTGGACTGAGGTTGGAAGTTTAGGGTATTGGTTCTTGAGGGCCTGGAAGTTTTGGGTCCTTGTGAACTCATTGTGGTGTTAGATTGCAGATGATTGATCGATTGTCAGTGGCAATGGAGCATAATGTTGACCCGGAGTGAGAGGATGTGTGCCTCTCTGGAGTAGGGGCTAAGGATTCAAGAAGAAGGTGGGAGGAGAACAATCATGTGAAAGGGAGAGAGGAGCGCTCGAAAGCAACAGATCTGTGAGAAGAGAGAGAGGAGTTTTTTTCGAAATGGAAACTATAAAAACAAAATGTTTGTGCCACGGATTTTTATTGTACTGTGTTTCATTTTGCTGAATTTTGAAGAAACATTTATTTTACCGTCAGTTTACGCATTTAAATTGGACACGTGCATTCACATGTGAACCGATGTCCCTCTACCTCCTCGTAAATATAATAGTTGAGGGAGGTATGAAATGATTGAACATAGGTAGAGGATAGCCAGGTACATACATCTGACCAGAGACTAAGAAATTATGAGGACCAGAAGCAGTGAAATTTTGCACACCAGAGGCATAAGGCTGAGGAGCAGATGAGCTGTTTTGAACTTTTGACGATCCATAACTCGAGTAAGACATTGCATCTTCATCATTCCACTGAAGTGTCGATAGATTAACACTTATGTCGTCATTGGACTAAGATGTTACTCCTTGAAAGTGGACATTGAACCGCTGGTAGCATCTGTGAACCAAGTGCCCAAATTTTCCACAAAGTTGACACTGTTGTTTGTTGTTTCCAAAACCACGCCCCTTGGCTCTTCCTCGTCCATAGGCATAAGAATTAGGTTGACATTCATGAGTATTAGCAGGAGGCTGTAACTGTCAGTGTCAAATGTATTCATTTGTCCATACCCCGCCGAAGGCATACTAGTTTGTTCAACACTTTTGACCACAACATTTGCTACAACTAGAGAGCTGTCAAATAATGAGTCTCTTTCCCGAGCTTCAGCATCAAGAAGGACAGATGAAATCGAGGCTAGGTCATAAGGACTGCGTCTGGCATGGATGACAACAACAACACTATCATATTGACATTTTACCCCATTCAATATAATAGATATTTGTTGCATTTCCTTGATCGGATGCCCACAACTTGCCAAACTGTCATAAGTAAGTTGAATTTATGTTAGGTAGTCTCTCATAGATTGATTAAGAATTTTCCTAACCTTTAATCTGTCATACAAACTCATGATTCGAGTTGTAGAAGAGGAGGAGAAATCCTGGTGAAATCTGTTCCAGATTGAGGCAGTTGTCATGTATCCTACCAATCCTTTGTTCATTGGTGAAGAAATTGATGCTAATAGCCACGATGCTAGAGAAGAATCTTGTTGAGAGAACTTTGTAAACTCAGGATTGGGAACCTTGTTGCCATTTTCATCATCAATGAAACGAGGAATCTGCAAAGTCCCAAACAGATAACCTTCCAGATTAAGATCTCTAACCGCAAGCAATACCTATTGTTTCCAGGATTGAAAGTTGTCTTCTCCTGTCAATTGACAGATCCTTTTGTTGAAAATGCAGGAATGAGTTCGTCCATGACTTCCAGATCAAGTTACAGACATATTGAAGTAACAGACCAGTAGAAACATAGCAACAAGGCAAAGAACAGATTTTGATTTCCAATTGAGAATCTCTTCAAGATGACTTGATGAACGCAACTGAGATTGAAGATTAGAGTGACTCTGATACCATTTCAGTAATCTGAGCTTGAACGAGAAGAAATGCAATAAGAAAGGAATCTTGTGGAAGAAGAAAGAAAGAAAAGAGAAGACTAACTGAAATAACAAAATTTCAAAGTAACACTTGCATTTAGCTTTTGATTCAAGTTACCAACTTACCAAGATTAGGTCACTACAATCCTATTTATACAAGACCTATGATCTGAATTCTATAGGGAAACTAGAACATCTTGAATCATCTACAAGCTTCTACCACTTTCTCAAGTATTCTTAAGACCTATGTCACAATGCCTTACAACACAAGTAACCACTATACACATATCCTAACAGGAATGACGTTAATGTTTCATCGGTGTTAATGTTGAATTTTAATGTTAAGTGATGTGAATGTTAATATTGAGTATTATGAATGTTGAATGATGTTAGTGTTAATGTTCAATGATGTTATTGTTATATATTTTTATTGTTGGTAATATAGATTTATATATTTTTTAAAATAAGATTTTCGGTCTTTCATTATATTACATGTGTGCAATGGATATGAGTATACAGGTAAAACCGTTATTTTAATGGTTATGATATTGAAAATTGTACCTGTAATGGCTATGGTTATGGTATGTGGTTTAAAAATATGGTATGGTTATTGTATTTGTCATACTCGTACCATACCCTAACCATCGACAGTCCTAGATAGGAATGCTGCTTAGGAGAGTAATGCTTAAGAACTTCAACATTAAGTAGAACAGGAATGTTATTGTTCAATATGAATTAGCTACCACTATACCTGCAATCATGACGAATGTTACGTACAAGAAGGCTGGTGGGTAGATCCCTACTGGGAATATCTCTCCGCTGTTATAACAATTTGTAGAAGATAGAAAATTGCAGTTTATAAAAAAACAAGACATGTCTATAAAATGAAACATAAAAGGTGTCCCTTTGTAATGTCTAAATTTACTACCTCAACATAGCTTATATGAGACAATAGCTTATGCTATAAAGACCAAACTGAACCATTAAAGTGTGGACGTGTCTAAGAAGAGCTGCAAGAATAATTTGATAGTATCTAGGATTGTTGCTAAACTGATTAATGGCCCTGCTTGGTGAATCCAATCCAAGTATGAATTTTAAGGTACATTACCCTAAAAATTTAGATTTTCATGTCAATTGAGTGCAACCTATCCAAATTGCAAAAAATAAAAAAGATATAAACTTACTGCTCATTGCCTCACGGGCCACCAGAGCAAGATGCCAAAACCTCCTCGTTGACGATATGAGAGTTAATGCTACGAACAACAGTCTGCACATTTGTAAAAGGGAAAAGTTTGAAAATGGTCCAACATGTTTGAACAAAATGGTTTTTAGTGCAACTTGTTTTTTTTTGTGATGGTTAATAGTTCAATACGTTTGAAAATGATGGTAATTGGTACTTCTGTTACTTTTCTGTTAAAAAATTCCGTTAAATATTTTTCATATTTGCAAAATTAACCAAATATTTTTCTAAATGTTACAATTAAACCCTACAAATATTTTTCTAAATCGTTTGAAATATTAGTGTAAGTTTATAAGGTTTAATTGTAACATTTAGAAAAATATTTGGTTATTTTGTAAATATGAAACATATTTAACAAAAAAGTAACGGAGGTACCAATTACCATTATTTTCAAACATGTTGGACCAAAAACAATTGTTTGAGCTAGAAAATCATTTTCGTCAAACATGTTGTACTATTTTCAGACTTTTCCCTTTGTAAAATTTCGGTAAGAATGCTTTTTATAGTTCAAGCTAGGGCTGATCATGGGCGGGCCAATCCGGTCCTGAAGGCAAGACCGAGACCGAGACCGAAATTTCGGTCTTGCCTTTTGGAGGACCAAGACCGAGACCGACCTCAGCCAAAAAAGCCCGCCCGAGTCGGTCTTTCTTGACTCGGGCCGGTCTCGGTCCTGGACCGAATCTACACCAAAAAAATAAAAAAAACTATGAATTCACGGTATTCTTTAGTAAAAGGTGAAGGAATAGTTCACATCTCAAAGAAACACTATGAACTCTCTATATTCTTTAATAAATTTATCAAGATGCACCTTTTATAGAGATAGAAAACCTCCAAAATCCACATTATTTTCGGTGTGGTATTATGAAAATCTCAAATACACATACATTCGGTCCGGGCCGGTCCTAAACGGACTTTCGGGAAAAGAGCCCGAGACCGACCTTGAAGAAAAAAACCCGCCCGTTCAGTCTCGGTCCTAGTCGGTCTCGGTCCTAGTCGGGCCGGTCTCGGGCCGGTCTTGTCGGGAATTCGGTCCTATAGTCTTTTTTTATCACCCCTAGTTCAAGCAAAATTTAGCTTGAAGTGGAGGGGGTTTGAAGGAAGAAAACTATTCTTTTAACGAGTATTTCAGCAATATGCAATCACTAAGAAGAAAAATACTAATTTAAAAGGAAATCTTTAATCAATTGTTTATTCTAAGTCCAAAATACCAAATGTAAAATAAAACAGTGCTAGACGTTTCTAACTATAAAGCAAAATGAACAGACACAAAACAAAGATGAATATAAATGGCAAGCACACCTATCTTGATTTCCTTCGAGACTTGATACTTCATTCCAAAACAGCAAGTACTGTCAAGGAAGAACACAACTCAACCTACCAAGGTAGAGCAGAACAAGACAGCAACTGCTCTCACAAACACGTCAGGACAAAGATTAATCGATAAATGAAAAATACTGAATTAAGCAAGAAATTGACCCACCAGATTGAGAATTCAAGAAGAAATTTGAAGACTCATATGGCGTTTCACGAATAAGCTTCCCAAATACCAGTTTTTACAGTAAAGAAAGATTAATCAACATAATAACAGAAGTAAACCACAAAATAGAATAGCAAGAGGATACTTTTGTTCTAGAGCGATCAAATTTACAAAATTCGAAGATGGATGAAAATTCACTGTAAGCATCCAAAATATTACATTTTTCAGTAATTTGAAACTTAATAATACATAAAAGACAGCAGCATGCCATATTTGTGAATTTTTCTGGCCATTGAAGGTCTCTAAAATATCTCGGTACATTTGTTTTTATACTAATGGAGAACTCAGGGAACATTGCTTCAGTTGTTTCATAGTAGCTTAGTAATAAACTCAAATGTGATCAATTAAATAAAACCCTAACTAGTAAATTAAAATTTTGAATTTTAATCATACCTCGAGTAGAAATGGAAACGGACTGACCGAGCCAAAGTAGAGAACAAAGGCTCAAGTTTTCACGTGGATACGCAATGTGTCGCACCGTCACCCTTGATGGAGAGTCGCACTGTCGGAGAATGACTTAATTGAATGAATTGATGACTAGGGAGAGTCGCTCGTTGGGCAGGTTGAAGACGACAAGGAACCATAGGTGTGTATGGTGGTGGGACGAAGACTGTTGGGTATTAGTCCGCATCGCATGACTCAGTTGAGGACCGACCCGACTCAGAATAATTGATGGTGCCGCCCTTGACTCGCCTAAGGATGACAACCCCCCACGAACCCAAGGATACATAATCCATTTAGTGTTTATCACAACCATCACCCTATAAAAACGTCAGGGACACTTCATTCCAAGCCCCTAACGCTACAATGTAGGGGTGCACCATAGTGGTGCGCCCTAAAGGTGTGTCATAGAGATCCGCTAATTGGAAGTCAACCTTCCCTTAAGATTCCTTCTTACGACACAAACACATCACAATGCTCGAGGCCGAACAGAAGGTAGTGGGGACGCAGGCACGTTGTCAAAGGCCCAGAAAGCATGGGACACAAACGAACCTCTAACGAACCTCTCTATAAACGAACCTCTAACTGACTTAATCATAGGAGGTGAACACAACGAGAACTCCCAGACTTTCCTTCTGTGTAGATTATCAGAGCAGTAAGGAGACCGACTCGAAATACCCTAATAGAGTTCTATCGGAAAACGTGATCCAACAAAGACGATTAGACGACGGAGACAGAAGAAAAGTTGAAAGCGGGAGGACAGAGGTGGAAGTTGGAAAGGAAAGGGGGAGTTTGTGTCGCAACGTTCAATCAAGATGAAATCTTGAACCATGAAGGGATAAACAACACTTACAGGAATGGAATACAAACCGTAATGGAGAGAGAGGAGGACAACTCTAATAACTCTTCCCAGTTTTCAAACTACAACAGTAAGAAATAGTTTATTTTTTCTTTCAAAAATATAGTAAACTAATATGAAAATATCACATTTTGAAATTTAATAACCAAAATGGTATATTTATTATTTTATTTCTATACAGTTTAAGTTATGTTCTGAACTTTTGCAATGAGCTACCCGAACTTTGAAAATTTAAAACAGACTACCTCAACTTTGAAGAATGTGCAAATAGCTATCTCCGTCATTGACGGAAAATCGTCAGAAAGTTGTCGGAAATTGAACGGAGCTAGTTATTTACACGTTCTTCAAAATTGAGGTAGCTCGTTTTGAATTTTTAAAATTCGGGTAGCTCGTTACAAACCTTTCAAAGTTCAGGTAGCTCCTTGGTATTTAACCATTTATAATATATACTGTAAAACTCATTTAAAATATTTTTAAGTGAATATAAACTATAATATGTTTTTAGATAATAAATTTACTATTATAAGGTTTAAAAATAATTTTTATTTGAATATAAACTACAATGATATTATAAAAATAGGTTTACAATTTAAATTTGTTTTATCTTAAATAAAATATTAGTTTTGAAAAAATGCATATAAAAAATATTAGTTATTAAATTTTAGATAAAATTATTTATGAGTGATTTTTTAATAATAAAGATAAAAAAAATTATCCCTGTGATGATTGATGTAAACAGAAGAATTTCTTAAATTGTTTTTAAGAAAAAAAACACTTATTAAGTTAATATGTTTTTTATGTAGAAGGTAATTAAAAAAATCAAATTAAAATCGTATTATATATATATATAATAAATATTCGCGTATTAAATATTATATTATATTAACAAATTAAATAATTTTTTTTGTTAGGAATATATTTATTTAAGTCGTGACATTATATGTTGATTTGACATCAATTTTGTTATAATGATAATGTTGGATTATGTAATATACATGCAATCTATATGGTAAAACATAATCACACATAATTAAGTTACTTCTGGATTGATTGCCTTAGCGGAAGCGGATCTGCCTGAGGTTGGGATCACGGTCTGCCGGACGGGAGGACACGCCACGGGTTAACGGGCAGTGACCTAGGTTTCCACAGCTGCTGACTTCTGTCTAAACTGTGGGTGACTATCAAGTTCTGATCTCTCTTTTTTCTTAGGAGAGCACCCCATATATATATAGATATATAGAGGGATAGGGTTTAGGGCCAGTATCACATACCGGGCTTACCTGAATGTGCTCCCACTTATGGGCGACCCATTAACCTAAATCCAACATCTCCCACTTGCACAAAGTGGGAGGGGGGGGGGGCACTCATTCATCAAGCCAGCACCAAAGAGAACGAATTCTCCTTATACAGTTAAATCACATACGAGGAGGCAGCCGTGCGACTGGCAGGCACTACGAGCAAGGTACTGCGCATCTGTTACGAGTTGCAGTGACTCACGGATCTCACACCATCAGTGGATTTGTGCCCTGCACCCTTGGCCATGTAATCTTTCTCAAGGTTTGACCACACAATGATCTTTCAAACTTATACATCTGCATTGTGCCCACAACCGCAACCTATACCGCGATTGACGGCCGTCTAGTGGACACAATATCGAGAAGATCCCATAATGACCATCCCCTTCCCATGAAACCATCAGCACAATTCAACTCGCTTTTCTATAACCGGGTCCAAGGTACTTGTGAGCGCACCCATCGAGCACGGACTAAGATAGCAAACACTGAACTGAACCTCAAGTCTCTGTTCAGAGTACTGAGGGTACGTACGCGGCTCTTACGCGAAGAGCTTTGGGTCTCACACGACTCCGAGGTAAGATCACATCTCGGGTCATACCCATGGTCGATTTTAGATGCGCCGCAGTATGGAACGCGCACTACAGCATATCTCCTCTCCCATGGAGCATATGTCCATATGCTGTACAGATGTCCATCAAGCACACAAAGTACCCGAACCAAAAGTCACAAAGACTCCCATCTGACCCCTGAGTGGATTGACAGACCATAATTCGTCGTAGTGCGAAAACAGATAGCTCCGGACACAAAGTCCTTTCTGGTTATCCCGTCGGACTTCCAAAAACTAGAAGCTATCACCAGCCTCACCTAGCCACAAAGGCATAGAAACTATCACCCGTGTGAGAGGGTGACCAAATCCACTTTGACATATATTAACAAACAATCACATAAATGAACACACAAAATACTCAAACTGCGAAAACATGCATACTCAAATATAATTCAAGTCAAAGAACATTGTATGGGAAATAAAACCAATGAAGTACATCAACTAATTCTACACATGCCTCACTAAAGACTCCCTTTTCAAGGTTGGAGAGACGGTCCACAACCATCTCATCCGTAGACAAGTACTTCAAACTCATCACCTTGTGTCTAACCACGTCTCTAACATAGTTTCGCTTGATATCTACTTGCTATGACTTGTATTGATACTTGGGTTTATATATCACGGAGATTGCGACTCTAATGACTCAGCAATCAATCCGGAAGTCTCCTCAGCCATACAACCAACTGAGTGGTCCACACAAGACCCACAAATTTGGCTTCAATGACGATCAACACAATGCGCGACTGCTTCTTGCTCATCCACGATATAACATCATCGGAGAGCAGAGCATAAAGTCCGAGGTGGGTTTTCTCTCATTAAAGTCACCACCATAGCTCGCATCGTTATACCCAGTCATCCAGAGATTCTCGGATCTCTAGCAAGTCTCTAGCAGAGAGCATGACGATGCCCTTAAGATATCACATGATCCTATTTACTGCCTACCATTTCTTTAATCCGGGTTCAGCTTGGTACCTATATACCATGCCGACTACATGACAAATATCAGGCCGAGTACACACTATTGCGCACATCAGGCTTCCGACTGCACTTAGCTACATAATTTATTTATCTGGTCCATATATCCATTTTGAGAGGTTGATCAATGTAAACTGGAGTTTCAATTGGTTCGCAGTTACTCATGTTGAACGTTTCCAACATTTTGTTTATGTAGCTTTCCTCTGAAAGCCACAACTGCCTCCTACGGCGATCTCTCGAGATCTAAATCCCAAGGATGTGCGCCGCCTCACCCATGTTCTTCATCCCATACAGAGAAGACAATCAAGCATTTATCTGTGTGAGGAACTCCAAGCTATTTACGACTATGAGTATGTCATCTACATATAGAATCATAAACACAAAGTTCGGTCCAGACTCTTTTGGTGTACACGCAATGATTCTCATCCATCAAGAGAAATTTATTTTCCACGAACAAATCATGAACTCTGCGGTACCACTGCATAGCGAACTGTTTCAGACCATAGATCAATTTATGAAGTTTGCACACTAAATACACATGGTCTTTCTGCACAAAGCATTCAAACCGCTCCATATAAATCTATTCTTCTAACTCACCATTGAGGAAGATGGTCTTAACGTCTATCTAGTGCAGTTCCAAGTCTAGACTCACTCCAATAGCCATAATCTTAAGAACCCATTTAGCTCTATTTCTCTATGTCCTCTCGAAGGTTGACCAGTGCCAAACACTGTTCTTCCTTATAGATTCCATCTAGTCCAAAGTGTTCATCTCATTTTCCATTACTTTCATCCATTCTTCTTAGAAGGTTCCATTGAGAGTTTCTCTAACATTTTACGGCACAATAACCATATCGTCAGATATTAAGGTGTTTAGTTTTCCATCACCTTCGAATGCATATCGCCGGGAGGAAAACTTATGTTCTAGCCCACGGCCTACCAACTCACTACTACCAGAGGTACGACCATGATCGCTCCCACTGGGAATGAGATCCCTAATGCTCCCACTGTCAACAAGATCATCAGGAGCAAAAGCTGTTTCATTCGCTACAGGAAGAGGTGAATCTGACAGACGACGAACTGATTCATTCTCTGCCACTTCATCTCTCCCACTCGAATTAATAGGTATCTGCTCAACTTGATCTTGCATCTCATATAGAGATCGATCCAAACCAATCTCTCCCTTCTTTTGAAATTCGTTCTCTAAAAACGTCGCGTCTCGTGATTCAAACTCGGAAACACTCCCACTGTCCAGCTCAGCTATAAACACATAACCCTTGGAGGTATCAGAGTAACCAAAAATACTCTTATTTCCTCTAGGTCCAATCTTTCCCAAACTTATTTGAGAAGTCATGTGTGTAAGCGGCTCACCCCAATGGGCGCATATGGTGAAGGTCCAAAACTTATTCCAGTCCAAAATTCATATGAAGTGGAGTTAACCGTCTTCGTCGGCACATGGTTCAGGATGTAGGCATCAGTCTCCAAAGCGTTTCCCCATAAGGAAATCAACAATTAAGTCTGCGCCATATCGACCGAATCATTTTAAGGAGCGTTCTATTGCGCCTCTCTGCAAAACTATTTTGCTGAGGGGTGTAGCGGATCGTCAACTGATGAATGATCCCTTTTTCATTACATAAACCATTAAATTCCGCTGAAAGGTACTCTTCTTCCACAATCAGGGTGGAGGGCCTTTTACCCTCGTATCTAATGGGTGTAATCATATGTAAATGTAATGAAATTATGCGCTCTGTGCCGAACCCTAGCACTAAGAGGGCCACAGACATCAGAATGGATAAATTGCAAGGGAAATTCGGCTCTAAGTGCCTAACCAAAAGGCATTCCGGTGGAATTTTCTGCTAGACAACTTACACAAGTAGACGACTCCACTTGTGGAATGTAGAACAGCAAACCCCATTGGGCTAGCCGCTGCATTCTATGTTGACCTCTGTAGTCAAGTCTAGTTTGTCTTTCATTCACATCGCAAACATATCCGCGAGTAGAAGAAAAAAACATGAAATTATTATTGTTGCCTGAATCCAAATCCGAAACAATAAATCCACCAGAAATAATACTAAAGCCAACCGAAGTTGAACCTAAAAACAATTGGACATAAGATTCATGAAAAGATAATATAAAACCGAGTTTCATTAATCCTAAGACTGAAACAACATATCGGTGAATCTGCGGAGCATAGAGGATATGACATCAGACTAAAAACTCTACCGCCGCGCAAGCGCAGCTCACGAGTTCTAATCCCTTCGACTTCAACACGAAAGTTGTTCTTGATGTAAATCCATCTAATTTCTCGCGGGACTCTATGGTACTCTACGAAAACGTCACGATCCTTGGCTATATGATTTGTCGATCCTGAATCCAAAATCCACAAAGGACATGACTCAGTCAACATATCTGTACTAGAAACACAAAGTTCACTAATAGGCAATAAGACATTTAGGTCGGATCAATTCAGGACATGCCTTCACAAAGTGTACCCACTGGTCACAGTTGGAGCATTTCCTGTATTTAGGCTTCTCGGCCTTACGCGAACATTTTCGCGGTGTTGTTTTCGGAGGAGTCCTTGGGTTCACCTCAGTCTTTGTCTACTTTTCTTTCAATGAATTTGCGCCATCGCGCTGTGCATTACTCCTTCGCCTTCAGCGACTCTTCTTAGGTCTAGAGGATAGCGCCACACGCACCTCAACCTTAGGTCCAGCGACCTTGGGTCTGTCCTCTTTAACTCAATGTGACTTCAAGCGTGTTCAAAGGTATTGAGGACTTTAGAATGAGTTATTTAGATTTTCATCTGTTTCTAGGAGTTAGGCAAAGAGCGGATTACGACCTGGATTTGCTGCTCATCGGTCACTGACTGACCGTTATCCTTGAGATTCACAATCATGTTGGCCATATGCCTCAGATACTATCTCGCGGAGTGCTGAGGATTCATCATGCATGAACCAAACTTAATGTTGAGCGAGCACAACTAAGCAGTCGTAGAGAACCATTTCTAGCCTGCAAAGTATCCCACAGCCCTTTAGCCGTGTGTTAAGCTCAAACTCATCCACCGTACTCAGCATCATGGCGCACGTCTCAGCATCATTAACCTCCCACTCAAATGGAAAGTCTTCTGCTGATTCGTTATTCCAGAATCGGGTCTTTTCACAATCTTCTTGATGGGGTTAATGGATTTATACTTAGGACCAATTTTATATGCTTTCTCCGAATTTTATAGTGCTCACCATTAAGTCTAAGACCTTTGTCCAACTAAACGATGATGTTCTACATGGCAGACCAATTTCTCTAACTAAAGAAAATTCTAATAGGATCATGGTGACACAAGGAACAATGTTCTATTGCATGTAAAAAGACAAGTCTCAAATTAATAGGACAGATTCTAGAACATACTTAAATTCGGAGGACAACCCTAGATATGCCGAGAAGCACTCCCCGTTTCTAAGCATGTCCTAAAGTCACTACTAGCAATCGAAACACAGTCTATATAAACAGTCCTCAAAGGACCGGAGTCGAACATATCGCACTAAGCGTTCAACTCTAACATAAGACGACTGTCCTAGTATTTTTCAAGGAAATTCAGAGAATCTCGCAGACTAACCGACCGGTTCACACTTAAGAACATATCCCCAAGTGTAGTTCGAACTTTTTCCAAACTTCTGAAAGGCTACTAAAACAATCCTATAGGTTTGCTACCTAGACTATGCCAAAGCTAGATCTCCCTACCAAGGTAATCTATCCTATGCAAGTAAGGTAATAAACCAAACAATTCAATACACACACATATATATATTGAAATCTTTCAAAAATAAATTAATTTGGGGCTAATTTATAATTTTCAAAACTTTGAGGACCAAAGTCACTCTAACCAAAATTAATTAACATGTTAGACCAATTTTCACACAGTATGCTGGGATCTCAACAAGTCATAACCTAGTCAATTCTACCAGTCATGGAGTCAAGAGCCAACAATATAAAGTAAGGCAAGACTATCTACCCTGCAGAAAACACAAAGTTAACCAGGGAACTCAAGAACCCACACAACGTTCTACCTATCCAGTCATGCATCATTAAACAATATAAGGCTCTCCCAGCAATTAAATTGATCTAACAGTTAATTTAATTAGCCCAAAATAATTATTAATGAAATGGTCAAGGCACAAATACCGGATATTACAAACCACTAAGACCCACTAGGGATCCAGGATCGGAACCAAATTCGTTTCGGACCAATTCAAGTAGCCAAAAGGCCTCTGAATGAGCTCAGACCAGCTTAAACAGCTTTCAGCCATCTAAACCGGTCTGAACCGAACCGAACTGGTCAGCCTCTGCCAACCGGTCCTAGCCGAACCGGTCAGCCTCTGCCAACCGGTCCTAGCCGAACCAGTCAACCTCTGCCAACCGGTCCTAGCCGAACCGGCCGGTCAACCTCAGTCAACCGATCCGGACTGAACCGGTCGGTCCAACTTTTCAGACCGGACCGGGGTTTAAACCGGTCTGGTCCAACGTATTGAACCAGATCGGTATGGATCGGTTCACTTAGACCGGTCCAGAACAGTGTCATCTTCTCCATTGCAACGCTAGGGTTTTGAAAACCCTAGCATTGCAGCTGCCGCCGCCGCCAAGTGGCCAGCCACGAAGGCTGGCCACGCGGGGGGGTTTCGGTCGGCCACCACTGGCCGACCGAACCCCAGCCTTCGGCGACTGGTGCCGCGACCACAAAGGCCGCGGCATCCAGTCGCAAGGCCACAGCCACGGAGGCTGCGACCCTTCCTTGGCCATGCCACGGAGGCTGCGGCTAGTCGGGGCCAAGGCTGTAGTCAGCCTCGGCGTTGCGGCAGCCACGGTGGCTGCGGCCACCAGGGGCTGAGCCGCGGCCACGAAGGCCCCGGCAGCCCCTATGACGGCCTCGGAGTGGCTGAATCTGTGGCGGCGGGCTCATCGCGATCACAACTGACCGCGATGGAGATTTTCCTGAAATTCGACAATTCGGAAACCAACCTAACACGACTCTGATACCAATGTTGGATTATGTAATATACATGCAATCTATATGGTAAAACATAATCACACATAATTAAGTTACCTCTGGATTGATTGCCTTAGCGGAAACGGATCTGCCTGAGGTTGGGATCACGATCTGCCGGACGGGAGGACACGCCACGGGTTAACGGGCAGTGACCTAGGTTTTCACAGCTGCTGACTTCTGTCTAAACTGTGGGTGATTATCAGGTTCTGATCTCTCTTTTTTCTTAGGAGAGCACCCCATATATATATAGATATATAGAGGGATAGGGTTTAGGGCCAGTATCACATACCGGGCTTACCTGAATGTGCTCCCACTTATGGGCGACCCATTAACCTAAATCCAACAGATAATAACTTATTATTTTTTATGTTACTTTTCTTTTTCAAATGTTAGATGTTATTTAGTTATTCTCTAAAAACTAATTATTATTTTGGTATGATTATATATTTAAGTTCAATATAATTTATGATCTACTTAAGATGTGTTATATATATATATATATATATAGAAATTCACATGCATTTATCTATAGAATATTTTTTATTATATATAACAAAAATAGTATATAAATATATGGCCGTTTGTCCCTCTTTTGCCTATAAAATGCATACTCATCAGTCATGAATGTGTACTTGCTCATCAATCTCGGGTAAGTCTTGGTTACATTCGCAGAAACAAACAAAGCATGTTTGTTAATGATTGAGTATGAACAAAACAAATCGCAATTCCCTTTCATATTTCTCTTATATTTTAGTTTTTATTCCTCCTCATTAGGGGTGGCAATCGTGTCGTGTCGTGTCTAATCGTGTCGTGTCATTAATCGTGTCGTGTCATTAAACGTGTCGTGTCTAAACGGATAAGTTTTAAACGTGTCTGTAAATGTCAGACACGTACACGACACGTTTAATAAACGTGTCACACGACACACGACACGGCAACACGACACGATTAAGACACGACACGACACGTTTACAACACGATAAGACACGACGCGATTAGACACGGCATGACACGATAACACGACACGATAGACACAACACGACACGATAGACACGATATATACGATAAAACACGAGACGATAAGACACGATAAGACACGTTAAAATCAACACATTAATGTGGGTGTGGGATAGTGAAAATTATACACGATTAGACACGGTTAGACACGACACGATTAGACACGTTTAGACACGATTAATTAATCGTGTTTAAACGTGTGTTTGTTGTGTTTTAGCAGGTTAGATGTGTTTAGACACGATTATTAATCGTGTCTAAACGTATAAGAGTTGTTTAGACACGCTTAGTAATCGTGTCGTGTCTAAACGTGTAAATTGCAGATCGTTTGCAGATCGTTTAATCGTGTCGTGTCAGAAATTGCCACCCCTACTCCTCGTATCCAATCCCCTACCTACTTACTTACGTTTGGTGGTTGCCTTCGGTCTAGATTCTTTTGACGTGGCAAAAAAAAGAGGAACCTTTTTAACCTCTTCCTAATTAAAATAGTCACATCATCATCGCTTATTAACTGAGTAATGCAGAAAAAATAGGTAAAAAATTGAACAAAATTAAGACATAAAGTAATTAAAGGAGAGTATTACATAAATTTCACAAGGAGTAACTATAGAGTTTCCATTGAAATTTGAGTTAAGTACTTAATTGGTTACACATGTTTGACCAATGTTCAGAATGGTTACACATGTTTCAAAATGTGATTAATTGGTTTTGAAATGTGACTATTTGGTTTTTTTACTGTTCACTGTTAGAAATCACAGTTAAGTCACTATTTAGATACATAAAATGACGTAATTACCCATAGAATCATCTTCAAAAACACATCATCTTCAAGAACAATAATTGAAAAAACCAGAAATCTGATTTCTGGGTCTTGAAGAACGATTTCTGGTTCTTGAAGTTCTGTATTGCAGTATATGTTATTAGCAAATGTGATTAAATGGTCATACATGTTTCTCTATAATGTGATTAAATGGATACTGTTGTTTGAAATGATGTGATTAAAAGGTTCGACATGTTACCCACATTGTGAAGAACCCAGAATCGCGATTCTAGGTTCTTCAAGAAACCAGAAATGTTGTTTCTGGGTTCTCAAGAACATCAAATCGAATTTGGTTCGATTCTTGTTCTTCAATCCTTCAATGTGTTCTTCAATACAACTAAGGGCATAATAGTCATTTCACATTTCAATAATATGTTAAAAAAATTAATTAACGTTAAAATTAACGGTTTACTAACGGAATAACCAATTAATCACATTGGGAAAAACATGTGTAACCAATTAGTCACATAGCAAAACCAATTAATCACATTTTGAAACATGTGTAACCATTCTGAACATTGGTCAAACATGTGTAACCAATTAAGTAATTAACCCTTGAAATTCTCACATGTGTTCAAAGTCTTCACCACGACACTCTCCACATTAGAATTTTCGTATTTTCTGCGAGATCGAGTTACTATATGAAAACATTGATTGAAATTAAGAGGGAAATGGATGAACTGCAAAATGAGAGGAAATAGTAGTTGAAACCCTGATTGTGCTTAAATTAGTGGAAAAGATATGACGAAAGGAGTATTATTAATTTGAGTACATATGATGAAGAACATTTCAGTCTCACATAAAGTTTATTTTTGAATTTTGATCTAAATTGTGCACGTGACAAATGCATGTAACGTTTTTCATCCAAAATGAATATTGAAATAAATACATTTATGACTGTTGGAGTATCTCAAATTAATAAAAAAAATCATGAGTTCCTAATCTTAAAAATGTAATTTCTGGAATACCTAAATGTCTTTTATCATTTTATACAATAATTTTTTTAAGGAACTAAATTAATTATTAGTGATCAAAATAATTTATATATAGACCGATCCTGAATTTTCCTTTCCGTTACTATTTTTAACATGTCATTGAAAGTGATAGTTCCATATAAAAGCATAACACATATGCCGTTCGTCGTCACAAGTACAAGAGGAAATAGTAAATACAACATCACGGAGTAAGCGGGATTCTCCACGCGGCGCCGTCCCATTAGACAGCTCATGTTTCGCAGAAGAATGCGTCCACAGCCTAGAGAAGCCCGCCCCCTCCTCTTTAGACAGTTGATTAAGAGACCAGAACAATTTTGATTTCTTCACTACAAAATAGAAATACACTGCTGTTCTCATACGGAAAGGTGGTACTCACTTCGTTTTTGGATCTACTCTCTATAAAAAGTTTTGTTTTTGCAGTTCCCAATTCCACCAACCCTCCAGAATCCACCGAAATATCCCTGCGCGATTTGATTTGCTGCGTCCGATTGAGCAGCTAACAGAGCTAGCCCATCTCTTTGCTCTTGTGCGGCCTTCAAGCGTGATCCTAATCGAGCAAAATCACTCCTTGATCTTCAAACTTTGACTTCTTTCAGTCTCGTGGAAAACCCAATACAATACGATGATCTGCTCTCTAAAATTGCAAACTCCAAGACCAATTCATGCCGGAAACGATGCTGTTTCGGTGAGAACATCCGTTGCCCCCGCAGAAAGACGTTCTTTTCTTCCCCTGTTGCGGCCGACACGAAAGTTGAGCTCGAGCGTCGTGGTCTCACTGTCGAGGCCCTTACACGTTTCATCGGTTGAATCTTTCGGATCACCACTGGACATTGTCCAGAAGAAGGATTTGATTAAATGCGAGGCCTACGAGGCGGAGCGAGTGGATGCAGCAGCGGAACGATTGGAGGTTGCGAAGAAAGTGAAGATTGGGATTTACTTCGCCACCTGGTGGGCTCTGAATGTTGTTTTCAATATATACAACAAGAAGGTTTTGAATGCGTACCCGTTCCCTTGGTTGACCTCCACCCTCTCTCTGGCGGCTGGATCTCTGATTATGTTGATCTCCTGGGCTACAAGGATTGCTGAGACCCCAAAGACTGATTTTGAGTTCTGGAAGACCCTATTTCCGGTATTGTCTGTTTCCCCTTCGATTTTATTCTTCTGTTCTGCTGTTAGAAGTTAAGTCAATAATAGGACAATTTCTCTTAGCCTGCTGTTTGATTGCGGAGGAAGGGAGGGATTGAATTATCATGCAAAAACTTCTATAGCTTCAATCAATAATTTCCGCTTCAATTGATGGTTTGGTTGATGGAAACCTATGCTGGTCCCAATTGACAAACCTGCTGAGCTATACATCTTTTCCGTCTCAGAAATGTTCAAAAAAGGTTTTAATTTGAGTATTGTTGGTTGATTAATTTCTTTGACGCCTTCATACATAACTTGAATAAGCTTGTAAAGTGTCGTTTTCTATTGTTTGTGGCGTTAGATCAGATATTAGAATATCCTGAGGATGTTGATATGCATGATGTTTACTTCCGCTCCTAAATCAAGATCTTAATTTTCTGGTATCTTTGTTTGGTTAAGGTTGCGGTGGCACATACAATCGGGCATGTAGCAGCTACCGTAAGTATGTCAAAGGTTGCAGTTTCATTCACTCACATTATCAAGAGTGGAGAGCCTGCCTTCACTGTTCTGGTCTCAAGGTTCCTCTTAGGCGAAACATTCCCGACTTCTGTCTATCTATCTCTTCTCCCAATTATTGGTGGTTGTGCCCTTGCTGCTGTCACCGAGCTCAACTTCAACATGATTGGTAAGAACAATATCAACTCATAGTCTTTTCTTTGAGCTAGCATGCATGCATTTGGCTTTGAATGTCTTTGTGGTAAGTGTTTTTTGGGGGGTTATTTTCAGGTTTCATGGGGGCTATGATATCAAACCTTGCCTTTGTATTCCGCAACATCTTCTCGAAGAAAGGCATGAAGGGGAACTCTGTTAGTGGAATGAACTACTACGCGTGTCTGTCAATGATGTCTCTTGTGATTCTCACCCCATTTGCCATTGCTGTGGAAGGGCCACAACTGTGGACTGCTGGCTTCAATAAGGCCCTCTCTGATATCGGACCCCAGATAGTCTGGTAACCACATCTTTTCATTTAATCTTCTCTTTTCCCGTGAATGTATCAATAAATGCATATACATATAAGTGGTATTTCTTTCTGAATGATATCTATGTTAGGTGGATGGCTGCTCAGAGTGTGTTCTATCATCTGTACAACCAAGTATCTTACATGTCCTTGGACGAGATATCTCCATTGACATTTAGCATTGGGAACACTATGAAACGCATATCGGTCATTGTCTCCTCCATCATCATCTTCCACACCCCTGTCCAGCCTGTCAATGCCCTTGGAGCTGCCATTGCCATCTTTGGAACCTTTTTATACTCACAGGTAACTTAACCATTCTCCCTACCCCCATTCTAGCTACACTCGATATATAGACCCACTTGCACCACCATAATTTACCCACCTGAAAGAAAGCTACGTATAAATACTAATTAACTTATAGCTGCCTGGCGTTTTGTACATTAAACAAGACTTGAATTTCTCTCTTTTTTTTTTTTTTTTTTTTATCTCCATCAAACTATCTGCTCTAAGCTTGACGACGGATTCTTTGCTGACTTTTTGTTTAATCAATGCAGGCAAAACGGTAAAACGCTCGAAAGCAAGCCATGGACGAGGAAGATGACAATCGGATAGTTTTGTTACGATCAATCAGGAGATGTTCAGCTGTCAGGTTAAAGTGGTGCGGCTTCTGTATAGTATATAGTATGGAGAATAATGAACTTTTGGCAGATTGAACATCTGATATAATAAAGTGTATTTTCATTTATCTGTTGGAAGAAGGATGGGTAGGGAAGGTGAGTGAGTGAGTGAAAAATAAACAAGCGACAGTGAATGTGGACGACGAATTCAGAGTTAAATATCTTTGAGATTTACTTACTGTGTATTTTCAATGTTGCTGTGTGTTGTAAAAGTTGCGAATCTTGGTCTCCGAATTTTTTCAAAAACTAATCATTTTAGTTTTTTTCTTAGAAAAGTAAGTATAGAATTTGTTTTCTTCAAAAAATACGTATACGCGCACCCCGGGTAGCGCGTATTGACAATACCCCAAGTGCATAGGCGCCACCCCAAGTGACGCCTATTCATTTGGGCGCCATTTGGAACAGACTTTCCTTTTTTAAAAAAAAAAAATTGTTTCACAATGACGTCTCGATGTTTAATTAAAAATAAAATTATGTATCTATTAAAAAAATTATAGTAAGTAGATATTTTAATTGCGTTTCAAATGATGCAAAAAATATTAAATTTGGATTTACGGATTGCCTGTACGGCATGCCGTAAGTTGAGATATGAAAATTTGACTTAAAAAATTATAACTCAGACCATGTAAGTCCAAACTCAACACGGTTAACGTCAATTATGTCGTAAATCAATTATCTACGTAGGGTAATTTTTTTGATTAAAAATACAGTAATTTTGTAACCTAACATCGTTTACACCATAATTTGACCGAAATAAGTAAATGCATTAGGTGAGAAATTTAATTATGTACTTACTCAAAAAAAAAAAAAATTACGGTGCGTAGATAATTTAATTACGAATCAAATGACACTAACTATGCGTTAAGTTTTTACTTTTAGACTGACTGTATAATACGGACGTAAAAAACTGTACATACGATACAAAAACTTCCAAATAATATTTTGAATAATAATGTTTAAACATATTCATTATAAAGTTAGTCAATTATTTATCGATGGATGGATATCAACGTCAATAACCTGAAAACCAAGTGTTGATGTTAAATTATATTATCGGGTCGAGCCATACCGAAATAGCAATCACATTATACAACTCTGTTCCATCCTAAAACCAATTGGTGATAGGAGGAGGTAGTCTTGTTGTATATAAGGTGCCTAATTGTTTGGAAACCCACCGATGTGGGACTTATACGTCAACATTCTCCCGCCACCGAAAGCTCTAAGGCATGACACCGACTCTTTTAATCCAGACGGGTTGGGACTCAATAAATCCCACCTCACATCCAAATCCGACCCGAACTCTGGTACACAGAGTGAATGGGACACAACAAGCCCACATTGGCCACCCACAACGGGAAATTGGAAGGATGAGCTTGAGGAGATTGCTGTCTCTTGGCACAATGATTCCACTTGAATGAATTGAAGAAAACACTCCTCCATGATGAAGACGAGATTGTTGTCTCTTGGCACAATGATTCCACTTGAATGAATTGAAGAAAACACTCATCCATGATGAAGACGATGAACACAGGCTCTGCAGAACCCATCCCATCTTACTTATTCATCTGTATGTTCTTTCTTTCTTCAATGATTTACTTTACTATCCAGATCCTCCTTCCCGAGTAGATTTTGAATGTTGAATTGGTTTCTGTTTCCGTTTGATAGTATTTTGTTCTTGTAAATAATCAAAGGTAGAGCGTATTACAAAAAAATAAAAAGAAAAATATTTGAGTGTGGCTCAGACCTGATAATATAATTTAACATGGTATCACAGTCCGGTTCCGTTTGACGGTGTTGGGTTGTTTCCCGTTATGGGTACCCGAGGTGGGTTTGTTGTGTCATGTTTACTTCGTGTACCAGGGTTCGGGTCAGACTTGGACATGAGAGTGTATTTATTGAGTCCCAACCTGTCTGGATTAAAAGTGTCGGTACCGTGCCTTATAGCTTTCGGTGGCGGGAGAATGTTGACGTATAAGTCCCACATCGGTGGGTTTCCAAATAATTAGGCACCTTATATACAACAAGACTACCTCCTCCTATCACCAATTGGTTTTAGGATGGAACAGAGTTGTATAATGTGATTGCTATTTCGGTATGGCTCGACCCGATAATATAATTTAACATCAACACTTGGTTTTCAGGTTATTGACGTTGATATCCATCCATCGATAAATAATTGACTAACTTTATAATGAATATGTTTAAACATTATTATTCAAAACCCACCGATGTGGGACTTATACGTCAACATTCTCCCGCCACCGAAAGCTATAAGGCACGGTACCGACACTTTTAATCCAGATAGGTTGGGACTCAATAAATACACTCTCATGTCCAAGTCTGACCCGAACCCTGGTACACGAAGTAAACATGACACAACAAACCCACCTCGGGTACCCATAACGGGAAACAACCCAACACCGTCAAACGGAACCGGACTGTGATACCATGTTAAATTATATTATCAGGTCTGAGCCACACTCAAATATTTTTCTTTTTATTTTTTTGTAATACGCTCTACCTTTGATTATTTACAAGAACAAAATACTATCAAACGGAAACAGAAACCAATTCAACATTCAAAATCTACTCGGGAAGGAGGATCTGGATAGTAAAGTAAATCATTGAAGAAAGAAAGAACATACAGATGAATAAGTAAGATGGGATGGGTTCTGCAGAGCCTGTGTTCATCGTCTTCATCATGGATGAGTGTTTTCTTCAATTCATTCAAGTGGAATCATTGTGCCAAGAGACAACAATCTCGTCTTCATCATGGAGGAGTGTTTTCTTCAATTCATTCAAGTGGAATCATTGTGCCAAGAGACAGCAATCTCCTCAAGCTCATCCTTCCAATTTCCCGTTGTGGGTGGCCAATGTGGGCTTGTTGTGTCCCATTCACTCTGTGTACCAGAGTTCGGGTCGGATTTGGATGTGAGGTGGGATTTATTGAGTCCCAACCCGTCTGGATTAAAAGAGTCGGTGTCATGCCTTAGAGCTTTCGGTGGCGGGAGAATGTTGACGTATAAGTCCCACATCGGTGGGTTTCCAAACAATTAGGCATCATATATACAACAAGGCTACCTCCTCCTATCACCAATTGGTTTTAGGATGGAAACCAAGTTGTATATTGTGGTTGCTATTTGGTTGTGGCTCGGTCCCCATAATAAAATTTAACAATTGACTACTTAATTGGTGACACTTTCGACACTTAGGGCACCCAATTAACAAGTTGAGGCGTTAAGGCAACAATTCTCAAAAGAGTTTGCATGTGTCGACTATGAATTAGTGACGCCCCTAGGAGACGTTGTCGTTTAATTAGCATGCAACTCTTCAGGGTGAAAATCAAGGAATTTATTGATCCGGAAGATCCAGATGATAGTGACTTTAACTTGATAAGAAATAGTGTCAACATCATAGAGACTGGCCATGGTACGAAACTAACCTTGGAATCTAGTTATTCTCTATAAATACTCCATCACTACCGACCATTTAAATGTCATCTACTATTCGGAACATATATATTTGCTCCCTAAAATCAAGACTAACTTTATCTTTAGAGGGGAAATACCAGACACACCCCGAGCTTTCCTTTGTGTAGGTTAAAGAACATCACCCGAATTCAATACCCAAGTCACTAGAATCTAACAACGATCACCATATGAAATTTCTACAAGGTGATTTATCATGGTAGTTAAATCTTATTAATTAAAATCATCAACTAAATATTAGGGTTGAGAATAAATTAGTTCAGGGTCGAACTGGTTTGGTTGTACCTTAGTTACAAAGTGGTCAGGTACGGTTCGATTCATACGTCCTAACCACTCCACATTTTTGGTGAAATACTGTACGGCTTTTGAACTTGTTCGGTTCTGAACAGGTTCAATACATACCTTTTGTTAAAAACATGTGCAATTAATATAAAATATTCTAAGTTTATTGTTTGCTGAATCGATTTGACCAGATCACATGTGGTTCGGTTCGTTCATCTGAATCATTTTTTGTCCATACCTACTAAATATACTATATATACATTTTAACTAGGGATAGTAGAATCTAATCAAGCTCGATCCAATCGGTGTTTGAGTTATAAAGTCCAAACCTGATTTAACAATAAAAATATTAACACACACAATATATTTCCTCAATATTCTGCAATATATTTGGTGTATATTCTCATGCAATATATTTGCTGTGCATGTTTCCTTAAAGTCTAGGTTTCTATATGTACTTAGTTTCCTTCATTAGGGTTGTGAATGTCTTTGTATTGTGTATGTCTCTATGAATGTAAGATAAGTTGAAACTCTTTTGATTATCCAATACATAGTTTCTTCATGGTATCAGAGCATGACTAATCCATGGTCGGTTTGCTTCCCACCACAAATTCGGCACCCACTGTGCCTATCTCAACCTCAAACCCTAATGTTTCTTCTCCTATGCATGAATCCACGTCCAACCCCCCCACCTTATTTCCTAGTATCTTTCCTATCAATCGTCTCTCATCTCCTCAATCGTACCCCTCCTATCCCCACATTAACCTACCAAACTTTTCCAATCTTGTTACTCTAAAACTAGATGCTGACAACTTTCTTGTTTGGAAGTTGTTAGGTATTGGAGTCTGATTATGTATTAATGTACGCGTCTCACAGTTCAACCTTCGCGGTGAGGTTGCCGGGGTGTGTGGTGGGCGGGAGCCCCCCACATGAAGTCGGGGTTCGGGGCAGCGGCCCAAACCCATAGACTGTACTGTACTATACTGTACTGTATTTCTCCATGTATATGTATTTTGTAACAGTGACCATCATTAATATATTTTGTCAAACCGTGTGGAGGTTACCCAATTGGGTGTTACCACGAAAAACAGTCTTCTTCTTCTCTTCCTTTCCTCTCTGGAAAACTGAGTTGCTTCTAAATTTCTTCATCAAATTGAGTGTTTGATCCTAATAGAAGTCCCAAATGGAATTGACCTTAATTTGTTACGACCTCTTTGGATTTGTCGATGGTTCGCTTCCGTGTATTTCACGATTCTTTATCGATCCAATAGGGAATACCAGTCTGAATCCCAACTATCACTCATGGGTCAAGGTAGATCAGTGTGTCCGCACATGGATAACCTCCATACTCTCGTACCACATTCATAAAAAAGTTCATGATCAGCGCACCAGTCGAGAATTATGGGAAGCTCTCGCGGTTCGATACACAGACCAGTGTGTTTCCAATGAGATGACCCTTAAACTCCAATTTTATGGGTAACCAAAGAAACATGAGAAATCTATTTCTGACTATCTCTCCGGTTTGAAGATGATAGCTGACTCCTTATCACCAATCAACTACCCAATCAGTGACAAAGATATTGTAATTCAGGCGCTCAATGGTCTACCCTCCGAGTATGATGCCTTTGTTGCACGTATAAGTCATCTTCCTATGGCTACCACCTTTCATAGCTTACGAGCTAAGCTCATAACGCAAGAACAACATCTTCAACGACACCACCCTATCTCGACGGATATGGACCATGCACTCCGTGGAGGTAATTCTCGTTATCCTCATGATTTCTCCAAATCTAACAGGTACTCCTCACAGGGTAGCACCAGCAGCTTCCGTCCGCCTGAAAGAAACTTCACTCCTCTTTTCTCTCAAAAAGGAATATTGGGCACTTGTCCGCAGCTTACCTGTCAGTTGTGTGATGGATCTAGTCATACTTGCCACAACTGCCCCCACAAGTTTGATCATGCCTATGCTGTTACAAATATTCATGATTCGTTTTCTGCGTTATCCATTGGTGAATCAGCCGACCAAACATGGTACATGACTAATAACTCAGGTATTCTCCAAAACCTTGAACCACATTATACACCTAACAAGGTTATTGTAGGTAACAGTCAACTATTGCCCATTAATGCGGTTGGATCCTTCTTTATGCCTACGCCACATAACCCTCTACAATTATCTAAAGTTTATCATGTCCCAGATTTATCTCGAAATCTCCTCTCCATTAAACAATTGTCTAAGGATAATTCGTGTATTGTTTGTTTTGATGATAATTCCTTTGTTGTTAAGGACAAAATGACAGGGAAAGTCCTTCAGTCTAAATCATCTTCCTCCTTATATCCAGTTTCGAGCTCTATTGGATCAGCTCCTATGTCCGCTCTTGCTGCGTCTGTCATCCCCATTGATCGTTGGCATCATCGTTTGGGTCATCTTCATGCTCGTGCTCTCACTTATCTTCGTAAGTCAATAAACGTCTCCACCAATAAATTAAGTAGTTGTGTCTCTTGTAATCTAGGCAAACCACATAGACTTCCTTTTGATTCTAGCTCTCATCGAGCACAGTTTCCGGTTGTTTTGTTACATACTGATGTTTGGACTAGTCTTATTTTATCGAATTCCGGGTATAAGTACTTTGTTTTGTTTGTGGATGACTATTCTCGCTATACATGGGTGTTTCCCATGAAACAAAAATATGATGTACCATATCATTTTCATAATCTTCGTTTGTCCATCGAAAAGTTATGCAATGCTTGAATTCGATGCCTACAATCTGATAGAGGCGGTTAATATGTAAGTAACTCCTTCAAATCCTACCTTATCCCTAATGGTATTTCTCACCGTATTTCATGTACTTATACTCCATCTCAAAACGGTATTGCGGAACGCACCTTACTTATTCACGCCTCCATGGCACCACAATTTTGGGTAGATGCTCTTCTCACAGCAACTTACATAACCAATCGTGTACCTCTATCCACACTCTTATATAAATCTGCTTTCGAACCCATAGAAAGTTGCCACATGCTGCTTCCGTGCGATAAATGAACAAGGTCAATAAAGAGAAACCCCCCACACAAAAGAGAATAAAAATGACCAACTCGAAGACAACATCAGGTGATAATATCCAGCGGAGGGATAAATAAAAATAAATTGTTACGCATCTTGGGACGATGCCTCAAAAGTTAAAAGGGATCAACCTCATTGCTCGAGGTAGAAGAGGAGCACTACGGGAGGGAGTCATGATAACGACTGGAAAATTCATTTTTAATGACTCATTAATTGAGCCGTTAAATTTCACGGCTCAATACTAGGAGTAAAACCGGATCGGTTGGACCAGTTTTTATACTATTTCGTTTGGGTACCTATATTTTCGGACCAGATTTTCTTCAAAAGAAATTATTCAAATTTAACTCTCCTTTTTCATATAGAATGAATAAATGCAAATGGAAGACATCTCTCTAGGCATCTTTGATATTTATTCATAATTTAAAAAATATATTTATTTGAATATTTTTTAAATGAAATACTAATTAGTAACTATTATAATATACTTTTTTATTTAAATAAAATATTACGCACATAGTGTTGGATTCTGATCTCCTGAGATGTTCCTAGCGGCGCTCCGACGTCCTGCAACAAGGAAAACCCGGGCGATGCCTTTTGTTTCCCCTCCGAAGCTTAAGTGAGCGAGGAGGTTCGTTTGTGAATGTAAGTGTGATAATGATAATAATCATCTGAAGTAGAGAGGGGTGAAGGTATTTATAGCCTTCATCCTTAACCTGAGTAGAGTTTGGACCTGACCCCGGTTATCCGACGTGGCGTCCGGCGTGGCTGAGTGGAGCCCCATTGGGCAGAGTGTTGCCTAGTGTCTGATGCTTAGTGGGCTTGTTTCCCGTGCCGGAGCTCCACCTCAGGAGCGGAGAGCCCCCCATCCCTCCCTGTTGCGTCCTCGGACCTTGAACCTGTCAGAGGGATGAGCGAGTCTTCGCGTGGCGTGCCCTTGACGGTGCGCCCTTCGATGGCGTGTCCTCTGGACAGGCCTTGACTGGCGGGCCAGATAACTGGACCTGTGAGGGAGTCATGATAACGATTGGAAAATTCATTTTTAATGGCTCATTAATTGAGCCGTTAAATTTCACGGCTCAATACAAATGGAGCCGCGACAGTAAGTGTCGCGAGATTTATCACGACTCGAATTTTAAAGAGCTGGGCAAAATTAACGACTCAAATAAAAAGTGTTTTCAAATTAATTATGGCGACACTTATAAATCTGCTTTCGAACCCTTAGAAAGTTGCCACATGCTGCTTCCGTGCGATGAATGAACAAGGTCAATAAAGAGAAACCCCCCACACAAAAGAGAATAAAAATGACCAACTCGAAGACAACATCAGTTGATAATATCCAGCGGTGGGATAAATAAAAATAAATTGTTACGCATCTTGGGACGATGCCTCAAAAGTTAAAAGGGATCAACCTCATTGCTCGAGATAGAAGAGGAGCACTACGGGAGGGAGTCATGATAACGACTGGAAAATTCATTTTTAATGACTCATTAATTGAGCCGTTAAATTTCACGGCTCAATACTAGGGGTGAAACCGGACCGGTAGGACCAGTTTTTATACTATTTTGGTTGGGTACCTATATTTTTGGACCAGATTTTCTTCAAAAAAAAGTTCAACCAAAACACCGTATAATGATAAATTTTAATCGCAACATTTTTCTTTTCAACCGTGATTTAAAAAAAAAAACTAATTTAGACAATAATTATAATCATCCAACCTGAAAAGTTTACATACCAAAATCTGCATTTGTACATACAATACATTACATATCCGTAAGTTTGCTTCATTAATTAAAAAATATAATATGTTATAGTGGTTCATTTCTAAAACACCAAAGAAACAATCTCTAACATCATCAGCTAAGGCGATTCATTTGATTGATCATTATCTTGACTTCCACATTCATTAGATTGTTCACTACCAGAACCTGCAGATTGATGAGTTGTTTGACCTTCCTATAAAAATATCCAAAAATTAAAGTATAAAATTCAACATTTAAACATCAAACTAACTTAAGTTATGTTATTCATCTCCTAATAAAATGCACAACAATTAAACAAATTAATCTAAACACCAATCTCTTGATTTCTAAACGTCATAACTCTATCTTCTCTTTTATGTTTATTGTTTCGTGATAGTGGTTACGACCCATTTAAAAAAAAATTAACTCTCCTTTTTCATATAGAATGAATAAATGCAAATGGAAGACATCTCTCTAGGCATCTTTGATATTTATTTATACATAATTTAAAAAATATATTCATTTGATTTTTTTAAAATTAAATACTAATTAGTAACTATTATAATGTACTTTTTTATTTAAATAAAATATTAGGCACATAGCATGTTAATAACTAGTAAATCAATTAATTCACGCATTATTTATGATGCCAACATTATCTAGGATATGTTTCTTTCTGATACTGCCCTTAATTAGTTACAAATTCATTTTTACTCCTTAATTAATGTTTAATCCCATCCTCAATACTCCTCTATTCTAGTTCTATGTGATTTTTCCTTTATTCTTCTATCGAATTGAGTTGAATGTTATGTTTGTTCTGTGTTCATACCTAGTAAATCTTATTCAACACTGTTTATTCACACCCAGTAACGCTTATTCAATTTAATATTTTTCTCATATAAAAAATACCCAATACCAGTAGTGTCTTAAATACCCTAACTGCCCTTGCTCATAAATGATACTTTCCCAACAAGTACACATACAACACAAGAAACATCCATCCTCCTTGACTTATCCATAAATGCTGCATTTTCATCTGTTTTTTACCCTCACCAAATCTCTTCTTCTTTCTGAGGTTTTTTCTATTCAGTATTTCAGTAGGGGTTGAAGAAGCTCTACTGATAATGGCTTTTTCTTCCACCTTGAACATTTCCTTCTACTACATAGCTTTTCATACCATTCTAGGCTCCGTCTGCGTAGATTCGCTTGGATTTACCCTACGCCTCATTCCCGCATTCTCTCCCGAATCACCTCTATACCCTGGCAACCTCACAGTACAACAGAAAATCAACAAGGCCATCGAAATCTCCATAGCTAGAGTTCATTACCTGAACTCAGAAGCATCTCAGAACTACAAACCTGACACAATCCGTCTTCCTGTCGACCGCTACAGAGGTTACTATGTTGTCGAGCTTTCAATGGGCACTCCACCGAAGCGACAAGTCTTGCTTATGGACACAGGCAGCGGCATGACGTGGACTCAATGCACCCCTTGCATCAACTGCTTCAAACAGACCACACCAGTCTTTCACCCGAACCAGTCACACACATACCAAAAAATACCATGCAGTGACTCGGTATGTGCCTTCCCGTTTCGATGCGTTAATGGCGAGTGTAAGTACGAAGTGAAGTACGGTGGCGGCGCTAGCACTACCGGATTAGTCTCTACAGAAACCTTCACTGTAGAGAACGAACGTGGCGTTCCCTCAACTATCCCGGGCATGATCTTCGGATGTGGCAACGACAATAAAAAGATCACTTTTAGCAACGGGACCATGTCGGGGATCCTGGGACTTAATAACTTTCGCAGATCATTCGTGCGACAAATGTTCCACGTAATTCAAGGACGTTTCTCCTACTGCTTGGCGTTCGGCGAAGCACAGACGACGACTTCGTTCCTAAAGTTCGGGGAAGACATTAAGATGCCGACCAAAGATGTTAAGACCACCTTCATAGTGAAGCAGAACATATCCAATAACAACTTCCTTAACTTAGAAGACATCAGTGTTGGGGACCGTCGGCTAAGGTTTGCCCCAGGAACTTTTGCTCTCAAGTCAAATGGGAGTGGAGGGTGCCTCATGGACACTGGCTCTCCGACCACGTTCCTCGAGGACGGGCCATATAATGCCGTGATGATGCACTTTGACGAACACTTTAAGTCGTTTGGTGCGGAGAGGGTGCATGATCGATCAATTAAGATGGAATACTGTTACAGGTACGTAAAAGTGAAACCTACTAAGTCCTGCATATCATTTTATCACTTCCATAAGGAATTCTTGGAATAATGGTAGCTTCCTTACACACAGGGTAAAGCCTCAATTTCGAGCATATATCGGGATGACGTACCATTTCCAGGGAGCGGATTTTGTGGTCGCACCGTCGTATTTATATGCTCATTACCGACGTAATGTTTTTTGTGTGGCGATATATAAATTTGCTGGGAAGACATTGATCGGAGCTTGGCACCAACAGGACATGCGTATCTTGTATGATCTTAATTTAGGAATAGTTCGATTCGTTCCAGACAACTGTGCTAGAGACAGTTAACTTAACGAGCTGAAATTCTTCCCTTTGAATGGAGTGATGCTTAAAATTCATCAAAAGACAATTTACTGGGGCAGCTATGACTGCACTCGATTTAATGGGGCAGCTCTCCATGAAATAGCCATTTAATCACTTGGCTTAATTGATAGGTTAACCCGAACACAACCCAAGTTTGGATCGGATTCAAGTCATTTTCTGATGTAAACTTCCGTAACTACCCTCGAAGATCATAGGAAACTCCATCAAGCCCTTGCTCCAACAATCACACACACTGTGTTTCATGCCTCCCTTTGCTATGCTCCTGCATCTTGTCTGTTCGACATCACACAATGCTCCTCGCCACTTCCGCGTTCCACCAATATCACTGCTGTCTGCAAGTCAGTTACCTCTGCCTTTGAGGTCCCTCACCTTTCCATAACCAACAACCTGGAATCTCTCATGCCAGCAATGTGCTGAATGTAATGCCTAGCAATTTCATTTCTTATGTTCTCTACAGCAGAGCTTCTCTGTAAACTGAGCAATCACCTCGAACAGATCTGCAACTAGTACATCTGCAGAAATACTATAGTGGAAGAAGAATGGTAGTTTAGCAACAAAAAAAATGATGGTTTGAAAGGCTAGGCTCAATTAGCCACAGTGGACACACCCAACACCAGCTTGTAATCCTTCCACTGCTAGGTGCGGGAGGTTATCGCTGCTCTGTAAAGCCAGCCTTGCGCCATTCCCTCCGCTCTAAGGACAGTGAAGCCCATGCCTTCGCCTGAGCTTCACAGACCAACACCCAACTTGGAACGGGCAAGCCAGAAGATAGTCAAGCATGCCCAACTAATTGAGTCCAAGCCCATATCCCATCAAGTTAATGCCCCCACTTGGGTTACAAGCTTACGTTACCAAGCTCGGTGATATCCAATGAAGTTTAAACTATTATATATAGCTTTCTCTGTGTTTAGATAGCCGGTGTGGTATAATTGTACGGAAACCGCTGCTAGAAAGAAGCTATAGGTGTTCTAATAGACAAATATATGTGTGCTAGAAAGAAGCTATATGTGTTCTAATAGACAAATACTTCTGCAGCAACATAGCTTCTGTGATGTTTCTTGCTGTCGTTGAAGTACTTGGCAGATGGATCACCAATGCAGGTAAGACTACTATTACTTTGGAGATGCAAATCTTTGTAAAGACGCTGACAGGGAAGACTATTACTTTGGAGGTGGAGAGTTCGGACACCATTGACAATGTCAAAGCCAAAATTCAAGACAAGGAGGGAATCCCACCAGACCAGCAGAGATTGATCTTTGCAGGGAAACAGCTTGAAGATGGCCGTACACTTGCAGATTATAACATTCAGAAGGAATCTACCCTTCACCTTGTGCTACGGCTCCGTGGTGGGTTTTAGAGATTGAAGTAAGGTTGAAGTTTGTCGCTTTTGTCTTTGGCATGAATGGTTCGTGTGTGTGTGTGTGGTCCTGGACGATGTTCATTATATTTGCTTGTGTGATGTTGGAACTATATTTTCTTTGGTCATGTGTGTAAGTAATTAAGTATACTTTCACTTTCCGTTGTGGTAATAAACCCTTACTCTGTGCGTAGTGTCTTGATATGGCTAAGTTCTTTGGACCACGGAGGCAGACCTGCCATCGTGCTTTACACAGTGTAATCGAGTGGAAAGCCCTTGAAACAAACTCCATTTTCCGACGAAGAAACGATGCCACGGATCGGCGTACGGATGGATAATCTTAGCAGAAGAGAGATTAACTATAACTAACTATAACCCTTTCACGGCTGCCATCAACAAATGAACAGAACAGTAATCTCTCGTACGAGATTCTCAAAGTTGTATTATCATCCGAACCTTATGTGTCTTCGGACAGCTTCGAGGTGTTTGCACTTCATGAATTCATCATCAGCGTCTCATACTATACACACAACAAAGACCGAACCAATAATTAGATTCTGATTAATCGGAAACACATCCCCTTTGCTATATTTTTTACGACATAATTCATCATTGTGGAAATTTTATGTGGTGGATGATGAATGTGTAGCGTGTACAAGTGGAGGATAATGGTCATGTATGTACCACGTTGGTGGACGTCATGCGACAAAGTGCACCGAGTAAGGATACTTTCATATTGATAAACAACAGTAATTAAATAGTTTCATCAATCATATTACTATTTTTTCGAGTGAACAAATTCAATACTATTACTATTTTTTGAGTGAACAAATTCAATACTATTAGATCCTACGAGACTCGGGTTGTCGAATCTGAATGTTGTTCGTTCATTTGAGTGTACAAATTCAATACTGTTGGATCCTACGCTACTCGGATCGTCGAATCCGAATGTTGTTCCGATGACCTGCAGGAAGGAAAATTTGTTTTTTTGCCCATTGTTTCTCTTCCGATGGTTAACCTTATTTTAACTTATTTTCTAATCAAGATTTGTTCTTATCTAAACAACTGTCCAAATTCGTTACAATATTATTTAGGTTCTCGAAATGTTACGTTTATCTGATGAACCTATACAAAACCAACCTGGGCATCAACCCTAGAAGTTCATCATGTTTATATAATGAACCTATACAAAACAAATCTGGCCGTTGCCCAGGTGCCAACATGGTTGTTGCCCACGTGTTAGCGGGGTTGTCGCCCACGTATTTAGGTGTTTCAATCGAATTGGAGCTAAATCAAATCCCAATTCGATTGGACCTCAATCAAACTTAGGAGGATGAATCAGCATTGTAACATATAAAAATGTTTCAAGTCATATTTTTAAAAGTATTTTGTTGCAATTTTTAAAATCTAATTGGTTATACTTTTTGATCGTATTGAGGTCATTTTCGGATGTCCAAATTCCGTGCAATATCATAGGAAACCCTATCAAGCCCTTGCTCGAACAATCGATCACATTCTTTGACGCCTCCCTCTGTTATGCCCCCCATCTTGTCTGTTCGACAACACTCAGCTCCACCGTCGTCCCCTTCTAAAAAACGCCTCCTATCGCAACAGCCACACCCTGATTGATGACTTTGCATCCCACCCCATATTAATATATTAATTGCTTAATGACATGCACTCATGGTTGCATCCTCCTCCTCGACCCTTCCGCGTTCTGCCATTATCACTGTCATTGCCGTCTGCAACTCATTTACCTCTGCCTTTGAGATCCCTCTTCTTTCCCAAACGATCAAGTTTAGGTGATATTTTTTAAATCAGTTTATGCTTCTAATAACACAAGCAATCTGCAGAACCACTATAGTGGAACGGTAGTTTAGCAACAACAAAAAGATGACGGTTTGAAAGGCTAGGCTCACTTAGCCATAGTGGACCCGCCCAATACAAGCTTGTAATCCTTCCACTGCTGGGTGCGGGAGGTTATCGCTGCTTTGTAAAGCCAGCCTTGCGCCATTCCCTCCGCTCTAAGGACAGTGATGTTAGGTATTATAGTCTGATTGATATGTAATGGTCGATTATGTATTAATGTACACTTCTCGCGGTTCAACCAATAGGCTATACTGTACTGTACTGTTTTTCTCCTGTATACGTATTTTGTAACAGTAACCGTCATCAATAATATCATGATAAACCGTGTGGAGGTTGCTCACTTGAGTGTTACCAAAAGAAATCAAAGTTCTTCTTCTCTTCATTTCCTCTCAAGAAAAACAGAGTTTTTCTTCTAAGTTCTTAGTGTGTTCTTCAAAGATTGAGTTGTTTGATCCTAACAATTGGTATCAGAGCTAAGGAGATTCAACACGATCATTGAAGATGGAGAGTTCGAAGTTTGGAATCGAGAAGTTTGATGGATCCGATTTCGGTTTCTGGAAGATGCAGATTGAAGATTGTCTCTACCAGAAAGATCTTCACGAACCCTTAATCGGGGTGAAGCCGGATTCCATGACAGAGGATCAGTGGAAGCTGAAAGATCGTCAGGCCCTAGGTATGATCCGATTGACTTTGTCGAAGAACGTGGCGTTCAACATCGTCAAGGAGCATACTACGTCCGGTCTGTTGAAGGCGCTGTCAAATATGTATGAAAAGCCATCAGCTATGAACAAGGTATATTTGATGCGTAGATTGTTCAATTTACAGATGTCTGAAAGTGGATCTGTTGCTGATCATATCAACGAGTTTAATATGATTGTGAGTCAATTGAGTTCTGTGGAGATTCACTTCGAAGATGAAATTAAAGCCTTGATTTTGATGTCATCTCTGCCCGAGTCTTGGGATACTATTGTTGCTGCAATTAGTAGTTCCCGTGGTTCTGAGAAACTGTAATTCGATGAAATCCGAGATGTTGTTCTCAGTGAAAGTATTCGCAAACGCGAAGTGGGAGATTCATCGGGTAGTGCTCTCAGTGTGGACAGAAGGGGGAGAAGCAATTCGAAGGGCCAAAATCAACATGGTCGATCAAAATCAAAGATTAGAGGAAAATCTCCGAACAAAGCCAACGTGGTTTGTTGGAATTGTGGAGAGAAAGGCCACTATCGGACAACCTGTAAGAAACCCAAGAAGAAGCAGAATCAGAATTCAGGAAATGATACTGATTCTGTAAATTCAGCAGAAGACATTGGGGATGCTCTAATCCTTAGTGTGGACAACCCGGTTGAATCCTGGATTTTGGATTCTGGTGCATCTTTTCATTCGTCTCCAAGCAAGGAGTTGTTTCAAAATTTCAAGTCTGGAAATTTTGGAAAGGTATATCTTGCTGACAACAAGATATTGGAGATTGAAGGAAAATGGGATGTCTGCATAAAGACCCCATCGGGAAACCAGTGGACATTGGATGATGTCAGATATATTCCTGGACTCAAGAAGAATCTGATCTCTGTTGGTCAGTTGGATAGCACAGGCTACGCAGCAGAGTTTGGTAAAGGTTCGTGGAAGATTGTAAAGGGTGCTATGATTGTAGCTCGTGGCACGAAATCTGGAACCTTATACACCACTGAAGGGTGTATAAACATGGCTGCTATTGCTGAGGGTGCTTCTGGTTCATGTCTGTGGCATAACAGACTTGGACACATGAGTGTTAAGGGAATGAAGATGCTGGTTGGAAAAGGAGCTCTAGAGGGTCTGAAGTCTGTTGATATGGGTCTTTGTGAGAGCTGTGTTCTGGGCAAACAGAAACGAGTTAGCTTCACAAAGACTCCGAGAGAGTCGAAGAAAGTTCAGTTGGAAATGGTTCATACAGATGTATGGGGACCATCTCCAGTTTCATCACTTGGAGGATCCAGGTTTTATGTCACCTTCATTGATGATTTCAGCAGGAAGGTATGGGTTTACTTCTTGAAGCATAAGTCAGATGTGTTTGCAACATTCAAGAGGTGGAAAGCTGAAGTTGAGAATCAGACCGGATTGAAGATCAAATGTTTGAGGTCTGACAATGGAGGAGAGTATGACAAGTCAGTGTTCAAAGCATTATGTGTTGTTGAGGGAATAAGATTGATGAGGACAGTTCCCGGTAAGGCTAGGCAGAATGGAATTGCTGAGAGGATGAACAGAACATTGAATGAGCGTGCTAGGAGTATGAGGCTGCATTGTGAGCTGTCCAAGATGTTCTGGGCAGACGCAGTGAGCACAGCTGCATACTTGATCAACAGGGGATCATCAACTCCCTTGGGGTTCAAGGTTCCAGAGGAGGTATGGACAGGAAAAGATCTCAAGTACTCACACTTGAGAACTTTCGGTTGCACGGCTTATGTTCATGTTGATCCAGAGAAAATAGATAAACTTGATGCTAAGGCTGTGAAGTGTTACTTCATAGGCTATGGTTCTGACTTGTTTGGTTACAGGTTTTGGGATGACAAGAACAGAAATATCCTGAGACACTGTGATGTGACGTTTGATGAATCTGTCCTATACAAGGACAGAGAGCAGAAGGTTCAAGAGACTACGAAGCAAGTGGGAGTTGAGTTTGAGATGCAAAAGATTACACCCATAGAAGATACTCAAACAACTCCAGAGACTGTGGATGAAGAACCCGTAGTGGAACAAATGACACCTGACCAGGTGTTGAGGAGATCATCCAGAACCATCAGAGCACCAGATAGGTATTCACCTTCATTACATTATCTGTTGCTGACTGATGAAGGGGAACCAGAGTCTTTTGATGAGGCCCTACATGTGGAGGATTCAATCAAGTGGGAGCAAGCCATGGATGATGAGATGAGCTCACTTGAGAAGAATGACACGTGGTTGTTGACTGAATTGCCTGTAGGGAAGAGAGCCTTGTTGAATAGGTGGGTGTTCAGGATCAAGGCTGAACCAGATGGCAAAAGACGGTTCAAGGCTCGGTTAGTAGTTAAAGGGTATTCACAAAGGAAAGGTATTGATTATGCTGAAATTGTTTCTCCTGTTGTGAAATTAACTACTATCAGGATTCTATTGAGTATTGTTGCTTCTGAGAATTTGCATCTTGAGCAAATGGATGTAAAAACAGCATTTTTACATGGAGATCTTGATAAGGAGATCTATATGCATCAACCAGAAGGATTTGTTGTTCCAGGCAAGGAACACATGGTGTGCAAGCTCAACAGGAGCTTGTATGGGTTGAAGCAGGCACCGAGGCAATGGTACAAAAAGTTCGACTCCTTCATGATCAAGAGTGGCTTTTGTAGGAGTGAAAAGGATCAGTGCTGTTATTTCAAGAAATACACTGATTCTTATGTATTTCTACTCTTGTATGTGGATGATATGTTGATTGCAGGATTCAGTATGAGAGAGATAAACAATGTGAAGGCAAGTCTGTCTTCTGTGTTTGAGATGAAAGACTTGGGTGCATCGAAGCAGATTCTTGGGATGAGAATATCTCGGGATAGATCTGCTGGCACCTTAAGTCTATCCCAGGAATAGTACATTGAGAAGGTAGTGACCCGATTCAGGATGACTGATGCTAAGCCCAGGACTACTCCTTTGGCAAATCATATAAAATTGTCAAAGGGGCAGTCACCCAAGACAGCTGAAGAACGTGACCAGATGGCACTGGTTCCATATGCTTCAGCAGTTGGGAGTTTGATGTATGCTATGGTCTGTACAAGACCTGACATAGCACACGCAGTGGGTGTGGTTAGCAGGTACATGGCAAATCCGGGTAAAGAGCATTGGGAAGCTGTGAAGTGGCTTCTAAGATATCTGAAAGGTACATCTAGTACTTCACTTTGTTTTTGCAAAGACCAAGTGATTCTGCAGGGTTTTGTGGATGCTGATCTTGGTGGAGATGTAGACTCTAGCAAGAGCACATCCGGATACATCTACACCATAGGTGGTACTGCAGTGAGTTGGATGTCCAAGCTTCAGAAATGTGTTGCTCTTTCATCTACTGAGGCTGAGTATGTGGCAATAGCTGAAGCTGGGAAGGAGATGATATGGTTGGCAGATTATCTGGAAGAGTTGGGCAAGAAGCAGAATGAGAAGATTCTGTATTCAGATAGCCAGAGTGCCATACAGTTGGTGAAGAATCCATTCTATCATTCGAAGACTAAGCACATTAGAAGACGGTATCATTTCACTCGCAGTGCAGTGGAAGAAGGCTACTTGTGTTTAGAGAAGATAGAGGGTGCAAAGAATCCAGCAGACATGTTGACAAAATGTGTGGATGTTGGGAAACTGGGGTTGTGCAAAACCTCAGTTGGTCTTCTGTAGTTATGTTACTACAGATGGTGCGGTGAAGGTATTAATGATGATGTTTAAAATATGTGTGTTGTGACGGAATCAGTCTCCAAGTGAGAGAATTGTTAGGTATTATAGTCTGATTGATATGTAATGGTCGGTTATGTATTAATGTACGCTTCTCGCGGTTCAACCAATAGGCTATACTGTACTGTACTGTATTTCTCCTGTATACGTATTTTGTAACAGTAACCGTCATCAATAATATCATGATAAACCGCGTGGAGGTTGCTCACTTGAGTGTTACCACAAGAAATCAAAGTTCTTCTTCTCTTCCTTTCCTCTCAAGAAAAACAGAGTTTTTCTTCTAAGTTCTTAGTGTGTTCTTCAAAGATTGAGTTGTTTGATCCTAACAAGTGAAGCCCAAGCCTTCGCCTGAGCACCATAGCCGAACACCCAACTTGGACCGGGGCAAGCCAGAAGATAGTCAAGCGTGCCCAACTAAATGAGTCCAAACCCATATCCCGTCAAGTTACTGCCCCCACTTGGGTTACAAGCTCACGTTACTAAGCTCGGTGATGTTCAATGAAGTTTAAAACTATTATATCTAGCTTTCTCTGTGTTTACATAGCCGGTGTGGTATACGTGGACGGAAACCACTGCTAGAAAGAAGTTATGTGTGTTCTATAAGACAAATACTTAGGATGGCAGAGTAATCCAATGCTTGATTTCAGTGGAAGCATCTGCATGGTTTTGGGAATGCATTCAGAAAAAAGAAAAACAGACATATATCTGAGATCTTTAATGCAGACTCAGATAAACACAAAGACAAAATCTTGAGTTGGATTATACATGCATGAATTTATGATTAAATAAGCTTACAAGAAAACTAGCAAGTCATAACACACCCTGAAAAACGTCTTACACCGCAAAATCGATCATTCCATCTACAAGCCAACCTCAACTCAATAACCAAAGATGGCGAGATCAGTGGCGGCCCTGTTGGCAATTCTTGCGATGTTTCTGGTGGCAGCTACTGCATGCAACAAGGTCCTTGGTAAAAACAGTTGAGATTGATGATACTTACAAGAACCGGAAGTGGCGTGGTGGGGGTCAATGCAGATGGCAGGGGGATTGAACCACTGCAGAATATTCATGATGGACCAGGCTCGATGCGGTGGCGGTAGTGGTGGGGGAGACGGTGGACCCACTGCAGATGCCAGTTCAATCGGTGAATGCGATAATGAAAACCGGTACTGACCTGACAGCATGCGTGGCAGTTGCATGTCCATAAACTTTGAACCGTGCTGTGACCAACTCAGGTAGATGGATCAACAATGCATGCAGGCAATAATTACATATTGTAAAATATATATAAGAGATTCATGGATCTCAGGTACGCGAGGGACTAATTAAGGGAGGTGTTGATGAGGCCATGAAATAGAAGATATGGCCAGGGTTGCCATGAACCTCCCCCGGATGTGCGGCATGTCACCTCAGTACTGTCATTGTCCGAACGACGTGATTTCTTCTGAAGATGACACCACGATCGTCACCTTTACTGAAGATATCGTCACCTCCCAACAATATTGGTCGACAGTGGAGGATTCTGGTGACCGTTGGGTGTGACCCTGATTTTGGCTCGGGGTCAAAATACCGTACGTGAGGAACCGAGAAAATTGACCCTCACCCCAAAACCCCAAACTCAAAACCTTAAACCTAGGGTTGAAAGTAAAATCCGTTTAGTCCGAAAAACCGATAAGAACCGATCCGAACCAAAAAACATATTCGAAAACACATGGTTCGGTTCACGGACGATTTTTTTTATTTATTTCGAATTTTCGGTATAGTTCGGTCTTTGAATTTAAAAAACCACGGGGTCCAGTCCGACCGAATTAATTATATATAATATATTTATTATGATTTAATATGAAAAATTATGCACATATACCAACTCTTTCATTGGTCCAAGACTCAAAACTTGTCTTTTTCAACTTTCAAGAGTGGACATGTTTTCCAAAGTCTCAACTTTTCATCTCCCCCATGCCATCCATCAATTTTGTCTTTCTTCTCCCTAAGCTAACCCTCCCTAGTATTTATGAAACACCTAGTATTTATTTTTTCGTTTTAAACCGAAAATCCGAATGGACGGTTTATTTTTCCTTATACGGTCTTTTGGTAAGATTTTTTTTGAAGAAAATCCGGCCCGAAAATATAGGTACCCGACCGAAATAGTATAAAAACCGGTCTGATCGGTCCGGTTTCACCCCTACTTAAACCCCAAACCCTAAAAATATACCTAAACCCTAAACCTTAACCTTAAACCCCAAACTCCTAAACCCTTAAACCCCTAAACCACGACCAAGCCCCACCAATTGCCAGAAACTTTGGCCATCAAGCCCCACCAATTGCTCCAAAAGTCTTCCCAATTGCCATAAACTTTGCACATTTGATCACTTTTGCTCACCCACCATCATCTTTTGACCAAATCCTCCCAATGACACCAAAACTCCTCCCAATTGTCAATCACCTTTGCCCAATTGCTATCACCTTTGTCATCCACTATGTATTTTCCATGCTTTATCACCTACTTGGAGGAGGAAAACTCTACAAAACAAGGAAGCCACGACAATTCAAGGGGGGGGGGGGGAACCGAAGGAAGCTTGGAAGAAGGAATTCCATTGAGCTACGTCAACACATAGGAAGAAAAAAGAAAAGAAAGAAAAGAAAAGAAAAAAAGAGAGGAAAAAAAGGGTGAAGAGAAAAAAAATTCAAAGTGAGGTGTTGAGTAAAAAAAATAGAGGGAGATTGAGTGAAAAATATGGGTGATTATCGGTCTCGGTTCCTCGTGCGGTATCTAATCTCCGAATAAATTAGGTATACTTCTTTTGTATTCAATATTGTATGTGTGTTTCCTAATGTGAATAAAGTTGTCTTATTCAATATTATGTGTTAATAGTATATTTTGTATAAGAATCGTATTCAGTTTTAAGTTTGGTATAACTTTGGGGTCATTTTAGGCCTTTGTGAAAGTTATGGGTTTTTCGGTAAAAAAAATATATTTTCAAAAACTTACTTGTCATTCCCAAACTTTGATGAATGTTACAACTTGGTCCTTGGACTCTCGGGTCATTTTGGGACTTTACTTAGTGTTATAAACCAGGAAAGTTTTGGGCCAACTCAAATTTTAAATAATTGCAGTTTGATCCCTAAACGTTTTTGGAAATCCCATAACTTGTCCAAGTGTCACAAATTAGTCCAACGTGCTTAATATCGTCAAAATCATTTGTGTATTTTTGATACGTTTAAAATGACCCCAAAGTTAAACCACTCCTTTTTTCAAGCACGATTAATTTTATTATCTCTTATTTATTTATTTGAAATTAACTCATACATAAATAAAAAATGTTTGTACATGGTTTGTTTAATTGAAAGAAAATACATGTAATCACTTTGGCCAAGTATGATCAAAACGGGTGAATCGTACAATTCAGGTAAATTGGTAAAAAATAATAATTTTAAAAACAAAAAAAAGTACCGAAAGAGCGGATTATGAGCTCGCGAGCTCTTAAGACGTAATCAAACCCCCAAACTCGATTATCTGGACGTAGACATTTCCAAGCCCTAGGATGTTAACATCGTGTACCCTAGGCAAATTTTAGGATTCTGATTAGCCTTTAATTAATCGGTGGCGACTCTTTTTTTATTCGGTCCGGTTAATGACCCTGCTCGAACGGACCCGTCACTTGCCAAGACCCGACATTTTTCGAGCGATTGTTTTTTTCAATAGGGTTGGGGAAAGTCGGATCTGACGTTCGACACCAGGTATAAATCAGGGGTGACGGACTAAGGAGATGACTACCTCCTATATGTTTTAGAGCATCTAGGAAAAGAACACCCGTTGATCTGCCCCGAGTCTATTAGCACTATCTTCGCATCATACCCGTCGATATCAGCAATGATCACGATAGCGTCTTCATGTGGACAGGTGACATGCTCCATTTCATCTTTTAAAAAGGAGATGACTACCTCACCATCTTCCCTGGGGCACTTCCCTGCTTGAGCAGTGCCTAAAATTTGATAAGTATAGACCTCCTGAGCGTCGCTCGTTTCTCCTTCTGAGGCGAGACCGCCACGTATGACATTTAGGATCCCCTTCTTGGCCCTTGTTTCTTCATGTCCTCTCTTGGGCGACACTCACCTGTCCCTCCGAGGACTTCAGCTCCACTCTCAGCGCGCCACAAAATTATTCAAGCACCCCTGTAGTATCAAGCTCTCAGTACCATTCTTTAAAATTTTGTAATCATTTGTGCTATGACCCTTACAACGATGATAACGACAAAACTGGTTCAAATCGTTTCCCATGGGAGCGTCATTCTTTCTTGGAGCTAGGGGCGCCTCCAAATCGTTCCACTCCATTTCAGCCAATACAACCGAGATTTCTCAGTTCACGGGTGTGAAAGTTTCATAAACTTCTCGATTGGGGCGCTGGATAAATGGGTGACGCTTGTGATCTTTATGTACCACCTTGGGAGGGCGTTGCTCTGGCTTCTTGCCTCCTGGATTTCCTTCTTTGAGACTTCCATATACGGCTCCCTCCCCTCCTTGGCTATTTCCAGGTCAATGTAGGATTTGACCTGTGCCGCCATTTCATCAATGGTGTTAACCGGAATGACACTCAGACTGTCATGCAGGGCAGAACCCCTGGGTCCCAACACTGTTACAAAAGCGTGAATCGTCTCACCTCCAGTGATGACTTGATCAATCCCTGACAGCTCCTTGTTGAACCTGGTGTAGAAGTCACCCAAACTCTCGCCGTTTCTTTACTTCATGTGGTCCAATGTGCCCACGCTTTTGAGGAGTTTCCTTCTTCCCATGTATTAGGCGATAAACGTGTCCTTCAGGTCTCTCCAAGACCTGACAGAGGCCTTGAGTAGCCCGAAGAACCAGTGAGAGGCAATGCCCCTAGAGTAGCCGGAAAGAGGAAATGATTATCAACATTTGTTCGCCCTATGAGAGAAGCCTCGTGTCTTTGAATATGCTTGACCAGATCACCCTCATCTCTGTAGTAGTAGATCTGAGGCTTTTGAATGTGTGGCTATACTGTCACCGTCAGTATATCAGGGTGTGACGCCCTATACCGAAGGCGCAGCAGGACTCCACCCTTTTGCTCTTTCACTTTCAGGGCGACAAGCTCCTTGATTTGCTCCCTGGTCATAGCGCCAGGGGGAAGAGCCATGGTCGTCCCGGTGCCAAGGGTGGCGACGCTCGTCGGGAGCGGGTCTGGATACGGCTAGAGCGGTGTCTTCCATTTGATTAGCCCTTTCCATTAAGACGTAATCAAACCCCGAAACTCAATTCTATGGACGTAGACCTTTCCAAGCCCTAAGATGCTAGTACCATGTACCCTAGGCAAATTTTAGGATTCCGATTAGCCTTTAATTAATCGGTGGTGTCTCTTTCATTTTTCGGTTTGGTTGATTACCTTGCTCGACCAGACTTTTCGCTTGCCAAGACCCAACATTTTTTGAGTGAAACAAAAACATTTTTTTTTCAAAAGGGGTCGGGGAAAGTCGGATCCGACGTCTGACAATTTGCGACTCTGCTGGGGACTTATCTGTTTAGAGGGTTTATGTTTTGTCATGGTTGCTTTGCCATATTATATTTTGCCCTATCCGTTTTGGTCATTTGCTCATGCTTGAAGTTTTAATTTTTGCTCGAAAAGCGATGTAAATGTGATAATTCAAAAACGATTTAAATTCTCATTTTGCACACACCACGCGGATTATCATTACCCGCTCGAAAATGGAGCACATAAGAGCACAGGGAGTTTAGTAGGGGAATGTGCCTGGAGCGGTTTGGATCGCCGTCACGCACCCAAACAACCCAACTCAATGATCAAAATGGGTTCGTGATCCTCTATAGGGGTGAGGTTCCACCAGTTCAGAGGACCTAAAAATTCCATCCCTTTAGAACAAAAGCTACAAACCGTGTTTAACCTTCTACCAGTTTTGTGTTTGTTTCATTTTTTGGGTGTAACTGAAGTAAATGGGAGTTCAGCCTAACTATTTGGATGCGAGATTGACCCACAATTCATGTAGAAGATTCGACCCAACTGTTGTTAATTAGAAGTCAGCCCAACAACTGTAGATGGAAGTTCGACCCATTATGTAAATGTATTTTTTTTTGTCCTAGGTCATGACATGTATAGGATTTGACCTTTCGTATTATATATTTCAGACTTCTGAAATGTAATACGAACCTTACTAATGACATTCACATTCTCACACTTGCATTGCATTTTTCTAAAAAACAAATGTAAGTTCTATTCATTCTGTCTTGTATCCATAGGACGTTTCACGCACCATCTTTGGTAAGGATGAAGCAAACAACACTACAAGAATCTGTATCAAGAGCCACGAAATTAATTTGTCGACACAAGGAGTGGGTTGGTAAAACAGTGTATAAGTGACGACATTTTAATACGTCCCAGTAGACACGTTTTAGTGTCAACACATTTGTCGTAGCACAAACAATCCTTTAGTATTGACGTTTGCCGTCGCAATATGTCTGTGCCGATCAAATCCATGTGTCAAAAACTCAACCGAGGTTAATAGTTATATTCAGTAACGGAATATGTTGGTATTGCAAAACAGTATGTTTACTTTCAAAATTAATTGATGTAATATATGGGTAAACAGTATCGGCATAACTTCATTGGTAATATATGTATTTCCGTTGCTAAACTCTATACCCGCAATTATAACAGAACAAACCATTTTTTCCAGTACAGTTCAAAACTCCCCTGTGCAGACTAGAGCCTTCGTCAGTCCATCAACGACCGTTGCCAAGAACGGATTCCCTTTCAGATCGACTCCCAAGACGCACGTAGGTTGCAGGCAGACATTCCAGGAAGCAACCCAGCTGGTGCCGATCAATCGTGAAGTCGTTTGCTGCAGTATCCCGCGACAAGCCTTTTTCTCCTCAGGTAGGCTGGTATGAGTAGTCGAATGTGGCTTCTTGTAATTGCGAATTGAATTGTCATGAGCTTAATTATGTGTTATATATAGCCAACGATCATGAGCTTAACTGTGCGAATTGAATTGTCATGAGTTGTACTGTTTAGCCCCAAAAAACGTGCTGCTACAGACAAGTAACAACTGTGCTGATAAAATTGGACAAGTCGATCGAAGGAGTTCTACTCTTGCGTATAACAACTAATTAACTAGCAATTAAGCTAGCTGCAGCTCGTACGGTTCCAACGGACAGCTCTCTGGTTCCGTTTGGTTCGATCCACACATAAACGAAAATGCATATATGAACTTTTACAAATGGTCTGGATAACTGTCAACAACTGATGATGCTACTTCATGTACTGCATGTTTCTAAACTGTTGTGCTGTCTTTTTAATCCCAAAGAGTTGGATTGATATTTCTTTGCAGAAATAGAAGTGCGATGGATAAGAGTTGGATGACCAAACCTCGGCAAAGTGGGGAATATAAGTAAGGGGTCGCTTCGTTTCTCGACTTTGCCTACTCTCATTCCAGTTGGGATGGTAAGATTTACTGTCCTTGTAATAACTGTGTTGGTGCTTTCTTAATGGGGAGAACTACTGTTAAGCTCCATCTTGAAAAATGGGGAATATTGCCAACTTATACTACATGGGTGGATCATGGGGAGGAATTCGAAGATGTGATCCGTAATGGTAGGAATTCATCATCTTGTGGGGGAAATGGAGGATATGGTGCATGATAGGTTCGGTGGTATGAGGGTGGACGAAGGTGAGGAACCAAACGCCGATACTAGGACATTTTATAAGCTATTAGAAGATTGTGAAAAGAGCTTATATCCCAGTTGTGTCTCCTACACGAAGATGTCCTTTTTAGTTGAATTGTTGCATCTCAAGTCACTGTACAAGGTTTCAAACAAGTTCGCTGATGAGCTACTTCGCATGCAAAGTAAAGTATTGCCACCAGGGAACACAGTCCCTAAGTCCTACTACGAAGCCAAGAAATTCATAGGAGGGTTAGGGCTGGACTACCAAAAGATGCATACTTGTGTAAATGACTGTATACTATTTAGATAAGAGTACGCCAATTTGGATGTGTGTCCAACGTGTGGGGATTCAAGATGGATTAAACCTCGACACAACACTGGAGGACTGGATATACCAGAGCAATCGAAGCGACAAAGAGGGAAGCTACCAGTCAAAGTACTTCGATATTTTCCACTAACTTCAAGGTTGCAAAGATTATTCATGTCCCCCAAAACTGCTTCCTCTATGACCTGGCACCATACACGACAATTAAAGGATGGTATTCTACGTCATCCTGCTGATACAGACGCTTGGAAGAAACTTGACAGCGTACTACCTGCATTTGGGGAAGACCCACGGAATGTGAGGCTTGGATTAACTACGGATGGGTTTGATCCGTACAGTGATAAAAGTCACCCATATAGCACGTGGCCAGTTGTTCTTATTCCATACAATGTGCCTCCTGAGGTGTGTTTGAAAGATACAAACTACGTGCTATCAATGTTGATTCCCGGACCAAAGGCTCCAGTAAATGACATAGACGTGTATCTGCAACCGTTGATCGAAGAGCTGAATGAGTTATGGTTGAATGGTGTGCTCACATATGATGCAGACAAGAAAGAAAACTTCCAGATGCGCGCAGCTGTACTTTGGACCATTAATGATCTTCCTGCCTATGCGAACTTGTCCGGTTGGGCTACTTACGGTAATTTGGCATGTCCTATCTGTCAAATGGACACCCATTATTGTCGATTGAAGAATGGGAGAAAATGTTCTTTTATGGGACACATAGGATTCCTCCCCACCGATCACCCATGGAGAAGAAACAAAAGTTCATTCGATGGGAAACGAGAGTTACGGATGGCCCCACAAAGATTATCGGGGGAGGAAGTGTTACATGTGCTAGAGAATCTTGATCCAATCATGTTCGGTAAGACTCAACCGCCCATTCAGGTTGGAATAGACTCAACTACTGGAAATTGGAAAAAAAAAAAGTATATTCTAGCAACTACCTTATTGGCAGCACCTCTTAATCCCTCACAATTTGGATGTGATGCACATTTAGAAAAACGTGTGTGATAACCTCATTGGGATGTTATTGGGTGTTGCCGGTAAAACGAATGACAACCTTAATGCTCGGCTCGACTTACAGGCCTTAGGCATAAGAACGAGCTTGCATCCAGTCCGTAGAGGAACAAAATTGGTCTTACCACCAACTTGCTTTTCCCTATCAAAGGAACAGAAGATTAAACTGTGTGAGTTTCTTAAGAACTTGAGACTTCCTAGCGGTTATTCATCAAACATTTCATGTTGCGTTAAGGTGAAAGACAGAAAATTGATTGGGTTGAAAAGTCATGACTACCATGTTCTCATGCAACGTATCCTATCTGTGGCTATTAAAGGATTACTCCCCAAACATGTATGCAAAGTTGTGATAGACATGACTAACACATTCAGGATTCTATGCTCTAAGGAGTTGTACCCGTCGGATCTGTTGAAGGTGGAGTCGCAATTACCCATGACAATGTGCAATCTAGAGAGAATCTTCCCACCAAGTTTCTTCAATATTACAGTCCATCTTATCATCCATCTAGCAGAGGAAGCAAAAATAGCTGGGCCAGTGCAATATCGTTGGATGTATTCAATCGAAAGGTAAGTTTTTTTCACTCTTTTATGAAGTATGCCTTTGACAAAAGAGGTGTCTCACTAATAACATGTTCTTATTGTAGGATAATGGGGATAATGAAGTCGTTTGTGCGTAATCGTAGTGGTCCGGAAGGGTCAATAACGGAGGGTTATATTGCTCTGGAGTATTTGACATTTTGTTCTAGATATCTCCATGACATTGAGACCAAATTTACAAGACATGAGTCAATTATAGTAACTGAGGTAACTCCAAGGGCGGCAGATGGGTTATCGATCTTCCAGCCGGTAGGAGCTCCAATAGGTCGTGCAATTGTCTGTGAACTGTCAAACACGGAATGGGAGCAGTGCCACTTGTACGTCCTTAATCAGTCTGAAGAAGTGAAGTCATTCATCGAGTATTGCATTCACCTTTACTGTTATGTTTATTCTCAAACTTTTAACAACATTACATCTAACAATCGGATTGGTTGTCTTGTCCATGTACGTAGTGAATACAAGAGGCAACTACTAGGCGCACGGGTGAGTAGGCGGAACATCGATGTCATGCACAATAGAACATTCATACCATGGTTGGAGGGCAGGGTATGACACTATGACACGGATAGGAATGGGTATTCCTTTTAATGTCAACGTTATTGACGTTTGGAGTATTTGCATTATCAGGTTGGTCGAATAGTTGGATCGGCTGAGAGAGGTCGCCAACTAAAGGCTTTGGCACGAGGACCGTTATATGGAGCTAAGACATATACTGGTTATAAAGCAAATGGGTTCATCTTCCACACCAAAGAGCGGTCTGTAATGAGGAGTTTTGACAACAGCGGTGTGTTGTGCAAAGCTGACACAACGTGCTACACGAGTACATCCGATAACAACCCCATTGAAGGTGCAATTGATTATTACGGAGTGTTGAGGGAGGTGGTTGAGCTGCAGTACCTTGGTAACCTATCGGTTGTGTTGTTCAAATGCGATTGGTACAACGTACTTTCATCCTTCAATGGGATGAAAATTGATGAGTACGGATTTGTGTGTGAATACCAAATTAATGAGGATTGGGTGTGGCTTGTTGACTGGTTCAGCTCAGACGAGTTCAAGGTTTGTGCCTTCCTCCCTATTGCAACTGTATTTTTTTGTACCGTTAATGACTACTGCACTTTTTTAACGTAAACTGGTTGTAACTTCAAATTGTTTGAAGTTAAAGAGCGATCGTAACAAAGCCAACAAAGCTCACCAAGTCATGAGGCACACCGCTGGCACTTCGTCATTTGCGAGGAGTGAACAGGAAGAGGTAATCCTAACATTGAATTGTTATGTTTAAGAAATAGTTAGCTACCCTTGAACAAGTATATGGTACTCTTGCAGATTGAGAAGAACAGTGGGAAACATCCGGGGGAGTATCATATGTTCAAGAAGAACCATGTGGACAAGAAAGGACAGCCGCTGGATGATAAAACCAGATCAATACTGGTAAGTAGTACTGCCGACCCATATAGTCACATGTGATGTACATTTGTATCTGATTGCTCGTTTATGTTCTTGGCACACCGTTTGCAAAATAGGAACAAGTGGAGGAAAGGGCTGCCCAGTTGGCAACTGGGGAGGAGGAGTATGCTGTTGACAAGGATGTCTTGTATGAGGAAGTTCGCCAACCTGAGCGTCGTCGAAGTCGGGTGTTAAAGGCAGCACGGATAATGGAAAGTGAGCAGTTAAAGCAGGCAAGGGAGGAGGTAGCTAGAAATGCAGCCGAATGTGAGTCACTCCGTGATCAACTCAAGGAGTTCCAGGCCAGCATGGAACAATTTCAACGTGATATTGCTGTCATGAAAAGTACAATGTTTGGCAACGGTGCGTATAGTATTGATTTAATTACATTGTGTACACCCATTTAGTCATTGTAGGGTATATTCTATAGTATGATGCTACCATGATTGCTGTTATTTCTATGTTTGCAGATCCAAATGCATGAACCGTGGAAACGTGCTGTAAGTACTCCTGCTTAGTAGTTATAGTGACTGATGGTACACTAGGTGTTGACTGATTGTAAATGGATATTTTGGACATGATGTAAATGTGAACATGTCATCTATGTTTGTGTTTTGGTTGCCATACATTTGTTTGAAATGCTTGGCTATGTATAAATTCGGATCTGTTGGAAATGGTTCTACATAAGTAGTTGTTTGTGTATTACCTGTTTGTGTATTGTTTGTTTATGTATTCTGTTTGGGTATGCTTGGCTACGAGCATTAGCATGGCCAACAATTCGAAAAGAGAATTATTAGCATTTGCATCAACACAAACCATTGATGACGGACTGTAATTGTATCCGTAATTGATGCTTAATATAACATTTAACCATGACAACACGCAGACACAAAACATTGTCTATAGCAACAACTTTCACTGTAGTTGAAACTCGATTTTAGCATCAACTATTATTAACAGAGTAATATTTAATACTGTTGACGAGCATCGACAGGTTGGATGCATCCGTCGCTAAGTATGCATAATTACTTTCAACGAAATGTTGTGGTTGAATAAACTATATTGCCTCACATAAGTTGGATACAATATCATACAAATAGGGACAACAATACGCGGATACTAATGCCTCCAATCTACATCTCACATATGTAGACACTGTAAATCAGTATTACCCTCAAATATCTGTCGACGGTAATTATGCGTAAACAGAGTCGGCATATTTGTGATGCTAATGATCAAACAGACTATTCATTCACTATTCATTCCAGCAACGGCAAACCTTTAGTGGCGGCATAATGTCGTCGTCGATACCTTTAGCCACGGGATCTATTGGCACGACTCTTAGCATCGGCAATGGGTTTTAGCAGCGCCAACAGTGCTTCCGACAACGATAATTTACCCTCGCTGTAGAGCAAATTTCTTGTAGTGAAATCACTGTCCTCACATTAAGGTCATACATTCCCCTAAGGTCAAAATTGACTGAATATGGAAAGCCATGACAAAAGGGAATCAGAAATACGTGAACAAGAAGATTGGCGAGGTTCACGAGATCATAAACTACAAAGTCAACTGGGCTATCCTTGATGCCTTGTCTAACTTCTAGAATGTGGAAAGTGTCGTCTTCGTGATTAACAACAACAGAATATGTTCACAAGTTCTATTTGGCACCTGCAAGTCCGTATTTTAACCCGAAGGAGATAATCGGGGATAGACCCGAACAACCACTGTCATTCAAGTAATGTGGGGGACCTTGGAGAAATATGGGGGAAACGTAGTTGAGTTGAATGGCACCCTTGAATAATTTAGACGAAGGACGAGGCAAATAAACGAGCTATGTCGTCGTGTGAAACAAGCAAGCAATGCACTCAACGAGCTACGTCGTCGTGTGAAACATCTTAAGAACTAGACTTTGATTGGTCAAATCATTTTAAAGTATTTTTGAAAAAAAACTTTTGCCATACATGCAATCAAAGTCTATGAATGGAATGAACGAAACATGCAACATTTTCAAAACCAATCATGCATGATCAATTGTGTATTCATTCTTGTTACTATCGTATTTTGAAATTAGATTTCCGTGAACCCATGCGACATTCGACAACTCCATCACCACAAGAACACAAAGGGAACCATGATTCAGGTGAAGTTTGTTCCCTTGCGGAAACCCAAGAAGCATCCAAGTGAAGTAATCTCATAACAGTACGTGCTAGAGTACGGGACCGACTATATAGAGATACATGTTGGTGTTGTTCAGCATGGTGAACAAGCAATCGTTATCGATGATTTGGTTGCTACTGGAGGAACTTTATCTGCTACTATTCAACTAGTCAGAAAATTATTATTCAGCTGAATCAAGAAAGGTGACCTGTTGCAGCTGGCATTGTTCGAGAATCAAATTGCAATTGACATTTCTCCAGCTCGTTCTCAAGATTTCTTAACCCGGTTCGCTCGGATATCGGTGTGAGAACGCAGATGACGTGCCTCGAGAAATTTATTACATTTCTCGACGCCAGGACCCAGATCAAGCTCCGGTCAAACAGGAGATACATTTGCAATTAAGAAGGTTCTTCAGGATAAACAGTACTTGTGGAATACTTTCCTAAAAGTTACTCTCTTCTTCGATGGATCCCGACCGATCTGTACCTGTTGTGAGGAAGCCGACGGCAAGACACAGCTAGACCGAATGGAGGAGGTGATGCGGTAAGAAGAAAAATAAAAATTGACAAACTTTCAATTACACTTAAAATTACAAAACCTAGTCTCTTCAACATGGTATGAGAGACATAATTCTCGATCAAGTAACAGATCGATCGTGTTTTCTTTAGCATCATCATCTACCAGTTGGCTCAGAGGACATTACAATTTGGAACACAAAACAAAGATAGGCCAAATTGTATCAATTCTTAATGCAGTGAGTGAAGAGTATTATCATAAAAAAACAAGATTTACTCCAAGAAAACCTGTTACTCGAGGTGGAATCGGCTTATGCGACTATCCGATCAGAAAGGGACAGGAGACAAGTAATAGATATAGTAGACAGGAGGTACGCCGAGGTTACCACCATCGAAATCGAGTTCGCCTTCTATGTTACACCTCGCTCAGAGTAAGTGGCAATCAGAGTCAAACTGACCCACGCCACCAAGCCACAATCGGTCACCGGAAGAGGGAAGACTGTTTTTTTTACAGATTAAAGGAGATGGGGAAAATACCTCCCTGTCGTTCGATCGAGCTGAATCAGAGGCGACTTAAATAGAGTTGAAGAGACTTCGTTGTTGGAAGAAGGGAGATGTCATCGAGACGCCATTGATGACACATGGCAGACACCGTTGTTGACTCCTGCAGGGGAGACTCATGCAGACGCATCGAGACAGCATTGTTGATGCGGGGAAAACGTCTTTGTTGACTCCCGCAGGGGAGACACCATTGTTGATACAGGGAAAACGTCATTGTTGACAATAGGGGAGACGCCATTGTTGACCAAAGCGTCTTGTGGCAGCGGCGTCGAACGTAACAGCATGAGATGTAGCCACTACTGAGAGTTTTGTCACAGCAAGGCAGTGTACTTCCAACTGTTCAGATTCCCCTAAGGGTGGAGAAACCCATGGAGCGACAACAACATCGGCGCCAGCAACGTCATCGTCACGGGGACGAAAGCTGCGAAGAAGAGAAGCACACCAACGATCATTTTGTGTTCTTATTTACTTCCTTGCATACAAAAAAATTGGCAACGCTCGCACCCATAAGTAAAATCTCTCTGGGAAACCAAAAAACTATCAGTGGAGATCAAAATCAAAGAGGTTTTACAATCAAAGAATCAGACAGTCAACCGTAGTTCACTGATATAAAAGATATCTGGAGTACGGAGAGTTCCTAGAGAGCAATACAAGAAAATGATTGAAAGGTCATGCAAGGGATGACTTGCAATTATTTTCCCAGTGGCCCTACGTTTTACAAATGATCATTCAATGATCCCCTTTGGAGAGACGTGAATGTCGAAGAAGTCAAACATCCAATGGAAGAAATTCACGAAGGTTGTTGCGACCCACAAATGAGCATGCGAGACTTGGATATTTTTGATCCACCAAGCCCTGACTGTGTAAAACACGTCCAACATTATCACATTTGTCAAGTGTACGTGGACCAAATCCATGCGCCACTACACGATCTCTATCTCATTACTTCCACATGACCCTTCTCAAGGTGGGGCATCGATGTAATCAACATGATTTCCCCAAAAGTGCCTAAGGATCGATTCATATTGGTGATTGAATACTTCACCAAGGGGTTAGATGTTATTACCCTGACGTCAATAACGGAAAAGACCATTGAATTTTTAATTAGACATGACATCACCATGCGTCATGGGGTGCTGAAGTCAATCATCAACGACAATGCCAAAAATCTGAATAACAAGTTGGTTGATGGGTTATATGACCAATTTAAGATCAAGCATAAAAACTCATTTCCATATCGCCTACAAATGAACGAAACAGTGGAAACAACAAATAAAGGATTGGCACGACAAGCTTCATAGGCACTCAGGGCTACAAAACCTCAATACAGACATCAAATGGGGCAATCTCATTCTCCCTTGTTTACGGGACCGAAGGCGTGTTGCAAGTTGAAGTAGAAACCCATCAGCTAGGTTCCTCGCGGAGGCTGAAGCGCCATGGACAATTGTACCAGCAACGCATGACATGTGCATTTAAGAAGAAAATGCACCCAAGGGAATTACAAGTGGGCGATCTAGTTCTCAGAAAAATGCACCCAAGGGAATGACAACTTGATCACTTTTATGCACCCACCATCATCTTTTGACCAAATCCTCCCCAATGACCCACCATCACCATTGCCCAATTGTTATCACCTTTGTCATCCACTATGTATTGTCCATACTTTATCACCTACTTGCATGATAAAAACTCTACAAAAGAGGAGAAAGCTTCGAAATTGAAAAGGGGGAAGCTTTGGCCAAAGGAAGAGGAAGGCATTGTCGTAAGCTACGGAAATAGAAGAACAGAAAGAAAAAAAACAGAGAGGGAAGGGAGATGGAGTGATTGAGTGAAACTTTTATTTGAGAGATTGAGTAAAAATATCGACGATTATCGGTTTCGGTTCCTCGTGTGGTATCTAAACTTCGAATAACTTAGGCATATCTCCTCTCGTACTCGATATTTTTTTTCCTAATGTGAATGAATTTTGTTTCATCGATATTATGTGTTAATAGTTGTATTTCGTATAAGAATCGTACTCGGTTTTAAGTACAGTATACCTTTGGGGTCATCTTAGGCATTTGTGAAAGTTACGGGGTTTCGTTTCAGTTAAAAGAAATATTTTCAAAACTGACTTGGGTCATTGCTGAACTTTGATGAAGGTTATAACTCGGTACTTGGACTTTCGGGTCATTCTGGGATTTTACCGAGTGTAATAAACTAGACCAGAAAATTTTTGGCTCATTAATGCAATTTTCGAAATACCTTCCCAATTCAACTCGAATTTTAAATAATTGTATTTTGGTCCCTAAACGTTTCTGGACATCCCAATACTTCTCAAGGTGTCACAAATTAATCCAATGTGCTTTGTATTTTCAAAATCATGCGTTTATGTTTGACACATTTAAAATGATCCCAAAGTTAAACTTTGTTTTTAGCACAATTAACTTTATTCTCCTCTTGTTTATTTATTTTAAATTAACTCGAAAATATAAAAAAAAATATTGTATAATGCTAATTAAAAAAATGCATGTAATATTTTTGGCCAATCATGATCAAAACGGATAAATCGGGTAAATCGGTAAAAACAAATTCAAAAGCATACTAAAGTACCGAAAGGGCGGATTATGGGCTCGCGAGTTCTTAAGACGTAATCAAACTTCCCGACCTCAATTCTCTTGATGTAGACTTTTCCAAGCCCTAGGATGTTAACACCATGTACCTTAGGCAAATTTTAGGATTCTAATTAGCCTTTAATTAATCGGCGATGACTCTTTCATTTTTCAGTCCGGTTGATGACCCCGCTTGACCGGACTCGTCGCTCGCCAAGACCTGAAATTTTTCGAGCGAAACAAATTCTTTTTTCAAAAGGGGTCGGGGAAAGTCGGATCGTCCGACGTCCGACACCCGTTGTTTCCCCTCTGATGATAAAATTAGTCGGAGGTTCGTTGGTTGGGGAGTGTAAATGTAAGAGCAGAATACTGAATGCTGGAAAAAATTTAAGTGAATGGTTAGTGAGGGTATTTATAGTGTTTACCTCAGACCTTGGGTTATATCAGATCTTACTCTGGACAGCTTGGGTTGCCTCAGCCGAGTTGACCATGGTTGAGTGACCATTAATGAAATGTACCCTACGATAGGACATCCTTTTGTCATACTTGTCCTTATCATGCCATAAATGATCGCTATAGTATTCATTTATCCCTTGACAGCTTCAGCACTCAAGTACTATCTTGTCCCCTATGAGGTGAGACCTAGGCAATGAGCGTTGGGTGTTTGACTTTGGGACCAGCCTGCCAAAGGTGAGTAATTGTTGAAGGCGAGACTATTGGTCTAGAAGATGGCGTCACGTTAAGCTCCTTCGGTCAGGTCGGTTTACATCTGGGTCGCCCGAGTTATGAAGAGTAACAAGCAACAATTATCGTGTGTGTGATCAACCAAAGGCAGATTTGGCGGGCAACCCAATTGATCGGAGGTCAACTTCAGGATAATTTATTCTCATTGGAGGTTACCTAGTAACCTGGAGTAGTAAAAAGTAAAAGGTGATAGCACTGTCAAGTGCAGAAGCAGAATTTTGATGAATAACTCGAGAACTATCAGAGGTACTTTGGCTTAGAAAATTGATGACGGAGATTGGCTTTCAGCCATCTGGCGCATGCGAACTGCTGTGTGATAAAAAGGTAGTTATAAGCATTTCGGAGAACCCAGTTCAACACGACCAAACTAAACATATCCCAGTTAGCAGACATACTCACAAAGGTAGTGAACGGAAGAATATTTCGTGAGACATTGAACAAGTTGAGTATCAAGGACCCTACTACTCAACTTGAGGGGAAGTGTGAGAATAAATATACAAAGCATAATGAAGCAGAATATTTAAGAATGATTCTAATTTCGAAAAAAAAAATATATATGTAATTATCACTTACCATAGATGGTCCAATTGAATCCATATCTAAACATGTACAGAACAAGATTGTATTCTAAAAACAGAATCAAAAAAATTCCTTCTGTCAAGAACTGATCTACCTCGATAAGAGGAAGAACGACATATAATTGACATGAAACTACACAATCTCCTCTAAACTACAATGAAGTTTAAGATCGAAAGACACAAGCTCCTCAAAAAAACAAAAGAATCACACAGACACGATCGAGTATGAATATTCCTTATTTATAGGTAAAATTAAATTAGAATCGAGTACACATCTTAAGCTTAATGGGTAGAAAATTGTAACTGGACACAGGTTTATTGAATGGTTCCTAACACAATGGGAGGAACGCTCCATCAAAACACTGCATTTTTATTCAGAGTTGTCAATTCCTACATACATGCTGTGTTTGTTCCAAAACCTTATTAATTTTCGAATTATTGAAAACTGACTTAATCTGAAAAACCCATATACTTAATACATCTTAACGTGCTTTGATCGTGTTATCTGAAGTTGCTTTTTTTGATTGTCGATCCATGCTGTCGTTGTCACCCCTTTCATCTTTGGTATTAGCCGAAACCTGTTGCAGCTCCTCAATTTTATGATGATCGATAATTTAGTTAATATGTCGACGTCTGGTGTTGGCACCTAAATGGATCCGGCAATGGTGAGGTACCAAACTGCAAAAAGACGGTATTTTGTTGGTTCGTTCGATGATTTGGTGGATCTCATTGTGAGGCTTTGCTGCTCGTCGAACGATCTCTCTCAGGTTCTCACAGCGGCATTGCCATGGCAGCTGCATGAGCTGCATGCAGCATTCCTGGAGCTGCCCCACGTCACTGCTCTTGAGCACGATGGAACTTTCCAAACCCAAGAATCTCTGGCAGTGGGAGACTCGTCGAATCTGAATCTCTTCTTTGCAGGGAGGCAAGGCTGAGGCGGAGCAGACCACCGCGAAGAAGATATAGAGAAATGCGATGAGACTAGCCATGTATGTGTATTGTATTGGTTTCTTATTTTACTTTTTTAGAAGAAAGGATGTAATTTTGGTTGTGAAGTGAATGAGAGACGGGAGTTTGTAGCCTCTTTATAGACTAGGGAAGATTCCAAGGTGCGGGGAAGAGAGGGTGTGATGTGGTCAGACTTCCTATTTCTTGGGATCCAAGATATTAGTTAAAGTTTAAATTTAATTTTAATTGGATATTTTTAGGAAAATATTAAATTGAATAGGCGTTATTAGGTAGTCCAACTCCAAACACAACACTCAACTTAATTTGATGGGTGGAAAAAATCAACTAGAATATATGAGTTTTGAGTAAGGCTGATCATGGGCGGGTTGGACCGGTCTCGGAGGCAGGACCGAAAGCGAGACTGAAATTTCGGTTTTGCCTTCTAGAGGACCGAGACCCATTTCGACCAAAAAAGCCCGCCCGATTCGGTCTTGCTTGACTCAGACCGGTCTCGGGCCTGGACCGAATCTGGCAAAAAAAACACGGAATCTGTCCAAATACAAATATCATTGGAATCAAAGTAACAAATATACAAAGTACAAACAACTAAAAAGATATCAAGTGGAAGAACACAACTCTTCTTCAGAACTAGATTATGTACAAACAACTAAACAAGATTTCTTCATTAAATCAATAATATTAAGGAGAGCGGGTGGGAGTGAGGGTGTACAACTAAAACCGTATTCTTCAACAATTACAAAACTTTGTACTTTGTTTGGTGATTCATTCCATTCCTGAAGAAGATCATACAAAGGACCAGTTGATGGAGGTAGGGTCGGCAATGGTGCGGTGAAAAACTCATAACCATGGTTATAACCGTTACTGTTTAATATGGTTAACCGTACCATTATGGTGCGGTGCGGTTATGGTGATGAATTTTCTACCCGTAATGGTTATGGTTATGGTATTTGAGTTATAACCATGGTTATTATATAAATATAATATTTATTTATTATTAATACACTAATTTTATAATATACTAAATATAAATTATATAATTGAAAATTTGAAATTGTTGAAGATTGAAGGCGCCAAAATCCAACAATGGTAATATAGATTGATGTATTTTTTAAAATAAAATTTTCGATCTTTTATTATATTACATGTGTGGAATGAATATGGATATACTGGTAAAACCATGGTTAATAACCACAGTTATTTTAATGGTTATGATATTGAAAATTATATCCATAATGGTTATGGTTATGGTTATGGTATGTGGTTTAAAAATATGGTATGGCTATGGTATTTGACATACCCTGACCATACCCTAACCATCGATAGCCCTAGATCGATGGAGGAGAAAGTAAGGCAATGGACGGTGTTGTTGTCACCTCTTGATAACACTTTCCACGCAATGGCTTGTTCGTACGAAACATGGCGACCCATTGTCGACATACAAACTCCAGCATGCAAATATGCATATCCATGATATATGAAGAAGGAAATGTTTCAATTCTAAAGAAAAACTGAAAGTGGAGAAGGAGAACTGACTGCTGGAAGTGGAGAAGGTGAACTGATTTTTTTTTTAGGGTTTGCTGATTAAATTCGGTACGGGCCGGTCCTAATCGGGCTTTCGGTAAAAAATCCCGAGCCCGAGACCGACCTTGAAGAAAAAAACGTTTGCTCGGTCTCGGTCCTAGTCGGTCTCAAGCCGGTCTTGTCGGGAATTCGGTCCAACCAGTCTTTTTTTATCAGCCCTAATTTTGAGGATGAAATCGAATGGGATCAAACATTAATTAAGGAGCAAAAATGAGTTTTTACCCTATCAGAAAGAAACATATCCTAAATAATGTTGGCATCCTAAATAATACGTGAATTAAATAATTTACTAGTTGTTAACATGCTATGTGCGTAATATTTTACTTAAATAAAAAAATATTATAAAAGTCATCAATTAGTATTTAATTTTAAAAAATTGATTTAGATGAACTTTTTTTTTAAAATTATATATAAATTTTAGAGATGCTCTCACTCACTATAGAGATGAGTGAGATGCTCTCACTAACTAGAGAGATGTCTTCCGCTCGCATCTTTTCACTATATATATATAAAGGACAGTTAAAATTCGTTTAAATGAATTGTAACCACTATTAAAATGCTTGAACATAACCACCTTTGAGATTGTATTGGGTCGAAAAGGCCTTGTGGGTTTGGTGTCATATTGGGTTGTCACTATCGATACCCAACAACTTCCTGCACCCTTAATCGCTTGTTGATACCTTCAACAATTCTTTCAACAATGAAGCTTATCCCTTTTAACTTTTGAGGCATCGTCCCAAGATGCGTAACAATTTATTTTTATTTCTCCCTCCGCTGGACATTCTCTCCTAATGTTGTCTTCGGTTAAATTGAAACTTAATTGATCTCCAATCCAATTAAAGAGGACAGAATCTGAATTTTGACCTACACCAATTCACCTTGGAGTTGGGTCTGGGTCAATGAGCATATACAGGAGAGAAAAAAATAGTTTAAATACCTTCAATTTGTATAAGACAACTTCATTTATTAGAGAAAGTAGGTGTTACATTATGACTGCCCTTGGATGATCAGACACACGATAATGTGGTTTCTGTTCATAGTCACTGTTGGATCACGGTTTTCGGTAGGACTTGGTTCAGAACTTCACAAAGTGGTCCTCTTGCTGCTCCGGTGACCTGCACGGAAGGACAGTTCGTGGTGTTCCTGTTGTTTCCCCTCCGATGATAAAATCAGTCAGAGATTCAATGGTTTGGGAGAGTAAATATGTAGAGGGGAGTATTAAATGCAGAATTAATTTGTAAAGGAATGGTTGGTGAGGGTATTTATAGTGTTTACCTCAGACTTCGGGGTAGGTCAAATCTTACCCTGGTCATCTTGGTTGTCTCAGGCGAGTTGACCCTAGTTAGGTGACCATTAATGAGTCGAATGGCAGGTACTTTTGTCAGACATGTCATTGTCATGCCATAAATGGTCATAATAGGTACTAGGGACGTCATATTGGTAGGCTAAAGTACTCATTTGTCCTCTGACATCCTATGTACTCTAGTACCATCTTGTCCCCTATAGGAGGGGACCTAGGCAAGGAACGTGGGGCGCTTGGCTTGATGGGCGCTTATTAGTAGTGGGCCAAGGCGTAAGAGTGATGTAAGGCAGAGGCCAGTGAGTTCGAAATGAAGGTTCGAGTGTCGCTATGTCTCTCTGTACCTGGGCGGAGCCTTTGTAAGGAAGCGTATCGAACTTACTTACCCATAAGATGGAACCGCCTCCAGATACTTCAGATCGGGTCATTGTATTTACGAATTGAATCGATTTATACCTGGGTCGCTCGAGTCATGAAGAGTCACACCCAACAGTCACCATAATCCTCCACTGTCGACACATAATGTTGGGAGGTGATGATATCTTCAGTAAAGGTAGCGATCGTGGTGTCATCTTCAGAAGAAAACACGTCGTCCAGATATTGACAAAACTGAGGTGACATGCCGCACATCTGAGGGAGGTTCATCGCAACCATGGCCATATCTTCTATTTCATGGACTCTGAATTGTCCTTGCCTCATCAACACCTACCTTAATCTCTCACACCTAAGATCCATGAATCTAGCTAGCATCGATCCATGTATTATATATAGAGATACAAATCTCTTTATGTATTGTAAAATATGTAAGTACCTGCATTGGTGATCCATCTGCAAAGTACTTCAACGATAGCAAAAAACATCATTGAAGTTGTGTTGCTGCAGAAGTAGTTATATTATAGGACACAACATGGCTTCTTTCTAGCAGTGATTTCCGTCCAAGTATACCACACCGGCTATGTAAACGTAGAGAAAGCTAGATATAATAGTTTTAAACTTATTTGGATATCACTAAACTTAGTAAAGTAAGCTTATTTGAAAATGACTCGGTCCATAGCCTGCAAAAACACTTGGGGCTCTATGATTTTATACCCTAAAATGAGATACTTTAGGATGGGCAGACCTCCAAACTTCACCCTCAAGGCACACCGTCCAGACAACCTATTGTCTTAGAACCAAAAGCTATTAGGCCAGCACACTCTCGGATCGCCTCCTCTGAGAGAGCGCCTCCGAGGGCAGAAGTACCACAAGAAACCGTCTTGACGCTCGCACTCATAGAGGCCCTGGAAGAACTTCTTGATAGGAGAGAACAAAGACTTGCCGCCCGATTCGCCGCTCACCACGCAGAGGCCATCAAGGCAGAAGAAGCCACCTCCAGACTGCACCCCCAAATGCCACTTCTAGTGCAACAACCAGCTCTTCCCATGAGCGTTGCTACTACAATGACACCACCTCCTGGCACCATGACCAGGGATGAAATTGAAGAAATGAACTCTCATAAGGTGAAGGAGCAAAAAGGTAGGGTTATGCCCCGTCTCCGGGACAGAGCGTCGCATACCTTCGCTCCAGAAATATCATCTGTGACTGTACCGCCACACATGTAGTCCCCCAAGATTGAGTATTACAAAGGTGAAGGAGATATGGTGGAACACATACAGAGGTATGAAGCCTCCCTCCTAGGGCAAACGAATGATGATAATCATTTCGCGCTCCTTTTCCTAGCGACTCTAGGAGGCGTCGCTTTGCATTGGTTCTTTGGACTCCCCAAGGTTTCCATCAGGACTTGGGGTGATCTAAAAGAGAAGTTCATTGTTCATTACATGGGCGGGCGACAACTGCTCAAGTATGTAGGAACTTTGAATTACATTAAGCAAGGGAATGACGAAAGGTTAGGTGATTTCTATACGAAGTTTAATAAGGAATTGGCAGGGACTGACCAAGTCATTACAGGTGGCGAAACTATCCGCGCTTTTGAAAGAGCTCTGAGACCCAAAGGAGCCACTTTGCATAGTAGCCTGAGTGTGATCCTAGTTAGTACGGTGGAGGAAATAGTGGCCAAGGTCAAATTCTACATCGACCTGGAAATAAACAAAGAAGAAAGAAAGGAGGTTCGGAAAGAATCAAAAAGCGAAACCCACGAAGGAAAGAAAGCGGATTAGCATCATCCGAAGGCAGGAAATGATGACTTGAGGCGTCGCCTACTGATCCCGCGCTCGAATAGAGAAGTTTACGAGATTTACACGCCACTTACCCAGGATATCTCGATATCTTGGCAAATATGGAGAATAAGGACTTAGTGACGCCTCCTACAATGAGGAACAGCAGCGCGCACTTGGGTAGTGACAATAAGGCTTAATGTCACTATCACCGTTGCAAAGGGCACGCTACTGACGATTGTAGGATCCTGAAAATGGATATAGATAGCCTCATCCAAAGTGGGGTTTCTCAAAAGTTTCGTGGCGCGTCGTGAAAGGAGTAGGAGCCCCATAAGGAAAGGAGAGCTTCGCCCAATAAGAATCTTGGGGCGTCTGGATCTAATAGGTAAACTCTTAATGTGATAAGTGGTGGCTTCACCTCAGCAAGAGAAACGGGTAGCGCCATGGAGGTATACGCTGCTCAAATTTCTGGAACTTCTAAGGCTGGGAAGCGCCCTAAAGAAGACGATGAGGTGGTCATCTCCTTATCTAAGAAGGAGATGGGGCATGTCACCTCGCCTCATGATGACGCCCTCGTTATTACAGTGGGGATTAATAGGTTTGATGTGAATAGGGATTTGGTCGACTCAGGAAGTTCGACGGATGTTTTGTTTCTCGACACCTACAAAAATATGGGAAGGAAAGAAAAAGACTTGGAGAATGTTAATTTTCCCCTGATGGGATTCGCCTCGCATACCACATACCCGGTAGGGACTGTCACCCTTTCAGTGCATATAGGCGAAGGGTGGAAGTCCTTAACTATGGACGTCACATTCATCGTGGTCGACGCTTCTGCATCATACAACGCCATTTTAGGGTGTTCGACCCTAAATCCCAACAAGATGGTCCATTCCACTTACCACCAATTGCTGAAGTTTCCAACGCCTCACAAAATTCCAGTAGTAATGAAAGATGAACCGGCGACGAGCAGTTACTACGTCCACTCAATGCGTCGCCACGTGCTGAAAGGTAAGGGAAAAGAAGCTCTGGCAATCCAAACAGAGGAGGACCCTCGGGAAGAGAGGAGTCACCTACATCCACTTGAAGGTTTAAAAACGGTGTCAATGCTTTTGGTAGGGGCGTCGCTCCCTGAAGAAAAAGCCAAAGCGTTGTCAATGCTTTTGGTAGAGTTCAAGGAGTTGTCTGCCTGGAAGCCTAGTGATATGTCAGGAATCAGCAAGGAGATCATCGCCCACGAGCTAAACATTGATCCAAACATCAAGCTAATCGCCCAAAAGCGACGCCCCGTGGGTGAAGAGAAGGAAATCGTTATAAGACAGGAGGTAGAAAAGTTGGTAGATGTCAACTTTGCAAAGGAGATCAGGTTCCAGACGTGGTTGGCGAACTCAGTCTTGGTGAAGAAGAGTAATGGGAAATGGCGCATGTGCGTAGATTTCAAGGACTTGAACAAGGTGTGCCCTAAGGATTGATATCCCCTGCCTAGGATTGACCAGCTAGAGAACGTTACGTCAGGACATGAACTGCTCAGTTTCATGGATGCCTACTCTGGGTATAAACAAATTCAGATGGCCGAAGGCGATGCCCAGCACACATCCTTCTATGCAGATAGTGACGTCTACTATTACACTGTGATGCCTTTCTATCTGATAAATGTCAGAGCGGCCTACGAGAGGATAGTGAACAAACTCTTTGTTGGGATGATATGGGACACCATGGAGGCGTACGTGGATGATATGCTGGTCAAATCCATCAAGGGTGTTGATCATGTGGAGGATTTGAGGAGAATGTTCGAGCGTATGCGTTTCCATCAAGTGCGCCTTAACCCGACCAAATGCATTTTTGGCATGCCCTCTAGAAAATTCTTAGGCTACATAGTGAGTCAGAGGGGGATTAAGGTGGATCTGGTGAATCTAGAGGTGATTGAGAAGATGAAAAGCCCCACTTGTCATAAGGAAGTTCAATGCTTGAATGGGAGACTGGCGGTGCTCAGCCTCTTTTTGGCGAAGGCTGAGGACAAGTCTCTACTATTCTTCCAGGTTCTAAGGGCAAACAAGAAGTTTGAATGGACCCTAGAGTGTGAGCATACGTTCCAGGACTTGAAGACTCATCTTAATGCGGTCTCACCACTAGTTAAACCAACAAAAGGCGATGCACTTTCCCTGTGTTTAGGCATCAGTCCAATAGTTGTAAGCTCAGTATTAGTCAAGGAGATTTCTAAGGGACAAGTGCCCGTGTATTATGTTTCAAAGGTCCTTGCAAAGGCTTAAATGAATTATCTAGAAGTTGAAAAGTACCTCTATGCGCTGGTAATCTCGGCTAGAAAGCTTTGCCCCTACTTTCATGAACACGAAATCACTGTTCTTACAAATCAACATTTAAAACCAGACGCTTCAGGGAGGATGATTAAATGGGTGATTGAATTAAGTGAATTTCGGATTAAGTTCGCACCTAGAACATCTATAAAAGGACAGGCACTGGCTAACTTTATAGTGGAATCCGCATGTCCACCTAAAGCGCCGCTAAAAGAACACGAAGAAGTAAAGGAAACTTGGAAACTCCATACGGATGGGTCATCTTCAGTTGATGGCTCGGGGAAGGATTGATATTAACACCTCCAGATGGTGGCGCTCCTTTGCGTTATGCCTTGGTATTCACCTTCAAGGCCACCAACAATGAAACGGGGTATGAAGCGCTGATTACTGGTGTAGGGTTTCCAAAGGTTTAGTCGTCGGTCATCTCAATGTTTACTGCGATTCGCAACTTGTGGTAAACCAAGTCAGAGGAAAATATGCTGCAAAGGACGAACAGATGAAGATATACCTGAAGGAATGGAAAGAATTAGCAGAGGGATTTAAATGCTTTCAAATAGAAGTCATTCCTAGGGAATCAAACAAAGAAGTTGATGCATTAAGTAAATATGCATGGCAAGTGACGCCTCTTCAGGTGCATTTCATGGAAAAATATACATAGGGGCGAGCCAATTTTGTGTTTGCATTGACAAAGTCGTGGCTTGGGCGACGCCCAGCAGGTTATATTTGGAAAATGGCGAGCTGACAGAGGAAAAGGTCGAATCCATATGTATATTGAGATTGGACCCAAGTTATAAGATCATTGAAGGGACATTATACAAGAAAGGATTCCCCTCCACGTATTTTCTTAAATATGTCGCTCAACCAGAGACAACCACAATACTTATAGAAGTGCATGAGGGATACGTTGCTTGCCATGAAGGGGCAAGGTCCATTGTCCGCAAAATTCTCAACCAATGATATTATTGGCCTACCATGAACAGGAAGGCAAAGGAGCTGGTTCAGAAATGTGAATCTTGTCAAAAATACAGCCCAAACATAGCGCGCCATCCTGCAGATTTAATCTCAATTAGCGTCGCTTGGCCTTTTGCACAATAGGGAATTGACTTGCAAAATAGTGCACCTATGATATAGTAGCAATTGACTACTTCTCAAAATGGATTAAGACGAAGGCATTAACGTCAACTACACAGTTCCAAGTTATCAAGTTCCTAAAATCTAGAATTGTTTCTAGATACGGGATTCCGAGTGTACTTGTGAGCGATAATGTCCCTCAATTCGCTGGCAAAGAATTGAAATAATTTTGTGAAGAGTTGAAAATAGAACACATGCATGCCTCAATATGACATGCGTAGGCAAATGGACAGGTTGAAGCAGCCAACAAAACAGTTCTGAACGGATTGAAGAAAATGCTAGATGCCTTACAAGGGAAGTGGACAGAAGAGTTGGAAAATGTTCTTTGGGTGTTTCGAACAACACCAAACAAGCGAAAGGGGAGTCGCCCTTTGGCCTGGTATATGGTTCGGAAGCAGTTGCACCAACAGAAATAGTGGTCGCTTCGCATACAGTCAAACACTTTAATGAAATGACCAATGAGGGTCAAAGGCGTTTGGATTATACTTAGTGGATTAGAAGAGATAGGCATCTGAACAGCTTCAAGGAAGGATGCGCCTCGCCACTGCGCGATACTACAATAGGCGAGTCTCTGCTCGCCAATTTTTCGTGGGGGAGAGAGTATGGAGAAGGAATGATTTCACCCATCAAGACAAAGTAAACAAGCTATCGCCAACATGGGAAGGACCGTACAAAATCGTCGACATTCCCCATCCAAACGCCTACGTATTAGAAGATGGAGAAGGAAACAGTTTGAAGAACACCTTCAATGCGGAACATTTGAAAACATTTTACGCTTAGGCGTCGCTATATTACCAAATAATTTGTACTTAGTCAAATTTATGAAGTTTGGAGGGTTATATGCAAATAACATTTATCCATAATAGCGACTGGAATATTAAAGGTGTTTCGGATTATTGGGAGTACAAAGACTAAAGAGATCCGAGGGCTAAGGCGTTTTGAATATTAAAGGCGTTGTAAACACTTAGCCAAAATCATAAGGAAATGGAAACGCCGAAATAAACCCATAATAAGAAACTCCATTGTCATTACAAATATGCCTCGCTGGAAGGGCTTAAAAAATAAAGAAAAAATACAAATGATTACTACAAAATCCTAAGGATCTATAACCTTGACAAAAAGGGAATCTTCTTTAGAAGGAGAAAGCTGGATAGGTGCCTCGACTTCAGGCAGAGGCGGCACTTCTGATGACTTTTTAGGTGCAGCAACCTCAGAGTCAGGGGCATGCTTGGAACAGCGAAAGGGAGAGGGTTCAATAGATTCCTCTTCTTCATCCCATGAGTCATCCTCCTCTTCGACCGCCTTCTTTTTTGACGCCTCTACTCTGGCCTCGTAATCCAGAAACTTCTTGTAGGAGGGAAACGTCGTCGTAGGAAAGGTGGCGTCAACATGCAAGATATCCTTACGAATATCTATGAATGCATTTACCAAGGGCACCCGACTCCATATCACCGCCTCTTTTCGAAGGCCTCGCTTCCTTGGAATGCAACAACCACTTCATAAAGGCGTTTGAGAAATTTCTCTATGATGAGTGAGACCTCCTGCTCTGCCTTGACAGCGCGCTGCTCAAAGGAGGCGGATTTACCCTTCTCTAACTCAAGTTGTTGAAGAAGGTCAATGACTTTGGCGGTTGCCTCAGCCACCTTCGCTTGTGTCGTGGACGCCTCATCCAACTTCGCATGTGTCCCTTGAATATCCTTGGCGTGTCGCGATGCCTCTAGCTCCAGCTCATCCCGAGCAGCCCTCTCAATTGTCAAGCGACGCTCAGCACGCTCGAGCAGATGCTCAAGCTCTCTAACACGCTTGAGCTCCCCGGTAGTGGCCTCTCTATCCTCGGAAAGCTCCACTATGACGCTCCCCATTTGGAGTTGCAGTTACTCAAAATAGGGTAAGACATGTCAATTGGCGCACAAGGTTGTCCAGAGCGCCACCAGACTTGTCAATTGGTCTCCTATCTGCAGGAGGACAGGCGTTAGTGAGGAGATGGAGACCCAGGTTCGGATCCAGCAGAGTATTCCCCCTCACCAGGGGAAATTCTTGGAGTCTCTCACAATGATTCCAAGGAGTTTGGTCGGGGTTCTCATAAGCGATCCATTCTGGAACGCCATCCACCTTTAGGTCCCGATGCAGGTCAAACGCTGGACCCGCACACGGGGCGTAGCGCCCCTCTTGGTTACCTGTCAGGAGCACATGCGTCATGGATGGAAGAACTGGGCGGAGGCAGTGCCTTATCAACCCAAGAGGATGACTCCCTCGTCGGAGTCTTCTTCTTCTTGGAGGAGGGAGCGCTTGGAATTTTCCCGATGTACACGGATCTGTCGTCCTTGACGCTCTTTTCTGTGTAAGAGCCATCAGCAAACACATGGTAAGTCCAGGTCATCCATGTATCTGTCACGACAGGAGCGCCTCACTTCTTAGTGTGGAGAATATTTAATCTTCTAGTTAAAAAGGAATTGTTGCAATAGCGAGAGTAAGGGACCACATCTTTGAAAAAAGTGATCGCCTCTTGGGAAGCAGGACTCGGCGTCGAAGGATCTGCTGACAACGGATCTACTTCATCTTTGGGGGCGCCTTCTTCATGGAAGATCTTTGCCTCTTTTAATTCTTTGAACCCTCAGTGGAGTCGCTGGGGGCCTTGTTTTCCCCTTTTCCTATTCAACCGGTAGGGAGAACGCAAAGTTAGCGCGCAAAACTGTGTTATCTGCAAAGGAAAATAAAACTAGTTATTACTCGTGAAGTAGAAGGGAGATGATGTACTGGGGATATGACAGCATTGAATAAATCTTCCTCCGTGGTCTCTTTATATATCCACGAAGCGCGCACAGCTATATGGGCAACATACACTAGGTGGAGAGACTCTTTATCCCAAGGGGATAATTCATCATCGGAAGGCACCGGGGCACGAAGCGCCTTGGAAGTTATGCACCAAGGAACGACCCCTTGGAAGAAGAAATAGAAACTCTTGCAATTGGAGCTCCTTGTTCTAAAAAATGTGACTAAGGGTCAAACGGAGTGCCAATTATGATACTTGTTATTAGGGAATCGACTGACAAAACTGAATACATCGAAGCGATTTGAATATATCCTATAAAAATGACGGAAAAAAATAAGGAATATGTATAGTCCCTCTTCTCATACATCACCCTAAAACCTACCTAAGTGCGGATGGAATTGGGGGGAATTGGTAGAGGAGACACCATAATACCGGCATGCTTCTGTCAGGTCTGGGCATATAGGAAACCGCAACCCCACATCAATTTGCATGTGATAAATGGCTTCCTCGCCCTGACCTGGCTTAGAATTAGGATGGGCATTTTCAGGGTCGTCTCATCCGGAACGGGAAAATGCAAAAAGAAAGCTTTGCCCAGACACGTTTCCTCTACCGATTTATTAAAAATCGACCTAGAGATTATATTGGGTTTTGGGTCGCAAAACCAGGGGAAAGAAAACATTGGCCTCACCTCTCGCTGAATCGCTCATCATTGAAGAAAGAAGACGTTCACGTCGTGGATAGAGGTTTGGCTCGAAAACGGTGCAGCGAGCTATTTTGGGTGACCGGAGAACCTAGGGTGATCGGAGAAGGCACGTAAGAGTTGCCGGAATTCTAGAGATAAGGCAGAGCAAAGCCTAGAGAGAGAAAGTAACAGACATGTAAAAGTGACACCCTAGGGAAGTACAAGAATTTCTGACAATTCAGTCGCGACTCTTAAGTTTTTCACGTTTCTATTTGAAATTCAAGTAAGAAACAGCAGGCCAAACTCACGGTTAATCAAATGAAACGCCATAACCTTGGCAAACAGCACCATCAAACCCAACATGAGTGACGCTCATATTGGGATTCGGGGCAGATGTTGGATCCTGGCATTTGGGCATCACCACTTTTGGATTAGGCCTAAGAGTGGATCAGGCTCAAGGGTTAGACCCACTCAGGCCATTGCATTATCAAGGGAGTGACGCCAATGATGGGTTGTAGAAGTGACACTCAAGGACACATATGAAGTCACTAGTGTGCATTCCTCACCATTATTTGCTCGTCATAGTGGGTCCTGGTGTGCCATTACTGAGACGCCCAGATGGATGAGCCCCTGATAGGACTTCCATAAAACACTCACCCAATTGCCATACTCAAGGACAAGATCAGGTTAGGTATAGGGATTTCAGGAGCTACCTATCCCGGATATCCTGGAGGAAATGATTAGTCTCACACCTGACACTCCACTCACTGGTAACCATGATTGGCTCGCCGAAAATCAAGGAGTAACTCTGGTAAGAACCTGACCATGCTCAGGTTCACAGGTAAACCTATAAATACTAACTAACATTCAGACTTCAAGTCAATTCTCTTCAACCATCATTCCACACACACACAACTACCTTTCCTCTCCAAATACTCACCAGAATCCGGCTGACTTTACCATCGGAAGGGAAACGACGGGAATAGCCCGTGATTTTCTTCCGTGTAGGTTTGTGGAGTGTTATGCAAAAGACTCAGAAGGACGAAGTGACAACACAAGATCCAACATAAACAATGGAAAACACTCATATTTCCCTTCATGTAGGTTACACGAATAACATTCGGATTTGATGACCCGAGTCGTGGAGGATGCAAGTGTTGGATTGAACTTGTACACTCAAAAAAATTTAATAACGTGATTGATGAAACCATACAACTAGTGTTGTTTATCGATATGAAAGTATCCTTACTAGGTGCACTTTATCGCATGACCAACGTGGCACATACAACATACATGATCATTATCCTCCACTTGTACACGCTACGCATTCATCATCCACCACATAAAATTTCCTGCGATGATGAATTATGTCGTAAAAAATATAGCAATGGGATGTGTTTCTAATCAATTAGAATCTAATTATTGGTATGGTCTTTGTTGTGTTTATAGTATGAGACGCTGATGATGAATTCATGAAGTGCAAACACCTCGAAGTTGTCTGAACACACATAAGAATCGGATGATAAAACAACTTTGAGAATCTCGTACGAGAGATTACTGTTCTATTCATTTGTTTATTAGGGTTGATGGGTTTAGGGTTTGGGGTTTATGGTTTGGTTTATGATTTATGGTTTGGGATTTAAGGTTAAGGTAGGCTTGTTCATGAAACAGTTCGACCCCGAACCGATTCAGAACTAAACTGGTCTGGTTTGTAAAAAATCAGTATTTTTTCTGTTTCTAAAAACCTGGTCTAGTTTAGGTTAAAAAGCTGGTCTGGTTCGAATTGATTCAGAACCGATTCGAACTGGTTTTGTTAATAACAATTTTGGTTCGTAAATAATACGGTTCAATTCGAAACTGAACCGACTGAAAATTCTGTCCAACACACTGAACCGGCTGAAAAAATACTAAACCAACTAAAAAACACACTGAAGTGGCTGAAAAAACACTGAACCGACTGAAAAATACATTGAACCGATTAACAAACACACTGAACCAATTGAAAATTTGTTCCAAACCCTACTGAAATCCTGTAAAACATCAACATACGAGAGTCCAATACATCTGTAGGTTTGGTTTATTGAAGACATCTCTAGGTTTGGTTTAATTTCAAACTGGTTTAGTTGAATTTGCTTCAAACCGGTTCTTAAATTATATAGGTTTAAAGTGGTTTGATTTAAATTTAAGTATAAACCAGTATAAAAAAAAGTTGTTTCGAACCAATTCGAACTGGATTTTTGGTACTATTTTGAACTGGTCTATTTGAAGCTTAAAAACACTTGTCTAGTTTTGATACTAGTTCGGACGAACCAGTTCGAACTAGACCAGTTCAATCGAACCGGTTTAAATGAACAAGCCTAGGTTAAGGTTTAAGGTTTATGGTTTACGGTTGTTTTAAAGTTTGGGGTTTAGGATTTGGGGTTTAAGGTTTGGGGTTTAAGATCTAGGGTTTGGGGTTTGATGATAATTGGAGAGAATTGGCTAAGGATGAGCAAAGGTGGTCAAGTGGTGATGGCAATTAAGAGACTTTTGGTGCCAATTGGGAGTGATTTGTGCCATGGTGGAAATTTGGACAAAAATGGATGGCATAGTGGGTGTTTGGCCAAAAATGAGTGTCATGGGTTTAGGGGTTGGGGTATATGGTTTGGGGTTTATAGTTTGGGGTTTAAGGTTTAGGGTTTAGGGTTTAGGGTTTAAGGTTTAGGGTTTAAGGTTTAGGGTTTAGGGTTTAGGATTTAGGGTTTGGGGTTTAAGGTTTTGGGTTTGGGGATTAAGGTTTAAGGTTTAGAGTTTGGCATTTAAGGTTTAGGGTTTGGGATTTTAGGGTTTGGGGTTTATGGTTTAGAGTTTGGGGTTTAAGGTTTAGGTTTTGGGGTTTAAGGTTTAGGGTTTGGGGTTTAAGGTTTAGGGTTTAGAGTTTGAGTTTAAGGTTTAGGCTTTAAGGTTTAGGGTTTAAGTTTTGGGATTTTAGGGTTTGGGGTTTAGGGTTTAGGGTTTTAGGGTTTGGGGTTTAGGGTTTAGGATTTATTTTATTTTTTCTTCGGCTTGATTTTTCTCTACTCGGTTCCTCGCGTACGGTATTTTGACCCCGAGCCAAAATCAGGTGTTTACAGTTGCCTCTCTTTGAACACACGCTCATGGAAGTGATCTCATGAGTGTGTGTTCAAAGACAAACAAGTGAGTTGACTCATATTTATTCATTATTTACATAGTAGACAAACATCATCACGCAACTTTCTGAAGGTAGACACCTATAGGATCCGATCGTTGACGATGATTTGCGGAGACTGAGTGCCTAAACGCTCATCAGCTTGTGACTCCCAGAAGCTGGACACCGACAGCTTCTGGTCGTCGAGGATGACTTGCGGAGGCTGTACACCTAAAGGCTCCGCTCTTCGGCTTGTGATTCGTTGGGGATGACTTCCGAAGACTGAACACCTAAAGGCTTCGTTTATCGGTTTGTGACTCCCAGAAGCTGGATAACTACAGGTTCTGGTCGTCGAGGACGACTTCCGGAGGCTGGAAACCTAAAGGCTCCGCTCGTCAGTTTTTTTTTCCCCAGAAGCTGGATAACTACAGGTCCTCGTCGTCGAGTATGACTTGAGAAGGTTGAACACCTAAAGGCTCTGCTCGTCATTTTTTTTATTCCCAGAAGCTGGATAACTACAGGTCCTGGTCGTCGAGGATGACTTGCGAAGGTTGAACACCTAAAGGCTCCGCTCGTTGTTTTTTATTTTTCTTTTGCCATCAACGAGCTGGAAGTTGAGGATTTTTCTGTCCAAAAGCATCGTTGAGAATGATTTGCAGGGGTTGAGCAGCTCAAGGCCCCGTTCGTCGTCTTGTAACTTTCAAAAGATGGACATCTACAGGTTCTGATCGTTGGGGATGACTTGCGGAGGCTGAGTACCTAAAGGCCCCGTTTGTCGGCTTGTGACTCCTAGAAGCTGAATAACTACAGGTCCTGGTCGTCGATAATGACTTGCGGAGGTTGAACACCTAAAGACTCCGCTCATCAGCTTGTAATTCACTTTGGAGGTAAAAACCCTTCTCGTGATGTCTGGCTGCTTGTGCGGACTTCTCAAACTGTTTTCTCATTAATCGACTTTGGAGTCATTCTTGCTGAAGTTCCCGTAAGTCATCCATGCTATGTTCACAATGTGTATCCATGCAAGTTGTCGAGACAACTCAAATTAATGATAATCACAACTTTTTTTTATTGTTGCTGTGGGAAACACTGTCGTCAACTTTTGAGCATTTTTTTTTTCATCTCTTGATTTTCTTTCCTTTTGCTACGGTATTTTTTTATTTTTACTGCACCTCTCAGTTCCCTTATTTTTTTTCCTAGGTCACTCTTTTGGGTTTTCCACCTAGCAGCGATTTGATTCCTTTCCTTTTGTCATGATCGCCCTTTTTAGGGATTTTTAATCATGCCATCTTCCCTAAATTTTGTCTAAACCGCCCTTTCGAGTTTTCGATTTAGCGAGAATTTCTCTCATTTTTGGAGGCTTGCTTTCTGATTACAATTTTTTTTTACTGCATCCACATTGACTGGATTGGGGAGTTTTCTGTTGTCGATGTCAGTGATGATCATGGCTCCCCCGCTGAAAATTTCTTTGATGACATAAATCTCTTCATATTTAGGTACAAACTTGCCCCGAAAGTCTGAATTGACTTGAATGATTTTTTTCTCTTTTTTTTTGGTTTCTCAATTTTCTATTATTTTGCTACGGTATTTTTTTACCGCACCTCTCGGTTCCCTTAATTTTTTCCTAGGTTGCCCTTTCCGGTTTACAACCTAGCAGAGATTTGATTTCTATTCTTTTACCATGATCACCATTTTTAGGGATTTTTAATCATGCCCATCTTTCCTAAATTTTGCCTAAACTGCACTTTCAGGTTTTCGATTTAGCAGGAATTTTCTCTCACATTTAGAGACTCCTTTTCTGGTTACGAGTTTTGTTTTTTTACTGCGTCCATATTGATTGGACTGAGGAGTTCTTTGTTGTCTATGCTAGTAACAATCATGGCTCCTCTGTTGAAAGTCTCTTTGGCGACATAAGTCCCTTCATATTTTAGGCACAAACTTGTTCTGAGAATTAGATTGTCTGCTTGCAATTATCTCGGGCGTATCTTCCTGTTAAATGCATGAGACATACATTTCTGGTACAATTGCATGTGGCATAGAGCGATGAACCGCTTTTCTTCTATGAGGTTCAATTGCTCGTATTTGCATCTCGCCCACTCTGGCTCGTCCATTTCTGCCTCAGTGAGGAAGGTCATGGGGAAGTCATGGGATAGAGCTCGTGTAGGGGTGCGTGGATTTGGTCTGCGTACTCTTGATAGAGGTGACACTATTGAACGTATCTTACACAGTCAGCCAAAAGTATCTAACTCTCGCACGCTCATGTGTGGTCCGCAACAACCTTCATGAATTTCTTCCATTGGACGTTCAGCTATTTCAACATTCACGCATCTCAAACGGGTGTCATTGAATGATCATTTGTATAGTGCAGAATCCGTCAAGGGTCTCCCACTAGCGAGTGGACGGATAAAAAGTCTAAGGGGGCTTCATCGAACAAAGCTCCAATTGTGATATCGGTTGAAAATAAGCTTGACAAGCCCTCGTGAGCATCAATTCGATCGAGTTGGATAACTTATGGTGGGCCTGGGAATGAAACGACGAGGAGAGGAAACAACAATGTCCCTGAACTTTCAGCTAAATGTTTCCTCCAGGCAACTTCATAATCTTTGAAATTAGGACGAAAACCAATCCTAAAAGTGTATTTGTCCTTCCAGGTGTGGGAAGGTCATATATGGGAGGTGAGTCTTGGTCAGGATGGCCATATGTGGGAGGTGGAGCTGGGTCAGGATGGCAAAAGTGCCTGGCATGGATTGATGAGGTGCCACAATAGTAGTATTGCTCGGGAAGACGAGATCGGGGATACAGTAGTAGTCACGCCTGCCTGGAACTCAAAAGAGCAAATTCTGCTCGGTCTGGAAGGTCATGTCAACGATTGACTCCACTGTGCGGGAACTCATGGTGTGCATGGTTTGCTCTATGATTTTCTCCTCGTGTTTTTGAGGTGCTGGAGTCATCGAATGTCGCATGGGTTCCCGGAAACCTAAATTCAAAATACCATAGTTAGAAGGATGAATACCAATTTGATCATGCATGATTGATTTCGAAAATTCTGCATGTTCCGTTCATTCCATTCGTAGACTTTGATTGCATGTATGGAAAAAAAAAATAAAAAATACTTTAAAAGGATTTGGCCAATCGATGTCTAGTTCTTAAGACGTTTCACACGACGACGTAGATCATTGAGTGCATTTGTTGCTTGTTCATTGGTTCGAAAGAAGGACGAGGACACGTATTTTGAAAATCTTTTTATTCGCCCCGTCCTTGGTTCGAAGGAATGTCTGAATTATTCAAGGGTGTCATTCAACTCAGCTACGTTGCCCCTACATTTTTCCAAGGTGCCCCCCACATTGCTAGAAAGACAGTGGTTGTTCGGGTCTATACCTGATTATCTCCTCCGGGTTGAAAGACGGACTTGCAGGTGCCGAATGGAACTTGTGAATGTATTCTATTGTTGTTAATCATGAAGACGACACTTTCCACATTCTAGAAGTTAGACAAGGCGTCAAGGAGAGACCAATTGACTTTGTAGTTTACGTGCCCGTGAACCTAGCCAATCTTCTTGTTCACGTATTTCTGATTTCCTTTTGTCATGGCTTACCATATTCGGGCAATTTCGACCGTAGGGGACTGTATGGCCTTAATGTGAGGGCAATGATTTTTTTTTCATCTTTACCAAAGATGGTGCGTGAAACGTCTTAAGGATACAAGATTGAATGAACAGAACTTACATTTTTTTTTTTGAAAAATGCAATGCAAGTGCGAGAATTTAACTTCATTAGTAAGACTCGTATTACATTTACAACAATCTGGAATATATGATACAAAAGACCCAATCCTATACATGTAATGATCTATGGCCAAAACAAAACACATTTACATAATGGGTTGAACTTCCATCTAGAGTTATTGGGATGATTTCTAATTCTCAACAGTTGGGCCGAATCTTCTTCAATAATCGTGGGTCAATCTCGCATCCAAATGCTTGGGTTGAATTCTCACTTACATCAGTTGGGCCCAAAAATGGAAATACACACAAAACTGGTAAAAACTAAACACAGTGTGGAACTTTTGTTCTAAATGGGTGGAATTTCTAGGTCCTCTGAACCAGCGGAACCTCACCCCCTAAAGAGGATCACGGGCCCATTCTGATCATCGAGTTGAGTTGTTTGGGTGCGTGCCGGCGGTCCAAACCGCTCCGGGCGCATTCCCCTACTAAACTCCCTAAGCTCTTAAACGACGGGTCCGGTCGAGCGGGGTCATCAACCGGATCGAAAAATGTGAAAGAGTCACCATCGATTAATTAAAGGCTAATCGGAATCCTAAAATTGCCTAGGATACATGGTGTTAACATCCTAGGGCTTGGAAAGGTCTACGTCCAGAGAATCGAGTTCAGGGGTTTGATTACGTCTTAAGGGCTCGCGAGCCCAGAATCCGCACTTTCGGTACTTTAGTTTGCTTTTGAATTTATATTTTTTTCAACTTGCCCGATTTACCCAACTTGTCCAATTTGATCATATTTTGCTAAAGAGATAACATGCATTTTTTTTAATTAACAATTTACAAGCATTTTTTTAATTTTTGAGTTAATTTAAAATAAATAAACAAGAGAGAATAAACTTAATTGTGCTAAAAAAAGAGTGGTTTAACTTTGGGGTCATTTTAAGTCGTGTCAAAAGTATACAAATGATTTTGAAAATACGAAGCATATTTGACTAATTTGTGATACCTTGAGAAGTAATGGGATGTCTAGAAAATTTTAGGGACCAAGATGCAATTATTTAAAATTTCGAGCTGATTTGAAAAAATCTTTTGAAAATTGCACAAATTACCCAAAACATTTCTAGTTTGGTTTATAATACTCGGTAAAATCCCAAAATGACCCGAGAGTCCAAGGACCGAGTTGTAACCTTCATCAAAGTTTGGGAATGACCTAATTCATATGCGAAATTATTATTTTTGTTTACTGAAACAACCCCCATAACTTACACAAATGTCTAAAATGACCCCAAAGTTATACCGAACTTAAAACCGAGTACGATTCTGATATGAAATACAACTATTAACACATAATATCGATGAAACAAACTTCATTCACATTAATAAATACAAATATCGAGCACGAGAGGAGATATACCTAAGTTATTCGAAATTTAGAAACCTTACAAGGAACCGAGACCGATATTCGCTGATTTTTCTTCACTCAATTTCTATCTATTTTTTTCACTCAAATTCTCACTTTGAATTTTTTTTCTCTCTTTTCTTCTCTTCTCTTTTCCTTTCTTTCCTTTATTTTTCTTTCCATTTCTTTGAACAAGCTTACGGCAAGCTTGTTCCAAACTATCCTTTGGTTTCTTCTTCTCCTTTCAACCGTAGCTATCCCTTACTTTTGTAGAGTTTTCTCCTCCAAATAGATGATAAACATGGACAATACATGGTGGATGGCAAAGGTGATAGCAATTGGGCAAAGGTAATTGACAATTGGGAGGTGATTGGTGATTGGGAGGTGATTGGCAATTAGGAAGAGTTTTGATGATAATTGGAGAGAATTTGGCTAAGGATGAGCAAAGGTGATCAAGTAGTCAAATGGTGATGGCAATTAGGAGACTTTTGGTGCCAATTGGGAGTGATTTGTGTCATGGTGGAAATTTGGAAGAAAATGGATGGCATGGTGGGTGTTTGGCCAAAATGGGTGCCATGGGTTTAGGGGTTTATGGTTTGGGGTTTATGGTTTGGGGTTTATGGTTTGGGGTTTATGGTTTGGGGTTTAAGGTTTGGAGTTTAGGGTTTCGAGTTTAAGGTTTAGGATTTGGGGTTTAAGGTTTGAGATTTTAGGGTTTGGGGTTTAAGGTTTAGGGTTTAGAGTTTGGCAGTTAAGGTTTAGGGTCATCAACCGGACCGAAAAAATGAAATAGTCGCCACCGATTAATTAAAGGCTAATCGGAATCCTAAAATTTGCCTAGGGTACATGGTGTTAACATCCTAGGGCTTGGAAAAGTCTACGACCAGATAATCAAATTTGGGGGTTTAATTACGTCTTAAGAGCTTGCAAGCTCATAATCCGTCCTTTCGGTACTTTTGTTTGCTTTTGAAATTATTTTTTACTGATTTACCTGAATTGTCTGATTCGCCCGTTTTGTCATACTTGGCCAAAGAAATTACATGTATTTTCTATAAATTAAACAAACCATGAACAAACACTTTTTAGTTATTTATGAGTTAATTTCAAATAAATAAGCAAGAGATAATAAAATTAATTGTGCTTGAAAAAATGGGTTGTTTAACTTTGGCGTCATTTTAAACGTGTCAAAAATACACGAATGATTTTGAAGATATTAAGCACGTTTGACTAATTTGTGACACTTGGAGAAGTTATGGGATTTCCAGAAAAGTTTAGGGACCAAACTGCTATTATTTAACATTCGAGCCGAATTGGAAAAATATTTCAAAAATTGCAGTAATGACCCAAAACTTTTCTGGTTTGGTTTATAACACTGAGTTAAGTCCCAAAATGACCGAGAGTCCAAGGACCAAGTTGTAACATTCATCAAAGTTTGGGAATGACCTAAGTAAGTTTTTGAAAATATATATTTATTTTAACGAAAACCCCATAACTTTCACAAAGGCCTAAAATGACCCCAAAGTTATACCAAACTTAAAACTGAATACAATTCTTATACAAAATATACTATTAACACATAATATTGAATAAGACAACTTTATTCACATTAGGAAACACACATACAATATTGAATACAAAAGAAGTATACCTAATTTATTCGGAGTTTAGATACCGCACGAGGAACCGAGACCGATAATCACCGATATTTTTCACTCAATCTCCCTCTATTTTTTTTACTCAACACCTCACTTTGATTTATTTTTTTCTCTTCACACTTTCTTTTCCTCTCTTTTTTTCTTTTCTTTCTTCTTCCTATGTGTTGACGTAGCTCAATGGAATTCCTTCTTCCAAGCTTCCTTCGGTTCCCCCCCCCCCCCCTTGAATTGTCGTGGCTTCCTTGTTTTGTAGAGTTTTCCTCCTCCAAGTAGGTGATAAAGCATGGAAAATATATAGTGGATGACAAATGTGATAGCAATTGGGCAAGGGTGATTGGCAATTGGGAGGAGTTTTGGTGTCATTGGGAGGATTTGGTCAAAATATGATGGTGGGTGAGCAAAAGTGATCAAATGTGCAAAGTTGATGGCAATTGGGAAGACTTTTGGGGCAATTGGTGGGGGCTTGATGGCCAAAGTTTATGGAAATTAGTGGGGCTTGGTCGTGGTTTAGGGGTTTAACTTAAGGGTTTAGGGGTTTAGGAGTTTGGGGTTTAAGGTTAAGGTTTAGGTATTTTTTTAGGGTTTGGGGTTTAAGTAGGGGTGAAACCGGACCGGTCGGACCGGTTTTTATACTATTTCGGTCGGGTACCTATATTTTCGGGTCGGATTTTCTTCAAAAAAAATCTTACCAAAATACCGTATAAGGAAAAATAAAACGTCCATTCGGATTTTCGGTTTAAAACGAAAAAATAAATACTAGGTGTTTCATAGATACTAGGGAGGGTTAGCTTAGGGAGAAGAAAGACAAAATTGATGGGTGGCATGGGGGAGATGAAAAGTTGAGACTTTGGAAAACATGTCCACTCTTGAAAGTTGAAAAAGACAAGTTTTGAGTCTTGGACCAATGAAAGAGTTGGTATATGTGCACAATTTTTCATATTAAATAATAATAAATATATTATATATAATTAATTCGGTCGGACTGGAGCCCGTGGTCTTTTAAATTCAAAGACCAAACTAGACCGAAAATCCGAAATAAATAAAAAAATCGTCCGTGAACCGAACCATGTGTTTTCGAATCGGTTTTTTGGTTCGGATCGGATCGGTTCTTATCGGTTTTTCGGACTAAACGGATTTTACTTTCAACCCTAGGTTTAAGGTTTTGAGTTTGGGGTTTTGGGCGAGGGTCAATTTTCTCGGTTTCTCGCGTACGGTATTTTGACCCCGAGCCAAAATCAGGGTCACACCCAACGGTCACCAAAATCCTCCACTGTCGACACATATTGTTGGGAGGTGACGATATCTTCAGTAAAGGTGGCGATCGTGGTGTCATCTTCAGAAGAAATCACGTCGTTCGGACAATGACAGTACTGAGGTGACATGCCGCACATCCGGGGGAGGTTGTTGTTCTTCAATCAAGATAAATTGAAGAAGATGAGATTCAACATGGAGTTGAATAACACAAATACAAATCTTATATGTGTTGAACAAACTCTCATACACTCTTATAAAACTCATACAACTTTCATACAAAACATACAAACATAACCACCTATTTATACTAATACATAGTAGCACTTTGTTGACAAAGTTTACAACACTTTGTTGACAAAGTTTACAAGGTTGGTGCAGTATTTTCAATAGTAGATATGCAGCATTTTCAATAGTAAAACACATGTTGGAGTAGCAGCAATTTAAATAGTAAAAACTGATTTATACCAACACTCCTCCTAAATCAGGTTTGCTGCAAACTCCCAATCATTCTCTAAGAAACCCAAATCGTTTATCCTGAAAAAACCTTCTTAATTGCAACCGTCTTTCCTTTCTCAATCATGGAAAGCTCCTCCATCATTGCAGCTAGCCATTTCTCATCAATCTTGGCTTCCTCATATCCTCCAGGTTCAAGAACTTCAGAGTGCTTCATACGGAGTATATGAACATCCTGATGTGCAGACTATGCATGCTTACTCTGCATGGTTTCACACTCTGCAGCTCTCCCCAACTGGACTCTCGGCTTCTTTATATCTTTCAGAGAGGAAATTCTTTGTGGACCTGCAATGTTCGCGTGGATTAATTTCGCGTTCTTTAATTTCAGCTTCTTTGAACCAGAAGCACCCTCAGCAATAGCAGCCATGTTTATACACCCTTCAGTGGTGTATAAGGTTCCAGATTTCGTGCCACGAGCTACAATCATAGCACCCTTTACAATCTTCCACGAACCTTTACCAAACTCTGCTGCGTAGCCTGTGCTATCCAACTGACCAACAGAGATCAGATTCTTCTTGAGTCCAGGAATATATCTGACATCATCCAATGTCCACTGGTTTCCCGATGGGGTCTTTATGCAGACATCCCATTTTCCTTCAATCTCCAATATCTTGTTGTCAGCAAGATATACCTTTCCAAAATTTCCAGACTTGAAATTTTGAAACAACTCCTTGCTTGGAGACGAATGAAAAGATGCACCAGAATCCAAAATCCAGGATTCAACCGGGTTGTCCACACTAAGAATTAGAGCATCCCCAATGTCTTCTGCTGAATTTACAGAATCAGTATCATTTCCTGAATTCTGATTCTGCTTCTTCTTGGGTTTCTTACAGGTTGTCCGATAGTGGCCTTTCTCTCCACAATTCCAACAAACCACGTTGGCTTTGTTCGGAGATTTTCCTCTAATCTTTGATTTTGATCGACCATGTTGATTTTGGCCCTTCGAATTGCTTCTCCCCCTTCTGTCCACACTGAGAGCACTACCCGATGAATCTCCCACTTCGCGTTTGCGAATACTTTCACTGAGAACAACATCTCGGATTTCATCGAATTACAGTTTCTCAGAACCACGGGAACTACTAATTGCAGCAACAATAGTATCCCAAGACTCGGGCAGAGATGACATCAAAATCAAGGCTTTAATTTCATCTTCGAAGTGAATCTCCACAGAACTCAATTGACTCACAATCATATTAAACTCGTTGATATGATCAGCAACAGATCCACTTTCAGACATCTGTAAATTGAACAATCTACGCATCAAATATACCTTGTTCATAGCCGATGGCTTTTCATACATATTTGACAGCGCCTTCAACAGACCGGACGTAGTATGCTCCTTGACGATGTTGAACGCCACGTTCTTCGACAAAGTCAATCGGATCATACCTAGGGCCTGACGATCTTTCAGCTTCCACTGATCCTCTATCATGGAATCCGGCTTCACCCCGATTAAGGGTTCGTGAAGATCTTTCTGGTAGAGACAATCTTCAATCTGCATCTTCCAGAAACCGAAATCGGATCCATCAAACTTCTCGATTCCAAACTTCGAACTCTCCATCTTCAATGATCGTGTTGAATCTCCTTAGCTCTGATACCAATTGTTAGGATCAAACAACTCAATCTTTGAAGAACACACTAAGAACTTAGAAGAAAAACTCTGTTTTTCTTGAGAGGAAATGAAGAGAAGAAGAACTTTGATTTCTTTTGGTAACACTCAAGTGAGCAACCTCCACACGGTTTATCATGATATTATTGATGACGGTTACTGTTACAAAATACGTATATAGGAGAAAAACAGTACAGTACAGTATAGCCTATTGGTTGAACCGCGAGAAGTGTACATTAATACATAATCGACCATTACATATCAATCAGACTATAATACCTAACATCACTGTCCTTAGAGCGGAGGGAATGGCGCAAGGCTGGCTTTACAAAGCAGCGATAACCTCCCGCACCCAGCAGTGGAAGTATTACAAGCTTGTATTGGGCGGGTCCACTATGGCTAAGTGAGCCTAGCCTTTCAAACCGTCATCTTTTTGTTGTTGCTAAACTACCGTTCCACTATAGTGGTTCTGCAGATTGCTTGTGTTATTAGAAGCATAAACTGATTTAAAAAATATCACCTAGACTTGATCGTTTGGGAAAGAAGAGGGATCTCAAAGGCAGAGGTAAATGAGTTGCAGACGGCAATGACAGTGATAATGGTAGAACGCGGAAGGGTCGAGGAGGAGGATGCAACCATGAGTGCATGTCATTGAGCAATTAATATATTAATATGGGGTGGGATGCAAAGTCATCAATCAGGGTGTGGCTGTTGCGATAGGAGGCGTTTTTTAGAAGGGGACGACGGTGGAGCTGAGTGTTGTCAAACAGACAAGATGGGGGGCATAACAGAGGGAGGCGTCAAAGAATGTGATCGACTGTTCGAGCAAGGGCTTGATAGGGTTTCCTATGATATTGCACGGAATTTGGACATCCGAAAATGACCTCAATACGATCAAAAAGTATAACCAATTAGATTTTAAAAATTGCAACAAAATACTTTTAAAAATATGACTTGAAACATTTTTATATGTTACAATGCTGATTCATCCTCCTAAGTTTGATTGAGGTCCAATCGAATTGGGATTTGATTTAGCTCCAATTCGATTGAAACACCTAAATACGTGGGCGACAACCCCGCTAACACGTGGGCAACAACCATGTTGGCACCTGGGCAACGGCCAGATTTGTTTTGTATAGGTTCATTATATAAACATGATGAACTTCTAGGGTTGATGCCCAGGTTGGTTTTGTATAGGTTCATCAGATAAACGTAACATTTCGAGAACCTAAATAATATTGTAACGAATTTGGACAGTTGTTTAGATAAGAACAAATCTTGATTAGAAAATAAGTTAAAATAAGGTTAACCATCGGAAGAGAAACAATGGGCAAAAAAACAAATTTTCCTTCCTGCAGGTCATCGGAACAACATTCGGATTCGACGATCCGAGTAGCGTAGGATCCAACAGTATTGAATTTGTACACTCAAATGAACGAACAACATTCAGATTCGACAACCCGAGTCTCGTAGGATCTAATAGTATTGAATTTGTTCACTCAAAAAATAGTAATAGTATTGAATTTGTTCACTCGAAAAAATAGTAACATGATTGATGAAACTATTTAATTACTGTTGTTTATCAATATGAAAGTATCCTTACTCGGTGCACTTTGTCGCATGACGTCCACCAACGTGGTACATACATGACCATTATCCTCCACTTGTACACGCTACACATTCATCATCCACCACATAAAATTTCCACAATGATGAATTATGTCGTAAAAAATATAGCAAAGGGGATGTGTTTCCGATTAATCAGAATCTAATTATTGGTTCGGTCTTTGTTGTGTGTATAGTATGAGACGCTGATGATGAATTCATGAAGTGCAAACACCTCGAAGCTGTCCGAAGACACATAAGGTTCGGATGATAATACAACTTTGAGAATCTCGTACGAGAGATTACTGTTCTGTTCATTTGTTGATGGCAGCCGTGAAAGGGTTATAGTTAGTTATAGTTAATCTCTCTTCTGCTAAGATTATCCATCCGTACGCCGATCCGTGGCATCGTTTCTTCGTCGGAAAATGGAGTTTGTTTCAAGGGCTTTCCACTCGATTACACTGTGTAAAGCACGATGGCAGGTCTGCCTCCGTGGTCCAAAGAACTTAGCCATATCAAGACACTACGCACAGAGTAAGGGTTTATTACCACAACGGAAAGTGAAAGTATACTTAATTACTTACACACATGACCAAAGAAAATATAGTTCCAACATCACACAAGCAAATATAATGAACATCGTCCAGGACCACACACACACACACGAACCATTCATGCCAAAGACAAAAGCGACAAACTTCAACCTTACTTCAATCTCTAAAACCCACCACGGAGCCGTAGCACAAGGTGAAGGGTAGATTCCTTCTGAATGTTATAATCTGCAAGTGTACGGCCATCTTCAAGCTGTTTCCCTGCAAAGATCAATCTCTGCTGGTCTGGTGGGATTCCCTCCTTGTCTTGAATTTTGGCTTTGACATTGTCAATGGTGTCCGAACTCTCCACCTCCAAAGTAATAGTCTTCCCTGTCAGCGTCTTTACAAAGATTTGCATCTCCAAAGTAATAGTAGTCTTACCTGCATTGGTGATCCATCTGCCAAGTACTTCAACGACAGCAAGAAACATCACAGAAGCTATGTTGCTGCAGAAGTATTTGTCTATTAGAACACATATAGCTTCTTTCTAGCACACATATATTTGTCTATTAGAACACCTATAGCTTCTTTCTAGCAGCGGTTTCCGTACAATTATACCACACCGGCTATCTAAACACAGAGAAAGCTATATATAATAGTTTAAACTTCATTGGATATCACCGAGCTTGGTAACGTAAGCTTGTAACCCAAGTGGGGGCATTAACTTGATGGGATATGGGCTTGGACTCAATTAGTTGGGCATGCTTGACTATCTTCTGGCTTGCCCGTTCCAAGTTGGGTGTTGGTCTGTGAAGCTCAGGCGAAGGCATGGGCTTCACTGTCCTTAGAGCGGAGGGAATGGCGCAAGGCTGGCTTTACAGAGCAGCGATAACCTCCCGCACCTAGCAGTGGAAGGATTACAAGCTGGTGTTGGGTGTGTCCACTGTGGCTAATTGAGCCTAGCCTTTCAAACCATCATTTTTTTTGTTGCTAAACTACCATTCTTCTTCCACTATAGTATTTCTGCAGATGTACTAGTTGCAGATCTGTTCGAGGTGATTGCTCAGTTTACAGAGAAGCTCTGCTGTAGAGAACATAAGAAATGAAATTGCTAGGCATTACATTCAGCACATTGCTGGCATGAGAGATTCCAGGTTGTTGGTTATGGAAAGGTGAGGGACCTCAAAGGCAGAGGTAACTGACTTGCAGACAGCAGTGATATTGGTGGAACGCGGAAGTGGCGAGGAGCATTGTGTGATGTCGAACAGACAAGATGCAGGAGCATAGCAAAGGGAGGCATGAAACACAGTGTGTGTGATTGTTGGAGCAAGGGCTTGATGGAGTTTCCTATGATCTTCGAGGGTAGTTACGGAAGTTTACATCAGAAAATGACTTGAATCCGATCCAAACTTGGGTTGTGTTCGGGTTAACCTATCAATTAAGCCAAGTGATTAAATGGCTATTTCATGGAGAGCTGCCCCATTAAATCGAGTGCAGTCATAGCTGCCCCAGTAAATTGTCTTTTGATGAATTTTAAGCATCACTCCATTCAAAGGGAAGAATTTCAGCTCGTTAAGTTAACTGTCTCTAGCACAGTTGTCTGGAACGAATCGAACTATTCCTAAATTAAGATCATACAAGATACGCATGTCCTGTTGGTGCCAAGCTCCGATCAATGTCTTCCCAGCAAATTTATATATCGCCACACAAAAAACATTACGTCGGTAATGAGCATATAAATACGACGGTGCGACCACAAAATCCGCTCCCTGGAAATGGTACGTCATCCCGATATATGCTCGAAATTGAGGCTTTACCCTGTGTGTAAGGAAGCTACCATTATTCCAAGAATTCCTTATGGAAGTGATAAAATGATATGCAGGACTTAGTAGGTTTCACTTTTACGTACCTGTAACAGTATTCCATCTTAATTGATCGATCATGCACCCTCTCCGCACCAAACGACTTAAAGTGTTCGTCAAAGTGCATCATCACGGCATTATATGGCCCGTCCTCGAGGAACGTGGTCGGAGAGCCAGTGTCCATGAGGCACCCTCCACTCCCATTTGACTTGAGAGCAAAAGTTCCTGGGGCAAACCTTAGCCGACGGTCCCCAACACTGATGTCTTCTAAGTTAAGGAAGTTGTTATTGGATATGTTCTGCTTCACTATGAAGGTGGTCTTAACATCTTTGGTCGGCATCTTAATGTCTTCCCCGAACTTTAGGAACGAAGTCGTCGTCTGTGCTTCGCCGAACGCCAAGCAGTAGGAGAAACGTCCTTGAATTACGTGGAACATTTGTCGCACGAATGATCTGCGAAAGTTATTAAGTCCCAGGATCCCCGACATGGTCCCGTTGCTAAAAGTGATCTTTTTATTGTCGTTGCCACATCCGAAGATCATGCCCGGGATAGTTGAGGGAACGCCACGTTCGTTCTCTACAGTGAAGGTTTCTGTAGAGACTAATCCGGTAGTGCTAGCGCCGCCACCGTACTTCACTTCGTACTTACACTCGCCATTAACGCATCGAAACGGGAAGGCACATACCGAGTCACTGCATGGTATTTTTTGGTATGTGTGTGACTGGTTCGGGTGAAAGACTGGTGTGGTCTGTTTGAAGCAGTTGATGCAAGGGGTGCATTGAGTCCACGTCATGCCGCTGCCTGTGTCCATAAGCAAGACTTGTCGCTTCGGTGGAGTGCCCATTGAAAGCTCGACAACATAGTAACCTCTGTAGCGGTCGACAGGAAGACGGATTGTGTCAGGTTTGTAGTTCTGAGATGCTTCTGAGTTCAGGTAATGAACTCTAGCTATGGAGATTTCGATGGCCTTGTTGATTTTCTGTTGTACTGTGAGGTTGCCAGGGTATAGAGGTGATTCGGGAGAGAATGCGGGAATGAGGCGTAGGGTAAATCCAAGCGAATCTACGCAGACGGAGCCTAGAATGGTATGAAAAGCTATGTAGTAGAAGGAAATGTTCAAGGTGGAAGAAAAAGCCATTATCAGTAGAGCTTCTTCAACCCCTACTGAAATACTGAATAGAAAAAACCTCAGAAAGAAGAAGAGATTTGGTGAGGGTAAAAAACAGATGAAAATGCAGCATTTATGGATAAGTCAAGGAGGATGGATGTTTCTTGTGTTGTATGTGTACTTGTTGGGAAAGTATCATTTATGAGCAAGGGCAGTTAGGGTATTTAAGACACTACTGGTATTGGGTATTTTTTATATGAGAAAAATATTAAATTGAATAAGCGTTACTGGGTGTGAATAAACAGTGTTGAATAAGATTTACTAGGTATGAACACAGAACAAACATAACATTCAACTCAATTCGATAGAAGAATAAAGGAAAAATCACATAGAACTAGAATAGAGGAGTATTGAGGATGGGATTAAACATTAATTAAGGAGTAAAAATGAATTTGTAACTAATTAAGGGCAGTATCAGAAAGAAACATATCCTAGATAATGTTGGCATCATAAATAATGCGTGAATTAATTGATTTACTAGTTATTAACATGCTATGTGCCTAATATTTTATTTAAATAAAAAAGTACATTATAATAGTTACTAATTAGTATTTAATTTTAAAAAAATCAAATGAATATATTTTTTAAATTATGTATAAATAAATATCAAAGATGCCTAGAGAGATGTCTTCCATTTGCATTTATTCATTCTATATGAAAAAGGAGAGTTAATTTTTTTTTAAATGGGTCGTAACCACTATCACGAAACAATAAACATAAAAGAGAAGATAGAGTTATGACGTTTAGAAATCAAGAGATTGGTGTTTAGATTAATTTGTTTAATTGTTGTGCATTTTATTAGGAGATGAATAACATAATTTAAGTTAGTTTGATGTTTAAATGTTGAATTTTATACTTTAATTTTTGGATGTTTTTATAGGAAGGTCAAACAACTCATCAATCTGCAGGTTCTGGTAGTGAACAATCTAATGAATGTGGAAGTCAAGATAATGATCAATCAAATGAATCGCCTTAGCTGATGACGTTAGAGATTGTTTCTTTGGTGTTTTAGGAATGAACCACTATAACATATTATATTTTTTAATTAATGAAGCAAACTTACAGATATGTAATGTATTGTATGTACAAATGCAGATTTTGGTATGTAAACTTTTCAGGTTGGATGATTATAATTATTGTCTAAATTAGTTTGTTTTTTTTAAATCACGGTTGAAAAGAAAAATGTTGCGATTAAAATTTATCATTATACGGTGTTTTGGTTGAACTTTTTTTTGAAGAAAATCCGGTCCAAAAATATAGGTACCCAACCAAAATAGTATAAAAACTGGTCCAACCGGTCCGGTTTCACCCCTAGTATTGAGCCGTGAAATTTAACGGCTCAATTAATGAGTCATTAAAAATGAATTTTCCAGTCGTTATCATGACTCCCTCCCGTAGTGCTCCTCTTCTATCTCGAGCAATGAGGTTGATCCCTTTTAACTTTTGAGGCATCGTCCCAAGATCCGTAACAATTTATTTTTATTTATCCCTCCGCTGGATATTATCACCTGATGTTGTCTTCTAGTTGGTCATTTTTATTCTCTTTTGTGTGTGGGGTTTCTCTTTATTGACCTTGTTCATTCATCGCACGGAAGCAGCATGTGGCAACTTTCTAAGGGTTCGAAAGCAGATTTATAAGTGTCGCCATAATTAATTTGAAAACACTTTTTATTTGAGTCGTTAATTTTGCCCAGCTCTTTAAAATTCGAGTCGTGATAAATCTCGCGACACTTACTGTCGCGGCTCCATTTGTATTGAGCCGTGAAATTTAACGGCTCAATTAATGAGCCATTAAAAATGAATTTTCCAATCGTTATCATGACTCCCTCCCGTAGTACTCCTCTTCTATCTCGAGCATTGAGGCTTATCCCTTTTAACTTTTGAGGCATCGTCCGAAGATGCGTAACAATTTATTTTTATTTATCCCTCCGCTGGATATTATCACCTGATGTTGTCTTCGAGTTGGTCATTTTATGTCTGATTGTTTGCTGCTGCTGCAGACCCATTTATGCTGGAAATGCACAGTTAGTTACACTGGTATTGACTCTTGTCTGTTGAGCATCCAAGCTACATCTTTCCCAGTAGACATACATTATGCTGATATTTGATGGGGGTTCTATTGACCTTCGAGGAAGGTATGTACTTGGCACTTTCATTTAAATTATTATGTTATCAAATGATTCAGTATGTATCGATGGATTCATTTCTTTTGCTTAAATTCTCGACTTTGTTAAGAAAAACAGCATAAATTATGCAATCAAATGTGGGGAAAGAACTTGAATCTACATATCAGGGCATTGCTTTGTAGAATCCACAACATCAATTATGCAATCGGTGTTTTGATAGTTTCTTTACTCCTTGGACTGGTGTGAGGATTCGTCTATTTGTTTGCTATAAATAGAGTAGGGTTGGTGGGTGATTGTGGACATATGAATAGAATCCATAAAAGGATCCCATCAAAAACTGAGCCATTTAATTGCTGCTTCATCTTTCACGCTTCCAAGACTCACTACCATCTTCATGAACCTGAGGCTGAAGAACAACAACAACAAAGAGAGACTGGCAGGGTGAGATTCCTGGGTTCTATCAGGGTTTCCAGAGACAGCGATCAATACAACTTTTTATGTTTAGTGGTTGTCCTTAATAAATATTTAACCATGCCCTAAAAAAATTATTAAAATTATACCAGGAATATAACTAGATAAAAATATTAATAAAAACAAATCAAGTGGGGTCCTACGATCCCACTCCTTACCTACTGTATCCGTCGCTAGTTAAGAGATTGACGAATTGTATCTTTTCATTACACCTTTCAAGTAAACATCAACATTTCAGTTCTCTACCGCATCATCAATCCTTACTGTGGCATTTTCGGATGTTGACTTGAGTCAGTATTGAAGTTCAAGCAACATCTTGCAATTTTGTTGTTTGAAGATTATGTTGCAATTTGTTTCTTTAGTTTTTATTTATTTGAGGACCTTTACTGACTTGTCTTAGATTTGAGGATTCTTCTTGCAAATTGATTAAATTCCTTTACATATTTAGGATTTAGGGGTTTCAAATCTACCACCAAACAAATGTGTTCCAACAACCCAAAAGAAAATCACAGCATGCGAAGAGACAATAAAAACATGGTAGAGGAGAGGAGAGTGTCGTTGTCTGATCAGAAACCAAGTACCCTTCAGAGACTTCAAAAACTTCATATGCAGGAAAAGCTCTGTCCTACCAAACTTCTACTTTAACATGAAGCCAATGTATGTAACACACGCAGACAAACAGAGTCTTTTAAAATTGTCTCTTTCAGTTGAACCCGACCAACCCCTTCTCGACATGTTCCTGTTCTCATTCGCCATTGCTATTATTTACGATCCAAAATAATAAAAAATACAGCGACACATTGTTTCCCATATGACCTAAATACCAAGCAAGTTTTGGTGAGCGAAAGCTCCATTCCAAGCACCCCTTCCCTCTATCAATAACCCTCCATTTTTGCCTCATTCATTCCTCTGCATGCCAACTCCTCCGCTCTTTCTACATTTGTCTCCCAAATGAAGTAAAAAGTTCACAGAGGTAGAAATGCAGCTGCATATTTCCCCGAGCCTGAGGCATGTTACGGTGTTACCAGGCAAAGGGGTGAGGGACTTCATCAATGTCAAGATTGGGGCGAGGCGAGTTTCTTATAGAACGATGTTCTACATGCTGCTTTTCTTCACCTTCCTCCTACGGTTCATGTTCGTGATGACTGCAGTGGACACTATTGACGGAGAGAACAAGTGCTCCACCATTGGTAATCGTTCTTCATTGCTGCATTTCGCTTATGCTCATGGCATTGTATAGATTCTGCAGAAAAAATTGACGTGATCAGTTCTGGTTCTTAGATTTGACTAGTAATAATGTGTTGGGGAGGGAAGGATGAGACCAACAACTTGTACTAACATTATTTGTTTAGTTTGAATGCCTTACCTTGAAAGGTCACCCTTTGAAGTTTACCTTCTGGACAACTTCTTGAGTAAATGTAAATCCTTGCACTTGCTTGATCAGAAGAAGAATAAAATAAAGAAAACGATTCATCTGTCACCGTCCTGTTTAACAAACAGAAGATCAACTGAAAATTGAATCTTTTATACCCCATAAAATTTGCAGATGCTAACTGAATCTCTGATACATCATAAATCAGTAAAAGTCAATTTTTTCTAGATTTATTTTGGCTAACACAATTTTTTTCTACATATTTCTGTGTTAGGTTGCCTGGGGAAGAGACTAGGGCCAAGGATCTTGGGTAGAAAAACTGAGCCGAATGTAATCTCGAATGTCCCATATTTCTCTCTAGTGACGTTCAAATCTTCATATATGTTATAAACTATTCCAGCTCCATGACACAGGTTCCAGAGGTCATATACCATATCCTTCAAGAACCAGTCACTGCAGATGAATTTCAAGGAAGACACGAGAAGGAAATTCCTCAAACCTTGGAAGACTTCATGGCTGACGTAAAGGAAACAAAACCCGATGCCAGGACCTTCGCTCTCAAACTTAGAGCTATGGTTAATGACCATATAAACTCTAGCTTATACAGTATTTCTAGCAGAAGGGGTTATAAAAATGCAGTTGTTTAAAAATGTTTTACATTTTTAGGTGACTCTTCTTGAACAAAGGACCAGAACAGCAAAGATCCAGGAATATTTGTACCGTCACATTGCATCGAGCAGCATACCAAAGCAACTCCACTGCCTTATGCTGAGACTAGCCAATGAGCACTCTAGCAACGCAGCAGCAAGGATGCAGCTTCCCACAGCGGAGCTTGTCCCGGCGTTAGTGGACAACTCCTACTTCCACTTTGTCCTTGCCTCGGACAATGTTCTAGCAGCTTCTGTAGTTGCAAAGTCACTTGTCAGAAACACCCTAAGGCCCCACAAGGTTGTTCTGCACATAATAACGGACAAGAAGACATTTTCTCCAATGCAGGCTTGGTTCTCTCTACACCCTCTGTCCCCAGCTATTATCGAGGTTAAGGCGTTGCACCATTTTGACTGGTTTGCTAAGGGGAAGGTGCCTGTGTTGGAAGCCATGGAGAAGGATCAGAGAGCAAGGTCTCAATTTAGAGGCGGTTCATCTACTATCGTGAAAAGTAATAATGAAAAGCCTCATATAATTGCTTCCAAGCTGCAAGCTCTGAGTCCCAAGTATAACTCTATGATGAATCACATCAGAATTCATCTTCCAGAGGTAAAAAAGAAAACGTGATTCAGTTTAATAGTTCAACATCAAGAACTAATATCCAAGACAAACCAACCTGACATGACAAGTTATGTTAACTTTATGCAGTTATTTCCAAGTCTGAATAAGGTGGTCTTTTTGGACGATGATATTGTGATTCAAACTGATCTCACGCCTTTGTGGGATATTGAAATGCATGGTAAGGTCAATGGCGCGGTTCAGACATGTAAGGGTGAAGACAACTACGTGATGTCAAAGAGATACAAGAGCTACTTGAATTTCTCAAATCCCATAATATCACAAAACTTCAACCTCAACACGTGTGCTTGGGCCTATGGCATGAATATATTTGATCTGGAAGCTTGGAGGAAGAGCAACATAAGCCTTACTTATTACCACTGGCTTGATCAAGTAAGCTTATAGAATCATATAAACAGAAATTTACTGACCTGAACTCAAATGTTGATTCATAATCACCATTGCTCTCTTCTGTGCAGAACTTGAAATCCGACCTAAGCTTGTGGCAGCTTGGGACATTGCCTCCAGGTCTAATAGCCTTTCATGGTCATGTGCATACCATCGATCCCTTTTGGCACATGTTGGGGCTTGGCTACCAGGAGAATACAACTTTTGCAGAGGCAAAAAATGCAGGAGTTGTCCATTTCAACGGCAGGGCAAAACCTTGGCTAGAGATTGCATTTCCACAACTTCGACCATTATGGTCAAAGTATGTCAACTTCTCGGATAAGTTCATAAAGGGCTGCCACATTCAAGCATAAATAATAGAAACAATACATTGAGGATGTTATACTTGTTTGTACATGGTGAGAGAGAGAGACAAGAAAGGTCTTCATTAACAACAATTCAAGGCCTGATACAGTGCAGTGTAGAACACAAGAAAGAGCAGCGGCCTCAGTGTAGTTTTTTTAATCCTTCAGTGGAATACCCTTTTTTCCCTCTCAATTACATTATATAAAAATGTTCAGATCAATGTAAAGAACCATAATAAAATCGAACCAAAAATTCCACAAGCCCCTTCAGCATAGATGAATATATTCAATTATGACCAAGCATAATCAGCTAGATAATAAGATGCAACCAAACTGGATCATTTGGTTAAGCTCAAGATTGATGAAATGTTCTGTGTAGACGAAATGCATAATGGAGAAAGCATCGTTTTTTATATAATGAGACCTAAAGACTCAACACGATTTCCATTCCAAATATTACTTTTTTCCAATAACACTGGAAACAAGATCCCTAAAAAACTTGGCAGACTTTGTAATGGGAGAGTTGACAGCCATCAGATTATACAGAACATTCTCAACCTCACCAATAGCAGGGCGGGACTTGAACCTCGAAATCACCTTCAAGTCTCCTTCTTCTTCAACAAGAATAGTCCAGCCCTCTCCACTCAACACTCCATCCCTCACACATTTAAAAACCACGCCTTTTCTCTTACTCAGAATCCCTTTCACCTCCAAACCCAGGAAGGAGTAGATCACCTCGAACGAACCCACGAACTGTTGAAATTCTCCGAAATTCTCCTCTTCTTCAAAAGCCCATCTTGGATTGAACAGCATCACTGGTTTAGGGTACAGGTTCTGTGTCACGATCTTTATGACTTCAAGCTGCGATGCTTCTGGCGCCAAGATAACAGCCACGTCAGCAGATCTCACGGCTTTTGCATCATCATCGTCATCGAAAATTCCTGACATGTTCGCATGATCAATCTGAATTTTGGCGGTAGATTTTAATTTGAAGGCTCTCTTTGCAGCTTCAGGGTTAGGCCATAGTAGTAGTATCTTGACAGAGGAGGATCCTTTTCTTCTAATGGGCAAGTCTTGGAAAACTTCTTTGGCGAGTTGGGAGAGGGAGTCGGGCGAGTCGTCGATGAGGGGAATTTCGACGCGTAACCTTGGTTGCTTGAGTTTCTTGAATTTTCCGGCGAAGTTAGGTCTGTTGAGGGGCTTCTCCAAGGTGGTTGAGAGACAGGTCCTGGCCTGGAGTATAGCTTCTTCCTTGGAGGTCGGCGGGTTAGCAGAAGAGAGCAACGATGAGTACACGGAGAAAGAAGAGGTTTTGGGACTCCGGTGAACACCACGGTGTCGTTGAATAGAAGGAAACTCGAATGAAGAGAGAGATCTTGGTGTATGAAAAAATGGGATTGCTTTGTCCGAGTCTCCACCTCCATGAGTGATCGTAATCTGAAGTTGAATTCTGAGATAGCTACTAATGGCAGCCATTAGGGTAGTTGGAATGCAAGAAGTATCTGAAGTAAGAACAGGTGGGTAGATGATGTGCGAAGTCGAAATGGAATGGAAGGAGGAAGAACAGCAGCAGCAGTATTCCAACAAAGGATAAGGTTTCACCTGCCCTGCCTGCATTCTAATGTGAACCCATCATGGCCATAAACCATTTAGATCTAATTCATGCAGAATCAACCAAGAAGAATCACTTACGAATAACAGAGAATTGAATGTACAATCGCTTTCACGTTCACTCTAAATCCGCAATGGCAGACTGAACAGTTTCGATTAGCATAGCGTTGACAAATCACCAAGAATGATAAACGAATGGTTAAGGTTAATAAAAGCTGATCATCGACTTATTAGATTTACATTTGACCACTAATTGAATGTGTTTTAGGGTCCCGACTGCCATTCAGTCACCACCAAGACAGTAAAAGGATTAATAACTAGAACAAAAACCAATCTTCTCCTAAACAAAATGACAATTTTGAGCAGATTTGCAAGCCCAAAGTCCGGTAGTTGTTCTCACTTAAGCGACCGGTGGGCGGAGAACATGATCCTGTGAGGTATCCACAGCAGCAGGAGGCATGAACTGCCACATAGCCACTCCTGGGTAACTGATGAACGGCACCATCTTGTTGCCAGGAGCTTGCACTTGAGGTGCATATGCAGGAATTCCAGGGGGTGGTGGCATGAACATCGGCTGTGCATTCATGATCTTCAGTTGCTGCTCCAACTTCTCCTTCTCTGCTCTTAGCCTTTGCTTTTCATCACGGAGCTCATTCTTTTCAGCCTAAAGCAGGAAGAAAATAAAAAAGCAATTCTTGAGATCCTTACTTAGTTTCCTTCAAAAGATGGGGCAGATATGGAAATGAGAAGGCTCACTTTCAGCTCCTTTAGTTTTTCCTGGAGACTTAAGTTTGAGTCCTTCAATTCCTGTGCTTCACCTCGCAACTGGGTCACCATTTTAGCAGCTTCAATCAGTATTGCTGCCTTGTCTGTTTTCGGAGCTCTTCCAGGATCCAGTACAGCTCCCAGTTCCATGAACCTATCAATATATTTTCATTCATTAAGTCAAACTTTTTTTCTCCGACTATAAAGTCCACAAGAATTCAGAGGTGGGGGTACTTGTCATTCAGTCTGTCTCTCCGCAACTTCTCTCTACATGCTTTGGAGGTAGATACTCCACTCGATTCAGTTCTTGCCCTGCAATCAAACAAAAGAAAACAACAATTACTTCAGCTCTGGACCTGCCTAGGAAACTGCTGCAACATCAACACATTCTTTTTCCAGAAAAGCTTGACGAACAGAAATCTAGATTTTGCCAGGTTTGATCATCACAAAGACGTGTACTTCCAATTTGTTTTTTTTAACTTTATTGCAATACTCAACCCATCTGTACAGTGTAGGGCTGATCATGGGTGGGGCAGGCCGGGCCGGTCCTGAAGGCAAGACCGAGACCGAGATTTCGGTCTTGCCTTCTGGAGGACCGAGACCGACCTCGGCCAAAAAAGCCCGTCCGAGTCAATCTTTCTTAACTCGGGCCGGTCTCGGTCCTGGATCGAATCTAAACAAAAAAAAAACTATGAGTTCACGGTATTCTTTAGTAAAAGGTGAGGAATAGTTCACCTCTCAAAGAAACACTATGAACTCACTATATTATTTAGTAAATTTATCAAGATGCAACTTTTATAGAGATAGAAAAGCTCCAAAATCCACATTCCTTTCAGTGTGGTATTATGAAAATCCCAAATCCACATACATTCGATCCGGGCCGGTCCTAAACGGGCTTTCGGGAAAAAAGCCCGAGACCGACCTTGAAGAAAAAAAAATGCCCGTTCGGTCTCGGTCCTAGTCGGGCCGGTCTTGTCGAGAATTCGGTCCTACTGTGTTTTTTGATCACCCCTAGTACAGTCAGTGTACACCAGTGTCAATAGCACCAATATTACCAACGTAAATTTTTTAGTTCTCTGAAGTTACATGATTTGAGCAGCTCTATCATAATTTAACAATAGTAATATTCTTCACAGGAGGATGCAGATGTAAAATCAATCCAGTCAAAAATCACGTTTAAGTAATGAATGCATAAACTAAAAACACTTTACCTCTTTCTTGAGCAATTCTCCTTCATACCATCTGATTCGCCATACGAGCCATCAATTTCCAAACTATTGTTTTATGGTATCAAAAAATAGAGTTGGAAACGACTATAAGTTAAACAAGAAAAAAGAAGAAAGAAGAGCAAGGCCAACCAAAAAAATTAAGAAACTTCACGAGAGCTGACTAAGGCCTACAAAAATGATTTCTAGCATTATCTAAAAACAGACGTCTTTCCAAAGTATTGTTTAATAACAAAATTAATATTACAACTTCCTTCTTAATTTCATACTTCAGTACCTGGAAAACTAGTTTTATTTTAGCAGGTGGACGAGAATAGTTAGTATCACAGAAAGTATTCCCCCTAAGGGTTTGGAAAATTCGAACTGCATTTCTCATAGTATTGCTGAGCATCATACCCAGAGAGCTAATATGGTTAATCAGAACTAAAGAATGATAGCACGCCTCTTGATTTACTGAAGACCACTCTCTCCTTTTACCAATTCAAAAAGCAATAAAATAGTTTGTGACACAGATTTGATAGCAACAACAATATTTTTTACGATTTTTGACTGTGTATATGCTAGAGCAAAAAGAAAACTTGATTAAGTATCTCAATCAAACTCGTCTCTTAAACAATGAAAACGATACTAATTAGGCAATAAATCCGCCAAGATGCGCACAAAACACGGCGGCTTCTAACCAGTTCGTTCAATAAGCGTGATTGAACGAAAGTAAAAACAAAAAACAACCATGAACCCCAAGAAACACTTCCTTTGAATGCTCAAGCAGAAACCCTAATTAAAATCCAGGGAGAGGTGCAATAAAATCACAAATTGGGTGAAACCCTTTGGTGTACCTCGCATTAGACGGCCCATTCAGTGCCTGGGGCCAAGAAAATCCCGAATTGTGAACCTGGAGGTTCTCACCCGGGACTGGCATGTCGTCAATCAAACCATAATCGAAGAGCCAATTCGTATTTTCCTGGGAAACCATCTCAATGAGGATGCAACCAGAGAAAAACCAGAGATTTCCCGGCGACAGTGGAAATTAAGTGAGGTCGGGAAGATAGATCAAGTAGCGAAAGGGGCGAAGAGATAGAAATCTACTTCTCGGGAAAATGAATGCCCGTTCGAGAAAACGGAAAATTATGGAAATGGAGAAACGACGAGACGTTTGTTTTGTTTGTTTAAAGGAAAGGAATGGTCATCGGTGGCGTGTGGTGCTCCTCAAGCTCAGAATTCAGATCAGCTTACTTCATCCGTAATGGGCTTCCTGGTTTGCGGCCCATCCAACGCTATTATTACGAATATAATAATTAACATATCTTATAATCATTACATTTTATATTATTATTATTATTATTATTTTATCATAGATCATAGATCCCTACTTTATTCTTCCAAATTTTTCCCATACCTAGATATAATTTAAAAGTTGACGATCCTATAATATAAATGTGTAAAACATATCTTCCACTATGCTCTTTTGGTCCTTATTCTATTCTTTTGGTTGTTTTCTTTGTTAAAGAAAATAATATTTTGGCTATTCCTTTTAGTGCTGAAAGTAAAATTCGGCAGGTCCAAAAATTAGATAGGAATATTACTGGAAAAGAAGAAGAAAACAGATCGAATTTTTTTGTCTGATTTGTTAAAATGTTTCTTATTCTATTTCACTTTTTCTGTCGTTAGAACTTAACTTTGAAATTAATTACCACCTTTGACAAAAAATAAATCATCAACTAGAATTCATTCCAATAAATGAAGCAAAGTCAAGTTACATAGAAGAATCTGAAATAACAAGATGAAAAGATCGGGTGGGGTTGAGAGATCCAATATGATGGAAACACACTATATTTAGCATGTTTAATTATCCAATGTACACTAAAATTGGCGATTCTAAAAATAACCTCCCAAGTTACATTACTAATCGAATTAGCCAAAACTAACACGTTAGTCATTATTGTATCAATCCTCCATATGAAATTAATATTTTTAAGGTGGTTTATCACTGTCGTCTCTACATCTAATTCCACAATGATATTCTGTCACTCCTCCTCCGCTAGCCTAATCCCTTCAAGAATGGTCTTTGCCTCTAGTTTCTTTATTGAACCTCCTCTGACTGAGTTGTGTTGTCCTCCACATATGTTGCCCAAGTGATCTCTAGCAATTATACTAATTCCCCCTGATGTGTGGTTGAGCACCACGACGCATCACAATTTATTTTGATTACCCATTGCTCCAGTCTTCTCCACTTCACATTGGACAGTACCTGAGCTGGTCTATTCCCTATGTGACTGGTTGAACCCATCTCATCCTGTGCCTTGAGGATCTCCATTGAAATGTCACTCGAATTCGATATTTTGTTCTCAAACACAAGCTTACATCTCGCATTTCAGATAAACCAGCAGGTTAGCATACATACATTCCATCTTCTGTCCCGATCTGTCCCTATGGCGAAAGGAGAAGGAGTCCCACTGAAGATCCATGCAATTGCGGATTGTCGGTCTGCCTCGTCAACATCCAGCCCTAGAACTCCTTAACATCGTTAATCATCTTTGGCTACATGAATTAAAATTCCAAATTGGACAAGAACAAATTGTGTGCTTTTACGAGCAAACATGCTTATAAATAGTTGCATTCAATAATGATTTGGTCAAACATATTACATTTTTTTCATACTTTTCCCTATCTATATATGTTTATATAGCTAAATATCACATTGCCCCTAATGTTTGGTTAAATTTCAAGTTTCTCCCTTTAAATTTAAATCGTAAAATTTATTTATTTCATGTTTAGCCAAAAATCGAATTTGCCAACTCTGTCAACTTTCCTATTTATTTAACAGAATAGGTTTTGAAAATTGTAAAACTAACGGAAAACTTTTAAAAATGTCACATTTTAACTCTTCCAAAAATTTTGAATGTTATAATTGAGTCCCGATTCAAATGAACCAACGATGTGAAATTAAAATTTTAATTATATACCAATAAACAAATAAAGTAGGTAAATAATTGATTTTTCTTAATAAATACAACTAACAGTGTTGAATTTAGACTTAGAGGATCTGAGTTAAAGTTTTGAAATCATTTTTTCATATATCAACCAAGGGTTGAACACATAGTCAAATTCTAAGTCGAAATTTAACATTTTCTACGTTGTTTGGATTACAATCCAAATATTTACTCACTCTATTTTTTTTAATAAATACATAATTTAATTTTTAATTAAAATATTACATCGTAAAAAAATAGATTAAGCTAACATACCACCTGATACGTACGTGTAGAGGTGTCAAAATGGATCATGGGTCGTGTCATGGACCCTCTGATCCCAACTTGACTCGTGTACTCGTATGAGTCCGTTTTTGAAACTCAAACCTGACCCGTCAGGAATAGTAAGGTTTGAGTCAGACTGACTTGTTCGACCTTCATAACCCGCGAGTCAGTCTGACCCGTTCGACCCACCATTTCATAAAAATCCAGAAACAACATACATAACTAAAATGCTTCCTTTTCTTGACCAGAAACAACATACATACCACCATTTCACTTCTTGATCAAGGTCATCGGCTTCCTCTCTTCAAAGTATATATCCAACATATATATAATGCATACAAACCATAAGGCTACCATAGATATATACCATAAAGGCTACCAAAACTCAACATCAAGGCAACTAACATCTAGCATAGATATCTACCATAGAATTGACTTTATTCTTCTACTGAACAAAGAATGTAAATACTGGACAGGAGTAATAATCTTTCCAATGACATATATGGCAAAGAAGGTACTAAATACTAAAAACCATATCAGTCGAAAACAAGAGATCTTTTAATAACAAATAGCTCTAATCGTCAATATGAAAGTCTTAGAAAATTCAAATAATTTAACAGAGAAAATACAGTCAGTTTACCTATAGTGTGTCATTTCTCTTCTAAAAATACATATATGGATGATTCCAATTTTGCTGGTGAGTCGAGTCTGAATTGTTCCATTCCTGCACAAGTTTAGGGGTTACCATAAGAAGTTCAACATGATTAATTAATTAGTGCAGGTTCTGGAAAAAGACATGGTTGCATTATTCAAGAAAAGTGAATAACGAAATCACATGAGGAGGATAAGGTGCTTCGGAGGAGGAGGAGGCGGGGAGGGAACTGGACGTGCGCATAGGTTGGTAACCTGGATAAGGCGGGGTTAGGTGGTCGGATTGAGGATGTCGCTGAGGCGGTGGCGGTGGCGGCGAGGGGGACTGGGAGTTGGAGGTGTTGTACTTGAATTGATTGGCATACCACGAGGCTTGCGAAGGAGGAATGGTAGGAGCCCCAAGCTGCTACTGGTGGTGATGCTGGTATTGGCAATAGTTGGAATCCTCGGACGACGGCGGTGGAGGCTGCAGCATCATTGTGTAGAGGCTGCCTACCAAGATTCTAGAGTTGGACTGAGGAAGAAGGTTTGGGCTGCGCTGAGCTGAAGTGGGGAGTACGAAATTGTCAAGTGTTTTATTAGGGTTTTAACTGCTTTGTTCACTGTTTAATGGGTCACGGTTGACCAATGAGTCAAGAATTATGACTCAAACCTGACCCGTGTTTTCACGAGTCAGTCATGGGTCGTATAAAAATGACCCACGAGTCAAAAACTATGACTCAAACACGACACATGGACGGATCATTCACGGGTTGAGTCAGTTCTAAGGACGTGTATACCTAGCTACTTTTCTAAATAACTTATTTTCTGTTACTTTTTTAAATATATTTTTATTTATACGTACGATTAAAAAAAAATGTTTTGAAAATAAGATAAATGACAGATTTTGTCATCGGGAATGAGTCTTCCTGAGTCTCTTCTTTGTGTGACCTTTGGGTGTCCATAAAAGCCAATTCGTTTTCCAAATAAGGCAAACACTTTTGTATTCTCCATTGTTTTATTATGGCTGAAATCAACGGAACAGAACAGCACACGCAGAGAGAGAGAGAGAGACAGAAGTCCTAACGCTTTGTGTCCGTTTCTATTCCACGAATAGTTATCAGAACCGGACCGTCGGTTCGACCGGGAACCGGACCCTTGTCCAGTTTGGTTCAGTTAAAAAACCGTTTTGCAAATAAACAGTATTTGAATTGGGTTGAACCGATCGGTTTTTCAAAAACCGACCGGTTTTTCAAAAACCGACCGGTTTTCAGTTCACATTTTAGTTGACTTTTTTTTTACAAACAAATCGGTTTTCGGTTTAAACCGATTGGTCTATTTTTATTTTTTATATAAACCAACCGGTTCGGTTTGTACAAATTGATAAATAGTTTTCGGTTTGTTAGCTTAGCTTTGTTCAATTCTTTGTTAAATTGATGAATAGGTTATTAAGTTTGCTGAAATTGAAGTTCGAAGTTGTAGGAAAGTCAACTAAAATGTGAACTGAAAACCGGCCGGTTTTTCAAAAACCGATCGGTTCAACCCAATTCAAATACTGTTTATTTGCAAAACGGTTTTTTAACTGAACCAAACTGGACAACGTTTAGTTAGCGTTATTTAATTCGTAATTAAATTATATACACACTGTATTTTTTTTTTTGAGTAATTACATAATTAAATTTGTCACCTAATGCATTTAATTATTTCGGTCAAATTATAAAACAAATTATGTTAGATTAAAAATTTACTGTATTTCTAATCAAAAAAATCACTCTAGGTATAAAATTGAATTACGACATAAATGACGTTCACCGTGGTGAATTTGGACTTACAGGGGTCTGAGTTATATTTTTTTAAGTCAAATTTTCATATCTCAACTTACGACAGAGCGTACAGTCAATCCGTAAGTCCAAATTTAATATTGTTTGCATCATTTGAATCGCAATTAAAATATCTACGTATTATAATTTTTTTAATAGATACATGATTTTATTTTTAATTAAATATCGAATCGTCAAAAAGGAAGAAAAAGGAAGAAAAAGTAAAAAATAAACAAACGCATTTATGGGGTAGTGTTTTTTCAATACGAAGAAAATGGAAAACGCTACCCGGGGTAGCAGAAAAAAAAACACAAAAAAAAAACGCTACCCATATTAGCGTTTATATACAGATTTCCAAATATTTTTTCCGTATACTTACGTTTTCAATTTTTTTTGACACAATGTCTACTTTTTGAAATAACTTTAGTAAGTTGTACTTAGTGTTAAGTACCAAATTACTAGTTGAACTTTGAGTATTTGAATAATTTGTTAGTTGATTTACTAGCTCCACCTAATTTACTATTAAAATGTGATAAAAATTTGCATTTGATTTATTATGTTACTTTGTTTTTTGTACAACTTGTTATCCGGGCTTAAGAAAATTTTACAATTTTCTAGTTGAACTTTACATAATGGACAATTTGCTAATTGAACTTTGAAAAAATATGCAATTTGCTAGGTGATATGGGATAAACATGTGCATGTATCTATTGACATTTAATAGTAAATTAGACGGAGTTGGCAAATTGCAACTTTATATAAAGTCAATTAATAATACAATCTTCTCTAGGTAATTTAGTTAGCAAATTAGTAATTAACTCTTTATACAATCTTCTCTAGGTAAATTAACGTGACAATGTCTAGTAGATCGTCGCAGACCCAAGCCTCTAAGATCCTCTGAACTCAAGGTCCGTTACCATTGACAAATTGCATGACTTGATTATATGTTTCTTCCTTAATCTCTCAAACATCACTGCTTTTTACCCTCTCATTGTAAGTATTTGAAGTATTATGATGAAATGATGTAATTATTTAATAGAATACAAATAAATGGATGAAATCCTTTTCAAGTGTCACTTATATGTATATAAATAGGATCACATACCTCACAAATTAATCATCAAATAATCAATACATTTGCTCTCAAGTAAATATAATTCATCTGGATCAAACGATGTCCAGTAAAAGATATGTCCCGATAGAAGTTCTAAGGAAAGTCTTCGGGTTTTGCTACTCGTCGACCTTGTAATTTTGTTGTATCTTCGGTGATGATTTGTTGACAACCCGTTAGCAAAACTCATTTTATGAGTGATGACAAATATCATATTTCAAAAAGTTTTTGCATGACACACCTCAAAATCACACAAATTCGATGTTAGTTCAAATTCTTTTAGTATATCATTTATTGTTGACTCAAAGTCTTGTATCATATAATTTGATGTTGACACAATATCTCGTATCATATAATTCAATACTAACTCAAAGTAGTTCCGTATCATATAATTCTATATTGGCTCAATGTCTCGTATCAAATAACAGGATGTCAATTCAATATTCTGCATCATATAATTAATGGTTGACTTCATGTCCTGCGTCAGATAATGCATAGTTATCGTGTGATATTTAATTATATTATTACTAACACTCGTGTCCCTAAGTCTTATATACCTAACAATTGAAAGAAAATATTCAAATAGAGTCGATTATAATCATTTTAATAATAGGTCTTGGATTTACTTGAATCCTCCATTGCCTTCTGTGCAAATTCTACTAGAAGACATTAGTATTACCATAGGATTCTACCAGTTATAATATTTTTTGTTGTATTGTGTTGTAGATGTAATAATAACAAATTTCAATCTCAATCACAGTGGGGATGTAGCTCAGATGGTAGAGCGCTCGCTTAGCATGCGAGAGTTACGGGGATCGATACCCCGCATCTCCATCCAAAAAAGTTGGTTTTTATTTCTTTTCCTACTTCCTTGTCATTTAAGATACATCGCAAAAAGAGTCCATAAACACCGCATAATACAACCCCAAAGTTACCCATATCTGCTATTCTAAGGTATTAACTTTAATCAAACGTAACAGTTGATCGATAAGAATTACTTCACTTCCGAATCCCAACTCCTAGGAACCTTCACTTCTATATGCATATTGTCACTATTCCGCTTCGCATCTATACGTCTCCAATCCGCATCTTCAGGTAGCTAGCTCAAACCTTCGAACATAACCGTGATCCCACCAGCTCCCGCACCACCAATCCTTGGACGACGTGTCTCGCTTATGATGCTTCCACCGACCACTTATCCCAAACACCTTCCCCTTATCCGCGTACGCCTGAACAACATTTTTGTCCCATGTTCATTTTTTAGATAACATAAATGAGTTTTCTTGGTATGCAAGTAAGTAACCAAAATGAACTTACTAACTTGGAACTTCTGCTTTGACCACATACTCATGGTCCTTCTGAACCCAACCACACTACTATATATGCCTTGTGCTTCGAAGATTTGACAGTAAAATTTCTGAATCAAACTCCCATAACGGGATGCATAGGAAGGATCGAAGAACTTGCCGAACAATAAGGGACTAAATAGCGACCCCTCGCCGAAAATCTTGTGCAGAGTGGAGTTCCCTTGACTGAGGAATCTCTTGAAGACGTCCCGCTACAGACCACTTCTGTTGTGCATAATCTTCGGTTTTGACGTCGAGAAGCTTGAGATTAGTCATATCTCGAGGATTTCTCTTTTTTTTTTTTTTGTTTCGTTAGTGCACAGAATAGAGGATTTCTGGGTTTTATAATGAGGAATCAATCAACGTGAAAGACTTCTTGCACAGAAGAAATTCCATTAGAATATTTGGACTTCTCTAGTTAAGGCTTGAAAGAATATTTCTCTTTTTCCATACCTTTGTATGGTGATTGATGTAGAATTTCGATGGGGTTTCTGGGATTGATCTGAAGTCGTGACGACACTTTCATATTGAAACAATTTGGTGACACCCAAACTTTCAATCAGATAAAATCAAAATCTGTCTGAACTAGAACTTGAGAAGGAATGTGAATGTTTGAGATGAAAATTTCGGACCTCCCCTAAGACCAATTTATAGTGTGCCACACCCTTTGGAAGAGACATCACACCATTTGAAAGAGACACCACACCCTTTGGAACCCATAGGAACCATTCAACATAACATTATGTCTATTCATTTCAAATTTTGGCTCCAAAGCAAAAGGACCCCTTGGGAAGATGACTTGGTGCCGAAGTCATTGCACAATTTCGGCCTAAACTTGGCTCCAAAGCAAGTGTCAAAAAACTGGGAATTTTGAGTTAAAATGTTAAGTCATTAATTCCAAAAATTCAAATTTATAATGAATTTTTAGAAAAGTAACTTTATCGACCCCAGCCAGGGGCTCTGCCCCTTGGAACCCCGCCAGGGGCTCCCGCCCCTAGGACTCAGCCCAAGGACGCTGCCCCGAACCCCTGCAAAGGGGGCGTTGCCCCCTTTAACCCCATTGCTCGTCCCTAAAAAACTGATGAATTTCTGATACAGTGAATCATAATATACTTAAATAAGCGTGTACTTCGCACCCTCCTGACTTGTTTAATAAAATACTATGATCATATTGATCAACTAGCTAATCCAATTTCACTAAAATATCTAACAATTGAGTGCAAATCTGAGTAAAACGAATATATATTTTGTAGTGGATGGAGATGTATTATCACCTGAGAAGCTTCAAAGTTGATTGTGCATACCATCATCATCTCCTCCTTACGTAACTTTATCTTCTGCAAGAAGGGAAAACTCCATTAAAACGTGCACTTGATGATCTAGTCAACATTGAAAAAATAAATTAAAAAATCCACCAATTACTAAATATAAAAATAAAACGATATTTATACTATTTTCTTTGTTTATCTGTTTAGGTTGAGTTAATAAATCACAAAGAAACTGTCTTTATATAGAGATGCTATAATCGAACGTCGATGTTTTTGAATCTACCAAAACTATTATATTATTAGAAAATACGAGTTTTACAGCTAAACTTTATGTCAATTTTAAGTTTCTCCCTTAAATTTTAAAATTTTAGTTCTAATGTTTGGATCCAATGAAAATTTTCCCCTAACCGTCAAATGTCCGTTTATTTTGGACGGAATTAACGTCATGTGCGGCTCACGTGCGTTTTTTAAGGACGAAATTGACGAAATTGTCCTCCAATCCACCATATCCATCTACATCCTACTCGTTCTTGGCCAATTGAAGGGGACCTTGGAGGTTGTTCATGGTCAACTGAAGCTCAACCAGAGAGGGGAAGCTGGGGAGGTATGTTGTGGAGTATCAACATAAAAAAGTAGTGGTTTTTACAATTACCTCACTCCAGATGGTTTTAAAATCTGGAGTATCAGCATACCTCACCGATAGTATGCTGGGGAGGTATGCTGCAATTACCAAATTCGCTCTACTAGTAGAAATCAGTACCGTTTTTCTCGATGAGGTATGATGATTCAAGTTGGTGTCTTGATGAGATTGCAGAGATTATGTTGATTCAATCGGTAGTGGTTTTCTTGGAGAGGATGGAGAAGTTGAGGATGTGGAGGAACACTTTTGCAGAAGCTTCCAGATTAATGGGTATGCAGTTACATGGGTAAATTTTCAATCTATATGCATTCATTTGAAATTTTTACTAACTAGATAGTTAGACATGCAAGACCAGAACAAATCAGGTTCTAAGCATACCAACAAACAAAAGAACATTGTGTCGTGACATTTTCAGGATTTGATGCAAAACTCTTTCAATTTAAGGTCCATGAAAATAATTTAAGCACATTGTGTGTATGTTTCTTCTTTCAGGAGTTTCTTATGATGTTCTTCAAGCGTTGTTCTTCTGGTGCGACCATGAAATCAAACACGATTTCTGTCAAAGAAATCAAACACTGAGTTTGGAGCTTCAGAATCGACCAGCACGAAGGGCTTCAGAATCGACCAGCACAGAGCTCTGGCGACCATGGCGGCAAGCCCAAGCATCAGGAATTCAATGGAAGCTGAAGCACAATGGCGGCAAGCACAGATGGAGGAGCCAGGGTTTGGGTGGGTTGAAGTTGCGAAGAGAGAAAGCACCGACCGAGCTCGCTTTCTCTACCCATCTCTCACGTCTTACTGTTCTGGTTTGGTGGAGAAACACCATTTCCAGAAATCTCAACAGATGGTGAAAATGAAGAAGAAAGGGCATTTTTGTTACTTAAGTTGTTAAAAAATCATGTGCCACGTACATGAGGAGCATTCCGTCCAAAATAAATGGGCATTTGACGGTAGGAGAGAATTTTTCATCGGGGTCTAAACATTGGGACTAAAATTTAAAATTATAAACATTAAGGGGGAATTTAAAATTTAGCTTAAACTTTAAGGGAAAACTCGTATTTTATCCTATTAAAAAAATCAGGGTTTTATTTATATTCCTCTCATCCTATTAAAATTATTAAAATTGACAATTTAATGTTAGAAGGTTTTATATCAATTTTGATTGGAATTTCATATAGTAGTGTAAGTCAAAACTCAATATTATTGGTTTCGTTAGAATTAGAATTTGTTTATATATTAAATATTATTAGCTACTTGTGTATTTTTAATACACTCCCAAAAATGTTTATACACTCACATAATCTATATTTATACTTAATTAATATATTTAATTTTTAATTGAAAATATTTATATGTTCATACTTATTATCCATCAAATATAATATTATGTATTTTAGTCTATATAATACTTGTTCATACTTGATATAGATATACATTATATGTCATATATATATATATACACATACTAATTTGGCTATAATATATATAATTATGACAAATATTTTTTTAATACATTTTCTCACTTCTAATGTTAAAATCATAACTTCTTATTGGTCCATGTAAAAAATATAATTTTCATGGATATGTGGCATGCCATGTAACTCACTTTAAAATCATCCAAACCTTCTCATTCATAAAACCATATAAGTTACAAATCAAGTAGGTGTACATATGAAATTTTGTTATTAAGTTTTATTTATAAGACTAAATTATAATTAATTTTATGTATTACATATATTTTTTTCTCCAAATTAATAGTTGCATGTCTAAGTCTAACATTATATACCCAATTATAATTATGCATGCAAAATTTTAACACATATATCAAAAATATTAATATTATGTACTCAAATTATAAGTAATTTTGTGTGTTATTTGTCTTTATATATATATATATAAATTAATAGTTCCATGTCTAATATTATGTACTATATTATATTTATGCAAGACAATACTTAATCCTTATATTTGATATTAGTAATCGTATAGTGAAAATAAAAATGCAATTATTATTAAAAGAATAATATATTTACTAATATTTTTAACATTTTTTTAAATGCAATTCAAAATTTAAAGTTAGATTTAAAATAATAATTAGCATTACATAAATGATTGTTGATATTTATATTTACAATCAACTATATGTTGGATTGGGATTGTTGGATTGAGATTTGTTTGAAGCTTGTCAACTTGTATTTTTATTCATCCATGACTATTACATATAGTGTACAGATTGTGAGAATATGAAACAATTAGAAAGGAAAGTAAATAATACAAAAGATTACTTCCTATTGTGTTGTTTCCTATTGCGTTGTTTCCATATTCTAACATAATATGTTGTTTCTATATTCTAACACTATATTTTTCAATTATTTTTACGTAAAAATATAATTAATCTTTATGTTTTATATTATTCTTTGTATACTGAAAATATAAGTGTAATTACTATTGAAAATACTATTTTATTAACAATTTCTAAAATGTAATTTATTTTTATTTTTTATAATATAAGAATGATTTATAATATATTTAATGGATATGTACAAGTGGGTCTGGTTAATGGACCTCTGCAAATGATTCACGACACTATTGAACACGATACGATTAGACACGGTTATACACAACAAGATTATACACTGTTAGACATGATACGATTAGACACGACACAATTAGATACGATTAATTAATCGTGTTTAAACTTATATTTGTCGTGTATTTGCATATTAAATGTGTTTATACATAATTATTAATCGTGTCTAAACGTATAAGAATTATTTAGACACGCTTAATAATTGTGTCGGTTATTATAGTATAAAATACAAATTGTTACGTATAGTTTAATACTGTCGTGAAATTGTCAACATGGATAAACCGCGTTGCGCTGTCATTATTTTATTTGCCTCTTATGCTGACAAAACACTTTCCAATTCAGAAGAGAAGTGACAAGAAAGGCTTCTCTACGCTCTTGGAAGCTAGCTACTGTATGGAGTTGGAAGCCGAAATTCTCCATCCCCCTCGCTTAGATCTGGTTATTGGACTCACTTGAGAAAAAGCTTAGCTCAGCCGCATCCGTAGTCTCCTTTTGGGCTCAAAGAGTCATTGTGTACATTGCAAGAAAACCACGATTGAGATTGTTTTAGTCCGATCAATCGTGGTGAAATCACTCAACTTCGTTAGGGCATCTCCCGTTTATAGTTTTCGTCAATCTCGATCCGTTCATCTGTCTTTTAGGCGAAACAGAATTCATAGGACTCTTCAGTTCTGCTGAATTTGATTGGAAGATCAGATTTTGGGGAAATTTCATAAAGCTCTGGGCATTGCTGCATATGCTTGTGATTGGATGGTTTGAAGTTTTATCGATGATACTCAGTTTGGGTTACTGTCGAAGGCAAAATTAGGTCATGTACTTGGCAATCAAAGGATAAAAGGCTTATGATCTTTTAGGGTTTAGTGATTGATCATATAATAAGGACAGGGACGGTGCGTGTAAAAAATGATTGGTGAGAAAATATGTATCAGAAGAGTTGGGTTGTTTATATTTTTGGCTCCTCTTTTATGTTCCTGGGATGTCGTGTGCTTTCAAGGCAAGAAGACGGCCAAGGAAGCGACATGGAGTTATTTAGTTGATCTGGCATCCCTTTATACTGATGAAGATACGGTAAGATATCGCCTTTATGTGCTCATATCTACATTTGTTTCCACTAATCAGCCAATTCAATACAGTCAGTGTGTATTTGATCCGACGTTAGTCTATGATACGAAAATTTAGCTTTGATTGAATATTATTCTTAATTTCATTTTTTTTTTAAATATCTTTGGTGGTAAGTCTGTTTTATCAGTAAGCGAATCTAGAATTAGCTAAGCTCGTTCACTACACACATGAATGAACTTGTACTTATTGAGTTCCTTATGCGTTCTTGAGTCTTGTTCAATAGTGGAGTAAATTTAGAAAATTGACTAATCTTTCCCACTTCTAAGCATTCTAATGCGAGATCAATATCACCTCACTAATGAAGAAGCCCTTCACAGATAGGTAGATGGCAAGCTTTGACTGCAGAAATGACAGAAAAAGCATGGCTACAATTAATCTATTGTAATATTAAATCTGGGTATTCTGATGCAGGCACAGATGTTGTGGGCCAATTGTAGGGATGAGATGGTTCGAGTAAAAGATACTGTTGAAGAACTTGATGTATGCAGTCCGCATATAGGGTCTGACAGTTTCAACTACAACTGCAAGTTAGAGGAAAAGGAGAAATATCGTATGTTCTTCAACTTGCTTTATCCTGAACTGAAGCTAACCCTGATTGATTGTTTGAGAAAGAATGGCCTCCCTTTCCGTGTTTCTGGGGAAGAATTTGTCTCTAGCAACTGGTTCACCTTTTCTTTTGAGCGCTTAACTTCATTTCTTTCAACCCACCGACGATCTCTAGAGTCACATCCAGGCGTGGCTGAAGGACCGGAACCCTCACCTGCTTTTCCTGATGTTTCTGAAGCCAGTACTCCACCATCACCTACTTCTCAAGACTCATTAAATGGTCCAATTTCTGCTAACTCAAGTAAAGGGGATGGCCACGAAAAAATTATCATTGCAGTTGTTGTCACGGCATGCGTGACCTTCTTTTTTGCGCTGGTGGTGTTTATATGTTTCTACAAAGTTTTCAGATCTGGCCCTCAGTCTGGTCCTAATGACGACAAACCTCTACTAGGCCAAAGCATGAATTATTCTTCTAGTGGTATGAATTTGATTTCTTTTTTGCAACCCTTTTTAATCAACTGCAAAGAAATGACTACTAACTCTTCATTCATGTATTATGTAGGTTCTCCATATAGCAGCTTTGTTTATGGAGGTCCATTCAAGGAAGAGAACCTCAATAGTCAATCACTGGACCATAAATCAAAAGTATCATCTCTTCATGGCACTGGTGCCATTGAATCTGATGCTCTAAAACAATCTTTTGGTAGACCTTCTGTGGGATCATCCTATGGTGGTGGCCTCAAAGTAGAGCTGCAAGCCTATAGGCTATCAGAGGAGGGGTCTTCTATGCCATTGAAGCTGCCTCCTGGAAGGTTAGGTTCGTCTATAAAGCCTCCACTTGGGAGAAGTCCTTCAGTTTTACATCCTCCACCAGGTAGGAATCCATCTATGAAGCCTCCACCAATTAGAAATTCTTCTGTTTTGAAACCTCCACCGACTAAAAATCCTTCGGTTTTAAAGCTTCCACCTACTAGAAATCCTTCGGTTTTGAAACCTCCACCTCCCAGAGCAGATCCTCTCCCTCATGAGCCACCTGCCCCACCAAAGCCGCCAAGCACTGTGGTGGCTCCTCCCCCACCGCCACCTGTGGCACCAAGACCCACCACTGTAAGTGTTGGCCCGCGGAATCCTGCATCACCACCACCACCAGCACCACCTGGTCCTGGTGGGAAAGCACCTGGCCCACCTCCACCACCACCTCCAAAGGGTGGTGGGGCAGGTCCTCGGCCACCGCCACAACCTATTGGAAGGGGTGGTCAACCTCCACCAGTGGCACCTGGTGCTGCAGATGACTGTGATGGTGCAAAAACCAAGCTAAAACCATTTTTCTGGGATAAAGTTTTAGCAAATCCTGGTCACTCAATGGTGTGGCATCAAATCAAGGGGGGATCTTTCCAGTAAGTATCCCATGTTTCATTTGTACTTGTTACACCCCGTTGTTCTTGTCATATATATGACAGTAGATGAATAAAAAAATCCTCTTCAAACTTTCAGGTTCAATGAGGAGATGATTGAAACTCTATTTGGGTACAATGCTGTTGATAAAGCCAAGAAAGAAACTAAGAAAGAGTTCTCTGCTCAGGAATCTTCTTCTACAGTTGTTCAGATTATCGATTCGAAAAAATCACAAAATCTGGCAATTCTTTTGAGAGCGTTGAATGTGACAATTGAAGAAGTTCGTGATGCCATTGTCGAAGGTGAGTCGAATAGTCTTCATTGTTGAATTATACCTGCAAACTTATATTCATTTATGCCACTTTTATTCTTTGGCATATATCTGTTTCCTTGCACTAGAAACTATAATCTGGGTGGTGCTTAGATTAAGTTGGAATTATCATTGGTTTAACCCTTTCTGTGCTTTCTCAGAGAGGTATAAACTTATGCTTATTTGGTACTTTCAAAAGTGGAAATTAATGTGAATTTTCTACAATTAGTGATCGACATTATTTGGTCCTGTTTTTCACACGATACCTTGACTGTAGCGTTGTAATCTGACGAGTCTTCAGTATTTGACTTCAACTGGCCACGAGGAAAAATTTAAAAGAACTATCAATTTTTTTAATTACTTTATTATATTTACTATCAAATGGTGTTATATTAACATTCTTTTTCGACTCAGGAAATGAACTTCCAGTGGAATTCCTTCAGACTGTGTTGAAGATGGCACCCACTGCAGATGAAGAACTTAAGCTCAGGCTATACAATGGTGAACTTTCCCAACTTGGTCCTGCCGATCGGTTCCTTAAAGTGATGGTCAACATCCCATTTGCATTTAAACGAATGGATGCATTACTTTTCATGAGTAGTCTACAAGAAGAACTTGCCTTCGCAAAAGAGGCTTTTTCAACATTAGAGGTACGAAATTCAATTTTTTGTAATCAAGGAAAGATAGCGAACACTATTTTCTTTTCTGAGTGTGAAACATTTTGGTGCAAGGTTGCATGCCAAGAACTGAAGAACAGCCGATTATTCCTCAAGCTTCTAGAAGCTGTCCTGAAGACAGGGAATCGCATGAACAGCGGAACCTTCCGAGGCGGTGCTCAAGCCTTCAAGCTCGACACGCTTCTGAAACTATCGGACGTGAAGGGAACGGATGCGAAGACAACCCTTTTGCACTTTGTTGTGCAGGAAATTATTCGATCTGAAGGTGTCAGAGTGGTTCGTGTAGCTAAAGAGAGCAACCACTTCTTCAGCATTGAAGAAAGTGGGACCGAGGATGAAGAGGAATATTATCGAAATCTTGGACTCCAAGTTGTGTCTGGTCTGGGTGGTGAGCTTGGAAATGTTAAGAAAGCTGCAATTATTGATGCTGATACATTGACAGGGTCTGTAGCCAGACTAAGCTTCTCACTAATGAAGGCCCAAGATCTTCTAAACACAGATTTGAAGAATTTAGAGGAAGAGAGCAATTTCCAGCGAGTTTTAAAGAGCTTTGTGCAAAATGCAGAGACTAATATCTTTGAGCTGATGGAGGAGGAGAAGAGGGTAATGGGTCTGGTGAAGCGTACTGGAGATTACTTCCATGGAAATTCTGCAAAAGATGAGGGTCTGAAGTTGTTTGTTGTAGTTAGAGATTTCTTGGTCATGTTGGACAAGGCATGCAGAGTGGTTAAGGATGCTCCTCCCATGAGACCAAGCAAACCTGTTCAAAAGAAAGAAGATGGTCCCAATTTGGCTCCATCAGTCTCTGATTCTTCCCTTGCCTCATCAGATCTTCGTAAGCGTCTGTTCCCTGCAATCCAAGATCGGCGCCATGGCGAATCAAGCTCCTCTGATGAAGATAGTTAATGATGGGTTTTCAAAAGGAAGAGTCTTTGGAATTGCGAACCCTTCCATGATTTCAAAGTCGAGATTCAGCTGGTAAGATAATGGAGGAGACCAGATATCTGGACTCGAGCCCTCGAGAGAAGGGGGGATCGAGGTGAACTCGGGTTAGTAAGTCCTATAGTTGTAGTTTGGATGGACAGCATTAGTGTTGATTGATTTTTGGAGGTTGTACCACTAATTTGAAGTAAATAGCGTAGCATTGATGACTTCTTAGTTCTTCATAGTTAGTCAAGGGCAGCATGTTTCCTCTTTTACTTGCCATTTGTTGGTGTACAGATTAATGATAGTTTGAATATTACAACATATTGTCTCTTCCCATATATATTTTTTATTTTTAAAAAGGCCAAATACATAGAAAATGTCTCTCTGCCAACGTAGATTCTATCACTTGAATAGGATCTTTAATGGTTGCCCTTTCAAATGCAATGAAAGTCACCATTATAGTTTATGATGGATTTTCTTGTTCATTACCCTGTGAGTAAAACTGACAATTATTTTACGTAATACGATAACATAACATGAATACGCACAAAAATAAAATCGTGTATCTAGAATCATATGACAGAACCGTAACTCAATAGCATGAACACGAAAAAAAAATTGTATCGTGTTCGTGTTAAGGTATCAGAACACGACACACACAATAACACGATAAAGTTTGACTCTTTTGTATTAACTATAAAGTTGGACTTGAGATACTATTTTTTTAAAAATATTTTTCTACACAAGTCACGTTTAATAGTTTTTAAAAGTTTATTTAGATATTTAATTTTTAAAGTTTAACAATTCTACATCAAAGACTCGTAAAATTTGATGTTTAAATTAATAAATTTTATTATGAACAATTCATTATTTTGATATTTCCTTATAAATTTTGCATGTGAACACTTAACTGACTAACTTAACACAATATGAACACGCACGAAAAATTGTGTCATGTTCCTGTTGATGAACATGATGTCAGAATAATTGAGCATAGTGGAACATAAAGCAAGTCAAGAAAGCAGTCAATGTGCAATATTGTCAAAAAGTAATAGTAATTAAGCAATAGTAAGATAGTGGTAAACATCATGATAGTCACTAGCTAAAGTAATGGTGTATAAATATTACCTCTTATATTGCTGAATTTGTATGAATGAAAGCGTGAAAATCCAGTTCTCAAATACTCAGTTTTACCTAGCCAAACATTCACTTAGCCAACATGGTATCAGAGCAGGATCACAATCCCTTCTAGGATTGTGTTCTTGGGTTTCTGATTGCTCATCATCTACCAGAACCAAACCGACGAAACCAACATGTCCGACACCGAAAGTCATTCCCAAACCCAAACAGGTCTGGGTCTTAGTGATGAAGACATAACCAACAAAATAGCCAACCTCCTTAAAAACGGCCTCAGCCTCAATCAAAAACAGGCTAAGGACTTACCAAAAACCATTACGGTAAGTACAAAGCTCAATGGTCAAAATTATCATATTTGGGCCAGATTGATTCAGATCGCTATTGGAGGTTGGGGCGTATGCTGTCTCACCGGAGACTCGGAATCCCCAAACTGAACTGAACCGGGTTATGAAAGGTGGCAACAAGACGACCTAGTCGTGTTTTCGTGGATAATTCAAAATACTGATCCACGACTAGCCAATAATGTCGCACACTACCTTACATCCCGGGATTTATGGAAAGCATTACAAACTACTTACGGAAGTGGTAAGGATGGATTACAAATATTCGATTTACATAACAAAGCTGCAAAGATGATTCAGGGGACAATGACGCTCGAAGAATTCTGGCTCACGATGCAATCCTTATGGGGAGAGATCGAAGCCAGAAGACCAAATCTGATGGTGTGTAACCGTGACATCACCGCACACAATCAGCTTTGGACCGAAACTAAAGTCTATCAATTCTTGGGGGGAATTGATCCCAAATTTGATGGGATTAAACGAGAGGTCCTTCGACATGACCGAATACCCTCAGTTGAGGAAGCATATGCTTCCATCCGAAAGGAAGCCGCCAGGCTCCACATCCTGGGAGCGGCAACCTCCGGTGACGTACCATCATCGGGTTCAGATTACGGGTTACATGCTAGGGGCAATATACAACCGACAGCAAACTCAGCAAAAAAAAATTCGACCACCACAGAATCGGTCGGAAACAACCGGGAAACCCGGTGGTTCGTCATCCCGAATCGACAAATCCAAACTCAAATGCACCCGGCGGGAAAAATAGGCATACCAAAGAGGGTTGTTTTCAGTTGGTCGGGTACCCGGAGTGGTGGGACGAGAGCCGCGCGGAGAAGGCTCAGAACCGTGCCGCCGTCGCAACGAGCAACTCCACGGTCACCGACGTTGGAGGCGGCCCCGACAGCAATCAGCCCGAAGGATCTGTCGGAGGCGTAGCCGACCCAGGACGAGGGTCCTCCTTCGGCTGGATTCAATCGTGTCCACCAACATCCGGCGGTAGCCCCTTCGCCGGAATAGTAGGGGTCAGCGAAAACCCTAATTTTACATGGAACAACAACCACGAAGCAAGCATCAATCGGGAAGCAACAATTAATCGGGACCAAGCATACATCAATCGAGGCTTTCAATCAGGACCAAGCAACCAAGAAGACAATCGGCACCGAGCATACAATCAGAGCTTTCAATCGGGACCGAGCAACCAAGCAAACAATCGGGCCAAGGGAACTTACCTGAAGACGAAGGGTTCGGCCGGAACCCGAGCGAGGCGCGACGCCAGCAAGGGTTCGTCGGACCGCACCCTAGAGGCGCAAGGAAGCAGTCGCAAGGAGAAAGCTCCCAGAGTGGAAATGAGGAGGCTGCGGTTGACAGACCAGGCGTGGGTGAAGATGAAGGTATATGGACTTGGAAATTGCATCCAAGTCCCTCTACTTCTAACCCTAGCGTTTTTTTCCCGAATGTTATAAAAACTGACAAAATATCCCCTGATTATTACAAATCAGTCCCTCAACATTTGATACGGGCTTATTCAGTCCAACATAAAACTGGACTTAAAAATAGTTAGTGGATTTTTTACTGCGGTGCAACAGATACGATGACATATGATTCAAATGATCTGGTTAATGTTATGAGATCCCCGATTGAGTATATTAACATGACAAATGGAGGGAAGGCTCTAGTTACTAGAATGGGCACCATAGAAATTTCACCAACTTTGAAGATATCAAATTGTCTTCTAGTTCCGACACTTTCGAATAAATTGTTGTCAGTGTCTCATGTCACTAAGGAGATGAATTGTACTTTGGTAATGAATCCGGATTTCTGTGTATTGAAGGATATCCAAACAGGGGTGATTATTGGGTGTGGCACTGAACGCGCTGGTCTATACTACGTGGACGAAATGGCTCAACCAGGTTCGGTGTTGCTTGCTCATGGATTTTCATAACGAGAGGCTTGGCTATGGTATAAGAGATTGGGTCATCCATCCTCGGGTTATCTAAAACTCTTGTTTCCCCAGTTGTTTTTGAATAAAAGTATTAATCTTTTTTGTGAGACTTGTATTCTTGCAAAAAGTCATAGACAAACGTTTAAGCCACATAATACTCGGATGGAGTCTATTTTTTCCTTAGTACATTCTGACGTGTGGGGTCCAACACCTATATCTGGGGGACATGGTCTCATATATTTTGTGTTATTTGTAGACGATTGCACTCGTATGACATGGGTGTATTTTTTAAAGAAAAAATCCGAAGTGTGTGACAAATTCATTCACTTCTTTAAAATGATCCAAACTTAGTTTCAGAAAAATATTCAAGTACTTCGGTCTGATAATGGAGGGGAATTTGTCAACCAAAATATGAAAAATTTCTTTTCAGAAAAAAGAATTATTCATCAAACTTCCTGTTCACACACTCCAGAACAGAATGGTGTGGCAGAAAGAAAAAACCGCATCATACTTGAAATGACAAGATCCCTCCTTATCAAGTCCAAAGTGCCAAAAACATTTTGGCCTGACGCTGTTGCAACAGCTACGTATCTTCTAAATCGTCTTCCCATAAAGATCCTACATCTTCAAACACCGATACATGTTCTGTCAAAAATGACCAAAATACCCCATACCTCAGCCTTACTCCTCGTGTCTTTGGATGCTCTGTCTTCGTACATATACCAAAAATTGACCGCACCAAATTTGATCCTTGTGCTGTCAAGAGTGTGTTTATAGGATATGGGGTTAATCAAAAAGGATATCGGTGTTATGATCCTACAAATCGTCACACGTTCACCACTATGAACTGTGACTTTCTTGAAACAAAATATTTCTACCACCAATCTAGTGTTCAAGGGGGGAATCGGATATTTGATCCACTAGATTGGGAAAGTAGTCCAATTCTATCCTATGAATGCCATAGTCCCTCGCATGATGATCAAATTAAGCTAGCTGACCGAACCAGTGAGCCATCATTGGACACACCAGTAGCAACCAGCGAACTAAAGGTCACAACTCATAATCCCTCGTTTGAGGTATCCGAGAATAGCCCGGTAAGTCCGCCTGAACCAGTGAATATCAATATAGTTGAGGATGTTGATATTGAAGAACAGGATGAACCAAGGACGGAAGGATACAAGTTAACTCTAAGAGAAAATCGAGGACGACCACCAAAACGATACACACCAGATAGGGAGCCAAACAAATCAAGATATCCGGTGGCAAATGGAGTAAGGGGGAGGTTAAGTGAGGAAGCAAAGGCATTCGCCATGTCTATCCTCTCAGAAGATATTCCAAGTACAATCGGTGAGGCCCAACAATCCAGGAGCTGGAGAAAGGCTATGGATGTCGAGATGGAGGCACTGGAGAAAAACAAGACATGGGAGATGTGCAGACTACTAGTTGAAAAAAGACTGGTAGGCTGTAGGTGGGTGTATACCATCAAATACAAGCAGGATGGCTCCATCGATAGGTATAAGGCAAGACTGGTTGCAAAGGGATATACTCAGACATACGGTATTGACTACTCTGAGACATTCTCTCCTGTAGCAAAAATAAATACAATTAGAGTATTGATGTCTGTAGTTGCAAACAAAGACTGGCCTCTCCACCAGTTTGATGTGAAGAATGCATTTCTCCACGGAGATCTTGAAGAAGAAGTGTATATGGAAGTCCCTCCAGGATACATAAATGAAGGTCAAGAAGGAAAGGTATGTCGACTGAAAAAGTCACTCTATGGCTTGAAACAATCCTCTAGGGCGTGGTTTGGAAGGTTCACTATAGCCATGAAGACATATGGATACAAGCAAAGCAACTCAGACCACACCTTGTTCTTGAAGAAGATAGGAGACCGAATAACTTGTTTGATTATTTATGTCGATGACATGATTGTCACAGGGGATGATCCAGAAGAGATGGACAGGTTGAAGAAAAACCTATTCAAGGAGTTCGAGATGAAGGATCTCGGAAATTTAAAATACTTTCATGGGATTGAGGTACTAAGATCAAGAGAAGGGATCTTTATAGCTCAGAGGAAGTATATTTTGGATTTTCTTACACAAACCGGAATGTTGGAATGCAAACCGGCTGATACTCCAATGATGGTAAATCACGGTCTACGCATAACGGAAGGGGCGAAGCTAGCGGATAAAGAACGATATCAGAGGCTAGTGGGTAAGTTGATATATCTATCACACACTAGATCAGACATTGCCTACGCAGTTGGAGTAGTAAGTCAGTACATGCATCAATCTCAAGAGGATCATATGGAAGCAGTTATGAGGATAATTAGATATTTGAAGAGTACTCCTGGACATGGAGTTCTATTTCGAAGAAATGGTCATCTAGAGATCCAAGGGTACACAGATGCAGACTGGGCAGGCAACCCAGTTGATCGGAGATCCACATCAGGATATTTCACCTTTATTGGTGGCAATCTGGTAACATGGAGAAGCAAGAAACAAAAGGTAGTGGCTCTCTCAAGTGCAGAAGCAGAGTTCCGTGGAATATCGAGATGATTAACTAAAGTGTTATGGTTAAGGAAGTTAATGACAGAAATTGGTTTCCCACCAACTAAGTCATGTGAACTACGATGTGACAACAAAGCCGCGATAAGTATTTCAGAGAATCCAGTTCAACATGACCGGACCAAGCACATTGAGATGGATAGACACTTCATAAAAGAAAATATCGAAGCAGGGAGCATCAAGTTGCCATTTGTTCGTTCAGAACATCAGCTAGCGGATATACTAACCAAAGCAGTGAGCTCGAAGATTTTCAAGGAAGTACTTGGCAAGTTGAGTATCGGAGATCCAACCACTCAGCTTGAGGGGGAGTGTCAGAATAATTGAGCATAGTGGAACATAAAGCAAGTCAATAAAGCAAAGTCAATGTGCAATATTGTCAAAAAGGTAATAGTAATTAAGCAATAGTAAGATAGTGGTAAACATCATGATAGCTACTAGATAAAGTAATAGTGTATAAATATTACCTCTTGTATTGCTGAATTTGTATGAATGAAAGCGTGCAAATTCAGTTCTCAAATACTCAGTTTTACCTAGTCAAACATCCACTTAGCCAACACATGACAAGATAAATTTATAGTGTGTGTTCGTGTTTGGTAAGTGTTACACAATAAACATATTGATACACATAATAACATGCACGTACACACGATTTGTCAATTTTACATGTGTAGTACGATCAAGAATGGAGCTTAGGGAAGGATTATCTCTCTTAACTTTTTATATTGTGTAGTTTTAACCTTAAAAAGTGTGTATATTCTTGATTTAGTCCTTTTAAATTTTATGTTTATCCATGATTTTCTTTTTACTCTTAATTGTTGTCGCTGAACTTAACTTCGTACCTGGTACAAATATTTCATTCGAGAAATTCCTAAAATGCTGCGGTTTTGTTTGTTTGTTATAAATCTGGACTAAAATCTTCTCTATTATTCTAACTGTTTCTTTCTTTCTTTCTTTCTTTCTTTCTTTCTTTCTTTCAAGAATGGTAAGAACCAGGGGTGGAGGAACTTCAAGCCAAAGCAGGTCTCGTTTTTCTGCCGACACGGCGGTTCCAGCCATTGATCGTCGAGTTTTACGGATCGGAGCGATTATCTCCTCTCTCGATGCTACTCTAAGCATGCTCCAGATAAAGAAGGACATGTTAGAAAGTCTGTTCAAGAAGGTATGGGAGGCGCACATAGAGGATGAAGAAGTCATCGAAGGTTTTATGCATCCTATTTCTTGCGTAGAAATCATAATGCAGAGTTTGATTGCTGAACCCGAGAGATTATTGAAGAAAACCATTACTGACATTAGCCAAGTGAAAGCTACGAAGATGAGCGAAGAGCAGATTCATGCCCTTGAGGTTGATTGCAAGATGTTGTTGAAGATTGCTGATTTGGTTAAAAACAAGTTCAATGAACTCATCAAAAAGTATACCGATAATATGGATAATATGATCAACAAAACTCATGATTAGGTCAGTAATCTCTCCCAGTTTCAGGAACTCGGTTCCTCAGTTACATTTCTTGGTAGACAAGACAAGAAATCGGTTCCTTGTTCAGGCAGTTCATGTTCAACCAAGACTGTAATCTCTTTGAAACAGAAATAGATCGACACTTCTATACTAGAGACTTGACATATAATTTGCGCAATAAGTTTATATATAATATTAAGTGAAAACAATATAATATATTGATAAGTTAATTATCTCTTATTAGTTTTTAAATTTATAAAAGTATTTTAATTAAGATGAAATTTAACATAATATTATACAAAAAAAAACTAAGCATATTACTCCTATTAGTATTTTTGTATATTATAATTATTTCACTTGTTTCAATATTATAAATTATATAACCGAATATTAATATTAACTCTATTTATTCATAAAACTAATTAATAGGTTTACGTTTTGGTTTTGTGACTTTTATTAATATAATATGTTTATAAAAATGTTAAAATTATATTTAATTTTTTTACTTATTTTAGGATTGGTAAAAATATCAACATTTTTTATTTTATAAAACATATTGAGTATGCAAATATATAAAAATATAAATATTTAAAAAATATATTAATATCCATATAATATTTTTAATTAACTTTTATGGTTTATGAGTTTTATTACTTTCACATACATATATAAAAATGCTAAAAAATTAACTTCATATTATTATTATTATTATTCATGTATTAATTTTTATATTAGAATTTTAATTATAATAAAGTAGATGATAATGATATGGGCCTTTGATAAAACTATTATTTAATATGCTAAATATATTCTTAATTAGTCTATGTAATTTTTAATATGTTAATAGTTGATATCCATCAAATATAATATTATCTATTTGAAGAATATTGTATAAATTTTAATATATATAATATATCTAAGACAAAATCATAAATATACATGTGAAAGAAATAGAAATTATGAAAATTTTGTAATTTATCTTGAGAATGAATGAGAATGTTTGAATGTTTTTAAAGTGATTTACATGGCATGCCAGTTATGATTGAAAATTGTATACCTAACATGATTGAAAATTCGTATGTCCAGCCTATAGATGCTAGTGGTGGTTTGACTCTTTGGTGGACCAAAGAGGTGAACCTCCATGTTCATTCAAGTGACAAGAATTTCATTGATACTACGGTGTTGAGTAGTGAGTTTAGGGGTGCAACCCGAGTCACTTGGGTTTATGGTGACTCCATTTTTGCGAGAAGGAGTCAGAATTGGGAGGATCTGAGGTGCTTGGGGGCTAATAGGAGGGAGCCATGGGTTTGCATAGGTGATTTCAACGATATCTCCCACCATAGGGAGAAGGACGGAGGGGGCCGAAAGGACCAAAATAAAATCGATGGCTTCAACAACCTTATGGATGATCTCAACCTCGAAGACTTGGGCTACAAGGGTTCAATCTATACTTGGAGCAACAATTGGAGAGGTGGAGATAGGATTAGGGAAATGCTTGATAGGGCGATTGCGAACCCGGAGTGGCTCACCCTATTTCCCACGGCACAATGTACACACGGACTTATGATTGGGTCCGACCATGTTCCGATTAGCATTCATCTAAGGCGTAACGAGATTAATGGGAAAAGGCAATTCCGATTCGAAGAGATGTGGTTGGAGAAGGAAGAGTGCCACGACATAATACGCTCGGCGTGGCAAAGGGGTGGGTCGATGATCAATGGGGCCGAGATGAAGGAAAAACTGGACCGATGTAGAATTGCTTTGGCCGAATGGAGCTCGAAGGAGTTCAAGCACAATTTAATGGAGATTGCAAAGGTTAAGTGCCAAATTCGAAATGCTCCGGCTCTAAGCAACAATGTGGGGTGTTTGAACGAAGAAAGAGCCCTTAAGTCCAAGCTTCACGCACTTTGGAAGCGTGAAGAGATCTACTGGAAGCAAAGGTCGAGGATAAAGTGGTTAGGCCATGGCGATAGGAACACGAAATTCTTCCATCAAACCACTCTTTCAAGAAGACGGCGCAATAAAATTGTCCGACTTAGGGACGGTCAAGGGGTTTGGATTGAGGGTGACAAGAAGGTCAAAGTGGAGCTGCACGACTTTTACTCAAACTTGTTCACCTCGGATCGCGGAACAGGACACTCGGCTCCCTCCTTTGCCCAGATTCTGAATTGTGTCCCGGCTTTGGTTACTACTGATATGAATGATAATCTTACAGCCTTGGCAACGTATGAGGAGGTTAAACAGGCCTGTTTTCAGATGGGGGGATCAAAGGCACCAGGCCAGGATGGCTTCTCGGGTACGTTTTACCAAAAGAGTTGGGACACGATCGGACCGGACTTGCTCACTTCGGTTAACGCTTTCCTTACGACAGGTATCATGCCTTCATTTCTTAACCACACTCATATTACCTTGATTCCTAAAATTGCTAACCCAGAGTGTGCATCCGATTTTAGACATATTAGCCTTTGCAACTTCGGTTACAAAGTCATATCAAAGGTTCTGGCGAAATGATTAAAAACCTATTTGCTAGAACTTGTCACCCTTTCCAAAGTGCGTTTGTTTCAGGGAGACGCATATAAGACAGTATTATAATCGCACACGAGATGTTCTATTTCCTCAAGACAAGAGGCAAGCCAAGAACGAACTCAGGAAGATCTGAATGTGCTCTCAAGATAGATATGCAGAAGGCATACGACAGGGTCGAATGAGATTTCCTTCTCGAGAGCTTGAGGAAAAGGGGCTTTAACGATAAATGGACCACTTGGATCAAGGCATGCATATCTTCGGTCACCTATAAGGTCTTGGTAAATGGCAACCGATCAGACATCATTCGACCTTCCAGGGGACTAAGACAGGGTGACCCTCTATCACCTTATCTTTTCATTTTGGTCGTTGATGTACTTTCTAGATTGCTTGACGATCAGGTTTCGAAGGGTGCTATAAGAGGTATCCTCCCAAAGAGGTCGTGTCCCGAGATTCAACACCTCTTTTTCGTGGATGACTCAATTTTCTTCCTCAAAGGTTCATTGGCACTGGCAATGAATCTTAAGAGCACACTCGGGGACTACTGTTCATCATCAGGACAGAAGATCAATTTCTCCAAGTCAACACTATATTTCAACTTCGGGGCTCAAGAGGACTACAAGAGGAACATATCCGACTTGTTTGGGGTAGCCCATACGAGTGACCCAGGCTTCTACTTGGGTTTACCGACAGTTTGGGGCAGATCGAAGCGGGAAGCTCTAAACTACCTAAAAGAGAGAGTCCGCGACAAAATCCAGTGTTGGCGAAACAAGCTCCTCAACCATGCGGGAAAGGAGGTACTCATCAAATCTGTTCTTAGTGCCATACCAACATATTTCATGCACATATTCAAGCTACCGGTCACCTGGTGTAATGAGGTCAATAACCTCATTGCCCGGTTCTGGTGGGGATCTAGAGAAGGCAATAGGAAGATTCACTGGAAAAACTGGGGTTCTATGACAACCTCGAAGTCAGAGGGAGGGTACGGGTTCAGGGACATGAATCAGTTCAACCGTGCGTTCCTTGCAAACATGGCCTCCCGGATCATACACGAGCCAAACACACTTTGGGTAAGATTTCTCAAGGGACTTTATTTCCCGAACAGTTCATTCTTGCAGGCCTCCGCGGGAGGTAGAGCCTCGTGGGCTTGGGCGAGTCTCCTCGAGGGACGGGATGTCATTAGAGCGGAGGGTGTGTGGACACTCGGCGATGGGAGATCGATCCGACCCTTTGCCGACCCGTGGGTTCCTAACCGGCTCAATACGGATCAGACCACGAATGGTCGAAGATCAGCCACCCTCACCAAGGGTGGTGAATTGGATTCAGCCACACACCGGTTCGTGGGACGAGGCGGCCATCCGTGACGTGGTTCACCCAGACGACGTCCAAGCTGTGTTACAGGTACCCATGTCGATCGCCAGCACCTCCGATAGTCACCGATGGCCACACTCAAGGTCGGGGGACATCTCGGTCAAGTCTGTCTACCACGCCTTTCACGTTTCACACATACGGAGACAGGGGATCGTCGAGCCGAAAAGGAGACAGACGATGGTTAGACCGTCGGTGTGGAGGGCTGTTTGGTCGGCAAATGTGTGGCCAAAGATCAAGGTGTTTTCGTGGAAGCTAGCGAACGACGTCCTACCAACTAGGGCCACTCTTGCACGGAGAGGCATTAACATTGATGGTCATTTCCCGACTTGTCTTGTGAGTGAAACTCGAGAGCATATGTTGTTTGCTTGTCCTTGGGTGAAACAGGTGTGGTCTCTCTACTTGGATAGGTCGGACATCGACTTGGGCATACATTCGGTGGACGAGTGGCTTGGCTCGGTCACTCACTTTGCAGGTGCTCGGGGGAGAGCCAGGTCACGGTCCTGGCGTCGGCTAATGGTGGTGGCGTGGGTGATATGGAAAACCAGGTGTAAGCTTGTGTTCGACAACATCCAACCTTTTGTGCCCGCGATACACCAGGAGATAAATCGGACCGTGGAGGAGTTGGGATCGTCTCAACAACAGGATAGGCTACAACGGCAGGTCCAAGCGTGGCTAGGGCCACCCCTGGGGGTCATCAAAATCAATTGCGACGGGGTTTGGTCGAGCAACACAATGCGGGGGGGTTTCAGAGTCATTGCGAGAGACAACACAGGTGTGGTTCGAGGAGGTGATTGTGGTGTTCGGCTTGCAGGCTCGGTGGATGAGATAGAAGCATTGGCGGTCCTTCATGCGGTCCGCATTGCAATCGACAACAGGTGACCTCAGGTTATCATCGAGACGGACGCCATGAATATTATCAACCATATTCAGAGGCGGGAGTTCGCTTGGAGGATTGATCCCATTTTGTCTAATGCGGTTACCCTGTCATCTTCGATTAAGGAAATTGCATGGGGGCATATCCCATGATCCGCCAACTCTTGTGCGGATTGGTTAGCGAAGAATGTTTTAGCGGTGTTGTGTCCTCTGGATTGGGTGCTATCGCCACCAACCCCTTTACTTCGTTGTATTTTTGCGGATAACATTTTGTACTCGAATCCGGTTTCGGATGTTGAATGATATATGAAGTTTATTGGCTAAAAAAAAACAATTAAAATAGATTATTTTGACATTAAATGATAAAAAAATGCGTCAAAATTCTAGCCAATCTAGCCAAATTAATATATGTATATATATATATAAGGATTTTTTTTCTGAAAAATAAGTATAAATAAAATTATATTTGGAAAGGTAGGTACAAAAAATATATTTACAAAAGTAAGTATAAGTGCACCTAGTTGGGTGCAAGTTGGCACAACTTGTTACCCTTGGTTGCGTGTTAACTAGGATCGACAATGGTGTATTGAAAACTCAAAAATTGTGGTTATAAACCTCATTTTTAAAATATGGTTAACAATAATGTGCAATTATGGTAATGAATTTCCTACTCATAATGATTATGATCATGAATAAGATATTTTAGTCATACCCATGGTTATTATATAAATATAACAATTATTTAATATTGTTATATTAATGATAAAAGTAGATTTTTCACTTCAAATTTCACGGATCCGGATTTCAGAACAAACTCTGATTGAAATGTTGTTAGTATTGAATGATAAAGTTAATACTGAATGTTGTTAGTGTTGAATATTTTGTTTATTTGTGACATATATTTATATATTTATTAGGGCAAATAACCCCAATGCACCTGGATGTTTAATAGTTGTTAAATGCACCACTATGTTTGAAAGTGTTGTTATGTGAACCCTTAAGTTATAAAAAATTGCTAACTCCACCAACTGCTAACTATTCGTCCACTTTTGTAGTTAAATATGTCAAAATGACAATTTTACTATTTTTTTTCTCTTTCATATCATCTTCAACCACTACTGAAATTCTCATATTAAACAGCAGAATTACTCTGCTAGTAAGGTTGCACGTCTTTAGTCATGGCTTCCATCCGAGACACCGCTACATCACGCCCCAGGTACAAATGAGAAAAGAAAAATGATACGCTCATGCAGAAAAGAAAACCGAGACTAGAAATTCGCTCACCTATTCATGTGTGATGGGAGTTGCTGTGATTCGGGATGGCTGGGGAGATGAGGCAACTTCGATTCCTGGGGAGCTATGGTGCGAAGGAAGAGCAGCAGGGAAAATGGATTTTTAGGGTGCGATGGAAGAGCTTCGATTCTTGAGGAGGCAACTTCGATTAATTTTTTTTTTTTTTTTTGTAGTTTATTTCAAAAATCAACATTAATATATATTAAATATTTGACAAAAACTAATACAAGTATTGTTTGGTTTGATGGTAAGAAGACTTTACATTTACTATAAGGTTGTGTGTTCGAGATCAACAATGGACATATTTAACTTTTGTAGGTAAAATTATATGACCTTGTCGACGAAAAATTAAAAAACATTGGTAAGAATTTTTAATTTACCAACAATATCTTAAAGTTGTCGGCAAATTGATAATTATCGACGTAATGTACATACGTTTGGTAAATATATCTATTTTGCTGACGATATTATATCATGTCGTCGGTAAATTGATATTTATCGACGTAATGTACATATCGTCGGTAAAGATATGTATTTTTGCCAACGATATTATATCATGTTATCTGTAAAAAATATTTTTACCGACGAAAATAAATATTGCCGGTAAAAATTATATTTACCAGTAAAAACTTAGTTTTGTCTGTAAATTAATTTTTACCGACAATATTAATTTTATGTCGGTAAAACCAGAAATTTCAGTAGTGAACAGTTAATTCAACTAAAATATACAAATTTGAGTTTTAATTCTACACAAAACTACATTTTGAGATTGAATTCAAACTCAAATCTGCATATTTGGGGTTCAAATTCAACCACAATATCTTTAAGTTGTCGGTAAATTGATATTTATCGACGTAATGTACATACGGTTGGTAAAAATATATTTTTTTTTTCCCTATGATATTATATCATGTCGTCGGTAAAAAACTATTTTTACCAATGAAAATAAATATTGTCATCGGTAAATTGATATTTATCGACGTAATGTACATATTGTCAGTAAAGATATGTATTTTTGCCAACGATACTATATCATGTCGTCATATAAAAGTTTTTACCGACGAAAATAAATATTATCCGTAAAAAATATATTTATCGATAAAAAATTATTTTTGTCGGTAATTAAGTTTTACCGATGATATTATTTTTTTGTCGATAAAACCAGGAATTTAAGTAGTGAACAGTAAATTCAATAAAAAATGCAAATTTGAGTTTCAAGTCTACACAAAACTACATTTTGAGATTGAATTCAAACTCAAATCTGCATATTTGAGGTTCAAATTCAACCCTAAAATGTAGATTTTGGTTGAATTTGAACCGTAAAATAAAGATTTGAGTTGGAATTCAACCCAAATATTCATTATTGTGTTGGATGCAAACCCAAATTTGAATTTTAAACCAAATAGGTGTTTGGGAGGTGGATTAAGTGTTGAAGATGAACTGGAGGGTAAAAATGCAATTTTGAAATATTTAACAGCAAAAATGGATGAATAGTTAACTGATGGTGCATTTAACATGATCAAACATATATGTCTAAAAAACTACATGGGTGGTGCAAATGATAAGATTAGTAAACATATGATGAATTGACGCTATTTACCCTATTTATTAAGATAACATTCATGGCGTTTCATTACTTCACATGTGGTAATGACTGTGAGTATATAGTTAAAATTGTGGTTAATAATTAAGGTTATGGATACAATTATGGTATTGGAATTTTTAACTGTAATGGTTATGGAATGTAATTTAAAAATATGGTATTTATCACACTCTAACCATTGCAAGCCCTAATGTTAACCTAATTTATTTATTTTTTGGCAAAAATATTAAATCTCGACTTATAGATTATGTCTTAAGATGAGATATGAAATTTGAACTTCAAAAATTTCCAACTCGGACTCTCTAAGTCAAAATTCTACACCATTAGCGACATTTATGACGAAATTCATTTAGTTACCTACTCTAAATTTTTTGATAAGTAATTTATTCTATAGAACATAAGAATAATATGGTTTAGTGTTTTCACTAAGATCAAGTGTAGTATTAATTTTTATTAGTTTAATATTTGATATGTAGATCATCGATTTATATGATATTAAATTAATATTTTGAAAGTGAGGAATCACTACAGTGTCGTGTGACACATTTATTAAAATATATTCTAAAAAATTAAAATTTATAAAAATGATGCATCTCTTTAATATATTTTTCAATTTTAGCCGCGACTGAGAGTCGCGGTCGCGAGTAGAGCTGACGGAAGAACTCCACCCGCGAATGAGAGTCGCAATTGGAGCTAGAAAAAAAATACACTTGTGACTCCCATTCGCGGGTGGAGTTTCCATTGCGAATGAGAGTCACGAGCAGGTATAGATTTATATTTATTTTCTCCTCAAAATATTTTGGTATATATTTATGAAATGTGGTATATTTTGGTAAAATATTCTATAATTGACCCGTTTAAGCAGTTCAATTCCATAAGTCAATCATGGTAATGCTTTTGCCTCGTTTACTCTTACGAAAATTCTGAAGACTTGTCGATTTTTCGTTATATATGTTAACCGCCTCAAAGAGCGAGCTATATATATTTGATATTTCAGTTCAGTTTCTCTCTCTCCCTTACGCTTTCATCTCGACTATTCAAGAAAATGGAGGAATCATCTTCATCACGTCAAAGAGGACGACTAAGACATCGAGCATTACCAACGGAAAGAAGCTTTTCCTCTCCAGCGGCACTGACGCGGATTCATTATCCAGAACCTACTCATCTGCTATCTGCTATTAGAGTTATGTCTCATGCGCTTCAGTCAAACCAAGGAAGCCACGTGGGAGGAGTCAGGATCCAGCAGATTCATCCTCTACATGCTGAATCTCTGAATATCAAGCAGGACCTGGAAGGAGTAGCCACCTCGTCCACAAACCGCGGCAGAGTCTTGAGGAATCCCTCAGTTGGTGATACTCCGGTGACTTCGATCATGCATGAACTGGAGGCTACCAGAAACCTTCTTGAAATGACAGGACATGATTTGGATGCTGTAATTGCTTATATTCAGAATAAAGACTGTCCTCAAGCCACCTCCGCAATCCGTACCGTAATGCGAAGGCTTGCCGGCTTTTGATGATTACTCTGCTTCAGGCATATCTGCAGATTGATTCGCTGTAGGCATAGACATCTCTGGGAAATTCATGATTGACTGGAGTTTTTTGGGTTTATTCATTGCCTGCTTTCCTTTGTTCTTTGTGTTGGAGCTTGGAGTCTTTTAGCTTTGAATTCTCCGTATGGGAGTGTTGAAGGTGGTCTACTGCTGAAATGGTCTTCCTTAACTCTTTACTTGGGTTCGTTGCTGTTGGTTTTGATTTCAATTCGTTCATTTTATGAGCAGTGCCTTGTTCTACGTTGTCGTCACAGATGTAAGAAATTGCTTCACGGCCAAGAATTGTTACAAAATTCTGCTTGGTGCCTGTTCTTGTTCTGCATTTTTATTGGAGTACTGTGATTGTGTTATATCAGTTCATAGTGATCTTGTTTATTTTCTGCTAAATCATATGCTTGGTTACTGATATCACTCGGGTAACTTGGTTCTTCTCTGCAAATGTCATTATAGCAGACCTGACAAATTATTCTTATTCTTTTGTTGAAATCTCATCTGCAGAAACCCCATTCTTTATAAGAATTTTTTTCATGCCAAGAAAAGTAGAAGCAATATGGAACATTTCAACCACAAGTCTCTTGTAATCAGAAGCAAAGGATTACAAAACCAAAGGCAATAATAAGGAGCATAATTGTTGAAGAATGCCAATATAAACTTGTTAACTTAGTAAAATCTGTTTTCTCTCAATTTCTGATTTCATATCATTGCTTCATTAATTTAAGCTCAACCACATACATGTACTTCTACAACTTTGTCTAGCTACATAATCATTACATTTGAGTACTGATTTCAACCTTACTATTTAACTTTTGACAATCTTGCTCTTTGCTCTTTGCTTTTGCTTTTGCTGACTTTGACTTGGTAATTGTAACACTTCCCCTCAAGTTGAGTGGTTGGATCTCTGATACTCAACTTGCTCAGTACTTCCTTGAAAACCTTCGAGTTCACTGCTTTGGTGAGTATGTCCGCTAATTGATCTTCTAAACGAACAAATGGCAGTCTGATGTGTTTTGCCTCGAGATTCTCTTTTATGAAGTGTCTGTCCACCTCAATATGTTTAGTTCGATCATGCTGAACTGGATTTTCTGAAATACTGATTGCGGCTTTATTGTCACACCTTAGCTCACATGATTCGGTTGGTGGAAACCCAATCTCTGTTATTAATTTTCTCAGCCACAATATCTCAGTTAATCCTCTTGCTATTCCACGGAACTCAGCTTCTGCACTCGAGAGAGCCACCACTTTCTGTTTTTTACTTCTCCATGTTACCAGATTATCACCAATAAAGGTAAAATATCCAGATGTGGACCTCCGATCAATTGGGTTGCCTGCCCAGTCAGCATCTGTATATCCCTGTATTTCCAAGTGACCATTTCTTCTAAATAAAACTCCATGCCCTGAAGTGCCCTTCAAATACCTTGTGATTCTCATGACCGCTTCCATATGCTCCACTTGAGGTTGATGCATAAACTGACTCACTACTCCAACCGCATAAGCTATGTCTGGTCGGGTATGTGACAGATATATAAGCTTGCCTACTAGCCTTTGATATCGTTCTTTGTCTGCTAGTCTTCCTCCTTCTGATAGTTGTAAGCCGTGATTTACTACCATTGGAGTTTCAGCTGGTTTGCACTCTAGCATCCGTGTTCCTGTCAGAAAATCCAAAATATACTTTCTTTGAGATATAAAGATTCCTTCTCCTGATCTTAATACCTCGATTCCAAGAAAGTATTTTAAATTTCCGAGATCCTTCATTTCGAATTCTTCAAACAAGTTCTTCTTGAGCTTGTACATTTCTTTTACATCATTCCCAGTAATAATCATATCATCAACATAAATGATTAAACAGGTTATGAGGGTTCCTGTCTTCTTCAAGAATAAGGTATGGTCTGAGTTGCTCTGCTTATATCCATATTTCTTCATGGCTATAGTGAACCTCCCAAACCATGCTCGAGGAGATTGTTTTAGACCATAGAGTGCTTTTTTCAATCGACACACCTTTCCCTCCTGAGTTTCATCTCTGTAGCCTGGTGGGACTTCCATGTATACTTCTTCTTCAAGATCTCCGTGAAGAAATGCGTTCTTCACATCAAACTGATGGAGAGGCCAATCTTTATTCGCGACTATAGACATCAATACTCTGATTGTGTTTATCTTGGCTACGAGCGAGAATGTCTCAGAATAGTCAATTCTGTATGTATGAGTGTATCCTTTTGCCACCAACCTCGCCTTGTATCTATCAATGGAGCCATCTTGCTTGTATTTGATAGTATACACCCACCTGCAGCCTACCGGTTTCTTTCCAACTGGTAGTCTGCAAATCTCCCATGTCTTGTTCTTCTCTAGGGCCTCCATTTCAACATTCATAGCTTGTTGCCAATTCTTGGATTGTTGAGCCTCTTTGATCGTACTTGGGACTTCTTCTGCGAGAATAGACATTGTGAATGTCTTTGCGTCCTTACTTAGTCTCCCCCTTACTACATTGGCCACCGGATACCTAGATCTGCTTGACTCCCTATCCGGTGTGTATCTCTCAGGCGGTCGCCCTCGATTCTCTCTTAGAGGTAATTTGTATCCTCCAGTCATTACCTCCTCTTGTTCTTCTGATTCTTCAACCAGAATATTTTCATCTTGGGGTTCCGATGAGCTTACCGGACTTACCTCGGATACCTAAAATGGTGGAGTATCAGGTGTGACCCTTAGTTCACTAGTCGTGACCGGCGTATCAGATGTTGGCATGATAGTTCGATTTACTAGCTCTGTTGGATCATCATAGGAGAGAATTTGTCTATCATAGGAGATATTTGGACCACACACCCAATCTAGTGGATCTACTGTAAGACTCTCCCCCTGAACACTGGACTGAGGATAAAAATACTATGTTTCAAGGAAATCACAGTTCATTGTGGTGAACATGTGACGAGTTTTAGGATCATAACACCGATACCCTTTCTGATAAACTTCATATCCTACAAATACACACTTGACTGCACATGGATCAAATTTGGTGCGATCATTTTTAGGTATGTGTACGAATACAGAGCACCCAAAGACCCGAGGAGATAAACTGAGTGTTGAGGGTATTTTGGTAATTTCAGAGAGAATATCAAGCGGAGTTTTGAAATTCAGGATTTTTGTAGGGAGACGATTAAGGAGATATGTTGCCGTGGCAACGGCTTCAGGCCATAACGTTTTTGGTACTTTGGACTCAATTAGGAGGGATCTTGTCATTTCAAGGAAAATGCGATTTTTTTTTCGGCCACACCATTTTGTTCTGGAGTGTGAGGACAAGAGGTTTGGTGAATAATTCCTTTTTCTGTAAAGAAATTTTTCATATGTTGTTTGATAAATTCCCCCCCATTATCAGACCGAAGGACTTGAATGTTTTTCTGATCAAACTGATTTTGGATCATTTGAAAAAAATGAGTGAATTTGTCACACACTTCATATTTTTGTTTTAAAAAATACACTCACGTTATACGAGTGCAATCATCGACAAACAACACAAAATATCTAAGACCTTGACCCCCAGATATAGGTGATGGACCCCACACATCAGAATGAATTAAGGAAAACATGGAATTCACACGAGTACTATTTGGCCTAAACGTTTTCCTATGACTTTTTGCAAGAACACAAGTCTCACAAAAAAGATTATCACTCTTATTCAAAAACAACTTAGGAAATAAAAGTTTTAGATAACCGAGGATGGATGACCCAATCTCCTATGCCATAACCAAGCCTCTCTTTCTAAAGATCTGTGAGCAAGTAACACCGAACCTTGTTGAGCCACTTCATCAACGTAGTACAAACCAACGTGTTCAGTGCCACGCCCAATAATCACTCCCGTTTGGATATCCTGCAGTATGCAAAAATTCGGATTCATCACCATAGTACAATTCATTTCCTTAGTGACATGAGATACCGACAATAATTTATTCGAGTGATTTGGAACAAGTAAACAATTTGATATCCTCAGGGTTGGAGAAATCTCTAGTGTTCCCATCCCCGTCACTTGAACCTTTGCCCCATCTGCAGTATTAATATATTCGATCCGAGACTTCACAATATTCCTAAGATCACGTGCATCATATGTCATAGTGTCAGTTGCACCACAGTCGAAAATCCATTGGTGATTTTTTAATATGTCTTTATTATGGACTGAATATGCACGTGTCACATGTTCAAGGTCTGGACTGGAATATTTTAGGGGCGTTTCGTATTTTGTCATAACTTCCGGTCCAAAATAGCTAGGGTTTGAATTAGAGGGACTTGGATGCAATTTCCAAATCCCTATACCTGATGGACAACCGCTGCCTTCCATTTCACGATAGGAAGGTCCCTCCTTTGAAGTAGAACCCCCTCTTTTGCTGCTCCCTCCGATCCGTGCAACTCCGGCGAATGGAAGGTCAGTTGTGAGGTTTTCGTTGTTAGCATTCCTGGTAAGCTCGGCGAAGGGAAGGTCCGCCACGGGGTCTTCATTTCCACGTGCCATCACAGGACTGCCCATCGCTGAGCTTTGGAGAATACGGGTCTCGATGCAGAGCTGAAGCTCGTTGGAGAATACGGGCTCAGGTGTAAGAGGGAGCTTTGGAGGATGCAGTATGTGCTGAGCCACATCCGTAACAATGCAAGGATGCTTCTAACTCTTGATGAAAAGAACCCATGAAGGATTTTTGAAGGAGAAGCTCTTCTCAATCCTTGAAGGATGAACAGGTACGGGCTTTTGGATGAGAGACAGAACAAGCTTTATTATGTCTTGTTTTGACTGTGGAGAATTTCAATGAACAGGTACGGGCTTGATTGATTGCTTGCTGAGACTGCTATTGGTTCTTCGATCTGCAGATGAAGGTCGATCGATTGAGGTCGATCGATTGAGGTAGAAGGGAAGCTCAGAAGCAAATGGAGATTCAGGTCGATCGACTGTTAGGTCTGGTAAATTTTCGGCTGAAAACTGATTTGGTTTGGATATTGTGGTTTGAGTTTCAGAATCAGGAACACTACTCTGATACCATGTTAACTTAGTAAAATCTGTTTTCTCTCAATTTCTGATTTCATATCATTGCTTCATTAATTTAAGCTCAACCACATACATGTACTTATACAACTTTGTCTAGCTACATAATCATTAAATTTGACTACTGATTTCAACCTTACTATTTAACTTTTAACAATCTTGCTCTTTGCTTTTGCTTTTACTGACTTTGACTTGGTAATTCTAACAAAACTAACTGGAGAATCTATGAAATTCTTGTATTAGATATCTAAAGAGAATGATATTCACATCACTTAGTATATTCCATCTTCAATCAAACCCACCCAGATATAACTAACATCAGAAAAGAACCCTAACTTGATAACATCAGAAACTCATATTTTGAACATCTAGCTATCACTCATCAGCAGCAGCAGAGGCTTTTGAATTTCCAGTTTTCTTGGGCATAAGAAGATTGTGGATATTGGGCATAACACCTTCATTGGCAATGGTGACGTCTCCTAGAAGATTGCTTAATTCCTCGTCGTCCCTCACTGCTAATTGTACATTCCTAGGCACAACTCTAGTCTTTTTGTTATCTCTACAGCATTTTCAGTCTGTTGATTTATGTAATATACATGCAATCGATATGCTAAAACATAATCACATATAATTAAGTTACATCTGGATTGATTGCCTTAGCGGAAACGGATCTGCTTGAGGTTGGGATCACGGTCTGCCGGACGGAAGGACACACCACGGGTTAACGGACAGTGACCTAAGTTTCCATAGCTGCTGACCTCTGTCTAAACTGTGGGTGACTATCTGTATTCTGTTTACTCTCTTGTGAGGAGAGCACCCCATATATATATAGAGAGAGAGAGGGATATGGTTTAGGGTCAATATCATATACCAGGCTTACCTGAATGGGCTCCCACTTATGGGCGACCATTAACCTAAATCCAACATCTCCCACTCGCACAAAGTGGGAGGCGCTCATTCATCAAGCCAGCACCTAAGAGAACGAATTCTCCTTATACAGTTAAGTCACATACGAGGAGGCAGCCGTGCGACTGACAGACAGTACGAGCAAGGTACTGCGCATCTGTTAGGAGTTGCAGTGACTCACGGATCTCACACCATCAGTGGATTTGTACCCTGCACCCTTGGCCATGTAATCTTTCTCAAGGTTTGACCACACAATGATCTTTCAAACCTGTACATCTGCATTGTGCCCACAACCGCAGCCTATGCCGCGGTTGACGGCCGTCTAGTGGACACAATATTGAGAAGATGTCATAATGACCATCCCCTTCCCATGAAACCATCAGCACAATTCAACTCGCTTTTCTAGAACCGACTCCAAGGTACTTGTAAGCGCATCCATCGAGCACAGACTAAGATAGCAAACATTGAACTGAACCTCAAGTATCTGTTCAGAATAGTGAGGGTACGTACGTGGCTCATACGCGAAGAGATCTGGGTCTCACACGACTCCGAGTTAAGATCACGTCTCGGGTCATACCCATGGTCGATTTTGGGTGCGCCGCGGTATGGAACGCGCGCTACAATATATCTCTTATCCCATGGAGCATATGTCCAAATGCTGTACAAATGTCCATCAAGCACACAGAGTACCCGAAGCAAAAGTCACAAAGACCCCCATTTGACCCTTTTAGTGGATGGACGGACCATAGTCCGTTGTAGTGCGAAAACAGATAACTCCGGACATAAAGTCCTTTGTGGTTATCTCGACGGACTTCCAAAAACTAGAAGCTATCACCAGCCTCACCCAGTCACAAAGGCATAGAAGCTATCACCCGTGTGAGAGGGTGACCAAATCCACTTTGACATATATTAACAAACAATCACATAAATGAACACACAAAATACTCAAACTGCGAAAATATGCATACTCAAATATAATTCAAGCCAAAGAACATTGGTTGAGAAATATAATTAATGAAGTATATCAACTAAGTCTACACAATCCTAGACACTTCACATGTCTCACAAATGACTCCCTCTTCAAGGGTTTGGTGAAATGGTCGGCAACCATTTCTTCTGTAGACAAATACTCCAAACGTATCATCTTGTGTCTCACCATGTCTCTAGCATAATTGTACTTGATATCAATGTGCTTTGACCTATTGTGGTACTTTGGATCCTTTGTAGCGGAGATTGCGGCCTGATTGTCGGAGTAAACCAGGACCGGCTCAGCTGGACTCCTACGGCTCAAGAATCGATCCAGGAGCCTGCTCAGCCACACATCCTCTTGTGTGGTCGTTGCAACAGCCAAAAAATTCGGCTTCCATAGAAGATAATGCGGTACATGATTGCTTCTTGCTCATCCATGATATTGCTCCATTGGAGAGCAAGAACACATAACCCGAAGTGGATTTTCTCTCATCCAAGTCACCACCGTGGTCTGCGTCGCTGTACCCAATTATCCGGAGATCCTCTGACCTTCGTAAGTCTCCTCCAAAGCACAGAGCATAGTTGACGGTGCCCTTAAGATATCGCATGATCCTCTTTACTGTCTGCCAATCATTTAATCCGGGGTCAGCTTGGTACTGGCATACCATGCAGACTGCGTGACAGATGCCCGACCGAGTACACACCATTGCGTACATCAAGCTCCCGACTGCACTTAGATACTTCATCTTGTCCATTTCTTCCTTAGTCTTTGGACGCATATCCATGTTGAGAGGTTCACCAATGGAAGCCAGAGTTTCAATTGATTTGCAGTTACTCATGTTGAACTTTTCCAACAGTTTGTTTATGTAGCTCTCCTGTGAAAGCCACAACTGCTTCTTTCGGCGATTTCTCGAGATCTGTATCCCAAGAATATATGTCGCCTCACCCATGTCCTTCATCTCGAATAGAGAGGACAACCAGACCTTAATCTGTGTGAAGAACTCCAAACTATTTCCGGCTATGAGTATGTCATCCACATATAGAGTCATAAACACAAAGTCTGGTCCAGATCTTTTGGTGTACACATAATGGTCCTCATCCAACATGAGAAAACCATTTTCCACGACCAAATCATGAAATATATGGTACCACTGCCTAGAAGACTGTTTTAGACCATAGATCGATTTGTGGAGTTTGCACACTAAGTGCTCATGACCTTTCTGCACAAAGCATTCAGGTTGCTCCATATATATATCTTCTTCTAACTCACCATTGAGTAAGGCGGTCTTAACGTCCATCTTATGCAGTTCGAGATCTAGACTTGCTGTAATAGCCAGAATCAAGCGAATCGTGGTCATTCGCATTGTCGGTGAGAAGGTCTCCTTAAAATCCACTCCCTCCTGTTGTGTATAACCTTTCGCAACAAGTCGAGCTTTGAGACGCTCAACAGTTCCATCGGCCTTTAGCTTTGTTTTGAGAACCCATTTGGCTCCTATTGCTCTGCGTCCTCTCGGAAGGTCGACCAGTGTTCCAAACACCATTCTTCCCCATAGATTTTATCCCGTCCTCCATTGCTTTCATCCATTCTTCCTGAAAGGGTTTATTGAAAGCTGTCTCGTCAGATATTAGGGTATTCAGTTCTCCATCACCTTCGAACATATATCGTCGGGAGGGAAACTTCTGTCTTAGCCCACGGCCTAACAACTCACTACTACCAGGGGTACGACCATGATCACTCCCACTGGGAATGATATCCCTAATGCTCCCACTGTCAACAAGATTATTAGGAGCGGAATCTGTTTCATTCACTCCAGCAAGAGGTGAATCTGACAGATGACGAACCAATTCATCCTCTGCGACTTCATCTCTCCCACTCGAATTAATAGGTATCTGCTCAACTTGATCTTGCATCTCATATAGAGATCGAGCCAAACCAATCTCTCCCTTCTTCGGAAATTCATTCTCTAAAAACGTCGCGCCTCGTAATTCGAACTCGGAAACACTCCCACTGTCCAGCTCGGCTATAAACACATATCCATTGGAGGTTTCACAGTAACCGACAAAGATACTCTTCTTTCCTCTAGGTCCAATCTTCCCAAATTTGTTCGAGGAATCATGGGTGTTAAGTGGCGCACCCCCATGGGCGCATATGGCTAAGGTCCAGACTTCTTCTAGTCCAAAACCCGTATGGAGTGGAGTTAACCGTTTTTGTCGGCACACGGTTCAGGATGTAGGCAGCAGTTTTCAAAGTATCTTCCCAAAAGGAAATTGGCAATTGAGCCTGCGCCATCATCGACCGAACCATTTCAAGGAGCGTTATATTGCGCCTCTCTGCAACACCATTTTGCTGAAGGGTGTAGGGAACCATCAACTGATGAATGATCCCTTTTTCAGTGCATAGATCGTTGAATTCCACTGAAAGGTACTCTCTTCCACAATTGAAGCATTTCCTGGACTCAGGATTCCAGGTTTTACGCGGACGCTTCTGCGTTTCTGCTTTTAGATGAGCATCAATCTTTATCTTCTTTGCCATTGGTGCACCTGCGACTGCATGCCGTGCACCACTCCCTCGCTTACGGCGATTCTTCTTAGGTCTAGAGAATAATGACATATGAACTTCAACCTTAGGCCCTGTAGCCTTGAGACGTTCCTCTTCCAGCTCAATGTGTCTTCGAACGTGTTCAAAGGTGTTGAGCCCTTCAGAGTGAGTCATTTGAATCTTCATCGGTCAGGGGCTGACCGACCTCCTTGAGTTCTGCGATCATGTTGGCCATGTGTCTCAGATGCTGTCTCATGGGAATTCATCTTGTAAGAATCAAACTTGATGTTGAGCGAACGCAGCTGTGCAGTTGTATAGACACCAAATCTATCCTGCAAAGTATCCCACAACCCTTTAGCCGTGTCTTCCAGCTCAAATTCGCACAGAATATCATCATCCATTGTACTCAGCAATGTAGCGCGCGCCTCAGCGTCCTTGGCCTCCCACTCATCATAGAAGGCCTTCTGATGATTCGTTAATCCAGTGTCGGGTCTTTTCTTGATCTTCTTGATGTGGTCAATCGACCTTTGGTCAATCAGGACCATCTGTATATGCTTACTTCTGATTTTGTAGTTATCACCGTTAAGTCTCAGACCTTTGTTCAACTCAGCGATGATGTTCTTCGTGGCGACCATATTTCACTAAAGGACATTTGATTAGGATCATAGAGACACAAGGAACAATGTTCTAATGCATGTAAAAAGACAAGTCTCAAATTAACAAGACAGACTGTAGAACATACTTAAATTCGGAGGACAACCCTAGCTATACCAAGAAGCACTCCCCGTTTCTAAGCATGTCCTAAAGTCACTACTATCAATCGAAACACGGTCTATACAAACAGTTTTTAAGGGACCGGAGTCAAACAGATCGCACTAAGCGTTCAACTCTAACATAAGACGATTGTCCTAGTATTTTTCAAGGAAATTCAGAGAACCGCGCAGACTAATCGATTGGTTCACACTTAAGAACATATCCCCAAGTGTAGTTTGAACTTATCCAAACCTCTGAAAGGCTACTAAAACAATCTTAAAGGTTTGCTAGCTAGACTATGCCAAAGCTAGATCTCCCTACCAAGGTATTCTATCCTATGCAAGTAAGGTAACAAACCACACAATTCAATACACACACATATATATTGAAATCTTTCAAAAATAAATTAATTTGGCGCTAAATAATTTCCAAAACTTTGAGGACCAAAGTCACTCTAACCAAAATTAATTAACATGTCAGACCAATTTTTACACAATATGCTGGGATCTGAACAAGTCATAACCTAGTCAATTCTACCAGTCATGGAGTCAAGACTATCTACTCTGCCGAAAACACAAAGTAAACCAGGGAACTCAAGGAACCCACACAACGTTCTACCTATCCAGTCACGCATCATTAAACAGTATAAGACTCTCCCATCAATTAAATTGATCTAACAGTTAATTTAATTAGCACAAAATAATTATTAATGAAAGGGTCCTGACACAATTACCAGATATAACAAACCACTAAGACCCACTAAGGATCCAGGATCAGAACCAAATTCGTATCGGACCAATTCAGGTAGCCCAAAGCCTCTGAATGAGCTCATACCGGGTTGAACATCTCTCAACCGTCCAAACCGGACCAGTCAACCTATGTCAACCGGTCCTGGACGAACCGGCCAGTCAACCTCTGTCAACCGGTCCAGATTGAATCGGTTGACAGAGGCTGACCGGTTTAGTTTGGACGACTGAGAGCTGTTCAACCCGGTCTGAGCTCATTCAGGGGCTTTGGGCTACCTGAATTGGTCCTAAATGAATTTGGTTCCGATCCTGGATCCTCAGTGGGTCTTAGTATCAAACCAGACCGATCTGGACCGGTTCACTCAGACCGGTCCAGAACAGTTATCTTCCTCGATTCTTCATTGTTGCAACTGCTAGGGTTTACAAAATCCTAGCAGCGCAGCCGCAGCCGCCACCTGGATGTGGCCATCCACGAAAGCTGGCCACGGGGGTGGGGGTGGGGGTTGGGTCGGCCATCACTGACCGACCAAACCCCGACGTTAGGCGACTGGAGCCGTGGCCACAAAGACCGCGACATCCAGTCGCAGGGCCACAACCACGAAGGTTGTGGCCCCTGCCTGGGGTGGCCGCAGCCACGGAGGCTGCGACCATTCCATTGGCCGCAACCACAGAGGTTGTGGCCCTTCCGTTCGGCCGCAGCCACGAAGGCTGCGGCCAGCTGGGGCCGAGGCGTGGCGGCAGACACGGTGGCTGCGACCAGCAGGGGTTGAGCCGCGGCCACGGAGGCCCCGACAACCCCTAAGTCGGCCTCGGAGTGTCTGATTCTAGGGCTGGGGCTACTCGTGATCACAACTGACCACGGTGGGGATTTTCCTGAAATTCGACAATTCGGAAACCAACCTAAAACGGCCCTGATACCAATGTTGGATTATGTAATATACATGCAATCGATACGGTAAAACATAATCCAACATTTAATTAAGTTACCTCTGGATTGATTGCCTTAGCGGAAGCGGATCTGCCTGAGGTTGGGATCACAGTATGTCGGACGGGAGGACACGCCACAGGCTAACGGTCAGTGACCTAAGTTTCCACAGCTGCTGACCTCTGTCTAAACTGTGGGTTGCTATCTGTATTATGTTTACTCTCTTATGAGGATAGCACCCCATATATATATATATATAGAGAGAGAGAGGGATAGGGTTTAGGACCAGTATCATATACCGGGCTTACCTGAATGGGCTCTCACTTATGGGCGACCCATTAACCTAAATCCAACACAGCCAATTCAAGCACCTGTAAAGATCCAGATACCAAAAACACATCATAAACCATACAGATTTGATTGAAACCCTAAACCTACAGTATAGCCAACCAAATGCGAAAACAACTGATATTTGAAAAGCATACTTCCGCACTTGGGTACCCCAGAATGACGGAAAGGTACACCGGAGCTGCGACACCGACAAGCTTCGCGTACTTACCAGCCGCGGCGAATCTAAGAACCTACTTAAGTGGGGTTTTGTTACGATTTTTTATAAGGAGGAATAAAAAAAAGTGGTATCAATTTAATTATGTTCATATAAGTATTAGTAATTTATAACAGTTAAACTAGATATAATAATTCTTGATAAGTGAAACAAACACATTAACATTTTCATTATTTTACGAACCGTGTGTATAAAGGGTCTGACTTACAACCCCAAACAATCACTAAGTCATATACATTATATAATTTATTGGCCCAAAAAAAATATATACATTATTTAGTATATAGCTTAAATTCTAAAGAATTTGATTTTCTTATTTCCATATACTTTAAACTAAAACTAAAAAATAGTGTTATTGTTCTAAGAAGAAAAATAAAATATATTTTAAGTTGAGAATTCTTATTAGACAAAAAGAAGAAAGAAAAATAATGTTTTACTTTAACTTTACTAGAAGTAGAACTTTAGATCACACTTAAAAAGTGAATGCATAATGAGTTGAGCTCGAACGGTCAATTGAGATTCGTAGACTCCGTACTAAAATTTAACTGATGTTGGGTCTGAAATTCTCAGGTGCTGACTTGGTAATGAATTGAATGTCAAATGGTTGATGATCACACATTTTCGTCTGAGTTTCGATGAACCTGCAAGAAGGGGATCGCAACAGAGGGGGTACCTCTGGGTCCCACTCCAATGCTTAAATGAGTATACTGTGTGTATGCACTCAAAACATAATGAACGTATGTAAAGCAAGAGTATTTATAGAGTTGGGAGATAAAACCGTTATAGGCAGCTGGATATCTTTGTAAATATTATGTCGGTAAAGATTAGGGTAACAAATATTACGGTTATGGTGTAATATTGCAGTTATCTTATGTAATCTTTACAGAATATGTGCCTGATATACGCGGGATATCGTGACTATGTCTTTGGTGTCGGTTTGTGGGACCAGAGTTGAGATGCTTGCCTATCTTGGCGAGCAGTAGGAGGCTTTGGCCTTGGCTGATGGCGACCTGAGATAGAGTTTTGGCATCCACTTTAGTTTGGGTTTGGTACTGGACCACTTTGTGAGTGTCAGCTTACCCTTACTGTGGGCCGACCTAGTTCTAAATGATATGGGTTTTACCCCTTCAAAGTTATTGGGCATTCGATGCATTTCCCATATTGGGTTGTCACTATCAATACCCAACATTTGCCCCTGAAGTTTGAGTGAAGTTTCTTCGGTCGAGCTTGATTCTGTGATAGGGTTTGAGATAGTGACTTTTGGACTGGATCTTTTGCTGTCCGTATCTGCTATTTGTGCATTTTGATGCTCCGTATCCTTTGGCGAACGATATTTTGGCCGCTTAGAGTTTGTGAAATGTTTGATCTCTTACCCTCTTAGGCGAACGCTCTGAGTTGTCAAAGTTTATGGATGCTCATTCATTACTCTTTAGGAGAGCACTACTGTCGAGAGGGTTTTAGGAGAGAATTGGTATAGCTTTTTGTTAAGTGTAGTATCATTATCGTTTAGTTCAAAAATTGTTGACCATAATTAGAGCAAACACAATGGCGACTGTATAAAAATCCATGAATTCATCACCCCCCACCCACCCACCCAAAAAACAAAAGTGCTAATTATTGTGTCAATAATCCAGTCCCTCCATTTGTTTTCCCCTCATCCATCACAGGTGTAGGTGATCATTATTACACGTCGTGTTTTGTCTGTGTAAGCTAACGATGTAAGAAGCGTAAAAGGCAATGGAGAGCAGGGCATGGAGGAAGCACATGACACCAGCAATGGACAAAAAGTGTTGATGGAGTATACTCAGACAGGATACGATGACGTCTCCTGATGATGAAGCAGCAGAGGGGGAAGGAGACTTCTCTACCATGACTATCAGCAGCAGCGGCAACCCAACGGCAGCGGAGATCCTGGAAGGGAAACAAAACCATTACAGTAAATGGAAGAAGAGAATCCAATGAAAATAATATATTGGATTACCAGGAGAAGATGAGGCAAGCGAACCAAAGTTGTCGATTACGAGCAGAGGAACTCTCCAGATCATCCATGGACCAAACGCACGTACACCCTCCAACCAAGTTGGTCGTGATATGCGCCACCGTTAACAGCACCGCCGCAACCAGCGCCATCTTAAATGCATGGTGCTCTCTGCTTGGCCTTCTTCCTCCGTCTGCAACGCAAGCTGAAGTTGCCTGCAAAAATTAATGAAAGGTGACCCAACACAGAACAGACACGACACCTAGTTACCTACCTACCTGAGAAGAGAATGAAAAGTACCTTGTTTTTGGCGTATTCTGCTTCGAGGCTGAGGATTCCGGCAGCCACGTCCATTGCCACGACCACGAGACAGATAAGAAACCTTGCAGTTGCCATATAATATGGAATAACAGAGACAACAACACACTTATATATATAATATATATATATATAGTTGCAGCAGCAGCAGTAGCTTTTTTCTCTACTTGTCGCTCTCAGGAAGTTGCTAAGCAGAAAAGAGCTGAAGAAGAATAGTACAATGAAAGGCTTTATATTTATATGGAAAGTAACTAAAGTTCCTCTCGAAACCCTAAAAAAATTGTAAACATGTGCATATTACTCCATTATTATGGTTCTTATTAACAAGTTTAGAGGTCCAGTATGGGTAGAAACAAACATCATTTACCATCTAAAATCGACAAATAATTTGTTAGAAATGAAGTTTCCAAAATTGTTTTACTATCAATTTACTACTTTATTGTTTTTACCTACCTTATATATATATATTGAGAAACCCTAAATGTGAAGATAAATTAAATTAGGCACGCTCAATGGTACATCATATATGCAACATTTATGTATATATATATGTATGAAGTTAAAGAAGCACAATTTTATTTAATTTTAACTTATCTCTGTTGGGGAAAACCCAAGCCATTCAAATAGCTTGCTGACGATTTAAACTTTAGTCTTTAGGTCCAGAAAAGTACCACTAAAAGATTGTTGCTATGAAATAATTGGTTTGTGTTTGAATCATTAAAGTATCGAAAAATTACAACTCTGCTCCCTTATATATGTTGTCGAAATTTTTTAAAAGCAAATCTCAAGTTAGCTTGGTGTTTTTATTCGATAAAATAACTAGTGTAACCTTTGAGAGCAGTATGCAATAGATGTTTAGAATGTAATATTTGTTTGTTTTTATTATCTCGAAAATGAATCAACAAAGTATTTATACAAAAATATAATTAATTTACACTCGAACTTTAGAACTTTAGGTTTTATCGTAGTTGAGTTTGACATAGGTCTTAACATGTAGTTATTTTTTTTTATTTTTTTTTTATGTGTATGAGAATCACTTAGTCATATTACATAAATGATGATTTAATTATTGATGGAGACTCGAATGTAATTAGGAAACATTTATTGAATCTCGCTCAGCAACGAATTTAGTGTATTCAGAGTGGGGTCCTAAGACCCCACTTAGTGTATATTGTTTTTTTAAAAGAATGTAGATATATTTTTAGTATTATTTACTAGAATCTCATTTAAATTTATGTAAGGAGCTTAATTGTTTTTTTGGCCAACTAAGGAGCTTAATTGACACTATTAGTTTTGTAAGCTGGTTATATATTCACCTTCTTAAGGTATTATTGTTTAGAATTCAAATCTTGATAAGGTTAAAGTGAAATATCTTTTTATTATTGTTATTTTCTTCTAATATGAATCATCTATTTGAAAAATATTTTTATTTAATTCCTAAATTTGCTATTATATGATCTATATAATTACTATTCTAATTTGTTTGATGTTTAACTAAGAAATTATTTTGCTTTTCTTTTTGAAGAAACAAGACTATGTTTATAGGTTTTAGTTTAAATTATTCGCAAATCTGAAATCCAAATATCAAATTCTTTGTTTAGAATTGAAAATATATACTAAATAATATATAAAATAATAGTTTAAGTGATGCCATATATTTGACTTATGTGATCGGAAAGTTAATATTTTGGGGATTATTGTTTAGAATGATTATTTTTTGGGCCAATTTTATAAAGTTTCTCAATTTAGGCATGTCATCCTTGCACGGGTCATGCTAGAAAAATTATATCATATCACAAATAGGGTCGGCAATGGTGCGGTGAAAACCCCATAACCATGGTTATAACTGTTACTGTTTAATATGGTTAACCGTACCATTATGGTGAGGTACGGTTATGGTGATGAATTTTCTACCCATAATGGTTATGGTTATGGTTATAGTATTTGATTTATACTCATGGTTATAACCATGGTTATTATATAAATATAATAATAATTTATTATTAATAAACTAATATATATTAAATAATGTAAATTATTGTACATACATGTAATAAATAACCATGATGTTAGTTTTATATATTTTTATTGTTGACAATATAAATTTATGTATTTTTTAAAATAAAATTTTCGGTATTTTATTATATTACATGTGTGAAATAAATATGGGTATACGGGTAAAACCATGGTTAATAACCATGATTATTTTAATGGTTAATAACCATGATTATTTTAATGGTTATGATATTGAAAATTGTACCCGTAATGGTTATGGTTATGGTATCTGATTTAAAAATATGGTATGGTTATGGTATTTGTCATACTCGTAGCATACCATAACAATTGACAACCCTAATCACAAAGCATTGCTAGAATCCAACAATTGTTTGTATCATTTTATCAAGTATTCATCCAATTTTACATTATACTCTTGGGGCTTGGTTGGCTATACATGACAACTACATCCCGAAAAGTGAAAAGTTTCGAGGGAAAAATACAAATACGTGAAATCAAAACTTGTACAACCTAACTAACATATTCTAACAAATTATAGATAATGCACGTATGTGTTTGTCTAAATCCTAATGTAATGTGCCTTCCATGAATATTCATATACAAAATTATATTTAATAATCACGATTATAGATACAATTATAATATTAAAAATTATTCATATAATTTAAAATATAATATGATTATAATATTTATAATGCACACGGACACGCACACGTATATTATATCATATGAGTAGAAAAAATGTCACCTTCCAACATTAGTTGTTATTCTATTTTGTTTTACCATAACGGGTTGAATTAGGGCATTCCCAATTTGAGCGTCACAAATTCAAAACACGTTGGGTTTCATCAAGGTCCTACTTAATTCGAGTCTCTACCACAGTTTTCATACAAAAATGGCATTTTTGGTTTTGTTTGTGAGAGATGGTGAGGAAGACGACAGCCGAAAGTCCCGTCCTTTTCTTGTGAGTGCTTGGCTGCCTCCTCTGTTACTATCTATCTATCATTGATTGGTTCTCTTCTATTCACCAGTAATTCAAAATCATTTTCCTTTTGTTGTTTTCTCCAGCACCTGTCATCTTCTTCCTTTCAACTTGTTTGTATTGGATTCAAAAACCTTCTTGATTTTACATTTCATGGACATTATTGTATTTTTAAATCCGAGGGTTCATAGATTTGCTTCTCCTCTTTGCTTTCTGGGTCCAATCCCTGCATCAAAATGATTCGTCTCTTTATACTTGCTTTTGAAAGTATAATGTAGCTCAACTGTTTGATGATTTGCCTCTTAGAGAAGTCAAGTTGTTGAGTCATTGGACTAGAGACCATGCCAACTGTGTGGTTCTCTCTCAAGAAATCTTTTCACTGTAGGTCTGAAGCTTCAGACGTTCACACACCGAAAACAAGGAGACAATTGAGCACAATCTCGACTGTGAAATCGGGACGGTCAGGCTGCTCGAGGTCCATTGCTAACCTCAAAGATGTCATACATGGAAGCAAGAGGCACTTGGACATCCCACCAAGTAGTTGCAGCCCGAGGTCCATCGGCAGTAGCGAGATTCTCAATCCGATTACTCACGAAGTGATGCTTACCGACTCAGGCACCGAGCTCAAAATCGGAAGCGTTCAATCCACAATGTGCTGCTTCAACCCCGCATTTAGAACATCCTCTGCTGCTGTTCTGAGGAACTCGTCTTCCCAGCACGGTAACAACAGAGCTTCTTCTGGCACCCGTAGCGGGGGAGACAGTGTCTCTTGTCGGTCAATCAGTCGAGTGATGGTCAGTTCTGATGGCAGCAGTGCCTCTTCAGCGATAACATGTCACAAATGCGAAGAGCGGTTCGGAAAATGGGAAGCTGCTGAAGAACATCACCTGTCAAAACATGCTGGTAATAATTAACATTTTCTTCAACCAATGTTCAATTTTCTTGTTCTTCAAGCAAACTCCTTTTTTTGTAAACTCATCTTCAAATTAATCAACAGTTAGCGAACTCGTGGAAGGAGATTCATCAAGGAACGTAGTTGAAATCATCTGCAAGACGAATTGGTCAAAATCCGAGCCTCAACATACCAAAATCGAGCGAATCCTCAAAGTCCACAATACTCAAAGAACACTCGCTCAATTCGAAGAACACCGAGAAGCTGTAAAGGCTCGAGCAAGCAAGCTTCCCAAGAAACATTCTCGGTGCCTTGCTGATGGCAACGAACTTTTAAGGTTCTACGGTACGACCCTGAGGTGTTCTTTAGGCCTGAACAGTTCATCCGGTCTTTGCAGTTCTGGGGATTGCTGCGTTTGCAAGATTATAAGAAGCGGAATCTTTGAAAAGAAAGAACAAGATGGAGGGAAAGGGATCGGTGTTTTTACGACTTCAACGAGCAGAAGAGCTTTTGAGTTAATTGAAAAGGTTGAAGATGATGGTTGTAGGAAGGTGTTGCTTGTTTGCAGAGTCATTGCGGGTCGAGTTCATAGGCCGGTCGAGAGCATAGAGGAAATGTCAGGTCAAACTGGTTTCGATTCATTAGCAGGAAAAGTGGGTGTTTATTCGAATATAGAGGAGTTGTATTTGCTCAATCCTCGAGCTCTCCTTCCTTGTTTTGTTGTAATTTGCAGTTGAATTCTCGTGTAGTAATTAGTATTCTCTCGACGGAGGACCGCCTTCTTTCTTAATATTTGCTTGAATTTCATATAGTCAACACAAAATAAAAAATTTAAGGGTTAATAAGTCCAATGGTAATATATGTTTGAGCCATGTGATCGGATAGTACCCCTATGCTATTTTTTGGTACCTAATGTTTTCATAATGTTGTTATTTAGTCCAAGTTACTGTAGTCGTTGTTGGGTAATATCACGCCATAACTGTAATATCACTAAAGATTAGATATGGTAACTGCAATATCACGCCATAACCGTAATATCTACTATCCTAATCTTCAACAGCACAATATTTACAAAGCTATACAGTTGCCTTCTACGGTTTGGTCTCTCCTACTCTATAAATACATTTGCTTTACATATATTCATTACGTTTTGAGCTATACACACACATATACTCATTTAAGCATCGAAGAGGGACCCAGAGACACCCCCTTTGTTGCGATCCCCTTCCTGCAGGTTCACCGGAGCTAAGACGAGAGCACCTTTCATCCATTCATTAACATTCAATTCACTGCCAGATTAGCATTCAGGAAATCAAGATCCAACATTTGACGCCGTCTGTGGAAACGAGTAATACAACCATGCAAACTCGATCCAAAAACAATCGCCGGAACCAGACCAATGAGCAGTCCTCTGACAGCTCTGATTCCGTTGCCGCTTCGCCGCTCCACCAGGAACCTGCTAGCCAAGCAGCACCCAATGCCGTCCCCCCAATGGCGGCCCGAGAACAGGTCGGCAATTCTTGACCGACTCCCGCTCCCAACCACACCGAAACTCCAACACCGCAAACCGTCCACATCGTCGGGGAAAGCATCCAGTTAACTCTGGAGATGATATCACTGCTGGAGGCAATCTTAGGGCAGGCTCGCCGACAAGCCTCTGCTCCTCAGGAAAACACTCGCCCCGCTGCCGTGGGGCCCCTGCCAACTGAAACTGTAAATCCGGGCACCACAGCCCCCCATGAGGATCAGGAGATGACATAGGGACACCAGTCCCTACCCCCGGCATCCACCGAACCGCCGACGGCTACTTATTCCACCAATCCATCTGGTCCCATGCCGAATGGGGCTTCGCCGAACCAATGCACCCTAGACCAGGTGGACGAGCTTATCAATAAAAGGCTCCAGGAAAGGCGAACGACAATCGCAGCTCCCTTCAGGGAGCGATCTGCTCATCCCTTCGCCGATGATCTCGTCACCATTAAAATCCCGAAAGACGTCGTTGCCCAGGCTATACCCGAATACAGTGGTGGAGGATATCCCACTATACATGTCAACAAGCATGAGACCTCTCTTTTGGGTAAGTCAAATGATTTGAATCACTTGACTTTATTATTTCTGTCAACCCTATCGGGTTCGGCGTCGTCCTGGTTCTTTGGCCTCCCTGCAGGATCCATAGGGACTTGGTTAGAGCTGAGAAGCAAGTTCCTAGAGAGGTATATGGGCGAGCACCAACTGATGAAGAGTGTGGTCGCCCTGGATGCGGTCAAACAGCAGCCTGGAGAGTCACTGACTGATTTCTATGGACGTTTCCATCAAAACGTCACGGAGATAGATCGTCGAGTCTCAGATGGGGAGATTATCCGAGCCTTCTATCGAGGACTCGACGTGGCCGACAAGGCCTCGAGAAAGCTGCGCAACAGTTTACCATGTGCAGGAAATTGAGACGGTGGAGGAGTTGGCAGCCAGGGCGAAGGGTTTCATAGACCTAGAAAGAGCAAACGCTGAGGCTAACTTCCTGACGACCTCGCTAAGGGTGGTTCCTGAGCCCCGACGCGATGGTAAGAAGGAGGTCAAGAAGGACAAGAAGGGACGAGACAGCAGGCCCCGAACAGAATCGGACTCAGGGCCTAGAAATCCAGAGGTCCCCAAGTATTTTACGCCCTTAAACAGGCAAATCTCAGCGGTACTGGTCGAGATGGAGAGAAGATCCTTGTCAAGGCCACCAATGCCTCGAAGGGGTGGTCAGCCTATGGGGAAGGATACAGAGAGCTATTACAGATATCACAAGTGCAAGGGCCACAAGACTGATGATTGCCGCATTTTGAAGCGGGATATTGAGAAGCTGATTCAGAGGGGGATGCTGAAAGAATTTGTGGCGGGGCTGGATAGGAGTCGAACGCCACCAAGGAGAAACCACTCGTCAGCTCCGCCTGAGCAAGCTGGCCCATCTCAGAGCAGGAGGGTAGTTAATCTGATTGTTGTAGGGTTCGGCGCCGGAGGCGAGGGATCACATGCAAGGGAGGTCTATGCACTCAAATTTCTACAGCAGTCCAGCTGGGAAAGCGACCTCGACCTGAAGAAGACATTGTCATCTCATTCTCTGAAGACGATTTGGCACACGTCACCCCCCCTCCACAATGATGCCTTGGTTATCACAGCCGATCTCCACAATAAAACAAATAATCAATAATTTTTCATGTTAAGGACACACAACAAACATGAAATAATTCAACACGTATGCATGAATAAATTGTACATAGATGATGTATCATCAGGCCTGCTTAATTTACTATACGTCCATATACATGGATACTAGATACTAAATCAAATCAACATGTATAACGTGTAATAAAAATTGAGCAACACATGATGTTTCTATACATGAAAATGGCATACCTTAAATGTATCATGCTTAATAAATAACAAAACATCATGTAACATTATATGTACTCAACAAACATCAAAGACCCTTTTCAAATTTGACAAGACTAACTTGTACAAAATTATACTTTCGAAGACTATAGGGACCAAAATATAATATTTTCAAAAGTTACGTTTGGAGCAAAAATGCTCAAGTGGACCGAAGGGTTTGCTTGACTGGCTCAAATCCTCCCCTTTCTTAGACAGTACCCGTAGGTTCCCAGGCCAGTGACGAAGGGGCACGGTGTCAAGTTTCCACTTCTAGCTCGGTCTTTCTAGACATAATTTTTACTCAATTTAAATTCAAGAATATCACAATTGAATCCCTTAAGGCTTTAGAAAAACAAATTTGCATATAGTTCAAACAAATTAAACTATAAGGGTCATCATGCAATTTATCAAAAATAAATTATTATAGATTATAGCCTCCTAAGCATGATACTAAAAAATATAAATAGCAACTCATTACGTTTAAAAAGATTAGGGACCATTTTGAAATAAAATAAAATTATTTTAACCCTAAATAAAGTTGGAGGACCTAATTTAACATTTTAAAAAATTACGGGTCCATAAAAAATTCATCATGGGGTCGGGCCACGACCCACACAGAGCCAGCAGCTGGGCCGCAGCCCCAAAAAAAATGGGCAAGGCCCAGTCGGCTGGGATATCCCAACCACTAACTGGGCCTCTGCCCAGATTCAGCTGGGTCATGGTCCAGCTAAAGGGTTTTGGGCCAGCCCGGTCGGGCCAGTGCACATACCGGTCTAAAGAATTTCTTTTTTTAATAATTCAAAAAAAAAACATTTTCTATCTCCAAATTAACTGTTCATCTTCTCCAACTTCCACGAGGGTTTCATCTTCCAACATGCACGAAACATTTTCTCCATGACCACTTTTCAACCTCCATCACCACTCTTCCTAATATACCGGTAACCGTCTTCAAACTTCCTGAGTACTCGTCAAAGACCTATCACCGACGACTTAGACAGAAACTGATAACTTCAACATAAATTTATTTCCAAGAAAAACGTCGCATTTCTTTCTCTCGCTCTTAACCACCATCAGTACCACCTTCTCGGTAACCATCGTCGAGTAACTACAGTAACCGTTATGGACTCCTATGGTGACACCATCCGGGCTCTGTTTAGTCACACAAGATTGGACTGAAGAAGACCTATTCTTCCAACGAAAACAAATTTCGAAATGCCAAGGCAACACATGCATATTTAAGAGTAACTTAAGGCCACGACAACTCATATCACAGTGACAAAGCAAGGAGCACGAAAGCCACGACGCGAACACTTTCGGACGAGAAAAAAAAACTTCATGCGTGGAGGAATGGAGAAGCATTGGTCGGTCCATGCATGGAGGCCATGATGGAGGACGAAGACCGACGTAAATGGAGCACACTCATGGCCACGGTAAGTCGCCAACACATACCGAAGCATAGGTGTCATGTGAACGCCCAAAGAGATCGATGGGCGACGAAACGTTCATCGGGCAACGAAACGTTCATCGGTGGGGAAAACAATCGTCACGAAGACAATGTCGAAGACCGAACCTTCGACTCTGATACCAATGTTGGAAATCGAGATACATGCACGAGAAATAGCACGTGAGTACGACAAACAACGTTATACAGATTTATACTTATATCGGTCGGTATATCGACGTGCGGTAGCAGAAGCGTGCAAGATCTGCGGCGGCGGTTCGGAGTCACGACGGGTCGTGCCGAACAGAAGGATACGTCACGTGATCGGAACACACCTTAAGTTTCCACGGAGGATTACCCAAATATCGAACTTGAGCAACTTCGTATAATTTTCGAGAGTGTAACAATCTCTATTGTATTATGTTTATATGTGCAGCCAAATGAGTCCTTTTCCGAAAAAATTACAATATTTATAATTTTACACTTTAGTTCACAATCTTTTTACGACTCGTACTTAGCACCCATGTCAATTTCATACCTGTATATATAAAGGAAAAATTGCAGTGTACCCACGTGGTAGGTGATCAACAAGCCGAAATTTATTTAGCAACGTGGCTGCAGTAGTTTTCCTTTTCCACTGGTGTGGTCAAGTTCACCCAAAAAACACTCGTGTGGTCATGTGGTGGATCCCAATGTCTGTTTGCTGTTCCATTGCCATTAGGATTTAGGATGTCTAATGTCAATTAGTGTAGAAGGATTAATTATTAAGCTTTAAGCATATTAAAATATATTTAATTCAAATAAGTCTCGTAATTAATTATAAATTAATTTTCAAAATTCAAATATGACCTGCGGATTCACGAAATTAATTTATTCACGAAACAACTTGTATGATCTATGAACTTGTGTTATTTTAATATATACAATATAAATTTTGTGGGTCAACTTGTTAATCTACGTGACCCGTTAACCAATACGACCTACTAATTCATGTAAATCATAGGACATGTGAGACCCATGATCTTTTATAATATATATTTAGTTGTACGGATTCACGAGTTGACCCCTAGGTCGATATGTAAGACTTAAACTTGATTCCATTTTTCATGTGGGTTGGACGAGTCATATCAAAATAACTGGCAGATCCAAAATATTCGATCCAAACACAACCAATGAGCGGATCATCCACGAGTCACCTATGAATCGTGTCCAAAATTGACATCATATCTCCTCGTTTGATTGATACATTGCCTAAATTTCGAAATAAGGTATAAATGAATTTCTCTCTTAAATTACATGAATCGAAAATGGACATTTAAACTAATTATTTTTGCATAAATTTAAATTAATGAGTAAAATATTTCAATACAAAACATATTTCTACAATATTCTTTAAGCTGAAATTTAAAATGTCTACTTACTATAATTTTTTTTAATAGATACATAATTTTATTTTTAATTAAACATCGAGTCATCATTTTTGAACAAAATGATTTTTTTTTAAAGAAAAAGAAAAAAGAGATTTGGGCATCACAGGCGCACCCCTGGGGTGACCCTATGCCCAATAGGCGCTACCTCGGGGTGCGCGTATACCCAGTTTTCTAATTATTGTTTTTGTATATTTACTTTTTTAAATAAAAAAAGTAAAATGCATAGTTTTAAAAAGAAATCGTCAGAATGCCGAAAGTATTAAATATTTTAAGGTGTGACACAATACCTGACCCTTGAGACCTATTTTTACTGTTGAAATGGAAAGCTGTAATGCCATGTTATTTTCACAGAATGGAAAATGAATTTGGCTTACGGATTCCATAAGAAGTTATTTTTTTCGCGGAATTGCAAAGATTTGGCTTACGGATTCCGGGCAGGGTAGGCTTACACATTCCGTCCAAAAACCTCGGAATTCCTAAGCCGGGCGCGCTAGGAATCTGGAATAAGAGGCAAAATGACTGAAATGCCCTCAAAACATTTTATTAATGGCTGAATTACCCTCAGTCCATTCAGCGTTTCCATTTCCTTTGTTCTCCTTCTTCCTCAGCTCCTTCTCCTTCGGAATTGTGCTTAGCTCCTTCTCATTTGGTTCAGGTATGCTCTTATAAGGGCATAAGGGCAACAACAGTCATAAGGGCAACAACAGTCATCGTGTGTTCATGAAATGTTATATAACGAATATTGTATTTAACGTTATTTTTAATCATGTTATGCAATCAATTGATTGTGAAAAGAAATATTATTTTGCATTATAATTTACATTGTTAAAAAAAATGTCGAGATTGGTCTTTTAAATAAATTAAAAAAATAAAAATTTCGTTTTTTTTAAATGATTTATTTCATTGTTTTTATTATTCTTATTTTTTAAAATTAATTAATACAAATTATTTTTATTATATACTATACATATACAAGGAGGGGCAAATATGTCATTTTACCACATTCCATTCCCTTTCCATATCTAATTCCACCGAAAAAATAACAGAATTCCTTATTCAATTCAATTCAATTCCACCAAAGAAATAACTTCATATTCTTAACTACTATTCCTTATTATCAATTCCTATTCCCTATTCCGTATTCCTTATTCCGAATTCCATGAAAAAAACGCCCCGTTAATGTTTTGATCTGAAGGGCCTTAAAGAAGAACATGACAAGAGAGGGACAAGTTACAACCTTAATTAAAGGTCGTTAACTTTGTTAGCAGCCTTGATTTTTTTTTTTATCACAAATCAGTGACTGATAATTATGTACCAAACTATTTTTTCTAAATTTATTTTTTATTTAAAAAAGTTTGTCTGAACAATCCGTGACAATCCTTATATTCATTGAGAAGATAGATGAGCTATGAAGTTTTTATATAGTTTCTGGCTTTCTGCCGCCTTAAAGAAAGGCACATGTTCATGTTGCACCGACTTATCGACCATCTCACATCTCAGTATCTGAACCAGTCTCTATTTTCAAACTCTGATTGAGTTCAACGTTGTCGGTCCAATCTGGTATTTATTCCTGACATTCATTGGCCACGTGGATTTATTATTCACGATACTCGATAGATGAGGACGTACCGAATTATAACACGTCCAGAATGATCAGATTCCACGCTTACTGCTTCTAAATGCCGCCTTGGAGTAGCCGGAAAATATTACGATTTTGTTAAAAAAGTAGTTTATGTTAAAAAAATATATTTAGAAAAGTATATATCCGAAAAAAATATTTAGCAATCTATTCATAAACGCTACATTTTAGTGGTGTTCATTCTCTATTTGTTTTTTTTAACGACTCGATATTTAATTAAAAATTTAATTATGTATTTATTAAAAAAAATAAAAAATATATGGCAAGTAGATATTTTAATTGTGATTCAAATTATGCAAAAAATATTAAATTTGGACTTATGAATTGACTGTACGCTCTGCCGTAAGTTGAGATATAAAAATTTGACATAAAAAAATATAACTCATACCGTGTAAGTCCAAACTTACCACAGTTAATGACATTTATGGCGAAATTCAATTATCTACCTAGGGTAATTTGTTTGGATTTTTTTGATTAGAAATATATTTATTTTTTTAACCTAACATCGTTTATTCTATAATTTCACCGAAATAATTAAATGTATTAGGTTAGAAATTTAATTCTATACTTACTCAAAAAAACATCAAAAACATTACAGTGCGTAGATAATTTAATTACGAATAAAATGACGCTAACTAGGCGTTAACTTTTGACTTTTGGACTGACCGTATAATACTATACGTAAAAAATTATACATACATATATATATGTATGTAAAAAACTATACAGAGCGCCTTTGCAATTTGATAATCTTTAAATTTCCTATACACATCATCATCCATTGCACTTAGCAAAATCATGCACGCGGTGCAATTCTGTTCTTTCCAGATTTCATAGTTTTTCATCATATCTTGCCTTTGCTGGGCCAGATTCCCGACTGTACGCTTTTCCATGTCATTATATATGATATCCAGAATTCCTAGCTTTTGGATCAAGTACTAAACTTTCTCTTTCCATACTTCATAGTTGTCACCATTCAACTTCAACACACAGCTGAGCTCGACGACAATTTTCTGGAGGGTTCATGTTATCCTTCACACAAAAAGGATTATCATGTGAGGATCAACATATACAAATAAGGCATGCAAGATTTATTGTTCAACATACATACACATGTCATACCTAACTCTCTTACTAACAAATCAATTAATCCAAGCATATCCAAGAGTCAAAAGTTCACTATTATAGATAAATTATAAGGGTCATCATGCAATTTATCAAAAATAAATTATTATAGATTATAGCCTCCTAAGCATGATACTAATAAATATAAATAGCAACTCATTGCGTTTAAAAATATTAGGGACCATTTTGAAATAAAATAAAATTATTTTATCCCTAAATAAAGTTTGAGGACCTAATTGAACATTTTCAAAAATTACAAGTCCATAAAAAATTCATCAGGGGGCCGGGCCACGACCCACACACAACCAGCAGCTGGGCCGCAACCCAAAAGAAATTGGGCAATGCCTAGTCGGCTGGGATAACCCAGCCACTGACTGGGCCTTTGCCCAGATTCAGCCGGGCTGTGGTCCAGCTGAAGAGTTTTGGGCCAGCCCGGTTTGGGCAGGTCCCCAGACCGGTCGGGCCAGTGCACAAACCGGTCTAAAGTTTTTTATTATTATTAATAATCCGAAAAAACAAACATTTTTCTCTCCAAATTAACTGTTCATCTTCTCCAACTTCCACGACGGTTTCATCTTCCACCATGCACGAAACATTTTCTCCATGACCACTTTTCAACCTCCATCACCACTCTTCCTAATATACCGGTAACCGTCTTCAAACTTCCCGAGTAACCGTCGGAGACCTATCACCGACGACTTAGACGAAAACCGGTGACTTCAACATAAATTTATTTCCAAGGAAAACATCACCTTTCTTTCTCTCGCTCTTAACCACCATCGGTTCCACCTTCTAGGTAACCGTCGCCGAGTAACTACAATAACCGTTACAGACTCCTATGGTGACACCATCCGCGCTCTGTTTAGTCACACAAGATTGGACCGAATAAGACCTATTCTTCCAACAAAAACAAATTTCGAAATGCCAAGGCAACACATGCACATGTAAAAGTAACTTAAGGCAACGACAACTCATATCACAGAGACCAAGCAAGGAGCATGAAAGCCACGACGCGAACACTTTCGGCTGAGAAAAAAAAATTTCATGCATGAAGGAATGGAGGAGCATTGGTCGGTCCATGTATGGAGACCACTCATGGCCACGGTAAGTCGGCAGCACATACAGAAGCATATGTGTTATGTGAACGCCCAAAGAGATCGATGGGCAACGAAACGTTCATCGGGCGGCGAAACGTTCATCGGTGGGGAAAACAATCATCACGAAGACAATGTCGGAGACCGAACCTTCGGCTCTGATACCAATGTTGGAAATCGAGATACATGCACGAGAAATAGCACGTGAGTACGATAAACAACGTTATACGAATTTATACTTATATCGGTCGGTATATCGACGTGTGGTAGCGGAAGCGTGCGAGATCGTTGTCGGCGATTCGGAGTCACGACGGGATCGTTGCCGGTCAAAAGGATACGTCACGTGATTGGAACGCACCTTAGGTTTCCACGGAGGATTCAGACTTGAGCAACTTCGTAGGATTTTCGAGAGTGTAACAATCTCTATTATATATATATTATATCTATTGTATTGTGTTTATATGTGCAGCCAAATAGGTCCTTTTATAGGCCCGGGTAAGTTACAATATTTGTAATTTTACACTTTAGTCTCCGATCTAGCACCACGTATGAGTGTCAATTTTCTACATGTATATATATAAAGGAAAAATAGCAGTGTGCCCACGTGTTGGGTCAAAGGGTCAACAAGCCGAAATTTATTTAGCAACGTGGCTGCAGTAGTTTCCTTTTCCACTGGTATGGTCAAGTTGACCCAAAAAGACACTGGTGTGGTCATGTGGTGGATCCCAATGCCTGTTTGCTGTTCCATTGCCATTAGGATTTAGGATGTCTAATGTCAATTAGTGTAGAAGGATTAATTATTAAGCTTTAATCATGTTAAAATATATTTAATTCAAATATGTCTAGTAATTAATTATAAATTAATTTTCAAAATTCAAATATGACCCGCAGATTCACGAAATTAATTTATTCACGAAACAACTCGTATGATCTGTGAACTTGTATTATTTTAATATATACAATATAAATTTTGCGGGTCAACTTGTTGATCCATGTGACCCGTCAACCCATACGACCTACTGATTCATGTAAATCATACTACATGTGCGACCCATGATCTTTTATAATATATATTTAGTTGTACGAATTCACGAGTTGACCTCATGTCGATATGTAACTTAAACTCGACTTCATTTTTCATGTGGGTTGGACGAGTCATATCAAACTAATTGGCATATCCAAAATATTTGATCCAAACACGACCAATGAGCGGATCACCCACGAGTTACCTATGAATCGTGTCCAAAATTGACATCATATCTCCTCATTTGATTGATACGTTGCCTAAATTTCGAAATAAGGTAAATGAATTTCTCTCTTAAATTACATGAATAGAAAATGGACATTTAAACTAATTATTTTTGCATAAATTTAAATTAATGAGTAAAATATTTCAATACAAAACATATTTCTACAATATTCTTTAAGCTGAAATTTAAAGGTTGATATCATTTTTTTTTAATCCGTTAACTAATCATAAAAATGGATGGTTGGAACGAGCAAGAGAAGAGAAGTCTAAATAAAATGCATCTCCCCATTATTGTATTAAACTATTTTTTTCTGTCTATAAAAAATATAATTCACATAGTTGTTTCACATTTCTGGAACTTTATTTATTATGTTGTTCACATCTCTAATTATATAATCATAATTTTAAATAATATTGCAATAGCAATTCTTATCCGTTTCTGTAAGAGACACAAAGCGCGTAAACGTACAAAACCAGGTGACTTACACACTTTGGCCTTCGCAGTTCGCAACCTTACTCTTCCGTCAAATATCACCGCCTTTCTCCGGTCAAAATTCAAATGGATTTTCCTGCTGTTACCGTTACTCATTGTCCGTACCGTCAACTCTCTGCCCAGTCTCTATATAATCTTTGATCTTTCTCTCGATACAAGTCTCAGCTGTCGATCCATTTCAACCTCTTCTTCTTCTTCGTACAACCAAAGTCACAATCTCTCCAGAAAATACATCAAATCAACGCTGCTTGAAGCGACCCAAGGATAACCCAGTTGCTGCGACGCTTCGGATTTCTCTTTGCTGAGTTCGAAGGTAAAATTCAGCGTTGATTCTTTGCAGTTTTATCTTTCCCAGTCCTCTCGCCTGTTCTTTTAATCCATTGCAAGCTGCGCATTTCCACTTTGATGGTGTTGTTCATTCATCATTCAGTCGTCGTCCTGAATGTTTGGTTGTCCTACAAATTATGCAGGATCAGTAATACAGCGCTTTTGTTAGCAAACCAGCCGATATCCATTGGCTTGAAGATCGTAATCAGATAAGGCAATTAATGTTCAATTCATACAGTAATGGAACCGCACAAGGTATCCTTTTCTCCCGCAGTCATGCCGTCAGTGCCCAATAGACTCCTCAGTTCCTTAAAATTCGAAGCAAATAGTTCTCCCGATTCCCCATTTGCAGCCCAACTTGATAGCGATTCCCTCAGCACGGTGATTGACATCTCCATAGACAACAATTTTTCAGACTCCAACCAAGGAGTATCAGCACAGAGAGATACACATTACAGACAAAACATGAAGTACCCTTTGCAGGAACCAGAGACTACCCTAAAGAGACATCATAATCCACAAAGACAACCTAGGATCCAGGTTCAGAGATCTCTGTCACTAACACATCATGTTCCTGAACCTCCACAGAAGACCCTTAAGCAGCTGCTGCTTTCTTGTGCAATAGCACTTTCCGAAGACTACAACATCGATGAATTTGACAGATTGGTGGAGAAGGCAAGAAGTGCAGTGTCTATCTATGGAGAGCCACTTCAACGGGTTGGGGCCTACATGATCGAAGGGCTTGTAGCAAGGAAGGAGTCCTCAGGCTCAAGCATATACGGCGCCCTTAAATGTATAGAGCCCAAAGGCAAGGACTTGCTGTCCTATATGCACATGTTATACGAAATCTGCCCTTACTTGAAATTCGGGTACATGGCAGCAAACGGTGCAATTGCAGAGGCTTGTAGGAACCAAGACTACATCCATATCATAGACTTCCAAATCGCTCAGGGGACTCAATGGATCACTCTTTTACAAGCACTTGCTGCCCGCCCTGGCGGGGCGCCCCGTGTGAGGATAACGGGGATCGACGACCCAGTTTCGAAATATGCTCGTGGTGATGGTTTGGAAGTCGTAGGGAAGCAGTTATGTGCTATATCTCAGAAATTCAACATCCCTTTTGAATTCAGCATGGTCTCCGTTTTTGCCCCTGAGGTCACGAGGGAGATGCTGAAGATAAGGCCTGGGGAGTCGTTGGTTGTGAACTTTCCACTGCAGCTCCACCACACAGCCGATGAGAGCGTCGATGTGAACAATCCGAGAGACAGGTTACTAAGAATGGTGAAATCCTTGTCCCCTAAAGTGACAACCTTGGTGGAGCAAGAATCAAACACCAATACTACTCCGTTCTTGATTCGTTTTTCAGAAACTCTCGACTTTTATCTTGCGATGTTTGAGTCGATTGATGTGTCTCTCCGTAGAGACCACAAGGAGAGGATCCGTGTGGAACAGCACTGTCTAGCGAGGGACATTGTGAATATCATTGCTTGTGAGGGAAAAGAAAGGGTGGAGAGACACGAGTTGTTTGGTAAGTGGAAGTCGAGGTTGACAATGGCGGGGTTTCGACAGTATCCATTGAGCAGTTACATCAATTCAGTGATTGGTAGTTTGTTGAAGCGTTATTCTGATCATTATACGGTTGAGGAGGAGAAAGATGGTGCAATGTTGTTGGGATGGAAGGATAGGAAGTTGATATCTGCTTCTGCTTGGTACTGAAATGATTCGTTTTCATCAGATTAGAGACAGTTGTTCTGTTCTATAGAACCGTTACTGGGTAGTCTCCTTTTTGTGCATTTTCCTCTTTTTAGTTGCCCTTTTTGTAGATATAAGTAATTCAGATGTTAGATAGTATGAAACATGAAAGGCTATATATTATAGGTTAATATACTAATGGTCATACATATTTGTTTAATGTGATTATTTAGTTATACATCTTTTTTCACGTGATTAAATGATTACGTATTTTTCAGCATGTGACTATTTTTGGTCACTCCATCCATCAGACATTAATCTTTTCCGTTAATTATTTTAACATATTTTTTATTTATCAATTGGCTATTATGTCATCACTTATCCTCTTATTTGTTCATCTTCTTTTTTGTCTTTCATCATCTTGTTCATCCCGAAATTAAACCTACAACAATCAACAACATTAATTCAATGATAAAATTATGGATTTAGCAATCATAATAATAAGATTATGCAACAATAAAAATGGAAATTTGTTGAAATCAGTGAATCAGTGGATATGCAAGCTCCACTCTTGGGCTTCACTCTCGTGTTATTGAATGAGTATTATTGGATGGGCTTTGTTGTTTATTTCATTGTTGGTTTAGCCCATGGTTTAACCCAGTTTTTTCCTTTCATGTATTTTTATTGTCATTCCTGTTGTAGTTAATAGGGTGTAACTTAACATTAGTTTCAGTTATGGATTTATATTTAAGTGTGAATGAGTGACAGATGAATGAATCACTCCTAAGGATCCCCAAGTGCTTCTTCGTCCCATTTCTAGGGTTTGCAGTTTATGAGTTCTCTGTTCGATTTGGTCCCCGATTCTTTTATGGTATCAGAGCGAAAGAAGTAATCCTTACCTCTGACCTTTCGATCCCGGTGTTGTTCGTTCTGTTGGCCTCTCTTACACTGGGTGAGAGTCTGTTCTTGGTACCCGTGTCGGAAACCCTTGGTTTCTAGACACAACCCTTGGTGGCTCAAAGATTGTGACTGAGTTCTTAATATTTTACCCTCAACTTTTTTCTATTGCTGGCTGTGAATAGTCTTCCATCTTGGCCTTGTATTGCTTGTGATTTTGGATATTGTTAGTCGGTCATAATATTCTGTGATTACTGTGTTGTAACATGGCTGAGGAGAAACCTCTTCAGGAGGTAAAGAAATATGCCATCAATGAGGTGAATTATGATGCAATGGCTACTGTTGATTTTCATCACCCTCTCTATTTGCATGCTAGTGACAATCCTGGAACTAATATGATATATGTTGTCTTGACTGGTTCTGAAAATTATGTCATGTGGAGTAGGGCAATCAGATTTACACTGTTAGGAAGAAATAAACTTGGCTTTATAAATGGTATCTGTATTCGTGAAAAGTATGATCATGTGTTCCATCACTTGTGGGATATATGTAATGTTGTTGTGTTGGGATGGGTTACCAATTCTATTTCCAAAGATCTAGCCAGTGGGATGATGTACACTGAAGATGATGATCTCATCTGGAAAGATCTTAAGGAATGATTTGATAAAGTGAGTGACCCTATGACATATCAGTTGCATATGGAAATTGTTATGACTCGTCAAGGTCTTGGTTCAATTTCTGTTTTTTTTTTCTAAGCTTAGGGTCCTATGGGCCGAATATGATTCTGCATGTGCTCTTCCTCATATTGATCATGATGATTTCATAAGGCACATAGAACATAAAGAAAATCAAAGGCTTTTTCAGTTCTTGATGGGGTTGAATGAAAATTACTCAAATGTGAGGAGTCATTTACTTCTTTGGTCACCATTACCCACTGTGAATCAAGGTTATAATTTGTTAATGCGAGAGGAAAGTCAAAGGGGTATCACCTCTACTATGAATTCTGCCTTGAGTACTAAGTCTGCTAATGTTTTTTTTGAATTTGGATAAACCAAAGGGAAATAAGAATTTGGAGTGTACCCATTGTCACAAACATGGGCACACGATTGATCGTTGTTATGCTAGGGGATGTGACTTCTGTAAAAAGAAGGGGCATGCGGAAGATAACTATTTTAAATTCAAGGAGTTTTTGAAAAATAAGGGAAATACTATTAGAAGCAATATTGCCTCCACAAGGATTGGTGACACTGACCCTAATTCATTTAAGTAATTTTACTAATAATTTTTCTTTGAGTTGTGGAATACAATGTGGCATAACTTTTTCTCGAGATTAGTTCGAGAGGTTTTTACATACCCTGGGAGGAGCAAGAAGCATTGCACCAGGACCACGTGTTGCCGCCCTTCTGTATCCTCATGCGAACACGACTGGTATATCATTAAAGTCTATCTATTCTTATGAGAAAAATAATTGGATTTTGGATACGGGAGCAACCAGCCACATGACCAACAGAAATGATTGGTTATGTGGGGATAGGGCAGTTCTCAGAACCAAAGTGCAATTACCCAATGAGGGATCTTCTAATGTTCATAGTGTTGGTGATGTATTGATATGCTCGAACAGTAAATTGCAAGATGTTTTGTATTTGCCCGATTTTAAGTACAACCTTTTTTCAGTATCTAAACTTACATGTGACCTAAACTGTTTTGCATTGTTTTACCCCAACCTTGCTATCTTGCATGACCTCTCAAATGGGAGGGTCTTGAGGACTGGTGAGGTGAAGTCTGGACTATATTTCATAAATTTACCTTGCAGATCATTTAGTTTTCTTGTAACCAGCCCTGTTGTGAATAATACTATGTTGTGGCACAAACATTTTAGACATGCCTCTCTTAAGGTTTTGGAACATGTTGATTCTCTAAATGTGGGTAAGGAAAAGGACTCTGATATTAGTAGTTGCCCTGTATACCCGAAAGTTAAGATAATTAGGAACCCTTTTCATAATTCCAGTTCAAGAGTATATACTTCATTTGACCTAGTGCATGCAGATGTATGGGGTCTTTATCATTGCCCCACACATGATAGTAAGCGTATTTTCTTAACCCTGGTGGATGATTTTTCCAGAGTAACTTGGGTTCATTTTATGCAGTTTAAGTCGGATGTTGCTATTGTTATGAAGGATTTTGTTGCCATGATAGAAACTCACTTCAAAAAAACAATTAAGTGTTTACGAACAGATAATGGAAAAGAGTGTTTCAATGAGCATATGAACAACTTGTTGTGTGATAAGGGCATCATTCATCAGAGTAGTTGCCTTACACGCCACAACAGAATGGAAGAGCTGAAAGAAAGCACATACACCTGCTAGAAATAGCAAAGGCCTTAAAGGTGCAAGGATCAACCCCGAACATTTTTTTGGGGGAATTGTATCCTCACAACTTGCTATCTAATAAATCACATGCCTACCAAATTACTAGGGGTAAATCCCCCCGCCGAGATGGTGAATGGCAAGGCTCATATTATCAGTCACCTAAAGGTATTAGGATGCCTAGCATATGCTAAGAATAATGCGGTAACAGACAAACTGGCTTCTAGAGCTATCCCTTCTATTTTGATGGGATACTCTGTGACCCAAAAGAGATACAAGCTATATGATTTAACTGAAAAATGGGTTTTTATTAGTAGATATGTGTTTTTTAATGAGAGCATATCCCCTTTGGGGAATGGTAGGCTTGATCAGTTGCCCGTGTTCTTTGAGCCATATATAAAAGATTCTTATGATGTTAACAACCGTGAAGTTGTAGAAACTGAGGAAGAGATAGTTCGAAATGGAGATAACGCACATGATGAGTCTCGGCAGGACTCAGATGGGATCCCCTCATATGATGAGTCATTGGATGACTCTGATGAAGGGAATGATGCTCCAATTGATAAACCTTCTGGACCCTCATTGAGCAGGTCCGGGAGGGTCATTAAGCCCCCCATTTGGATGAAAGATTATGAAGTATCAAATGCTTCAAATGTGCACTGTATAAGAAACTATATCTTATATAATGGTTTGTCAAATGAATATCAGTGTTATATAGCTTCTATGTCTAATCTGGTTGAGCCAGAATTTTTTCATGTAGCAGTGAAAGGAAGGTTATGGATCGAAGTAATGCAGGAGGAAATGAAAGCACTTGTGGAAAATTGTACCCGGGATTTGGTCCTGGTACCTCCAGGTAAGTCCGTGATAAGTTGTAAGTGGGTATACAAGCTTAAATTCAATTCAGATGGAAGTTTAAGTAGTATAAGGCTAGGCTTGTGGCAAGAGGCTATAACTAGAAACATGACATTGATTATTTTGAGATTTTCTCCCCCGTAGCAAAAATGAAAACACTCTGAACTGTCTTAGTCCTAGCTGCAATATATAGTTGACCCTTTTACCAAATGGATGTCCATAACGCTTTCTTACAAAGTGACTTGGATGAGGAAGTGTATATGAATATCACTGATGGTTTCAATGTTGATAAGACTGGATTGGTTTCTAGGTTGCGGAAGTATCTTTATGGACTGAAGTAAGGAGGTAGGCAATGGAATTTAAAACTATGTAATGTGCTTGTTAAGGCAGGATATGTTCACTCCATATTAGATTACTCGTTTTTCACCAAATGTGATGGGAATCAGATTGTCGTGCTGCTTATATATGGTGATGATTTGTTAATTTCTGGAAACAGTGCTCGATTGATAGATGAATTGAAAAATGTGCTACAATCTAGTTTTAAAATGAAGGACTTGGGAGAGTTGAAGTATTTTTTAGGAATTGAAGTGGCCAGTTCAGAAAAGGGCATAGTCCTGTCGCAAATGAAGTATGCTTTAGAATTGATATCTGAATTTGGTTTATCTGAAGGAAAGGTAAGTAAAACACCAATGGAGGTAAACTTAAAACTGATCAGTCAGAAATATGATGAGCACTTAAAGGTAAATCAATATGATAGATACCTAGATTATGTGTGTTTGTATAGACGACTGATAGGGAAGATATATCATTTATTGTGAAGTGTTTGAGCCAATAGATACAGGATCCCAATATGTCACACTTAGATGTGGCATTGAGGGCAATACAGTATGTGAAACATGAACCATGTAAGGGTATTCTAGTATCTTCTGATTCAGTGCATAACCTGATTGGTTTTTGCAACTCTGATTGGGCTGGATGCTTAGAAACTAGGAAACCTGTCACTGGTTTTTGCATTCTGTTATATAAATCTGTCATATTGTGGAAGGTAAAGAAGCAAAATACAGTGCCTCAGTCATCAACCGAGTCACAGTATAGGAGCATGGAGTTTGCATTACCCGAGATCATTTGGCTTAGAAATTCGTTGAAAGAGTTAGGTTCTGAACAGGTTAAACCTATAGTGTTGCATTGTGATAATAAAACAGCAATTCAAATCGCTAACAATCCTGTTTTTCATGAAAGAACCAAGCATATAGAGATAGACTCTCATTATATTATGGAGAAGTTATTAGAAAACATCATTGATATTCAGCATGTTAGCTCTTGTAATCAGCTAGCTGATTTATTCACAAAACATTAGGGAATCATCAACATCATTTTATGTGTGGAAAACTTGGAATGAAAGATGTTTTTGGAGGACAGGGGAATATAAAATAGCTGGTGGAGGTCAAGCTGAAGAATGTTGCAGCCTGAGGGGGAGTGTTGAAATGAGTGGATCAGTGGATATGCATTGTGCACTCTTGAGCTTCACTCTCGTGTTATTGGATGGGCTTTGTTGTTTCTTTCATTGTTGATTTAGCCCACGATTTAACCCAGTTTTTTCCTTTCATGTATTTTTATTTCCACTGAACCTCTTTGTCATTCCTGTTGTAGTTATAGTGTGTAACTTACCATTAGTTTCAGTTAGGGATTTATATTTAAGGGTGAATGAGTGACAGATGAAGGAATCACTCCTAAGGATCCACAAGTGCTTCTTCGTCCCATTTCTACGGTTTGCAGTGTATGAGTTCTCTCTTCGGTTTGGTCCCATTTCTAGAAGTCGATTCCGCTTACCCATTTTGATTTGTCGATAACCTACATAACTTTGTTCTTGCAGGGAAATCCCATCCTTTCGTTGCAGAGTCGATCTCCTTCGGGAGGTTCGTGTCAGATTCAGTGTCATGGGAGAAATGGTCTATCTTCTAGAAGAAGAATAATCGGTATGTCGAAGAAGCCGAGAGATACTCTCGTCTCGGTTCGGTCGCACAGAAGAAAGACTTCTTCGAAGCTCACTACACAAAAGTGACTGCAAGAAAATTAGCTACCTAGCTTGAACCCGACAGCATATACCACACAGAAAGATAGAACAAACGATGATGAACCGTAAAAATCCCAGAAAGGAGATAGTGCAGGTATTTTAAGGAAGCAGCAAGAACTCCAGAGTTAAGTTTCCTTGATTTCTTATTAGAGAGGGAAAGTTGAAGCAACAACGATGAGGAAATTGAAGGAAATATTTTGGTTGTTAATAAGTTAATTAAAGAGGGTAATGTTGTCATTTTAGATGTTAGAATAGTCACTTAACGGAAATAATAAATGTTGAAGAGGAAAAATAACTATTAGTTATATAACTAAACACGTGTGACCATTCTGCACAAGTTATAACCAATCAATCACGTAAAATAAAGATAAGTAACTATGTTATGGAGTATATTGACCCTATATTATATTCACATAGGATTTTATTATCATTTTTAAATGGTTATATTATAGGGGTGTATCTTCGTCAACCATGGTATTATAAGATACACCCCTATAATATTGTAAAACATTGAACCATGGTATTATAATCTGCAGGTTATTATGTAAGTTTGGTAGGAATAAATTACTATTTATATTACAGTGTGGTAGGGCAATTAGTGCAACTAATATAATCTATTTAGGGTAAAATACAATATTACCCCTAAAACTTATGTCGATTTTAAGTTTAATCCTAATGTTTGGACCAGATGAAAAATACTCCATTGTCGTGACTTTGCCGTTTAATACTGACGAAAATTTGATCATGTGCAGATCACGTGACTTTTTAATATAGTAAATGTACAAAATTGCCCTCGTTCCTTCAGATCTTCTTTATCTTCGTTTAGGGTTTTACAGTCAATTTCACTGGAGAGATTAAGCTGGCCACCGTAAGGATCACCAGACCGTCGGGATGTGCCACCGAGAAGATTGAGTTCTAAGGAAGGTAGCACGAAGGGCGGTAGGGGAAAGCCCAAGGCAACTAGGTCGGAGTCCCGCTCGAGCAAGGCCGAGCTTCAATTCCACGTCGGAAGGATCATGAGGTTCCTCAAGGGCGATAAGTACGCAGAGCGTGTCGACGCTGGAGCTCCCGTCTATCTCTATGAGGTTCATTCTATTCTCCCTTCCTGAATCCTCCTTTCAGCTTTCCAATATTCTCCACGCTTCCCAGCGAAGCTAGGGGGCACCAATTTTCCATCTTCGTCCGAACCCAAAAATGTGGTGTGACGATGATAGGTTGATTGGCTTGCGTGGTCCCGAGAAGAACAGCATGGAAAATATTCATGTAACAAAGATTAGATTTTTCATTCACACAAATTTGGTAGTGATGTGTTTTACTTGAACATCTAGTATATTGTCTTGGCTTCGTAAATGTCGAGCTAAGAGTTTTGATAATGCGATTATTTTTAGGAATATCTAAGATGAGTCGCAGACTCACATGCTTAAGCTATTTGGTCTTTCCATTATTGTCAATTGGCAGTTATGGTTGTGATTTTTCGGATTTCTCTTCTCTGTATGTTGTGGATTCTTCTGTTATTTTTAAATGTTTAGTTTACCTTATTTGAAGAACATTGCAGGGAACGCAACAAGAAGAATAGTAGAAGCGTATTGATGGAATGCAACTTTGGATCTTCGAAAACCTTCACCTCACTCTGATGTTGCTTCTTCTTTACCATTGACATGCACAAAGGAAAGCCTCGGGTTGTCCCGTTTGTTTCCCCTCTGAAGCTTAAGCCAGTACGGGTTTTCAGGAGCATTTGTGTGGTAAAAGTTTGGAATGTATAAATGACAATAAATGGTAGTATTTATAGGAGAGATTAACATGATAAACACGTCACTCTTTTTACCGTGGTAGGCTGTTAACTGTGATTACTTTATGTCATTCAGATGGGATGGGGTCAAATCCCTGGATATCTCGAGTTGTCCAATCTTCGGATATTTAGGTGTCGGGAGGTACGAGGCGACACCCTCAAAGGGTGTGTAGCCTCCCTGAGTAAGTAGAGGCGTCGCCCGGAACACCAAGGAGCGAAGCCCATTTCAGTAGATAAGGTGGGTGAAAAGCCATGACTGTATGTTCATGAATTGTACTTTCCCGTAGAGGTCGTCGCCTTACCATAAATACCCATCATCTGCCCCCGAGCCAAACATGAGCATTGATCCTGATTGGGTAGAATCCTTAGTAAGCGTCGACTCTGTATAGTTACTCCTTCTTGAGTGTCGACTCGTCTCGACTAGGGGTTCTATTTCACGGGGCGTCGACTGATGGTATCATATTTGAGCTAGAAATTTTGAATCTTTTGAAGGCGGGAAAATTCAAATTCAAAAGGCAGGAAAATTTTGAACAGGAAAACGTCACATCTGGCCTCTATGACGTCACTGATCCGTGTAACCGTTCAAATTTAAAGGATCACAATGCGCGACTTAATGAATTTCGAGGTTGGTGACTATTGACCTTCTAGGGACTACTATAAATAGGGTTTCCCTCACTTTTTGGACTTTTGGTCGTCTGAGCTCTACACTCTTTCTTGTTTCTCTCTCTAAAAGCCTTCGCTTCTCAATTTCCAAGGCATCGCCTCGTCAGAGTGTCGACACCATCGCTCGGTGTAACCTTACCGTGTTAGAGGTCAGAAGCCTAAAACAAAAGACCAAGATGGCATCTTCCGTCGACACCCCTCATTGTAAGGATCTAAACTTTCCGCTTCCTTCCATAGATCCTAAGCCAAATTTGATTACTCGAGAAAATTTCATTTGGGGGGGTAGAACTCTCAGGTATGAGCGACGCTGAACGCTCTCGCTTTCCTTTTTATGTGCATGTGGGTGACGACCGAACTTGTAATATAAGGGAAGACAAAGCGATCATCTATTTGGGTCAAATAGAGATGGGGTTTCGCTTTCATTACTGTGAATCCCTTGTGGAGATGTGCAGTTATTATGGCGTCGCCCAACACAATTTTCTCCCAACGCCTTACGCATGTGGGTAGGTTTTAAAGTCCTTTGTTTTGACCGGGGTTGGATATCTTTATCGTTGTTTATATCATTTTTTCGTCTTCAATTCAATGTCTTTGAGGTTTTTCTCTTTCAAACCCGATTCTCTGAGTCTAAGGGATTAAACGCTCGATGCCTCGGATGGGACACTTGGTCATGGAATCCAAAAGGTTAGTAGGTTCAAATCCATCAATTCTAATTGGGAAAGTAAATATTTTTTATTCAACGGAGGCGTCGCTTGACCTTTGCGCACTCTCCGTACAGATCCATTACCCTCTTTCTTAGAATATTCCGAAGAGTACCTCCAAACTTTTAACTTAATATACCTAGAACACTTCAAGGGCCAACTCTCGTATATATCCAAAAACACTATAAAGGCGACGCTTGTTAGTGCGACAATAAAGTCTTTGGACCCTTCCCCATTAATTGATTGGATATTTATCTGACTTTTCCTTTCCTTTGTAGATGACCTCTTTGATTATATGTTTGATGTTGATGACTTCTATGTTCAGGCGTCGAATGGGATTCTTCCAAGTGAAGAGGAAGAACGAAAGAAGAAGGGGAAGCGTCCTCCAAAAAAGCGAAACCTCAACCCCTGGACCCCTTGACCACAAATTCAATGTTTTTGGATGATGAAACCAATGAGGCGGTGGCGACGTTTAAAGGTGCAATTCCCTTTTCGCTTTATAAGGATGATACTCTTTATTGTCATGTTTCTAACATTTTGGCGACAAAGCGATACAGACCTCCCATTTTAAGTGAGGATTGACACTCTTATATCTGGAAGAAGTCTTACACATATGGTCCCTGATCTCCAGGTCAAAAGGAGGTGGCGTCTGAAGGTCAAAGGTTCTCACCCAGAGTGACCTTTGCTGATGAAACAATGGTCCGAGAGATCGATCCTTTACCCATATGGCAGGCGACGCTTAGGAGGTCTCTCTCACCAGCCATTCAGATGGGTTCCACTTTGGATCCTTATGAGGGCCCTAGTTTTGGTTTGAGGCGTCACCTATATGAGCCTCTCGTTAGGGAGAACATGAGGCAAAATTGGGAGATGTGGCGACGCCTGAGAGGTGTCAGGCTACCGGAGGGCACCAACCTCCTTCATACAAACCTATCTTTGCACCTGCTGAGTGGGATGGTGCCTCCAGGGGAGCGTCGCCAGCTCTAGTACAACCCCTAGTGGGTTGAAGGTATTGTTAGGCGTCACCTCAGCTCAGTTGCCTCAGTAAGTTTTCTTCAAACACTTAGAAATTTTTTGAGGTTTGCACTCATGACTTGAGAAAAAATTGATTGCTCTTTGTTTTTAATTAGTTGATCGACACTGAGACTGAAGTCAATGCCTTAGTTGTGAGCCTTGCTTACAAGTGCGCCACCATGGAGGGGGATGCGGCGAAGGCTGCCAAGGTCGGCGGCCTTGAGAAGGACAAAGATGACCTTGAGAAAGAAATAACTCTTCTCAGGGAGGAGCTTGCTAAAAAGCGTCGCCTCAAGGACGGAGCCATTGAAAAGGCCAAATTCATTGTGGACAAGGCATCCAAGTTTGCTCAAAATTTGGTTGAGTACGAACATACTTCGAACCAGAATCAAAAGAATGCTTGTGAAACCGATAAGAAAGTCGTCGCCCTGACCAAGGAGAAAGTGGCGGCGCTGCTGAGGATTGACGCTGTCAAGGTCGAAGTGGTGGAGTCCTACAAGAAGACTGACGACTTCGCCAAGATTGCTGAGAAGCACTTAATGTCGAAGATCATCAAGGGCTATGGTGACTTGGTCACCCAAATTCATGGGAGCCAAGTAGATTTTCCCGTGTATCGAGTAAGAGGATTCCAAGCCTTCTTGCGGTTCCAACAAAAGAAGGAATCTGAGGTTGCAACCGCAAAGGCCAAGGTAGGAAAGAAGAGAGCGACGTCTGAGCCCAGTGGATCGAGCGGTTCTCCAGACGAGGAAACCTGAAGCTTCCCATTGTCTTTTCTTCTTAAGGTTTTTCAGAGTTCACCCTTCATAAGGGCTTGTAAATTTCAAATATTTTGGTCCATGTAAAACAGTATTTTAGGATAATCGAATTTGGGCATCGCCTCTCCAAATTATGGCTTTGGTTATTTTACTTAAGGAATTTTCTTTCGAATTTCAGAACTTTGTTCCGAGGCTTTTCTACCATTTTTTGATAGTGTCGCTTTAATAGAACTTATAAAATCTGAAATTGAGTTCCTATGCCATAAATGGTGACGCCTTATATCAACCCATATTCTTCATGAATAAACCTCTAATATCGTCGCTTTGTAAAGAACAACCATCGTTGGGATTTCTTCACCGGAAATGATTAATGTCGTCGCTCAAGAACCAAGTAATTCAAACCCTTGGGTGCAAACACAACGATGCTCGTTAAACCTTCATTGAAGATATGTTCATCAATATTGATCCTAAATGAATTAATGGCGACTCTTGATAACGCACAACCACCATTTTACTTAGGATTTAATATTTAAATCGATTAATGGCGACACTTAATAACAGATAACCACCAATTTACTTCTGATTTCCCAAATACTTGAGATATGGCATTACCTTTTCATCGTGAATAGAATCTAATGACATTACAAAGGCGACACTCCCATACGACTTATGCATAAATGTTTTTCAAATGCTCATCATTGAAAGTATTCTTCAACTTCTTTCATTCCGCATCTTCCAAGACATAGGTGTTGGGGGTGAGGAATGACAACGACCTTGTAAGAGCCTTCCCGCTTTGGAGATAACTTATAAAGCATGTCCAAGTTCGAAAACTCATTTATCCTCCAGACCCTCTCCCCCACGTAAAATTGGCGAGAGGATACTAGCCGATTATAGTATCTGGTTATGGCGAGCTTCATTTTCCCTTGAATTTCATCTGACATCCATCTTTTCGCTTCTACAAGATCCAGGTTGACGCCTCGTTGTTCATCATTAGGTGTCGCCTCAAAATGTTTCACACAATGGGAAGCCACTGCAATTTTGGTGAGGGGGTGACGGCTTCTGATCCATATACTAATCCAAAGGGAGTTTCATCCGTAGACTTTTTTGACGTTGATCTTATAGACCATAGGAAATTATCCAACTCTTCAGTCCATTGACCTTGCAAGGTGTCGATTTGTTTCTTCAACCCATTGCGAATTATCTTGTTCGCAGCATCTACTTTTCCATTTGTTTGTGCATGTTTCACTGAAGCGTGGTGATGCTCAATATGGAGTTCTTCGCATAACCACTTTAACTCATTTCTAGTGAATTGGGGTTCGTTGTCACTAACCAAGACATTAGTAATTCATATCTTGCTACAATTCTGAACTTGATGAATTTGATCACCTGGAATTCTCTAGTCGATGCCAAAGCTTTGGCTTCAACCCACTTTGAGAAGTAGTCAATTGTGATGATGATGTAATTCTTTTGTTTGGACATGGGAAAGGGACCTACTAAGTCGATGCCCCATTGCATGAATGGCCAGGCAACGTGCATAGGGATCAGTTCGAACGGTGGGCGACCTATTATTGACGTGTATTTTTGGCACGCTTCGCATTTCTGCACCATTTCAATTTTTTCCTTTTACATTGTTGGCTAGTAATACCCTTGATTCAAAGCCTTCCGGATAATTGATTTTGCCCCTTCATGACAGGCAGCGTAGCTTTCGTGCAATTCGCGGAGTATGGTAGTGGTCGTAGGTTGAGCGACGCATCTTAAGAACGGTGTTGAGAATCCTTTTTTTGTAGAGGATACCATCAATCAAGGTATAACTTGGTGTTATGTGTTTCATTCTTTTTTCCTCAGCCTCTTCAAGAGGCTCAATCCCAGTTTCCAGGAATGCCCTGATGGGCGTTGCCCATGAATCATTATTCTGAATGTTAAAGCACTCATAAGCCCCATGATGCGACACTTTCGACAAAGTACACATTTAGGGGCGTCAACTGCAAGGTATATTTACTCAAAGTGTCAGCATCTATGTTTTCTTCTCTAGGGATGGCGTTGATCTCAAATTAGGCGAAGCTGTCGATCCTTCTTTGAGATATTTCTTCATTTGCTCTCCCTTTTCCGCATAATTCCCTTTTACTTTGTTAACCATCAACTGAGAATTACAATATACTTTAAGGGAGGCGACACCCACCCCTATTGTTATCTTCAAGCATGCAATTAGTACTTCGTATTCGGCTTCATTGTTGGTCGCCTTGAATGTTAGAACTAGTGCATATCTTAAAGACTGCCTTTCATCCGGGAGAGTTAGCATCAATCTTGGCCCCGAGCCCTCAATGCATGAAGATCTGTCATTGTATAAATTTCATACGGGTGACTCTTCAATCTTTGTCGGGGGAGGCAATTCCGTCGTTGAGGGTGACGCCTGGACCTCTAATGATTCAACTATGAAGTTGGCGAGGGCCTGACCTTTTATGGATGTCCTTGGGGCGAACCGAATTCAAAATTCGCTTAACTCTATAGCTCACTTTATCATTTTTCCTGATGTGTCTGGTTTTTGGAGGAAATGCTTTACTGGTTGATTAGTTAATACTGTGATTTCATGTTCGTTGAAATAGGGGTGAAGCCTCCTAGTTGAGACTATCAACACAAAGAGATACTTCTCAACCTCCATATAGTTAATTTATGCCTTGGAAAGGACTTTTGATACATAGTATACTGACACTTGGTCCTTTTTCTAATTTTTCACAAGAACCGAGCTTACAACCACTAGAATGACACCTAACTAGAGGGTCACGACATCGCCCTTCTTTGGCTTGGCTAATGGAGATAGTGTTCAGATGTGTTGCTTGAGGTCCTGAAATGCCTATTCACACTCCAGCATCCACTCAAACTTCTTATTTTCCCTTCGGGATTTAAAAGAAGGGTAGTGACTTATCCCCAGTCTTTGTAAGGAAACGAATTAGCGTCGCCAGCCTTCCGTTTAAGCTTTGCACCTCCTTGTGACAAGTTCGGCTTTTCATGTCCTCAATGGTGTTGAGATTCTCCAGTTTAACTTTCATTCCCCTCTGACTGACCATGTACCCCAGAAACTTTCCAAACTGAACGCCAAAAGCGCATTTCGTGGGGCTCAAGTGCACCTGGTGGAGCCGCATCCTCTCGAAAGTGTTCCTCAGATCTTCTGTATAGTCGACACCCTTGATGGACTTCATCAACATGTCATCTACATACGCCTCCATGGTGACGCCTATCATGCCTACGAAGAGCTTGTTGACCATCCGTTGATAAGTGGCACCACCATTGATCAATCCAAAGGGCGTGAAAAAATAGTGACAAATATCACTGTCCGCGTAGAAGGTCGTCTGGCAGGCGTCGCTCTTGGACATTTTGATGTAATTGTACCCCAAGTATGCATCCATGAAACTTAAGAGCTCATGCCCGGAGGTGGCATCATCCAGCTGGTCAATATGGGGTAAAGGGTACGAATCTTTGGGACATGTTTTTTTTAAATCGCGAAAGTCGGCACACATTCTCCACTTGCCGTTATTTTTCTTCACAAGTAGGGGATTTTCAACCCATGTATGAAACCTGATTTCTTTGATGAACTAGGCATCAACTAGCTTTGCAACCTTCTGTCTGATGGCTATAGCCTTTTCTTCCCCCCACGGGTCGTCGCTTCTGAGCGGTTGGTTTGATGTTGGGGTCTATGTTCAACTCATAGTTAATCACTTCTTCACTAATGCTTGACATATCACTAGGCTTCCAGGTGAAGAGTTCTCAAAATTCGATTAGCAGGAGAGTCACAGCTTCAACCTGCTCTTCGGGAAGCATCGTCGCTATATGGACGACCTTATCAGACCCGTTTATTTGTACCTTTCTCAATCCTTACACCGGAGTATGGCGAACCTTCCCTTCCTTGGGATGTTCATCCGTTTGGATGGACATTGTCTCATTCTTCAATATCCGGTGCTGCATGGACTGGCCGTAGCAACTTCGAGGCCCAGGCTGATCCCCTTTCATAACTCTTACACCGTGGGACGTTGGGGATTTTAGTAGCTGGTGATATGTATAGTGGATCATTCGATGAGGGTTCAAGGTAGATCTTCCCAATATCACATCGTATGTTGTAGGAGCGTCAAACACAATGAAGGTGACGTTTATCGTTAGGGACTTCCACCATTCGCCCAGAAATACCGACAGAGTGATAGCCCCCACCGGGTAGGTGGGTGTTGAGGAGAAGCCCGGAAGCAAGAAGTTCACCTTTCATAGATCCTTAGAGCTTCTTGAGTCGATAAGCACCATTTTCACATCATATCCATCTATTTCAATAGTGATGACCATTATGCCGGCATGTTACATGATTCATTTCGTCCTCTGAGAAAGTTGTGCTAGCTTCATCTTCCATCCTAGGTTGTTTCCCTGCCTTGGCAGTACCAGACAATTGGGTGGCGTAAACCTCTCGGGCACTACTTGTCTCCCCTCCTGAGGCGAAACCACCACTGATCACATTTAAAGTTCTTTTCTTCTCTCTAGGAGCATCATGCCCCCTTTCTCTTCCTAGCGACGCCCTACGATCCCTTCTAGGACTCGGGCTACGCCCCCGCTTAGCCACTAAATTCTTGAGGAGTCCCTTATGTATCAGGGCCTCGATATCCCTTTTGAGGATTTTACAATCGTCAGTGCTATGTTCCTTGCAACGACGGTGTCGGCAATATTGTTCGTGGTCTGACACCATGTGGCCCCCATTCTCTTGCGGCGGTGGTGACGACGCCCAATCCCTTTTCTCTATTTCATTTAAGATGACATAAATTTCCTAATTTAGGGGGATAAAAGTATCGAAGACTTCTCTAGTTGGACACTGCACCAGGGGCGTCGCTTATCTTCTTTGGGATGGATGTTTTGTAATTGTTGCTCCCGTTTTTTCCCTTCTTGTATTCTTTATGGGATTTTCTGCCCTTTTTAGCTATCTCAATATCAATGTATGACTTGACTCTCGCCACCATTTCCTTCACTGTGTTGACGGGTATGACACTCAAGTTATCGTATAAGGCGGAGCCTTTGGTGGGCCTAAACGCTCGAATGGTCTCGGCGCTAGTGATAACATGGTCGATGCCTGTCAATTCCTTGTTAAAATGAGTGTAAAAATCTCTCAAACTCTCGTCACTCTTAATGAGTTGTCGTCCGCCCATATATTGTACGATAAATTTATCCTTCAAGTTTCCTCATGATTTGACAGATGCCTTGGGTAAGTCGAAAAATCAATGAGAGGCGACGCCACCTAATGTTGGTGGGAAGATCAACGCGGAGTGGTTATCATCATTAGTTCTTCCTAAAAGGGAAGTTTCGTGTCTCTGAATGTGTTCCACGGGGTCTCCTTCTCCTTTGCAGCAGTCGATCATTGGGTTCTGAACATGTGGCGGCACCGTTACATCCATGATTTTTGAACTAAACAGATGTGACGCCTTATCTCTTAATCATAACATTACTCTTCCTTTATGTTCATTTACTGTCCTGATAGCAAACTTTTCGATCTCCTCACGGGTCATTATGCTCGGGGAGGAGTCATTGTCAGCCCTGTTCTATGAGTGGCGGTGCTTGCCAGGGAGGGATCACTGGATGAGGCGGTACATACAACGGTACGACCTGGGGCCTTGAAGTCGCTTCCTCCGTGCGGTACGACTCGGTGGGACGGGCGGCATGGGCGACTGCCATAAGTTCTCAGCTATCCAGGAGTTCGTCAATTGCAGCGAGGAGTGCGGGCGTGAGGACCACTTCTGGAGCAACCTCCCTAGGAGGCAGCGCTCTTCCTCCCGAGGACATAATGCGGGATTGCGTCGGCTCAAGCGACGTTGGGTCCTATTGAGGCAACGGTGGATGCTGAGGCTATTTAGTTGGTACTGTAACTGCTGGAGGGGGGCCTTGATTGGCCACCTAGCGTGGCCGACGCGCTGGGCAGCGTCGCTCCCAAAGCGTGATCCATATACGGCATGAAGGTTGAAGGCATTAGGCGATGCTGCAAGTTGTGACGGGAACCTCCTTCAACGGATTGCTTGTGGTTTGTTTTTTCTCTTGTATTGGCGGGAGCCATGGTTGTTTAGCTTAAGGGTTCCCACATACGACATCAAATGTTGGATATTCAAAAACTTTCACCTCGCTTTGGCGTCGCTCCTTCTTCACCATTGACCTGCACAAATGAAGGCCCAAGTTGTCCCGTTTGTTTCCCCTCTGAAGCTTAAGTCAGTTCGGGTTTTCAAGAGCGTTTGTGTGGTATAGTTCGGAATGTATAAATGATAATAAATGTTAATATTTATAGGAGAGATTAACCTGATGAACAAATCACTCTTTTTACCGTGGTAGGCTGTTAATTGTGGTTACTTTATGTCATTTGGATGAGACATGGTCAAATCCCTGGATATCTAGAGATGTCCAGTCTCCGAATATTCAGGTGTTCGGAGGTACCATGTGACACCATCAAAGGGGGTGTAGCCTCCCTGAGTAAGCGGAGGCATTGCCTGGAACACTAGGGGTGAAGCCCATTTCAGTCGGGTTGACGCCTGGTAAGTCGTCGCTTCAATGTCGACACGGTGGGTGAAAACCCACGACAATGCGTTCATTAATTGTATTTTCCCGTAGGGGTCGTCGTCTCACCATCAACCCATCAAATTGTAACCAAATTAATATATATTTAGATAAATATAAAATACGAAAAGTGTAACCTGAACACCTAAAAAATGAACCCATCAGAGATGACCTTGTACTGGCAAAGACACTCGGATTAAATTCAATTCACGTAGAAACGGGCGCCTTATCGGCACATAAGGTAATCTCTGACGAAAATATGTCAAATTTAAAATTAATGTCCATCATTGTGGATTGCATGAAACTCTTGATGCAGTTCGAAAGAATGAAGTTCAGACATATTTTTCGAGAAGCAAATGCGGTCGTTGATATCATGGTGGGAATGACGATCAACTAGCGTCATGTTTTTGAACTTCATACTTCCCCTCCGAATAAAACTACTAACGCGCTCCGTAAAAACACTGTTGATTTTTCATTTTCGAAAATTGTTAAAGTTACTTAGTATTAGTTTGTAGTTGAATTGGATGCATAATTTGTCACAAGTACCGGGTTATTTCATATTTATAATAATAATATATATATATATATATATAATTGTGTTCTTATCTATCTTTTGCCCCGATCTTCTTCATCTGAAATGGACAGCTCTGATTTGTCCACGTCAAGCCGCACTAACATAGTATATCCCTCCCCGCCCTCAAGATTAATAGCAAACAAAGCCTACGTTTCATTACATTTTCATTTAGGAAGAATAGTGAACCTCTTTCTCCATCACTTTCCGGCGACCGGATAAAAGATGTGGTCCGGTATATCACAACTGACGCCGCCTACCAGCGTAGGGACTCAACCCTCTTCACTCCTGGATCCGCTTCTCTATCCACCGACGAAGTCTGAGCCTGAGAAGGTGACCGTCGATGAAATGCTTCAGTACCACTGCGGTGAAATCGGGCCATGGCAGCTGCGTCACTTTGTTCTCACCAGCTTGGCGTGGGCCCTGGAGTCCTTGCACACCATGGTCATGATTTTTGCGGACCAGGAGCCTCACTGGCGGTGCACTGGTCCCGGATGCGACCCGTACGCGATCGGCGTTTGCGGGTTTCCGCCCGGATCTTGGGAATGGAGGGACGGACAGGGGAGCTCGACGGTGACGGAATGGGGATTAGTCTGCGGGGAGAAGTACAAAGTCGGGCTGGTTCAAGCCTTGTTCTTTGGGGGCTGTATGATTGGTAATTTCTGAACTTTTTGGAATTTATTTATTATTCAATATTTCATGATAATTATGTTTAAATCATTTTATTAAGCTTTGGAACAACAAAGAAAAGCATATTATTACTATTGTTATCCAGACAAATTTGTTATAACTATGTATAATAATACTACATTTTGTTTTTTTGGCCAAAGATAATAATACTACATGGCATTATATTTTATATTGTTAATATTATCATATTTAGATTGGATCGACACAGAAACCTATTGCTCATTTGCTCTGCTGATGGATGGTGCGCCGGCTCACACAGTACAGAGCCGTGCTCAGATTTTCATATTGCAGAACCAAACAAAATCTATATATATATAATGCTACTCTCTCAGCTCGTAAATTTTAAAAAACATTATAACGAAGAAAATAATTGTCGTACCAAATGTCCATTTTTTGTCATTGTCGGGAAGCCATTTGGGGGGTTAATAAGTATTTTTTATTGTTATTATTATAATAACTAGACAACTAACCCGCAATTATAAAAATTATTATTTAAGTTATTGTTATATTAATTCAATATAAAGTTTAATTTATTATATGAATAAACAAAAATAAAATAAATTACTTTTTAATTATATCGATAAGATTAACTAAATCTTTAAACTGAAAGTGTTTTCATTTTTAATATAATTTTAATTAATATTATTCAACTTACTTTATAAATTTTATAACATTTATTATTTATAGTATATTTTTATGAGCTAGTTTTATCTATGAGTATTTATAGATATTTATCTATATAATATTTGTCAATTATTTTAATATTATTTTATTATAATTATAGAAACTTTTAAATTTTTATATTGACAAATTAATGATAGTGAAATACTTTAAATATATTTAGTATTTATTTAATTAATGAAAATTAATTTAATCGATTTAGTTATAAAATTAAATAATATTGAGACAAAATTATTATTTTCTATGACAATAAATAATAATATTTTGATACAAAATGAATATAATAAATGAGGAGGTGAGAAATAATTTGTAACGTAATGTGAAAATTGATTAGAAGCTTCAGAAGAATTATTGGGCTTCTAGAGGTACACAATACGAATCCACGTCATTGACTGTTACAAACTTTATTCATTAACCAATGGAAATTCTTCTTTTTGACAACTAAGCATGATAAAACCTTGTGTGTCTTAATAATAGAGGTTGTAGCCAAATTAATATATATATAGATAGATAGATAGATAATCAGATCGGATATTCGATGAATCCTATTAGAATTATTATTTATGCACTCTCCCGTTTATAGATTTTACACTTCCAGTTCCCTGCAAATACATCAGAATCTATATATATTTTAATTTAGCTAAGTTATGTAGAATTATTACAAGTAAGCTTTTTAAGACATTTTCTCATTCCTAATGTCAATTTCATAACTTTTAATTGGTCCATGTCAAACATATAATTTTCACTTATATATGGCATGTCATGTAACTTAGTTTTAACTTAGTTTAAAATCTTACAAACTCTCTCCTTCATTCTCCCAATAAGTTACAAAATTTTATTAATATCTTCTTGTTTTCGATGTGCATTTACTAAATTTTATATTTTATGAAAAACATGAAGATGTATAAATTAAATCTTTTTATTGCAAGATAATTTAAGATAAAATTAAGGATTATTATGTATATTATATACCAATATTATGAAAATAATAATCACATGTTAATTTTATGTAGATATTTGTAATTATGACATAAAATTTAGGGTATGAAAAAAATTGTAATAATAATTTTCATATAATTTCTTCGTACATTTCTTAGAACTATTTTTATAAAATACAATTGCTATATTCTATTAGAATCAACATATATTACAAGATTTTAAAAAATATACATATAATTTATAATTAATATATATATAAATATATATGTTCTAATAGATTTTACCAAAAAAAATATATATTCTAGTAGTTTGTATTTATTTAAAAATCTATGAAAATAAAAGATGTCATAAAATGAATTTTAAAATTATTAATTAGCATCATGTTTATTATTGGTTACATTTGTTTTTATTATCTACTCATTTATTTTCAAATAGTTTTATAAAATATAAATAATTATTATATTGTATAATATTATAAAAAAAAAGTTTAACATTTTTTCATAAAATAATTAAATTTTATGTTGTGTAATTGAATTAATATTAATTAAATGTACTTTAATAAAGTGTAAATAATCATGTTATAAATATATATTTATATTTATTTTAAAAAAATATTATTAATTTATAACTAAAATAGTTATTATATTGCACAAATTGCGAATCAGTTATCTAGTATATATAATAATTAATTTGGTTATATATAGTTATATCAGAATTACTATTTTTGTTTTATATGTAAAGATAATTCATTTTGATTAGTTGATATCAAATTTGTATAACGTATATCAAAATTGCTGTCATCTTTTATTGTTGTTTTGGCAAAAAAATTGTTGTTTTCTTCTAGTTATTATTGTATAACATTTATATTTTTTTACTTATTTAAGTTAAGAGTTGACTACTATTTGTTACTTATATATATATTCAATATTAATTTTTGGTCATTTATATGTTTTTACGTATTAAATAGCTACGATGTAATTAGTTTATTCGAACTTGTGTAATTTAATGATTTATGTTTCAAGATGTAATTAGTTTATTCCAACTTGTGTAATTTAATAATTTATGTTTGACAATTGTAACTTTTTAATTTAAATTAATAACTTCTATTGGATACTAATATTAAGACTTGATGTACCAAAAATACTATTATTTTTGTTCACACTTTTTTTTTCAGTATTTTTCCTAAACCTAAAGTTGTTATTTCAATTAATGATTTTTTTGACAAAAAATAAATAAAAAAACATTAGTGATTTCAATTCAATTAGAAGTTAAATAACATAAATGAAAAATGAAAAATAACTTACATGTTTCTTCCTTAGTTCCTTACCGTTTCGACGTTTCGTTCTCAGGTGCCGGAATCTTCGGTCACCTTTCGGATTCATTCCTCGGCCGAAAAGGTTCCCTAACAGTAGTCTGCATCATGAACGCCGTCTTCGGCTGCTTAACCGCTCTATCTCCCAACTACCACCTCTACTGCCTCCTCCGCTTCCTCACCGGATTCAGCACCGGCGGCGTGGGCCTCTGCTCCTTCGTCCTCTCCACCGAAACCATCGGCCCCAGCAAACGCGGCGCAGTGGGCATGTCCACCTTCTACTTCTTCTCCTTCGGAATCGCACTGCTCACCGGAATCGCCTACATGTTCCCGACCTGGCGCGTCCTCTACATCGCTTCCTCAGCCCCGTCTCTATTGTTCGTCATCTTTGTCCTGCCGTTCGTGTCCGAGTCCCCTCGGTGGTACGTTGTTCGAAGGAAGAACGATCAGGCGATGAAGATCATGGCAGCCATCGCCAAATCCAACAAGAAGCATCTCTCAGACAGAGTAGTCCTTGCTCTAGATGAGGAAGTTACTGCTAGTCATAAAAACCCTAGCACAGCTGACGAAGAAGTAAAGGAAGCAACCACGGGTTCGTTAGTTGACGTGATGCGGACCCCGTTGACTCGAACCCGACTGTTCTTGGCCGTTGCGATCAACTTCATGTGCTCAGTCGTTTACTACGGAATAAGCCTAAACGTTGTGAACCTCAAGACGAACCTCTACCTAAGCGTCCTCCTTAATGCTGTCGCTGAGATGCCTGCTTACACCATAACTGCAGTTCTGCTCGATAAGTACGGGAGGAAGCCACTAGCGATCGGGACCCAGTGGTTCAGTGGTTTCTTCTGCCTGTTGGGTAGCTTGGTTCCAATGCATGGTTCGTGGAAGATTATGAGAATGGTGTTTGGGGTGCTTGGGATTTTTGGGATGGGAGGGACTTATAACTTACTGTTTATATACACAGCCGAGCTGTTCCCGACCGTGGTTAGGAACGCCGCGCTTGGTTCGGCTACCCAGGCAGCTCAGATGGGAGCAATTCTGGCGCCGTTTGTGGTGGTGATGGGTGGGGGGCTGCCATTTGCGGTGTTTGCAGTTTGCGCGTTTGTGGGGGGTTCACTGGCGTTTTACCTTCCAGAAACTATAGATCAGCCGCTTTACGACACGATTGCTGGTATGGAGAGGAATGGCGATTCCCTGAAAGATGAATCTTTAGTAGCTGGATAGATTAGACGTCGACAGTTTTTGTTGTTTTTGTAACTAAAAGTTCAGACTTTTGAATTTTGATACAAAGAATGTTCGATAGAAATCTCAGCATAAACGATGAACCAGCCACTTCTACACCACCACCATTGATACGTAAAAAAAAAGGGGAGAATGAGCTGTTGATGATGAAGACTTTCGGGGCACCACCACTTGCTGAAGTGGAGCATTTTTGGTGGAGCACCTGTTGAAGGTGGACATGCCACTCATGAAGGTGGACAAACCAACTTTTGTCGTCTATAAGAACCAACAATGTTTGAAGGAAAATTACTTCAGATTTGAACCACGAAATTGAGAGAAGAGTTGGTTGTTGCTAGCTTAAGTGTGGGAGAAAATAGTGTTGTGTTGTTAGCTAGAAATACGGAGTGAGTGTTTCAGAGTGCGATACAATTTGTAACATTATTTGTCTATAGTGAAAGTGTGGGTGTGAGCCGTGGACGTAGCCAAATTGGTGATCATTGCGGATTGCAGGAAGTTATTGATGCAGTTTGAAAGAATGAAGTTCATGCATATTTTTTTAGAAGCGAATGCGGTAGCGGATACCATGACGGGTATGACGCTCAAACAGCGGCATATTTTTTAAATTCATACCTCTCCTCCGAAAGAAATTATTAACGCGCTCCGGAAAGACACTGTGGGCTTTTCTGTTTCGCTAATTGTTAAAGTTAACTAGTTTTGATTGTGTATTCTGAACTTGAGTGATTAATTGTCACCTATAGCGCTTAATTTAATCTATAATTATTATAAAAAAAAAAAGTGTGGGTGTGAGCCGCAGACGTAGCCAAATTGGTGATCCACGCAAATCCTTGTGTCGTTTTGCATTTCTCTTAATCCATCGAGCTCTATTTCTCTTAATCCATCGAGCCCCATTTCTCTTAATCCATCGAGCCCCAAGATCCTGCAAGGTGGATATTAGCAGCAGCTAATATCCAAACATGAGCTGCTTCGAGAAAGAACAATCTCCAGGTACTTCTTTCGGATGTAAGTCGGTATGACCAGAGTGTTTGTCTTCCAGAATCTCTATAAACTGATCTGCAATGTGTTTCACTGTCCATAGACAAAACCCTTATAGAGCTTCATTTCACATTAATACGCAGATTTAAAGCATGTATATACAAATACCGAGAGTTTACGTCTCTGAGAAAACACAGCAAGCAAACACAAAAGAACAGAATACTAGGTTGCTTCACGGTTCCATAAGCATAAAAGCCTGAGTTTTGAGATTTCGGCAAATTCATATTTAGGGTCTAAGGTCGCTTAAGGAGGACAACTATGATTGCCAACACAGCAAGACCGAAGAACGACGCACCGAGGTTGGTTGATCCACCATTTCCACCTTCTTCATGTGCTGCACTCTTCTCATTCGGGTTTGGATTGTTGAATATGCTGTGCAGGAAACAGGATAGATTGCTGACCATTTTTTCAACTGCATATTTTACGTCCTTCAGAACCTTCATAAACCCGTTCTCTGCATTCCCAGACGCACCACTTGAAAATTCGTTGGTAGATTCAAAGTTTTGGGACATTGCATCTTCTACAGTTCTCACGGTAAACTCATCAGAAGGGAACTCAACAGCAGCTGTTACTAATCACCAAAATCAAATAGTAGTCGACATGGATTTTAAGACCACATGTTTATCAATAATAACCCAATAAAAAAATAAGATCATATAATTGAGAACATAACTATAATACCTGCTTTCTGGGACTGAAGGAAACCCATAAGCGCCTCATTATGGAGGACAGCATTCCAGACATTTGGGTCACTAGCAATTGAAGCCACCACATTCTATGTACCAAAACAGATAATCAGATCTCATATAGAAACATCAGTATTTGCCAATTTGATCACTGATGTTAAATAAAATAACAAAACCCCACAACAAAATCAACATGATCAAGCTATTAAATATAGTAGAAGTAGTGGCTCATTGCTGGTGAGATGCTATATTATGTACACTACGACGTACCACTTCCCAAAATCTTGGTCAAGAAAAGAGTGTATTGCATAAACAAATATGAACCGAGAGACTACTGTTTTATCGACTACGACTCCAAAAGAAGTATTAATGAAAGTAGAGTATGGGAATTGCAAATTCAAGACACACGAGTCATAATTAATAGCCAAATGAAAAGAAAATGCACCAAATTTTCAATGAAATCAACAGAAGACCATCATCCTTCACTTAAACTAAAATCTGTAGTAAGATTATAATACAAATACGCCATGATTCGTCTACTCAGACATGTGGCAGAAATTCAACTGAAGGTACCTGAGCAGCAGAATTTTGAGTAAGTAACTTAAATGCCTGAACAACGTGTTTTGGTGCAGGTGGAGATATTGCAGACTGATTAGTTGCGACAATATACTTCTTTTCACCATCAAAACTTGATAGTGTATTGTGATCAGAGACTTGGCTAGCTGAAAGCGAATCTCCAGATTCATCAACCGCAGGAGATGATAAATATACCCTGTAATAATTTCCTTTGAATCAGAAAATATATAGAGCAGAACCCTAAACCCTATACCCTGTAATAATTTCATTTTTCTTCACCAGAGACGTTGTATGTATGTTTGATTGAGCTGCTTAGTTATCTTGAAAAGGTTGAATTTTAACTTTTTGAGAATTATTTTGTGCTGTGTCCTAGAATAAGAACTATGTTCGGTTCTGTTTGCATCACATTTGCTAATTAGTTGCTTGTCTAGACACAACACAAAATAATTCTCAACGTCTCTGGTGAAGAAAAATCATCCTGAATACAAAAAGTACACATTTTCTAGCATATTCGTACTATACAGCAAAAATAACTCGATCAGTAACTGGATACGATAGAGCAGTGACTTCAGTTTCTGATTCCTAAGTATTGCAAATTCAGAAATTGAACCTGATATAGCGTTGAAATCATTCGATCCAGAGCTAATATCAGTATATTAGGGAAACTTTGTACTTACTTCTCCAGAGCATCTTTCAGCTCATCAGTGGCTTCTTTCGCCTCCTGAAACGTCGGGACAGCTCCAAAAACAACCCTGGGTAGAGGCTCGCTGGAGGTCATCATAAGATCGCCCTCGCCTCCCGCCAACTCCCAGTCATCTAGCTCAGACGCAGGACCCTGAGAGACCCCACCGGAGATCTTCGCGCTTTGAGACGTGGAAAGTGATTCCGCCTTGCGGCTCACGCCGCGAGCAGCATGCTCTGCCGCTGGTACACTAGAGGCTCCGCGAAGTCCGCGGCTAGCAGTGATTCCGGAAACCCTGCCGACCGCCCTGATCATTCCGCCGCCTCCCATGATCGAAGTTCAGTTTCAGATGGTGAGTAAAACGCAATCAATTGATGGTTCCAATGGAAGGGGAAGAATACTTCCGAGAGAAGCAAAAGTTAATGAAGCGGTACTCGATAGAAGAGATAAGGCGCGTGGACTACACCCTCTTGGATAAGCTCAAATTGGAACAAAAGTCAAGGTTCTTGGAATCCTTGTAGGACAAAAATAAATTGTTTTTCTTTTGTGGCTTTGCAGATTCTAAAAATAAAAATGGGAATAACTTGTACACCTGAAGTTTAAATGTCTTATTACATTACGTGTTGATTTTTTTTTTTAATAAAAAAATCTGGCTAAACATAAAAATCTAGATCGAAAAAATGAAAAAACTAACCTTAGACCATTTCTACTTTCTATTTTAGATTGACACCAGTCGGGTGGGTTTTTGTTTTTGTTAGATTTGTCTCATCAGGCTTTACATACTAATTTCCGATTTGATCATATTGTTCTGATTTCTTTGACCAAAAATAAAAAATAAAATAAAAATTGTTCTGATTTTAATAATAATAGTTATAAATTTATAATATATGTATGCATTATTTTTAGTTGATATTTATGATTGCGGATAAACTTAATTTGTATAAAATAATAAAATAAAATTTAAAAACTCTAATTATTTTTAAGAAACTGCTTAAGCGATCTGGATCAAGAAACATTACTATTGTAAATGACACACATATATATATATATATATATTTATTCAAGTTTTTCTATAAATATTCCATGAGTGTAAATAATCTCTTAAAGTACAATATAATTATATATAGTGATATAAAATAACATTAACAATCAACGAAAAAAATAGTTTAAATTAAGAAGCAATATTACAATAATTTAAAATATACAATTACGTCTTTAGTAATTTAAGAGTTCATTGATCTATGTAACAAAAGATTTATGTAGACTACATTTCAATTATGTATACCTGTAATTCCTTATAAGTCTCATTTCTTAACCAGAACTTTTGATGTTGACTGCGTAGTGTCACATGATAATATAATATATAACTAACCGTGACTAAAAATATGGTAAAAAAATATATGTCAAAATTTGATTTTGCGCTTTGTTTATAATCATCACAATACTAAGCCGTACTGAAAATAGTTTACGCAACATTTGAAAAATATAAGTGAACATTTTTGTAATTTATTTGATATTTTTTTTGTTCAAGTTTTATTTGATATCTTGAAATAAATGTTTTAGTTCATTTAAATAGTATACCAAGACTTCTGCATAAAATCGATTACACATAAAATCCAAACATGTCAGTCTCGTGTTGTTATAAAGTACATTAGGCTAAAAAATGTGGAAAAAAATAATTATTTGTGCATCTGAACACTCTAATACGGTCGCTCAATCTTGAGCGCCTTAGCTAATTAATTTTTTTCCGACGTCCCCAGTATTTGAACATGCGCTCTAATACCAACATTTTCTTACTTGAACCAACACTCTAACACCAACATTTCAACTACTTTTTCCGACATCTCCAAAATTTAAACCTGAACAATCTAATACCAACTTTAATCTTAACATGTCGTCTTAGTCAATACCAACCTTAATCTACCCTGCTCTAAGAGTATTTTTTTCAAGTCGACAAGATTTGAACCTGACACTCTGATATCATATAAGATTTCATATGTACGTCTTAACCAATTGTCTCATGAATCCGAACTTGTGAGAGAATGCATTCGGTATACATTTAAGAAGTTTTTACACACTCACTACAATTTCTACGAAACAACTATTAAAAATCTATTGTGACAACGTTAAGAAAATTTCAATGTTATTTTTTTAAAATAAAATGAATTTAGATATTTAATTTATTTAGTCCTCATTTTCTTACTTTGTTATTTTCAAACTTATTGTGTGTTAAGTGTTATTTAGATTTTAATTTTAGATATATTTAAAAAAATATACAATTTATTATTTGTTTGAGTATTATATGCACGTGTATTATAGAGATTTATTAAGTTTTAAGTTTTTGGATTAAATAATGAAATACACATACACTCTAAATTTGACTGACCAACCCTAACGAATCATTAAATTTTGAAAACATAATCAATAACAAACTCTTAAAAATAAGTTTACATTACTTTTTGATACCTATGAAAGAATGTACATACAAAATAATCAAGTGTGTATGCACATTCTTTTATGAGTATCAAAAAGTGAAGTAAACGTATTTTTTAGAGTTTGTTATTTATTTCATTATTTAATCCAAACCGTGAAATTGAAAACTTAGAGCACTATCGTCATAAAAAACTCATATTATTAATAAATTTAGAGAATTTAAACTAAATTTAGAGAAAACAATTTTCTATATAATTGTAGAGAATTTATAAAAATGACAGTATAATGATAAAGTATTGTATTGTTATAGCATAATCACACATTTAATTTTTTATTGGGACTAAATTTTATAACAAAAAGAAAATTCACTTGAGTAGTTAGAGCAATAAATATAGGTTAAGTGTAGTAATAAATATTTGAGTAGTGTTGATCTAGTGGAAGATTGTTTTATTGTAATAGTGAAGGTTTTAGGTTCGAAACTTTGCTAGAGTTTTTTTAAGAGACTTCTTATCCGTAAATTGCATTTAAGAAAATGGTGGATAGAGAAAATATAAATGATCAATATAATCATGATATGTTTAAATTATTTAGATTATGAAGAGATATTTGTGTAATTTTACAGGTAATGAGGATTTTAAAAATAAATTTGTGCTTTATAAATATTATAGATTATAAAATTTCTACATGATAATTCAATAATTTAATCAACTAATATTATCATGAGTATATTCATTTTTTGTTGTATACTTTATTTCATATATTTTTTTGAAGTTCGTTTATATGTTGGGTTATTGATCCAATAATACAAAATAAAGGTCTAGACCAAGTGTGACTCGAGTCAAACAAGACCACCTTATACGATTTTTTTAATAATAATTTCGGTTTTGGTCCCCAAAATATTATTCCCCAAATTTGAAACTCAACTTTTTCAAAGAAAAAGTTAAAACGTTTCGAAATCACTCCTATTCACAGTTATCATAGGTCGAACCCTTTCACGAATTTGTTTCCCGAAATATACCTCAAAATAAAAGCAAATACCAAAATATCCTTGATTTTGAAAAAACTACCAAAGTATACCAAGATTTGCGGGTGGGTATAAAAAACATCAATTGCTAATGTCATTCGTAGGTGTAAATTCTACCTGTGAATAATATTCGCGGGTGTAAACTTTTGCCTCAGTCGACTCAGCCGCGAATGACATTTGTGGCTGAAAAACTGTTAAAGTTTTTATTCTCTCTCTCTTCGATGCAACTTTTGCACATGCATCAGCTTGCTCTATCTCTTTTAACTTTTGCGTCATGTGAAGTAAAGTTCTACCCGCGAATGGTATTCACGGATAGTACTTACACCCACAAATGTCATTCGTGAGTCATGATTTTTAGGACAATCGCGAATGACATTCACGAGTACACTTTTTTAGTATGTCCAACTCTCTCTCTCTTCTTTTTTTTAAGTGAGTATATCTACTTTTATTTTGGGGAAAAGTATGAAAAAGATGTAACATGTTTGCCCAAAGTGGTGAATGCGGCCCAATGTTTGTTTTTGATGAAATATGTTTGTTGGTGTAGGTTTTTGATGAATTCCGTCAATTTATGTTTGTGTCCATCAAAAAAGGCCGTTAGTTGCCTCCAGTCACGGCACGTGAGTTTCCGTCTGTTTGGAAAGACCGAAATGCCCCTGTGGACTTCACCTATTCTAACAGCTTCTCCTTCGTTGAACCCATTTGTTTCTTCTCCAACAATCCCCTCCAAGGTGGCGTCCGTAGCAGCGTTTCTTCCCGATTTCGTCGGCCATTCATTGTTGTATCTCCAAGCTGGTCGCCGAGGAAGAATGGGACCGCAGTACTCAGGCAGCAGTACACCAAGCTCGAACTCGAAGTCGGCCGTAGAGTACCCGAGTTGGCATTGCTACTGTGGTTTCACGACACATGCTAAACCCGCATCGACATGGAAGAATTTCAGTCGCATGTTCTATGGGTGTCCCAATTACAAGGTTTGTTTGCCGATTCGTTTTATTTTGAAGCTTAATTTTGAATCCGTCATCTTGAAAATCAGTCATTTTCGAAGCCCTAATTTGGTGTATTTCTGTTGAAGAACCACGGTTGTAGCTACTTTGAGTGGTGTGATCCGCAAATGTGCATATACGGAAGGAGGGCCGTGAACAAATTTCGGGATATGCATGTGAAGATTGAAAGCGAAGTGGTTCTTGTACGAAGGAGGGAGAAGATGTTGATTACTGCTGTTGGTGTTCTGGCGGTACTGCTGTTTGGTGTCAGCCTAAAACTGGTCATTGGGTGAACATGTTGTGTTAGTTGTATTTTAAAGACTAATGTTTGTGGGTCGAGGTGTTTTAAAGTAACTATGTTTATGTTGTCTAAACACCAGATGACCTATGTTTTGTAATTGTTGGTATTTGAAGAAACAAGTTTGGCCACTTGTTGAGAATAGATGTACTATGTTTGGAGTGACAGGACAAAAATTGGTCGACTAAATCCAAAAGAAACACACCTGCAATTAAATACCTGTCCCACAACACATACACATTCCAGACAACTTCAACAGAACCAAGTACTTCCAGTATGCATATAACATACACAATCCAGACAACCAATACTAGTCAACAAAACCAACCTACACAATACCAAGTTCATCCTAAACATCCAATGAAACCTACTAATGTTCACAAAACTAAAGTTAACGCCTCAAATTGACAGCATAACCAACTGTATGCGTCAGTCCAAAATGGCATCCAAAATGGTCTTGAAATCACGGAATATTCCGTGATTTGTGTACTTGCTCGACATTAATGTCTTCATTGAGTCGGATACTTTGTGTACTTGCTCGACTTGAAACGAGGGGAACTCCTCGGCGGCATTGTCGACTTCTTCGGAATGGTCTTCTTCTTCGGTGTGATGGTCTGCAACGGCATATCAACAGGCACGAGAGCTCGGCAATCAGAAAGTTGTGGTGCACTTGAACTTACTCGGACACGTTCAGGCGATTCCAGGTTTACCACCTTTTCCGGAGCATTTTCAGCCTACGACCGTACAAAAGTTAGATTTCCTAACCTGTCAATGTGATAAGTGGGCAGTTAGATTTACAAACCCGAGTTTTTCTTCTCGTCGGCAGTTTTGCCCTTCGGCTTTTTGGAATCCTCTTGGTTGGTGGCTTCGGTACCGTGGGTCCTACTTCGGCTTCCTTTGGCACTTCTTGAGGTATGTTGGGAACGTCTTCACGTACTTCGTCCTGCAAACGTGTAAAATATTAATGAACAGTTAAACAATGTTTTTGAGGAAATACGTGTTCTTACCATCTGAGGTTGGGAATCTGGAACAGACTCAGGAATGTCCGACTCTTCACCCACATCAGTTCTGTCTTCCTCAGTCGGGCATGTCTTGTTCTTCGGTTTAGCTCTACTCGGTCCTTCTTGTGAAACCCTAGGCCGTCTGACCCTTTTGGTGGGTGGCTGTGCTGCGTCAACACCAGGCTGCGACTGTGGTTTCCTTCTAAGTCGCTGCGACCGCTGCGACCGACCCGACTGCTGTGTAGGCTGCGATGGTTGGGTCGGCTGCGATGGTTGGGTCGGCTGTGTTGGCTGTGATAAGTTGGTCGGCTGTGTTGGCTGTGTAGGCTGGGATGGTGCACTGCTCTGCGACGGCCCGGGTGTTTGTCCTCTCTTGGGGCAAGCCCTCTTGTTATGACCAGTTTGTCGACAGAGGGAACAAAACTGTGGGAGACCATGCTTCGTCAATTTAGTTCCTGTTTTGTTTACCATCTCAGTTGGAGCTCTCGTCCGTTTCTTCTTGGGCCTGCCTCCTTGTTTACGCACCAATGGAGGATCAATGGGTAACGATTCCTGCCTAATCCAATCGTCAACCCCCGGAATTGGATGTATGACTGGACCATAGATTCGTTGCATAGTCGCCTTGTGGTACACCGTGTCCACAAAATCATGCACGTCCAGTCTAGATTTCAGCAAGCATGCCGTAGCATGAGCACAAGGGATCCCGGTCAGACTCCATTCAAGACAGCTGCATAGTCTGGTGTTGATATCTACGGTGTACTGGTGTTGTGTACCCACGAGCACTTCGTACTCACCCTGACCCGCGTAGAGTACACCCATCCCTCTTGAAGCATCCTTCTTTTTCTTGATCTTTTCGAGAACATTGCTAAACAGCAACCCTTCGTGCTTGCTAGCCTCTTCCCTCCTCGTAGTGAAACTATTCATGACGATCCTTCGCAAGGTTTCCATAAGGGTTATTGGAGGCTTATCCCGAGCATCCTTAATCTTCGCATTCCAACTCTCTGCGACATTATTGACGACTAAATCTGTTTTTGAATCTGGATGGAACTCGTACCTGCACCATGTCTTTGTGTCTATCTTGTCCAAGTACTCCCATGCACCCGGATAGTGCTGTTTTAGGTACTCCATGTGGGCCCTGTGCTTATGCAAATTGTACGAACAAGCCGCAACCCAAAAACGTGACTTCACTCCAGCGTCGTTGTGTTTGGCAGCCAACATGTTCTGATGAATGTGTCGCGCACAGAAACGATGCTCTGATGCAGGTAGGATCTCCTCTACTGCAGTTATTAAACCCTAGCAAACATGTTTCATCAAAAGTTTAGAATTTCAAACATATTACAGCAACTGTTGAAGAATGTCAAACAAAACATATCATATTTTTGAATTATTACGACGTAATACATAAAATATTTAAAAAGTGAAGACGTAATATATCTTTTGCCGATCTGACATGACGATCCAAGGACCACCATCACCAAGGTCTGTCTTGAAGATGTCCAGGAACCACGTCCACGACTCTCTCGTTTCAGCTTCGACCCACGCATAACATAGAGGGAAGACTCTATTGTCAGCATCCCGAGAAACGGCACTTAGCAGTTGCCCCCCATCCAGGCCTTTCAAGTGACACCCATCCAACCCAATGAAGGGTCGACAACCAGCTCTGAACCCGTCCATACATCCCTTCAAACAGACGTACATACGTTCAAATCTAGGTCTCAAAGGGTTCGGCACCGGATCAACCTGTATGTATACCGAGCTTCCTGGGTTATGCATCAACACTGTCCCGGCGTAGTCTCTTAGGCGTTCAAACTGCCATAATCTATCGCCACGTAACTTCTCTCTCGCTAATCTTATACCTTCACAGATATTCCATCGCTTCACATCGAAGTTGAATCTTTTTTGAATTTCATCTGCTATGGTCGCACTTCGTACCTTCGGTTCGTTCTTAATCAACTCCATAAAGTTCTCGCATATCCACTTACCACCAATCTTCTTGGTGTGGAAGGCTCGACCGCATGAATGCTCGTCCACCAACTTGCGTAACTGAAAAGTCACTTGTTGTGAAACACGGACCGCACAACACTTGAAGCCACAGTTGGCCTGTTTGCACCGGAATTCTACTCGTTTGGGACCATTTGATCCCTTCGACTCCATCTCATACCCCTCTTGGATGCTATGTCCAATCATGTAATCCCTAAAGGCCTTCGCATCTACGAACTTCATACCAAGTTTCAGCTCGTATTTTTTGGTGGGTTGACCCAACTCCGCATTCACCTCTTCATCAATAACTCTTGTCCTATGTCCGCTTGTCACGTCGTCTTCCATGTCTGACAACGGGGGAGTCCTCAAGGTGTCGCTCGGACATTCATGCTCCAGATTTAACATGTCTACATCTATGTTAAACCCAATACCTGCCGCGGTATCGCCCCACTCACCTTCCATCGCACCAACTACGTCGGGTATATGACCTTCTGCGGGTTTACGTCTTCTTGGTCGCTCCCCATGTGTTTGCGCTCGGTTTGGTGACGTTTCATCACCCTCATCATCATCGGTGTCATCCTTCTCTTCACCCTTTTTGGCTTTCCAATTTGGGTCGGATATGGCCTCGGAGTCGGAAGACATCTGATCCGAAGCACTACTCTCGACCATGGGGGCCTTCCCTTTCGCTTTCTCGCTCAAACGTTGCTTCCTCAGTTCAGCTATTCGTTCGGATGCCATCCTTCTTCGGTTTGCAATTTGCTTCAACAATGTGTTGTTGCGGAGTTCTTCCAACCACGGATCTTGAAGACATGCTTCCTCATCAAATGGTGGAAGCACATACAAATTGACCTCCCGCACACCTTGTTGTTTCTCCTTGATTAGTGCAATATCGTCATCGCTACATAACACTTCAATGTCCTTTTTCGGATCTCCATTCGGTGGCACGTACGTTATCACACCATCACTCTTCAAACCGTAATACTCAAGTAGAGCGGCCACATTGCAGTACCAAAAACAATGGTTCATCAAGTCCGTCAAGCATACCTTGCCCTTGTAAACACCGTCAACCCAGTTACCATCGTAGTGGATTTGAAGAAACCACTTGCCCTCATTTGAAGTAGACATTCTGCAAACACACATAAACATACACACATAAACATTCAGTCATTACTCAAAGGGAACCAAACACAACAACATTCGGTAATTTCACAAACAACACACACCTAAACAGCGACCTAATTAAACATATCAGATTTATAAACAATGCTAACGTAACTAATTAACCTTTCAACATCAATCGTTTAATCGTTTTCCTTCGGTTCGTCAACTTTGCCAATGTTAGAAATTTTCATGCAGGACAAAAATTGGAGGGTGACTTTCGGCTTTTATAGACTTGAAACTGAACATGGGGTAGTTACCTTTGAAGAGTAGCTTCGATTCGAGACGGGATTAGGCCAAACAGAGCAGTCGCGCCGATTCTTCAAGGACAGCCGATTCTTCAAGGACAGCCGATTGCAGCACCTCACGCAGCAACGCCTTCCCTTGCTGTCTTCAGGCGAGCGTAAAAAATGCAGCAGCAGCTCCGATTACAAGTCTTCACGCAACAGCTCCGATTTTAGGGTTTGGGAATTTCGTTCTTCTTCGGTTCTTGATGGGATGGGAGTTCTTCGTTTTGGAAACTGAACTGGCGTGCTACGTTTGACAGGGGATATGTTTTTGGAGAGAGGGAACGGTTCGGTCTGAGGAGGGAAACGGTTCGGTTCGCACGGAATTAGGAGGGAATACATAGAGGGTAGTTTGGGTATTTTTGATTTTGGTTATTGCAACGTTTAAAATTTCTGTCACGTGACAGGCACGTGATAACTTGTAACGGATAAACTAACAGAAAACCTAACGTTTCTTCAAAAACCTACAGAAGTAAACGTTTTACATCAAATACCCGCGGCCCAAAACAAAGTTCATCGATTACCATTTTGGGCAAACACGTTACATCTTTTTCATACTTTTCCCTTTATTTTGAGATATATTTTAAAGAAAAACAAATCCTCTTTCACCCATCCGGTCCATAATCAATCCATTATATTAGCCTTTATTCACAATAAATATGCTAAATTAATTTCTATACTGACTGGGTTCATTAAAAAAATCAATTTCTCATTCGCCTAATTAATAAAATAAGCATATCACTAATACATTTCCCATGTATGCATAATTTATGAGAATAACTTTGAAAAGTGGAACTACGTGTTCTTAGAGTGAGAAGTAGTGTTGTTAGAACCCGGACCGATCCTCGAACCGGCGAGAGGGTTGGTTCAAGGTTCGGTCGATCCAACTCGGTCGGACCAGATTCAATGTGCGGTTCACAGTTCATAAGTAAAAATACTGAAAATACAAAGTTACAAACTATATAGTCTCAAACAGATGCATAATTATCTCCAACTACATAGTCTCAAACACACACAAACTACATAGTTTCAAACATACACATAACTCTTAAACACAATATAACACACACAAACTTAACCTAAGTTTCAAACTGGTCGGTTGTTACAAAAAACGTTGATTGGTCTAATCAACTAGAAACCTAATAACTGAAAATCAATTGGTTTAAACCGAAAAAATCGACTGGTCTGTTAAAAAAAGCATAAAAAAAAAACGAATCGGAAACCAACCGGTTATTAAAAAAAAACTGATGGTTAACACCGGTTCAAACATTGTTGCTATGTAATTCAGTCTTTTAACTGAATCAAACCAGACAGGAATCCGATTTCCGATCGGACCGCTAGCCCGGTCCGGTTCTAATAACACTGTTGAGAAGTGTGGAGAACCACTCTAACTTTATGTTCTATATAGATGGCAAAAAAAAAATTGTTCTATATCAAAAGTTTTTTAGCATTTTTTTTCTTGGAGATTCATCAGAGAGCAATAACTTTAGATTCAAACTTAAAACTTCTATAGTTGAACGACAAAGCACTCATCTACGAATTTTTCACTAATATATATCTTTAATAAATAAAAAAAATATCCTCAATTTTTTAACAAATATGAAAGTATACCTGTCATTCGTGAGTATGATTTTTTTTTTCCATACACAAATGATATTCACGGGTAGACATTTAAATATTATTACGTTAAAATTATCATCAATCGTGAATGCAATTCGATGGTAACTTTTACTTTTTTGCTACACGTAAATGTTATTAGCATGTGGAACGTTACTTTACCAAATATTTATAGATGTACGTGTTTTATTTTGTGGCTCCATTTCCCATTAATTATTTATTGCAATAATATATGCAAATTATAATATTATATAATTGTATATGTGTAGAAAAAAAATATAGTTTTTGTCCACCGAAGTAGGGGTGTCAAAATCTGACCCAACCCATGGGTGACCTGCCCACGGGTCATGTTTGAGTCAGGATTTTGGACTCATGGTTCATTTTGACACGACTCATGGATAACCTGTGGAAACACGGGTCAGGTTTGGATAAGAAGTGTTGACCCACGGGTCAACCCGTGACCTGTCCTATTTATATATTATATTAAATCATTACAAGTGTCAAACATCAAGAGGCCGAAGGTAACCCTTGCAAGTTGAAGTTGCTTACTTGATGGGTCATGGTGGGTCGAACGGATCAGACTGACTCGCGGGTCATGGAGGTCAATCAGGCCAGTCTGACCCAACCCTTAATTAATATTCCTAACGGGTTAGGTTTGAGTTTCAAAAATTGACTCATACTATTATACGAGTCGTGTTTGGATAATAGGGTATCTAACACGATCCAAGATCGACACGACCCATGACCCAGAGAAGGAATGGGTCCACAGAAGAAAACACACATATCTATGAATGATGGTACTTCACCAACTATAATGAAAGGTCACGCAAGAAGGTTCGTCTCCGTATCCTACCAGCTACAATTGTTTTTTTCGATGGACCAACTTCCTCCAACCGCACCGCGAATGGTGTTCGCGAGTGGAAAAAAAAGTAAAATCCACTCACGAATACCATTTGCGGGTAACGTTAATTTTAACGGGATAACGTTTAAATGTACACCCGCGAATGTGGCAAAAAAAACTCATACTCGCGAATGACATTCGCGGGTAGGTATATTTTCGTAAATTTTTTTAATTGAAATATATATTAGTGAAAAATTCCTCATCTACTGCAACATTTTAAAAATGTTTTTTTTTTTATCAAATTAACGCTTTACTTGATGAAATAAAACGTTGTGTCTTGTGGTCACAAATGTTCGGGATTACAATCATACTCAACTAAAGATAAAAATGGTAGTGGAAGTCTTTCGACCCAATCATCAAGACTCACTCTCAATCTCGCTTGCTTTGCTATCCAATTTGCACATTCGTTTGTCGTTCTTGAAATAGCTCACCAATGCACTCGCTTAATTTACCTTGCTAGTGCTCAGATGTTTGGTATTATGGTGGATACCCTCCAATGTGTCAGACCCTCTTCTAATTGTTTATGAACCGTTTGTGAGTCCGTTTCTATGACAATGCTTTGTCATCCCGCTTGGATTTCTAGTCTCACTCCTACGTCGCCGCTCTGGTACCTACGGTTCGCTCCACCCACAACCCTACTTTCCTTATCTCGCGCCACCACCCCTATGTCGTATCTTCTTGTTTGTTTTCACCATGATGCGTCACAATTGATCTTTATTGTGTTCCCCGTTGGTGGTTGCCATCTTTGGTGTTGTCGGTCTACTCATATTGGTTGTTCGTCTCAGCCGCTTCCCTTATGTTCCTCGTAGGCTTGTTTGATCTCCATTATCCTTTTCCTCGGGTTGGGTTATATTGCTTCAAAAGAGGTATTGCACCTTGTCTTCCATATTTGCCAACATGTGAGTAGTGGTAGTATCCACCGTGTCTCCTATATCGCTCATTGTCTGCTCGGTTCCTTCCTCTAGCCATTGGACCATGTTGATGTTGTTCGGTCGGTCTACTGCACAATATTCCAAATCATACGGGCTCGGTCCATCGGCATTCGAGTATCATGTGGGCAACTTGGGGTTACGGGAAACTTGGGGTTACTGGCAACTTGGGGTTACGGGAATCCCTCGGCGCGCCATGTTAGCCTTGACGGCTATGACATTTGTGGCAAGTCGCCATATGAGGTTTTTGACCTTTGACATCGTTTTGGTTGCCCATATGTTCGTCCATATTGTGCATTGGATAGGTTGTGCCTCCCTCGCTCTTTGTTCGCTTTTCTCCCTTAGTTTATGGTACATTGATCGAACTTGCGGTGCCCCGTCCCTTGTGCGTGGCCATATGTATCGATCTCTTCCTTTGTCGTGCGGGATTGGTAGATTGAGTATATGGTCGGCATCTTCTTGGTTTACGATGTTTCGCACTATCTCTTCATTCCATCTCCCATCGGGTTGTATCAAATCATTCACCCTTAGTTCCCCTCCATGTTCTACTCGTATCACGACACTTATCCATGTTCTACAGCATATCTCCTCTCCCATGGAGCATATGTCCATATGCTGTACAAATGTCCATCAAGCACACAAAGTACCTGAACCAAAAGTCACAAAAACTCCCATCTGACCCCCTGAGTGGATTGACAGACCATAATCCATCGTAGTGCGAAATCAGATAGTTCCGGACACAAAGTCCTTTCCGGTCATCCCAACAGACTTCCAGAACTAGAAACCATCACCAGCCTCACCTAGCCACAAAGGCATAGAAGCTATCACCCGTGTGAGAGGGTGATCTAATCCACTTTGACATATGTCAATAAACAATCACAGTAAGAACACACAAAACACTCAAACTGTGAAAACATGCATACTCAAATATAATTCAAGTTAAAGAACATTGTATGGGAAATAAAACCAATGAAGTACATCAACTAAGTCTACACAGTCCTAGAGACTACACATGCCTCACTAAAGACTCCTTCTTCAAGGTTGTAGAGACGGTCCACAACCATATCATCAGTAGACAAGTACTTCAAACTCATCACCTTGTATCTAACCACGTCTCTAACATAGTTTCGCTTGATATCTCATAGCTATGACTTGTTATGATACTTGGTTTTCTATATCACGGAGATTGCGATTCCAATAACTCAACAATCAATCCGGAAGTCTTTTCAGCCATACATCCAACTGAGTGGTCCACACAAGACCCACAAATTTGGCTTCAATGACAATTAACACAATGCGCGGTGGATTTTCTCTCATCAAAATCATCACCATAGTCCGCATCGTTATACCCAGTCATCCAGAGATTCTCGGATCTCTAGCAAGTCTCTAGCACAAAACATGACGATGCCCTTAAGATATCACATGATCCTATTTACTGCCTACCATTTCTTCAATTCGGGTTCAGCTTGGTACCTACATACCATGCTGACTGCATGACAAATATTAGGTCGAGTACACACTATTGCGCACATCAGGCTTCCGACTGCACTTAGCTACAGAATTTATTTATCTGGTCCATATATCCATTTTGAGAGGTTGATCAATGTAAACTGGAGTTTTAATTGGTTCGCAGTTACTCATGTTGAACATTTCCAACACTTTGTTTATGTAGCTTTCCTGGGAAAGCCACAACTGCCTCATACGGCGATCTCTCGAGATCTAAATCCCAAGGATGTGCGCCGCCTAACTCATGTCCTTCATCCCAAACAGAGAAGACAATCAGACCTTTATCTGTGTGAGGAACTCCAAGCTATTTACAGCTATGAGTATGTCATCTACATATAGAATCATAAACACAAAGTTTGGCCAGACCCTTTTGGTGTACACGCAATGATTCTCATCCTTCAAGAGAAATCCAATTTCCATGACCAAATCATGAACTCTGCGGTACCATTGCATAGAGAACTGTTTCAGACCATAGATCAATTTGTGAAGTTTGCACACTAAGTACTCATGGTCTTTCTGCACAAAGCATTTAGACCGCTTCATATAGATCTCTTCTTCTAACTCACCATTGAGGAAGACGGTCTTAACGTCTATTTAGTGCAGTTCCAAGTCTAGACTCACTCCAATAGCCATAGTATTAAGAACCCATTTAGCTCTATTGCTATGTGTCCTCTCAAAGGTCGACCAGTGTCCAAACACCGTTCTTCCTTATAGATTCCATCTAGTCCAAACTGTTCATCTCATCTTCCATTACTTTCATCCATTTTTCTTAGAAGGGTCCAATGAGAGTTTCTCTAACGTTTTACAGCACAATAACCATATCGTCAGATATTAGGGTGGTTAGTTCTCCATCACCTTCGAATGCATATCGTCGGGAGGAAAACTTATGTTCTAGCCCACAGCTTAACAACTCACTATTACCAGGGTATGACCATAATCATTCCCACTGAGAATGAGATCCCTAATGATCCCACTGTCAGCAAGATCATCAGGCACATAATCTGTTTCATTCGCTCCAGCAGGCGGTGAATCTGGCAGACGACGAACTGATTCATCATCTGCGGTTTCAACTCTCCCACTCGAATTAACAGGTGTCTGCTCAATTTGATCTTGAATCTCATATAGAGATCGATCCAAATCAATCTCTCCCTTCTTAGGAAATTCGTTCTCTACAAACGTTACGTATCGTGATTCGATCTCGGTAACGCTCCCACTGTACTGCTCAACTATAAACACATAACCCTTAGAGGTATCAGAGTAACTAAAAATACTCTTCTTTCCTCTAGGTCCAATTTTTCCCAAACTTATTTGAGAAATCATGGGTGTAAGCGGCACACCCCAATGGGCGCATATGGTGAAGGTCCATAACTTATTCCAGTCCAAAACTCATATGAAGTGGAGTTAACCGTCTTCGTCGGCACATGGTTTAGGATGTAGGCAGCAGTCTTCAAATCGTTTCCCCATAAGGAAATCAGCAATTGAGTCTGCGCCATATCGACCGAACCATTTTAGGGAGCGTTCTATAGCGCCTCTCTGCAAAACTATTCTGCTGAGGGATGTAGGGGATCGTCAACTAATGAATGATCCCTTTTTCATTACATAAACCGTTAAATTCCGCTGAAAGGTATTCTTCTTCCACAATCAGGGTAGAGAGTCTTTACCCTCCTATCTAACAGGTGTAATCATCTATAAATGTAATGAAAATTTGCTCTCATTGCCGAACTCTAACACTAAGAGGGTCACAGACGTCGAAATGGATTAATTGCAAATGGAAATTCGGCCAAAGAGGCGTTCTAGTGGAATTTTCTGCTAGACAACTTACACAAGTAGACGACTCCACTTATGGAATGTAGGACAGCAAACCCCAATGGGCTAGCCACTGCATTCTATGTTGACCTCTATAGTCGTCAAGTCTAGTTTGTCTTTCATTCATATCGCAAACATATCCGCGAGTAGAAGAAAAAACATGAAATTATTATTGTTGTCTGAATCCAAATCCGAAACAATAAATCCACCATAAATAATACTAAAGCCAAACGAAGTTGAATCTAAAAACAATTGGACGGAAGATTCATGAAAAGATAATATAAAACCGAGTTTCATTAATCCTAAGACTGAAACAATATATCGGCGAATCTGCGGAGCATAGAGGATATGACATCAGACTAAAACTCTACTGCCGCGCAAGCGCAGCTCACGAGTTCTAATCCCTTCGACTTCAACACGAAAGTTGTCGTCAATGTACATCCACCTAATTTTACGCGGGACTCTGGCACTCTACGAAAACGTTACGATCCTTGGCTATGTGATTTGTCGATCCTGAATCCAAAATCCACAAAGGACATGACTCAGTCAACATAACTGTACTAGAAACACAAAGTTCACTAAGTAGCCAACCAGACATCTAGGTCGGATCGATTTAGGACATGCCTTCACAAAGTGTACCCACTGGCCACAGTTGGAGCATTTCCTGTACTTAGGCTTCTCGGCCTTACGCAAACATTTTCGCGGTGTTGTTTTCGGTGGAGTCATTGGGTTCACCTCAGTATTTGTCTACTTTTCCTTCAATGCATTTGCGTCATCGCGCTGTGCATTACTCTTTCGCCTTCAGCGACTCTTCTTATGTCTAGAGGATGGCGCCACACGCACCTCAATCTTAGGTCTAGCGACCTTGGGTCTGTCCTCTTTAACTCAAAGTGCCTTCGAACGTGTTCAAAGGTAATGAGGTCCTTAGAATGAGTTATTTAGATTTTCATCTGTTTCTATGAGTTAGGTAAAGAGTGGATTACGACTTGAATTTGCTGCTCATCGGTCACTGACTGACCGTTCTCCTTGAGTTTCACAATCATGTTGGCCATATATCTCAGATGCTATCTCGCGGAGTGCTGAGGATTCATCATGTATGAATCAAACTTAATGTTGAGTGAGCACAACTAAGCAGTCGTATAGAACCATTTCTAGCCTGCAAAGTATCCCACAGCCCTTTAGCCGTGTGTTAAGCTCAAACTCATCCACCGTACTCAGCATCATGGCGCACGTCTCAGCATCATTAACCTCTCACTCAAATGGAAAGTCTTCCGCTGATTCATTATTCCAGAATCGGGTCTTTTCATAATCTTCTTGGTGAGGTTAATGGATTTCTACTTAGGACCATTTTTATATGCTTTCTCCGAATTTTATAGTGCTCACCATTAAGTCTAAAACCTTTGTCGAACTAAGCGATGATGTTCTACATGGCAACCTAATTTCTCTAACTAAAGGAAATTCTAATAGGATCATGGAGACACAAGGAACAATGTTCTATTGCATGTAAAAGACAAGTCTCAGACCGATAGGACAACCTCGAGAACATACTTAAACCCGGGGGACAACCCTAGCTATGCCGAGAAGCACTCCCCATCTCTAAGCATGCCCTAAAGTCACTACTATCAATCGATACACAGTCTATACCAACAGTCCTCAAAGGATCAGAGTCGGACATATCACACTAAACCAAAGTGTTCGACTCTTACACAAAACAATTGTCCTAGAATTATTCAAGGAAATTCGGAGAACCTCGCAGACTAACTGGCCGGTTCACACTCAGGAACATTTTTCTAGGTGTAGTTCGTACTCATCCAAACTTCTGAAAGGATACTAAGGACAATCCTAAAAGTTTGCTAGCTAGACTATGCTAGAACTAGATTTCCCTACCAAGGTAATCTATCATATGCAAGTAAGGTAACAAACACACAGTTCAATACATACACATATATATTGATACCTTTCAAAAATAAATAAATTTGGGGCTAATTTGTAATTTTCAAAACTTTGAGGACTAAAATCACCCTAACCAAAAGTTTGGGGATCAAAATCACCATGAATAAAAATTTGGAGACCAAAGTCTCAACAAATAAAAATTCAGGGACTAAAGTCTCAACAAATAAAAGTAATTAACATGTTAGACCAATTTCACACACTATGCTGGATCTCAACAATCACAACCTAGTCAATTCTACTAGTCATGGAGTCAAGAGTCAATCAAATAAAGTAAGCCAAAACTATTTACCCTGCAGAAAACACAAAGTAAACCAGGGAACTCAAGGAACCCACACAGCGTTCTACCTATCCAGTTATGCAACATAAAGCAATATAAAACTCTCTCAGCAATTTAAATTAGTCAAACAATTAATTAAATTAGCCCAAAAATTATTTATGAAAGGGTTCAGGAACATTTAGCGGACTAAAATAAACACTATGACCCACAGAGGATCCAGGATCGGCACCAAATTTGGTTCGGACCAATTCAGGCGGCCTGGGGCCTCCGAATTAGTTCAAACCGGTCCAGACAACTTGAAACCATCTGAACCGGTCCAACAAGTCGGTCTGAACCGACTGGACTAGACCGAACAGGTTCGGTAAGCTCAAACTGACCGGGTCGAACCAGACTGGTTTACACAGAACCAGTCCCTTCGAACCAGACCGATCTGGTGCACAGAGAACCGGATCGGTACTGTTCTTCTTCTCCACGGATAAGAAGAACAGTGGCTGCTAGGGTTTTGAAACCCTAGCAGCCGCAGCCAGCAAGGGTGGCCAGCCGCGAGGGCTGGCCACAGGGGTGGGTCGACCACCACTGGCCGACCCTTCCCCAGCGTCTTCGTCAACTAGACGCAGCCACAAAAGCTGTGGCCCCGCCTCAGCCGTGCCGCAACCTAATGGCTGCGACCAACAGAGACCGTGTCGCAGCCACGAAGCCTGCGGCTTGAACCGAACGTGGCCGCAACCACGGTGGGTGCGGCCAGTAGGGACTGGGCTGCGACCACGAAGGCCGCGACCGCCCCTATTTTGGCCTCGTTGGGGCTGAGCTGCGGCCACAAAGGTCGCGACCGCACCTATTTCTGCCTCGATAGGGCTGCTTTTCTCGATTTCGATCCCGTCGCGGTCACGATGATGTCGTGGGGATTTTCCTCTTTGAATTCGACAATTTGGAAACCAACCTACTATGACTCTGATACCAATGTTGGAAATTGATGTACGAAACACGCAATCGATTAGGGCACAACATAACACATAATTAAGTTACATCCTTAAACGATTACCTTAGCGGAAGCGGAAGCGGATCTGCATGAGGTTGGGATCACGGTCTGCCGGACGGGAGGACACACCACGGTTTGACGGGCAATGACATATAATACCACAACTACTGACCTCTGTCTAAACTGTAGTGCGGCTAACTATTTAGCACCAACATCATCATCAGGTTTTCCAAACCCTGAGCACCCCTATATATACTGATATATAGAGAGATAGGTTTTAAGGCCAGATACATAACTGAGCTTATGTAAATGGGCTCTCACTTATGGGCGACCCATTATCCTAAAACCAACAGTTAGGACATCTCATATCCTCCAATGTTTTCTCTTACTCTTCGTTGTTTGTCCCCACCAGAAATCCGCAATGAGTGAGTCTATTTCTGAGCACCAGGTTTTTGGGAGGTGGAAAACACTCATGACATACGTGGGGATTGCTGTGATGACTGCTTTTATTAGCACTTCTTTTTTCGCTTGAGTCAAGGTCTTCGGTCTCCACCCAGTCAGCTTTTCCTTGATATTGGTTTTTAGAGACCCCATATGTCTTTCTATATCCAATCATGTTCCCATTTTTTCAGACATTTTCATCGCTAAACTTCTCCAGACTTAGGTCATGTATTTGAGTCCAGAAGTTTACTTTGTTGAATTCCACTTCCTTAACTCCCATGTTCGGTTCCCATCTTTTGATGTTCAGTATGTGCCCGTTTATCGCCCATGGTGAAAAGTTGAGAATTTGGTCGTCATCCTCCTTTCTTTCGAACTCGAGCAGGACAATCTCCGCCTCCGCCTCTGATATGGCTACCTTGCCGTATGTAACAATATATTACAAGCTGACATCATCATTGCATCAAAGATAGATGTTACAACTTACAAGACCCCCGTCATTTATCTAGTTGAATTCTATGACTTTTTTCCAATTGAAGTTTGATATTTAGTCTTAGAATGCATGATCGATGTTGCGCAGAATTGACTCGTACTACTAAGGAAGCTAGCTCACTCTATTTTCAAACGGCAATAATATAGGATAGAGATCTTTTTCTAAGACGAAAGAGGGCTTACACTTTGCAAACTATAATAAACTTGTCATTTAGATAGATAAATAAATATAAAAATAGCTTTAAATAATTTTCTATTTTAACTCAAATAATGTTAGAGATAATATGCAGCGTGTAATAATAGCCCATTAACTAGGATTGAAAATTATATAGATTTATTTTACCAAAATATACCTAAAATATCATCAGTTTTGAAAAAAAAATATTAAAACATACCTACCAGCGGGTGAGTATAAAAAACATCACCCACGAATGATATACTAAAATATCCTCAGATTTGAAAAAACAAATATCAAAGAATACATACCCGCGAATGGTATTCACGGGTGAGTATAAAAAATATCACCCACGAATATAATTCGCGGGTAGTGGTATTCACGGGTGAGTATAATTATGATTGTTGGAAAGGAATGTGAGACTGAGAATTAATGAGGAGGTCTACCATTATCATCTCTTTCTCTTTCCTGCAATGAGACTGAGGTTGAACGGGAAGAAGCTTCACTTTTTGGGTGAAGCTCCACCCGCGAATCTCATTCGCTAGTACGGTTTAAATGCATTCGCGGATGACAAAAAAATGAATTCCTACTTCGTAATTTTTAAAAAATAAGGATATTTTCGTGTTTTTTCGGGTATATTTAGGTCAAAAATTCAAATTATTATAGTCTATGATTATAAAATACTATTCATTACATTATATATTACTAAAAACAAATATTATTTTCATTTTGTTAGAAGAATATCGCTAGAATGAAAACCCAATCCTTGTCTGTTATTTTATTTTTTGTTGTTAGGTTAGATATACGCTCGAGTTTTTCAACCAAATTATCATTTGACAGAGTTTGATCCGATTCTATCCCCCTTATATATGTATATATATATATATGACTTTATTTCATATATCATTATTAGGGGTGTCAAAAATTGACCCAACCCGTGGGTGATCCGCTTACGAGTCGTGTTTGGGTCAGACTTTTTGACCCACGGGTCATTTTGACACGACCCATGGATGACCCGTGTTTTCAATGGTCAGGTTTGGGTCAGTAGTCTTGACCCATGGGTCAACCCATGACCCGTCCCGAATTGTGTATTATATTATATATATATATAATTCTGACTCATGGGTCAGTCGTCTTGACTCATGAGTCAGTTTGTTTATGAGTTTTTATGTACTGGTGGGTCGAACAGGTCAGACTGGCCCGGGGGTCATGGAGGTCGAACGGGTCAGTATGACTCAAGCCTTACTATTCCTGACGGGTCATTCTGACCTGCAGATTGACCCATCAACCCGTGGGTCAGGTTTGAGTATCAAAAACTGACTCATACTATTACACGGGTCAGGTTTGGGTAAGAGGGTCCCTGACACGGCCCAAGACCGACACGACTCATGTATCGACCCATGACCCGTTTTGACACCCCTAATCATTATCGATCCTTTTATTACTCAAATTCAATTATCACGATAGAATCACGTTATAAAACATTTACATGATTCAGTAATTTAATTGACAATTTCGTTATGAATATATTCTTTTATTTTATTGTATGATTTATTTTAGTTATTCTTTTTTCAAGTTAGTATATATTTTAAATTATTGACCCAATAATATATAAAAAAATCTTGGTCTAACCAAGTCCATTTCTAATTAAACAAGCCCGGCTTAGCCAAATTTTATATAGTAAATTAAGTCTTGGTTCCTAAGATATTAGATCTAACATTTGAAATTTAAACATTTTTTTATGAAAAAAAATCTAGTATGACCTACTAAACTCGAAGAAAGATGTTACGGGTGCAAATCAAATTTATTTAATTACCATTGTAATCATCATTTATAAAGGGTTAATTATCTCAACAATTACGTATGTTGACAGACTGAACAGTTGAAACTTGAGCTGAACAATTGCTTATGTTTCAAAATGTGACTGAAAGTTTAAACTTCGTAATTGTCGTTACATTTGCCTGTTAAAATTTGATATGTGTTATGCAGGTGATATTCTTCATACATGAAAAACCTAATATGCCATTCTCCATTTACTTACACTGTGTTTACAATCCATAGTGCAGAAAGAACCAAAACGAGATAAGAGAATAGAGACCAACAATTGAGTGAGATGCAGTCGAAGATCAAGGGTCATGCGCCATGAAGATTAACGACGAAGTTTCTCATAGTCTGACTGACAATTGAAGACACCAAGTCTCGCCCTGTTTGTTCTAGCTCGCTCAAGCTCTTCCCTTAACCCATCCATGAAGTGTGATGATGCTACTGCGGGTTTGTGTGCTTCGTGAAATCAACCGGTACCTAAAACAATTTTTCTCGGCGGTTCAATAGTTACCCCAATTTTGAGGTAATTTCACTGTTGATAACCCTAATTCGATTTACTTCAGTTATTAATCCTATTTCGAACCCTAAATTTGTTTGCATTCTACTTGCTTAGTTATGGTTATGGATAGTTTGTACAGAATCTCAGATGTGTTTTTTTTATTGGGAAGATCCAACAATGTGTCTATATGGAAGGAACACATTGTTGCTATTTCAACAAAAAGAGACACAATTGAAAGAACAATTGACTTTTGTGAATGCCTATGCTCTCGAATGTCGACGAAATTGGAAATTAATTGTTGCATTGACAATTATTTTGGTTGTCTTTCTTCTAAGTGTAATGACGACGAATGAGTAGGTCGTATTAGTTAGTTTTCAATATGACATTTCCGTGAAATTGATGTATGAACAACATTTCCTCGTATGTGTATAAGTGTGTATGAGGTATATGTTTGTCAACAAATTATTAATTGAACTATTATGTTAAGATAAATATTATTAAATGGTTTTCTTATTTTGTTATAAAAGGTTACATGTATGTTATAATTCATATATGTTCAAACATAATAACTGTGACATTAACAAAGTACAAGAAAACAACTTTCCCACACGTGGAATATTCCGACTTTAACAAAGTACCACAAAACAGGTTTCATACATATTAGACTTATTCCCAAACCAAAACATGATAATTCGACATACACCAAGTAACACAAAACAAGTTCCCTATCATGAAGAATAGATCATTTATACACTCTTTGTGATTCATTCGCAACATATATACATGTTGATAATCAGTGAACTCTCTTGCTTCTCCAAAGCCCCGTGCCTAATGTAAAAAAATATAAGTGAAATCCTTGCTCTCCATTCCTGAAATATAAATGACCACTCAATCATATTGCATAAACATAAATAATCACTTGATAACAATTTTCTAAAGAAAGATCACCCCGTAAACACAAAATCCCCAAACAACAAAATTTATCCGAAAACACACAATCTCCAAACAACAAAAGTTATCCAAAAATACATCCTAAACTCCCCAAACCAAATTTTAACAACAAAAAAACAAAGTTTAACAACAAAAAATCGAAATTAAAGCAATTCCAACTTTAAAATAAATAAACTATCAGACAACTCAAGCTTTCTACTAAACCCTATATACATTAATGAATTTAGAGGTGAAATTGCTATAAAGTTCACGATTACAATCCTCAATCAAGGAAGATGGTGACCTTTAGATATCGGAGCAGTCGCTGATCCGACCAGTTTCACACAACAAAAAAGGAAAGACGACTTTGAGTCTCTGATCATGAACCCTTCATGCCTCTGGTCATGAAGAAGAACAAACGAAGTGGGAAAGGTTTAAGAGAAATGATGGAAGTTGGAAGGGTTGAGTATGAGAGATGGAACCTACATAGACAAGATTTGAGGCTTGAGACGGTGAGAGTGATGAGTTGACGCTGAAATTATACGTAAAATGGGGGAAATGATAGAAGGGTAAGCGTCTGTTATAACAATCTTATTTAGTTGAAATGACATTACGTGCTTTTCTCGTCACACAAAGACGGAAAAAATAAACGACAATTTGACGGAATGGGTGTTTAGTCACTGAAACTTAAGTGACTGTTCAGTTACACAAAAAAATGTAAGTAACCGTTTAGTCACATAAGACAAACATAAATAATTATTGCATATAATATACGTCTGTCTTACTTATGTATTTCGATTTGGTAAATCAAAGGAAGAAGAAAGCAAGAAGTAAGAAAAAACATCCATGATTTGATACGAGAGAGCATGACATGGACGACATGAGTCACAGTCGGTCGGAGGCTCTGACTCAGAGGTGAAGGAAGTGGGTCCACGTGTCCCGCACGCTCGCACGCCGGCAGGGCGTTACCCATCCGTTGACTTGATTGTCAAACACCATAATTATTAGGCATCCAACACATTCATTCCCACTTTACTAATCATCTTCTATTCACATATTCTTTCCCTTCTCTTAGATTTTTTTTTTTAAAAGTAAGTATTTTACTTTTTTTTTTTTCATTTAGAAAAGTAAATATAATTTTTTTTTTAGAAAAATAGATATACGCGCACCTCGGGATAGCGTGTATTGGACATACGCGCACCCCCGGGTGACGCTATTGAATTGGCACCACCCCAAGTGGCGCCTATGTATAATTTTTTTTAAATCATTTTTTTCGATAATGATGACTCGATTTTTAATTAAAACTAAAATTATGTATCTATTAAAATTTTTTTTATAGTAAGTAGATATTTCAAATGCGATTCAAATTATGCAAAAAATATTAAATTTGGATTACGGATTGACTGTACGGCATGCCGTAAGTTGAGATATGAAAATTTTACTTAAAAAATTATAACTCAGACCATGTAAGTCCAAACTCAACACGGTTAACGTCATTTATGTGGTAATTCAATTATCTATCTAGGGTAATATTTTTGATTGGAAATACAGTGATTTTGTAACCTAACATCGTTCGTTTTATAATTTGACCGAAATAATTAAATGCATTAGGTGATAAATTTAATTATGTACTTACTCAAAAAAAAATAAAAAAATATATGGTGCGTAGATAATTTAATTACGAATTAAATGACGCTAACTATGTGTTAAGTTTTTTTTCATTTTAGACTGACTGTATAATACGGTATGTAAAAAACTCTACATACGATACAAAAACTTCCAAATAGTGTTTTGAACAGTAAAACTACTGTTTAAACAGTGCAATTTACTATTTAAACAGTAACTTTATTATTCAAAACACTATTTGGAAGTTTTTGTATCGTATGTAGAGTTTTATACGTACCGTATTATACAGTCAGTCTAAAATTAAAAAATTAATGCATAGTTAGCGTCATTTAATTCGTAATTAAATGATCTACGCACCGTAAGTTTTTTTATATTTTTTTTTGAGTAAGTACATAATTAAATTTATCACCTAATGCATTTTATTATTTTGGTCAAATTATAAAACGAACGATGTTATGTTACAAAATCACTGTATTTCCAATCAAAAAACTTACCATAGATAAATAATTGAATTACCACATAAATTACGTTAACCGTGTTGAGTTTGGACTTACATGGTCTGAGTTATAATTTTTTAAGTAAAATTTTTATATCTCAACTTACGGCATGCCGTACAGTCAATCCGTAAATCCTAATTTAATATTTTTTACATCATTTGAATCGCAATTAAAATATCTACTTACTATAATTTTTTAATAGATACATAATTTTATTTTTAATTAAACATCGAGTCATCATTATCGAAAAAAATGATTTTTAAAAAAAAGGTTATACACAGGCGCCACTTGGGGTGGCGCCTATTCAATAGCGCCACCCAGGGGTGCGCGTATGTCCAATACACGCTACCCCGGGGTGCGTGTATACCTAGTTTTCTAAAAAAAATTGTATACGTACTTTTCTAAATTAAAAAAAAAAGAGTAAAATACTTACTTTTAAAAAAAATCCTTCTCTTATCACCACAAGATTATACTAAAATTTGGATGATTTTCCCACTATAATTTCCACATATTAATCTTTAGGGTAAATTGTCTCAATGCACCTGGATGTTTGGAGATGTTGTTAAATGCACTTCACATGTTGTTTTGTGCACTCATATGTTTGGATTTGTTGTTAAATGCACCTACCTATTTTAAAGTGTTGCTTTGTGCACCGTGGTGCTTGAAAATGTTGTTAAATGCACCCACTGTTATCTTTATGTCTCGGGTTTCCGTTAAAAGACACGTGATTGTCTCGTGTGACCACAAAGACACCTCCTCGTTTTACAGATTTCAACATCATGTTCAAATCAATTGAATTTCATAACCATGTGACTATCACGTGACGAGATAACGGACGAAAGTAACAGTGAAGGTGGATGTGGTGCAAATAACAACAATTTCAAACATATAGGTGCACAAAACAACAGTTTAAAACAAATAAGTGCATTTAACATTATCATTCAAACATCCGAGTGCAGTGGAGCAATTTACTCTAATCTTTAATATGACACACGTTTTAATCATTAATTAATATTATTTAAGTATACTCAGTTTTTATATATATACCTTGAGTGGGATAGATTAGGGCTTAGGAGTCTACATTTCTAGTAAATCCCAAGTCCATGACTTCAAAGTCCAAAGCCACATGATTTTAAGAGGTATTATTATATATACATTTCATTACAAATATAGATATATTATATATTATAGATAGATGTAGACCCATTAGGATTCTATTGAATTGGGATATATAAATACCAATCACTCTATCAGCTTGTACAATTCATTCAGCAAGATAAAATAAAATTTCTCAAACTATTTTGCTTTCTTTTCACTCCCATGCAATATGGTATCAGAGCAAGAAAGTCGATCCTTCATCTTCACAAACAAGATCCCAAATTCTCGACTGCAACTTCTTCAAGATTCTCACGACAACTGAGATCGCAATGCACATGTTGTGGAAGATTCGGTCACACCGAAACTAAGTGCTACAAGAAGCATGGCTACCTTCCGAGATATCAGCAACCACAATCGTATAACTCGCAATCAGTCCCCTCTAGCAGCATCAACACGACAATACATGGTAAACTCCTCACTCATATTTTTTTTTATCTTAAAGATATGAATTAGAGCTATTGGATTGTTGATTCAGGATCATGGTGACATATTTGTTATGAATGAAGTTTATTTACTCGCGTATATGTCGTCAACAACGTATCAGTTCAATTACCCAACCAATCCTGAATAACCGTCACGCACACATTGTCAACGCACTTGGAATTGAACAAAGTTTTATATGTCCCTACCTTTCGGCTCAACTTAATCTTCGTTGGTTGCTTATTATAAAATTCCAATCTTACCATCTTTTTTCAGAAAACACATTGTCTTATTCACGGCCAGTAATCTGTGATTGGAACAAGTAATTTTCACCAAAGGGTCCACCTCCTCAAAAGTTCGCGAGAAACTGCTACCGATCCACTCAAGATCGATGACAATAATAATATCAATGTTGTTACCAATTTCACTTTGATGTTTGGGCACAATAAACTTGGACTTCCGAGTTCCGCTGTCTTAAAATTGCTCAGCAAAGTTGTTCCTTTCATGAAACCTTACATTATTACTGATACTTGTAGTATATGTCCGCTTGCTAAACAAAGACACTTGTCGTTCAATAAAAAGTACATCCACTGTTACTCAGATTTTTTAGCTTGTACAATGTGACATTTGGGGTTCGTTCCACACACTCAAAACAGTCATACTTCTTAACCACTGTGGATGAATTCTCGCGATGCACTTGGACATACTTACTACAACACAAATCTGATGTGAGAAATGTATTCCCTCAATTCTTAGCCATGATAAAGAACCAACTCAATTCTATATTCAAAACAATTCCCTCCAACAACACCAAAGACCTTTTATTTGAGCAATTATTTCAAAGGAGGGGCATATCTAACCGATTCTCATGCGTCGATACATCTCAACAAAATTATGTTGTTGAACGAAAGCACCAACATCTGTTAAATGTGGCGCGAACTCTTTATTTCCAATCTCGAGTTCCCGCTTCATTTTGGGGAGAATGCATTCTCACCACAACTTATTTAATCAATCGATTACTACCAATAACCCTTAAAACAAGAGTCTATTCGAACTACTCTTCGACAAACTCCCCTCATACGATCACTTGATGTCTTTTGGATGTCTTTACTCTTCGACAAACTCCCCTCTAAACATTAAAAGGTAACAGAGACAAATTTTCTCCACGAGCCATCCCTGCCTTATTCATCGGCCCTGTCGGAGTAAAAGGATATCAGTTATACAACATCCAAACTCAATCATTCTTCATTTCCTGAGACGTCGTCTTCCATGAACACGTTTTCGCCTTCCATACCGCAACATCCCTAGATGAAACTGTCGACTTTATTTCACATGTAACACTTTCACAACCCATCCATGAACTCCAACACAGTCTTCCCTCAGCAAAACATGCACCACCACCAACATCATCACCATCACAAACCCTTAATCATCGGCGTAGCACTCGGCCGACCTGACCTCTTTCTCATCTGCAAGATTATTTGACTTAAGCGGGATTATTTAGACCCATTAGGATTCTATTGAATTGGTATAGATACATATCAATCACTCCATCATCTTGTATAATTCATTCAACAAGACAAAATAAAACATTTCTAGCTATTTTGCTTTCTTCTTTTCACTACCATGTAAGAGTGATCATGGGCGGGCCAGACCGGTCTTGTCGTCTTGGAGGCAAGACCGAGATCGAAATTTCAGTTAAGACTTCTGAAGGACCAAGACCGAGATCGACTTCGGCCAAAAAAAATGCTAGAGTCGGTCTTGTTAGACTTGAACCGAAATTTTAGGCAGATGGGTTGGGGGCGTGCTGGAGGGGCGGGACCAGAGGTGGGTGGGAGGTGTGGGCTGAGAGAAGCAGGAGATAGGAGGACGGGGGCTAGATGGCTGGGAGGAAAAGGACGGGGGCTAGCTGGAAGAGATGATGAAAAGGACGGGCGGGGGGCGGGGGGGGGGGGGGGGGGGGCTAGTTGGGAGGAAGACGGGGGGACGGACAGACTGAGGTGGCTAGCTGTCTAGGAGGAGGATGGAGGGGAGGGCTAGGAGGAGTATGTTGTTGCTTCCTTCTTCATCTTCAATTAGCCGTCTTCATAGCTATAGAGTAGGATTTTCAACAGAAGTTGGGCCAGTCCGGTCCTTGTAGGGCTTTTGGGAAAAAACGATCGAGTCTGAGCCCGACCTTAAAGAAAAAAAACACTCGCCCGGTTTCGGTGCCCGGTTTCGGTACTAGTCAGGTCGGTGTTGTCAGGAATTCGGTTAAGTCCGTCTCTTTTTTATCACCCCTACTACCATGTAATAGGTATGGTATAAATTAACTTATTTTTTTAAACTTGTTTAATTTCAAAAAATTTCTAGTCTATAAATATCTATGCATTATTTACAATAGCCATATTGATATTTGCATCAATATATTCGAGATTGTTGTTATTTGCATAAAAAAAATACACATTATGTTAGAATTGCTCCTTAACTTCAAATAAAACCGCAATAGTCTACTCTGAACTAAAGACTTACTTCTTGGGAGAAAAAAAAGACTGACTTGACCTCAAATGTCAACTCCATTTCTTCCTCAGTCAGTGTGTATGTGTCTTCTCTTCCCTCTTTCACTATAAATTTGGAGATGCAGCAAACCGTTCCCCACCATTTACGGCTTAGAAAACCCTATAAAACAAAGCAGAGTCAACAAGGGTCAATTCGATACAACCCCCAAAAAATATAAAATAACCCAAAAGAGAATGAGTAAAGATATATTCATCATCAAGAGCAGGTAAGCTTCATCAGGTAGCTTTGATTTGCTTCTTTTATTCGTCTTCTTCCTCCTCAGCCATGGCGGATGGAGCTTGGTGGAACAGTTCCTCAATAGACGAGCAGCGCTTTGAGAACGGAACTCCATCCTCTTCGTCTTCTTCTTCTTCGGGGCAGAATCAAGTGGGGAGTTTCGGCTGGTCTTGCACTGATTCCGGAGGATCCGTGGCGTTCCCCGAGGCCAACGGTTCTCTAGGCTTGATGGATTTAGCTCTCAACACCCAATCCATGGACTGGAATCAATCCACCTTATTGTACGTTTTTTCTTCTTCTTAATTATTTATTCTTTTAATCGAAATTCGACTCATTTGATCGGTTTTTGCATGATTTCAGTAGAGTTGATCACCACGCCAAGGGTGTTCAAGAGACTACCAGCTCTGACATGAGTTTCGACATGGAAACGGCCATGTACGGCAGTCCAACGGCGATACTGCAAGCGGGGTTGTTTGGTTCGGAGATGGGTCGGAATCATCCTCCCCACGCGGCCTCCAATTTGGAGCAGAGATATGGGAACAGTAATTATCAGTACGGAGAGAACAACAATTATGGCCTAATGATGAACTCATCGACAAGTGAGCAGCAGCTTCAGCAGTTTCCATTGATGTTTAGGGCCTCTTCTCCGAAACAGCAGCCGTCTCACTCCGGCAGCCACCTTCAGTTCTCTAACAACACGCCGTTTTGGAACCCTTCTGCGTCTGCCATGAAAGATGTCCGATCAAGCTTCTCCCCGTCTTTGCTTATTGGTGAAAAGCCAAAGGTGATTAATTATATTATTTTGTATTTACAAGAATTATACACTCGTTCGTACGTCAACGTTAAGTTTAAAAATTAAAACTTTATTAAAAAATAAAATAGTATTTAATCCACTCGCGGTGAACAAAAAATTCACGTCATTATATGAAAGTATGAAACACTGTATTGTCGAAAATATTTGAATTGTGAAAATATTATCCCGTCATCTGATAAGTGAATCATTCATCAATAAGTGCATTTACGAAATTACCCTTGTGCTTTTGATTTGCTCTCAGCAGAATCTACCAGAGTTCAGCACAGTAAATAAAAGTGGAACGGTGTCTGAACCGTCGACCAAGAAGACTCGCAATGAGACTCCATCGTCTTTACCAGCTTTTAAGGTAAACTATCTATTAAAAAAGCTCATAAAAGTTACCCTTTTTTACTGCAAGTTTTTAGCTTGTAAATCATAACCAAAAAGAAATAAAGAACAAGATTCTTCTGTGTGAATATAGGTGAGGAAAGAGAAGATGGGGGACAGAATCACTGCCCTTCAACAATTGGTTTCGCCTTTCGGAAAGGTAGAACATTTAAATTTGTGAGATTATGCTTAGTTGTTAGGGTTGGTGTTGGGATGATATATTATAAGAATATGATCACCTTCTTCATTCATATCATATGTTCTTGAACAATAATGTTGTATGTTTCAGACCGATACGGCTTCCGTGTTGTCTGAAGCGATCGACTGCATCAAGATCCTCCACGAACAAGTGAATGTAAGAAACTGGTGAATCTTGTCATTTGAATGATTGTTATTATTGACTTTTAGTTGTTCTAACATTTGTTAATTGGAGACAGGTTTTAAGTGGCCCATATATGAAAAGTGGAGCTACCATTCAACAACACCAGCAGCAGGTAATTAATAAGATTCTGGATAAGATGTCATTTTGATTTTATCAAACCCTAAACTTCTTACCTCTTCAAATGCAGGATCTTGATGATCAAGACGAACACGATGAAGACAAAGACCTAAGAAGCCGAGGATTGTGTCTGGTGCCTGTGGAGAGCACCTACCCTATTGCTTACGATCCAACGTTTGATTTTTTGACACCACCCTTTGGCGGATCATATAGATGAAATAATTTCAATTCGAAATCAAATTTCGTATTTCCGCATTTCTTGTCGCGACTGTCATGGCACACTACTGAAAAACACAGTCAACTATAATCACACACACATATATAACATCTCCATTATTAGGTTTTCTGGGCCATCTCCAAACTCTATACTCTGATCCATCGTGGTGACTTTATTGGAAAGAAAAGTTTCTGAAAGGAATGGGAAGCAATAGGATATATCTGGGCAATGTGTTTGTAGGTGCAGCTACAGGCAAAATGATGACGTTTTGCCGTTGACCAGGACCACTAGCTGATACAGAAGAGAAGCATATATGGAAGAATCATATGTTTATTAGTATACAAGAAACAACAGACCAAATCATTCTATATGAATGTTTGTAGTGCTGGCTATATTTTGTATAACAGACTTGTTCCATACCTAGATATTTGCATTCTCAAAGTTCGAATATGAAATCTCTAATTAAAAAATTACGCGTTTGAAACTTGAGCAGCTACATTATCTTGAAAATGATTTTTTTAGAATATATTAAGGGTAGTGAAAGTGAGAGGAGAGTCTGCCCTACCCGAAGTCTGCTTTGGTGGCCTTTGAATACTTTTGGTGTTTGGTTAAATCCAAAAGAAAAGTTTGTTGGAGATGCTTTGGTTGGAGATTAGACATGCTTTATTTACTTTATTATTATTATTATACATATATACTTTATCACTGAATATATCAATATAGCATAATAATAATAATAATAATAATCAGAATGTAGCTAATTATAATTTTATTTTATTTTTACATATGTTTTGATAGGAAATGGGTGGAGATATTTAAAATCAAACCTAATTAGAATAACTTTATACTAGAAAGCTACTATTTGTTTTTATATTAAATGATATGTGAAAATATATGTATAATTTACTTATAATTTATTAGATATTTATTTTATAAAAGTATTTTTAATTAAAAATAAATTTAACTTAATATTATACAATAAGAAAATAAGGTATATTTATAAATAATATTAACCCTATTAATATTTGTGTATAATATAAATTATTTTATTTATTTTAATATTATAATTCTGTTAAGTAAAATCAAGATTAATTCTATTTATTTATAAAACTAATAAAAAAATACATGAATGATTATTGAAAAGCAATAGTGACAATATTAATTAATAATTTTAAGTTATTTTGAGATTTTGTCACTTCTATTTGTTTAATATGTGAATGAAAGGATAGTAAAATATCTACAAATAAAATTTTATTTATTTTCTATTTATAAAATATATTAAGTATATAACTATTAAAATATTTTTCATATTTTTTAATATATTAACGTCGATACAATACTTGTAACGTACCTACTATGGTTTTATGGCTTCTATTAGTTTTATATACTTATATAAAAATGTCAAAACTTTATCTTCATATTATTATTATTATTCATTCATATGCTAAATTTATATTACAATTTTAATTATAATAAGCTAAACAATGTTGATAAAATTATTATTTAATAATCTAAATTTATACTTAATTAATCTATTTAATTTTTAATTGCAAATATTTATATGTTAATATCCATCAAATATAATATTATGTATTTTAGTATTTTATAAAATTCACTATATACAATATATTTAAGATAAAATCATAAATATACATGTAAAAATAAACAAAAAATGTTAAGATTATGTAACTTATCTTGAGAGTGAATGAGAAGGTTTGGAGGATTTTAAAGTAATTTAAATGGCATATCGCTTAGGAGTGGGATTTGTATGTTTCACATAGACTAATTAAAATTAATTATTATGACATTAGGAGTTGGAAATTGTATCAAAAAACTTATTTGTCACAATTATATACATTCTAACCAAATTAATAGATATAGATAGACAGATATTAAATCATTTGATGAGTCCAATAAGAATCCATATCTATATATATATATTAATTTGGTTCGAACTTCTACAATCAAGACACATAAGATTTTATGTTGCTTAGTTGTCAAAAAAAAATAATTTCATTGGTTGTTGAATTTATTTTGTAACTGTCGATGATATATGTACTTGCCACGCGTAGCTTCAGAAGCTCTAGAATTTCTCCGGAACTTCTCATCGATTTTCACGATACGTTACACATTTTATCTAATCTTCCCATTTATTTCTATTATTTTAATTAAATAATTAATATAATACTATTTATTGCCATAATAAGCCTTATAAGTATTTTAATATTTCTAGTTTTAGAAAATACTATTATAATTACAGAAAATACTTAATTGTAGTTATATATTTATTTATATTTTATATTTATGGTACAATTTATAATAAAAGGTTAATATTATATTTTATGAATGAATATATACATATAAGATTTCTCATATTATCATGTACAATTAAACATTAATTTTAAAAATACATTGATAATACCTTTTGAATACTATATATAGTTTTCATCAAAATAATGTTATGAAATAGTGTTATGATGTTATCATCATTATCATTAGGTTTGAAATAGTTATAAACACACACACACATTCTTTCTATCAAAGTATTTACAATTATTAAAAAATATATATACAATATTATATTTATGATAAACATACCATAATAATAAATATCATAAAAATTAAGTTAAAAAACATGTATTGGCATTAAATTAATAAAGATTTATATCAGTTTTCTTACCTACTCATGCTAACCATCCATTAACTCTATTAATACACATACATATCTTTAATATTGCTTAATTTAATTAACCTTTAGTTAAATATGTTTTCAAGAATAAAAAATGTTTATTAATTACATTTTATACATATATTATTCTCTATTTTATGTAGATATTATGTTAAAAATATTCTTTTAAAACTTTATGCAAAATGTTGTTCAATTTTATAAAACCTTCTTAATTAAATATTTCAGTTATTTTGTCTCTCATTTGCGTTAAAAGTAATATTATTTTATATTTAATATATATGTACACATAATCATTTTCTCTATGCCTTTCACATAAAATTCTACACTTGGATAAAGAAATCACATTTACCTACACTTTTTGTTTCAATATTTATTAATTCAATTTTCTTTTTTGATAATTTTATTATTTTCACTTATAAAGATTGTATATAATAAATAATACAATTTTATTTTCATAACAATGATAAATATCATACAAACTTAGTTGTATTACCATAATATTATGTTTTAATTTTGTTTTATTACTAATCTACGATAATTGTCAATTATATCCATTAATATAAATAATTCTTTTAATTTTATTGTTAACTTAAATTTTAACAAAATAATTTTCATGAACTAAAAACTATTTTATTAAAGTGTGTTATATATGTTATTAAATATTTTACTTAAATATTACGTTTGTACTTTGTACTCATAATTATGCCATAACACATAAATAATAACTCTTTTTGTTTTTGGTAACACTCAGAATAGTTTATTATTAACAATTTATCTTTTATTTAATAATTTTGTTTCTTTTTATAATATATATTCACTCAACAAATAGTTTAATAAATTTTACATCATTCACTATTAAGATTTAATTTAAACATCAAAATAATAATTTGTAAATTAAATTTATTCTTTACCGTATTTTTGTAATATACATTCATTCAACAAATAATTTATTAAATTTATACCATTCATTATTAAGATTTAATTTAAACATAAAAATAATAATTTATAAATTAAGTTAATTTCTTACCGTGCAAAGTGCGAGACCTATTTCTAGTGCTTAATATAGATTTTTTCTGAAAACTATACATTTTAGTTTTTTTTAGAAAAGTAAGTATAGGAAAGAAAATATTTCGAAAAATAGGTATACGCGCACCCCAGGGTGACGCCTATTGGGTATTGGCAATTCAATAGGCGCATGTTGGGTATGGCTTTATTCTTCTTTAAAAAAAAAAAAAAATTGTTCCATAATGACGACTCGATGTTTAATTAAAAATAAAATTATGTATCTATTAAAAAAATTTAAAAAAAAATCAAAAAACTTACGGTGCGTATATAATTTATTCGTAGTTAAATTATCTACGCACCGTAATTTTTTTTATTTTTTTTGAGTAAGTACATAATTAAATTTCTCACCTAATGCATTTACTTATTTCGGTCAAATTATGGTGTAAACGATGTTAGGTTACAAAATCACTGTATTTTTAATCCAAAAAATTACAATACGTAGATAATTGAATTACGACATAAATGACGTTAACCGTGTTGATTTTGGACTTACATGGTATGAGTTATAATTTTTTAAGTCAAATTTTCATATCTCAACTTACGGCATGCCGTACAGGCAATCCGTAAATTCAAATTTAATATTTTTTGCATCATTTGAATCGCAATTAAAATATCTACTTACTATAATTTTTTTAATAGATACATAATTTTATTTTTAATTAAACATCGAGTCGTCATTATGGAACAATTTAAAAAAAAAAGAAAGAATAAAGCCATACCCAACATGCGCCTATGCAATAGGCGCCATCCCGGGGTGCGCGTATTGCCAATACGCGCTACCGGGGGTGCGCGTATACCTATTTTTCGAAATATTTTTTTTTCTATACTTACTTTTCTAAAAATAAAACTAAAATGTATAGTTTTCGGAAAAAAAATCCTTAATATGTCATGCTCTTATCGGTACCCATGGTCTTAAGAATCTAAAATTGAAATAAGACCAACATTAAAAAAAAAAAAAAAAAAGACAAAATGAGTAATAAGTCGAAACCATTGATTTCGATCTACAAACCTGGTCTGTCATAGTTTAGTCATGATCTTTATGGTCTACTTGTTCATCCCTAATTTAATTTATTACACTTATAATTTCATTTATTTGAGTATAAATTATATTTTAATAGAATGAAGATTATACATTATACATATCAAACTTGTTGGATATTAGAAGACGCATTCACATTTGTACACTCTTCACTACAAATGTTTATCTCATTTACTTTTTAGTTAATTATATTTTTTTACGTTGTCAAATAATTATCACTACGGGAGAAGGTTTATAGGCTAAAAAATGGTTTATTAACGGATGGAAAATTCAGCCGTTAAATTATCACGGCTCAATTGAAGTTGAGTCGTGACATGAAGCGTCGGGACAATTATCACGGCTCAATATAAAATGAGTCGTGATAATTCCCGACCCAAAATCAAAAGTGCCGCCAAAATAATTATGGCGGCACTTTTGGTTGAGCCGTGAAAAATATTTTTATTTTTTACGTCTCGTTTATTTTGAGTCGCCAAAAATATGCTTTAAAAAATATCACAGAAGAGCTTCTTGGACGACCAGAGAGACGACCACCTCTGAACCACTGAAGGAACGACCACCTCCGAATGGGGACGACACCAGAGGGACGACCACTTTCGAACCACCGGAGCAACTCGGTGAAGCAGCTCCAGCAGCGAAGAAAGACTTGGCGAAGAAGGACAGCTACACCGACACCGAGTTCTGATACTTGGAGCTGGTGCTAAAGCAAAGTCCATCTGCAGCTTTCGGACTTGGTGAGCTCCATCTGCAGCTTTCGGACTTGGTGAGCTCCATCTGCAGCTGTCGGAGCTCCATCTGCAGCTCTCTGGACTTGGTGAGTTCCATTTGCAGTTGTCGAAGCTCCATCTCCAGCTATCTGGACTTGGTGAGCTCCATCTGCAGCTGTCGGAGCTCCATCTGCAGCTATCTGGAAAAGTTGACTGCGCATGTGAGGTCCATATGCGCATGTGAGAGTGAGACTCATATGCGCATGTGAGGCGCATATATGCAACTGCAAGGGAGTTGTGTCCTCTCTCTCTAAGTTTGAAAAAATTGAAAACGGAAAAGGTGGGAATATTTAATTTGGGTCATTTATCACAGCTCAAATTAAAATGAGTCGTTAAAAATAATTTTATTTTAGAAAAGTAATACTTTTAACGACTGAAATCTAAACGAGCCTCCAATAATATATATATATATAAAATAAATATTAACGACACTTGATATTGAGCCGTTAAAACTAAGAAAAAGGTAACGGCTCAGTTATTTGAATCGTAAAAAAAATACATAACGGCTCAATATTAATTGAGCCGTTATATTCTATTTAAATTTATTTATAACGGCTCAATATACATTGAGCCGTTAGATTTAGCCGGTAAATGACCATTCTCCCATAGTGTATGTTATATTTCAAAATGTGACTACTTGGTCACCCCATTCATTAATCGTCTATATTTTTGTTCTTTCTCCTTGGTTGCCTAGTTTTAGAATGTACATGCTTTAATTTTAAAAGATAACATTTTTAATACTTTAATTCATAAAATAATCATATGTTTGATCAACATAGCAAAATAAATGATAAATTGTGATTTAAATAAAAAAATATATTTATTCTTAAACATAATTGATTAAATAACACAAATTTAAATATAAAAAATTAACATTAGTCAAAACTTAAGTAACAAAATATGTAATTTATTCTATTATTATTTTTCAACCTGATCGTCAAAAAATATTATTTCAGTGAAACCCTAGCTTATACAGAAACATACTTAGTATATGTATACATATTATGACGATCTATAATTACACTGCTTGAGAAAAGTAAAGGAGGGCCTATCTGATTTTCAAACTTTATTTGAGGATCCGAAATGTCTACTCCAAGAAATGTTCTTTGTGTCTCCTTCACTAATGATGACGATGATTTGCAAAATGTTACGGCAACTTTCGTGAGATCGAACAAATTAAGCAATTTTATGAACATTTCTGTAGAGATAGAGAGTCAGCATGCGCATTAACTTTGCTAAAAGAACTTTTTAATTAATCCATTATTATAACAAAGATAACTTAATTTTATGCAATGGGAGGAACCTTATCATCTCTTTAATTATAATCAGAAAAAAAAAACTTCTTTAATTTGCATCGACGAAAAGATATTCAAGATGCTCAATCGCCCAATGTAGATGTTATTAGACGGTGGTTGATCATGTGTCTGGAACCACGTTACAAGAGAATTACTATTCAGTGGACTTATAAAATACAAAGTAAGACTAACGCAATATTGAGATAATATTTTATTTTAAATATAGATATTAGATTAAATTTGGGTTGGGTTGGTATTATGTTTTCAAATGTTTTCTTAAGGGTTAATTAACTATTAGTTATCTAAAATTCAACCGTATGGAAAATTTGCTAGCTGATTTTCTTAAAAAAGAACAAGTTGTTATCTATATGTACATAACATTATGATTAATTTGTAAGCTTTGCCTAATTCATTGTTAAATGATGACAGAGACATATGTATGTTTTTATTAGTGTCAACTAGCGACATGCAATTTTTTCAAAGTTCAGTTAACAAAATACAAATTTTAACAAATTCAGCTAGCAAATTGCATTTTTGTCAAAAATTCAAATAAAATTAACACAAAATCCGAGTAAGATAATATACATTTTTTAAATTACAACAGTAAATTAAATGAAGTTAACAACAAGTCGTAACTTTACATAAAGTTAATCAACAATTTATTAAAAAAATAATGTAACTAACAGATTTAGGTAAAGTTAACCGACATCATTCATTCCGACATCTCAATATCTCTATTTCTTTTGTTCTTCATATATTCGTCATAATAATCATGTATTGTCTGTTCGGTTTGTTAAGTGTTTATTAGTTAAATAGTCCCCTAATCTATGTATGTAAACAGTCACAGTATTATCAAATGTGGAAGGAGCTGGGATGACATCATTTATTCCGCAATCACAGGCGAATATATATATATATTTTTTTGATCAAAAAGGCGAATATATATATATATATATATACATATATATATATATATACATAAAAACAAAGGATTTGCATCTCCATTTTTAAGTATCTATCTATCTATCTATCTATCTATCTATCTATCTATCTATCTATATTAATTTGGCTAAGTTATGTAGAATTGTGAAGTAAACTTTTTAAGATATTTTCTCATTCCTAATGTCAATTTCATAACTTTTAATTGATCCATGTCAAATATATAATTCTCACTCATATGTAGCATGTCATGTAACTTAGTTTAAAATCTTCCAAACTCTCTCATTAATTCTTCCAATAAGTTACAAAATTTCATTAAGATCTTCTTATTTTCTATGTGCATTTATGATTTTTCTTAAGTTTATTTTAATTACTAAATTTTATATTTTATGAAAAGTAAGAAGATGTATAAATTAAATCTTTTATTACAAGATAATTTAAGCTGAAATTAAAGATTATTACGTATATTATATATCAATTTTATGAAAACAATAAACAATAATCATATATTAATTTTATGTAGATATTTATAATTATGACATAAAATTTAGGGATAATTTTCTTATAACTATTTTTTTAAAATATCATTGTTATATTCTATTAGAATCAACATATATGACAAGATTTAGAAATAATTTATAATTTACTATAACTAATAATAGATGTCATAAAATGAATTTTAAAATTATTAATTAGCATCATATTCATAATTTGTTAAATTTGTTTTTATTATATACTTATTTATTTTCAAATATTTTTATAAAATATAAATTTTTTATATTATATAATATTTTAAACATAAAAATATGTTAACATTTTTTTCATAAATATAATTATTTTTTATGTTGTGTAATTGAGTTAATATTCATTAAATGTACTTTAATATAGTGTAAATAATCATGTTATACATATATATATATATATATTTATTTGAAAAAATATTATTAATTTATAAATTAAAATAATTATTATATTGCGCAAAATGAGAATCAGTTTTCTAGTTAATAAGATTTTAGATTTATTTATATATAAAAAATATATTTCAAAATCCTTTTTTTTTTAATCAGTCAATCCAAAGTATTACTTTATTATGTTTAAACTTTTAATCCAAAGATTTAGTTTTGTCATGTTAATTCAACACGTGTCTTGCATGAGATTATATATGAGTTGAAGTTAATAGTATCTTTTAAAATAAAAACATTTGCCTTCTAAGACTGCAATACAGAAGAAATGACATAAAAATGAACAACTAATTGAATTGACAGAGTGACATTTTAATCACATTCTGAAAGGTAATTAACCATTTAACAATAAATACAAAGGTTAAGTAACTAAAATAAAAGTTAAAACTTAGCTCGTTAACAAATAAAAAAATAATGAAAACCCATATATCAAGTTCTAATTCCGTTTTTACTACTGGGAACAAGTTCGAGAGTAAAAATACCACACATTTGTACGTTCTTATTATAGAATTAGAAACACTTCAATTTACGTGGCAAAAGGGATTATGAACTAAGAATTACTAACAATCTACCCAGTTGAGGTTTTGTTATCTTGTTGTTGACGAGTATGTTCATCTCCTTCCATTTTAATCTGTATAAATTGTTGATCTGATATCGTCTCTCTCCTGGAAAGTCGTTGTGAGGGAAAGTCACCGAGCGAACGGCCCGTCCGTGGGGATTCTCCATTTTGTCACCGGTTGAGCGTCTCCGTCCAGTAAGAAACATCAATCATATCAGAGCTTGCAGCAGAGCTACATGTCTTCATCTATCTGTCTGATCGAGTCAATTGGAGAGTCTAACCCTTCAATCACCGAAACCGGGGAGAGAGTGAAACCCTAGATTTTTCAATCCCGCCGTCCCAACCACCCAACCCCGACAGCGACCCACCTAAACCCACCCGAACCCCACCCTAGGTATCCGTATCCCCTTCAACCGCCCTGTGGCACCTCCTCGATAATCGAATTTCCCGACTCTGTCAAAAACTGATATATTTTCTTGTGACGATTGCAGGTATCCTAAGCATGGGAGACATCCAGGGGCGAAAGCCAGCCACGGGACCGACCCATAAATCTGATAGAACACACCTGTGGGACAGCCTCACGCTGAGGTGTGTAGGAAAGGTGCTCCGTGATCGAATTATCAAGCCCGTAGCAGTCCAAGGCATTCTAAAGAGTGCATGGCAGAGATACGTCGGGGTCAGTATCACGGATATGGGCAACGCTGTAACCATGTTCGAGTTTGACGATCCGAGAGACATGGTCGATGCAATTGACTTCAGCCCTGGGGCCATTCAGGGGCATTGCCTCTCGATCAAACGCTGGGAAGGAGGTACGCGCATAGAAGATTTAGAATTTCATAACATTCAGTTTTGGATTCAAATACACGGCCTAGAACTGGATAAGTTGAATGAATCAAATGCTGAGCTTATAGGTCAGAGCCTTGGTAGGAAGATAGAAATTGATAGTCTTAGGGGTCCGAAAGGTCTGGACCGCAACTATATTCGAATTAAACTGAAAATAGATGCAAGCAAGCCTCTGGTCCCAGGGTTCTGGTATCACAGATCAAATGGGAATAGAAGTTGGGCCACAGTGAAGTATGAAAGGCTAGCTGAATTATGTTTTCAGCTGTGGGTGCATTGTGCACAATGACAGGGCGTGTAACGCACCTATCGTGATGGCTGAGGATAATCCAGGCCAACCGCGCTATGGGTTATGGACACAAGCAGAGAGACCACGACGTCGAGAGACAACGTGGTCCGAAGTGGGCAAAGGAAGAGGGAGCTCCTCATCGGGGGGAGCCCGACAACAATGGAGACCCGATGCAAAACCTACGGGGTATGGGGAGGAGAGAACCCCTAGAGGAGATACTAATTACACAAAGAGTGTAAGGGGGGGTGTTCTAGAGGAAAGGGAAAGCCAACCCGGGATCAATGTGGAAGATCGAAGACTTATAGCTGTGCCACCTAGAACCAGTGTGACCCTAATCATTTCACTGGGATCACACGAGGTTCAAGCGGGCACAAGCAACCCGGATAGCAGAAATGATTAGGCTGAGAGGATGCAGGTCGAGGAAAGCAACCTCGTCACCATTCAGGTGGAATACATGGCTAGCTCACAAGAACCGAAGAGCACTAGCCCGAAGCACACCCCACCAAGGAGATACATAATCCCAAAGAAGATCACTAAATTCAGCCGCATCCAAAAGGAGTACTATGTAGAATTCCCGACCGAGCAAACATCACCTGCTCGGGAGGGGAACATAATAACTCTGATGGGGCTGAGTCCTTTAGTGAGGAAGATGTCCTTAAAACGAAAGGGAGCAACAGAACACGAGATGACCGAAGACACGGAGGAGGAGAACGTTAAGAAGAGATGTCTTCAGATTGAAAATGAGACACTAACCCCGGGTGACAACAGTCCAATCAGAGGCCTAACGAACTCTAGTAGGGGAGAAAGGTAATAAAACATACAAGGAGAAAGGAAACTAGAAAACTGAAAATTGCTCAAGGGGTTCAAGAAGAAGTCGAAGAAATGGGTTCCGGTGACTGTCCTTTCACAGTCACGAGGGCCCAATGAATGATCTGGTGTGGAACTGTCAGGGGTTGAGATCGGACCTGACAGTTCCCCATCTAACCGACCTCGGGAGAAAACATCAACCAACGATAATATTCTTGATGGAAACCAAAAACAAGGAGGCAATTTGCGAAGGGATAAGAAAGAAAGCCGCATGGACAATAAGTGCTATGTCGACCCGGTGGGTCTATCGGGGGGTCTAGCACTGTGGTGGAAGAAAGAGGTAAAAATAAGAGTAATAAAGAAGAAAAGTCACTATATTGACACTATGGTCGACTTGGAAGGAAGGGACGACAAAGTCAAAATCACTTGGGTGTATGGACACCCAATTTGGGAGGAACGAGTAAAAATATGGGTGGAGATCAGCCGAATGGGTACCACGATGAGGGGACCACGATGAAGGGACGACGAAGTCAAAATCACTTGGGTGTATGGACACCCAATTTGGGAGGAACGAGTAAAAATATGGGTGGAGATCAGCCGAATGGGTACCACGATGAGAGGACCACGATGAAGGGACGACGAAGTCAAAATCACTTGGGTGTATGGACACCCAATTTGGGAGGAACGAGTAAAAATATGGGTGGAGATCAGCCGAATGGGTACCACGATGAGGGGACCATGGATGTGTATCAGGGATTTTAATGACATAAGATACTCTCATGAAAAGGAGGGGGAAGACCGAAGGGTAATAAGAAAATGGACACATTCAATATGTTCATATCAAGCCTAGGAATGGGGGACATGGAATTCAAAGTCAACCCTTACACGTGGTCTAACAATAGAGAAGGAAAGGATCGCATAAGGGAACGACTAGACCGCGGAATAGCAAATGGAGAATGGTTCACGAAATTCCCTAAAGGTGTCCTCTTCCACAAACCGGCGATCGGTTCGGACCATAGCCCCTCCTTCTGATGCTCGAACACGCCGAGAGCAAAAGGAAGAGAGAGTTCCGGTTTGAGTCGATATGGATGTCGGACGAAGGGTGTGGACACACTATCAAGTCAGCATGGGGACCGAAAACACCCAATGAAAGGAAACCAATTTTCCATATGAAGATTAATAAGTGCCTAACTAAGCTAACTCAATGGAGTAAGGCTAGCTTCGCAAACAATAAGCGCCAGATAGCACACATTCAGGAACAAATTGAAAGGGTCCAACGGGAGAGCAATGGAGACTATGTAAGCGAAGAACAAAAAGCTCTCAAAAGGGAACTGGCAGAATACTGGAAGATGGAGAAAACATACTAGAGCCAAAGGGCTAGGGTCCGATGGCTTGGGGAGGGGGACAGAAACACCTCCTTCTTCCATAAGACTACTTTGGAGAGAAAAAGCAGAAATAAGATAAAAAGTCTCCAAAGGAATGATGACACTTGGACAAAATCAGAAAAGGAGATCAGCTGGGAGTGTGAACAGTTTTTCAGAAACCTGTTCCAAACGGAGGGAACCAAGGACTCACACAACATCCTACAATGTGTGAATCAATTGGTCACCAACAGAATGAACCAGAATCTACTCAAACCGTTCTCATATGAGGAGATAAAGCGAGCAGCCTTTTAGTTAGGGGGTTCTCGGGCCGCAGGTCCGAATGGTTTCCCTGGGGTGTTCTATCAGAAATACTGGGAGGTAGTGGGACCTGATGTCATCCATGCGATAAAGACCTATTTGTGAAACGGTACACTCGACCCTTGTTTTTTGATACAGATATAGTTCTAATCCCTAAAATTCAAAACCCTTACAAAACATCCCAATTTTGGCCCATAAGCATGTGCAACTTTGTTTATAAGATTTTATCAAAGACTTTGGCGAATAGATTACAATCTATTCTCCCGAGTTTAATCACTCCTTTCCAAGGAGCGTTTGTGTCTGACAGGTTAATACATGACAACATAATCATGGCCCACGAAGCATTCCACCACCTCAGGACAAGCAAAAGAGCATGAGTGGAAGAGTGTGCGGTAAAGATTGACATGAATAAGACGTACGACAGGGTTGAGTGAAGCTTCCTCCTCAACACCATGCGGAGGATGGGGTTTGAGGAGCGGTGGATACAATGGATGGAGGGGTATATAACAAGAGTACGGTACCGAGTCATCATAAATGGACAAAAGACGAGGAGTTTCACGCCAACACGAGGTATCAGACAAGGGGATCCCCTATCACCCTATCTATTCTTGTTTATGGATGACGTGTTATCAAGACAAATAACACAAGCAGTGAGCAGAAAGCAACTCGAAGGCATTAGAATCAGAAGAACATGGCCAGTTATCCTCCACCTACTATTTGCGGACGACTCCATCTTTTTCATTCGAGCAGACGCTAAAAATGTTGATACACTCAAGAAGATTTTGGAGGAGTATGGTCGCACTTCATGACAAAGCGTTAACCTGCAAAAATCCAGCATCCATTACAGCTCAGGAACAACCCAAGGTAGTCGAGCACTAACGAGCCAAATTATGGGGATCGAGGAAGCTCGAGAAGCGAGGAAGTACCTAGGCATGCCCACGGTATGGGTACGATCCAAACGAGAGGCGCTCAGGTATCTCAAAGATCGAATATGGAGCAAAATGAGTGGATGGAAGAACCAATACCTAAGTAACATGAGAAAGAATATCCTACTCAAGGCGGTCATCACCACCATTCCGACCTACGCCATGACCCTTTTTAAGTTACCCAAGACGTGGTGTGGTGAGGTAATGGCGATGATGACTCGATTTTGGTGGAGCCAAAGTCCGGATAAAAGATCAATCCATTGGCGGAAATGGGAGTATATGACCAAACCAAAGGCTCTAGGGGGAATGGGATTCCGAGACATCAATACTTTCAACGACGCCATACTCACGAAAAAGGCTTGGAGACTCCAACACAATCCGGACGCATATTGGGCTAAGGTTATCAAAGGTATATACTACCCGAATTCTGACTTATTCCAAGCAAAGATAGGGGGTCAGGCATCATGGGCCTGGTCGAGTATATTGGAAGGGCGAGAGGTTCTTAGAGAAGAGGGGATGTGGCGAGTAGGAGACGGCAAGACGATTCGCATGTTTCATGATGCATGGATCCCGGGAGTAAGAGGGAATCAACTGAATGTGGAGGGTATCAGCATTCTTAGCATAAATGAGGGGAAAATTGAGAGTTTAGAGCAATTACTAAGGAGAAGATCATCTTAGTATTATCATTGCCTAAACTTGATTTTACAAGAGATATGAAACCCTATTTATAGAGTTTCAAGGGGATATGTCTACACATCATATATCCTAACATTCCCCTTTCAAGATAAACCTTCTAAAGTCTTCAAAAAATCAACAAACCAGAACTTTAACTTCTAAAACTTGCTGAATCACTAAGACTGATCTGCACTAGGTGGACACTGCTGCTGCACTGAAGATGCACTGCACTGGCACTGCTGAGACACGACAGATGCACGCCTGGAACACTGGAGATGCACACGCCTGGACGACTGAAGTGCACTACACTGACACGGCTGAGGCACCACAGATGCACGTCTGGAGCACTAGAAATGCACTGAAGCTACCCTGGAGCTGAAAGCACAGGTCTGCTTGTCTTCCAAGGAGAACCGAGCACAGGTCTGCTCGTATTTCAAGTGGAACCGAGCACAGGTCTGCTCGTTCTTCAATGTACACCGAGCACAGGTCTGCTCGGAAGATGATCCAGTTGCTGTGAAGTCAGTTTTGAAACTATGAACTTGGAGACTCTATTGACTTGCTCTTCTCGAGATCTCAAGCCTCATTTCTCGCAGCTCTCACGACCTAGCATAGGCGCAACTCGGATCACTAAATCACATGTTAGATCAGATTCAGATGTGTAAAACATCAAGATCTTCAGTTCAGATTCTGTCGAACAACATACTTTGAGAATACAATTGTTCTGTGCTTGTTGACCTGATATTGATAGAGCTGATGATCCAATTGCTTAAGCTGATTTCAGTGCAGAACTAATCTTTTTTTTTTTCCAGTATATTCAGTGTTGGAGGCAGGATGAATTCGTTTCACAAATGCTTCATATTAGAGACAGATCATATGAGAACAACAGAGCTCGCAACAACAAATTTTTCACGTTCTCAACATCAGAATTTCAGCTTCCCGTTACAGCAGCTTCCTTTGTATTCCCGTTACAGATGCTTGAATGAATCAGCTCTGTTTCTTAATCATCAATCTCTTTAGCAATCGTAGATCAATTTCCCAATCAAAACATCTTGATCCTAATGCATTTTCTATTACTGACTGAGAATGAGAATATCTATGTTGCTCACTGTTAGCAATAACATTTTTCATAGTCTCCTCGAGTATAGCAGTATCCTCCTCATTGCATCCATCCACAGAGGGTCTTCTTTCAGTAACGTCCTCAGTATGCTTTAAAACATCCAAGTTTAGGTCCTCAAGTTTAGAGCAGCATCCAAGTCTCAGCAGCAACATCCAGTATACATCCACATCCAGTATCAGAAACAGATACATAGCAGAAATGTATCGCAGCTCTGTTTCGAACAGAACAGGATGAATCAAGCTAATTGAACTTGTATCGCAGCAGTTACTTTGTATTGCAGTAGCTATGTATTAATCGGATGAAATACAGGATGAAACTGAACTCAGCCACAGCCACAGCATCGCAGCATCAGAATACAAAAGAATCATAGAAACCGAATCACAGAATAAACCGGTCAAAACAGAGCAATCACAGCATAACGAAGTCGCCTCAGAACGAATCAGCATGGCAGCAATTTTCAGCAGTAGCAAAGCAATCGATCCGAAGATTGAGCAATAATACAGCTTACCAGAAGATTCAACATCTTCGATTAGATTGAGGTTGAAGAACCGATCGATCGAACAAATCGCTTTGCTGAATTGAAGAAAGAACCGATCGATCAAACAGATCGCTTTGCTGAATTGAAGAATATTGTGAAATCAACGACATAATGGTTAGTTCGATCCGATTGCTTGATGAACTCCATTTGAATTCCGATGAGAAGTCTTCTGCAGATGCTGCTAGCAACGAGAATCAACGACCGCCAATCAGGATCTTTGTGAGGAACTTACGCAATTTTCAATTTCAGAAGAAATTTTCAACTGAATCAGCATTTGGTCCCTGGACTTCTAGCTCTGATACCATATCAGCATTCTAGGCACAAATGAGGGGAAAAGTTAGAGTTTAGAGCAATTACTAAGGAAAAGATCATCTTAGTATTAACATTGCCTAAACTTGATTTTACAAGAGATATGAAACCCTATTTATAGAGTTTCAAGGGGATATGTCTACACATCATATATCCTAACAGAGGGAGCTGAGGTGGGGGATCGACACCGAAGGGTGGCGGACCTAATCGGAGCCAATGGAGGTGGATGGAACACAAGATCAATCGAATGGGCTATAACCGAACCGGAACGCATAGCCATCGCAGCCATACACCTACCGAGTATACCAACTCGGGATAGGGTAGTGTGGCCAACATCCACCTCGGGCAAGGCGCATTCGGAACTGGTCTATAGGCGACTCAAGGAAAGGTGCGAACCGGAGATGACAAACAGAGCCTCGTCATCTAGGAGGCTGGATCTGACGGCTTGGAGAAACATGTGGACATGCCCAACCATTCCGAAGGTGAAACAATTCATTTGGAGAAGTTGTAATCGTGCGTTATAGGTGAAAGATGATTTACATAGGAGAGGAATCAATGTAGCACCAACCTGCCCATTTTGCGTCAATGTGGAAACAATCAACCACGCACTAATGGAGTGTCAATGGGTGAGGCCAATCTGGTTCGGAGGGGTTGGAGTACGATGGGAAGAGGTCGCGCGACCAAAATGGGAGGAATGGGTGACAGAAGTGATGGCTAAAGAGGGGAAAGCACGGGAGAAGGGGTCACCCTAAAAATGACAGTGGAAACCGTGGCATGGGAGATTTGGAAGGAACGATGTTGGGCGTATCATAATAACGAACACGCTCGACTGACCCTTACACTCGAGCGAGGCCTCAAATTGGCTCGGGAATCGGGATCGGTAGGGCAACCGAGCCGAGAAGCACAACTAAGAAGCACCACCAACCGAAACATGGCATGGAGACCACCTAAGCAAGGTAAGATAAAGATAAATTGTGATGGCGCATGGGACGACAGCTCGGCGAAGGGAGGCACGGGTGTGATCGGAAGAGACGACAAGGGCAACGTGATCGCGGGGAGAAACTCAACGATGAGGGACATCTCGACGGAGAACATGAAGGATCGGGCAATCTTGCAAGGCATGGAAATGACCGTCCAATATGGATGGATGGAGGTAATCATCGAGTCAGACTCTGAAAAGATGATAAAGATGCTGGATGGATCGGCCAAGGACACGGACTGGCGGATGGAGAACATAGTCACCTCGATCCAAGATGTAGCATCCCATATAGAAACAGTCAAATGGAGTTGGGTTAGACGAACCGTCAATAGATGTGCATATTGGATTGCGAAGCAATCTAAAAGAGAGATGTGTTCGGTAAATTGGATTTGTACACCGCCATCTACTCTACTATCTTTGTTGTTATTGGACAAATCGAGTACGTTTTTAAGTTGAATGGAAGTTTATATTGGCAAAAAAAAAACTAAGAATTACTTTGTGGATGGGATGCTCTTATGTCTGCTGTTTCAATGAAGTTACGGTTTAGTTTTAATAGAGTTAAATATTAATTTGCTGCAAAATTTTGAAAATCTGCTCAATGTGCTAGTTTTTTTTAATGAATTGCGAGTTTTTTTTTGGCTAAGAAATCATTTCAATTACTCATAAACAAAGTCCTGAATATCCATTACACATAAAGACACTAATGAAGGGGGTTGTCTTATAATCCAATATCTTGGACATAAGTCCCATTTAGATTCCGTCGCTACCCAATGGGCGCACCTATTCGTCTCACGCCTGACGAATTTCCATTGGACCCGTGGTATGTCCTTCGCCTTCTCCAAGATGTCCGCTAACATGTTCCGGAGTTCCCAGTCCTTCCCCGCTTTCCCTCCTTGTAGAATGTTAATGATATGTTACGCGTCTGATTCAATTGTAACCTCAGCCCATGCATTGTGGCTCGCCAACTCCGTTGCTTGGAGAATCGCCCTTGCTTCAAGTGTTTTGGCACTCGTACATGTACCTGTTGTGTTCCGTCCTGCGATTATTATTCCCGTCCAGTCCTGTGCCACCACACCCGTGCCACCTTTGTTTGTATGTTGGTCCCACGTCGCGTCACAATTCAGTTTCACCATCCCTCTTCTCGGACGTTCCCATACATGGTTCAGTCGTCCTCGTGTTTGGTTCTGATGAGCCTCCGACTATATCCGCAATCTCCACATCTCCTCGACCATCGCCATGACCGCTCAGATTGTCATCTCCGGTCTCGGTCTATCCTCCGCGTGGATAGCCCGACATCTCTCTTTCCACACCTCCCAAGTTATAGTCTCCCCCATTAGCCTGCGCTTCCTTCTAAAATATCCCCCATTTTCACCCATTTCCTTCATTAACTGCACCCATACAGTCCATTAGGTCCCCCAACCGTTTCTTGCCGAATCCCCATACATCCAAACCATACCCTCCTAGCCCACTCACACCCCAATTAATTCGTGGCTCACAATTTCTAACTCATCACAGAATTGGCAAGACGGGTTTAATTTTATACCGCGTCTAACTAGCTCAGTTCTAACAGGCAATGCATTACTTAAGGCCTTCCACAAGAAATGTTTTACCTTTGGGATAGTGTCTCCTTGCCACATATTGTGCCACTGCATCTCTATCGGACGGGGCTGTCCATCGGCTTCCTGGTTCGCCGATTGGTGCTCGATCTCCCTTATCCTCCGGTACACCAAGCTCGGCCTAGCCACTCCTGCTGTTGGCCAGATCAGTGCGTCCTGGCATGTTACTTTGCCGATGTGGATTACCTCGATCGCCTGCTTTTCCCTATCCGTGATGTTGTGTTGGATCGCGGTTAGGTTCCAACTCCTTCGATCCCTGTCAATCAGTTGTCTTACCATGATCCGTCGACCATCGTCCTCGCTTGGCTCGAGTCCAATTCGGTTGTTCGGAATCCTGGGAACCTATGCATCCTAAAATGCTCTAATTCTGTCATCGGTTCCAACCCGCCACACCTCTTCTTTCTTGATTATATCTCGGCCCAATAGGATACTTGACCACGCCCACGATGGTCAGGCCTCAGCCGTGGCCTCCATTAGGTCTCCTCGGGGGTAGTATAACCCCTTTAACAGTCTCGCCCACATCGACTCGCCATCATTCTGGAGTCTCCAAGCTGTCTTGGTTAACATATCTCTATTGAAGTTCATCATGTCCCGGAATCCCATTCCTCCCATGTCTCTTAGGTGTGACAGTTTACCCCATCGGACCCAATGGACCTTCCTCGTTTCTAGCTATGTCTGCACACCAGGTTTTAGGTAACTTAAATAGAGACATAATATAAGTAGGGATCGCATTCATTACCGCCTTGATTAAGACCTTCTTCCCTGCATTATTCAAGAACATCGTCTTCCACCCGTGAAGCTTCTTAACCACCCTATCTTTCAAATACCTCATGGCCTCTATCTTTGACCTACACCAGTTTGTCGGTAGGCCCAAATACTTCCCCACATCGGAAACGGCTTCTATCCCCAAGACCTCCGCTTCCTCACGCTTCGTGACATCCCAAACTAGATGCATGATTTCTCCAAGTTGATTTTCTGCCCGGATGCCTTGCTATACCTCTCTAGTGTACTTTTTAGTGCCCGAGCATTACCCTCCGTAGCTTGCATAAAGAATATTGAGTCGTCCGCGAAGAATAAATGGTGTATCTCCGGGCACGCTCTCTTCATTCGGATGCCGACAATTCGGTTTTCCTCCACCTACCTTATGATATGCCTGGACAACACATCCGACACAAGGATAAACAGGTAAAGAGATAGGGGGTCTCCTTGCCTAATTCCCCGTTGTTGGATCGTGAAATCCTGAATGCTGATCTGGCAGTGAATTGAATGCCAGACAAGGTTGGGATGACGCTTCAGCTCCGACTCCGGTGAACCTGCAAGTAGGGGAGCGCAACAGAGGGGGTGCCTCTGGGTCCCTCTCCGAGGTTGATGAAAACGCCCGTAGAAGTTGGACAGCGACTCTCCAGGCTGCTGTTTGACCGAGTCAAGGGCGACCACGCTCTTCAGCAACTGGCGCTCGCCCATATATCTCTCCAGGAACTTGCTTCTCAACTCTGCCCAAGTTCCGATTGATCCTGCAGGGAGGCCGAAGAACCAGGACGAAGCCGAGCCCGAAAGAGTAGATGGAAATAGCAAAGCCAAATGATTGGGATCGTTTGACTTACCCAAAAGGGAGGCCTCATGCTTGTTGACATGTACGGTGGGATCTCCTCCACCGCTATACTCAGGTATGGCCCGAGCAACCACATCCTTCGGGATTTTGATAGCGACGAGCGCATCAGTGAAAGGATGAGAGGACTGCTCCTTGAAGGGAGCTATGACTATCAACTGTCTTTCCTGGAGCCTTTTGTTGAGGAGGTCATCCATCTGATCCACAGTGCAGTACATAGGAGAGGCTCCGGGTGGAGGCGGACCGGAAGGATTGGCAGTATATGCGGCTGCTGGCTCCTTGGTGTGTGCTGGAGGTAGGGACTGCTGACCTGACGTCATATCCTGATCCTCCTGAGGCGCAGCAGGACCAGGATTGGCCGCTTCTGAAGGTGAAGGCCCTTTGGCAGCAAGGCGGTGGTTTTCCTTAGGAGCAGAGGGATTGTTTTCCTGAGGAGCAGGGGCTTGGCGGCGCGCCTGTCCTAGGATGGCTTCCAGCAGGGAGACCATCTCGGGGGTTAAATTAATATCCTGCCCCGCAATGTGGACAGTCTGCGGTGCAGGGGCTCCGTTTTGATCAGCAGTTGGGGTCGGTCTTGAATCACCGACATGTTCTCGAGCTGTCCGCAGAGGAACAACATTAACTCCTGCTCGGCTGGCAGGTTCTTGTTGAAGCGGTGAAGCAGCGGCGGAATCAGAGCTATCTGAGGATCGCTCCCTAGTCTGATTCCGACGGTTGCTTTGGGATCGAGTTCTCATGGCTAAATTTCTCGTTCCCATAGACGGCGCCAAATGTTGGATCGTGAAATCCTGAATGCTGATCTGGCAGTGAATTGAATGCCAGACAAGGTTGGGATGACGCTTCAGCTCCGACTCCGGTGAACCTGCAAGTAGGGGAGCGCAACAGAGGGGGTGCCTCTGGGTCCCTCTCCGATGCTTAAATGAGTATGTGTGTGTATAAAACTCAAAACGTCCAGAACGTATGTAAAGCAATGGTATTTATAGGGTAAGAGAGATAGAACCGTATATGGCAGCTGAATATCTTAGTGTATATTGTATTGCCGAAGATTCGGATCGTCAGTTACTGCGAGATATTGCAGTTACCAAATCTAATCCTTAGTGAATATGTGACCGAGATATGCGGGATATCGTGGCCACTTCCTTATTAACGGTTTGGTGGGACCAGAGGAGAGAGGCAAGGCTCTCTTCGGGGCGAGCACTCCCATGTCGAGCAGTGGAAGGTCGCGACCTGGTAGAGAATGGCGAGCAGTCCGAGAGCCTTTGGCGTCCCTATAGACTTTGGGCTCGATTCTGGATTACTCGATGGTGGGCCAAGTTTGGCTTGTACTTGGGCCGATCCGGTTCGGATGTCATGGGTTTACCCCCTCTATAGTTATTGGGCCTTCGAGGCCTTTTCTTACTGGACTGTCACTATCGATACCCAACACCCGTGACGGTCTGAATCTTGCAGTCTTCTTCCCATTCACCACGACACTATATTGTACCTTTGAGATGCATTCCTCGATCCTCCTACACCATTGATCCGAGAATCCCAGCCCCTTAAGAGTTTGGATGACAAACTCCCACTCGACCCGGTCATATGTCTTACTCATATCCAGTTTGACCGTGCACTCTTCCCTTTCTCTCGACCTGTTTTTCCTAAGATGGTGGAACACCTCATGAGCAATAAGAATGTTATCGTGAATAAACCTGCCTGAGACAAAAACACTTTGAAATGGGGTTACAAGCTTAGGAAGAATTGATTTTAAACGGTTGGCTAACACTTTAGATATAATCTTGTAACTAAAATTACAAAGGCTTATAGGACGAAAATGAGATGTGTTTATCGGGTTAGGAATCTTAGGGATTAATACTATATCAGTGTAACAGACAGTACCCTGGTAGTACTATACCCGACTCGAAGAAGCCTCTTACCGATTGGAATACGTCTTCCCCGAGCACATCCCAAAAGCGACGATAGAACATACATGGGAAACCGGCTGGTCCCGGAGCTTTGTTTCCACCTAGTTGAAATACTGCTCTCTTCACCTCCTCCCTACTTATCCTTTCCGTGAGTGATGCATTGTCATCCTGAGTCACTACGGTCGTCACACTCCACATCTGATCTTGTATCCCCTCTGACCCCTCCGATTGGAATATTTGTTGGAAGTAGTTTTCACATTTGCCATTACATCATCTTCATTCTCCACCCAGACCCCATCCCTCTGTTGCATATGGCATACGGTGTTCTTCTTTCTCCTTTCAACCGTGGTCTGATGGAAGTAGGCGGTATTTCTGTCTCTCGCTCTCATCCATTGAATGAGAGACTTTTGCCTCCAATACTCCTCTTCCTTCACCCAAACCTCTTCTAGCCTTCTTTTCAGAGCATGTTCTCTTTCCCATTTATAGCTGTCATTCAGTTGTGTTTGTATGGCTTTTAGCTCCCCATGAATAGTCTCAATGACCCTCTTATTGTTCGGTATGTCTATTTTGTTCCATTGCCGAAGCTTCCCTCGATATTTTCCTAGCCTGATATGGATACCCCCATGGTTGGCTTCATGCATCCTTCCGTTCCATACCCTTTTGACTATATCGCTGCAACCCGTGTGTTCCAACCAAACCTTCTCGAATCTGAATGGTCGTCTACTTCTTGGTTGTTGTCTATCGACTTGGATAATCAGAGGGCTATGGTCAGATCCAATCTATAGTTTGTGGATCACCATTGCATAAGGGAAGGTGCGGATCTAGTCCGGGTTCACCATAGCTCTATCAAGGCACTCTTGGATTCGGTTTGTACCCTCCCTATTGTTGCACCACGTAAACTGGCTGCCCTTGTATCCCATGTCGGCGAGTCTCGTGTCCCTCATCATCTCATTAAATGCCTCCATCTTCCTTGCATGTTTCGGTCTGCCCCCATGCTTCTCTCCCTCTATCGCAATTTCGTTAAAGTCGCCTACACACATCCATGGACCCCTTCTATTCTATGCAATCCCCCGTAGCCTGTCCCATAACTGTAAGCGCTCTCCCCATGTTGTACTCCCATAAATCCACGTGATGTGCATAACACTTCCCCCACTCGCCTTCATTATTGTCGTATCCATAATGTGTTCATTCTTTGTGTTTATCATGACCTTCACCTCCTTTGTCCACCACAACGCGAGTCCGCACAAGGTTTCATTCAGATTGACATACTCCCCACTTTCCATCTTCATTCTCTTTCTTACTTGTTCACAATACTCCTCCGTGTTCTTGGTCTCTATCAAGAAGATAATATATGGTTTATTCCTCCTTGTGAGATCAGCGAGGTACGGAATTGTCAGGGCCGATCTCAACCCCCGACAATTCCACACCATAAAGTTCATTGGGTCTGGGTAGCTGTCTCGGGACAGCTACCAGAACCCTTCATCGTAAATTTACTTCTCACCGTGATTATCTTCCTTCGTACCATGTTCCCAGTCCGTCGTTCCTTGTTAGCCTTTCCCCTTCCTCGTCCTCACAGCCTGCCCCTACCCACACTGCCCTCCTTCTTTAGAATTTTGTGTTTCTTCATTATCTGATCTACCCCATCTTCCTCTTCTGTCTCATAACCACCTTCATGCTTCATGCTTCCTCTTCAATATTATTTTTTGAATTAGGGGGCTTAGGCCGGTGGGTACGCTTGGTTTCTCACTACTCGTTGCGGGTGAATTCAGTGGCTCAACTATATAATCCCACGCATCTACCCTCACCTCATGGAGTTCTAACTCCATAACGATGTCCTTCGTTTGTGCTCGAGCCTGCCCTCCACTTCCCTCTAGAACAGGTTGATCCGCGCTCAGTCTCACCTTGAGGTTGCTCTCTCCCCTACCTGATTCATTATCCTTCATATAATCCATGTTTTCATTGCTCGGTCCTTGTGTTATTTGGAAGTTTCTTCTGTTTGTCTTGTTAGACAATGTTTCCCTATCCCCAGGATTCCTCTGATAGTGTTGCTTTTCGACTGTGTAATGTGACCCTGCTGGAAGCCATCCCTGTTCCTCTCCCCCAATTCTACCTTCCAATCCGTGCCCCATCTCATACCTATATCTCCTTCCCAAGTCTGCCATCTCCTTGCCTTTCCATGTTTGCATTACCTTTCCCGTGGGGATTTGTGTGTCCTCGTCATTATACCATTCGGTCTGTTGTCCCTTTCTATTTGCATACACCACCAATTCCGTTCCCTCCACCTGTCTCCCCTTCGGTGAGAATTCTTCCTGCATTCCCCCTCCCTTTGTTGCCCTCGATCTTCATCTGACTTCGCTGATGGAGGTGTTTTAGACCCTTCTCTCTCTTGTCTCTCCTTCATCAGATCCTTCCAGCTCTTGCGCTTTGCCTCTCCCGAAGGGGTTCCTGGGCTTTTCCCTACAAACTTGTACTGCTCTCTTCTCCACTTTGGTCGGTCTGCTCGTATCCATGGATCGTACATTAGTCCTCCTTCTTCCTCCTCGGAGACAGTTATCTCCGTGTTACATCCCCTTTCAGTGTGCCTTACTCTACCACATCCAAAGCAGAATTCAGGTAGTCTCTCATACTTAATTGAGGCCCTTCCTAGGTCCCCATTTCTTCTTGTATACCAGAATCCAGCCTGGAGGGGCTTTGTGCTGTCTATTTCCACCTTGAAGCGTATGAAGTATCGATCCAGCCCCATTGGTCCCATTATGTCGTCGACCTCAAGGACTGTACCCAGACTTTCCCCTATTGTCTCTGAGTTCTTCTTGCTGAATTTGTCCACTTTCAGTCCATGTATCTGGATCCAAAACTGCACCATGTGGAATTGAACATCCGAGATGTGAATTCCTTGATGCCATCTCTTAAGTGAGAGGCAGTTGCCTTGCATTGCCCATGGGCACCAATCCAGTGCATCTTGCAGTTCTTCCCTCTTCTCGAACTCGAAAAGAATGACATCCCCTATCATTTCCTGAACTCGAAACCCTGCGTACCTGCCCCATGCCTGCTGTAATACACTGTGAACTACCATCGATTTCACATGTTTATCACTGATATTTCTCCCTACACACAGATTCCCAGTTGCCATGTTCACATTCTCCGGGATATTAACAAATTTCCCCAATACAGTTCTATCATCACCTACTATAGGCTCATATGCTCGGGGCGAACGATCCATCTATATAGGCACTACGAATTGAATATAAACTACCTATACTCTACTACTGAAATAGGATTACCTCCCTTTGACTCCTTGCTTTGGCGGATTTGGAGACCAACTCGGTTGGTGGTGGAGGTTAGGGTTCGTCCGAGTCGGGATTGAATTTAGGGATTGGTGTAGGCTTGCTTCCGTCTCAGGCAAAGCTTCCCATTGTCGGGCTCCGCGATACCATCCTTATTTCCCCTCGCGCCCTTCTCCTAGGTTTCCGGTGGCTCCCTCACAATTTTTGGCTCTCCTTCGCTCCTTCTCACCTCTCGCTCTCTTGCCTCCCCGGCTTGACTCCTTCTCGTCTAATTGAAATGGATCCCCAGCAGATTGCTGTGACAAAGGGCAAGAATTTGCCCGACGATTCCCTCACGAAGACCTAGCGGAGAGAGACTCCCTTGTAATGCATTGCTAGTTAATTTGATTTAAATTTGTAATTTGTTTGCTCTGTTCAATTTACTATTAAATTATGATGAAAACTTGCATTTTTGTGAAAATTGACAGTTGAATTTTTAAAAACTTTGCAATTTGCTAATTACATTTTGTAATCATGTGCACCTAACTAACTGAACGTTGAGAAACAAATTTCAATTTGGTATCTGACACGTGACATAAGCGTGCATGTCTCCATTAACATTTAGCAGCAAACTAAACAAATCTAGCAAATTATAGCATGAACTAGCAATCTGTTAAAAAAAATCAACTAACAAATTATCTAAACAACTAACAAAATAAGTAATTAACTTTTTCTTTTTAATACTCAAGATCACAACTTATGTAGGAGGGAAAGTGTAAAAAACAGAGAATCAGATGAAACCCTAAACCAGACGAAGAGAGGCAAGGAAATGAAGAGACACAACAATTGGGGATCACGGAAGTCAGTTCCTTTATCTGGTGGCTTCTCACCCTTTAAATAAAAACCCTAGGAAAACTAATATACAATTATACCCTAGAACTATTATAAAACCGAATAACAACCAAAAACAGAATAACTACTAATAATGTCCTGAACAATAAAAGATAATAATCCATAAAGAATATAATACGAGAGAAAACTTCCAGATTGCTATATATTTCAACACTCCCCCTCAATCTGGAAATTATTATCTTGATATTCTCCTTTTGCAAAAATGTTATTCATTCCCAACTCTTCACAAATGAGATTATGTCGCTGACCTGCAATAGCCTTGGTAAACAAGTCAGCAAATTGCTTTGAAGTTTTTACATGTCTAAGTTGTAATACATTCTCAAGCAATTTCTCACTGATATAGTGATAGTCAATCTCAATGTGTTTTGTTCTTTCATGAAACACAGGATTATTTGCAATCTGTATAGCAGCAGTGTTGTCACAATGCAAAATAACTGGTTTCTCTTGAGGATGTCCCAATTCCTCCATCAATCTTCTAAGCCAAACAATTTCAGATAATGTTGATCCCATACTTCTATATTCCGACTCGGTTGAAGATCTAGATACAGTATTTTGTTTCTTGACTTTCCAAGATATCAGAGACTTACCCAGAAATATCCAAAAACCTGTGACTGACTTTCTGGTTTCCACACAACTTGCCCAATCTGAGTCACAATACCCCACAAGATCAGGTATAGAATTAGAAGACAAAAGAATACCTTTACCCGGTTCTTGCTTTATATGCCTGACAATTCTTAATGCAGCATCCAGATGTGAACTTTTAGGATCCTACATATATTGACTTAAACTTTGTACAACATAAGAAATGCCAGGTATGGTTATAGACAGATACAACAATTTCCCTATCAGTCTTCGATATTGAGAGACATCATCTAGGGGTTTGTCATCAAGATTAACACCTAAGTGTTTATCATATTTTCTACTTGTAAACTTTAAATTCATATCCATAGGTGTTTTAGCTGTCTTTCCACCAGATAAACCAACACTCGAGATCAATTCAAGAGCTTATTTTCTTTGACAAAGAACAAGACTCTGTTGGGATCTAGCAATCTCAATGCCAAGAAAGTATCTCAATTCCCCAAGATCCTTCATTTTAAAATTGGTTTCTAAAACAGTTTTCAATTCAGATACCAGCTTCTCACTGTTTCCAGTGATAAGCAAATCATCAACATAAACCAAAAGCACAACCAGATCAGATCCTTCATGCTTAGTAAACAGGGAATAATCCAACTTAGATTGAGTATATTCAACATTAACAAGCGAATGACACAATTTAGTATTCCACTGTCTACTAGTCTGCTTCAGACCATAAAGAGATTTTCGCAACTTACAAAACATATTTCCTTTTCCTTTATCACCAAAACCATCCGGAATTTTCATATAAACATCTTCATCCAAATTCCCTTGTAAAAAGGCATTGTAAAAATCCATTTGATAAAGGGGTCATTTATTAATAGAGGCTAAAGCTAAAACAGTCCGAACAGTATTCATCTTTGCAACAGGTGAAAAAGTTTCAAAGTAATCAATTCCATATTTCTGGTTATACCCTTTCGCAACCAATCTAGCTTTATATCGACTCAAATTGCCATCAGATTTATATTTCAACTTATACACCCATTTACAGCCAATTGCGGACTTACCTTGTGTGAGTGGGACAATCTCCCAAGTCTGGTTATCCTCAAGAGCTTGAATCTCTTCCTGCATGGCTTGAACCCATGCCTTATCCTTAATAGCTTCGGAAAAGCTTTCAGGTTCAGTCAATCTCGAAACTGAACTCAAATAACACCGATAAGCAACAGATAAGCCATCATATGATATAAACCGGTCGATTGAATAACAATAAGAGGCATTCGAAGTATCATAGTCCTTCATCCAAATAGGAGGTCCGATTTTCCTACTGGACCTGCTGGTAACAGGAACTGTAGGATTCTGGATATTGGGACTATGACTTCCATTAGAATCTGTTATAGATTCATCATCTGGTGATGCTTCATCAGGGTTCGTTATGAACTCGTCATTTGAAGCCGAAACATCTGGGTCAATTGTGTCATCCTCAGTTACAATATTTTTAAAAGAAGTAACATCATGGGGCTCAGAATTGACATTCTGCTCAAATAACATGGGTTGCTGATCAAGTCTACCATTCTCAAAAGGAAAAACTTTTTCATCAAAATGGGCATCTCGACTAACAAAACATTTATTTTAAATCAGATTATAAATTTTGTATCCTTTTTGAGTATCAGGGTACCCCATCATTACTGATGGTATAGCCCTGGAAGCTAACTTGTCAGGCATCACCATGATTTTAGCATAGCATAAACAACCAAAAACCCTCAAATGATCGACCTTGGGCTCCTTTTTATTTAGAGTCCCAAGGGGAGATTTCCCTCCCAAAGTCTTTGAAGGCATCATATTAATCAGATAGCAAGCAATCAACACACAATCCTCCCCAAAAGGAATTGGGAACTGACGCTTGGAGCTTCAAAGCTCTAGCAACTTCTAGTAAATGTCTATGCTTTCTTTCTACTCTCCCGTTCTGGTGGGGAGTGTAGGGTCAACTGATTTGATGAATAATTCTTTTCTCACGAAAGAAATTATTCATATGCTCATTAAAAAATTCATTTCCATTATCAATTCTAAAAACATTTAATTTTCTTACTGAACTGTGGGTCTCTATCATATTCACAAATCCCTTCATCACAACAAACACATCAGACTTAAATTGCATCAGGTGAACCCAAGTAACTCTCGAAAAATCATCCACCAGAGTCAGAAAAAACGTTTATTATCATGAGTGGGACTATGATAAGGTCCCTATACATCGACATGAATCAAATCAAATGCAACATCATCTCTAGATTCAGAATCAGAAAAAGATTTTCTAATGATCTTAGCTTTAGGGCTGACAGCACAATCCTCTAAATTTAAGATCCTATTCTTGGGTAAATTCAAAAAAGAACATGCTCTAATGCTTTAATCGACGCATGAACGAACCGCTTATGCCACAACAAAACATTCTCAGGTAACGAAGGAACAACAGTGGAACCAGCACATGTGTGAGGGGACTTAAGAAAGTATAATCCAGAATGTTGACTACCAGTCCCCAAGACCTTCCCATTTGAGAGGTCCTGCAGGACAGCAAGATTGGGGTAAAAGGTTGCAGAGCAGTTTAAATTTTTGGTAAGCTTCGAAATAGACAACAGATTGTATTTGAAATCAGGTAAACATAACACATTTTGCAATCTATTTTCAGGAGCAATGCATATATTTCCAATACTCTCAACATCAGAATATCTACCAGCAGGCAACTGAACTCTAGTTCCAGACACATTCTTAGCATTTTCAATCCAATCACATCTATTTGTCATATGATTTGATGCACCAATATCTAATATCCAGATGTCCTTATAAGGTAAATAGACATAATTGAAGGATATACCTGCAGTGTTGGATTGATGTTCATTGGGGGCGGTAGCACCTGCTGTATTAACAGTGCTGCCAGCTTGTCCCACGGTCTGTAAAAGTTTTTCAAATTGTTCTCGACTGAGGGTAATAGAGCCTTCTGAACTAGAACTCACAGAAGAATCGTTAGCAGCACTTTTATTAAAAACAGAATCAACATCCTCATTGTTTCCCGACACAACATTGGCTTTTCCTTTAATCCCTTTTGTTTTCATGAATTCCTTATATTTGAAACAATTGTCTTTCGCATGCCCTTTCTTTTTTAAATAGTCACAACCTCTAGCAAAACATCTATCAATGGTGTGACCCTTTTTATGACAATGAGAACATTCAAGGTTTTGGTTTCCTTTGGGCTTATCAGGATTAAGAGACACATTGACAGAATTGAAACCAACAGAAGCACTCATAGCAGAAGTAATGCCTCTCTGGATTTCCTCTTGCATTAATAAATTGTAAGTCTGATTAACAGAAGGCAAAGGATTCCAGAGCAACAAATGACTTCTAGCACCAGCATAATTTTCATTTAAACCCATCAAGAACTGAAACAATCGTTGATTTTCTTTATGTTCAATGTGATTCTTAAAATCATCACCATCAATATGCGGTAAAGCACATGCATCATCATATTCAGCCCATAGTAATCTAAGCTTAGTAAAGAAGGTTGAAATTGAATCAAGACCCTGTCTTGTCATAACAATCTCGAGGGTTATTTGATAAGTTCTAGGTCCACTGACCTTATCAAACCTTTCCTTGAAATCTTTCCAAACTAAGAAAGCATGCTCAACATACATATATCCATTGCCTATATCCTTAGAAACAGAGTTTATAATCCAACCCAAGACAACCGCATTGCATCTATCCCAAAGATGATGATAGGCAGAATCAAATTTTTCACGCATGCAAGTACCAGTGATAAACCCTAATTTATTTCTACCCAACAAGGTGAACCGAATGGCACGACTCCACATAGCATAATTTTCGGGTCCAGTTAACGTAAAATAAATCATGTTAATCCCAGGGTTATCACTGTTGGGTATCGATAGTGACAGTCCAGTAAGAAAAGGCCTCGACGGCCCAATAACTATAGAGGGGGTAAACCCATGACATCCGAACCGGATTGGCCCAAGTACAAGCCAAACTTGGCCCACCATCGAGTAATCCAGAATCGAGCCCAAAGCCTATAGGGACGCCAAAGGCTCTTGGACTGCTCGCCATTCTCTACCAGGTCGCAACCTTCCACTGCTCGACATGGAAGTGCTCGCCCCGAAGAGAGCCTTGCCTCTTTCCTCTGGTCCCACCAAACCGTTAATAAGGAAGTGGCCACGATATCCCGCATATCTCGGTCACATATTCACTAAGGATTAGATTTGGTAACTGCAATATCTCGCAGTAACTGACGATCCGAATCTTCGGCAATACAATATACACTAAGATATTCAGCTGCCATATACGGTTCTATCTCTCTTACCCTATAAATACCCTTGCTTTACATACGTTCTTTACGTTTTGAGTTTTATACACACACATACTCATTTAAGCATCGGAGAGGGACCCAGAGGCACCCCATCTGTTGCGCTCCCCTACTTGCAGGTTCACCGGAGTCGGAGCTGAAGCGTCATCCCAACCTTGTCTGGCATTCAATTCACTGCCAGATCAGCATTCAAGATTTCACGATCCAACATTTGGCGCCGTCTGTGGGAACGAACAATTCTGCCATGAGAACTCGATCCCAAAGCAACCGTCGGAACCAGACCAGGGAGCGATCCTCAGATAGCTCTGATTCCGCCGCCGCTTCACCGCTTCAACAGGAACCTGCCAGCCGAGCAGGAGTTAACGCTGTTACTCTGCGGACAGCTCGAGAACATGTCGGCGATTCAAGACCGACCCCAGCTGCTGATCAAAACGGAGCCCCTGCACCGCAGACAGTCCACATTGCGGGGCAGGATATTAATTTAACCTCCGAGATGGTCTCCTTGCTGGAAGCCATCCTAGGACAGGCGTGCCGCCAAGCCCCTGCTCCTCAGGAAAACAATCCATCTGCTCCTAAGGAAAACCACCGCCCTGCTGCCACAGGGCCTTCACCTTCAGAACCAGCCAATCCTGGGCCTGCTGCGCCTCAGGAGGATCAGGAGATGACGTCAGGTCAGCAGTCCCTACCTCCAGCACACACCAAGGAGCCAGCAGCCGCATACACTGCCAATCCTTCTGGTCCGCCTCCACCCGGAGCCTCTCCCATGTACTGCACTGTGGATCAGATGGATGACCTCCTCAACAAAAGGCTCCAGGAAAGACAGTTGACAGTCATAGCTCCCTTCAAGGAGCAGTCCTCTCATCCTTTCACCGACGCGCTCGTCGCTATCAAAATCCTGAAGGATGTGGTTGCTCGGGCCATACCTGAGTATAGCGGTGGAGGAGATCCCACCGTACATGTCAACAAATATGAGGCCTCCCTTCTGGGTAAGTCAAACGATCCCAATCATTTGGCTTTGCTATTTCCATCTACTCTTTCGGGTTCGGCTTCGTCCTGGTTCTTCGTCCTCCCTGCAGGATCAATCGGAACTTGGGCAGAGTTGAGAAGCAAGTTCCTGGAGAGATATATGGGCGAGCGCCAGTTGCTGAAGAGCGTGGTCGCCCTTGACTCGGTCAAACAGCAGCCTGGAGAGTCGCTGTCCAACTTCTACGGGCGTTTTCATCAAAACGTTACAGAATTAGATCGCCGAATCTCGGATGGGGAGATCATTCGAGCATTCTACAGAGGTATGGATGTGGCCAACAAGGCCTCGAGAAAGCTGCGAAACAGCTACCATGTGAAGGAGATAGAGACATTGGAGGAGTTGGCGTCCAGGGCAAAAGGTTTCATAGACCTTGAACGCGCAAACATCGAGGCTAACCTCCTGACGACCTCGCTAAGGGTAACCCATGAACCCCGACGCGATGGTAAGAAGGAGGTAAAGAAGGAGAAGAAGGGAAAAGAGAGTAAGCCTCGAGTCAAGTCTCTTCCAGCGCCTCGTCATCCAGAGGTCCCTGAGTACTTCACGCCTTTAAATAGGCAGATCTCAGCGGTACTAGTCGAGATGGAGAGGAGATCCTTGGCGAGGTCACCGATGCCTCGTCGAGGTGGGCTACCCATGGGCAAGGATGTCGAGAGCTATTGCAGATACCATAAGTGCAAGGGCCATAAGACAGACGATTGCAAGATTCTGAAGCGAGATATAGAGAGACTGATTCAGGGGGAATGTTGAAGGAATTTGTGGCAGGGCGAGACCGAAGTCGAACGCCCCCCAGGAGACATCGTTCACCAGCCCCTGCAGATAAAGCTGAGCCTTCTGGAAGCAAGAGGAGAGTGAATCTGATTGCGGGAGGATTCGGCGCAGGCGGCGAGAGGTCAAACGCCAGAGAGGTCTACGCCACGCAGATCTCTACGGCAGTTCAGTTGGGGAAGCGGCCCCGACCTGAAGAAAACATTGTCATCTCATTCTCTGAAGATGATTTGGCACATGTCACCACGCCCCACAACGATGCTCTGGTCATTACGGCAGATATTGACGGCTGTGATGTTGCAAGGATTCTGGTCGACGGAGGCAGCTCGACAGACATCTTGTTTCTGGACGCCTTTGAAAAGATGGGCAAATCCAAACGCGACCTGAAGAGGGTCGACTTTCCGCTGATCGGATTTGCGGGAAGAACAACTTATCCACTGGGGGCTATAACCATGCCAGTGATTTTTGGCGAGGAGTGGAAAAGCATCAAGGTGTCGGTCACTTTCCTGGTGGTCGATTCACCTACATCCTACAACGCCATCATAGGGAGGACCACGATCAACCCAAATAAGATTGTGGCCTCCACTGTCCACCAGAAGATGAAGTTCCCCACTCCCAATGGGATTGGAGAAGTGCTCAGAGATCAGCCGTCATCGCGACAATGTTATGTGAACTGCCTGCGCAGGAAGAACCAAAGGGAGGCGCTCGCCATCGAGACAGAGGTTGATCCCCGCGAGGACTTGGCTCGGCCAGCACCCATGGAGGAATTGGAGGAGGTCGAGATCGATGGTCCAGACAAAAATGTGCGCATTGGGACCACCTTGAAAGAAGATCAGAAGGAGGCCATGACCGCCCTCCTCAAGGAATTCAAAGAGCTCTTCGCTTGGCAGCCGAGCGACATGCCAGGAATCAGCACAGATATTATCTCTCATGAGCTCAGGATAGACCCCTCCATCAAGCCGATCGCCCAAAAGAGAAGATCATTCGGGACTGATAAGCGTTTGGCGATCAGGCAGGAAGTCGGCAGGTTGATTGAAGCTGACTTCGTCAGAGAAGTAAGATTCCAGAGCTGGGTCGCCAACCCAGTTTTGGTCAGAAAATCTAACGGCAAGTGGAGGATGTGCGTCGACTTCCGCGACTTAAACAAGGCTTGCCCAAAAGATTCATATCCCCTTCCGAGAATTGATCAGCTGGTCGATGCTACCTCGGGTCATGAGATGCTGAGCTTCATGGACGCCTATTCAGGCTACAACCAGATCAGAATGCATCCAGAAGACGAGGCCCACACTGCTTTCTATGCTGACGGGGACATTCTATGCTACAAGGTGATGCCCTTTGGTCTCATCAATGTCGGGGCAACTTATCAGCGGATGGTGAACCGACTGTTCCAGGACATGCTGGGAAGGAACATGGAGGCCTACGTAGATGATATGCTCGTCAAATCCATCAAAGGCAATCCTCATACCACCGACCTCCGTGAAGCTTTTGAATGCATGAGGAGACACAACGTTCGCCTGAACCCAGCAAAGTGCGCCTTTGGAGTCAAGTCCGGGAAGTTCCTGGGTTTTATGGTCAGTGAAAGGGGCATTGAAGCAAACCCGGAAAAGCTAAAGGCCATAGAAGAAATGAAGTCGCCAACCTGCCATAAGGAAGTCCAGTGCCTGAACGGCCGACTAGCTGCTCTTAACCGCTTCCTTTCCAAAGCAAGCGACACGTCCCTCCCGTTCTTCAAAACCTTGAGGGCCAACCGCAAGTTCGAGTGGACGCCAGACTGCGAGGAAGCATTCCAGTCCTTGAAAAGGCATATTCAAACACTCTCAGCTCTGGCAAAACCCATTCCAGGCGAGATGCTTTTCCTCTATTTAGGCATTAGCGATGTGGCAGCCAGTGCTGTCTTAATAAGGGAGGAGAATAATGTTCAGAGTCCAGTGTATTTTATTAGCAAAATGTTCAACTCAGCAGAAATAAAATATGTCCAGATTGAGAAGTATCTCTATGCCTTAGTTATTGCTGCTCGGAAGCTGAGACCTTACTTTCATGCGCACGACATCACGGTCCTCACCAATCAACCCCTAAAAAACTTCCTGATGAAGCCGGATTCTTCAGGAAGAATGGTCAAGTGGGCGATCGAGCTCAGCGAGTTCAGGATCAAATTTGCGCCAAAAATGGCCATCAAAGGTCAAGCACTAGCTGATTTCATAGTGGAAAGCACGAGTAACGGTCAAGAGGAGGCAGAAAACAGGCCAAGTCAGTCAGCGAACGACAATCAAATCTGGGAACTCTATACGGATGGGTCTTCATCAAAAGAAGGCTCGGGGGCAGGTTTAATTCTTATTCCTCCTGAGGGCGAGCCTCTGAAATACGCGATCGCCTTGACATTCCCGGCGACCAATAACGAAGCAGAATATGAGGCTCTTATCACTGGACTCAGACTAGCAAAAGGAATGGGTATAGCTGCGCTTAAAGTAAGAAGCGACTCAGAGCTCATTGTCAATCAGGTTAATGGCGCATACGAGGCAAAGGGAGAAAAGATGAAGAAATATCTCGGCATTGCCAAAAAGCTGGTCGCAGAAATCCCAAATTTCGCGATTGAATTCATTCCTCGCCAAGAAAACCAGATGGCAGATTCTTTAAGTAAGCTAGCCTTCGGAGGGGCGACAATCCAGGATGTGCAATTTCTGGAAAAGGCCCTATGTTCAGTCCTTGAAAACAGAGCGGAGGTCTTCAACATTCAAGAACAGGTCACCTGGATGACTCCGTTCCAGAATTATTTGAAAGAAGGCATCCTCCCAGAGGACGAAGGCGAATCCACTAGGATTAGAAGACTCGCAACCAGTTATCTAATCATCGATGGAGAACTCTACAGAAGATGTTATTCGACGCCTTACTTGAGATGTGTTGCTCTGCCCGAAACAGAAAAAGTTCTTCGAGAAGCTCATGAAGGGGCAGCAGCATGTCATGAAGGTGCTCGATCGCTAAGCAGGAAAATATTCAGATTGGGATATTACTGGCCGACCTTGGGAAAAGACGCAGCCGAATTAACACAGAAGTGTGAAATTTGCCAGCAGTTTGCACCACGATCGGGTCGACCATCGACATTATTATCCCCAATGGCAGGTGCCTGGCCTTTCGCTCAATGGGGAATCGATATATTGGGTCCTTTTCCCATTAGCACTGGTCAGCGCACTCACATTATAGTGGCAATCGACTACTTCACTAAGTGGGTAGAGGCGAAAGCTCTAGCTTCGACAACGGAATTCCAAGTTATCAAGTTCCTGCAGGTCAACATATTCTCCAGGTTTGGTATTCCCAAAATACTCATCAGCGATAACGGTCCGCAATTCGTTGGAAAGGAGTTGAAATGGCTCTGTGAAGAGTATCATATCGACCATCGCTTCAGTTCAGTACATCACCCTCAAACGAATGGGCAAGCTGAAGCAGCCAACAAGGTTGTCTTAGCAGGACTCAAGAAAAGGGTTCGAGCATTCAAGGGGAACTGGGCAGACGAACTGGAAAACGTATTATGGGCAATCAGAACAACGCCTAAGGCGGCCACAGGAGAAACGCTTTTCAGTTTAGTGTACGGATCAGAAGCAGTAGCACCAGCTGAATTAGCAGTGCCTACCCACAGAGTCCTACACTTTAACGCGGAGGCAAATGAGATCGAGCGCAGAACTGACCTCGATTTAGCAGAGGAAAAGAGATGGCTCTCGGAAAAAACACAGGCAAAGATGCGCTCGGCGACCGCTCGGTATTTCAACAGAAAAGTTAGCGCTCGCCAATTTTTCGTGGGGGAGATGGTTATGAGAAGGAATGAATTCACAAGGCTGGACAGTAAAAACAAACTTTCAGCAAAATGGGAAGGACCATACAAAGTAGTAGAGATCGCCGCACCAGGATCCTACTATTTGGAAACCATCGAAGGCGAGAGGTTACCCTGTCCATTTAATTCTGAGCATTTAAGAAGATTTTATGCATAGCTTGTAATCAAACTGATTATGTCAATAAAAGAAAGCCATTCCTTCATAAAGTGTGTCCACTCGAAGCAAGCTGAAGCCAAAAAGCCCTGACGCCAAAGTCAGGCCTCAAAAGCCCTAACAACAAAGTTAGGCCAAAAAGCCCTGACGCCAAAGTCAGGCCTCAAAAGCCCTAGCAACAAAGCTAGGCCAAAAAGCCCTAGCAACAAAGCTAGGCCAAAAGCCCTGACGCCAAAGTCAGGCCAAAAAGCCCTAACAACAAAGTTAGGCCAAAAAGCCCTAGCAACCAAGCTAGGCCAAAAGCCCTGACGCCAAAGTCAGGCCAAAAAGCCCTAACAACAAAGTTAGGCCAAAAAGCCCTAGCAACAAAGCTAGGCCAAAAAGCCTTGTCGCCAAAGACAGGCCAAAAGCCCTAACAACAAAGTTAGGCCAAAAAAGCCCTAGTAACAAAACTAGGCCACAAAAGCCCTAACAACAAAGTTAGGCCTCAAAAGACCTGACGCCAAGAGTCAGGCAAAGCCCTGGCGACAAAGTCAGGCCAAAAGACCTAGCAAAATGTTAGGCAAAATAAAAGCCCTGACGCCAAAGTCAGGCCAAAGAAAGTTTAGGCGATCACTATCGATGATAAAGCCTGACAAATTACAAGTCCCCTGTTATTATGCCAACACCTCAAAGGTTTAAACTTCAAAGAAGGTAATATCTCTTTGAACTTAGAAGTTTACGCTTTTAAGTGTCAAAAGTACTATCCTTAGAAAGTTTAACTTATGATTGGTCTAAGGCTTTAAGGGTCGACGACATTACAAAGCAAGAAAAAGCGGAAAGTAATTATGATGAAGATATTGGATAGCTAAATGTGTTCGAAGTCGATTAAAGGCTCAAGAATATAAAGGCATTCAATAGAAAAACCCAAGTCTTCGATAAATAATTACAAACCAAAAACAGAAAATACAAAAATAGCAATCTAAAAACGATAAATACGGCCGCCAAGGAGTTGGGGACTTCAAGCTTTGGGGTTCTCGGGGGCAAGGGTGCTCTGCTCGCCTTCGGGGGCAGAAGTACTGGGCTCGCCTTCAGGAGCAGCCTCTCCAGCAACAGAGGGCTGCGAAGGGCGACTCCGCAGGAAGGTCTTCAAGGAGGCAACTTCCCCAAGAGAAAAGTTGGGATCGACCGCCTGGACCTCCTCCACCAGTTCTTGGAGAAAATCGGCGATGGTCGACTTCATCACCTTCAAGGCCTGGTCTTCAAAGTCCTCGGAGGCCTTGAACTCCTCAACCACGGCTTGGGGTGAAGGAACCGCCTTCAGCTGATCAGCCAGCCGGTTCTTCTCCTCCTCTAGGGCGACCCCCCTAGCTTCCGCAGCTTCCCTCCGAGCCTCTGCAGCTTCCATCTGAGCCACCGCAGCTTCCCTCTGGGCGTCAGCAGCGGCCCTTTGCGCCTCGGCAGCGACCCTGCGAGCCTCCGATTCTGCCCCTTGCGCCTGAGCTTCCTTAAGTTCAGCATCTAGGCGAACTCGGACGATCTCTCCCTGATCTAAACACAGGTGAAGAGCGTCAAGGTCCTGAAGAGCGGCAGCGGCTTCAGCCTCCCTCTTCTGGACATCAGCAAGGAGGCGCTGCTCCTTCCTGAGGTATTCCTCTCGGGTATCATTTGCCAAGGCGATCGCTGCATCCGCAGTTGTCTTGATAGTCCCCAATTACTCAGGAGTGACCCCCGTGCTTCGGTACTGCTCCAGCTCGACGAGCACACTGGAATACTTGTCGGCGAGCTCCCCGAAGACACGACCAAGAATCACCTCTTCCCGAACGAACTAGTAGCAAATATAGAATAAAGGCTGTCAGGACAACGAACAATAAGGGAACGACAAAGAGAGGACTCTACGAAATAAAAATATGAGATCTTACCAAAGCCATTCGTTCAAAGTGGGACCGAAGGAACCCCTCGATCTGATGAAGTTCCGTGGGAACAATCGAGCGGTCCGTGGGGGGAATTATCCCGTCCAGAAGCCGCATACACATATTCGGGCTACCCCGGAGGCTCTTCTGGGAAGGGTACCCCTTCTTCATAAGGTCCTCACAAGGGACCCAAGTCTCCCGAGAATTCGCTTATTCAAGCGGCTGAAACAAGCTGGCAAGGGAACAACGCTCCTCCACAGGAGCCCTCGATGAGCTGGAAGCAGCATGCCCCTTCTTCTTGGTCCCAGACTCCTTAGGAGGAACCGTGGGCACAGTAGGAACAGGAGGTGCTAAGGTCAAAACCTTCCCCTTGGCGGCAGAAGGGCCCTGGGGAAAGGGAGAAGGAGGCACCACGTCCAGACCCTTCCCTTTATTAGCGGAAGGGCCCCCAGGATGGGGAGAAGGAGGATGCTGGTCGACTTCCGGACATTCCTCACTCCTGACCTTCTTGGAGGGAGGAGGATGATGATCCCGGGCCATGTCGGTCGAGGACTCCTCTGCAAAACAACAAGACAAAATGTCAAAAACAAAAAATCGCAAAGTATGAAGACGTTAAATCTACGAATAACAAAGCAACATACCTGGTTGGCGAGGGTCAGCAGTGGCCGAGGGAAGCACCTCCTCAGACTTCCTCTTGGACGAACGCCTAGATGGGGGAGGAGGAGAGTTCAGCAATGCCTGGTCGGAGGACAGTCCCGTCGATTCCTGGTCATCAAAGAGACCTATCAGTTTTTGGCTCTTGCTTACGACCTTGCCTACAAGTAATAAAACAAGATAAGAGTTAGAAAATTACCCAATCATCAAAGATTGGCGTGTCTTGATGAATGCCTGCCATCTCAAGCATGTTTTCAGTAGTTTCAACCACTGAGCGAATGGACTTGAATTGGGACGACCGATGCGACCGGTATAGGTCATCGATGGCGTTCCGATCACTCTCTGATAGCTCCTCGAAAGAAGGAGGGAAATCCTTGTCCGGGATCAACAATTTCCAGGGCACACACCCCTTATAAAAGAAGTAACACTTCTTATAATTGGAGTTGGTGGTCCGAAAATCGTTGACCAGGCGGACATGGACGTTCCAAACCCATCCCTGAGGGCCTCCCCACTCTGAAAACTTCGGCCAGCGGGATTGGAAGTGGTGAAGGTGGTTTGCCCCTGCTGCCAGTCGGAAGAAGCACCGGAACAGGGCCAGTGAATACACCCATTCCTGGCGTAAGCACAGGAACTTGAAACCGACCCACATCCTGAGGACATTCGGGACAAGCTGTGTGGGGTGAATCCCGTAAAACTGACACAAGGTCTGTAAATCCTCACAGAGAGGAAAACGCAACCCAGCATCGATCTGGGCCGCATAAATGTAAACCTCTCCGTCGTGAGGAAAATGCAGACCTAAGCCAAGATACCTAGGAGCATCCTCCACGCTGAAGCCACCAAGCGCCACCACGGTCTTAAAATAAGCCGGCTTCAATTCATTAGGCTTGACGTCTACTCGAACAAATTCAAATATTGCAATGATAAACATAAAAAGCAAAGAACAGCAGAGGATATTGCCAAAGCAGAGCAGTAAAAGGGCGAAGGTTTACCTTTCGGAGAAAAGATGGGCGTGTTCAGCTCGGGCCCGTCCACCACCACAGGAGTGGTTGCAGTCCTGCCCAAATCGGCATGTTCCTCCACTGAGGGGGGCACGACCTCATCCCTGATGGTCAAAGGGACATCAGCATTTCTGGGAGTGTTGGCTTTGTTGGCGCCCTTGGGAGCCATGTGCTTGACTCTCTAACTGCGGGGAGCCATGAAAATATTGGAAGAAGGCTGAAGAAGGTTGAGAAAAGAAATGGAAAGGATCGCAATGAAGCTCTGAAAATCCAAGAGAGTGGATAAGCGCAAAAGACAGAATACAGAAACTGACGTTTCCTATATAGACCAAAAGGGGAGTAACCGCCACAAGCAAATCGAAGCGACGCAGAGGAATAATTGCACCCTTTTGGAGAAAACCGAAGCAATGTCAGAATTCCAAGAGACAAACGGTTGGCTGGTACAGACAGCTGTCAAACTACCCTGGGTTTACGGAAAAGTAAAGGACAGGCGTGCCTCAAGTGACCGTTCGATTTCTGGACAACTGTGCAGTTATTAAATGCTAAAAGTCCACTAAGGAGACAAGATGGTCGCCTACGCACTAATAAGGCTTTAGCAGAAATACCTTGGGTAGGTAATGATCGCCTAACCAAGAAAGATAGACTTCCATAAGCCTAGGTCACCTCGAGTGATCGCCAAAAGGGAATAAAAGGAATGATATTCTTTCAGCTTTGAACAGAGAAGAAACTGCTCGCCAAATGAGCTCGAAGTGTCTCAAAGGTACTGAACCATTACCAGAGACGTCACTAATCTAAAACCCTACCAGGAAATCAAGCTCGACTGAAGGAACTCCAATCAAGCTTCGGGGGCAAATGTTGGGTATCGATAGTGACAGCCCAGTAAGAAAAGGCCTCGAAGGCCCAATAACTATAGAGGGGGTAAACCCATGACATCCGAACCGGATCGGCCCAAGTACAAGCCAAACTTGGCCCACCATCGAGTAATCCAGAATCGAGCCCAAAGCCTATAGGGACGCCAAAGGCTCTCGGACTGCTCGCCATTCTCTACCAGGTCGCGACCTTCCACTGCTCGACATGGAAGTGCTCGCCCGAAGAGAGCCTTGCCTCTTTCCTCTGGTCCCACCAAACCGTTAATAAGGAAGTGGCCACGATATCCCGCATATCTCGGTCACATATTCACTAAGGATTAGATTTGGTAACTGCAATATCTCGCAGTAACTGACGATCCGAATCTTCGGCAATACAATATACACTAAGATATCCAGCTGCCATATACGGTTCTATCTCTCTTACCCTATAAATACTCTTGCTTTACAAACGTTCTTTACGTTTTGAGTTTTATACACACACATACTCATTTAAGCATCGGAGAGGGACCCAGAGGCACCCCCTCTGTTGCGCTCCCCTACTTGCAGGTTCACCGGAGTCGGAGCTGAAGCGTCATCCCAACCTTGTCTGGCATTCAATTCACTGCCAGATCAGCATTCAGGATTTCACGATCCAACAATCACTAGCATGCAGAAATAAAGGGTGATGAGAGTCAACCTTTGCCATGGCTTCGTGGTTAACCAAATCGGTGGCATCATTACATGCCTCCATGATTGGTTTTTCCTCAGCCATGTTAAGATCTCAGAACAAAGGGTGAGAATATACCAAGAAAATACAGGATACTACAGTTCCGAAGAAATATATCCAGAAACAACACAAAAGCCACAGAAGAAGAAACACAGCAATACTCACAGATATCTTTGTACAAACCAGTAGCGAAATCAACTCATGAAGATTGCTTCTCAAATATAGAACCGAATCAATCACAAAAAAAAATCGGAAAATGGAAGTCAAACCGTTCACGGTATACGAAGGAACACGAAGGGCCAAACCTTCTCAAGAATCTACAATATCTGCTTCAATCGTGAAAAAGATCTTCACATGAAACAGAAAAAAAAAAAAAAAAAAAAAAAAAAAAAAAAAAAAACATACCAGAAATTCTTAAGAAGAGCAGTTTATGAAATAGCCAAGATTCCAGAACGATGGTGGAAAGAAGCCTTCAGATTTCTACATGCCAGGATGAAGAAAGGATTTTCGAGAGGTAAGATTACCCAAACTCTCTGATATCATGTAAAAAACAGAAAATCGGATGAAATCCTAACCCAGACGAAGAGAGACAAGGAAATGAAGAGACGCAACAATTGGGGATCACGGAAGTCAGTTCCTTCATCTGGTGGCTTCTCACCCTTTAAATAAAAATCCTAGGAAAACTAATATACAATTACACCCTAGAACTATTATAAAACCGGATAACAACCAAAAACATAATAACTACTAATAATGTCCTGAACAATAAAAGATAACAAAATTGTCCATAAAGAATATAATTAGAGAGAAAACTTCTAGATTGCTATATATTTCATAAGAAAGGACCTATCTAAATATTTAAACAGACTTGTGACTGATTAAAATTGATCCTTTTAAGATGATGGTTAGATAATAATTTGCTCCTTTAGTCCTTAACCTTTGGATTTTAGGGGAGGCAAACCTTCACAAGTGTATTGCTGGTTGGTGATGGATGGATGCTGGGCAGGTCTTATTGTAAGTAGTTACAACACTATCCATATACCACAACCTCATCATAAACCGACCAAGGAAAACAAACAAATGCAATCTTTATTTTACAAGAACAAGTTTGATAAAAGCCAGACCAAGAAGCACATATACGAAATCAACATATTTTTCCAGAAAAAGGAAGCATCAAATGATAGATAAATCCCATATGTTTGTTTGTAGCTGTTGAAGAGGATGGACATCAATGGACTCCTTTCAGCTTCTTGGTGATGGTCGCAATGTACTTCCCCTGGTGAAAAGCCTGCTCCAACTCCAGCTTTGATGGTTGCCGGGATCCGTCTCCAGCATAGGTTCCAGCACCGTATGGGCTGCCACCCTTCACCTTCTCTATCTCAAACATCCCAGCACCAAAAGTATACCCGATGGGAACAAACAGCATGCCGTGGTGAACCAGTTGAGTAACAGCAGTCAATCTAAGAGAACGGTTGCTTGCTTTCAGCAGAAAGGACAATTTACAATCGTAACACAAAGTTGATTGAAAACTTACGCTGTAGTCTCTTGTCCACCGCCTTGAGACCCCGTGCTGTAAAAGATTCCAGCGGGCTTTCCAGCGAGCTGCTGGGTTCTCCACAATCCTCCAGTGGAATCCATAAATGCTTTGAACTGAGCACACATCATCCCGAATCTTGTGGGGAACCCAAATACAAACCCATCGGCTTCAGCGAGATCGTCAGGGGTAATGATGGGTGCATCGCTCTTAGGTGGTGCGCTCATCTTTCCTAGCACCTCATCTGCTAGTGTCTCAGGGACCTATAAGATATCTATTGATCAATCTACATTTCATACTAGTGCTAACAGAATGTGCAGCAAAGTTTTCAGCAAAGAGAGGAGAATTACGTCTCTCCACACCAGTCAACTGCTTCAAGAAATCAAACCATTAGTGACAAATGCATAGACTGGTGGTGGCTCATGATTGATATGTATACTCTACAGAATAAAAGTGTTTACATACCATATAAGAAACATGCTATATTGCTATAGACATTAGACGGAAAACATTAAGTTGTATAAACCATTAGTTGCATAGTTGATTGTGTTAAATCTTCAGGAAAGGGTAGAAATGTTTTTACTAAACAAAAGTTTGTTGATAACAAGCTACAACTTAATGTTTGGCTCTGTGAAAAACATACACATAAAAATGGTCGACTTACTATTTATCACAGGGAAACCTCAATGGAAGTACCCAAAATCAATAAGCCAAAGAGAGCATATAATTGGTCGAATGTATGGATCTGACCAACTAAAATACCAAAATGTGCCAGAGACAATTGAGCAGAAATTTTACCTGCCATAATTTAGCTTCAACTCCCTCAACAGATGCAGCTCCCTTCTTTATCTCTTCTGCTAGCTTCTCAACATGTCCATACATGGAGTAGTACCTAAGGACCGCAAAGGAGATATAAACCATATTGACAACAAAACAATTTATAGTATACAGAATGTAAGAAAATATTAATGTTATCTCAGCTTGATCGAAGAAATAACTATTAGAAGCTGAGTTCGAAGATATTCAATGACCAATTTAAAATATTATTTCTAAACAAACAAAATATTGCATGCAAATAATGGTGCTAGCACAGTCAATAAATGGAAATCAGATACAAGAACTAAAAAATATTTTATACCCTAACCTATTAGTTGGAGAAAATGTCTGCTTATAGCAGATATCTTCAGATAATGTAGTCTTTCAGCATTAATCTCAAGTTGAAATGAAACTTTACTATCATACCTTTTCATGTGTAGTTTACATATTACTTGTAACATTCAAGTTTCTGCCTGTAATTCTTTATACTTTTATCAGTTACCTCTAAACCTTAGTTAGGTTCGAACCTTAGTTAGGTTCGAGCAATATATAGCATTAACTTACCTCTTACTCTAACAAACAAGCTCTGTCCATTTTATGCTATAAACCAAATCACATGTTGCAGTATAAGGTACAATACAGATAAACTGCTACAAAAGATGTAAACTTCGCATACACACAAACAATCTAAGTCCAAGATTATAAGCACAACAAATCTCCATCAATTTGGCATATTAGTAATTTTCATTTTAAATATGATCGCATCCTACATTCCTATGAGTATACTCTAAGAGCTTTAACTTATGGAAAATGGCTTTCATTGGTCTCCACAGAAAAGAGTGACCAAGGCAGACTCAATAGGAAAAAAAGCAAATATCTGTGCAGGAGAAACATAAGAAGAACAGGATTGTGAATCCAAATATGATATCTTACAATCCTATAGTTGTATCCTCTGTGTTCCAGCATAATAGTGGCGCGGGAACCGGAAGACCCTTAAAGTTAGAAAATAATTCTTCAGAGGAGATGGTCTGTAGGATCTAATGCATCTATCCTCATTATTTAACTTAACAACCTTAATCACAACTGAACGAGACGATCCAACTCAAGAGAATTCTAATTCATACGTTACCGAATACGTGTACAATTGAGGTTCTGCTGTTCAATCAACATTCAATAACAAAAACTGAAGAGAAATTCTCAAAAAATGACATTGGAAACATTTCAGCTTAAATTCCGTTTTCATTTTTATACATTAAAGGCGCTCATAACATATCTCGATTCAATCGAGTAGGATCATCAATGGTCGAACACTAGAACCAACAGAAATGGATCAAATTCATCGATGAAGGAAAGAACAGAAAGAAACGCGAATCTAAAAATACATACACAATATACACTTTGGTGGCCATTGATACCGACTTCGAGTACTGAGGAACGCCCTTCTTCTTTGTCTGTGTTGTGGTGGAGTTGACGAATGGAAGCGGGAGCAGAGAGAAGCTCAATTTATAATCGGAGATTAGAGTGGGTGATTGACTTCCAGCAGGATATTACTTGGTTCGTACTTGGAAATTGGAATCCTCAATAATACAGAATATTCAATCTGAAATATTATTAATAAATCAGGCATATAAGATTTTTTTTTTTTGGCCAATAGGCATATAAGATAATAATATCATAACTTTTCGTGGATGAATTGAAATGAATATTTTTTTTTGGGTCATAATTGAAATGAATATTGATGGAATAATATATGAAAATGGAATAGAGTAATGTCAAATAATATATATACCATTGCATCCATATGTATAATATATTACAATTATTTTATAAAAATTATATTAATTAATTTGGTAAGCTTAAAAATTAAAGGGTTAATTACCTCAACCGTTACCTATGTTTGGCCCATGTGATTAAAAGGTTACTCATCTTTTTGTGTGTAGCTGAAACGTTACTTAAGTTTGAAGATGTGACTGAAAGGTTACTCCGTGAACTTTCCGTCCAATCTGACCGTCAAAGTGGCACGTGCACAGCACATGACCTAATTAAAACGATTTGAAGACATTTGAAAGGACAATAATGCTCTCCTGTCACCTTTGCAACGTTTCCCCCTCGATTTATACACATTCCCACACTCAACTTCCCATCATCTCATTTCATCAACACCGAAAGAACCGAGAGAGAGTGCAGCGATTTCCTGGCGATTTCCTGGCGATTTTTCTCTGCGACGCAAGTGTAGTCTTCGACTGAAGTGAGTCTCCAAGTAAGTTCGTTTTTTGGCTTCGATTGCACTCCGTTTCGTGTGTATGTACGCATTCTTGCTGTTTTCGCACGTTCGTTTCTGTTGTTCCTCTGTTTCCCGAAGTGAATCGTCGATTCAGCATGATATTAGGGCTTGGATGTTTGTTTTCGGTACGAAACTAGGAGATTGCTGCATAATATGTTCTTATTTGGTGTTGTTTGGGCGATTTGGTCCTGATTGCTGTTGAAGTTCGGTTTGTAGGTTAGGGTTCGGTTTGTAGGTTGCAGATTTGTTAACAAAGCTTTGATTTTTAGTGTGAAAGTTTTGTTTTTTCAGTTTGTATATGCTGTTTTTGATTTGATTCGGTTGGTTATTTGTTTACAAATGCTGTTAATGAAGTTTTTGCTGTGTGAATTTGTTATTTTCTGGTTACGTTTGTTCTGCATTATGTTGTTAATGTGTTATCTATGTTCACAAATGACATATACATTTATCCGCAGGAATGGCATCCAAAGACAACCTTCATACGCTGTACATTATGTATGGTGGTAAGTGGATTGAGAAATCTGGAATTCACATATATGAAAGTCAGGAGAAGCCCTTCGTCATAGGTTGGGAGAACATGAATTACGAGTTCATATCCGGATTAGCCCAGATATATTGCAATCTATCGGACGATGGTGGACTTCTATACCTCCCACCGAATGGAAACCCTAGTTCAGATTTGCGGGTAATCAGTAAGGAGAAGGACATTCCAGTACTGTTGGAGTCGCAAGGAAGTTGCCCTAAAATATAACTTTTCGTGGTGCCTCCCCTAACCCAAGAGGAGTGTTTGAAGGATCCCTTCATGATGAGGATTCACAACAAAATGGTTGAGAAGGCGAAAGCAGGAAGACGGAAGGAACCGAACATCGACATTGGTAAGAAGCGTGACAATGGTAAAGAAAAGGTATCGGTTCGTGACAAAGGTAAGAAACCGGTTGTTGAGGAAGATGATAGTGACGACTCTATTTGAACGGTTCAGTCACATTGTCAAACATAGGTAACGATTGAGGTAATTAACCCCAAATTAAAATTAATTCAATTAAAAATATATTTTATTAAAAACTTTTTAAAAAAAACTTTATTTCATTAAACATTATATTAATTAATTAAAATAAAACATAAAAATTATTAAATCATGTTAAAATGTAAATAATTTATTAAATTAAAATGTGAATGATTAATTTAATATATAAAATTTTAAAATTTTAAAAATAATTCATTTTAATTAAAATATAAATAATTAAAAATTAAAATATAAATAAGTAATTAATTAAATTATAATATAATTAATTAATTAAATTATAATATAATTAATTAATTAAAATATAATATAATATAATTAATTAAAATATAATTAATTAATTAATTAAAATAGCATTTTATTAATTAATTAAAATGTAAATGAATAATTAACAATAGAGGGTATTTTGGTCAATTGGACATTTATTCATTATTCATAGCTTTCTAGGAATAGCAATTCTGAAGTGTTTGTAAGAAATATATATTCTTAGCTCTCTAGAATTCTAATTCCGCGAAACAAACATTGGAATATGAAATCAGTATTCTCTATTTTTTACCAATTCTACGAACCAAACATGTCATTAGTGATTAATCAGTCTATTGATTTTCGTGCTCCTTTGTTCAGTTTCTAATTCTTCATGCGAGTAATTAGTTTATTATTAGTGTTAATTATTTTCATGGTTACTCATCTTTATCATATGAATAATTAGTTATAACTTGTGCAAAATGATTACTTATGTTTGGACATGTGACTATTTGATTATTTTTACTGTTCAACATTTATTTTCACCACTTGAAGTTGCTAAGTTTTGCTCTAGATTTTCTTTGGTGTCAGACGTTTACCCAAATTTTGGTTATCGCTTTCGATCCACCCATAAAAATTTATGTATTATTTAGTTCGGTTAAGAAAATATCGTGTTTGTTTTCACCCAAATAATACTATTGTGTTCTAGGAGGTGATCATGTTCCTCAAACATCAAACGAAATTATTGATTTCAGTTGACACAAACTCATTCTTTCATGATAATTATATATATATATTCATAATTTGCATATTCTTATTGTATTATATACAAAAAAATAAAAATAAAAAAGAATATTTAATCCAAAATATTTATTTTCTTACATATTAGTCTTTCGAATTACTAACGCTTCAATATTCTAACGCGAAAAATGTTAAGGTAAATTACAACTACAAATGAAAGTAAATGCAAATGTTCTATTTAAGTACGTCTCTATATCTATATCTATATCTATATCTATATCTCTATTAATTTACTAAGTATTCTATAATTTTGACAAGTAAGTTTTTAACACAATTTTCTGGATCATAGTGTCATAATAATTTCATTTGATTGGTCCATGTAAAAAAAATAAGTTACATTCATGACATCATTCTCACACCCACATGGACACTCTAGAATTAATCAAAAACTCCACGTTCAATTTCAAAAGATGTTACATTTATAAGTATGTCAAATTAAATTTTGCCTTCAAACAATAGTAAATTGCAAGTTTTGCACCTAACAATTTACTTTGGAAAATTACACAAAAATTAAGAGTGAAATAAATAAATAATAATGAAAGCACAATAAACTTTTAAAAAATAATTGTAAGTTAATTTGAAATAAATAAATAATAAAAAATACTTATGATATATAAATTATATCTAATATATATTTAAGCCTAATTTATAATAATAGTTTAGCTTAATTAACTTAAAAAATGAATTAAGTTTTGAAAGTACATAATATTTATAATGGAAAAAATGATAAATAATAGTAACTAAGTTAATTAACAATTGAACTAAATAGATAGTAAATGTATATTTTTTTTTCACCAAGAATTAAAATATATAACTATTTATTTGATTTCTATTATTATTTTTTGAAATGGTAAAAAGAAAACAAATTTTAAACAAAAGTCCTAAATGTGTACATAATCATGTTTGTTGAGAAACGTTTATTGAAAAGAAAATTATAATACAATAATATTAAAATTTTAAATTAAGTATAAAAATACACATGTTAGATTTTCATTTATGTATTTATAATTATAAAATTAAATTAAAATGATTCTTATCATAAAAGTTTGTAAAAGAATAATTTAATATTGCTATTTAGAAATTATTATTATATTTGAAGTAAATATTTATATATATAAACAATAAAGCTAATAGTATTTTAAATAGTGTATATGCATATATAATTTATTAATTTATGTTGTGTATATAATTTTCACATATTTTTAAATAAGAAAACAAATAAATAAAAAATAGGGAAAAATCTGAAAATAGTTTATCATGTTTGCACAAAATGGTTTTCGGTGCAACTTGTTTTTTAGTGATGGTTAATTTGTTTTTTAGTGATGGTTAATGGTTCAATACGTTTGAAAATGATGGTAATTGGTACCTCCGTTACTTTTCTGTTAAAAACTTCCGTTAAATATTCTTCAAATTTGCAAAATTAACCAAATATTTTTTAAAATGTTTCAATTACACCCTACAAGTCCCGACCCCATTCGAGCCACACCGGGGGTCCCCTAGCCAGGGTCCGAACCCCGACCAGGTCACCCAACCCTGGGGACCTAGTCTGGGCTCTGATCCAGACCATAGGTAGCCCGATTGGGGCTCAATTGGAGCCCCAATCAGTTTGGACCAAACCTGGTCGGGTTCGATTCAAACGATTCGGGCTCCAATTGAGTCCCAATCGGGGGTCCTATAGCCTGATTCTGAACCCATACCAGGTCGCCCAACCATGGGTACATGGTTTGGGTTCGGTTCAAACGATGAGGCTCCAATTGAGCCCCAATCGGGGGTCCTATGGCCTGGGTCAGACCCCAGACCAGGTCACCCAACCATGGGTACATGGTATGGGTTCAGACCCAGGCCATAGGACCCCCGATTGGGGCTAAATTGGAGCTCCAAACGGGTTGGACCAAATCTGGCTGGGTTCAGTTCAAACGATTGGGGCTCCAATTGAGGCCCAATCAGAGTCTTATGGCCTGGGTATGAACCTAGACCAGGTCTCCCAACCATGGGTACATGTTCGGGGTTTTGACCCAGGCCATAGGACCCCCGATTGAGTCTCAATTGGAGCTCCAATCGGTTTGGACCGAACCTAGCCGGGGGCGGTTCAAACGATTGGGGCTCAAATTGATCCCCAATCGGGGTCTTATGGCCTGATTATGAACCCATACCAGGTCTCCCAACCATGGGTACATGGTCGGGGTTCGGACCCAGGCCATAGGACCCCCGATTGGGGCTCAATTGGAGCTCCAATCGGTTTGGACCAAACCTGGGTTCAGTTGAAATGATCGGGGCTCCAATTGAGCCCCAATTGGGGGTCCTATGGCGTGGTTACGAATCCAGACCAGGTCGCCCAACCATGGGTGCATGGTCTGGGTTCGAACTCAGGCCATAGGACCCCCGATTGGGGCTCAATTGGAGCCCCAATTGGTTTGGACCGAACATGGCTGGGTTCGGTTTAAATTATTGTGGCCTCAATTGAGCCCCAATCGGGGGTCCTGTGGTATGGTTACGAACCCACACCAGGTCGCCCAACCATGGGTGCATGGTCTGGGTTCAGACCAAGACCATAGGACCCCCGATTGGGGCTCCAATTGAGCCCCAATCAGGCTACTATGATCTTGGTTCGAACCCAAACCAGGGCCTCAGGGTTGGGTGACCTAGTCTGGATTCGGACCCTGGTTAGGGGACTCCCTGTGTGGCTCGAATCGAGTCGGGACTTGTTTGAAACATTAGTGTAAGTTTGTAGGGTTTAATTGTAACATTTAGAAAAATAGTTGGTTAATTTTTTAAATATAAAAAATATTTAACGGAATTGTTTAACAGAAAAGTAATAGATGTACCAATTACCATCATTTTCAAACATGTTTGGCCAAAAAGAATCGTTTGGGTTGGAAAATTTCATTAATCTCTTCTTATTTTTCATGCACATTTATGATTTTTCTTAATTTTATTTACTAAATTTTATATTTTATGAAAAGCAAGTAGATGCATATATTAAATCTGTTTATTAGAAGATAATTTAAGATGAAATTAAAGATAATAATGTATATTATATATTCATTTTATGAAAATAATAATCACATGTTTATTTTATTTAGGTATTTATAATTATGTATGCAACATAAATTTAGGGTATTTTAATATAATTTCTTCATACTTTTTTAGAACTATTTTTATCAAATATCATTGTTATATTCTACTAGAATCAACATATATTACAAAATTTTAAAAAGCTATTTAAGTTATAATTACTATAACTAATATATATATTCTAAAAGTTTGTATTTATTTAAAAATGTATGAAAATAATATATGACATAAAATGAATTTTAAAATCATTAGTTATCATGATATTCATAATTGTTGACATTTATTTTTATTATCTACTCATTTATTTTCAAATATTTTTATAAAAAATAAATAGTCGTTATATTGTATAATATTATAAAAATAAGTTGTAAGTTTTTTTCATAAATATAATTAATTTTTATGTTGTGTAATTGAATTAATATTAATTAAATGTACTTTAATAAACTGTAAATAATTATGTTATAAATATATATTTATATTTATTTCAAAAATGTGAATAGTTTATAAAATAAAATAATTATTATATTGTACAACCCGAATCAATTTTTTAGTGTAAATGTAATTCAACTTAATGATTATTATTACTTATAAACAACGTAGTGACAACGGCAGCATCTTCTCTTCTTTTCCAAAAGGGTGATTGATTATTGACCAGAACGGCGTTGGCTCCGTAAACGGAATGATGATTCGTGACGGTAATGTTGTATTGTCATGCCCGTTACCATCATTCATCAGGTGGTTGAAACTTCAAACGAGAGTTAATTATGTACCTTTCATTTGACCAAAAAATAATAATTTATGTACCTTTCCATATGTCGTCGTATAAATTAAAGAACTATTTTAACTAAAAAGAAAATCTACTACAGCTTAGAAGTGAAGAAGGCTTCCCCTACAAACGTGACTACGTTAGTAGGAGTAGGGACGAGAAGATCGTTATTGTACGTGGCAGCAGCACAGGTTTAACGACTTAAATGGACGGCTCAGATGGTAGCTCCCCTCGGTTGTAACTTGTAAGGTAAGGAATAGAAATTTCTTTCCTTGGTTTGACTTTGGCACTTTCAGATAGCCAGCATGGTAGAACCAATCCATATGTGTCATAATAAGTTAATAACTATTAAGTCACTCGTTTTGCAAAATATTATTTTAATATATTATTAATAGTAAAGAATGTAAATATTATTAATTAAATATAAATTCAAATTAAGAAAACTTTACTATTATAAAATTTAATTTGTCTATAATAAATAATCTGAGTTGTTATGAAAATAAAAAAAAAATATTATTTATATTATAACATGTGAAATAATATCAAAATACTTAAAAGTGAAAAGTAAATTAATAAGTATTACAGCGAAAGATTTTTTTTCTTCTAAGTTTAAAGTTTGATAATATGTATATATATATATATATATATTAAATAATGTTAATTTATATTTTAAACTTAGCTTTTATATTATTTTTATCGTATATTTATAATAAAAATTATATTGAATATATGTAATCTTATAATTGTAACTATTTGATAATAGTTGTTACTTATTTTGAGACTCATTAAAAATATTTAGAAATTGTATATGATATTTAAAAAAATGTATCATCAATGTATTTTTATAATTACACATGCTAATAAGAAAAATCTAACATACATTCATTATTTTTAAAAAAATACTATAATAAAATTTAGTATTATAACATTAACGACAAATTGTAATAAATTCAAAAATATAAATAAATATATACCTTGATTTAAAAAATCTCAATTATAATAAAAAATTTAAAAATATAACAAAAACGTTTAAAAATAATCTTATGAAAATAAATGGAGAAGAGGTAAAATGTGAAATATATCGTGAGAAACAATGAGAAGTTTTAAAGAAATTCTAGAGTTTATGTAGGTTTACGTGATGAGTTATGTCATATTCAGTTGTAATTTTTTTTAATCAACCAATAAAAGTATTTTTTTTAATAATTAAGTAACTACAAAACTTATGTGTCCTAATTATAAAAGTTTTAGCCAAATTAATATATATAGATAATAACGGTTCGTTAGGTTTATAATTTCGGTCCATAACAATAATTGGTCCATCTTCTATACAGTATCCAATGCTACGATATATTTATTCTTCAAACTTATAACATATTTATTTCACATTTAGAATAATTTTCACTTGCATTATGATCAACTCGTAAGAGGTAAGATGCTTGCTATGGATATTTTTTATTGTCAAAACTCGAGCATGAGATCCTGTTAAGGGACGAGGTGCTGAACCGATACGACATATTAGTTCCATAATCTTGTTTGTTAATCAAAACCAAATTAAAGTGTTTTTTTTTTCTTTTTGTTTGCGTGGGTTCATTTTTTTTTCTCCAGATTTAACCTTAAATTATTAGTTAATTACGAGAGTAACCCTACAATTACCAAAATTTCCAAAATAACTCAAAGCGCGAACCCATTCACGTTTTGATCAAAAATTTAATAATGACTAAGTGAAGATGTGGTTAGAAGGGCGGAGGCGTTTCCGAAGGCGGACTAATGAGCGACGAAGTTGGGATTTACTCCCACTCGTGAAGATGTGCTCAGATCACACATAATGAGGCACCTAATGTTTGTATTAATATGTTTATTATAAATATATGAAAATTATTCACTTAGTCATTATTACATTTTTCATAATTCTTTTTAAAAAAAACACTAAATAATAGGTATTTATAGGTGTTTATTTAGAAAAAAAAATATTAGATGTAAACGCGAACGACCATTCTAACGTACGTCTTAAACGCGAATGCCGTTAGTGTTTAAGGTTACTTTGAGAAATTTGAAAATCGCAGGATTACTCTCGTAATTAGTTAATAATTCTTTTTTGGTTGAATTAATTAGTTAATAATTTAACGTTAAATATGAAAAAGAATCCATATATTAAAGATTGAATAATCTCTTCTACAATCAGGAAAACCAACATGCCGCCATGATCACACTTGATAATTTCATGCACGCTTCCCTCACCACAAACAAAATCAAATATATACCCTATAAAAATAAGACTCATGGTTTAAAAATCCACAACGTAGGACATGCTATTTTAGCACTAACATACTAAAACCAACAACAACTATGGTTTTAAAACATTTTTAATGAATTTTAGTACATAAATTTACGCACAATTGATCAACATTTTACGATGAATAAAAGTCTTTTAAAATAAAAATAGGAGTTAACAGTATATTTTTAAAAATATATTAAAAATGGGGATAAAGTGATGTTAACGTTTTTTAAAAATAAGGTCAGGATGAAAGTCTCCAGTATCCACAACTGTTTCTTCTTGATCCTTCACTCCAAAACTAGTTTTGGAGGCAAATGGATTTAAAGATGGATTTAAACTAAAGTTAAAGAATGTTAAAATGAAACGTCAAAAGAATTGATCGAATAAAAAGAAACCACAAAGTAGTTGTTCTATTTGAGTGTGTACTAAATTAGTTTGTCTATTGTTTTTAATGAGCTAGAGTAAACGGTTTAACTCTAAAAAATATATATGTATACCTTAACTGTACGTGCTTATGAATATACTATTTTAAAAATTTACATTTCAATATTTATTATTTTCTTAAATTTTGAATATATTTTGAAGCAACTAATCAAATGTATTGTGGAAGAGTCCAAGCAGTTTAGTTAGCCATGTCCCTCCCTCTCCCTCCCTGTGGTGTATGAATAAGTGGTGATGAATTTGTTCTGAAGCAAAGGAAGGCCAGTTGAATAAGAATTTGGTTAATTTTTGGCATTGAGCCATGCACCTTGTTGTTGGACAGCATCATCAACTCCTTTTTCACTTGTCCCATTGAAAGGGCATGCAGTGTGGTGTGGAAGAAGAGACTTGGCAGGCAATGATGTTGGTGTTAGTGATATGTCCCTGTCGATCTATCCTTGGACGGACCTTGTCTGGTTGGATGAATTACGCAACCTACTCGGTCGGTGCTTTAATTAAGAGTGTGGAGTGGATGGAGGAGAGATTGATTCAAACAAACAAAAACAACTAATTCAACTCTACCGTCTTTAACACATACGGTTATTATATAATAATAACTTCAAATCTAAAAAATATTTTCCCATTTTTTATAGAATAGTTTTAATTTATTCATATTAAAAATATATTATATAAAAATATTTCATATGTAAATCTTTTTTGTTTTTTAGTTAATATATTTTTAGTATTTTCTTTCTTATTTGAAAAACTATTTTTATTAAAATTATATATAAAAATAAAGTTATTTCAATTATTTCATGTATTTATTCATATTTTAAATAATATATTATCATTTTCTACACACTATAGTCCACTCATTTTTCGTGCCACATCCGTAAAACTTGTACAATCGTCAAGGTTAACAAAATTATTGAACAAAAAATTAACGAATTCAATTAAAAGCAATAGAACTAAACCTTATTTATCATAAACAAAGTACCCCAAATAGTTAAATCTAATAGTAATTTTGCCAAATATATTACATATTTTTATATTTTTCTTTATATAAATATTTACTAATACCAAATCTCTCTTCACCAAAACGTCATAATGACTCATGACAGATACTGCGCTTTCAAGAGGCTGCCTCTTCAATTCTTAATTCTGTGCAGCAGAAGGTTACCAAATCAGTTGATTGATAATTCATTCACAGTAATATTTCTCAGTTCTCACAACTTCAACCTATATCATGTCTGTTGTGCTTCACTCATCTCTTCGGAAATCACACAAACGATTTTAAAGTGATTCGACAAATTGTCTACGTTCACTGGAGCCTATTTGATAGATTTTGCTACAATATTTTCTAAATCTACAAATTCTCTCAATCTCTCACGATTCTTCTCCCTTCTACCACTCTTGCTCTTTTACCCTCATTGCATATCAGAACTCTCCCATTTATAAGAGGAATTCTCTTCAACTGTATGGAAGGAGTGTGGTCTGCTCATCCTTGCATGCTCCAACACATGAAAGGAATGTGCCAACATGTGGAAGGAATGTGCCAACATGTGGAAGGAATGATCCAACATGTGGAAGGAATGATGTGGAAGCAAAGTGAGTTCCTTGTATGCATTCCACTTGGATGGTTTTCAACAATCACCCCTCCACCCATGTGTGCCATACCGGTCTGTTTGATTCACTCTTAAAATGAATCCACCTCCTTCTTTGACATGAGAGATTTCTTCTATCGAACATGCTCCAATGCACATGATGGTGCTCAGCAGTGTGCAAAACTGATCAAGTCCAAACAATGTTGGAACTTGATTCCTGTGACGACCTTCGTCAACATATCTGCTAGATTATCTTCAGTGTAAATCTTCTGAAGTTTGATGTCATATTCTTCTAATATTTCACGTACAAAGTGAAATCGAACATCTATATGTTTTGTTAGAGAGTGATAAATTTGATTCTTGGCCAAATGGATTGAACTTTGTCTATCACAGTAAACGGTAACCTCTTGCTGCTCAAAACCCAATTATGTTACGAATCCTAGTAACCAAATAGCTTCTTTCACGATTTCTGTTACAACCATGTATTCAGCCTCAGTTGATGATAGTACAATTGTTGACTGCAAAGTTGATCGCCAACTAACTAGTCCTCCAACCATAGTGAACACATAACCAGTTGTCGATCGGTGTTTGTTAAGATCACCTGCATAGTTTGAGTCAACATATCCAGTTACTAGACTATCTACACTCTTATCGAACCTCAAACCAACATCTACGGTCCTAGCAATATACCGTAGAATCCACTTAGCACATGCTAATGGACCTTTCCTGAATTATGCATATAGCGACTAACTAAGCTAACAACCTAGGAGATATCAGGTCGTGTACAAACTATGGTATACATTAAGCTTCTAACAACACTTGTATATGGTACATTCCTCATGTAGTTACGCTCTTCATCAGTTTTAGGAGAGTGCAATGCACTGAGCTTGAAATATGAGCCCATAGGAGTACTCACCGGCTTCGTCTTCGAGTCAATGTTGAAGCGTTGCAGTATTCTTTTTAGATACTGCTTCTGAGTAAGGTGAACTGTTCCTTTCACCCTATCTCTGCTGATCTCTATCCCTAGTATTCTTCGTACTTATCCTAGATCTTTCATTTCAAACTCATTACTTAACTACATTTTTAAACGATCTATCTCCCCCTTACTTTTACATGTAATCAAAATATCATCTACATATAAAAGCAAATAAATGAAAGATCTATCTGCAAGTTTTCTGAAATATACACAATGATCGTATTGATAACGAGTGTGTTTCAGACCCATCATAAAGCGGTCAAACAGCTTATACCGTTACCGAGGTGACTGCTTCAAGCCAGAGAGAGACTTCTTCAGACTGCATACCCAATTTTCTTTGCCAGCTTTTTTGAATCCTTCTGGTTGGGACAGATAAATCTCCTATTCCAGATCACCATTTTAGAAAGCTGTCTTTACATCAAGCTGTGCTAACTCAATATCATATTGTGAAACCAAAGCTAGTAATATTCGAATGGATGAATGCTTAGCAACAAGAGAGAATACCTCACTGTAGTCTATTCCCCATGTCTGGGCCTAGCCCTTGGCTACCAACCTAGCTTTGTATCGTACTCCATTTTTAGCAGCTTGATCATCTTTCTGATTGAAGATCCACTTACAACCAATTACCTTGGCTACCAACCTAGCTCCTAAGTCTGGTTCTGGTGAAGAGACTGCATCTATTCATTCATTGCCTTTGTCCATTCAACTTGTTCACTGGACTGTACAACTTCTCTGTAAGTGATTGGAATCTCACCCCCTTCAACTGGTAATGCATATGTCACATAGTCTGCATAACATGTTGGTACACGTTTATCTCGTCCCGGTCTGTTGGTTGCTATCGATTTGGGTTGACATGGATGTACTGTGACCGATTCATCTTGTCCATGCTTTTCCAACTTTTGTGAAGTAATAAACTCTACCTTCTGCGAATCATATGATGTTTCGCCATCACTGCTGCCTTCACTGGAATCTTTATGCTTATGTGACTTAAGCATCACAGATTCATTGAATGTAACATCTCTACTAATTATTACCTTTTTGGACTCTATGCACCAAATTCTATACCCTTTTACACCAGTACTAAAACCCAAGAATTTTGCTTTATTGGCTCTAAGATCAAGCTTACTTTCTTGAACATGATAGTAAGCACGACATCCGAAAATGTGTAAAAAATCATAATCAGTAGCATGTTTACCTCTCCACATTTCAATGGGTGTCTTCCCATCATTAGCAGCTGAGGGTAATCGATTGATGAGGTGACAGATATATGTTATAGCTTGAATCCAAAATTTCTTGCTGAGTCCAACAATCAACAACATACATCACAATTTCTCTAATAAAGTACGATTCATTCGTTCTGCCACACTGTTCTGCTACGGTGTACCTCGTACTGTGAAGTGTCTGACAGTTCCCTATCTCCGACATACTTCCATGAAGGGGGTCTAATGTATACTCACCTCCATTATCATATCTGAGCAGCTTGATCTTCCTGCCGGTCTGAGTCTCAACCATTTTCTTCAAATCAAGGAAGATTTTCAGCACTTCACCTTTATTATGCATCGTATACACCCACACACGATGAGAATAATCATAAACAAAAGTTACAAACCAATGTTTACCTCCCAAAGATGCATTTGGGTCGGTCCCCAAACATCGGAGTGCACATAGTCAAGAATTCCCTGTGTATTGTGTACTGCGGTTCCAAAATTGACCCACCTTTGGTTCTCCAATACACAGTGCTCACAGAAAGATAATTAACCAGTCTTGACACCTTTGAGTAAGCCTTGATTCACCAGTGTTTGCAAAGCTTTTTCTCCTGTGTGTCCCATACACATATGCCAAAGACTGGTGGTATTAGTGTCAGTCTCATCCAGCTTCTTACAGCCTATGGAAACTCTTCCATCGACAGTACTTACCTGCAAGAAGTACAATTTTCCTCGCCTTAAACCCTTCATTGTCACCCGAACTCCCATTAGTACTTTGAGAGTTCCGTCTTTAATGGTGATTCTGAATCCCTTTGAATCCAGAGATCCCAGTGAGATGAGATTATTCCGCAAGTCCGGAACATACCGAACTTCTGTTAGAGTCTTGATGCTACCATCGTGCATCTTTAATCGAATGCTACCTATTCCTTGTGTCTTACAGGCACTGACATTACCCATAAGAACTGCTCCACCCTCGATCTTTGTGAAGTCAATAAACCAGTCCCGATTGGGACACATATGATAAGTACATCTGAAATCCATAATCCATTCATTGGAATGACAAATGGATGATGAACTTATCAAGGAAAAATCGGAATCATCATCTTTGTTCACGACATTGGCTGTAGTGGGTTGATTTTGCTATTGTCCCTTTCGGTTTGGACATTCCTTCTTCTAGTGTCCTTTGTTGTGACAAAAGGCACACTCGTCTTTGACGAGTTTTATACCGACTAATGAACCACGTGAAGTGGCCCGGGTCTTCGATTTAAAATCGTTCTTCTTTCTAGGATGCTTTGACTGTGGTCTCCCTCTTGCTGTTAAACCTTCACTTGATGTATCTTGTTGTACCTGCTTATCCCTTTTTTGGTACTCATTACTAATTAAAGAACTAGATACATCGTCGAACTTAATACTTTCCTTCCCGTACAGTAGAGTAGTAATTAAATGCTCATACGTATCAGGCAAAGAATTTAACAAAAGTAAAGCTTTATATTCATCTTCTATTTTTTTTTTTTTGGCCAAATACTCGTTTCATTTGAAGAAATAAAACGGCGTGACACGCAAACCACGTGTCACGGATGTTCATGAGTACAATCATTAACTAGTAAGCAAATAAAAGGAAGTGGAGGTCGTGAGACCCAATCGTTTAGACACACTCCCATGCGGGCTTGCCTTGCAATCCAGTTCGCACATTCGTTTGCCAATCTCGGTATGGCTTGCCAATGTACTCGCTCGATGTGTTCGGCTAGCGTTCGGATATTGGATATCCAAGTTGTCAATCTCCATTTGTCTGCACCTTCGCGAATCTGTCGTATAACCTCTTGGGAGTCCGACTCTATGACTATGTTGGTCCATCCTTTTTCCCGTGCTAGTCGTATCCCCTCATGTATCGCTTGTGCCTCCATTGTAGTCGCACTGTCCCCTCGCAGCTTTCGGTTGTATCCTCCTATGAGCTCGCCTTTGTCGTCCCGAGCTACAATCCCGATACCTGCGTCTCCAGTTCTTTGGCACCACGAAGCATCGCAGTTTATCTTGACAGCTCCATGGTCCGGTTTAACCCATTTATGGTCCACCGGTTGTCGATTCTGTTGCCCTGGAACCCTCGGTCGGCTCATCTTCTGTAGATTGCGCCTGATTTCATCGATGGCGCGTCCTGGATTTGGAGGTGTCCCTTCATATTCAGCCTTGCACCTCATCTTCAATATGTGCCATGTTGTTAGCATGCATGTTTCCCATCTTTGAGCCTGGTCCGTGCGAGATCTTTCCCCCCTCGTACTGCATATTTCGAGCCATCCCGAGCCATCTATTCCGGTTGTATCGTCCCTTGTCACGCCCTGTGTCTCGGCCCATATCGGTTCGGTCCATGCACAACCTAGCATCATGTGTTCCCTTGTCTCGTTATCTCCGCATATCGAGCATCTCGGGTCCACGTTCATGCCGCGGCGAACTAGGTTTGCCTTTACCGCCACCGCATTTGTCGCTAATCGCCACACGAAGTTTTTGACCTTTGGAACGACCTTGGCTCCCCAAATGGCTCGCCATAGCCCTGCTTGGTTTTGGCCCTAACCATTCTGGTTGTTATGGTCAGTATTCACTTCCCTGAGTCGATGATAGACCGACCTAGCCTTCGGTTTGCCGTCCTTGGAGTGCGGCCAAATATGTTTGTCACTTCGGGTCTCTATTGGGATCGGCATCCCCAGTATGATATCAGCATCCCTACATTCAACCAGATTCCGTACCTTTGGCTCGTCCCAAGTGCCGTCCGCTCGGATAAGGTCGCTGACTCTCGGCTCGCCTTCGAGTTCCCCTGTGTCGTCCGGGTCTGTCCCTTCACGGTGTCTCCTCTCAGCTCAGAACCCTTGTTTGTGTGGTATCCAAGGGTCCGAGTACAATCGAATGTCAGAGCCCGTGCCTAGAGTCCACATACCCTCTTGTTTCAGGATATCCCTTCCTACCATGAGACTACTCCATCCCCATGACGCTCGTCCTCCTTTCCGTGCTTCAAAGAAATCACAATTTGGGAAGTATAGCCCCTTTAGTACACGTACCCAAAGAGTCGATGGTTCCTCCCGTATTCGAGCCGCCATTTTGGTTAGGAGTGCCTGATTGAATGTCTGTAGTTCACGGAAGCCAAGACCTCCCGTAGTTTTTGATTTGGTAAGCACATCCCATCTACGCCAATGTGTTCTTCTTCCCTCATTAGTGATACCCCACCAAAAGTCCGCCACAAGTGCATTGATCTCGGAGCACCAAGTCTTAGGTAGGTTGAAGATGCTCATAACATATGTGGGAATGGCCGTGATAACCGCTTTGATCAAAACTTCACGACCCGCTTGGTTAAGTGTCTTAGGCCGCCAACCTGCAAGCTTGTCCCGAACCTTGTTTTTCAAGTACCCCATTGCCTCTTTGCGTGATCTCCCCCAAGTTGTAGGGAGTCCTAGATATTTGCCTGGGTCATTCGTGCTTCTAATTTTCAGCTCGTTCTCTACCTCTCTGATCCGAACCGGGTCGACTCCTCTGTTAAAAAACAACGTCGACTTTGCCTAATTGATTCTTTGGCCCGATGCTAGACAGTACTTCCCTATCGTCTCCTTCAGACACCTAGCATTTGTGGTAGTGCCCTCCAGAAAGAATAGGGAGTCATCCGCAAAGAACATATGATGAAGCTCGGGGCATGTTCGGCCTAGTCGGATTCCATGTAAGCGCCCTTGTGTCACTGCCTGTTCAATGTTTCTGGATAGCACATCAGCAAGGAGAATAAAGAGGTATGGTGATAGAGGGTCACCTTGGCGAATTCCCCGTGTCGGTCTAATGGTAGGGGACCGATCGCCGTTTACCACCACCCTGTATGTCGTCGTCTCAATGCATTCTCTGATCCATTTGAGCCACTTCTCATTAAAGCCCATTTTCCTGAGGCTCTCAATCAAGAAGTTCCATTCCACCCGGTCATACGCCTTTTGCATATCCACTTTGAGAGCACACTCGGTTCGGTTCGGTTGTCCTCTTGTCCTCAGGTAGTGAAAAGTCTCGTGAGCCACCAATATGTTATCCTGGATAGCGCGACCTGATACAAAGGCACTCTGGTAGGGGTGATAAGTTCTGGCAGATAGATTTTTAGTCTATTCACCATCACTTTTGAGATAACCTTATACAAAAAATTGCAACAGCTGATAGGTCTAAAATCAGTAGGCGCTTGCGGGTTTTGTATTTTTGGAATCAAGACAACATCAGTTTGATTTATAGGTGGGTGAAGAGTACCTGATATGAAGAAGACTTTGACTGCGGTGATGACAGCTGGTCCCACGGTCTGCCAATTCCTCTGATAAAACAGGCCCGGAAAACCATCTGGTCCCGGAGCTCGGGTTCCACCCATCTGATAGACCGCAGCCTTTATTTCTTTATCAGTCGCCTGAGCCGTCAAACAGTCGTTCATCTCCTCCGTTATCTGATTTGGAATACACTCTAGGACATCTTGGTTCGGTTCGGGGCAATCCGACGTGAAAATGTCACTATAATACCTTGTCATCTCTTGTCCTATCTCGGCCTCATTGGTGATCCACCTACCATCCCCCCTTTTCAGGCGACAAATATTGTTTATCCTCCTTCTCGATGTTGTGGTGATATGGAAGAAAGTTGTGTTACGGTCCCCCTCGTTAAGCCATTTCACACGAGATCGTTGTTTCCAATATATCTCTTCACGTTGCCATGTCTCTTTAATTTGGGCCTTTATGTTCCTTTCCTCCTCGACCTCACTTTGGCTCATGTTCGGTCCCCTTCGATTCCTCAACCGTTTCTTGAGCTCAATGATCTTCCTCGCGTTATTTCCAAATTTCTCCTTGCTCCACCGAGTTAACCGTTGTCTACAAGCACCCAATCTGTTTTTGATATTTCGGCCATCATCCTCCATAGGGGTACCGATCCATGCCTCTTCTATTACATCTTTACATCCCGGGTCCTCCATCCACATAGCCTCAAATTTGAATCTCCGGGTCGTCCTTCTCTTTTTGTCCTCCATAGTAATGATCAAAGGTGAGTGGTCGGAACCAAGTGCCATTTCATTGATACATTTGCTCCTTGGGTAGGCGGCTGCCCACCCGATGTTCACAAGGCCCCTATCCAGTCTTTGGCTTATCCGGTCCGTTCCACTTCTATTGTTGCACCATGTGAATTGGTACCCTTTTGCCCCCATGTCCTCGACCCCAAGATCCTCCATTAGTTTATTGAACGAGTCCATTTGGCCTTGAGGTTTAGGTCGGCCACCTTCCTTCTCATGAGCGTGGCTTATCGTATTAAAGTCTCCCACGATGAGCCATTTGTGACGCCTTCCCATTTGTAGACTACGGATCATAGCCCAATTTTCCTCGCGGCGGTTTTCGTCCGTGTCGGCATACACCCATGTCACATAGTTCGGTTCCCCTTGATTCTTTATGGTAACCATGCAGTCTATGATGTTGTGGCTCTCTTGAAGGACAATAATAGTTGTGTCATCATCCCACCAAAAGAGCTAGTCCCCCCGATGTTCCTCGAGGGCTCACATATTTCTTATTATTCATTCCCATCCTTGCTCGTATCGTCTCACAATAGGCATCCCCATTTTTTGTTTCCATGAGAAAAATGACGTTCGGGTGATACCTCCGGTTGAGGTCTTTCAGATTTTGGGTTGTCAAGGTAGACCTCAGACCTTGACAATTCCATACGAGTAGACTCATTGGGACCGTGTGGCTGTTCTGGGACAGCCACCACAACCCGTTGTTTCCTCATCAGCATTGTTACTTTCGGTCCCTTCATTTTCTCCCTTCTCAGTGATAACATGTGTGATCCTCCTCCTTCGTGCAGCTTTAATACGTGCTGCCTTCTTCCTTGGGCTCTGTTTCTTCCCTCCCCGATGTGTTCCTTGTTCGGTTTCATGTTCTTTGTTTACTTGGTCGACTTTCAGGCGTTTGGCTCAGCTCGGATCTGCCTCCTCCTCCATGTGCATCCGTTTAAGAGTCATCCGACTCATGTAAGGACTCAGGCCCGATCCAGGTATAGGTGTGTGTGTCATGATGGCCTTCGGTGGGGTGTCTGGCGGATTCTCAACCGTATAGGGTGGTGGGATATGAGGTTGGGGGTTTGTGCTTGGTGGCTCAGTTGTGTCTGGGAGTTGGGTTATTATCGGGTGGTTTTTTGTTTCCGGTGTATGGTGGCTTGGTTCTTGGTATGGTGGTGGTGGTTTGGCTTGTCCGGCAGGGGTGGGGCTTATGGCTGAGATCTGGTAGGGGCGGCGTGAGTCTGGTTTCTTACAGGGTTCTGGGTGAAGATTTTATGGATGTAAGGGTTCTTGCTCCATTCAGTCTGGGAGAATAGGTGCAGGTGAGGTGGGTTTTGTAGTTGTGTTGTTGCTTTGGTTGGGTGGATGATGATTGCAGATTCTTCGGGGAGGGAGTTCAAATCAAGCCTCGGTCCATGTCTGTCCTCTTCTACACGGTTTGAGCTGCTGTTATCTGTGCCTCCATCGAGGTCCATGCTGGTGTCCTCCCCCGAGCTTTGATTCTGTTGGCCCTCTTCAGACTGTCTCTTCTCCTGCTCATTATGGTTCGGCTTGTTTGTATGCTCAGCCATTTCAGCCTCCTTCATCATCTCCACCCACGACTTCCTAGCCCCTTTATTGATTCCTGGGGTTCGGTGCCCCTCGGGTCCATTTGGATTTTCCTTCGTAGGTTGTTGTTTCGGTCGGATACCCACGAGCCATGGTCCGTACGCGGGTGCTAACGGTCTAGCTTCCGATTTTTTGATCTCCTCCTTGCATGACAATGTTGTGTGGCCTAGCATTCCACACCCGTAGCAATAGTCGGATATGCGTTCATACTTGATTGACACCCACTTCTCAACCCCTTGGGAATTCCTCCACCAAAAGCCCGGGAGTAGAGGCTTGTTAACATCCACTTCCACCCTCAACCGTATGAAACTCCTATGTTTTAGAGTCCCCTCCGGTTCTATTCCCACGCACCTCCCTATTCGGTCCCCAATTCTCTTGGCATTGGCCGTGCTGAATTTTTCGTATCCTAGGTCATGAATTTGAACCCAGAATTGTACTTTGTGGAACTCCACTTCATTGACCCCAGTACTCGGATCCCATCTTTTGATACTCAGAATATGCCCATTCACTGCCCACGGAGACATGTCTAATATCTGTTCCCGAACATCCGCATTGCCAAAATCAAACAGCATAATCCTCGGCGCAGTTTCGACTATCTTAACATCATATCTAGCCCACGCTTTGTCCAGCACACTGTTAACAACATTCATCTTAATCGGTTTTTGCGATATGATCTTACCGACATAACGGTCGGTCTCCCCCGGTGTATGTTCCTCGCTCAAGTCTCAGATTTCCCGGGTCCTGTTTTGTTCTTCGGAATTGGTTTGGGATGTAGACATCCTTCCCCGTGGTCCAGCTGACTTCACCGTTGTCTCTGCCCCCTACAATCAGCAAGAAAAGAAAGCGGGAAAAAATTTGCGTTAGAAATTTGGGGAAGGCTAGGGTTTACTATTGCTTGATTCCTTGTATTTGCATGGTTCTGTTTATTTCTGGCGATCCTTAATTGGTCTAGGTTTTGCTGCGTCCCGATTGGCTGATTTTTCTGCCTTTTCGCCGTTTGATGATTGCCTCGGAATCTGAGGAGAGAAAGGACAACGATAGTAACAGTAGCAGCTTCGGGATGAGGGCGAGCGCAGGAATGATTGGACCGCAGCAATGATTTCCGTGCAAGGGATGGACGACCAGAGATTGACTCGATCGGGATGATTCAACCACTTTCCGAAACCTTAGAAATTTTTGGGGTTTTGGAAAAAGTAGAGAGGATGCCGTGGACTACTCTTCATCTTCTATTTCAACATCTAAGTTTAAAAGATCAACAAGAATTTGATTGTAACTGTTCAGATGTTCGAACATTGAAATACCTTCACGAAATTGGGATATGAAGAGCTTTTTCTTAAAGTGCAAACGACTCTCATTGCTCTTCTTCATGAACTTATACTCCAATTTCTGCCAAAGTACCTTAGCATTTGTCTCTCTCATGACAAAATACTTTCGTTCTTTGGTAAGGCATAATTGGATTGTACTACAAGCTTGAGTATTGGGCTTCTTCCAATCCTGATCAGTCAGATCATCTAGCTTTTCTCCCAACGCAATATCCAACTCTTGTTGGATCAAGACATCCATGACTTCACATTGCCACCTTCCGAAGTTGCTTGTTCCATCGAACTTCTCAACTTGAAACTTGACATTTGAAACAGTGAATTAACGCTTGGAACTACTGACATTATCAGAGCACTCATCTCTTCCCGATATTTCCATTTGAATTTAGAAATTTTAGAATCAAAATTTCAAAATTCTAACCGTACGGATGATTTTGTAATGATCCAAATAGTTGGAAAGCACTATTTGATCGTTGAAACCAGACTCCAGATAGCTTCGATCAAGACCAAAATGGATCTTGAAAATGGACGGTTCAAATCCTTCTGGCGCGTGGGGGCATGTAGGGGCCCTTGCTGAACAACTTCGGGATGCGTGAGGCGCCTGGGCGAGTCTGGCTCAGTCGTCTTCAACCTCCGGAGCGCGTGAATGACAACATATTCTTACAGGGGCGAGTGCGGGCTGCTCTGATCTCCGTTTTCGATTCCGTTTTCGGCAACAGATTCGTCTCGGCGTCGGCGATAAGAACACCCTGGAATTGTCGAAATTGATTTTGAGTAACTTGAATTTTCGGACAACTTCGAACCGATGCTCCGATACCACTTGTTGTGCTTTATTCACTTATTCGGAAATCACACAAACGATTTTTAAGTGGTTCAGAAAATTGCCTACGTCCAGTGAAGCCTCTTTGATAGAATTTGCTACAATATTTTATAAATCTATAAATTCTCTCAATCTCTCACGATTCTTCTCCCTTCTACCACTCTTGCTCTCTTACCCTCCTTGCATATCAGAACTCTCCCATTTATAGGAGGAGTTCTCTTCAACTGTATGGAAGAAGTGTGGTCTGCTCATCCTTGCATGCTCCGTGCATGCTCCAACACAGGGAAGGAATGTGCCAACATGTGGAAGGAATGAGCCAACATGTGGAAGCAAAGTGGGTTCCTTGTATGCATTGCACTTAGATGGTTTTCAACAATGTTTTCCTAGAGCATCTCTCATATGTCATGTTACTGTTATGCAGTGACAACCTTTTGTCATGTACACGCAAAACAGGTGACTGAGATCAACACATGGCGACCCATGACGAATCCCACATACGGGAACTTCTACAAGGATCCGTTCATATATAGCAACAAGAGGATAGAATATTTACATCAACCAGATTTGTTGTATGAGTCTTCATTCGTTGTACTATATTGTTTGTCAGTTTTAGCTCCCCATTAATGGTATTAGTTTCCTTTAGGAGTTTCTCTCACTTATATATAAAGAGGTCTCACATTCATTTGTAAACACAATGAAAAAACTAAGAATAATATAAGTAGATATATTCCTCTCATATTCGACTGTCCTTCGTGAGATTGTGGGAAAGAGTACTTAGGTATCCATCATAAGGTCACACGAGTGAGGTGAAAGCGATAGTCTTTTTATAAGCCCGTGACAAGTAGTGTCAGAGCGAAGTTCAATCATATCAATGACTTCTAGTAACCAAGTGGAGGTGATGAACGCTGAGGGACATGCAAAGTCGAAGAAGACCCGCGAGAGTTCAAGAGATCAGTTGGGGGCGTTAGAGCACCGCATGGCGAAGATGCATGACGTGATGGCGGATGTCCAAGGGAAGGCTAATGACACATCCAACAGGGTGGATGAATTGTGTTCTTAATTGGAGGAGCTTTGTGGGGGCATGCAATGATTGGGACAACCACTAATGAATTCATCAAGCGGGACGACTCACTAGAAGCTGCCATCGTAGCAATGCGAGAGGAGATGATGGAATTTGCAACCTGCATGTATGAAAAATAAACTTGCTGAATTTATGAGGCTGAGAAATGAGACAGTGGGGCTCAAGAGAGAGCTCAACCAAGTACGAATGATGCACGTCGAAGGGACAGGCGCGTTCCAATATGGCTCGCGTCCGGACATACCTCAACCTGATAAGTTCAAAGGGTCGCGGGTTGCCAAGGACGTGGACAACTTTTTGTTCATCAAAGAGGACTATTTCCAAGCGATGGGAGTAGAGGATGACATGTATCATTTGGGTATGATTTCCTCTTATCTGCAGGATACAACGTTACTTTAGTAGCGTCGAAAACGTACCAACCAGATTGGCGAACTGGTTAGGACTTAGGATTAGTTCACAATAGAATTCCAAAAACAATTCTACCTTTTTTTTTTTGGCCAATAAACACACCATATTTCATTCAATAACCAACGACGAAACCGAATACAAGATATTATCCGCATAAATACATCTAAGGAGGGGGGTTGGGGGTGAAGACACCCAATCCGAAGGACACAACCCCGCAAGAACATTCTTTGCAATCCAATTCGCGCACGAATTAGCGGATCTAGGCGAGTTCCCCCAAGCAACTTCCCTGATCAAAGAAGACCGAGAAACCGCATTAGACAAAATAGGGGCAATCCTCCAAGCAAAGTCAGTACCCCGAATGTGGTTAACAACATTCAAGGAGTCCGTTTCGAAAATAACCGTCGACCACTCCATGTCAATGGCCAGTTGAACCGCATTGAAGACCGCATGAGCCTCGATCTCATCCACCGATCCCGCAAAAAGAACACCCGATCGGCCACCCACTATACGGCCCGCATGATCTCTCGCAATGACCCCAAAACCACCCCTCGAGGAGGAGCCGTCCCAAGCTCCATCGCAATTAACCTTGATAGATCCCGGTGGAGGTACCGCCCAGGCTTGGATGAGCCTAGTCTCCGAAGACGAAGATGTCACCGATCCTGTCTCCTCTATAATGGTGAATATCTCCGCCAGAATCGACGGCACAAGAGGAGTAGTCCCCTCATAAACGAGCTTACATCTCGCTTTCCAAATGACCCAGCAGACCACCATAAGTCGTGTCCACTGGTTAGCCTTCCTCTTCCTCGCCGCGCCCGTGAATGTCGTGGCCTCGATCAACCAATTGTCCATAGAGCAAAGACCCGCAAGAATCCTATCATGATCAATGAAATGCAGCCACACCTGTTGAACCCAAGGACAAGCAAACATCAAATGTTCCCGGGACTCAAAAGCAAGGCATGATGGGCAAAGAGGGTCCACGGCAAGTCCCCTCCTCGCTAAAGTCCCCCTCGCCGGTAGTGCATCGTTAGCCAGCTTCCACATGAAAGCCTTGATCTTAGGCCACGTCTTGGACCCCCAAATCGCTGGCCAAACCGAAGATATGTCCAGACCCGAGCGTGTACTAGAGTCCCCCACTCGGCCATGGTTCGAATGCAGGTAATGGTATACCGACCGAACTGTAGTGTCGCCCGACCTGGAGTGAGGCCATCTATGTCGGTCCGATGCTCTGACCACCGGGATATGTTGTTGTAGGACCACCTGAACGTCGTCCCTATGAACCTCGTGTCGTACCGAATCCTCGTCCCACGTCCGTGAATCCTGGTTAATCCAATGAGCCACCCTAGGCGAGGAAGTTTGGGTTCCTTCCTCCCTTGGTCTAATCCTTTCTTGATTCCTCGCCGTGACCCAAGAATCCGCGAAAGGATGAATCGAACTCCCATCGCCAAGAAGCCACACACCTGCCGACCGGATAACATCCCGACCCTCCAGCAATCTCGACCACGCCCAAGAGGCCCTGCTTCCCATCCTCGCCTGAAAGAAAGAAGAATCCGGGAAATAGAGGCCTTCTAGGAACTTCACCCATAGTGCACCCGGTTCAGAGAGGATCCTGTCCGCCATGTTAGCTAAAATAGCCCTGTTGAAATCGATCATGTCTCTAAACCCGTATCCTCCCATCGCTTTGGAGGAGGTCATAGAGGCCCAATTCTTCCAATGTATCTTTCGGTTGCCCTCTCGAGATCCCCACCAGAAGCGGGCAATAATAGCATTAACCTCCTTACACCAAGAGACCGGAAGCTTGAAGATATGCATGACATAGGTAGGGATAACGCTTAGAACTGATTTGATGAGGACCTCCTTACCCGCCTGATTAATAAGTTTGTACCTCCAACACTGAAGTTTGTCCCGGATCCTCTCTTTAAGATAAGAGAGCTCCTCCCTCTTCGACCGACCCCAAACCGTAGGAAGGCCGAGATAAAACCCCGGGTCGACACAATTAGGCACCCCAAAGAGCACCGAGATATCCCTCTTGAATCCTTCGCTTGCCCCCGAGTTGAAATAGATGCTCGACTTGGGGAAATTGATTTTCTGTCCTGATGCCTTACAGTATAGATCAAGCGTATACTTCAGGTTAGAAGCCAAATTCACCGACCCTTTTAGGAAAAAGATCGAGTCGTCCGCAAAGAATAAGTGCTGGATGTCTGGACAACCTCGTCTCGGGCGGATGCCTCGGATATTTCCCTGTCTGACCTGATCATCAAGCAACCTAGAAAGGACATCAGCGACTAAAATAAACAGGTAAGGTGAAAGTGGATCACCCTGCCTTAGACCACGGGAAGGCACAATAGTCGATGATTGCTTTCCGTTTGCAAGAACTTTGTAAGTGACGGTCGAGATACACGCTCTTATCCAGCCAATCCATTTGTCATTAAAGCCCCTCTTCCTCATGCCTTCCAAGAGGAAGTCCCATTCTACACGATCATACGCCTTCTGCATATCAATCTTCAAAGCACACTCCGTACGACTTGAGGAAGTTCTTGGCTTGCCTCTTGTCTTAAGGTAGTGAAACATCTTGTGCGCAATGATAATGCTGTCCTGAATCCTTCTCCCTGAAACGAAGGCACTCTGGAAAGGGGTGACCAGTTCAGGCAAATAGGTTTTAAGCCTATTCGCGAGAACCTTAGAGATGACCTTATAACCGAAGTTGCAAAGGCTAATAGGCCTAAAATCTGACGCACTTAAGGGGTTAGCAATCTTAGGGATCAAGGTAATGTGTGTTTGATTAAGAAAGGAGGGCATGATACCTGATGTGAGGAAGGCGTTGACCGAGGTGGGCATATCTGATCCGATTGTGGCCCAGCTCTTTTGGAAAAACGACCCCGAGAAGCCGTCTGGTCCTGATGCCTTAGATCCCCCCATCTGAAAACAGGCCCTTCTAACATCATCCATAGATGCCAACCCCGAAAGACTGCCATTCATCTCATCGGTGACTTGTAAAGGTACACAAGACAGCACTCGATCGTGCCACCCTATCTGATCACTATGATCGCGCTCCGATGTGAATAAGGACTTGTAGAAACCATGGAGTTCGTCCCTTATCTCATGCTCTGATTCCAAACACCTTCCCGACCTTATCTCATGCTCTGATTCCAAACACCTTCCCGACCCATCCCTAAAACAATTCTACCTGGAGTATGCTGAAAACGAGGCATGTGGGAAGCTTCGTCGACTAGAACACAAAAGGGAACTCCGAAATTACGTTAACCAATTCTCTGAGTTGATGTTGCAAATTCCGTTCATGACCGAAGGAGAAGCATTTTCCAATTTATGGATGGACTCAAGCCATGAGTGAAACAACAGTTCGAGCGTCGAGGTGTGGAAAACGTGGACAAAGCCATGTCAACGACTGTCCTATTTGATTTCGATCGGAGAAGCACAAATCGAAGGACAAGTACAACGATGGAGGAGATCATGACAAGGTCTACAAGTCTAATTGCGAAAGAGATCATGACAGGTCCTATTATTCAATTGGCTCCAAGGATCGAGGCCAATCCAACAAGTCCAACGATGGAGGAGATCGAAACCAATCTTACAAGTCGGATAGAGGACAAAACAATAAGTCCGACGACAAAAAAGTCGATGGAGGGAAGACCCACTGGAAAAATTTGCCAAGGGAAAAACGCGAGCGCGATCCGTTAGAATGCTTCTTATGTAAGGGACCCCATTTGGCACAGGATTTCCCAATGCGGAATAAACTTACAACTCTCATTAGCTTGGACGACGTAGAAGAAAAAGAGCCGCAGGAATAAGTACGATTAGGGGTACTCCGGAGTCTTAACGCGATCCAAAGCAAGAATGCCAAGATAAAGGGGTTAATGTTCACGGACGTGGAAGTCGTAGGCAAATCAGTCAAATTCCAAATGCATCACAAAGCGACAATACAGAGGAGCACAAACGACAATACATCGTAGAAATCAACGGTAGGGAGAAGCCAACGGTAAGGAGAAACAATATTTTTCAACATAAGGACGTCCATGAGGACTTAACTCGTCGAGAAAGGGGCATAAGTATCGAACAAGTTAAGAAGAGGGAACACGACCAAGAAATTGGGAGAATCTTGGTAAATTGGAACGTGCAGGGTGATTGGCGGAAACTAAGTCGGAAGACCTTATCAAGTGGAAGAGACTACCAAATTCTTAAAGAATCCAAGAGCCGACATAAGATCTTTGATAGCTCGCAAAGGAGATCAAGACATTAGGTGAGAGAGAATGTCACAGACACACAAATCAGGGCATTGCTTGATTAGGTGGGAGAGAATGTCACAAACACACAAATCAGGTGACTGAGATTAACACATGGCGATGCATGGCGAATCCCCACATATAGGAAGTTGTAGAAGGATCTATGCAAATATGACAACACAAGGAGAGAATATTCACATCGATCAGATTCATTGTATGAGTCAACATTCATTTTACCAGAGAATATATTATTTGTCATGTTTAGCACCCATTAATTGTAGTAGTTTCCTTGAGGAATACCCCTCACTTGAATATAAAGGGGTCTCACTTTCATTTGTAAACACTTTGGAAACCCTGAGAATAATATATGTAGTGATATTCCTCTCATATTCGAGTGTCCTTCGTGAGATTGTGGAAAATACTGGTTAGTTATCCATCCTAAGACCACATAAGTAAGATAAAAACGAGTCTTTATCCATGCCCGTAACACTTTAGGCATACCTAAATTAATCTAGGGAGAAAGTTTAAACTGGTCAACTAGAGACTCCTGAATAAGTAGTAGTTACTAGATAAGATTATCCAAAGAAGGGTAGAAAGGGGTGTTTCATTTTCCTTATGGTAGTAAATGACTTTTATTCCCTTCTACTGTTTGACTTTTGGCAAAAACAAGTGCATGGAAACATCACAAAGCTCACTACATTGGACTAAACCAACAAGCCATAGAAAGGAACTAACCAAAGAAGAGGCATGTCATCATCTTGCTGCAGGTATGCACAAGAAAAACCATACTTGTATTGGGAGGATATAGTAATTGAAATGCAATTTTGAGTTTTTTTGTAGCTCTCAACCAAGAATTCTGAGGAAACTACCCGAAGTGGAATTGTCCAATTGACAAAGATCTCTCTCCTCTTTTCGTCGGTGGGAAACCACAAAGTCGCCGCTCAACCGTCGCCGAAGAGGAGACTCTCCAATCAGCAGTCGATCGGCAGCGCAAGGCATCAGGGTGCAGTCCTCACTTCCAATTGATTCAATTGGAACCCTCACACCAACCAAATCAAACAGAATCAGCCGAACCCTAACCCCCATTTCCACCGAAGCAATCCGACGAAATCAACCGCCCTTCCCAACCATCTAAACCCTCAGCCCCTCCCGAACCCAACCACCCTTCGTATAGACCTCAACCGTCCCCTCAAAATCGAAGGATGACTGGATTATCAGATTGTCCAAAATCCTAATTTCTATTTTTGGTGTATTGTTTGCAAGAATCCTAAGCATGGGTGACATACAGGGGCGGCAGCCACCCACTCGTCCGACCAGGAAGAATGATAGAACACACTGGGATAGTCTCACATTGAATCTGCAAGGGTCGGCCGAAGAAAACACAGGGTTGAGGTGCGTGGGAAAGGTGTTGAGTGATCAGATCATCAAGCCGGTTGCAGTGCAAGGAGTGCTGAAGAGTGCCTGACACCGATACGTTGGTGTTAACATAACGAACATGGGCAACACAGTGACAATGTTTGAATTCGACGACCCTGGGGATATGGAAGACGCTCTAGATTTCAGTTCCTGGGCCATACAGGGGAAGTGCCTGTCGATAAAGCATTGGGAGAGAGGTATGAGACTTGAGGATGTTGAATTTCATAATATTCAATTTTGGACTCAAATTTACGGTTTAGACTTGGATAAGCTTAATGAGTCGAATGCTGAGATCATAGGAAAGATCCTGGGTAGGAAGATCCAAGTTGACAGTCTTAGGGGACCGAAAGGTCTGGATAGAAGTTACATTCGGATCAAACTGGAAATTGATGCTAGTAAACCACTAGTGCCAGGATTCTGGTATCAACTATCTATTGGTGAGACAAGCTGGGCTACGTTAAGGTACGAAAGGCTAGCTGAGTTTTGCTTAATCTGTAGCTGCTTGGGGCACACCGATCGGGCTTGTAACGAGCCAGTGGTCATGGTAGAGGATAACCAAAATCAGTCATGCTATGGACCCTGGACACAAGCTGAACGACCTCGCCGAAGGGAGTCAATGTGGGCGGAGGTCGGAAAGGGAAGAGGAGGGTCCTCCTCAGGAGGGGCTCAACAACAATGGATACCTAATGTTAGGTCAAAGAGTATGAAGAGGACAGCCCCAATCAGGGGAAGATGCCTCAGCCAGATACTGATAGACCGAGGGAAATGGGAGAACGGGATCGGTGGACAATGGTTGGGGTAGAGGACCGAAACTTGGTGGAGGTCCCTCCTCGATCCAAAGTGATCCCAATCATCCATTTTGGGTCACTTGTAGCACAAAATAAGGAGAGGGACATAGTGAAACAGAACAACAGAGTGGAAGAGATGCAAATAGAGGAAGACAACTTGGTCACGATCCAAGTGGAATACATGGAGAACTCACCTGAACCGAGGAGCACCAGCCCTAAACTTACCCCGAAGAGAAGATATATCATACCTCGGAAGACACTTAGAACCAGCCCCATCACGAAGGATTACTATGTGGAGTTTCCGGTCGAGTAGAACTCGCCTGACCGAGAAGACTCGATTGTCATGCCTACGGGGCTAAGCCCGTTGGTACGGAAGCTGTCTCTAAAGAGGAAGGGGTTGGATGCTCAAGGTGATGAAGAAGAAACAACGGAGTAAAACCTCAAGAAAATGTAGGGTGACCCAACACAAGAAGAAGGTGATGCCCTAGATAAGATATCACCCCAACCGAGAAAAGGAAACGGGCCGAGAAGAAGACACGAGGAAGAGAACCCCGGAAAGTCAAGGTAACACAGGGGATCCGAGAGGTGGTAGAGGAAATGGGTTCCGGTGGTTATCCCAATACAGCCACGGGTGCCCAATGAGTGCTCTGGTGTGGAACTGTCAGGGGTTGAGATCGGACCAGACAGTTCACTATCTAACCGAGCATGGAAGGAAGCATCAACCAACACTCATATTTTTGATGGAGACGAAAAACAAAGAACAACTATGCGAAGGAGTTCAAAGGAAGATTAGGATGGATAACAAGTGCTATGTCAACCTGGTCGGCCTATCGGGGGGACTAGCACTTTGGTGGAGAAAAGAGGTCCAAGTTCAAATCATCCAAAAGAAGTGTCATTACATAGATACTATGGTCAATCTGGAAAGGAGTAGTGAAGAGATTAAAATCACGTGGGTGTACAGGCACCCGTTATGGGAAGAACGAATCAGGTTATGGTCTGAAATTAGCCGAATAGGAAGCATGGTTCGGGGGCGATGGATGTGCATTAGGGATTTTAACGATATAAGCTACTCCAACGAGAAGGAGGAGGGAGGCCGAAAGACTCAAACACGATGGATACGATTAACATGTTCATATCAAGCTTGTCCATGAGTGATTTGGGGTTTAAAGGGAACCCCTACACCTGGTGCAACAACCAAGACGGCGACGAGCGGATACGAGAACAGTTAGACCGCGATATAGGAAATGGCGAGTGGTTGACCACCTTCCCAAAAGGTTTCCTTTTCCACAAACTGGCAATATGGTCGGACTACAGCCTCATTCTCATGGTGTTCGACCATGCCGAGACTAAAGGAAGGAAGGATTTCAGGTTTGAAGTAATGTGGATGGCGGATGAGGGATGTGCGAACACGATAAAAATAGTGTGGCAACAAATGACACCGAACGCAAGGAGACCAGCTTTCCCTTTTAAGATACATAGGTGATGAAACAAGTTGAGGCAATGGAGCAAAGCTAATTTTGCGAATAACAGGAGGCAAATAGCTTACCTCCAGGATCAGATTGATCGAGTGCAAATGGAGAGCAATAGGGAACATGTGAGCGAGGTCGAGAAAGCTCTCAAAAGAGAACTGACAGAATACTGGCAGAGAGAGGAGACTTACTGGAGCCAAAGGGCAAGAGTCCGATGGTTAAGAGAGGGAGATAGAAATACCACTTTCTTCCATAAATCCACTATGGAAAGGAGAAGTCAGAACAAAAACAAAAGCTTACAAAGGGATGATGGCACCTGGACCGAATCAGAGAAGGAGATTAGTATGGAATGTGAGCAGTATTTCAGTCACCTATTCCAATCAGAGGGAACAATGGACTCAACAAACATCTTAGAGTGCGTGACTCCGGTGGTCACAAGGACAATGAACCGGAACCTCTCAAACCATTCACCAATGAAGAAATTAAAAAAAGCGGCGTTTTAGTTAGAAGGATCCAGGGCCCCTGACCCAAACGGCTTCCCCGGGGTGTTCTATCATAAATACTGGGAGGTAGTGAGACCTGATGTAATTCATGCGATAAAGAACTACTTGTCAAACGGTACACTCGCCCCTTGCTTTTATGATACGGATATAGTACTAATCCCTAAGATACAAAACCCCTTTAAAACATTGCAATTTGGCCTATTAGCCTATGCAACTTTGTGTATAAGATTTTTCCCAAAACATTAGCAAATAGATTGCAATCTATACTCCCATTGTTAATCACCCCTTTCCAAGGGGCATTTGTGGCTGACAGATTGATCCATGACAACATAATAGTGGCACATGAGGCATTCCACCATCGAAGGACAAGTAAGCGTGCAAGGGTGAAAGAGTGTGCGGTGAAGATCGACATGAACAAGGCTTACGATCGGGTCGAGTGGAGCTTCCTTCTCAACACCATGAGAAGGACGGGCTTCGAGTAGACATGGATCAGATGGATGGAGGGTTGCATAACCTGAGTCAGGTATCGAGTCATCATAAATGGTAAGAAGACGAGAAGCTTCTCACCATCAAGAGGTATACGACAATGGGAACCTTTATCACTCTACTTGTTTTTATTTGTGTCTGACGTTCTGTCAAGACAGATAATACAAGCAGTAAACAGAAAACAGTTGGAGGGAATTCAAATTAGAAGAACATGTCCGGTCATACACTACCTCCTATTCGCGGATGACTCGATCTTCTTCATCAAAGCGGATGCTAGTAACGCCAATAGCCTCAAGGCAATACTCGAGGACTACAGCTGAACATCAGGCCAAAGCATCAATCTCCAAAAATTGAGCATCCACTACAGTGCCGGAACATCCCAAGGAATCCGTATGCTAATGAACTAGATTCTGGGAATTGAGGAAGCTCAGGAGGCTGGGAAATACTTGGGTATCCCCACGGTGTGAGGCCGATCCAAAAGGGAGGCGCTAGGATACCTAAATGATAGAATCTGGAACAAGATGAGCGGATGGAAAAACATATATCTTAGCAACGCGGGTAAGGAAATTCTACTAAAAGCGGTCATAACTGCCATCCCGACATACGCAATGGCCCTGTTCACATTACCAAAAATGTGGTGCGGTGATATCACGGCAATGATGACTCGCTTCTGGTGGAGTCAAAGTGCAGACAATGTTGGAGGTTATAATGTTGTCATCATACTTTAGGGTATGTTTAAAACTAGTTTGAATGTGTGTGGGTGTCTTTGTAAATTTAGAAAGGTTAAGTTTCTTCTATAAATAGTTTGAAGGACTAGTTTGTGTGTTAGAAACTTTTATGGTTCAATAACAGATTACTCATTCTATTTCTGTTATTTTCGTTATGTTCTTCATTTTTCCAGTTTATTCCTAAGATTTGTCTTCTTCAATTCAATCTAAGGAGTTCGTCATTTGGTTTGAGAATTTCAACAGACAAGAGATCAATCCACGAGAGGAAATGGGAACACATGACCAAACCAAAAGCACTCGGGGGAATGGGATTCCAAGACATTAATGCATTCAACGATGCTATGCTTACAAAAACGGCTTGGAGGCTCCAAAACAACCCGGATACATATTGGGCGAAAGTGATCAAAGGTATATACTATCCGAACTCTGATATCATCCGGGCGAAAAAGGCGGGGCCGAGCATAATGGGCTTGGTCTAGTATATTGGAAGGAAGGAAAGTGCTCGAGGTCGAGGGTATATGGAGGGTAGGAGACGGAAATACCATCCGCATATTCCAAGATGCATGGATTCTAGGAATCAATGGCCATACATTGAACCGAGATGGAGGTAGTGAGGCTGACCAAGGCCGAAAGGTAGAGGGGCCCTAACCGAAATGGATAAGATAGCCATAGAAGCCATCCACTTACCAAGACGTCCAACTCGGGATATGATGGTATGGACGAACTCAACATCGGGGATGGCGCACCCAAAGCTGGTTTACTGGCGACTCATGGATCGAAGAGAACTGAAGGATACAAACCGAGCTTCCTCATCAAGGAGGTTCGGCCCAGAGGCATGGAAGCATATATGGAAGGGCCCAACCATTCCAAAGGTAAAACCGTTTATATGGAGAAGCTGTAATAGAGATTTGCAGGTGAAGGATGAGCTACATAGGCGAGGGATAAGCGTTACACCGACTTGCACGTTTTGCACCGAAGTGGAGACAACCGACCACGCCTTATTGGAATGCCAATGGGTGACGCCAATATGGTTTGGAGGGGTAGGCATACGGTGGGACGAAAATACGAGGTCATCATGGGAAGAGTGGATGATGGAAATAATGGAAAAGGTGAAGAACGACAAGGATGCAAAGTTAAGTCTAAAGACGAGGGTCGAAACCGTGGCTTGAGAGATATGGAAAGAGAGGTGCTGGGCATATCACCACAATGAGCAACCTCGCACACAAACCACACTTGACCGAGGCTTGAGACTTGCCCGAGAGACGGACGAGAAGGAACAACCGAGCCGATCGGACACTACGACACGCGAAGAACCCACGCGAATAACTGCATGGCGACCACCGAACCGAGGTGCGATCAAAATCAATTGTGATGGTGCATGGAACGAAAGAACGAGGAAGGGAGGCACGGGAGTCATAGGTAGGAACGAAACGGGGAACCTAATCGCGGGGATAAACTCGACAATGAGGGACATCTCGACAATTAACATGGAAACCCGAGCTATCCAATTAACAAAATGGATGGAATGATGTAATCATAGAGTCGGATTTCGAGCAATTAATAAAGTTGTTGAACGGTTCGGCTACGGAAACGGATTGGCGCCTGGAAAACATAGTCAACTCGATATAAGAGATGACTTCCCTAATTGATAGTACCTCATGGAGTTGGGTAAGTCGAAACGTGAATAGATGCGCGGATTGGATTGCTAAGCAATCAAAGACAGAGATGTGTTCGGTAAATTGGATGTGTACACCACCATTTACTCTATTTTCCCTTTTGTTGTTCGATCAATCGAACATGTCTAAGATATGAATGAAATTTCAGTTTGGCCAAAAAAAAAAAATACCAAGAATTCTGAGCTCTAGCGAGAATTCCAGTGATTAACATCCATCTAACCATTAGAAAAAACTATACTTCCTTAGCAAGAACCATACGAAGTACAGTTGTATTGTAGCATAACAATTAACATATCCGAAACCGACATAAGCCATAGATAATTGTTCGAACTCGAATTGAATGAAAGTCAAGTATGTTCAAAGTTATGATGCCTAGTATGATCAGCAAGAGTCGGCGCAAAGAATTGAGCGAATAATTTTAATGTATTAAAATGTCATACCAAGATTACACCAGAAGTGAAAACTCCAGGTTAAGTAAAGTGAGGAGGTTATGAAATTGAAGAAGAGTTAGGAGAAAAGCCCTCGAGAGCTTCTTCCAACATATCCTCGGATTCCTCCATCAACTCCGGACTTAATCTGAACATCAAAACACAGAATTCCATCTGATTGAGCATACCATCGCCATCGAAGTCTCCTTCCCTCAACATTGACCTCAGATCATCGTCGCTCCAATCCTGCAACCCTAGTACCGAAGCGTTCTTCTTCAAGCTCTCGAATGTGATCGCGCCTTTATCCGCGTCCATCAGCAAATCAAACCCATTGCAGAGCTCCCCGATAAGGGCCTCCCCGCCGAGCTTCTCCCCCATGATGGGCAAAAAATCGTGAAAATTCTGCGAAAGGAAGTTCTTTAACGCCATGACTGGTAGTTACAGAGAGAACAGTGCTGGAAAAATAATGGATTTGGAAGAATTGGGTGGGTGTTGAAGTCGAAGCTTGGTTGGGGTTGTCTTATAGGGAAGGAATGGGCATCGACAAGTAAGGAACAGGTAATGGATGGATGAGGCAGGCTCGGTTCCAGTCCATAAGGATTTGTTGGGGGGTTTCGTGGAAGGTGAAGGTATTGGAAACCTGAAAGCTACGATGTTACATTCGCAAGGAATGACGAAATGGAAAGGTCTCTGCCTGTGCCGCGTGCTTAGCGCGTGGTGTTAGTACTTGGCACTTTCCTACACATCGCCGGCTGCGGCAGGCAGAATATTCGTAGTCTGCGTCTCGTTTTGGGCGGTGGCTTCAGTATTTTTTGCTTGTATGAAGACACAATTCTCTGTTCTGCAATATTTAATCCAATAACTTGCAAAATGGAGCTATTCAGACCTGTAATTCATCGAAATGATTGAACGGACATGGAATTGTATCTCCCTTCTTCTCCAAGTCCTCTGCCCATAATCATGAGTTCATCGGAGGAAAGCCTGTCCTTTTCGTTCCTCCTATCACTGAACATGGATCGAGGAACCGGGTCGAAAAAACCCTAGTCAGAAGTAATAAATCGACATCCTTAGTGATGGATGTTGGGTATAGATAGTAACGGCCCAATAAGGCACAAAACCCATCAGACCTCTATGACTCAATATCATTTCATAGGGGTTAAACTCAAATCATTGAAGACTGCGCCGATCCACGGTCAAGGCAAACTGGAGCTCATGAGAGCGGTCCAGTATCGAACCCAAAACCAGAGTGATCGCTTCAACCCGAATTGGTCGCCAAAACCACAACTGAAGTCTCTCACTGCGCTCGCCATGAGAGTTCTCGCCAAGAGAGTCTAACCTCTCAACTCTGGTCCCACAACCGATTCCAAATATACAACCACTATGTCACGCATATCGCGGATACATATTTTACAAAGATTACATAAGGTAACTGCAATATTACGTGATAACGGTAATATCTAATATCTATATCTACAACAACACAATATTTATAGATATATTATGTTACCAAAACGATTTGGTCTTCCATCCCTATAAATACTTCCGTTTTACATACATTATACAAATTTTGAGTTAATACATATAATATACTCATTTAAGCATCAGACTGGGACCCAGAAAACCCTCCCTCTGTTGCGCTCCCCTTCTTGTAGGTTCATCGGAGCTCTGACGAAAGTTCACGGTCACCAACCAATTGACATCTAGATCACTACCATATAAGAAGGTGCGCGTCATAGCCACCTTGAATGAAGACCAAAGGAACGCCTTGATCTCCCTCTTGAAAGAATATAATTAATTATTTGCTTGGAAGCCCAGTGACATTCCAGACATCAATACTGACATAATATCTCATGAGTTGCGGATTGACCATTCAGTCAAACCCATTACTCAAAAGAGAAAGTCGTTCGGATCAGACAAGTGCTTGGCGATCAGGCAGGAAGTTGGAAGACTTCTCGAATCCAAGATTGTAAGGGAGGTGCACTTCCAAAATTGGGTCGCTAACCCAGTGCTGGTCAAGAAGTTGAATGGAAAATGTTGTATGTGTTTAGATTTCCGCGACTTGAACAAGGCCTGCCCAAAAGACTCGTACCCCTTATCGCGTATTGACCAGTTGGTGGATGCAACATTTGTTCACGAGATACTAAGTTTTATGGACATTTATTCCAGCCGATAAAAACACAGGAAATGGGAAAGTGAATACGTCCATCCTTGACTAATGCACATGAACTTCAATCCAACCCAGATCCTGATGGCGTTGGGTACGAGTTGCGTGGGACTTATCCCATAATACCAACAAAGCTACTTCAAGTCATCACAAAGAGGAAAACGCAACCCAACATCAATCTGGACCGCATAGGTGTAAACCTCTCCTTCCTTCTGGTAATGCAGTCCGAGACCTGGGTACCTAAGTGCATCTGCTTCTTCCAGGCCTGTCAGAGCAACCACAGCTTTAAACTTAACCAGACTCAACTCATTGACCTTAATATCTAAAAGCATCATGGAAAAGACGAGAACAATACTAAAATTGAAAAAAAAAAGGAAACTTTATCGCTAAAAAAGATGAAGAAAAAGACAAGAAAACCACATGTCGGGGAAAATGTTGGGACGTTGGCCTCATGCACGTCCACTACAATGGGTGTTGCAGTATGGCCCTGGAGGTCTATTTCGGCATAGAGGCCCTCTGGTCAGACACCGGAGTATGAGAATCCTTAATCGTTAGTGGGGCATTCGAAGACCTAGGAGAACCCTTCTGCTCATATGCAGAATGGTCCGGAGAAGGTTTGGAAGATGAAGCCTTGTGGTAAGTTTGGTTTTTGTTACCAACCATGATCACAATAAGTTTTTACTGTGGATGAAAAACACTAAACAGATACGAAGGCAAAAAGGGAGCTAGTAAACACTTGAAATTCTGAAAATAAGAAAGCTTAGGACACGTAAAGTGCTAAGTGACAAATGTTGCTTTTTTATAGCCAGATTTGGGGAAACCAAAAGGTTGTATTCGAGATACTCAGGTAATGATTACACCCTTTTGGGAAAAATTCGAAGCAATATTAGGACCAAAGGGTTGCATCGGGGAGACAAAGGGTTGGAACGGTACAAAAAGGTGTCAGCTTATTCCACTACTATAGTAGTCAAAGAGACACGCATGCAACATACGTCCTTTTGAATTTCCGTCGATAAACAATGCATTTATTAAATACCTAAAATCCTATGAATAAAAGTGTTCGCCAAAGCATACAAGCACGCCTCTCCTAAAACCCTAGCAACGGTAGCGTTCGCCAAAGAGTATCGAATCAACATCCATAAGCCCACGTAACGAAAGTGTTTGCCAAAATGGCAAAGGATCAACATTGAAAGGCACAAAGATTAAACAAAACATCAAATGTTCAATCAAGAAGTCACTATGGATGCTGAAGAAAATCTTCAGCAAACGTTGGATATCGTTAGTAACAACCCAATTCGTCACAAAGTTCATCATGCCTCCATGACACAATATAATTTTAGAGGGGTTAAACCCAAACCATTCAAGACTGGCCTGATCCACACTCAGGGTAAACTGAAGCCCATTAGAACGGTACAACATCGAACCCAAAACCATGATGATCGCCACAACCTGAAGTGGTCGCCAAAACCACAACTGAAGCCTCTCACTGCGCTCGTCATGAGATTTTAACCTCTCAACGCTGCTCCCACAACTAACTCCGAATATACAACCACTATGTCCCGCATATCTGAGGCAGGTATTCTACAAATATTACATAAGGCAGCTGCAATATCACGTGATAACAGTAATATCTTCTATCCTTATCTACAATAACACAATATTTACGGATATATCCGGTTACAAAACGGTTTGGTCTTCCATCCTTATAAATATTCATGTTTTACATACATTATACACATTCTGAGTTAATACATATAATATACCCATTTAAGCATCGCAGTAGGACCTAGAGGAACTCCTTTTGTTGCACTCCCCTTCTTGGAGGTTTAAGGGAGCTCTCGCGAAAGTTCACGGTAACCAACCTATTGGCATCTAGATCACCGTCAACTCAACATCCAGTCAATACCAGTCTGATCAAGTGTCCCAACAATGGAATCACATTCCCCTTGATTATTGAGTTAAGTGTTCTCCATTTCTGTTTCCCTTGCAACAAAGTTGTCTTGGGTCAAGCCCTTTCGGATGATAATAACTACACATTAAGTTGTATAGACATGGATGGTGCTATTATTTGAGGTTCTTACAATTCTAATAAGGGTTAATAGGTCCAATGGTACCACTTGTTTGGGTCAAGTAATCGGATGGTACCCCTATATTGTGCCTTGGTACCTCATGTTTTTAGAATGTTGTTATTTAGTTCAAATTACTGTTGGTGTCAAGTTTAACTAACAGAATGTTGACGTGGTGCTGATGTGGTAGATGGAAAATAAAATTAAAATAAATAGGAAAACCAAATATGAAAAAAATTGAAAAAGAAAACTAAATTCAAAAAATAAAAGTATAAATTATAAATATTATTATTTATAAATTTATTTTTAAATAAAAATTCCAAAAAATAAAGAAAATAAACTAGCAATTGGACCCTTGGGTCCTATTAACCCAACCTAGGGTCAAACTCTGAGCTAACCCTTGGGTCGAACCTAGTCACGCGACCTGGTCAAGGTCGAATCCAGCCCAGGGTTCGACCCTATGACCGCTATTTTTTTGTTCTTTCAATTTTTTTATTTAAATGAAATATTTTACTATATATCTACGTGGCACTGACGTGGACCATTTAATAGAAAAATCTAACGGTGACTAACATAAATACCATAGGACAACATCTTCCAAACATAACAGACCATTTGACCACACAAAAAAACATATGGTACCGTCCGATCACATGACCCAAAAAACATATGGTAACATATCCGTTCAATGTTTTCCAAAAGTTGTAATTGAAGGAACATGTTTTCAGCTGTAGGTCTTTGATGTAGTATGTTTGATTTTGTTGGTTTTAGATGAAACGTTACACATTCCGTCTCTTGTAGCATTAAGTTCAGTCACGTGATAACTTAAAGTCACGGTTTGAAATATATATTTTTTGAAATTCTGAATCTACCCTTTATTGCATTTCCCTCCATTTGTTCTCTACACCTTCCTCAGTCACGTCACCCCCTTCCCTCAATCTGAAGCTTCTCCTCCGCACCGAAAGCTGATTAAAACCCTAGCTCGTGGAAGTTTCCTCCTTTGCTTCAGTTCTCCGATACTCCCCCAACGTGGAAACTCTCTAGACAAAATGACGGGACTGATTTCACGAATCGTCTCGGACAACCATTCCTCGTTCAAGCTGTTGTTGTCGTACCCGCGCGAAAGGTTGTGTCGTTCTTCTTAGCCTCGATTTCTCAGCATCAAGTAACTTCTCTAGCCCCGATTACCTCTATAAATTCAATTTTGGGTTGAAATTCCGAAGTGTGTTATTTGTTCTTCTTGCATTGATAGTAATTGATTATCGCGATTCAACTTCAGATTGTCCTGCAGAACCATGAACATACAACACATTTAGTAAAGAACAATAAGAAGATATGTAGTGAGCATGATGCAGGATGAGTTGGTACATACTACATAGCATTCTATCACGATTTGATACACAATATTTATTCAACTAAGGGAAGTTTATCAATATACTATATCATGCTCACTAGAATAGTTTTTCCGATCGATACCATTAGCTTAATGTATTTCCTTCTAAAAGGTGTATTTTTTAATGTAGGGTTTGTATGTTATGTGTTGATGGTTCACTACTGACAGAAATGTTTTTGCAGAATGTCAAGTTTAGGTAAGAAGAAGTGGTTTTTGCACATCCACTACGATAGTAATTGGGTAGACGGTGTTTATAACGTCAAATTCTGTTTCATGGACCTGTCTGATGAAGCTTTTGTCTCCTTTAATGTCGCTGTCCTCCTGGATTATTACCGTCTGAATAGGGATGGTGTTATCACATATGTTCCACCAAATGGAGATATGAAAACAGACATCAAAATTATATGTAGCGGCGAAGATGTGAATCTAATTAAGGATAAACAAAAAGGTGTACGCGAAATCAGTTTGTATGTGCTTCCACCATTTGATGAAGAAACATGTGGTAAAGATCCATGGTTGGAAGAGCTGCGCAACACACGCTGTTAAAGGCTATTGCAAATAGAATAAGGTTGGCATTCACAAGGAGGAAACTCAACATCCCTCAGCCTGACATAGAAGCAATGCTGCCACCCACCAAAAGAGTCAGGCGAGGAAGAGCCTCACAAGAAGAACCGATCGTCCCATCCAAGAGTAGATATACCAAAGGTAAAGGCAAGAACAAGGCACGTCGTGTTGAGGAAGAGACAACTCATTTGGGTGAAGAATCAGATACGTTTGTTCCTGAGTCTGTTCCAGATTCACAACCTCAGACTGAATGAATATATTATGTCTGCAGGAATTGTCTAGAAAATGAGTTGGTATCATTTTGGCTGTCATTTTGAAATGCTGGATGTTATCGCTTATGCTGTCATTTTGACGTGTTAGGTTATGTTTTGTGGTGTATTTTGTAAATGTGAATGACAGTTAACTTTGGAAATATGTGGTTATGTTGAAATGACATTGGTTCTGTGTGTTTCTGGGACAGGTTTTGAAGTGCAGGTGGAATTCAGCTTGTATGTCTTGGAAGACTTTTTGTCCAGTCAATTCAAACATAGTATATCTACTTTCAATTTGTCAAAAACGTTTTTTTTAATCAAAAACCAACACTTACAAGATGTATGTTATCAAGAACCAACAAATACATAAACATCATTAACCAACAGTCACTCCGCTAAACAAACATAACTACTTCAAATACACATCCTAAGATACTTCAACCAATAACCAATTTTAAGATTACAACAAACAGCAGTACCACAAACACTCCAACAACAGTAATCAACATCTTTTCCCTCCTACAAACAAGAACAATCAGGAAAATTGTTTGCCTCAACAACGGAGTGATGATATCACAACTCCAAAAATACCCAGTGAGGGGTCTTGTGTTTGAAGGTGGAAACACACTGCAAGATCTTTCTAATGCAATCTCTAACTCCTGCATTTGCTTGCAAGAAAACAACATACCATACAATGTCCTCATCTCCGACTGTGTGGCAAGCGCGTCTTTCTATTCATCATCTAAATTATGATTGGTGAGCAAAATAATCACCGCACCTAACACAACATTCTGAAGAGTCTGTGTGTTTAAACCATCAACAAAAGTTTCATTTTTTCTTCACAATTTCAATCATAGAACGTCTTACAATTCAAAAATGTCTTACTGTATATATATCTATAGCTTGATTCTCATAGTTGCCTAAATTTATCCACGGGGTAACTCGATAGAGAGATAGGGACATCTGCACCACAGTAATTCATTCATTATAAGTAGTCTAGACAGAGGTCAAAACAGAGAACTCAGTTGCAAAATCTATCACATTTACAAGTAATAGAGTTTGCAACTCACTTCCATAATCATCCATCCCATCAAAGAATTGAAATCCGGAAAAATAAGCCGCAATCCCAACAAAAGCCACTCATTTAATCAGTTATATACAATTTAGGTTTCAATATGAAATTGCAAGTTGAGATTATGATACGTACTTGAGATAGCTCTATCAGAGCGGTTTGGGAGGCGGAGAATGCTTCATCGAGAGGGGGAGAAGGCAACCCTTCTTCTTCATCTACAATTGATGGGTTTATTGAATCAGGGGTGCAATCGGGTTCTTCATATTACATTAGTGTGATGATCAATTTCAACAATTTCAGTCTTAAGATTAATCAAGTTAACAAAAGAAAGAAAGAAGAATGGAGACGCAAGAAAGAAGACTAGAATAACTCATGTATACATCCGTGGAGAAGACAAGGGCAATTGAGTAATTTCACACACAACAAACATGTTGTTACCGGTTGATTTGCAGTTAACATCTGATTTGGACGGAAAAAACTTAATTTATCTAAAATCACAAAAAACGAACATGTTTCATCACTTACAAAATATGTTACATCACTTGCAAATTCGGGCAAACATGTTACATATTTTTAATAGTTTTCCCAATTATTAACCCTTCTAATAATTACAGGTGAAGTGTTTGTAAATATGAATCATGTGTAGTCCTTTTATTGTTTGAGACTTAATTAGAGGAATCTATTTGTCTCGTCGAGCGACCGAAAAAGAGGATTAAACAATGTAAAAATATTACATTGTTTAATCAAATGTTTTATATCCCTAAACTAAACTATTAAAAATAGTACAAAAATGCAGATTATTGTCCTAAACATAATAAATCCATGAAATAGTAACCCATGGATACAATTATTAGTTTATGGGTATATATATTATGTCCATGGGTTATATATATTATGTTTAGTGTTACATTAGTAATATGTTTATTAAAATATTATAATGCATGGATAATTGGATATCCATGGGTTATTATTCCGGTCTATTTTAAACATAAACTAAAGAATGATCTACTATCTTGCTCGTACTTTGCACGGTAATAATAACTTTAATTTATAAATTATTCATTTTTATATTTTAATTTATTCTTAATAGTAAATATTATTACATTATTTATTAATTGAATATAGATTAAAAAAGTATTTACAATTATAAAACTTAAATTGTCTATAATAAATAATAATGAAAACAAAATATTAGACCATAATTATGAGTGAAATAATATCAAAATGCTTAAAATTAAAAAGTAAATTAATAAATATTGCAACGGTAAATGTAAGAGAGTGTGTTATTTTATTTAAGTATAACGTTTGATGATATATATACATATTAATAGAGATAGTGAATAATCATATGAGTTGGTGATATAAAAATGATATAAACATGTACTAATATATTATTAGTGCATATTTTTTAACTTAACTTTTATGTTAGTTTTTCATAGTATATTTATCATAAATATTATATTGAATATATATATTTTTGTAATTGTAACTACTTTGGTAGTAGTTATTACTTATTTTGAGATTTATTAAAAACAATTATATATAATATTTATAAATATGTATTTTTATAATTGAACATGCTAATACACGAAATTTAATATACATTCATTTTTTCATAGAATAAAACAGTAGGTTTTTAGTATTATAATATTAATTGTAAATAAATTCAAAAATATAAGTAAATATATACGTTCATTCAAACAATTCTCTAATTATTACATAAAATAGAAAAAAAATAAAAGTTTTCTTATAAAAATAAATAGTAATACATTGATAAAATAAAATAAAAAATTAAGACCATAAATGTGGTAAGTGAGATAAAATGTGAAACGTACCGTGAGAAGTAGGAGTGTCAATTTGCGTGTTGGGTCATGTCACACACGGGTCATGTCAGGAATCGTGTGACCCAAACACGACCCATTGTATGCACGGGTTACTTTTTGTAACCCAGACACGACCTACGGGTTGATGGGTCAACCCGCGAGTCCGTCTGACCCGTCAGAAATAGTACCTACAAAGGCATGGGTCAAACTAACCCGTTCGACCCTCTATAACTCTTCCTTTTCAACAAGCTCTTCTTCTCTCTTTGTCTCTTTGTCGCCACCTCCTCCACCACCGCCTCTCTCGATCAAGCAGCAGCCACAGTGCTCGCATATTATGTATAGTCCTGAACTCGAGTTCGGAGTTCTCTGCTCTTTGTTCCTAACGCTTTAATGGAGGAGATGTTCAAATTCTTGTCCTTCATTTCATCTATGTCGATTTACTCTTGCCTGCACTCTTCGCTGCAGAAGGGAGTGTCTCATCTGCATGATTAACAATTCAGATAAGATAAATATGCTAAAACGTGATCTCCAATAGATTGGCGAATCAGTTTCCTAGTTAGGAATATGTTTTTTTTATCAAAGGAAACACTTTACTTGAAGAAAGAAAACGTCGTGACACGGGGTCACAGAAGTTCAGGATTACAATCATTCACTAATAAACGAATTAATGGTAGTGGTGGTCTTTCGACCCAATCACTTAGACTCACTCCTATTCTAGGTTGTTTAGCTATCCAATTCGCACATTCGTTTGATGTCTTAGGAATAGATCTCCATTCCACACATTCGATTCGGTTTTCTAGTACTCCAATGTTCCGTATTCTGGCTTATAGTCTCCAGTGCATCGTCTCTCCTCGTATCTGTTGGTGGACCGTTTGTGAGTCTGTTTCCATGATGATGCTTTGCCATCCCCTTTCAATTGCTAGCCTTATGCCTTCTTCAAGGGCCTGTGCTTCCATGATGTCGATGTCATTGCTCCACTCCCTACGGTTCATTCCTCCTAGCACTTTGCCTTCGCTATCCCTTGCTATGACTCCTATTCCGGCTCTTCGTGTTTGCTTACACCACGATGCGTCGCAATTGATCTTGATGGTATTGCCGGTTGGGGATTTCCACGGTTCGGTTTGTCCTCTCCCTTGGGTTTGAGGTGGTGTGTGTCCAGTTACCTTTTGCTCGACAAAGGCTTGTTGTATCTCGGAGGTAATCACCATTGGGTTCGGCATTGTGTTCACAAAAGCGGACTTACACCGCGCCTTCCATATGTGCCAACATGTGAGGAGGGTTTTTACCCACCTTTGCTCACGGTCCACGCCTTGTTTCCCCTGTTCGTTCCATCTCGAGTCGAGCCATGTCGTCACATCCAGGTTGTTGGTGCGGTCGATGTGAGTGCCTAGTAGTCCGAACCACACCGGTTTCGTCCATGCACATCCTAGAAGCATGTGTTCCCTTGTCTCCTCATCCCCAAAAATTGGACATGCCGGGTTTACATTCATCCCCCTCCTAACCATATTTGATATCAGGGCTAGGGAGTTCGTGGCTAGCCTCCATATGAAATTCTTTACCTTTGGGAGAACTTTCGATGCCCATATGGTCTTCCATAGATCGACATTTTCTTGTGTACCCCCATGGTGACCCGGGTCCTCGCGAAGCTTGTGGTAGACCGATCGCACTTGGGTCGACCCATCCTTTGTGTGGGGCCAAATGTACCGGTCCCTCCCCCCTTCCGTCGGTAGTGGCATGTTAAGTATGTGTTCGGAATCTACATGGTTGACTATGCTTCTCACCATAGGTTCGTTCCATCTCCCCCCGGGTGTCATCAAGTGGCTTACTCTTAGTTCACTCTCATGTTCCACAATGTGTTCGACTCCAACTCTCCATCCCTCCTTTGAGTGTATCCACGGGTCATCCACGGGCCCTCAAACACTCGTACACCCTCTCCCAAACCGATCAACCACATCCCCTCCTTCTTCATGATGTCTCGACCGTTTCTTATGCTATTCTACCCCCACGACGAACGACCTCCTCGTTTTGCCTCAAGGAAAGACGTACGGAGATAATATATACCCTTGAGGACTTGGGCACATAGTGTATTAAGCTCCTCTATTATGCGGGCAGCCATCTTTGTGAGCAACGCCGAGTTAAAGCTTTGTAGTTCCCGGAATCCAAGTCCCCCCGCTTGTTTAGCTTTCGTGAGTACCTCCCATCTTCTCTAGTGTGTTCTCTTCTCGACAACTGTTTGCCCCCACCAAAAATCTGCAATGATTGCGTTGATCTCCGTGCACCATGTTTTTGGTAGACGGAACACACTCATCACATAAGTGGGGATCGCCGTGATGATCGCTTTGATTAGGACTTCTTTCCCCGCCTGGTTAAGAGTTTTCGGCCTCCACCCCTCTAGTTTCTCCTTGATCTTTGTTTTGAGTGACCCTAGTGCCTCGTTTTTTGATCGCCCCCATATCGAAGGCAAGCCCAAGTATTGCCCTGGGTCACTCGTACTCTGTATGTTTAGTGCTGCCTCAACATCCCTCCTATCCTCCCGGTTCGCCCCTTTGTTGAAATAAAGGGTCGACTTTGCTATGTTGTCCGCTATCCTGACACCCGACAATATGGCTCCAGGATCTCTTTTAGGTTGGTAGCGCTCTCTGTTGTGCCTTTTATGAAGAAAAGGGATTCATCCGCAAAGAACAGGTGGTTTAGTTTCGGGCATTGTCTCCTCATCCGGATTTGCTCTTCCCCGGTTGCCCCACCTATTCTGCTTGATAGTACATCCGCTAGTAGAATGAATAGGTAGGGAGACAGTGGATCACCTTGTCTTATTCCTCGTGTTGGCTTGATAGTTTCGGACCGATCCCCATTAACTACCACTTGGTATGTGGTGTTTGATATGCATTCTCGGATCCATCCGAGCCATTTATCCACAAAGCCCCTCTTCCTTAGTGTGTCCAGGAGGAACTCTCACTCCACCCTATCATATGCTTTCTACATATCAATCTTGAGTGCGCATTCAGGCCTATTATCCTCCGTGCTCATGTGAAGGTGATGGAAGACTTCATGCGCCACCATGATGTTATCCTGTACATGTCTACCTGATACAAATGCACTCTGAAAATGAGTGATAAGATCTGCTAGATATATCTTTAAACGGTTCACCAACACTTTTGAGATGATTATATACAGGAAATTGCAGCAGCTAATATGTCTGAAATTAATTGGTAATATAGGGTTTAGCACTTTGGGGATTAGGACAATGTCAGTATTATTTTGGGTGTTTAGGAGAGCACCTGTTCTGAAGAAGGGCTTAACCGCTGTGATGACATCCGCTCCCACAATATTCCAGTTCCGTTGATAGAATAGGCCCGGGAAACCATCCAGCCCGGGAGCGCGCGTTCCTCCCAACTGGTTTGTGGAATTTCTGATCTCAGTGTCTGTCACTTCCCATGTCAAGTCCTCATTCATTTCAGTTATAATCTGGTTGGGGATCCATCAGAGGAATTCCTCCCCTTGCTCTGTTTCCTCTTATGTGAACATAACCCCGAAGTAATCCATTAGTACCTCGACAATTCTCCTATCATGTGTTATCCACTCCCCATTAGTGCCCCTTAGACGACATATTTGGTTTCGCCTTCTACGTGCTATCGTTGTTTGGTGAAAGAAGGTAGTGTTACGATCCCCTCCTTTAACCATTTCACTCTCGACCTTTGTCTCCAATATGTCTCTTCCCGGGTCCATAGGTCTTGGATTTTTCTTTTTAGCCTCCTCTCCTCCCGAACCACTTCTTGGTCCATGTGGCCGTTCATGTGACGCCTTAATTCCTCCTTTGCTTTTGTGATTTCCTTCAAGTTATTCCCGAAGTTGGATCAGCTCCAAGCTGTTAAGTGCCTTCGGCATGTTTGAAGTTTGGCTTGGAACCCATGTAGATCCCTCCTCGAGGTTGGTATTTCCCACGCCTTTCGAATTACATCCTTACACGTTGGGTTCTCTAGCCACATTACCTCAAATTTGAACCTTTGAGCATGTCTTCTTTTCGGTCTCAGTAGTTGGACCATCATGGGTGTATGGTCCGACCCTAGTGCAAGCTCATTTATGCATCTCCCTTGATGGTACCTTGCAGCCCATAACGAGTTAATGAGTACCCGGTCAAGCCTCTCACTTACTCTATGTGTGCCACTCCGGTTATTACACCACGTGTATGGATTACCATTTGCCTACAAATCTTCCAAGTGTAAATCATCAATTAGTCTCTTGAAATCATCCATTTGACTTGATGACTTCCTCCTTCCACCCTTCTTCTCGTGGTTATGACATTGGTGTTGAAATCTCCCAAGACCATCCATCTTCCATTTCGGCCTTGCCTTATGGTCCTAAGGAGATTCCAATTTTGAGTCCGTTCGGTTGCATTTGTGCTAGCATATACCTATTTAATGTACATTATGTCATCTTGCTTCATGAGTTTCACCTCACAATCTATGAAGTTTCGGTCAGCATACCTAACCGAAACCATGGTCTCCGTCTTCCACCATAATGCTAGCCCTCCCGATGTTTCGTTCGGGCTAACATAAAATTTGTTCTCCATCCCAATCCGTGCTCTTACTCTCTCACAGTAGTTATCCTCATTCTTTGTTTACATCAGAAAGATTATATTCGGGTGATACCTTTTATTGAGGTCTTTCAGGTGTTGAATTGTCAAGGAAGACCCCAAACCTTTACAATTCCATGACATGTGCTCATTGATCCCGTGTGGCTGTTTCGGGACAGCCACCAGAACCCTTTGTCAGGTCATTCAGTTCCTCATCTCCATTACTCATTCCTTTTGTACTCACGGCCTTCTTCTTTTGGACAGATGCTGCTCGGTTAGCTTTCTTCCTCGGACTGCATCTCAAGCTCTTCCCTTTTCGGCCTACTCCTTCAAGTATTGGCTCCACCTGTGCGTTTCAGAGTCATCTTGTTGAGGTAGGGGCTGAGTCCGGTCGGTTGGGCTCGCAAGGTTGGTACGGGTGATGTGGGTGGTGTGTCCGGGGGGTTCTCAACTATGTAGTTATGGATGGGGGGGGCTTTGGTTGTGGGACTCGGGGTTTGGTTATCAGATAGGTATGTGATTGTGGAAGGGTTTGGGGTATTCGACTCATTTTTGGTGGGCGGTTCGGTGAGGTAATGTGGGTTCGGTTTGGTGGATTGGGTTGTGGCTGGGGCTTTTGGCGTGGGTAGCTTTGGTTGTGTCTCGGTTGTGCTAATGCGAATGGATGTGATGTATGGTCTGCCTTGTGTCCATGGGTGGATATATGGTGATGCATGCATGTATGGGTCCACGCACGCGGTTTGGTTTTGGGCCAGGAGGTGTTGTTGTTGTGTTGGGGTATGGATCATGATGTCCATGGAGTGGTCCATCTCGTCACCATTGTACTCGGTCTGCTCAGCCCCTCCCTTAAGCTCCTCCTTTTGTTCATTCGGTTGGGTCTCCTCGGTGTCCGTTTGTTCGGCCGGTGTATTGTCATCCGAGTCCCCCATTCTGTCCCTCCATCTTTGCCTCGGTCGGTTCATGTTATTTTGTGCCCCTTCCTTTGCTTACTTTCCTTGACTCGGCCATAACGTCGAACCATGATTTCCTCATGGTTTGTTTTCCTTTAGGGATGCCCCCTCCTCCTCCCTACCATGTTGTCAAACTGTGTTAGTCTTTGGTCGGACTCCTACTAGTCACGGTCCATATGCGGATTGTGTTGGATCATGTTCCGCCATCTTAACCTCACCCTTACATGCTTGGGTCGTATGCCTAAGCACTCCACATCCATAACAATAGTCGGATAACCTTTCATATTTAATGGAAGTCCATCGTTCAGATCCATTGGAGTTTGTCCACCAAAACCCCTCCATCAAAGGTTCATCAACATTAATCATCACACGAATACACATATAACTCCTAGTAACTTTCCCGGCAATTGGCTCTATCTCTAAGCATTGACCTATCATGTTCCCTATCTTCCAGGCATTGGCATCACTAAGCTTATCCAATCCTAGGTCTTGAACTTGAATCCAAATGGTTACCTTATTGAATTCCACATCATTTGCACTCTTGCTCGGTTACCATTGTTTGATATTGAGTATGTGTCCATTGACCGGCCACAGGGATAGGTCGAGTATTTGTTCGACATCTTTGTCCTGACCAAAGTCGAACAAGAGTATACCCGGTTCAACCTCCGTGATCACTACCGAGGCAAACCGAGCCCAAGCCGACTGGAGAACACTTTGGATGACGCTCAATTTGATCGTTTTCTGAGATATCATTTTGCCCACGTAGCATACCTCCTTCTGCAGAAGCTGGTTGGAGTTGAGCTTCACCGGACGTCGCCCTGGAGCTACTGCTGTTGCCGGAACCAGATTGAATCGTGGGAGCCGAGTCTTCACAGCCGTTACCGACCACCTGCAGAGATAGAGGAAAATAAGAGAAAGCAGAAAACGAAATGGGGTTATCTGGGTGAGCGTAATCGGCAAAGCCGATCGGAGTTGTGGTTCAAGAGGAAAACGTCAGTTGCCGTGGGCTCCTATGTGAGCTTTGACAGGTGCCGAAAGCTTCGGTGATTACGAGTAGTTGCTTCACATTGCATGGCGGTATCCAATCGTTGCTACATGGCTTCCTCTCTTCCTTCCTCCAATTGGTTGGATTGATTCCACCTTGCTGCAATTGGTCGATTGGATTCCTTGACAATAAATGCCAGAAGACAAAAATCAATTCCTGGTTTGACAAACAAGCACACGTCCAAACCCTAGAAATTGGGGGTTCCTTGGGAGGTTTCTGTTTTGGCACGGAGCTGGAGTATATAAACTTCCTAGTTAGGAATCTTCACCGATCGGAGATGGTTATAAAGATTATATAATTTCAATGGGTCACAGTTGACCCATTTCAATGGGTCTCTGACCCAAACATGATCTCTTTATTTAAGGGTCAATCATGGATCGTTTCAACATGACCTCTAGTGAGAAGCGATGAGAAGTTTCAGAAGAATTTTAGAGCTTCTAGAGGTACGTGTGGCGAGTCCATGTCATCGTCGGTTATAATTTTTTTAATCAATCAATGAAAATGCTTCTTTTTGACAACTAAGCAACACAAACACTTATGTGTCTTAATTATAGAAGAGTTTGTTAAATTAATATGTACTAGGTATCTGACTCGCTCTTTGCGCAGTAATTAATAAATTTAATTTATTCTTCGTAATGCATATTACAAAATTTATTTACTTTAGTCTTTGAATAAATATACATTAAAAAAACAATTTTTTACTGTTATAGAGTTTAAATTATTTATAGTAATTCAAAATTATAAATATCCGTGCTTTGATTGAACATTGTGTAATGTAGCAAATAATGTAGATGCTTGCAGGTCTACTTGATTCGTTTAGGTTGTTTTCTTTACTCTTTTTATTTGGTCTATAATTTTGCTTGAATGTGTTAACATCATTGCTTGTTATTGTTAAGACACGGTGCTGCTGCACTGCTGTGAATAACAGAGAAAAACAAAGGAAGCAATTCAGTAGAAAGGTATGCACTGAACTCTACTTTTCATTCTATTAAATTGTTCTTTAAATAAAGGTATACAACACTAGACTAACAGACTCCACTACGCAGCACTAACAAACTCCACTATTGCACTACTCCATAACCTTCCTATATTTTAGCTAATTATAACTGACCACTCAAACTTAAATAGAAAAGCAACGGTAACAATAAACAACAAAACTAATCTTAATAACTAAAATAACTAACATACTGAAATTCTAAACTTCTACTCAACAATTCCTCCCCTAAACTGATGGTTTTGCAAAATCTCAGTTTAGTTGAGTTTGCATACACCCAAGGCCGATCTGAGATACTCGAATGAAGCAGTCTTCAATGGCTTGGTACATATATCAGCCAATTGCTCCTCACTTCTGCAGTATTGTAGCTGAATTTCTTCATTCTTACATAGATCTCTCAGAAAATAATACTTGACATCTATATGTTTGCTTCTCCCATGCATCACTGGATTCTTTGACAGCTTTATGGTTGAATTATTGTCACAGTACATAACTGTGGCTGTTCTCTGTTTGATTCTCACTTCCATCATTAACCTTCGTATCCAGACAGCATGACAAGCACATCCAGTGGCTGCTATAAACTCAGCCTCAGTGCTGCTTAGACTGACCACACTTTGTTTCTTTGATGACCAGCCTATTGCAGCCCCACTTAACATAAAAATGTATCCTGATGTGCTTCTTCGATCATCCTTATCTCCTGCATAATCACTATCAGTATATGCTAACAAGCACCCATCAGTTGTGTTTTTATATATCAAGCTGTACTCCTTTGTGCCTTGTAAATATCTCAGTATTCTTTTTGCAGCAAGTAAATGAATCTCAGTTGGTTTCTCCATATACCTGCTTACTAAACCAACTGCATATTGTATATCTGGGCAAGTTGCAGTTAAATACATCAAGCACCCAATAAGTTGTTTGTAAAGAGTTTTATCAACTGATTTACCTGCTCCTTCTTTAGTCAATTTCATCCCTGCATCAATAGGTGTCCTAGATGCATTACAATGCTCCAGTTTGAAACGTTCTAAGACATCTCCAACATATTTTCTTTGACTTACCGAAATGCAGCCCTTTGTCTGCTCAATTTCTAATCCCAAAAAATATTTCATTTTTCCTAAATCACTCATTTCAAACTCAGCCATCATAACTTGTTTAAATTCGACAAACAAGGCATTGGTGTTACTCGTGTATATAATATCATCAACATACACACACACTATTAAAAATTCTTCTTTGCTTCCAGATTTTGTAAAAACAGTATGTTCATAAGGACATTTTGAAAAACCTTGCTGCAGAAGGTAAGTTTCCAGCCTGCTATACCATGCCCTAGGGGCCTGTTTTAGGCCATATAAAGCTCTTTTTAACTTGTATACTTTACTTTCTTTTCCTTTTATTATAAAACCTGCTGGCTGATCTATATATACCTCCTCATTGAGTTTTCCATATAGAAATGTTGATTTTACGTCTAGCTGAAACAATGGCCATGAATTGTGAGCCGCTAGTGCTATAACTAGCCTTATAGTGTCAAGTCTAGCTACTGGAGCAAACACTTCAGTATAATCAATGCCATATTCCTGTTTGTATCCTTTTACAACCAGCCTTGCCTTATATTTATCTACTTGTCCATTCTCTTTCAATTTAGTTTTATACATCCATTTTACTCCTATAGTTGTGTGTCCTGGAGGGAGGTCTACTAAATCCCAGGTTTCATTCTTTTCTATTGATCTTATTTCTAATTTCATAGCATCTCTCCATTTAATTTCTTTGCATGCTGTTTCGTAATCTATATGATCCATTTCAGCAAGTAAACAAAGAGACTCTAGATTTCCTGAATTTTCTTTTTCTAAATGAAAATTAGTTACCTCATAATCATCCATCCAAGTTGGTCTCTTCGTTTGTCTCTTCCCGGGTCTTTGTGTGGCTGAATTTCCTGTGGAATCTGCTTCACCTACAACTGCAGTTGAGGATTCAGCCGACTCCACTTGTTCGATGAGATCTTGAGGGTCTTCTTGATCATGACCTATGTCTTGATTTTCTGAGTCACCGAACGCCTGATCTGTTTTTCTTTCACTGTACCAGTTCCAGCTTTTCCACTCGTCAAATATAACATCACGACTCACAATTACTTTGTTTGTTACCGGATTATACAACTTATAAGCCTTAGAGTTTTCACTCATGCCTAAAAATACACACTTTTCACTTTTGTCATCCAACTTTGTCCTTCTTTCTGTGGATATGTGAGTAAATACCACACAACCGAATACTCTAAAATAATCAACAGAAGGAACTTTACCTGACCACGCTTCCTCAGGAGTTCTATTCTTCACAACAAAAGTTGGACATCTATTTAGGATGTGGAAGCTCCACAAGACAGCTTCGGGCCAAAATGTTTTCGGCATGCTTCGAGTGTTTAATAAGCTTCTCACCATGTTCAACACAGTCCCGTTCTTCCGCTCAGCCACTCCGTTTTGTTGAGGTGAATATGGAGCTGTTTTCTCACGTCTAATACCATGGAATTGACAGTATTGCTCGAATTTATTTGAACAGAATTCTCCACCTCTATCTGACCTGAGCACTTTTATAAACTTTCCTGTCTCCTTCTCAACAAGCGACTTAAAGTACTTAAAGAAAGTAAAAGCTTCTGATTTTTCATGCAAAAGACACCCAAGATTTTCTTGTAAAATCATCTATAAAAGAGATGAAGTATCTTTTACCTCCATTCGAAGTTGGATTTAGAGGACCACAAATGTCGGTGTGCACTAGACCAAGTGCGTCTTTTGCTCTCCAAGCTCCACTTTTGGGAAATTGAGTTCTTGCATGTTTGCCAACTATGCAAGACTCACACAGATCCTTTGGCATTGTAATCTGTGGTAACCCATTCACCATTCTGTTTTTGAATAAAGTTTTAAGTCCTCCAAAGTTTAGATGTCCGAATCGGAGATGCCACAGCCAAGAGGATGAGTCATCCTGCTCCTTCGTGTTCTCCTCTACTACTAAGCTCACCTGGACATTATCCAAGTTAACAGGAAATAACCTTTTGGAATTCATTTTTACACTAATTATGGATCCTCTTTTTTCATCGTACAACTCACAAACTCCGTCTTCAATGGAGATCATATATCCTTTTTCTTGCAATTGCCCTACACTCAAAAGGTTAGTCTTAAGTGCTGGAACATATAATACATCGGATATGGTTTCTGTGAAACCATTTCTGGCTTTGATCTGAATACTTCCTTTTCCTTTCACGTCTACTTTGGAATTGTCCCCAAACATTACTGCAGATTTGTAACTTTCATCTAAAGTGGTGAAAGCTTCTTTGCAGCCACTCATATGGTTGCTACAACCTGTATCCATATACCAAACATCAATTTCAGTTTTCTTACCATATTCACACGCCATGAGGAGAGTTTCTGTTTCCACATTTTGCACAAAATTGTTTTGCTCCTGCTTCCTTTCTTCTGGCAATTTTGTCCAGCAGTCCACTTTGTAATGCCCAAATTTATGACACCTGAAGCACTCAATATTCGATTTATTGAAATGCCTACCTCTTCCTCTTGTGTATCCTCTTCCTCTATTATTTTGATATCCTCCCCGTGAGTTGCTGAACTCACTTTTTGTTTGCTGATTATATTCAGAATTTTGATTTTGTACATACCTGCCTCTCCCGCGACCTCTGTTGAATCTGCCTCGGCCTCTTGTATTTGTGGAGGACTGAAACAGGGCAGCTTCAGTTGTAGCCTTTAGGACTTGTTCTTCAGAAGTTGAATTGCGATTCATCTTCTGTTCGTGCACGATCAAGGAGCTTTGGAGTTCATCTAGGCTCAGATTTTCTGTGTCTTTAGATTCTTCAATTGAACACACAACATAGTCATATTTGGGAGTAAGAGATCTCAATATCTTCTCAACAATCGCCACATCGGTCATGGTTTCACCATGAAATCTCATTTTATTGCATATTTCCATGGTTCTTGAGCAATAGGAGATCACCTTCTCACCTTCACTCATCTGAAGAAGTTCGAATTCTCTTCTTAATGCCTGCAGCTGTGCTCGTTTTACTCGAGCAGATCCTGAAAACTTCTTCCTCATTGAGTCCCATATGTCCTTGGACGTATCTTTGCAAAGAATAGTCTCAAGGACTCCTCGGTCTATTGACTGGAACAAATAATTCTTTGCCTTCAAGTCTATTAGCTTCCTCGATGCAGATTCAGCTTTGTCTTCTTTGCCGATTCCATGTTCAACCACATCCCAGAACTCCTTGGATTTCAGGAAGTTCTCCATTAGCAAACTCCAATAATCGTAGTTCCCATCGTACCTGGGAATCATTGGTGCCACATGACTTGAGTTTTCTCCCATTATCACAGTATATGACAACCTTCGTCTCTGATACCACTGTTAAGACACGGTGCTGCTGCACTGCTGTGAATAACAGAGAAAAACAAAGGAAGCAATTCAGTAGAAAGGTATGCACTGAACTCTACTTTTCATTCTATTAAATTGTTCTTAAATAAAGGTATACAGCACTAGACTAACAAACTCCACTACGCAGCACTAACAAACTCCACTACGGCACTACTCCATAACCTTCCTATATTTTAGCTAATTATAACTGACCACTCAAACTTAAATAGAAAAGCAACGGTAACAATAAACAACAGAACTAATCTTAATAACTAAAATAACTAACATACTGAAATTCTAAACTTCTACTCAACAGTTATTTGACAAATTATTCTACAAATAAGTACCATTATTTAGTTTATCTTTGCTCCTGGTGGAAATAAATAATACAGGAATTGTCTTGACTATCTCCTTATCTATGGTCTTTGCTCCTTTGGAAACTTTAAAGTTTCCAAACCACATGTCCTGACCACATCTCAATCAAATACACCCTACATTCAATTCCTGTCCTACCGCATACGTCAAAAAGTACAAAAACTGTTGAAAATGAATTCTTATAACTCAATGATTGTAGAGAGTATTTTTCTTAAAATCTCCACTTCAAGAAGAAACAATTTTCATCACAAATGAGTACTGGAAAGTGGAGAGGCTTTAGAGTTTTCATGGATGGCTTCACCTTTCTTTTTTGGTTCTCCACTTTCCTCTCGATCTTCACAATCTCCTCTGCTGTTGACAGCATACCAGCAAGTAGATCCATTGCAGATGGAGAAACTATTACTTCTGCTGAAGGAAACTTTGAGCTGGGATTCTTCGACCCCGGAAATTCTAAAAGGTACCTCGGAATATGGTTCAAGAAAATCGCCAACGGAACAGTCACTTGAGTTGCAAATAGGGATTATCCTCTCAATGACACTTTAGGAGTTCTTCAGTTATCAAAACAAGGAAATCTTGTTCTTTTGAATGGTATAGGAAATCCTGTTTGGTCCTCAAACACATCGAGTGAAGGGGTAAAAAATCATGTGGCACGGCTTCTAGATACAGGTAATTTCGTTGTCTCGGATGGAGAAAGTACTTTCTGGCAGAGCTTTGACTATATTGGAGACAATCTCTTGGCTGGAATGAAGCTTGGGAAAAACTTAGTCACTGGACATGAAACGTACCTCACATCATGGAAGAATGACAATGATCCAACGGATGGCGATTACACACTTAGATTTGATGTTAATGGTTACCCTCAGTTGTTCGTGAGAAAAGGATCAGTTGTTCAATCCAGGTGGGGACCATGGAATGGTCTACGGTTTAGCGGGACTCCACATTTGAAGCAGAACTCTATATACACCTACACCTTTGTGTTCAGTGAAGAGGAGATTTACTATAAGTTTGAAATTGTCAATAGTTCTGCTGTCACAAGGCTTATATTAAATCCATTCGGGTTTCAGCAGAGGCTTATTTGGATTGATCGAACAAGGGAATGGAAAATTTACTTGAGAATTCAAATAGATACCTGTGATCAGTATGCTTTCTGTGGAGCTTATGGCAGCTGCAATGTTGATCGAAACACAGCCAATTGTGTGTGCTTGAAAGGTTTCAAGCCTAAATTTCCTTCTGAGTGGGAGTCAGGTGATTGGTCAAAAGGTTGCATTAGGAAGACCGAGTTGACATGTGGAGATGGAGAAGGATTCCTCAAAATCCCTAACATAAAGCTGCCAGATACTTCAAATTCATGTTACAACAAAACTATGAATCTGAAGGAGTGTGAAGAGATCTGCTTGAAAAACTGTTCGTGTACAGCTTATGCAATTCAGGACATAAGAGGAGCAGGAAATGGGTGTCTACTATGGTTCAAAGAGTTGATGGATATCAGAGAGTACACTGAGAATGGCCAAGATATTCATGTAAGGATGTCTGCTTCTGACCTAGGTAAAATCTCAGTTCTTTCTAGCTGCATTTACTTATTTCCCTCCTTATGGTCGTTATCCTTATTGTTTCCAATCTTATCTTATAGATTCTAAAATTAGCAGTGCTGGGAAATTGGTTAAGGCCATTGTCATTCCCATCATAATAGGAATAGGGATCCTGGGGGTTATCTACATTTTTCTGGAAAGAAAGAGGAAAAAGCTTCAACTTGAAGGTGAAGAGGAAAAACTTGTTTTATTGAGTTACACATTAACTTGTAATGAGAGAGTTCTCAAGCTAACTATTTCTGCAGAACAAGATTTGGATCTCGACTTACCCTTATTTGACATTTCTACCGTTGCCGATGCAACTGATGACTTCGCAGAGAAGAACAAGATTGGAGAAGGAGGCTATGGACCTGTTTATAAGGTAGCTGCATTGTCAATGCCATGTATGCTGAGGCTTCTAGGTCAATATCCCAGTTTTCTAGTACTAACTAGTGGTTCCATTTGTTAACTTTATTTAAGATTTTTCTTGAAGGGTGAGCTAAAAGATGGGCAAGAAATTGCCGTCAAGAGGCTGTCAAAGGAGTCGAAGCAAGGACCCGATGAATTCAAGAATGAAGGTTTATTTATAGCAAAATTACAGCACAGGAATCTAGTGAAGCTCCTTGGATGCTGCATTCAGGGGGAAGAGAAGATACTGATCTATGAATACATGCCCAACAAAAGCTTGGATTCCATTATTTTCAGTAAGTCGTCATCAAAACCTTCAATGTATCCTTACACAGATTATATGACATTGCCTTCCATAATTTAATTCCCAAAGGATTTTTATTTCAGGTCAAAGTGCAAGGACGCCAATGGACTGGCCAATACAGCATCAGATTATCAACGGCATTGCACGTGGTCTCCTGTATCTTCACCAGGATTCCAGACTCAGAATAGTACACAGAGATCTAAAAGCTAGCAACATATTGCTCGACCATGAGATGAATCCAAAAATTTCCGACTTTGGACTTGCAAAAAGTTTTGGAGGAGATGAAACAGAAGCAAACACGAGAAGAGTTATCGGAACATAGTGAGTTTTTCTGAATGGCGCATAAATATAAAGCTTACATATGCATATGTTTCTAACTTTTGTCTCTATTTTTGGTTTGCCCTGTCATGTAGTGGCTATATGTCTCCCGAGTATGTCATTGATGGTGCTTTCTCAGTGAAGTCAGATGTATTTAGCTTTGGTGTTATTTTGCTGGAAATAATCAGTGGGACAAGAAACAGAGGATTTAATCATGCTGAGCACAACCTCAACCTCCTTGGCCATGTATGTGTCATGTGTTCAACTATGGATAATAACCTTATGGAGTTTAAGGATAATATTATGTTAAATGATCTCTATATAGTTCTGTCATTTACAATGGTGACATCTTACTGATTGCTAAATCCTCTCTCTTATGTTGTTTCAGGTGTGGAAGCTGCTCCAAGAGAGGAGGTTGAAGGAGTTGATCGATGCATCAATTATGAAGTCAAACAATGAACATCAGATCTTAAGGTATATACAGATTGGTCTATTATGCGTCCAACAGAATCCTGAAGATAGACCGACCATGGCTACCGTGGTGTTAATGCTGAGCAGCGACGTGGCCTTGCCTCAGCCTAAGGAACCCGGATTTTTTAATGAGAGGAAACTTTTAGGTGAAGGTGGTTCATCTTCAACCATAACCGAGTTCAACTCCATGAATCACATGAGCACAACCATTGTGGTGCCTCGGTAGAGTAAGGTTGACCCAGTAAGTGAAATTTTAGGATGATGAAAAATAGACGTTCAGATTAGAGGTCTCAATTCTGGGAACAATCTGAAAAATTGTTTCTGAGAAAATAGGAAATGTGGTTTGCTGCATAGGTTTGGTTTCCATGTCATTACATATACATGATACGATTTTCATATACAGATACATATATATATATAACATCATATTTTAATGTTCTCACAATTTCTATTTGCTTACTGGAAAGTTGACTATAAATTATTAACTTGTGTATAAGACAAAGTCTTTAGTTGATTTTTCATCAGAAATCTCTGTCACAATCTGCTGCTATAACTACTAACTTATAACCTTCTCACACGATCCTTGTTGACAAAGTACCGCCAACCTAATGTCTGAGGAAATTTCTTGAACACTGACACTGAAGTGAAAGCCAAACGGAACTCTGGTAACATCTAACCATTTATCCCACCTTAGCTTTCTTGCGCATTGGCGGTGCCATTGCACTATGCTACTGATATCCCTCTGTCTATTTTACTTTCTTCACTTGTCTGTCTAATTGACACCCCTTGATCTACTTTTGCATGCTGCATTCAAGTGGAAGATTAGAGAAGTATATAACCTCATGTCAAATGAAACTGTTGTTTTTGAAGACTTAAACACTCAGTCAAGGATTGCGGCTCTGAAGAGATACTTTATTCGGCTGCTGTCAATGGGTATTTATACAGCACTGAAGATACTTGCTTCCTATGAAATAGCTAACATACTAACAAACTAATTGACCACAGCTAACAGAAGGCTAATAAACTAAATTATTTCGTGAAAATCAGCTAATCCTGATTTATCTAACATTCTCCTTCTAAATCAGGTGATGCAAACTCCTAATTATTTCCTAAGGAACTCGAATCTAGTAACTGGAAAAGACTTAGTAAAAATATATGTAATTTGATATTCTGTTTTGCAGTACTTCAACTGAACTTGACCATCCGTTTGAATCTCTCTAAGGAAATAATACTTGACCTTGAAATGCTTGGTGCTTCCATGAAACACTTAATTTTGAAATATGACAATTGTTGCTTGATTATCTACAAATATTTATGTGCCTTCCACTTGAATTTCTTTAAAAGTGCTTGATTGACAATTGTTGTGGCTGCAATGAACTCGGCTTCTTCAGTAGATTGAGCTATTACTTTTTGCTTATTTGAACTCCATGAGAAGCAGCCTGATCCAAGTGTGAAGCAATAACCGGAGGTGCTCTTTGAATCATCCTCTGACCCAACCCAGTCAGTGTTTGGATAACTGTCAGTTTGAAGCACTGATTTATGCTGAATTTAACTCCAAGCTCTTGACTGCCTTTGAGGTATCACACTACCCTTTTTGCAGCTATCATGTGAAGCTCACTAGGACAATTTAGAAACCTAGAAAGGACATTTACTGAGTGGAGAATGTATGGCCCTGTTGCGGTGAGATACATTAGACACCCAATTAATTTTCTATAGAATCTTTCATCTGCTACATCAGTTCCGTCTTCTTTTTGCAGCTTCTGTTTGAGTCATTCGGGTGCCTACTTCCTTGCATTCTTCCATTTTAAACCTCCTTAGGATTTTTTTAAAAAATATTTCTTCTAGCAGATGAACACTTCATGCTCAGCTTGCTTCACTTCAATGCCCAGAAAGTAGGACATCTCTCCAAGATCAGTCATCTAGAAAATCTTAAATCATCTTCTGCTTGAATTCTTCTACTTGGGTGACATTGCTACCTGTGATAAGCAAGTCATCTACGTATATAGAAACGATTACTACTTCAGTACTTGTCTTCATGACATAGAGAGTTGACTCACTTAGGCTCTTTTCAAAGCCAAGCTTCATTAGATGCTCATCTATATTGTTGTGCCACACCCTGGGATCTTGTCTCAAACCATAGAGGTCTTTCTTCAATTTGTAGACCTTTTCTTCTTGTCTCGGAGCACCGAAGCCTTCAGGTTGCTTGAAAAATATTTCTTCCTGAAGTTCGCCATTTACGAAGGCTGACTTGACATCCAATTGGGTGATCTTCCACCCTTTCTGTGCAACAATTGTGAAGAGTAACTGAATGGTGTCTAGCCTGAGCACTGGAGCAAAGGTTTCTAAGAAGTCAATTCCCCAAACTTGTGCATAACCCTTCACCACTAGCCTGGCCTTGTGCTTGTTTACTGAGCCGTTAGGATTTAATTTGCGTCAACAAAGATGATTTTTTCGAGAAAAAAAAACTTTTTTGCCGACAAAATCGATTTGGTCGGCAAAGTCAAATTCATCGGCAAATACCTATTTACCGACGAAAACCATTTCATTGGCAAATAGGTATTTACCAACAACATATATTGTGTCGGTAGATACCTATTTGCCGACGAAATGGTTTTCGTCGGTAAATACCTATTTGTCGACAAAACATTCCGTCGGTAAAAAAAGAACTCATTTTAAAAAATAAATAAACAAATAAATAAATTTACAAATAGAAGAATAATCAAATCTTAACCAATAGAAGTATATATCATTATACAACCGTTCCAAATACACATCAATGCCAACTATTTGGTCTATTTATCAAAATGACTAGTAAATTAATCCACCTCAAGTTGTTCTTCAGCTTCAAGATGAAACAACTTCTAACCCTCTTGGCTTCATGCAAAAAGCAAATATACTTGGCTTCTCGCTTGTTTTACCATTCTGGCATCCTTTGGCTCAGCACCTCTGAACAAAAATCACCTCTGAACATAAGGTTTTATTCGACTCTTTTTTGTTTGTCATTTGTTTATTTGCAAACAATTTCAGTACTTCTTAAAATAAAACGATAGATACTCAAAAGTCACACTAGCTAGTACAAGCCATGCAAGTGTTTTCTATTTATCGTAGCATTGGATATCAAGACCCTAACCTGATCAACTCTAAACATTTTCCCTATATACAGTCAATAATTATTTTCTCTCAAAAGTGTTTTGTAGGCAAGGTTTAATTCTTGAAATAACAAACAGAGTATATCTAAACCGATTGAGTGTTAGTATAGCAATTAGCTAAACACCGAAAAATATGTACTGAGGTTTACTAGAACAGGCAGAATAAAGAAATCATCCCAAAAACTGTCAACAGTACAGGCAGAAGAGTGAAAATCAAGTGCCATGAGAATCTCAGTATAATACCACATTTAAAATTTGTAAGATTATCTTAGTCTTAACATCTAATTAACATCTAATTAAACTTGGACAGGCCTTAAGTAATTAGGGAGCAGGAAGTTGACATTGACACCATAATATAGGAGCATGATACCATTACTTTCCCCCTTTAAAAGATCTATAAGCATGAAACACTTTCATCATAAACCATTTACCATAAAACATTATTCAATTAACACACTCGGATTGAAATTTTCAGCTACTGCATGAAACAAGTTGAAAGAATGTACCAAATTTATACAACTTCCAGCATGAACTTACTCAAATGCATGAAACACTTTCAGCAATCAGCATTAGGTGATTATCCTATCAGTTACCAACACCAAAATTTCATAGAATAAATGCTTTAATATAAACCCATACCAAAACGGCGTGTGTGGGTATGTGGAGGGGGTGAGGGGTATTTTTCAATATATGAATAATCAAGAACAATCAAATAAGTTCACTTTACTGATATTTTTCAACAAAAAATTCACAACAATCTAGCTAGATACACAAAACAATGATTTTAAACAGTAGAAAATGAAATACGATGCATAAGTTACGTTCATAAAAGCATATTAAAGGCGTATCGAGTGACCAAACTAATGCGATTATCAACATTTCACGAACTTCGAAACACGAAATTGGATGTATTCAAACTAATGCGTTTAACGATGTATTAAATACACGAAATTGGAGAAGGAATCGTACCTGAATCGGAGAAGGAGAACCGAGAGGAAGGCCTTTTGAAGGCCTTTCGCATGCAGTGGTGTGAGCTGCTTCTGCTCAGAAGCTCTTTGGAAGGCCTTTCTCATGCAGTAAACACCTGGTCCTCTCCATTATCGTTATGTTTTTCCTCTCACTAACCCCATTTTGTTGATAAGCCTTCTTTTCTTGCATGATAAGCAAGCTCTACAGATTGGTGGTTGCTCCTCCATGTCTGGCACCGTGGTTGTCATTTCGTTTTTTTGCATCAATTGAAGTGCATTGTAGTGAAAATGCCCCAATCTTTTGTGTCATATTTCTGATGATTTAACCTGACTAGAGCAGGCTATGTGCTCCAGCTCGAAAGGCTTCAAGGAGAAACTCTTCCATCGCATTTTGATCATGAACAATTTTTGTCCATTTGGATCACTAATCAAGCACTTTCAATCCTTAAAGAGAAACTTGAAGTTATTTTTCAATAGTTGACCAAAACTTAATACGTTTTGATAAATTTCAGACACGTAAAGAGCGTCATCAATTAATTTTGTACATGAGTTGCCTTTGATTGCAACTGTTCCTTTTCCCCTGACTAAGATGTATTCTCCATTTCCAATCTTCACTTTCGAATGTATTGACCTGTCCAAATGCTTGACAAGTCCTTCATCACTCGTCATATGGTTTGTGCAACCACTATCAACTAACCATCCCTCAGTTGAAGCACTTAAGTTGAAGCAATACGCAATGAATAACTGCTATTCTTCCTGTTGGACTGCGATTTGAGCTTCTCCTCTTAGCTTAGTGTATTTTTCTGGGCATATCATTTCAACATGCCCCATCTTTTGACATTTTCTACACTTCATACCCGGTCTCTTCCAACACTTGTAGTGAGGATGATTTCTCTTTCCACAGTGTTGACAGGGTGGAAGATTTCTTCCTTTGGTTCCCTTGTCTGTTATGCCTATCTCAGATTCACTCGTCGCTTTCTTTCCATCTTCCTTCACTACTTCTAAGATTCGAGTGCAATTTGGCTTGCAAGTCTCCTTCAGTGGTCCCTTCTTCACACATCACCCTCTTTTGCTCTTGAGCTTACAAGGCACTGAGAAGCTCTGCTAATTTCAGGGTTGACAGATCTCTCGTATTTTCTAATGAGGCTATTGTGGCCTCAAATCTCTAGGGTAGAGATTCTAAGACCTTCTGCACTAATCTATTGTCTAATAGATCAGTGCCTAGGGCTCTTACCTTATTGATTATGCTCACCAGTCGATCAAAGTACTCCTTTATAGTCTCTGATTCTTTCATCTGATGTCTTTCGAATTCTCGAATTAAGTTCAGAACTTTCATGTCTCTGATCCTCCCATCTCCCTTGTATTCAGCTTTGAGGAAGTCCCAAATTTTTTGGCTGGCTTATATGACATGATCCTACTGAATATCGCAGAGGACACAACTGCATAGAGGCAAGATTTGGCCTTTTCCTTCCTTTGCTTCTTTTCCTTTTAGACTTTGATCTGAGCTAGTGTTGGATTGTGGGGAAGTTCAGGAATGTCGTAATCTTATTCAACTGCTTCCCACATATCACAGCCCTCCATAAAGGCTTCTATCTTAACAACCCAAGCTTGATAGTTCTCAACATCATATTTCGGTAGAGACATGGTTGCGAAGGAGTTGTCTTCCATTTGGTTTGTTTGGATAAGAAAAACCTCACAAATCCCTCAAGAAGCAAACTCTAATACCACTGATGCTTTTGAAGACTTAAACACTCAGTAAAGGATTGCAGCTGTAAAGAGATGTTTTATTCGACTACTATCAAGGGGTATTTATACAACACTAAAGATACTTGTTTCCTATGAAATAACCAACATACTAACAAACTAATTTACCACAACTAACATAAGGCTAACAACCTAACTTATTTCCTAAAAATCAGCTAATCCTAATTTATCTAACAGAAAACCTGGATTTATTTATTTATTTTAGTTAAAATCAACTGATATATGTCAGCTATCTGCTTTGTCTTGTTTAATTATTATGCATCATAAACGTATGCCCAATAATTTTGTGGGGTTGGAGAAAGCAGAGATTTAACTCTATATGTTTCATGCGTGAGTGTTGAACAAAGTATTCAGTAAGAGCAATATCACTCATGTTGTCACACCACACAGTAGGAACAGAGGAAAGACTCACTCCAATTTCAGACTGAATCCACAAAATTTTGTTGTTGAACTTTCGAATGGTTGCTTGGATTATTCTGAAGTCGTGACGACACTTTCAGATTGAAACAATTTGGAGGCACCCAAATTTTCAATCGGATAAAATGAGAATACTGAACTAGAACTTGAAAAGGATGGTGAATGTTTGAGATGAAATTTTCGGACCTCCCCTATGACCAATTTATAGTGTTTGCCACACCCTTTGGAAGAGACACCACACCCTTTGGAAGAGACACTACACCCTTTGGCCAATCAAAGTATCATTTCATCCACAACATGTCTCTTGGATTCAAAATTTTGCTCCAAAACCAAAGGGACACCTTAGGATGATGACCTGGAGCCGAAGTAATTGCAATGGTTCAGCCTAATACTTGGTTCTAAAGCAAGTTTCCAAAAACCGGGAATTTTGAGGTTAAAATGTTAAGTCATTAGTTCCAAAAATTCAAATTTACAATGAATTTTTAGAATAGTGACTTTATTAATAATAAAATATTTCAGGGGCTCTGCCCCTTGGACCCCGCCAGGGGCTCAACGCTCCTTTGACCCAGCCCAGGGGCGGTGCCCTGGACCCCTGCAAAGGGGGCGTTGCCCCCTTTGACCCCCATTGCTCCGTCTCTAAGCAACTGATGAATATCTGATACAGTGAATCATAATATACTTAAACAAACGTGCACTCCGCACCCTTCTAACTTGTTTAATGAGATACTATGGTCCTATTGATTAACTAGTCAATCCAATTACACTAAAATATCTAAAGCTTCTGACAAGTAGAAGTTCATGACTTGAACCAATCGAAGAACTATGTTTATGTTTACCATGAACTTGTTGAAACGTAATTTACACTGAGAATACGTCAGATAGTTAAGGCTGGTTTGGTAAAACTCACGGTGTAACTATATTATGGCTGTGGCTCTCTTAGCCGTTCATCGGGCTAATAATAAGCATATGAACAAAAAGAAAGGCAGAGTATTGACTTTCAACTACAATTTGTTTTGGAAGTTTCAAAAAGAGGCAAAATCATTGAAAACTAAGTGACAAGGATGACTGTTCTTATGGAGAAGTACCGACGTCAAGAAATTCCATTCTTCATGAATTTGCTTACCCCTTGCCCATCTTCCAAATTGTCAACTTGGACATTATTCAGCAAATGCAGCGCAAAAATGACAAGGACAGTTCAGTTATCGGAATTTGCTTTCGGTAGATGAGTGGTTGAGGAATGTCGAGTGGATTTTGAGGAAATTGAATAGTGCACATTAGTAATTACTAGGTTGCTTTGACCAAACCAACAGATGATAAGGATTCTCAAAAAACGCTGGGTTCAATATGTTGAGAAATACCACACCTACTTTGATTGAGTTTGAGCATCATATAATTAACGATAAATATATTTGAAAATAAATGCTCCAAGTTTCGTCACTTTACAAATAGCTACATAAATTTTGTGATTTTTCAAATTTTACTATACTTTCGAAATTGGGTTTTGTGATTTTTCAAATTTTACTATACTTTCGAAATTGGGCAAAATGTTATACTCGTTTAATTTCTATCAAATCTGGACGAAAATTGACATGATAATAAATAATTGATTCATATTGTAAAAAACTATATTATTTTTAATAAATATGAAAAAAATAAAAATATTTGTTTTTTTTTTAAAATGAAAATTAAGTGGGGAAAATGAATTTTTAATATAATAAGCTACGGAGTTAATTATTACTATAAATTCTTTTATAATTTGAGGAGAGTAATTTGAACGAAATATATAAATAAATACCTTCAAGAGTAATTATGATAACACTATGGGAGGAATGGCAAATACTGGCTAAAATTCACGGCTCAATGTATATTGAGCCATTAAAAATCAATTTAATTTGAATATCACGACTCAATGTTAATCGAGCCGTTATTTAGTTTTTTTAACGGCTCAACAACAAGTGCCATTATTTAGTTGAACTTTCGAACGGGGTTGCTTGGATTATTCTGAAGTCGTGACGACACTTTCAGATTGAAACAATTTGGAGGCACCCAAACTTTCAATCGGATAAAATCAGAATACTGAACTAGAACTTGAGAAGGATTGTGAATGTTTGAGATAAAATTTTCGGACCTCCCCTATGACAAATTTATAGTGTTTACCACACCATTTGGAAGAGACACCACACCCTTTGGAAGAGACACTATGCCCTTTGGAAGAGACACTACACTCTTTGACCAATCAAAGTACCATTTCGGCCACAACATGTCTCTTGGATTCAAAATTTGGCTCCAAAATAAAATGGACACCTTAAGACGATGACTTGGAGCCGAAGTAATTGCAATGATTTTGCCTAATACTTGGCTCTAAAGCAAGTGTCCAACGACTGGGAATTTTGAGGTTAAAAGGTTAAGTCAGGGGCGCTGCCCCTTGGACCCCGCCAGGGGCGCTACCCCTGGACCCCTGCAAAGGGGGCGTTACCCCCTTTGACCCCCATTGCCTCGTCTCTAATCAACTGATGAATCTTCGATACGGTGAATCATAGTATACTTAAACAAGCGTGCACTCCGCACCCTCCTAACTTGTTTAATGAGATACTATGATCCTATTGGTCAACTAGTCAATCCAATTACACTAAAATATCTAACAAATTTCACATACAAACATTAACAATTCCTCTGTAGTCAGCTTCAGCTGAGAATCTCGCAACAACAGATTGTAGGGTGAAGATCCAACAACAGAGATGGGTAAAGAAAAGACATTACCCATAAGACTTTTACCGGAACCATTGTAAGGTGTGGAATAAGCCATGGATGAAGAGACATTGGTGATATGGGAAGTGGCACCTGAATTCTGGTACCAGGCTGAGTCAACCATTACTTCTTCACGGATAGCAAGAGTTTCTGCATTGATTTGAGGAACGATCAGATTGGGATTGAGCAATGGGCAAAGTTGTGATGTGACTATGTAAGAAGCTGAGGTTGCACCAGAGATGGACATCCTCTAGAGTGATGAATTTGTCGAGATATCTGCAGGATATGATGGTGAATCTGCGGGTGGATGTGCTTGAAATTGCGGTTGCATAGTTAAAACAGGTGCACTTGGTTGAGTTTGGCAAGTAAGGGCATGTTGAATGTAGGCTTGAGGATTGAAGGAAGCTCCATACGAAGTGCCACTAGGTACAGAATTTGACCCTAATACATTACCTACCTGAAACAATGAAGAAAGAGATAAGCAACAATGCCAACAGTAGAACTCGTGATGCTACCATTCTCAAGAACAGAGAGAGAAAGTGGGAGTTCCATGCTTGGGAAAGTTCCAAACGGTGTATAGTAAGCTGAATAAGAGTAATTAACATTGATTGGATATGTAATCAGTTAAAATTATAATTTAAGAAACTAATAGAAATGAGGAAGGTTTATTGAATAATGAATGAAAACAAAAGTTAATTGAATAGTAAAATGAAAATGAGATAACTTCTCCTATAAGGTTAGAAAGATTATAATAAAGTAATGGTTGGCAAATGAAATGGAAAATTGGAATATAAGCCTCATTTTTCTCATTCTACATTATTTCAACAACCCTCATTTTTTTCTGCTTATAACAACTATGAACTAAATGCGTAAATCACGAAGACGAGTTTTTAGCATCAAGAAGTACATAATAGACTGCAAATGGACACTCTCATAAGTGGCCTAGTCCAAAAGCTTTGCCCCAATAAGTGATTCGGTATTGCAAGTCCTATACTTTTCAGTTACCAATTGTAACGCTTCAGCCTGAACAACTGCTCTCATAAGCCCAACTCAGATTGACTAAGGTTGTTGTCCTCACTTGGGTATAGAAAATGAGGAATTCTTGTTGCACTTGAACATCTCTAATTATATGAGTTCCAAATCACTTATATATATCCGATGTAGGACATGCAGCGAGGTTACATTTGTGGCCTATCAATTTGTGAAACAATTGAGATTATTTTGATTTTCTATAACGCCCCAAACCTGAGCAACTGTCCTCACTAGCCCAACACAGCTTGATTGAGCCCATTGTCCTCACTTGGGCCCCGAAAAAAGGAATTCATTTTGGACTTGAGTAGTAGATGTGTGTTTATATGGGTTCCAAATCACTTATTTCTATCTGATGTGGGACGAGGTATCACAATTTACCCCTTAAAGGGACATCTTCGTCGCGACTTAGTCCAGAATCTTTGCCCCCAGTAGGTGACTCGCTCTTGCAAGTTATATACTTTTCAGATACCCTTCCAGGGCTTGGCCAACTATTTGCTCCCGTTGGCACGGGCCTTCACTCTTGTAAGCTCAATCACGGTCCCTGGTCGGCTCTGATACCATTTGTAACGCCCAAAGCCCGAGCGACTGTCCTTACTAGTCCAACCCAGCCTGACTGGACCCATTATCCTTACTTGGGCTCACAAAAGGAGGAATTCATGTTGGATTTGAGTGGTACAACTATGCTTATATGGGTTCCAAATCACTTATTCTATCTGATGTGGGACAGAGTATCACAATATAAGTCGTGGGTCATGAGGTTCGAACCCCACCCCATTACCCAAATTGTGGGACAGGGTATCACAATAAATCTTCAGGACCAAACCCTCCAAGTTGAGAATTCCAGGAGCAAATACACTTAAGGGCCAAGTTCAAGGTCTGCAACTTAGGGTGGATGATGTTGTATTTTTGAAACCCTAACAAACCTTAGAGATCTTGGAACAAACAAGAGAAGTCTAGAGAGGGAAATTAACAAAAAATAAAAATCTGATCGAATGATCATGGAAACGGACGAAACTAAGCATTCAGAAGCTACCAACATATGCACTGGTCAAGACTAAGGTAATATCCCATAGTTATGATTAGTTTACTCCTCCATGAATGAATAATCTTAGAGAGAGATGACTTTAAAGATCATTACTGGTGAATTTCGATATGGTCATTTTTATTATTGTTTCTGGCCATGCTTAGGTTCTAGGGGTTCTAAGTAACCTAACCCAAGTGACATAATCTCTCAAAGTCAGCTCTGCAATCTGCAAAATCTGTCCTTAGGTTGAAAATGAAGTTGACCACGACCGACCAACTTTGGCAGGCGCGTGTGGGTCACCCCAATGACAAAACGCGACCCCATTTGAAGAGTTGGACTCGTAAGCAAACCCTATACCTATGGTAATGTTTGGAAAGTTTTATGAGATGGTCAAAAAATTAGTGAATAATGGAATATCAGAGTTTGTCTCGTTTTGTGTGCCACGAACAGAACAGTAAATCTAGAACCTGATTTGAAAATTAAGGGGGATGCTAGTACTAAGTACATGACTGAGATATTATTGAATTTTATGGTTCGAATGGAAAGTTTATACTATCGTTCGCGCTAATTTTAGAAAATTCAGATTGATGGAGGTATTCGTATTAGAATTGGAGTTCAATTAAGATAAGTAGTTATAGCTTATTTCTTCTTTTACTATAGAAAATATTTTTCTGCATTGCATGAAATTTCAAATATAAGCTAAGATTATTTTAGAGCATGAATATGATTTTTCGTTTATAAAATTCAGATCAATTGATTTAAGTTGTTTTATAAAGTGTGCTTTTGATATGTTGTCTGAATTTGTCAGTATAGTTTCGTGAGATAGTTTGCTATAGAATTTTAGTGGAAAACAGTTGAGTGAAATCCATTTTAGAAAGTTCAACCTCTATTTTTTATTTTGTGCTCATAAGTCTACTATGATCTGAAACCCTTATGAGGGTCCACTGACGTATCGATACGAAACAATCGTGATCATTTAGGTCGCCCCAACAGATATATCTAGGCTATACATCCTTATAATGGGCATTAAACATTGGAGCCTTCCTGCGGCACATTAGACGTGGTAAAAAGACTAGAGCAACCTCTGTTTCTGTTCCATTCTGAAATTTGACAAGTTCGAACCTCTGCTTCCGTTTAGTTCTGAATTTTTGATAAGTTCGAAACCTACATTTTGATTAGACTCTGACTCTGAATTATTTATTAATTTTAGTAAATTTGCATCCTCTCAATTTGACAAACTTTGTTTTGTAAATTTTTTGAACTCTGGATTGTTTAAATGTTTATGGTAAGTCTTAGGTTTATACTGATTACAAATTATGTTTTCTAAGAGCTTGATCTAGTAGGGATAAATTAAGACTACTTATTAAATTGTTCACTTACCCCATTTAACTCCGCAGTTTCAAGAGAAGTTGATTTGTGTTGGATATTTGCTATATGAGGATGCTAGATTTTATAAGGTATCAGAGTGTGCAACAGATGCATGGAATAAGAAGTTAATCAATTATGTAAGTGGAATGATTATTTATGTGAGAACGTGATTGGTATTAGAGCTATATTTCAATAAAGGATTTTTGGATTTTGTTATTTACCGATTTTTTACTAGTCAACAACAATCGTCACCTCTATTTCGAAGGTGGAATTTGGGGCGTGACAGAATGGCAACAAAGCCAACCCTAGACCCAAAACCATGTGGTTAAGAATGTTAGTTAAGTGATAACCCTTGGGTTAAAAGTATGGAAGACCATTAGGATAAAGGATTTTTAAGGATTCACATGGTTATGATATGGTTTCTGGAGTAAGATATGATTATGTAGAACTTTCATATAGGCAAGGATATCAATTTTGGATGGTTCCTGCAAAGCCTTATCACGTTACGAAGGATTGAAAATGCAATAATTCTTATAGACGAAATTTACGAATATAAAGAGTAGACTGAAGGAGGGAGTCTGGCCATTTAGAGTTGGGAACACCAAGATTTGGTTAATAACTAAGCAGATAAAGTTGAAGTCAAGGAAAACCTCTTGAATATTATTTGTTAGAGTTTGTTAACAGATCATCATGTAGTTGGATGAACTGGATTCAAGATATGTATTGTCTCACGAAGAATAATGAAAATTAGGAATGATAAGAAAATGACGTAAGAGGAAGTCCGACATTTGGACAAAAACAATAATTGTCCTGCATTGAGAAAGAAAATTAAGGTTGATCGAGTACAAAATCATTGCAAAAGCCCTAGCTAATCGACATAAACTAATACTACCAAGCCTTATAACACCTTTCCAAAGTGCTTTCGTCTCTGGCAGGTACATACACGATAATACTCTTATAGCTCATGAGATATTCCATCATCTGAAAACCGATAAAAGGAGTGACATAGAGGAATGTGCGGTGAAATTGACACGAATAAGGCCTACGATAAGGTTGAATGGGAGTTCTTAATGGGGACACTCAAGAAATTGGGTTTCTCAAGTGTATGGTGTCGATGGATAGAAGAATGTATCACCACAGTACAATATAGTGTAGTGGTAAATGGAAAGAAGGCAACGAGATTCAGACCGATGAGGGATATAAGATAAGGGGACTCACTATCACCTTATCTTGCCTTCATTGAAGCCTCCTTCTTCATTGAAGCATTCATCTCCAATTTATAGAAGAAATGAATACTTATTTAATTAATTAATAAAAACGTTTTTTTTAATAATAAAAAAAACGTTTTCTTTTTAATAATAAAAAATAAAATCGGTGGAAAGAGACAATTTTTCACTGTTGGAATTTTCTATTTTTTTTAAAAAAAAAATTTAATTTTTTTTTTAGTTCTTCAAATATATATATATACTATATATATTTTTCCAATCTCGATTCCTCGCATACGGTATTTTGATCCCGAGCCAAAATCAGGTGTTTACAGTTGCCCCACTTTGGACACGCATTCATTGAAGTGATCTCATGAGTGTGTGTCCAAAGACAAACAACTGATTTGAGCTTCTCTTTATTCATTATTTACATAGTAGACAAACATTATTACGCAACTTTCGGAAGCTAGACACCTATAGGTCCCGATCGTTGACGATGATTTGTGGAGACTGAGCGTCTAAACGTTCATCAACTTGTGATTCCCAGACGTTGGACACCTACATGTCTTGGTCGTCGAGGATGACTTGCGGAGGTTGAACACCTAAAAATTGTCGGACGTCGGATCCGACTTCCCCGACCCATTTTGGAAAAAAAATTTAAATTTCTTTTTGAAATGTCGGGTCTTGGCGAGCGAAGGGTCCGGTCGAGCGGGGTTATCACCAGACCGAAAAAATTGAAAGAGTCGCCACCGATTAATTGAAGGCTAATCGGAATCCTAAAATTGCCTAGGGTACATGGTGTTAACATCCTAGGGCTTGGAAAGGTCTACGTCTAGAGAATCGAGTTCGGGGGGGTTTGATTACGTCTTAAGGGCTCGCGAGCCCATAATCCGCCCTTTCGGTACTTTAGTTTGCTTTTGAATTTATATATTTTTTTCAACTTGCCCGATTTACCCAAATTGTCCATTTTTTATCATGTTTGGCTAAAGAGATGACATGCATTTTTTTTATTAACAATATACAAGCCTTTTTTTTTTTTGATTTTTGAGTTAATTTAAAATAAAAAACAAGAGAGAATAAACTTAATTGTGCTAAAAAAAAAGTGGTTTAACTTTGGGGTCATTTTAAGTCGTGTCAAACGTATACAAATGATTTTGAAAATACGAAGCATATTTGACTAATTTGTGACACCTTGAGAAGTAATGGGATGTCCAGAAAATTTTAGGGACCAAGATGCCATTATTTATAATTTCGAGCTGATTTGGAAAATCTTTTGAAAATTGCACAAATGTCCCAAAACTTTTCTGGTTTGGTTTATAACACTCGTTAAAATCCCAAAATGACCCGAGAGTCCAATGACCGAGTTGTAACTTTCATCAAAGTTTGGGAATGACCTAATTCATTTTCGAAAATATTATTTTTTTACTGAAACAAACCCCATAACTTTCACAAATGTCTAAAATGACCCCAAAGTTATACCGAACTTAAAACCGAGTACGATTCTTATATGAAATACAACTATTAACACATAATATCAATGAAACAAACTTCATTCACATTAAGAAATACAAATATCGAGCACGAGAGGAGATATACCTAAGTTATTCGAAGTTTAGATACCTCACGAGGAACCGAGACCGATATTCGCCGATTTTTCTTCACTCAATTTCTATCTATTTTTTTTCACTCACTAACACTCAAATCCTCACTTTGAATTTTTTTTTCTCTTTTCTTCTCTTTTCTTTTCTTTTCTTTTCTTTTCCTTTCTTTCTTTCTTTCCTTTTTATTTTTTTCTATTTCTTTGAACAAGCTTAAGGCAAGCTTGTTCCAAACTATCCTTTGGTTTCTTCCTCCTCCTTCAACCGTAGCTATCCCTTGCATTTGTAGAGTTTTCTCCTCCAAATAAATGATAAACATGGACAATACATGGTGGATGACAAAGGTGATAGCAATTGGGCAAAGGTGATTGACAATTGGGAGGTGATTGACACAGTGGAGTCTGGGATTATATCTGATTTCCACAAAGGATCCAAGACTCAATGAAAGCAAATCTTTTTTTTTTCCTATTGCTAAATCTTACTCAGAACTGGAAGCACACAAATAGTCAAATATATACTACAATAAAAGAAAGTTGGTCTAAGTGAGTAATTCAATATGTTACTTATGCTTCAAGTGAATAAAAAAAGCGTATGATATCTTAACCCTACTGGATATCCTGAAAATATATCCATGAGGAGGGAGGGTTTACCATTGGGTGTAGGTGGGGACAGTAGGAAAGTTTCCTAGAATATTGATCATCGATTCGGACAAGACTTTTATGTCTTCATTGAAGATTTAGAAGCTTCTATATAGATAGACAAGTCATTATCGTCACTTCTGTATAATTGTTTCTTCTCAATTTGAAACTCCAACAGTAGATCGATTTCAGTCATTATTTTTCTTATTTGTTCATATGTCAAGTGAGCCTCAGAAATCGAATGGTTTATAGCCACAACCCACAAGCATTAATGATTCATGTACCACTGTACCAAAGTTTTGTATTTATTGCTAGAGTCAATGAGATTTGTTGTTTCCTGAATCATAATATCCTATTCTCTACTGCTACGCAGACTTAGAAAAGTCTCACTTAACTGAGAATGGTAGTGGTCCCATAAGCTAATAGCTATAAGGAGGGTTTCCATTTGAAGAATCAATTCATATTTCATCCTCTCTATCCATGGAAGGCTTTACCTTTCTATTTTGGTCCTCCACTTTCTTGTTGATTTTTACTGTCTCCTCTGCAAATGACAGCATTCAAAAAAATGGAATTATTGCAGATGGAGAGACTATCGTCTCTGCTGGAGGTGACTTTGAGCTTGGGTTCTTTGACCCTGGGAACTCCAGACGGTACCTTGGAGTGAGGTACAAGAAAGCTGCAAATGGAACGATTGCATGGGTTGCAAATAGAGATTCTCCTCTCAGTGATACTTCCGGAGTCCTTCATCTATCTGAACAAGGAAAGCTTCTTCTTTTGAATGGTTCAGGAAATTTGGTTTGGTCCTCATCAAGCACGTCAAAGGAAGGGGTAAAAAATCCTATGGCACGGCTTCTCGATACGGGGAATTTCATCGTCACAGATGGAGAGAATACTAATATTCTCTGGCAGAGTTTTGACTACATTGGAGATACTCTTTTACCTGGCATGAAGCTTGGGAGAGATGTACACAAAGGGATCGATACATACCTTCAGTCATGGAAAGGTGTAAACGATCCTACAACTGGTGATTATGCTATTAAGTTAAATGCTAGTGGTTACCCTCAGTTTTTCGTGTGGAAGGGATCAGATATTCAGACCAGGTGGGGGCCGTGGACTGGTCTTGGATTCAGTGGGAATCCTCATTTGGTACCAAACCACATATTCACTTATGAATTTGTGTTCAATGAAGAGGAAATCTACTACAAGTATGAGCTTATCAATGGATCTGTTCTCTCAAAATTTCAAATCGATCCACTTGGAATTCAGCGGAGGCTTAATTGGGTTGAACAATCTATGGAGTGGAAACCTTTCTATGCTGTTGAAACAGATGATTGTGATAAGTATGCATACTGTGGACCTTATGGCATCTGCAACATTGCTAGCAGCCCGAGTTGTGAGTGCTTGACTGGGTTCAAGCCTAAATTTCTTACCGAGTGGGCATTAGGTGATTGGTCGCATGGCTGCGTTAAGAAGTTGGAAACAAATTGTGGGGTTGGAGAAAGCTTTATGCGTATCCCAAAGGTAAGGCTGCCTGATACCTCCAAGTCATGGTACAATGGAACCATCAACCTTAAGGATTGTGAGAAGTTGTGCAAGAAAAACTGTTCGTGCACAGCTTATGCAAATCAAGACATGAGAGGGGAAGGGTGTCTTCTTTGGTTCAATGAGCTCATAGATATTAGGGAGTATTCTGGTAAGAAGGGGCAAGATCTCTACATAAGGATCGCATCTTCTGAATTGGGTATTTCATACTTTTCCCATCTACGTATTTATATTTACTTCCAGCCCTTAGAATCATTATCGTGTTTCTTTATTCATGTGCAGAAAGCAACAGATTCGGGAAGAAGCTGGTGATAATCATTATCATTCCTTTGCTGGGAGTAGTTCTTGTAGGATTTATATACATCTTGCATCAAAGAAGGAAGAGGAAGTGTAAGTTTGAAGGTAAAATAGTTACCCTACCTGGAAACTGAATCATGAATTTGGCAGGTTGATTTTTTTAAAACTGAAGATTACACAGAGCTACTTAATTCTGCAGAAGAGGATTTGGAGAATCAAGAAAATGATGCTGCTGCTGATGAAAACCAGGAGAATTTTGATCTGCCCTTGTTTGACTTTACCATCATAGCTGATGCCACAGATGACTTCTCGAACAAGAATAAGATTGGCGAAGGGGGCTATGGACCTGTATATCGAGTAATGTCAATAACTCAGTACTGAAGTATCTTGATCAAGATAAATGTTTATATGACTGATTTTCTTTCAAATTATCTCTTTTGTCCTGAAGGGTAAGCTGAAAGACGGGCAAGAAATTGCAGTGAAGCGTCTCTCAAAGGACTCAAGGCAAGGACTTAGCGAATTCAAGAATGAAGTTGCATTGATAGCAAAACTGCAGCACAGGAATCTAGTGAAGCTCCTCGGGTGTTGCATCCAGGAGGAGGAGAAGAGTTTGATCTATGAATACTTACCAAATAAAAGCTTGGACTTCTTTATTTTCAGTAAGTTCCCTCCAACACCTTTATTTTTATGGATCTCTGATCGTCATATATGCATGAAAATTTGGAAATGGAGAGACACGCTATAGATTTTCATTTTACAGGTCAGGGCCCAAGCACTGCAATGGATTGGACACTGCGCTGCCACATCATCAATGGAATTGCACGTGGTCTTCTTTATCTTCATCAAGATTCAAGATTGAGAATCATACACAGAGACTTAAAAGCTAGTAACATATTATTGGACAATAACATGAATCCAAAAATTTCAGACTTTGGCATTGCAAAGGGTATTGGTGCAGATGAAACAGAAGCAAGCACGCTGAGAGTGGTTGGCACATAGTGAGAGCATTACCAAACTACTCTACTGAAGTAAGTTCCCATTATCAATGTCATGTGTTTCTGATTCATTTTTGTCCAATCTTTCATGCAGTGGCTATATGTCTCCCGAGTACATTATTGACGGGGCCTTCTCGGTAAAATCGGACGTATTTAGCTTTGGCGTGCTGTTGCTTGAGATAATAAGTGGAAAACGTAACAGAAAATTTATCCATCATGGTCACAACCTCAACCTTCTTGGCCATGTAAGCGCAATTGTTGTTCTTCATGATTTATACTAACAGCAATGTTATGACATAGAAATAATAGAATGTCATATCAAGTTCGAAGTAACAGACCCAGTAAGATCTGCTTTTATATGCAATAATGGTGACTTTTACTGAATTAATTGAATAGGCATGGAACTTGTTTCAAGAAGGGATGTCCTATCAGTTGATCAATGCATCAGTTGCAGAGACGTGCAATGAACCTCAAGTCTTAAGGTATATACAAGTCGGTCTACTATGTGTCCAGCAGAGTCCTGAAGATAGACCGATCATGGCTTCTGTGGTGATGATGCTGAGCAGTGATATTGATTTGCCTCTACCTAAGGAGCCTGGATTTTTTACTGAGAGGCAACTATGTTTTGAAGAGAGCTCATCATCAAGCATGAGTGAGTTAAACTCCATGAATGGACTTACAATGACAGCACCAGCGCCTAGGTAAACAAAAAATACTCGATTCAGTAATAACATTCCGGATGAATCGTTCATTACAAAAATTCTATGTTTCTTCTCCCTATCAAAATTTCTGAATGTAACATACATATATGATGTAAGGTGTGAAAAGAGAATTAGATTCTTCTTCTTCTATCCAATGTAATGAGTTTAGATGTGAAAATGATTCTCTTTCTGTTTCATTATATTCTGACATGAGCAATGGAAGCTTTTGGGTTCGTCTTAACATGGTTCTGATTCCAGTTTTTAGAACTGGGTTCTCACTTCTCCGCGAACATGGATAGGGTGGTTTGTACATAGACCAGGAACGGGGTAGTGATAGAAATGGGAATTTAGGGTGTGAACAACCAATCAATTAGGACCCAACTATGCATTATTTGATATAAACATATGACTAAATTATTGTACACATATATTGAATCATGAATGAATTATCTGATATAACATTGCCTTTGTTTGACCTTTAATTTGGATTCGTGAGAACTTTTGAACTCTTTATTGTCTTATGTATATATTATTATTATAAGTTTTTCTATGAGTTTGATCCGGTCGAGAATAAGTTACCACTACTTATTAAGTTGTTCACCTAACAACTTACCAATTTCGAATATTGGTATCCAGAGTACGAAATGAAAATATGGAGTCTAACATATTTCATTTCCATAATTTTTGTATAACAAACTATTATGTAAGTATCATAATTTTGCATATTATAACATGATACGTATCAAAGTCGTATTTGAATAATAGAGGTTTAGGTCAGAATATGCAGACGTATATCCTAAAGGGTTGTAAGTTCATTTTTTCCTGTCGGTACGTCTACAGAGTATGCAAAGTTCTGTGTCAAATCTGACCTCCCAAAGTAGTTTATGTTATATCAATCTTTGAGCAAGGACCCTTTACAGGTTTTGGTTAACTTCCCATGTACGCGGTTGGAAGTTACTGAGTGCCTCTTTTTCCTTCCACATGGTAAAGAATCAGCTATTTTTTAAATCATTCAGTTAGCAAGTCAAATGCCTTATTTATGTAGGATTCGTTAAATGTCTTGTCATGCCCCCAAATTCCAATTAAGGACGTGACAAATCATTATTCTCTAACCTTTATAGAAAATAACGAAGCCTTCAAATGTTAGATATTTTAGTGTAATTGGATTGACTAGTTAACCTATAGGATCATAGTATCTCATTAAACAAGTTAGGAGGGTGCGGAGTGCACGCTTATTTAAGTATATTATGATTCGCTGTATCGGAAATTCATCATTTGATCAGAGACGAGGCAATGGGGGTCAAAGAGGGCAACGCCCCCTTTGCCGGGGTCTAGGGGCAGTGCCCCTGGCTGGGGTCACTATTCTAAAAATTCATTGTAAATTTGAATTTTTGGAACTAATGACTTAACATTTTAACCTCAAAATTCCCGGTTTTTGACACTTGCTTTAGAGACAAGTATTAGGTCGAACCATTGCTATTACTTCGGCTCCAAGTCATCATCCTAAGGTGTCCCTTTGATTTTGGAGCCAAATTTTGAATCAAAGAGTCATGTGGTGGCCGAAATGATGCATACTTTGGCCAAAGGGTGTAGTGTCTCTTCCAAGGGGCATAGTGTCTCTTTCAAAGGGTGTGGTGTCTCTTCCAAAGGGTGTGTGACAAACACTATAAATTGGTCATAGGTGAGGTCCAAAATTTCATCTCAAACATTCACAATCCTTCTCAAGTTCTAGTTTAGTATTCTGATTTTATCTGATTGAAAGTTTGGGTGCCTCCAAATTGTTTCAATCTGAAAGTGTCGTCACGACTTCAGAATAATCCAAGCAAACATTCAAAAGTTCAACCACAATCCATTCGAAAGTTCAACAACAACAAATTTTTCAATCAGTTCCAACGTCCATCTATAAAATATATCGCTCAACACATTTTTCAAAACTAAAACTGACGCCTATAGATCACTAACTTATTCCGAATTGAAAATAATCAAAACAAAACATTACTTCTAAACCTTCGGCACCTTCGGGGATGAGTCGCATAGTCCTTAGAGGCTTCCTTGTCACTATCTCCTTCCTAATCTGAAAAGTGGAAAATAATTGGGGGTAAGTTGCTGGGGAGCAACTTAGTAAGCAGTATTAACTTATCCCTACCGGATCAAGCTCTTATATAACATTTCTTGAAATCAGTATAAACTTAAGACTTACACATTTAAACATTAGAAAGTTCAAAAGATTTACGGAGCAAAGTTTATCAAAATGAGATGAGGCGAACCTACTAAATTGATAAATGCTTCGGAGTCAGAGTCTAATCAAAATGTAAATGACGAACTTATAAAAAAAACATTTATAAATGAACGGATACGGAGGTTTGAACTTATCAAAATTCAGAACAGGACAGAAACATAGGTTGCTCTAGTCTTTTTACCACGCCTACTCTGCTGTAGGAAGGCTCCAATACCCCCATTGGAAGGATGCAGCGCCTAGATATATCCGCTGGGGGCGGCCAGAGTGATCACGATTTGTTCGTATCGATATGCCAGTGGACCCTCATAAGGGTTTCAGGCCGTAGTAGACTTACGAGCACAGAATCAGAAACAGAGGTCGAACTTTCTAAAATGGATTTCACTAACTTTTTTTCACTAAGATCTTATACCAGACTAGCTCACGAAAATATTTTCGGACAACATATCAAAAGCATACTTTATAAAACAACTTCAATCACTTGATCCGAATTTTATAAACGAAAAACTCATATTCATGCGCTAAAATAGTATTAGCTTATCTTTAAACTTTTATGCAATGTATAAAATATTTTCTTTAGTAAAAGTAGAAATAAGCTTAAACCCTTACCTCAATTGAACCCCGAATTTAACACGGATGACTTCGTCAGTCCGAATTCCCTAAATTCAATACGAATGTGAATATAAGGTTTCCATTCGAAACATGAAGTCCTAATAAAACCTTAGTCACTTATTCAGAACTAGTATCCCCTAGGGTCCAATTCATATTTCAAAAAATTTCGTTTATGTCTTTGACACACAAAACGAGGCGACAACCGATATGTCGTTATTCACTGATTTTTCGACTTTCTCATAAATATTCCGAAAAATTACTGTATGCATAGGATTCAATTCCGAGTCCAACTCCGCAGACAGAATCGTGTTTCAATATCGAGGTGGTTCATACGCGCCAGTCAAAGTTGTCCGGGCATGGTCAACTTCATCTTCAACCTAGAGACAATTATCCAGATTGCAGGGCCGAGTTTGAGGGCTTCGTTCTTCCTCATTAGAGCTTCGTTTTAGGTGTTCTTAGTGTCTATAGAAAGCCCTTACATTGAACTACAAGGTCGCGGAGTCTGTTTTATGATGTAACCAATATAAACGTCACTTTTAGGTCACCAAAGTTTCGGTTTTGAAATCATGGCTGAATCTTCTAAGTTCGATATCTCATGAACGACTCCATTAAACTCGATTCTGTCAATTGGGTTAGGTTACTTAAGATCCTTAGAACCTAACCATGGCAATAAAGCGAGAGTAAACTCTACCATACCGAAATTCACCATTAATGACTTTCAAAGCTTTCTCTCTATAAAATCAAGCATTCATGGGGAAGAGAAATGAGCATGAATATGAAGTATTAACTTGGTAGTGATATTCCCCTTTGTTGGTGGCTTGTGGACGCTTCACTTCGTCGGTTTTAGCGGCGATACGGTCGGACTCTGAATTCTCGTCGATTTCCCTCTCCAAACTCTTTTCTTTTGTTTCCAACACTCTAGGGATTGATAGGTCTGCGAAACTATAACAATCTAACCTAAGTTGCAGCCATGAAATAGAAAATCTCCTCTTCCATGATCTTTGATGATTTTTCCATTACCCAAACTCAAGCACGTCAACTATATGCAATCTCATACAAAAAGTTTGTTTTGTCCTTAAACTTTGCCATCAATTGTCATTACTCATTAGCCTTCGAATTTCTTCTCTTGCAAAGTTTGGTCCTGTAAAAAGTTGTGAGTGTTACATGTCTTTATTCTTTACTAAATCAAAGTCAGAAGTCTGTCTTAGTTTACAAGAAACTCCATGTTGTATATCTGTAGGGAGAGATATATAGAACAGAATATACTTAAAAGCTCAAAGTATATAGGGTTAATTACTTAATTGGTTACACATGTTTGACCAATGTTCAGAATGGTTTCACATGTTTCAAAATGTGATTAATTGGTGTTGAAATGTGACTATTTGTTTTTTTTTTACTGTTCACCGTTAGAAATCACAGTTAAGTCACTATATAGATACGTAAAATGACGTAATTACCCCTAGAATCATCTTCAAGAACACATATCATCTTCAAGAACAATAATTGAAGAAACCAGAAATCTGATTTCTGGTTTCTTGAAGAACCCAGAAATCAGATTTCCGGGTCTTCAAGAACCCAGAAATCAGATTTCTGGATCTTCAAGAACCCAGAAATGCTGTTTTTGGGTTATTCAAGAACCCATAAATGCTGTTTCTGGGTTCTTGAAGTTCTGTATTGCAGTATATGTTATCACAAAATGTGATTAAATGGTCATACATGTTTCTCTATAATGTGATTAAAAGGTCACACATGTTTCTCTACAATGTGATTAAATGGATACTGTTGTTTGAAATGATGTGATTAAATGGATACTGTTGTTTGAAATGATGTGATTAAAAGGTTTGACATGTTACCCACATTGTGAAGAACCCAAAAATGTTGTTTCTTGGTTCTTGAGAAACTAGAAATCTGATTTCTGGTTCTTCAAGAACCCAGAAATCTGATTTCTGGGTTCTCAAGAACATCAAATCGAATTTGGTTCGATTCTTGTTCTTCAATCCTTCCATGTGTTCTTCAATGCAACTAAGGGTATAATAATCATTTCACAATTCAATAATATGTTAAAAAAATTAATTACCGTTAAAATTAACGGTTTACTAACGGAATAACCAATTAATCACATTGGGAAAAACATGTGTAACCAATTAGTCACATAGCAAAACCAATTAATCACATTGGGAAACATGTGTAACCATTCTGAACATTGGTCAAACATGTGTAACCAATTAAGTAATTAACCCAAGTATATATTTATCAGCTTTGTTAAATCAAACTTTACCCAAGATATAATGATTATTCTTTATAAAGGATTGTAATTCTCCGAACTCGAGCAACTGATCTCACTAATCAAACTAAGCTTATCTTAAACGTGTTTGACACGGACCCACATATGAAATAGGTTTTAGGGACGTTCACCTTGCGACACAAGTCGGTTTCACACTTGGAAAGCTATGGAAGGTTCCGTGCAGATATGGTAACAACCGAGAGATGGCCAGATTCAGTGTACAAGTCTAGGTTCATTGAACTAGTGAGTATACATCCCATATACTTGTTGTCATATGTGGCCCTATTTAATTGTATGCAATATAGAGTTTTCCATAAGAGATCTCCCATCACTTGTATAAAAAGGGGACTTTCCTCTTTCATTTGCATTCCCCAAAAAATTCAGAGAGTAATACAGGAGTAGTGTTTCTCTCATATATCTAGAGTTTCCTTATAGTTTTTTGTGTGAGTGAGTGAAAAGCTGCTTAGAGACAACTTAAGGTCGCACGAGTAAAGTGAGGGTGATAATCTTTCTCTAAGCTTGTGACAAGTGGTATTAGAGCCATCTTTTATTGCAACAAAACGAGGATCATGGCCACTGGTGACAAGAACGTTGTTGTTGTTGCTGGAGAGAATGCCAAGCAAGAACATGGTGTTATATATTTTAGTGTAATTGGATTGACTAGTTGACCAATGGGATCATAGTATCTCATTAAACAAGTTAGGAGGGTGCGGGGTGCACGCTTGTTTAAGTATATTATGATTCATTGTATCGGAGATTCATCGGTTGATTAGAGATGAGACAATGGGGGTCAAAGGGGCAGCGCCCCTGGCTGGGGTCACTATTCTGAAAATTCATTGTAAATTTGAATTTTTGGAATTAATGACTTAACTTTTTAACCTCATAATTCCCGGTTTTTGGACACTTGCTTTAGAGCCAAGTGTTAGGGGCCGAACCATTAGCTAGGGGCCGAACCATGGCTGGCCGAACCATGGCTAGGGCCGAACCATTTCTAGAATCTTCCTAAGGTGTCCCTTTGATTTTGGAGCCAAAATTTGAAACCAAAGGTCACATAGTGGCCGAAATGTTGCATACCTTGAATCAAGGGATGTTGTGTCTCTTCCAAGGGGCAAAGTGTCTCCTCCAAAGGGTGTGCCAAACACTATAAATTGGGCATAGGTGAGATCCAAAAATTCATCCAAAAACATTCACAATCCTTCTCAAGTTCTAGTTCAGTATTCTGATTTTATCCGATTGAAAGTTTGGGTGCCTCCAAATAGTTTCAATCTGAAAGTGTCGTCACGACTTAAGAATAATCCAAGCCTACAATTCGATAGTTCAGCCACCATATCATTCGATATTTCCAACAAAGATTGAAACTAATTTCTCTGAAGATGACGAACGGAGAATCTGCTAGAGACATAACTAGCAAATTTGCTAAGTTAGACAAGTTCGAAGGCAGTGACTTTCGAAGATGGCAAAAGAAGATGCACTTCCTTTTGACGACCCTAAAGGTGGTGTATGTGCTAAGTACTCCCATGCCAGAACTACTCGACAATGAAACAGTGGAACAAACCAGACGCCGTTGCAAATGGAAGAATGATGACTATATTTGTCGTGGTCACATCCTGAATGGTATGTCTGATTCCCTATTTGATATATACCAAAATGTCGAGTCCGCAAAAGAGTTATGGGATTCCCTTGAATCCAAGTACATGGCCGAAGATGCTTCAAGCAAGAAGTTTCTTGTTAGTAATTTTAATAATTACAAGATGGTTGATACTAGACCGGTCATGGAACAGTATAACGAACTGTTAAGGATTCTGGGACAGTTTGCTCAACATAACATGAAGATGGATGAATCCATCTAGGTTTCTAGTGTTATTGACAAACTGTCACCACCATGGAAAGATTTCAAACATACCCTGAAACACAATAAGGAAGAGATGTCTCTTGTTCAACTTGGAAGTCACTTCAGGATTGAGGAGTCTTTAAGGGCTCAAGAAGTTGACAATAACCCTAAGGGGAAGAACCAAGTTGGTCACTCTTCTGTAAACATGGTTGAAGAGGGTCGATTTGGAAACTCGAACAAGGGGAACAAACGCAAGTTTAAAGGAGATGACAACAAGTCTTTCAACAAAAAGCCTAAGGTGGCATGTTGGAAGTGTGGCAAACCCGGTCATTTCAAGAAGGATTGTCGGGTTGGTAAAGGCAAGCATAATGCTGGTCAAATAGGCTCTAAGGATCCTGAAAAGCAACAAGGTCAGATTTTAATACAAAATAATAATTCGGGTCAGAATTATGTATCAGTAATATGTGAGGCATTTTATGTGCAGGATGATCATGTTGCATGGTGGATTGATTCAGGAGCAACAACTCATGTGTGCAAAGATCTTCGTTGGTTCAAAGACTTTCAACCAATTGAAGATGGATCTGTCTTAAAGATGGGAAATCTTGCAACTGAACCAATCAAGGGACTAGGAAATGTCAAGCTTGTGTTTACTTCAGGAAATGTCTATCTTTAAACAATGTATTGTATGTTCCAGGGATTCGAAAGAATCTTTTATCACGTGTTGTTTTGAATAATTGTGGTTACACACAAGTGTATGAAAGTGACAAGTATATCTTGTCCAGACATGGTTCTTTTGTAGGATTTGGTTATTTAAGTAATGGTATGTTTATGTTAAATGTTAAGGTTTCATTTGATAATGAATCTGCTTGCATGACTTCTATTAGTACTAGCAATAATATGAATAAATCAGATTTATGGCATGCTAGACTAGGACATGTTCATTATAAAAGAATGAAAGATATGTCTAAAATGAGTCTTATACCTGCTATTGATATAAACAATGAGAAATGTAAAACTTGCATGTTAACTAAGATAACTAGAAAGCCTTTCAAGGATGTAAATAGAGTTTCCAATATATTGGAACTGATTCATAGCGATTTATGTGACTTTCATGCTACTCCTTCATTAGGAAATAAAAAGTATGTTATTACTTTTATTGATGATGCTTCTAGATATTGCTGTGTTTATTTGTTGCATGCTAAGGATGAAGCTCTTGATAAATTTAAAATTTATAAAAAGGAAGTTGAGCTACATCAAAGTAAATTGATTAAAAATTTACGGACTGATAGAGGAGGTGAGTATTATGATCCAGTATATTTTCAATCTACTGGTATAATACATCAAACTACAGCTCCTTATACACCACAACAAAATGGTGTGTCTGAAAGGAAGAATAGGACTTGGAAAGAGATGGTTAATTCCATGTTATCCTATTCAGGTTTAAGTGAAGGTTCTTGGGGTGAGGCTATGTTAACAGCCTGTTATTTATTGAATAGAATTCCTAATAAAAGGAATAAGATTACCCCATATGAATTGTGGTATAAAAACCACCAAAATTAAGTTTTCTGAGAGTTTGGGGATGTATAGCAATTGTAAGGCTCACTGAACCAAAAAGAAGAAACTTGGGTGAAAGAGGTATAGATTGTATCTTCATTGGGTATGCTGAGCATTCATATGCATATAGGTTCTATGTATTAGAATCTAATGACTATGTATCTGTTAACACAGTTATAGAATCAAGAGATGCTACCTTTGATGAATATAGATTTACATCTATACCTAGACCAAAAGATATGATTCGGAATTCTTTAAGTTCAGATACTTCTGGTGGCACTGTTTCTGGACCTGGACCGACTGAACCAAGGAGAAGTACTAGAACTAGAAAGGCCAAATCTTTTGGATCTGATTTTCAACTTTATTTGGTTGAAGGGTCAAGAGATGATGTTGAATATCAGTATCAATACTGTTTTATGATTGAAGAAGATCCAAGAACATTTAGTGAAGCTATGACTTCAAGAGATGTTGCATTCTGGAAAGAAGTTATCCAGGATGAAATGGATTCAATCATGAATAATAATACATGGGAATTGACTGATCTTCCTCCTGGTTGTAAAGCTTTGGGAAACAGATGGATTTTCAAAAGGAAAATCAAAGTGGATGGTAGCATAGATAAGTATAAAGCAAGATTGGTTATCCAAGGCTTCAGACAGAAGGAATGGATTGATTACTTTGATACTTATGCTCCTGTTGCTAGGACCTCCACTATTAGGTTATTAATAGCACTTGCAGCTATTCATAATCTTGTAATTCATCAAATGGATGTGAAAACTGCATTCTTGAATGGTGATTTGGATGAGGAGATATATATGAAACAACCAGAAGAGTTTGTTATGCCTGGAAATGAAAATAAGGTGTGCAAGTTGAAGAAATCATTGTATGGTCTTAAACAAGCACCAAAACAATGGCATAAAAAATTTGATGATGTGGTATTGTCTAATGGTTTTCTTCTTAACCAAGCAGACAAGTGTGTATATAGCAAATTTGATATTTCTGGTAAAGGAGTTATTATTTGTCTATATGTAGATGACATGTTGATTTTTGGTACTGACCAAAATCAAGTTGATAAAACCAAGAAATTTCTGTCATCTAATTTTGACATGAAGGATTTGGGGGAGGCTGAGGTGATTCTTGGTATAAAGATCATGCGAAAGAACAATGGTATTTCAATCTCTCAATCCCATTATATTGAGAAAATTCTGAATAAATTTAATTTTAAAGATTGTTCTCCAGTTAGCACTCCCATAGATCCTTGTCTTAAGCTTCTACCTAATAAAGGTGTGGCGGTATCTCAACTTGAATACTCAAGGGCTATTGGTTGTCTTATGTATGCCATGATTAGCACTAGGCCAAATATTGCTTATGCTATTGGAAAGCTTAGTAGATATACTAGCAATCCAAGTTCACATCATTGGCAAGCATTAAATCGAGTATTCAAGTACTTGAAAGGAACCATGGATTATGGTTTGACTTATACTGGATTTCCTTATGTTCTTGAAGGATATTCAGATGCAAGTTGGATTTCCAATGTGGAAGATCATTCTTCTACAAGTGGATGGGTATTCATTCTTGGGAATGGTGCCATCTCTTGGGCATCTAAGAAACAAAGTTGCATTACTCACTCAACAATGGAGTCTGAGTTTGTTGAATTAGCATCGGCTGGTAAAGAAGCTGAATGGCTAAGAAATCTGATTTACGAAATTCCATTATGGCCTAAACCGATATCTTCTATATCTATCAGATGTGATAGTGAATCTGCCTTGGCTAATGCATATAGGCAAGTATACAAAGGCAAGTCTAGACACTTAGGTGTTAGACACAGCATGATTCGTGAACTCATCATGCATGGTGTTATATCAGTGGAGTTTATAAAAACTCAACATAATTTAGCCGATCATTTAACCAAAGGGTTAAGAAGGGATCTTGTGCACAAATCGGCAGTGGGGATAGGATTAAAGTCCATTTGAAATCTCTCATGTTGAGATACCCAATTCCCACCTAATATGACATTAGGTGTTGATTTCAATGTGGAAAGCTTGACATCTAGAGATTGGAACACATTGGTTATATTATCCCAAGGTATGTGTTCAGACCTGCAAGTAAAGGAGGTTGAAGTTTAACTTCTTAATAGTTCTTTTGAAAAATTGCATATGCAGGTGCAAGAGTAAAAGAGCTACCTATGTAAACATGAAGTTTAGCCGCTTCAAGAAGCTAGGACTTGGCTTTGATATGTTTATGAAGGATTAGGACACAAGGCTAGTAAAAGATAGTGTCAAGAAAGGACATTTGAGAATGTTAATTTATGTGTATATTATCTTCATGTATTAACAATGAATAGCAAAGGTTCAATCCATAGTGACACCTTGATATTCGAATATTTGAAATGTGTAATACACTAAGATGAAATTCAATCGTCATGATATTTCATTTATGCATAAGGTTGTTGTGTTGTTTGATTGTGATCTTATGTTTAGTTAATCAAGGATTACACTAAAATGGAGGAGGATTGTTATATATTTTAGTGTAATTGGATTGACTAGCTGACCAATGGGATCATAGTATCTCATTAAACAAGTTAGGAGTGTGCGGAGTGCACGCTTGTTTAAGTATATTATGATTCATTGTATCGTAGATTCATCGGTTGATTAGAGATGAGACAATGGGGGCCAAAGGGGGCAACGCCCCCTTTGCCGGGGTCCAGGGGCAGCGCCCCTGGCTGGGGCCGAGCTTGCTTTAGAGCCAAGTGCTAGGGGCCGAACCATTAGCTAGGGGCCGAACCATGGCTAAGGGCCGAACCATGGCTAGGGCCGAACCATTTCTAGAATCTTCCTAAGGTGTCCCTTTGATTTTGGAGCCAAAATTTAAAACCAAAGGTCACATAGTGGCCGAAATGTTGCATACCTTGAATTAAGGGATGTTGTGTCTCTTCCAAGGGGCAAAGTGTCTCCTCCAAAGGGTGTGCCAAACACTATAAATTGGGCATAGGTGAGATCCAAAAATTCATCCAAAAACATTCACAATCCTTTTCAAGTTCTAGTTCAGTATTCTGATTTTATCCTATTGAATGTTTGGGTGCCTCCAAATAGTTTCAATCTGAAAGTGTCGTCACAACTTCAGAATAATCCAAGCCTACAATTCGATAGTTCAGCCACCATATCATTCGAGATTTCCAACACAGGGTAGAGACCGTTCAAGAGATGTGATTGCTGGATTGGAGGTGCGAGTGGGGAGAGTGAAGGATGTCATCGCTAAGGATTGAGACATCCTGGAAGACCACATCACTCGCATGGGTAATGCTGAGGTCCAAATCGAGTCCCATCAACAATTGGTGGTTGAGGCAATCTCTGTTTTGGATGCGCGCAACGACATGTTGCAAGTTCAAATCACTGAGGTGCAGAAGACATTACAGGATCATATTTATGACTTGCAGAAGAAGGTTGAGGAGATTCATAAGGAGATTGCCAATTGCCAGGTAGCCATTGAAAGAGGTATCGTCAGTATGCAACATTCCCCCACAACCTAATGTGCAGAAGCCGTCTAAGTTCAAGTGGGAGCATTCAGTTAAGGAAGTGGACAATTTCCTTTACACGATGGAGCAGTATCTTCTCTTGATGCACATCAAGGAGAAGAAAATTAAGGTTAGGACTGATGCGTCTTAACTTATTTAGGATGCTAATATGTGGTGGAGTAAAAGGTCATATGATGAGGAGGATGAACCCATCACAACATAGGAGGAGTTCAAGAGTGAATTCCGCAAGACAATCTACCTAGAGTATGTATTTGAGGAAGCTAGGGTGATCTGCGAGAGTATGTTCGGGAGTTCCAAAATATCCAACTTTCCATGCAAAAGTTAGACTCGAAGGAGGGCTTCCGTCACTTCGCGAACGGGCTCAAACCGTGGGTTCGTTTAGAGTTACAAAAGCGGGACATAAGAGACTTGAAGGTAACCTTGCAAGTGTGTGATTCCTTGATAGAGTACAAACGAGAAACCAATACCGACTCCAACAGAAAGGGCAAAGTAGTTGGTGGCGGAGATAAGTCCAAGAAATTGTAGTAACTTGAGAAGGGAAAGGTCGTTCAAACTGGCGACTTTAGTAGGAGGGAGCGTTAGCCAGGACCCCTGAAGTGTTTCCTATGCAACGTGAATCACAAGGCCAAAGAATGTCCCATGAAGAAGAAACTCTCTGCCATCACTCGAGAGGAAGAGGAAAAAGTGGTAGAAGAGGCAAGACTTGGGGCAATCAAGATGTTGAACTCAATCAAAAAGTCCACCGAAAAGTGATTGATGTTCGTGGACATAAAGATCGCGGGCACGTCAATGAGCACACCTGTTGGTACAGGTGCAACAAACATCTTCATCTTTAAGGAGGTCGCAGCTAAGGTGGGCTTGAAAGTGGAGAAGCGGTCACATTGGTTAAAGATGGTGAATTCCTAACAAGTTCCAACGGGCGACGTTGCAAAAGACGTGGAAATCCAAGTTGGTCCTTGGTCCGGAAAGGAAGACGTTGAGGTAATTCCATTGGATGATTATGATTTAGAAGTTGGGTTGGAATTCCTCGATCGTATCAATGCTTTGTTGGTTCCTTTTGCAAATACTATTTGTGTATTGGATCCACAAAAACAATGTGTGGTGTCGGTGAAACGCATGGGAGGTCGTAGGGCAAAGATGATCTCGACCATGCAACTAAATCGAAGAGTGCATAAAGGGGAGTTGACATTCCTTGTCGCCTTGAAGGAGGAGGAAGGATCAAGTGAAGAAGACAATGTGCTGAAGGAAGTGCTAGAGGTCCTTGATACGTATGCTGACACCATGCCCGACCGACTACCCCCAAACGTTGTCGTCAGAGAGAGAGGTGGACCATCGGATCGAGCCAGTGCAAAAATTTGTCCCCCTGTAATGGCACCATACCGCATGGCACCTCTAGAGTTGGAAGAATTAAGGGAGCAGTGAGGATCTGCTTTAAGCAGGGCACATTCAGCCATCACAGTCACTGTATGGTGCACCAATTCTATTCCAAAAGAAGCACGATGTTTCTCTCCGCATGTGCGTCGATTATCGGGCCTTGAATAAGCTAACAGTGAAGAACAAGTATCTGATTCCACACATTGCATACTTGTTCGATTAGTTAGGCGCGGTGAAGTGGTTAACGAAGTTGGATTTGCATTTGGGTTATTATCAGGTTCAAATTACCGAGGAAGATATCCCAAAGATGGCTTGGGTAATGCATTATGGGAGCTATGAGTTCTTGTTAATGGCGTTCGGGTTAACAAACACGTTGGCTACATTTTATATGTTTATGAACAAGGTATTGTAGCCATTTCTTGATCGATTTGTGGTTGTTTACCTAGACAATATTGTTATATATAGTTGATCGTTGGTCGAGCACGTAGATCACTCGAGGCAGGTTTCGGAGTCATTCAGGATAACGAACTCTATGTGAAAAGGAAGAAGTGCTCATTTACCCAAGCAGAAGTCCTATTTATTGGCTAAAATGTTGGAGGAGGACAGGTGTGAATGGATCTGGGGAAAATACGGTGCATTGTCGAGTGTCAACTGCCAAACAGATTGACGGAGTTAAGATCATTCCTGGGCCTTGTGAATTTTTACAAACAGTTCGTGAGGGATTACTCGAAGATCATAGTGTCACTCACGAAGCTGCTCAAGAAGAACAAAATTTGGGAGTGGTCTGTGGAGTGTTGAAGGGCGTTCGTGTGTATCAAGCAACCTATGACAGAAGAGTCTGTGCTCGCATTGCCTAATCATACTAAGCCATTCGAGATACAAACTGATGCTTCAGATTATGCTATTGGAAGAGTATTGATGCAGGATAGGCATTCGGTGGCGTTTGAGAGTCGCAAGATAAATGAGGTCGAGCGGAGGTACACAGTTCAGGAGAAGGAGATGACTGCGATGGTACATTACCTTCGCACATGGAGACATTACCTTCTCGATTCACAGCTCATTGTGAAGACATATAATGTTGCTACGCTTTACTTCCCGACACAGAAGAAGCTTTCCCCAAAGCAAGCTCGATGGCATGATTTCTTAGAGGAGTGCAACTACACTTTGGAGTATAAGCTTGGAAAGACCAACCTTGTACTGGACGTGTTAGGTCGAACGACAGAGTTGACAACCATTACCCGACTAGAGAATTTGTTGGTGGGGTAGATCAAGGAGGTATTAATGCACGACTCCCAATCTCAGGCCCTTATACAGTATGCGCGGGATGACAAGACCCAACGATTTTGGTATGAGGACAATGTGCTTTATACTAGGGTCCAACACTAGTTTGTGCCTCTACATGGGATGTTGTGCAAGGAAGTGTTGGAAGAATGGCACGACTCTAGGTGGGCAAGCCATCCGGTAACGCTTCGTACGATGGCCCTCGTGGAGGAAATGTATAATTCGTTGAATACGCGTGATGATATTGAGGCATATGTGCGTACTTGTATTGTGTTGTAGCAAGACAAGATTGAGCAGAGGCAACTGGGAGAACTTTTGGAGCCATTACCAGTTCTGGAGCGTTCGTGGGAAAGCGTTTCCATGGAATTTATCGTAAATTTCCCTAAGTCTGAAAGAAGCCAAACAATTATGGTGGTGGTGGACAGTTTTTCTAAGTATACAAATTTCATTCCGACAACGAAGGATTGTCCAGCTGAGGAAGCCGCTAAGCTGTTCATGCAAAACATAGTGAATTATTGGGATGTTCCACACGTGATCGTGCACGACAGAGACCCGTGTTTTACGATCAAGTTCTGGACCGAGTTATTCAAAATGCTTGGGACGAACTTGAACTTTTCCACCAGTTTGCATCCCTAAACCGACGATCAGACGGAGAGGGTCAATGCCTTGCTGGAGTTGTACCTGAGGCACTATGTCAGCACCACACAGACGGACTGGGCGAAGTTACTTGATGTAGCTTAGTTCTCTTATGCACCAAAGCTCGTTCGAGATCGTGACGGGACATCAGCCACTAACGCCAATTGCAGTTGCAACAGGATATGCAGGACAAAGTCAAGCAGCGTACAAGTTCGCAAAGGGGTGGTACGAGCAAACAAATTTGGCACGACCATGTTTACACAAGGTCACCAAGTGGATGAAGAAGTCGACCGACACTAAGAGACAACCAACAATTCGAGGTCCTGCAATACATTAAGAGACTACTGCTATGGCCTCTTAGTGATGGTCAAACTAAATAAGGTCTTCCGATACAAGAACGTGCACAAGGGACTATTGCGAAGATACGAAGGTCTGTTCTGCATCCTCAAGAGAGTAGGCAAGGTTGTTTACAAGCTCGAGCTCCCACAAAAGCTCAAGTTGCATCTGGTGTTCCACATCAGTATGCTTAAACCATTTCGAGATGATAAGGAAGACCCAAGCCGAACTAAGTCTTCACGCACATCAATTGGGACCAAGGTCTCCTATGATCGCGATGTTGACGAGATCATTTCAGACTGCACTATCCGCCAGAAGTGCATGAAGCTGAGGCACGAGTATTTGATCAAGTGGAAGGGACTACCTGAGAGCTATGCAAGTTGGAAACCCGAGGATGCCTTGTGGTAGTTCCAGAGTCAGATCGAGAAGTATCACGCCAAGGACACGATGATGGTATCGTCCAAGTTTGGTGGTGAAGAATGACATGAACTCGCGTTTGAAAGAGGTTTTAGGGACTGTTCACTTTGCAACACATGGTGGTCCCACATTTGAAAAGCTCTGGAAGGTTCCGTGCAGATATGGTAACAACCGAGAGATGTTCAGATTCAATGTACAAGTCTAGGGTCAATGTATTGAATATACATCGCATATACTTGTTGTCATATGTGACCCTAATTAATTGTATGCAATATAGAGTTTTCCATAAAAGAGCTCCCTTCACTTGTACATAAAGGGTACTCTTCTCTTTCATTTGCATTCACCAGAAAATTCAGAGAGTAATACAAGAGTAGTGTTTCTCTCCTATATCCAGAGTTTGCTTATAGTTTTATGGGTCAATGAGTGAAAGACTGCTTAGGGACAACCTAAGGCCGCACGAGTGAAGTGAGAGTGATAGTCTTTGTCTAAGCCTGTGATACGTTCTTGGGCCAAAAAAAGAATATATTTTTTATTAAGCTCAAGTAAAAATTCTCTTGCTTGCGTATAAGGAAGTTTCATTCTTTATTTTTTTGGCCTAAGTGGTACAACTGATGGGTATTACAGCTAAGAGAGACCAAGATTTAGGTTATTTCCATGCATTTGCTCATAAATATATGAGAAAGAATCCTGAAAAGGAAGAATCATGGAAGTCTTTTATCTGTGAAGATTCGACTTTGAAGTAGGCATCTGAGGTTAAAATGTAGGCAACTGATAAATTTGAAGCACAAGAAAGCAAAATCAAGAAACTAGATGAAAGCGAATAAATATCCTTCGAAGGATAATAACTTTGAAAATGTTTGCATGTCAATCCAGACTCAGAAGATTGATGTAGTGAACTCTACTCCTATAAAGAACTGTTCTCCAAACCCACAACTCAATCAAGATGGAGTGAACTCTACTTCTATGTTTCTCTGTCCTCAACACTGCAGAGGGAAGATTCTGACAGCTGGTAGAAGTTCATGACTTGGACCAATCGAAGAACTATGTATATGTTTACCATGAACTTGTTGAAACGTAATTTACATTGAGAATACGTCAGATAGTTAAGGCTTGTTTGGTGAAACTCACGGTGTAACTATATTATGGCTATGGCTCTCTTAGCCGTTCATCAGGCTAATAATCATATGAACAAAAAGAAATACATAGTGTTGGTTTTAGGATAATGGGTCGCCCATAAGTGGGAGCCCATTTACATAAGCCCAGTTGTGTATCTGGCCTTAAAACCTATCCCTCTATATATCAGTATATATAGGGGTGCTCAGGGTTTGGAAAACCTAATGTTAAGAGAGAACAGAAACTGATAGCCGCCCACAGTTTAGACAGAGGTCAGCAGCGGTGGAAACCAAGGTCACTGCCCGTTAACCCGTGGCGTGTCCTCCCGTCCGGCAGACCGTGATCCCAACCTCAGGCAGATCCGCTTCCGCTTAGGCAATCAATCCAGAGGTAACTTAATTATATGTGATTATGTTTTACCATATAGATTGCATGTATATTACATAATCCAACATTGGTATCAGAGCCGTGTTAGGTTGGTTTCCGAATTGTCGAATTTCAGGAAAATCTCCATCGAGGTCAGTTGTGATCGCGGCGAGCCCGCCGCCACCGATTCAGCCACTTCGAGGCCGACATAGGGGCTGCCGGGGCCTTCGTGGCCGCGGCTCAGCCCCTGGTGGCCGCAGCCACCGTGGCTGCCGCCACGCCGAGGTTGACCGCAGCCACCGTGGCTGCCGCCACGCCGAGGCTGACCGCAGCCTCGGCCCCGACTAGCCGCAGCCTTCGTGGCTGCGGCTCGGCCAAGGAAGGGCCGCAGCCTCCGTGGCTGCGGCCAAAGGATGGGCCGCAGCCTCCGTGGCTGCGGCCAAGGGAGGGCCGCAGCCTCGGTGGCTGCGGCCACCCCAGCCACGGGCCACAGCCTCGGTGGCTGTGGCCCTGCGACTGGATGCCGCGGCCTTTGTGGCCGCGGCACCAGTCGCCGAAGGCCGGGGTTCGGTCGGCCATTGATGGCCGACCGAACCCCAACCCCGTGGCCAGCCGAAGGCTGGCCATATCCTGGTGGCCAGCCTTCGTGGCTGGCCACATCCTGGTGGCCAGCCTTCGTGGCTGGCCATTAAGGCGGCGGCGGCGGCTGCAATGCTAGGGTTTTCAAAACCCTAGCGTTGCAGTGAGGGAGATGACACTGTTCTGGACCGGTCTAAGTGACACCCCAATACGTTGGACCAGACCGGTTTTAATCCCCGGTTCGGTCCGAGATGTTGGACCGGCCGGTTCAGTCTGGACCGGTTGACTGCGGTTGACCGGCCGGTTCGACCAGGACTGGTTGGCTGAGGCTGACCGGTCCGGTTCAGGCCGGTTTAGATGGCTGAAAGCTGTTTAAGCCGGTCTGAGCTCATTCAGAGGCTTTTGGGCTACCTGAATTGGTCCGAAACGAATTTGGTTCCGATCTTGGATCCTTAGTGGGTCTTAGTGATTTGTAATATCCGGTATTTGTGCCTGGACCATTTCATTAATAATTATTTTGGGCTAATTATATTAACTGTTAGATCAATTTAATTGCTGGGAGAGCCTTATATTGTTTAATGATGCATGACTGGATAGGTAGAACGCTGTGTGGGTTCCTTGAGTTCCCTGGTTTACTTTGTGTTTTCTGCAGGGTAGATAGTCTTGCCTTACTTTATATTGTTGGCTCTTGACTCCATGACTGGTAGAATTGACTAGGTTATGACTTGTTGAGATCCCAGCATACTGTGTGAAAATTGATCTAACATGTTAATTAATTTTTGGTTAGAGTGACTTTGGTCCTCAAAGTTTTGAAATTATAAATTAGCCCCAAATTAATTTATTTTTGAAAGATTTCAATATATATGTGTGTGTATTGAATTGTGTGGTTTGTTACCTTACTTGCATAGGATAGATTACCTTGGTAGGGAGATCTAGCTTTGGCATAGTCTAGGTAGCAAACCTTTAGGATTGTTTTAGTAGCCTTTCAGAAGTTTGGATAAGTTCGAACTACACTTGGGGATATGTTCTTAAGTGTGAACCGGTCGGTTAGTCTGCGAGGTTCTCTGAATTTCCTTGAAAAATACTAGGACAATCGTCTTATGTTAGAGTTGAATGCTTAGTGCGATTTGTTCGACTCCGGTCCTTTGAGGACTGTTTAGACTGTGTTTCGATTGATAGTAGTAACTTTAGGACATGCTTAGAAACGGGGAGTGCTTCTCGGCATAGCTAGGGTTGTCCTCCGAATTTAAGTATGTTTTAGAGTTTGTCCTATCAATTTGAGACTTGTCTTTTTACATGCATTAGAACATTGTTCCTTGTGTCTCCATGATCCTAATCAAATTTCCTTTAGTTAGTGAAATGGCCGCCACGAAGAACATCATTGCTGAGCTTAACAAAGGTCTGAGACTTAACGGTGATAACTACAAAATCTGGAGTAAGCGTATACAGATGGTCCTGATTGAGCAAAGGTCGATTGACCACATCAAGAAGATCAAGAAAAGACCCGAGACTGGATTAACGAATCAGCAGAAGGCCTTCTATGATGAGTGGGAGGCCAAGGACGCTGAGGCGCGCGCTACATTGCTGAGTACAATGGATGATGATATTCTGTGTGAATTTGAGCTGGAAGACACGGCTAAAGGGCTGTGGGATGCTTTGCAGGATAGATTTGGTGTCTATACGACTGCTCAGCTGCGTTCGCTCAACATCAAATTTGATTCTTACAAGATGAATCCTCAGCACTCCATGAGACAGCATCTGAGGCATATGGCTAACATGATCGCAGAACTCAAGGAGGCCGGTCAGCCCCTGACCGATGAGCAGCAAATCCAGGCCGTGATCCGTTCTTTGCCTAACTCTTGGGAACAGATGAAGATTCAAATGACTCACTCTGAAGGACTCAACACCTTTGAACATGTTCGAAGGCACATTGAGCTGGAAGAGGAACGTCTCAAGGCTACAGGGCCTAAGGCTGAAGTTCATATGGCATCATTCTCTGGACCTAGGAAGAACCGTCGTAAGCGAGGGAGTGGTGCACGGCGAGCTGTCGCAGGTGCACCAATGGCAAAGAAGATAAAGACTGATGCTCCGAAAGCAGAAGCGCAGAAACGTCCGCGCAAAGCCAGAAAGCCCGAGTCTAGGAAATGCTTTAACTGTGGCCATAAGGGACACATTGCGAGTGCATGTCCTGAACCAGCGCGACAGGTATATCTCTTTGGCAATTCTAGTGAACTTTGTGTTTCTAGTACTGTTATGTTGGTTGAATCATGTCCTATGTGGATTTTGGATTCAGGATCGACAGACCACATAGCCAGGGATCGAGACGCTTTCGTTGAGTACCGGAGAGTTCCGCGGGAGACTAGGTGGATTTATGTCGGCAACAACTCTCGTGTTGAAGTCGAAGGGATTGGAACTTGTGAGCTGCGTCTGCGCGGTGGACAAGTCCTAGTCTTACATGATGTCCTCTATGCTCCGCAGATTCGCCGGAATGTTATTTCAGTTTTAGGATTAATGAAACTTGGTTTCACATTGTCTTTTCATGAACTTTCAGTCCAATTATCTTTAGGTCAAACTCTATTTGGTTTTGGGATAGTTTCTGGTGGATTTATTGTTTTGGATTTGGATTCATGCAACAATAATTTCATGCTTTCTTCTACTCGTGGAAATGTTTGCGATGTGAATGATTGGCACGCTAGATTAGGTCATATTGGCCAACATAGAATGCAGCGGCTGGCCCAAAGGGGCTTGCTGCCCAACATTCCGCATGTGGAGCTGTCTACGTGTGTTAATTGTCTAGCAGGAAAGACCACCCGAAAGCCTTTTGGTAAGGCCCCAAGAGCTGAATATCCACTGCAATTAATTCATTCTGACGTCTGTGGCCCTCTCAGTGTTAGGGCTCGGCATGGAGCAAGATATTTCATCACATTTACGGATGATTATACTCGTTATGGATTCGTCTACTTGATCTCCCATAAATCTGAGGCAATAGGTTGTTTCAGATCATTTTTGAATTTGGTTGAGAATCAGTTAGATCGGAAGGTTAAGACCCTCCGCACTGATCGTGGAAGAGAGTACCTTTCAGCGGAATTCAACGACCTATGCACACAAAAGGGGATCATTCATCAGTTGACGGTTCCCTACACCCCTCAGCAAAATGGTGTTGCAGAGAGGCGCAATAGGACGCTCCTTGACATGGTTCGGTCGATGATGGCGCAGGCTCAATTGCCAATTTCCTTTTGGGGAGATGCTTTGAGAACTGCTGCCTACATCCTGAACCGTGTGCCTACGAAAACGGTTAACTCCACTCCATACGAGCTTTGGACTGGAAGAAGTCTGGACCTTAGCCGTATGCGCCCATGGGGGTGTGCCGCTTACACCCATGATTCCTCGAACAAGTTTGGGAAGATTGGACCTAGAGGAAAGAAGAGTATCTTTGTTGGTTACTCTGAAACCTCCAAGGGATATGTGTTTATAGCTGAGCTGGACAGTGGGAGTGTTTCCGAGTTCGAATCACGAGACGCGACGTTTTTAGAGAACGAATTTCCGAAGAAGGGAGAGATTGGTTTGGATCGATCTCTATATGAGATGCAAGATCAAGTTGAGCAGATACCTGTTAATTCGAGTGGGAGAGATGAAGTTGCAGAGGATGAATCAGTTCGTCATCTGTCAGATTCACCTCTTCCTGTGACGAATGAAACAGATTCCGCTCCTGATGATCTTGTTGACAGTGGGAGCATTAGGGATCTCATTCCCAGTGGGAGCGATCATGGTCGTACCTCTGGTAGTAGTGAGTTGTTAGGCCGTGGGCTAAGACAGAAGTTCCCCTCCCGACGATATATGTTCGAAGGTGATGGAGAACTGAACACCCTAATATCTGACGAGACAGCTTTTGAGCCGAAAACCGTTAGAGAAGCTCTCAATGGACCCTTTCAGGAAGAATGGATGAAAGCAATGGAGGACGAGATAAAATCTATGGGGAAGAACGGTGTTTGGACACTGGTCGACCTTCCGAGAGGGCGCAGAGCAATAGGAGCCAAATGGGTTCTTAAAACGAAGCTAAAGGCCGATGGAACTGTTGAGCGTCTCAAAGCTCGACTTGTTGCGAAGGGTTATACACAACAGGAGGGAGTGGACTTTAAGGAGACCTTCTCACCGACAGTGCGAATGACCACGATTCGCTTGATTCTGGCTATTACAGCGAGTCTAGATCTTGAACTGCATCAGATGGACGTTAAGACCGCCTTCCTCAATGGTGAGTTAGAAGAAGAGATTTATATGGAGCAACCTGAATGCTTTGTGCAGAAAGGTCATGAGCACTTAGTGTGCAAACTCCACAAATCTATTTATGGTCTGAAACAGTCTTCTAGGCAGTGGTATCACAGATTTCATGATTTGGTCGTGGAAAATGGCTTTCTCATGTTGGATGAGGACCATTGTGTGTACACCAAAAGATCTGGACCGGACTTTGTGTTTATGACTCTATATGTGGATGACATACTCATAGCCGGAAATAGTTTGGAGTTCCTCACACAGATTAAGGTCTGGTTGTCCTCTCTATTCGAGATGAAGGACATGGGTGAGGCGGCATATATTCTTGGGATACAGATCTCGAGAAATCGCCGGAAGAAGCAGTTGTGGCTTTCACAGGAGAGCTACATAAAGAAAGTGTTGGAAAAGTTCAACATGAGTAACTGCAAATCAATTGATATTCCAGCTTCCATTGGCGAACCTCTCAACATGGATATGCGTCCGAAGACTAAGGAAGAAGTGGACAAGATGAAACAGATTCCGTATCTAAGCGCAGTCGGGAGCTTGATGTACGCAATGGTGTGTACTCGGCCGGACATCTGTCACGCAGTCGGCATGGTATGTCGGTACCAAGCTGACCCCGGATTAAAGCATTGGCAGGCAATGTTCTTTGACTTGAATTATATTTGAGTATGCATGTTTTCGCAGTTTGAGTATTATGTGTGTTCATTTCTGTGATTGTTTGTTAATATATGTCAAAGTGGATTTGGTCACCCTCTCACACGGGTGATAGCTTCTATGACTTTGTGGCTGGGTGAGGCTGGTGGTAGCTTCTAGTTTTTGGAAGTCCGTCGGGATAACCAGAAAGGACTTTGTGTCCGGAGCTATCTGTTTTTCGCACTACGACGGATTATGGTCTGTCAATCCACTCAGGGGTCGGATGGGAGTGTTTGTGACTTTTGGTTCGGGTACTTTGTGTGCCTGATGGACATCTGTACAGCATATGGACATATGCTCCATGGGAGAGGAGATATGCTGTAGCGCGCGTTCCATACCGCGGCGCACCCTAAATCGACCATGGGTATGACCCGAGATGTGATCTTACCTCGGAGTCGTGTGAGACCCAGAGCTCTTTGCATAAGAGCCACGTACGTACCCTCAGTACTCTGAACAGAGACTTGAGGTTCAGTTCAGTGTTTGCTATCTTAGTCCGTTATCGATGGGTGCGCTCACAAGTACCTTGGACCCGGTTCTAGAAAAGCGAGTTGAATTGTGCCGATGGTTTCGTGGGAAGGGGATGGTCATTATGGGATCTTCTCGATGTTGTGTCCACTAGACGGCCGTCAATCGCGGTATAGGCTGCGGTTGTGGGCACAATGCAGATGTATAGGTTTGAAAGATCATTGTGTGGTCAAACCTTGAGAAAGATTACATGGCCAAGGGTGCAGGGCACAAATCCACTGATGGTGTGAGATCCGCGAGTCACTGCAACTCCTAACAGATGCGCAGTACCTTGCTCGTAGTGCCTGCCAGTCGCACGGCTGCCTCCTCGTATGTGATTTAACTGTATAAGGAGAATTCGTTCTCTTTGGTGCTGGCTTGATGAATGAGCGCCCCCCACTTTGTGCGAGTGGGAGATGTTGGTTTTAGGATAATGGGTCGCCCATAAGTGGGAGCCCATTTACATAAGCCCAGTTGTGTATCTGGCCTTAAAACCTATCCCTCTATATATCAGTATATATAGGGGTGCTCAGGGTTTGGAAAACCTAATGTTAAGAGAGAACAGAAACTGATAGCCGCCCACAGTTTAGACAGAGGTCAGCAGCTGTGGAAACCAAGGTCACTGCCCGTTAACCCGTGGCGTGTCCTCCCGTCCGGCAGACCGTGATCCCAACCTCAGGCAGATCCGCTTCCGCTTAGGCAATCAATCCAGAGGTAACTTAATTATATGTGATTATGTTTTACCATATAGATTGCATGTATATTACATAATCCAACACATAGTATTGACTTTCAACTACAATTCGTTTTGGAAGTTTCAAAAAGAGGCAAAATCATTGAAAACTAAGTGACAAGGATGACTGTTCTTATGGAGAAGTACCGACCTCAAGAAATTCCATTCTTCATGAATTTGCTTGCCCCTTGCCCATCTTCCAAATTGTCAACTTGGACATTATTCAGCAAATGCAGCACAAAAATGACAAGGACAGTTCAGTTATCGGAATTTGCTTTCGGTAGATGAGTGGTTGAGGAATGTCGAGTGGATTTTGAGAAAAATGAATAGTGCACCTTCGTACCTACTAGGTTGCTACGACCAAACCAAGAGATAGATAAAGATTCTCAAAAACGATGGGTTCAATATGTTGAGAAATACCACATCTGCTTTGATTGAGTTTGAGCATCATATTAATAAAATAACGGTAAATATTTATAAAAACAAATGCTCGAAGTTTGGTCACTTTACAAATAGCCATATAAACTTTGATTTTTCAAATTTGACCATACTTTTGAAATTGGGCAAATGTTATCATCATTTAATTTTTATTAAATCTGGACGGAAATTGACCTGATAACAAATGATTGATCCATATTGTAAAAAACTACATTATTTTTAATAAATATGAAAAACAATATAAGAAATATTTTTAAATAAATAAATTTTGAGTGAGGAAAATGAGTTTTTAATATAATAAGCTACGTAGTTAATTATTACTATAACATCTTTTATAATTTGAGGAGAGTAATTTGAACGAAATATAGAAATTAATACCTTCAAGAGTAATTATGATAATAGGGTATTATTAATGACTATATATAATACTATTTTTATCACTAATTAATTAAATTAAATCTCAATTAATAATCATTACTAATATTTATTTCTGTCATTTAATAATACAAATGAATTATTAATAAATAATTATTTATATTAACGCGTAAAGGCTAGCTACTAATAAATTTTTAAATTTATTTTGGTATTTGTTTTTCAATTTTAATGATTTTTCACTAACTCAAACATACCGAAAGTTTAAAGAAATTCAAGTTATATGGTCAATTTGATAATTCTTATGTACATATATTTTTGGTAAAAAATAATTAAATATAATTATTTTATAGTCAATGTTATATATTAGTTATATGCTCTAACTGATTATTTTATAGTCAATATTCATTGTGAAGACTTTTATTTTAATAAAATACATGGTTCTAAATTATTGTTTTATTCTCCATAATTATATTTTTTACAAACTATAAATTTAGAGTTCGTCAAAATGAATATTGTCAGGTAATTTCAAACCCTATAAGAAAATCTAAGCAGTTAGAACTAATATATACATATATTTACAACTACATGGTCCACATTTTTTGTTTTATTCTCCATATATAGCTAGATTTTCTAAAAACTATAGATTTGAGTTCGCTTTCAACTTTATAGATTTATATTTTAGGTCATTGTTTTAATTAGTTTTTGTCATTTTGTTATTATTGACTATTTTAATATAATTCACAATTATAGTTTTCATATAAAAGTATATAATGCTTTTTTGTAGTATAATATACACACTTCATTTTACAAAGTAAGTTCGTAATATGATTTATATTTCAAATATGTATTTTATTTTAAACAATTCCAATTAAATAACTACATTTTCTGAAAATATTCAATGATATTATTTTAGTGAAATGATCACATTAAACTTTCATTAATTATAACATCAAATATAAATATAAGTTATATATGAAGATATTTTTTAAATAAAGTATACATATTTTATTTATGATTTTTCTAAAATTTAACATTGTGGACGATTTAATTATTTAAAGCATATTTAAAAATTGTATAATGACATATAAAATTCCTATAACGATAACATTATAGTTAATAAATTTTTATCAAAATAAATTATTATTGTATATTTTTAAATAAATTACAATTTTATAATTTTTTTTCTATGTTTTATTTATAATTCATTAATTTCTTTAAATTTATATCAAAATATTAATTTTAAAACGAGTGTTGATTCAATTTGTACAACATTTGATGTAAAATTGGGGATTTATGCTAAATAAATATGAAAAATAGTGATACTTTAATGGAACTTGATTAACATACGAAACACCTCATAAAATCTTTGTACTAAAATTTCATTATAAATTGGATAAAAATAACTTCAAAAATAAGAAATAATTGTACATTATATCATTATCAAGAATCTAAATTACACAAAAATTTAAAGATATATCTAGATAGTTGACTTAGTTTTTTTTATTAAATATAGTTAATAGATAACAATATTAGTTTGTTTTATATAATTATATTTAATTTATATACAGACAAATCACAGGTTAGATTACTAGTTAATAATATTTTAAGCTAACGTAAACTTAGTATGATTCAGACTGTTTACCCCATACAAGTTGAGAAGTGTTGAGGCTAGCAGTGTGCAACTGTTGTGATGCATATTGTGTTATTGAATGCCATAAATGCTTCAAAAAAATGTCAAACATAATGTGTTTGCTTGGTTTTCAGCCCTGACTGCCCCAGCCTTATTCATCCTATAAACAAATTGTCTGATCCCTAATGAGGGAATCAATCTTCTGCAGAAATGTACATGTTTTCCATACTTACGGTTCTCTTTGTAAAATGAATCATGTAATTTAGCCACCAAAAAACAATTTCAATCATGAAATAATTCTGACCCCTAGTTACCTTCAGAACTGATGATCAAAAACCATCGCTGTTCTGCAGAGGCTGTACAGGATACTCCAGAATGTGCACAAATTTGTATAAACCTTATGTTGTGCAGAATGTTGGAGACATCACCGACCGTCTCACATGGTTACAGTGAGTTTATTTTTGTTCATCAATCAAGAGAACTCAAAGAACAACAGATTCAACGTGGAGTTGAAGAACACAAATACAAATCTTATTGTTGTATTGAACAAACTTGTTGGATATTGATAGTGACGGCCCAATAAGGGAAAAGACTCAGATGCCCAATAACTTTGCAGGGTTGAAACCCATATCATTCAAACCGTGCCGACCCACAGTAAAATTAATCTGACCCTCATGAAGCGGTCCAGTATCGAACTCAAACTAAAGTGGACGCCAAAGCTCTTTCTCAGGTCGCCATCGACCAAAGCTCTTTCTCAAGTCGCCATCGACCAAAGCCAAAGCCTCCTACTGCTCGTCATGGGAGCACTCGCCAAGAGAGTCTAATCTCTCAACTCTGGTCCCACAAACCGACACTAAAGATATATCCACGATATCCCGCGTATATCAGACGACACATATTCTATAAAGATTACATACGGTAACTGCAATATTACGGCATAACCGTAATATCTGCTATCGTAATCTTTACTGGCACAATATTCACCAAGATATTCAGTTGCCTATAACGGTTTGATCTCCTCACTCTATAAATACTCTTGCTTTTCAATACGTTCATTACGTTTTTGAGTTCATACACACAGTATACTAATTTAAGCATCAGAGTGAGACCTAGAGACACTCTCTATGTTGCGATCCCCTTCTTGCAGGTTCATCGGATCTCAGGCGAAAGCAGTGATCATCAATCCTTTGACATTCAATTCACTATCAAGTCAGCACCTGGGAGTTTCAGACCCAACATTTGGCGCCGTCTGTGGGAACACGAGCAAAACAGTCAGCAGACTCACTCTAACCGCAATCGTCGGATTCAGAGCCAAGCAGACCCCCAAGAACCTGCTAGCCAAGCAGTCCCTGATGCCGCCCCTCTGAGGCTGGCAGGAGAGCATGTTGACAATTTCAGACCGACCCCTATTCCAAACGCCTAAGAGATTCCAGCTCGACCAACTGTTCAAGTAGCTGGGGAAACCATTCAGGTAACCACGGATATGATATCCCTCTTGGAAACCATCATAGAACAGGCCCGCAAACAAGCCCATGCTCTTCATGAAGATCCTCGTCCCGCGGGGCCACGACAAGCAGAAACTGGAAATCCTGTCACAACTGCCCCTCAAGAAGATCAAGAGATGGCTTATGGACACTAGTCCTTACCTCCGGCCTCCACTGAGGCGCTGACGACCACTCACTCTGTCAATCCATCGAGTTCCGCACATACTGGAGGACAACAACATCAATTCACTCTTGACCAAGTTGAGGATCTTATCAGTAAGAGGCTCAAGGAACAACGCGAAACCATCATGCCTCCCTTCCGGGAGCGATCAGCTCATCCCTTCATCACTGACCTGGTAACAGTCAAAATCTCAAAGGATGTAGTCGCCAGGGCCATCCCCAAATACAGTGGCGGAAGAGATCCTATTATCCATGTCAACAAGCATGAAGCCTCTATTTTGGGTAAGTCGAATGATGAGAATCACTTAGCCCTATTATTTCCGTCGACCCTTTCGGGTTCAGCGTCGTCCTGGTTCTTCGGCCTCCCTGCAGGATCAATAGGGACATGGTCCAAACTAAAGAGAAAATTCCTGGAGCGATATATGGGTGAGCGCCAACTGCTGAAAGGTTTGGTCGCCTTAGACGCGGTCAAACAGCATCCAGGAAAGACATTGGCCGACTTCTACGGGCGTTTTCATAAAAACGTTATAGAAATAGATCGTCGAGTTACATATGGGGAGATAATTCGAGCCTTTTATAGAGAACTTGATGTGACCAATAAAGCCTCGAGGAAACTGCGCAACAGCTACCACCTTCAAGAGATAGAGACGACGGAGGAGCTAGCAGTGATGGCGAAAGGTTTATAGACCTGGAAAGGGCGAACTCTGAAGCCAATTTCCTGACAACCTCGCCAAGGGTGGTTCCAGAGCCCCGACGCGATGATAGGAAGGAAAAAAGGATAAGAAGGGTCGAGATAAGCCCATATCGGAAACCCCATGACCTAGACATCCAGAGTTCCCCAAGTATTTCACGCCTTTGAACAGGCAGATCTCGACGGTACTAGTCGAGATGGAAAGAAGGTCTCTGAAAAGGACGCCAATACCCCACAAAAGTGCTCAGCCAGTTAGGAAGGACACAGAAAGCTATTACTAATATCACAAGGCCAAGGGACACAAAACTGATGATTGCTGTATCCTCAAACGCGACATCGAGAAGTTGATTCAGAGAGGCATGTTGAAAGAATTTGTGGCCGGACGAGATAGAAGTTGAACGCCCCCACGTAGAGCCCACTCGCCAGCTCCGCTAGAGAAATCTAGCCCATCCCAGAGTAGGAGGGTTTAGTGCTGGAGGCGAGGGGTCGAATGCAAGAGAAGTCTATGATGCTCAAATCTCTACAAGTTTTCAGCTGGGAAAGAGACCTCAGCTTGAAGAGGATTGTATCATCTCATTCTCCTAGGACGACCTGGCACATGTCACCACTTCGCACCATGATGCTCTAGTCATCACAGCTGAAGTCGACGACTGCGACATGAAGAGGATTCAGATCGACGGAGGAAGCTCGATATACATTCTATTTTTGGATGCTTTCGAGAAAATGGGCAAATTCAAGCACGACCTCAAGCGAGTTGACTTTCCCCTCATCAGTTTCGTTGGGAGAACGACTTATCTGTTGGGAGCTATAACCTTGCCGGTATTTCTGGGTGAAGGATGGAAGAGCATAAAGGTGTCGGTCACCTTTTTAGTGGTCGACTCTCCTACATCATATAATGCCATCCCGGGGAGGACCACCATCAATCCTTATAAAATCGTGGCCTCCATAGTCCACCAAAAGATGAAGTTCCCCACACCGAATGAGATTAGAGAATTTTAGGCGATCAACCCTCCTCACGACAATGCTATGTGAACTGCCTTCGTAGGAAGAACTAAAGGGAAACTCTCGCCATCGAGACAGAGGCTGACCCGCATGAGGACCAGGCTCGTCCAACGCCAATGGAGGAGTTAGCAGAGTTTGAGATCGATGGTCCAGAAAAGAAGGTGCGCATTGGGACCGCGTTGAACGACGACCAGAGAGACACCCTGACTTCCCTTTTCAAGAGTCATTCAAGGTGGGAACTCTATACGGACGGATCCTCTTCAAGAGAAGGCTCGGGGGGCAGGATTAAGTCTTATCCCCCTGAGGGCGAGCCCATAAAGTATGCAATCGCCTTTACTTTTAAGGCGACCAACAATGATGCCGAATATGAAGCTCTTATCACTGGACTGCGACTCACTAAAGGAATGGGTATAACGTCACTCAATGCAAAAAGTGACTCATAGCTAATTGTCAATCAAATCAATTACACTTTTGAAGCAAAGGGGGAAAAGATGAAAACGTACCTCGAGATTGCTAAAAAACTATATCGCCGAAATTCCAACTTTCGCGATTGAGTTTATTCCTCGCCAAGACAACCAGCTAGCAGACTCTAAGCAAACTGGCGTTCGGAGGAACAAAAATTCAGTATGTGCAATTTTTGGAACAAGCTCTATATTCGGTTCTCGACAACCGAGTGGAAGTCTTCAACATTCAAGGGCAGGTCAACTGGATGACTCCATTCCAGAACTTCTTAAAAGAAGGAATACTGCCAGAAGACGAAGGCGAGTCCACGAAAATAAGCCGTCTCTCTGCAAGTTATCTTCTCATAGATGGAGAGCTCTATAGGCGAGGATATTTAACTCCATATCTAAAGTGCATCTCTCATCCCGATAGAGAAATAGTTCTCCGCGAAGCTCACGAAGGATTCATCGCATTCCATGAAGGTGCACGCTCATTGACGCGCAAAATCTTCACACTAGGCTATTATTGGCCAACCTTGAGCGAAGATGTGGCGCAATTAACAAAGAAGTGCGCGACTTGTCAACAGTTCGCACCACGCTCCGGTCGACCACCAACGCTGCTATCCCCAATGACGGGCGCCTGACCTTTTTCCCAATGGGGAATAGACATCTTGGGCCCCTCTCCCATTAGCACTGGGCAAAGAACCCACATTATTGTGGCGATCGACTACTTCACCAAGTGGATAGAGGCAAAAGCATTGGCCTCCACAACTGAATTCCAAGTGATCAAGTTCTTGAAAATCAACATATTTTCGCGAATCGGCATCCCCAAAATACTCATAAGCGATAATGATCCACCATTCGTAGGAAAAGAACTCAAGTGGCTCTGCGAAGAATACCATATCAATCACAGATTTAGCTCGGTACACCATCCTCAAACGAATGGGCAAGCCGAAGCAGCCAACAAAGTTGTCCTGGTAGGACTCAAAAAGCGAGTTCAAGCCTTCAAAGGAAACTGGGCAGAAGAGCTGGATAATGTACTGTGGGCTGTTCGAACAACACCAAAACAACAACGAGGGAAACACCATTCAGTTTAGTGTACGGATCAGAAGCAGTAGCACCCGCCGAAATAGCGGTGCCTACCCATAGGATTCTAAACTTTAATACTGAAGCGAACGAAATCGAGCGTAGAACAGACCTCGATCTTACAGAAGAAAATCGATGGCAATCAGACAACGTCCAAGCCAAAATGCGACTGACGACTGCTCGATACTTCAATAGAAAAGTCAGCGCTCACCAATTTTTCGTGGGGGAAATGGTTATGCGAAGGAATGAATTCACAAGACTGGACATCCAAAACAAGCTTTCAGCTAAGTGGGAAGGTCCATATAAAGTAGTAGAGATTGTCGCCACAGGGTTCTACTACTTGGAAACCACAGAAGGTGTAAGGCTACCTTGTCCATTTAACTCCGAACATTTAAGGAAGTTTTATGCATAGCTTGTAATCAAAATGTTATGTCAATAAAACAATTCATTCCTTCATACAAAGCATAGCCACTCGAACCAAAACGAAAGGTACCAAAGAAGGGAGAAAGAGGATTGCGAATGAACCATCAAGGTAACAGTTCCTTTCCCCAAAAGACCTGATATAAAAGGTGAACAAACCATCAAGGTAACAGTTCCCTTACAAATCGAGCAAAAGACCTGACAAAAAGGTCGAATGAAACGTAAAAGGTAACAGTTCCCTTACAAGTTAGGCATAATCAAAAAGACATGATATCAAAATTGGGCAAAAGACCTAAAGTTAAATTTAGGCGAAAGACCTAACGCCAATGTTAGGCCAAAACACCTTATATCAAAATTGGGCAAAAGACCTAAAGTCAAATTTAGGCGAAAGACCTAACGCCAAGGTTAGACAAAAATACCTGATATCAAAATTGGGCGAAAGACCTAAAGTCAAATTTAGGAAACAACCCTGACGCCAAGGTTAGGCAAAAAGACCTAAAGTCAAATTTTCCTGAGATCAAAATCAGGCAAAAGACCCGATATCAAAATTGGGCGAAAGACCTAACACCAAGGTTAGTCAGAAATACCTGATAACAAAATCAGGCAAAAGACCTAAGGTAAAAGTTAAGCAAAAGACCCGATATCAAAATCAGGCAAAAGACCTAAGGTAACAGTTAGGCAAAAGACCTGATAATAAAATCAGGCGAAAATACCTAACGCCAAAGTTAGGCAAAAGACCTAAGGTAAAAGTCAGGCAAAAGACCTAAGGTAAAAGTTAGGCAAAAGACCTGAGATCAAAATCAAGCAGAAGACCTGATATAGAAGGCGATCGATCCGTTAAGGTAATCGTTCCCTTATAAGTTGGGCAAAAACTAAGGCTGGATATCCAAAGCGAACGAATCCATATCAAGGGTAACATTTCCTTTGCGAAAAAAACACATAAAGGTGGACGAACGAATCTAAGGCGATCACTTACTAAAAGGCGAGTAAGCCTTAAGTAACAATTCCTCATTTTTAGGCGAACACTCCAAAGGATTAAAACCTTAGAAAGGAAAACACATCCATAAAGGGTGATAGTTTCCTTAAAGGTATAATCTTCGAGTAACAGTTCCCTTAAGATAATTTGGTGAAGGGAATAGATGGATCTATAAAGAATTATCATTCTTCCTTCTAAGCCTAAGAAAAGGTCCAAGACCTATATGGCGAGACTACCATACATAAAGTAAAGGAAGTTGAAAACAAGTATGGTAAAACTTCCAAAATCATTCAAACGAGAAAGACATCGGAAGAAGAGCCAAACACATTCAAAGTCAAACAGATGCAAAAGCTTGTGAATATAAAGGCGTTTAATATTACTAAATAATAATAACCGAGTCTGATATCAAAAAGATAATTACAAACTTTCCCAAAAACAAAGGGAAGAAAAAATGATTATCAAGATAAAGAAGGAATAACAATATGATTGCCTAGGGAGCTCGGAACCTCAAGGTCTGGGTTCTTCGGGGGCACCAACTTCCTTCTCGGCCCCAGGGGCAGCCTCCTCGCCAACAACTACAGGAGTCTCCTTGGAGTAGCCACTCTCGACGAAGTCCTGAAGAGACTTCACCTCCCGGAGAGGAAACTTAGGGTCGATCCCATGAATCTCATCGACCAGGACCTGGAGGTAGGCAGCCACCTCGACCTTCATCACCTCCAAGGCATAGTCAAAGAACTCTTCGGACTTCTTAAAGTCCTCGACCACGCTCTGGGATCACCTTCAGCTGTGAGGCGAGCTGCTCATTCTCTGCCTCTGAGGCATGCCTCCGAGCCAGGACTCCTTCAGCTGGGCCTTAACGTTGGCATTCTCTGCTTCAAGTATAGCAGAGTACTTATCAGCCTCCTTAATCTGGAGCTCGTCTTTCACTCGCCTATCCTCGTTGAGGGCCTCCTAATCCTCCTTACCCTTAAGGGTGCCAAGAATCCTTTTCTCCTTCTCAAAATATTCATGGCCAGCATGCTTCACCAGGCGAGTGGCTGCCTCATCCCTCTGCTTTAGGCCCTCCATCTGATCAGGAGTGAACCCCAGGCTTCGGTACTACTCCAGCTCGATAAGCAAGTCATGCTGATCATCGGTGAACTACCCTACGATCCGACCGATCGCCAACTCCTCGCGGACGAGCTGACAATAGGAAAAAGGGGACAAAAGTACAATCTGATCAAGGAGAGGTCAAAGAACGACTCAAGGGTAAATATAAGGAGGGAATAAAAGAATAAGGACTCACCAAGGAGATCCGCTCGAAATGCGATCTCATGACACCCTCGATGCCAGTCAACTCGGAAGGGACAACCACCCGATCCCGAGGAGGAAGGATACCTTCGAGAAGATGCATGTAGAGGTCCGAGTTACCCCGCAGTGTCAGCAGGTCTGAAATCTCCACCTTCTGGAGATTCCCCCAAGGGGCCCAGACACCCTTGGGGTTCGCCGCCTTTGGCCACAGGAATAAGCCTGCCAAGGGGCAGTAATCCCCGACAAAGGGGGTCTTGGGGGTGCCCGTGGCGGCACCAAGGGTCTGGACCATATTCCGAGCCCCAGCCCCCTTGGTGGGGTTGGGAGCAGTAGAATCGGAGGCAGACGGGGCGACCTCTCCGGTGGCGGGAGCCTTTCCCCGGGAAGCAGCAGATTCCCCGGAGGAAGATGGGTGCTCCTCGCCCGAACTCCTGGCCTTCTTGGTGGGAGCAGGACTCAGAGCCACCTAAGTATCACCTTTCCCTGAAAATGGTCAACAAGGGTATTAAAACCTAAGACTAAAACAGAAGAAGGAAAGTTAAAAGACAGTCGTATACCTCTTTGGCGATTGCTAGGAGCGACCCCAGGTTGTTCATCCTCCGGCTTGTGCTTGGACGCTCGCCTAGTAGGGGAGGAGGAGGACTCAATGACGCCTGAGCAGCGGACAGTCCCGTCATAGCCTGCTTGGAAAACAGACTGATGAGTTTAGGTCCCTGAATGCCTACAACCAACAAAGAAAAAGGGTCAGAAATTTATCCAATCTATAGAAACTGGTGCGATCTGATAAATGCCCGCCAACCTAAGCCTTGACTCTGAAGTTTCCGCCACTGAGCGGATCGAACAGAAGTACAGCTGCCTATGAAGTCGGAAGAAGCCATCGATAGCGTTCCGATCACTCCCCGACAGCTTTCCGAAGCTTGGAGGAGTATCCCTTTCCGGCTGAAAGAGCTCCCATGATACACTACCCTTATAAAAGAAGTAAAACTTCTTGTAGTTGGAGTTGGTAGCACGGAAGTCGTCCACCAGACGAAAATGAACGTTCCAGTTCTAAGCATGGCCCCTCCATTCCTCGAACTTGGGCCACCGAGTCTTGAAATGATGAATATAGTTCGCCTCGGCAGCCTATCAGTAAAAACATTGGAACAGGGCCAGTGAATACGTCCATCCTTGACGTAAGCACTTGAACTTGAACCCAACCCACATCCTGATGGCGTTGGGTACCAATTGCGTAGGGTCTACCCCATAGTAGCAACAGAGCTCCTACAAATCGTCGTAGAGAGGAAAACGCAACCCAACATCGATCTGGGTCGCATAAATGTGAACCTCTACTTCGCGAGGATAATGCAAACCTAAACCCAGGCATCAGGGGGGGCATCTGCTTCTTCCAAGTCAGTCAAGGCGACTACTGCCTTGACCTGAGATGGCTTCATTTCATTGGGCTTGATATCTACTCAAAACACCATGGTATGGCAAGAACAATACAAAAATAATAAAAAGGAGGAAGCTCTACCGCCTAAAAAGATGCAAAAGGAAGACATCGAAATTTACCTGTCAGGGAGAAGGAAGGGACATTGTTGTTGGGCGCGTCCACCACCACCTGCGTGGCGGCCGATTGCCGAGAAATCGGCTTGGGGGCAGGATTCCTATAGCCCTACGCTGGGGAAGAGCCGTCTCTAATAATCAAAGGAGTGTTGGTAGCCTTGGTCGAAACTTTCTGACCGGAAGAAGGTTAGTTGGAGGAAGACTTGTAGGATGATCCCTTTTTGGAAGATAGATTCTTAGAAGCCATGGAAACAGTAGAAACATTTTTGAAATCGAAGAAGTGAGAAAGGGAAAGTTGAAAGAAGAGCACTAAGGGATAAATGAACTCTCTGGAATGAAAATGGTTTGAGTGCGTAAAGGACTAAATACCAAAGTTCGGCTTTTTATAGCAAAAATGGAGGAAACCGAACAGGCACGTCTGAAACGACTCAGAGAATGATTACACCTTTTTGGGTAAAATCGAAGCAATGTCAGAATTTCAAGAGATGCCTCGGGGAGACAAACGGTTAAAACGGTATGAAAAACTGTCAGCCTACCCTCTGATTACGGAAGACTAAAAGACAGACATGCCTCAATTGTCCGTTCAATTTCTGGATAACAGTGTAGTCACTAAATGCTTGAGACCTTACACAAAAAAGGTAATCAACAGAAGCCACACCAAGCCTCTCCTGAAACCGTCTTGACGGTAGTACTCGCCAAATAGTAATGAATGAGCATCCATAAACCCCGACAACCCAAAGCTTTCGTCTAAAAGTGGTCAAGGGTCAAACATTCCATAAACTCCAAGCGACCAAAATACCGGTCGCCAAAGGATACAGAGCATCAAAATATGCACAAGTAGTAGATAAGGACTGAAAAGATCCAGTCCAAGTGTCTCTATCTCAAACCCTATCACATAATCAAGCTTGACCTAAAAAACTTCACTCAAGCTTCGGGGGAAAATGTTGGGTATTGATAGTGACATCCCAATAAGGGAAAGGCCTCAGAGGTCCAATAACTTTGCAGGGGGTGGAACCCATATCATTCAAACCGTGACAACCCACAGTATTAATCTAGCCCTCATGAAGCGGTCCAATATCGAACCCAAACTAAAGTGAATGCCAAAGCTCCATCTCAGGTCGCCATCGACCAAGGCCAAAGCCTCCTACTGCTCGCCATGGGAGTGCTCGCCAAGAGAATCTAATCTCTTAACTCTAGTCCCACAAACTGACACTAAAGATATGACCACGATATTCCGCGTGTATCGGGCACATATTCTATAAAGATTACATACGGTAACTGCAATATTACGCCATAACCGTAATATATGTTATCCTAATCTTTATTGACACAATATTCAGCAAGATATTCAGTTGCCTATAAAGGTTTGATCTCCCCACTCTATAAATACTCTTGCTTTTCAATATGTTCATTACATTTTTGAGTTCATACACACAGTATACTTATTTAAGCATCGGTGTGGGACCCAGAGGCACCCCCTCTATTGCGATCCCCTTCTTGCAGATTCATCGGAGCTCAAGCGAAAGCAGCGATCATCAATCCTTTGGCATTCTATTCATTGCCAAGTCAGCATCTGGGAGTTTCAGACCCAACAAAGCTCTCATATAACTCTCATACTCTCATAAAAACATACAAACATAGCCACCTATTTATACTAATACATAGCAACACTTTGTTGACAAAGTTTGGTGCAGTATTTTATACAGTAAAGACATGTTTGAGCATTATTTTATACAGCAAAAATATGTTGGAGCAACACTTCCTACAACCACAGCAATTCCTACAGCAAAACTGATTTACACTAACATTTCCTCCTAAATTAGAATGCTTCAAACTATCAATTTTTCTCTGAGAAACACAAATCATTTATCCTAAAGTAACCTTATTAATTGCATCTATCTCTGCTGTTTCATTCTTCTCAATTATGGCAAGCTCCTACTTCATTGTAGCTAGCCATTTCTCATCAATGTTGGCCTCCTCATATCCCTTAGGTTCAAGGACTTCAGAGAGCTTCATACAGAATGTATGGACATCATGATGTGCAGACTCTGCATGGTTTCAGATTCTGCATCCCTCCCCAACTGGATGTTCAGCTTCTTTATATTTTTCAGAGAGGGCGTTCTTTCTGGACCTGTAATGTTCGTGTGGATTAATTACCGCTTCTTTGATGCTTTCCATGCTGTTTTGGGAAATGTTTTTAAGCTTGCTTGCCATACTGACGTGCTTCGCAGCTTGGAATGCGATCATCAAGTTTGGGTAGGTCATTCACCATCATCTTGGCTTTCATTTGCAGCAGCTCCTGATGATGATAATGCATGAGCCTCTTGTGCGAGACTTCTGTGATGTCTTCTTTGAATGTGAAAGAAGATTTCTCCTCCTCCAATGGATTGAGTGCAAAACTGTTCCTCTTCATCTTGACCATGACCATTTCTTGGTCTGCTGGATCCTTTATCACACATACTCTATTTTCGAAAATCACGTAAAAACCTTTCTTTATTAATTGACCAACACTAAGTAGATTTCGATAAATATTTGGCACAAAGAGAATATGAGTGATTAGTTTTGTTCCAAACTAACTTGCGATAACTATGATTCCTGTATTTTTTACGACAATATACTCACCATTTTCAATTCTGACTTTGGAAAGAACTGACCTGTCAAGTTGTTTGAAAAGTCTCATATCACCAGTCATGTGACTAGTGCAGCCACTGTCAACCATCCAAACATCACTCCATGCTCCAGTTGTGAAGCAAGAAGCCGCAAACAGATGCTCCTCATCTTCTTCATGGACAACAACCTGGGCTTCTCTTCTTGGTTGGTTGTACTTTTCAGGGCAAATCATTTCGACATGCTCTATCTTCTGACAACTCCTGCATTTTATGTCTGGCCTTTTCCAACATTTGTAGTGAGGATGATTCTACTTACCACAATGCATACAAGGAGGAAGAGTTATTCCTTTTTGGTCGTTCACTGCCGCACTTGACTCACAATCACTAGAATTAGGCTTGCCTTTCCACTTCTTCTCCTTACTCTTCTAGTTTATGTTCAGCTTGGCCTTCAAAGCACCTTAAATTGCCCCTTCTTCACACATCAATCTTCTTTGATCTTGAGCTTGAAAGGCACTAAGGAGCTCTGCCAATTTGAGAGTTGACAAGTCATTGATGTTCTCCAATGAGGCAATGGTTGCTTCAAATCTCTCAGGAAGATATACTAATATCTTCTCCACAATTATGCTATTCTTCATCTCCTTACCAAGTATTCTAACCTGGTTCGCAAGTCCCACCAATCGATTTGAGTATTCTTGGATGGTCTCAGATTCTTTCATCTGCTCCTTCTCGAATTCCCTTATCAAGTTCAGAGATTTCATGCCCCTTATCCTCTCATCTCCTTTGTATTCTTTTTCGAGGAAGTCCCAGATTTCATTAGCTGACTTTATGGACATGAATCAGCTGAAAATTGGAGGTGAGACAACCGAATAAAGGCATGACTTGGCTCGTGCCTTTCTTATCTTCATCTCCCTTCGAAGATTGATTTGATAAATTGTAGGTTTGTATGGAAGAGCTTGAATTTCATAGTTTTCTTCAACAACTTCTCACAGATCAGTGCCCTGGATATAAGCTTCCATTTTGACAGACCAAACTTGGTAGTTTGAGCCGCCGAATTTTGGTGGAGCAACGCCTGAGTAGGATTCTTCCGTTTGATGAGAGTTTATGGTGTTTATGGACGGATGATCTGAAAAAACGACAATACTCAACCTTACAATTCCCTCAAGAAATTAAGCTATGGGTGGATGATCTAAAAAAATTGACAATCACACAAGCTCACAGATCTCTCAAGAAGTTAAGCTATGATACCACTGTTGTTCATCAATCAAGAGAAATCAAAGAACATCATATTCAACATGGAGTTGAAGAACACACATACAAATCTTATTGTTGTATTGAACAAACTCTCATACTCTCATAAAAAAACATACAAAATACCCACCTATTTATACTAATATATAGCAACACTTTGTTGACAAAATTTACAAAGTTTGGTGCAGTATATTCTACCGTGAAGACATGTTTGAGCAGTATTTTATACAGCAAAAGCATGTTGGAGCAACACTTCCTACAACATCAACAATTCTTATAGCAAAAACGGATTTACACTAACAATTTTCTGTGCTGAAATCTTCCCTGTTGGAACTTCTAGTTGAGTGTGGTGGAAGTCTCTCCATGATGAAACCAGGCTCCATAGGTTGACCTAGAACGTCTTATTCATTGATCAGCATGAAAACCACGAACGACATCTCAGGCCTATTTTGTGGGTACTTTTGAACGCACATCACGCCTTTCCACTTGAAATTCCACCGAAGAATCGTCCAAACATGTATCCATTCAGTGCCCTGCCTTCATTCTAAAGCAACCATGCCTAAACATAAAGCAAACTAATTATCCATTCATGAATACATTGGAACTTGAAAGAACAATCCACCAATTCAGATGTGCATGCTTATGTCCATGTTTGATTTCTTATGAAAGTCTCTATGTAGTATGCGGAACTTTCATGCCCAAGAAGGTTGTGGTGTTGGTTTGGATGGCAGAACCCTCTATTCGTTTTTCCACTAACTATTTCCAACAAAAACACACCATAGTTATAGACATCAAATGTCGTAGAGAACTTCCCATCAAAGGCGTACTCTGGGGACATGTAACCACTGCAAGTTTGAACTAGTATATGTTAACTCTCCAAATTACATATTGCTAAATTTTAGAAAAGAGTAGGCAACTACATACTATGTTCCAATGACTCTTCTTGTTCTTGCTTCTTTTCCATCGCCTAAAAAGATTCTTGCCAATCCAAAATATGAAATTTTAGGTTGCAGGTTTTCTTCAAGCAGGATGTTCCTTGTTTTCACATCTCTATGAATTATTCGAAGCTTTGAGTCTTGATGGAGGTAGAGAAGTCCTCGAGCAATTCATACATCAATGTCAAAGTGCCTACGCCATTCCAGCTGGTATCTTCTATCATGATCTGCAACAACATCTATTAGCCATTGAAATGAAAGTAAACTCCTTTAAAATGAGTTACAGAGAAGTGAAGAGTGCGAACCAAAAATGAAATAATCCAAAATTTTGTTGGGCATATATTCATAGATCAATGCAACAACGTAGAAGTGCTACAAGACTCTTGTTTTGCAGCCTTGCAATTACACGCACTTCATTCATAAATTCTTCATTGCCTTGTTGAGAACTCTTTGACAATCTCTTCACTACTCTCTCTTGTCCAGTTGGAAGACATCCCTGCATGTTCTTACTGTGTTATTCTAATATCATAAGATAGATTTATAAATTTTGTAATTACTGGCATAATACCTTGTATACAAGGCCAATGTTTAATTTAGAATGACCAGTTTTGTTCATGTAGTTTAGTCAATGTGTCAATTAGGTCCTTACTTACGTTTTAGTTATTTATAACTGAATTATGGAAATGTAATCAGATTGATTTGCTGATTATTGTGAAGGATGGAGTCACTTAAATAGAAACTCCAGATGATTTCATGAAATGTGGTGTTGATTTTCTAACACGAACCTTCGCTTTCGTTCAGTTCTGAATTTTTTATAAGTCGAAACTTACATTTTGCTTAGACTCTGACTCTGTATTATTTATTAATTTTAGTAAGTTTGCATCATCTCATTTTGACAAACTCTTTTTCGTAAATCTTTTGAACTATGCAGTTTTAGGAGAAGTTGATTTGTGTTGGATATTTGATATATGAGGATGCTGAATATTAGAAGGTATCAAAGTGTGCAACATATGCATGGAATAAGAAGTTATTCGATTATATAAGTAGCATGATTATTTATGTGAGAACGTGATTGGTGTTATAGTAATATTTCAATAAGGATTTTTGGATTTCTTTATATACCGGTTTAATACTAGTCCACAACAATTGTCACCTAACTTCTAGGGTGGATTTTGGGACGTGACAATAGCAGAGATGCGGGGCCTTTCTTCAGGACTTTGTTGGACACATAATAAACCAACCTCGATGAACCTTAGCTGTAAACACCTGATTTTGACTCGGGGTCAAAATACCGTACGCGAGGAACCGAACCGAGAAACATCGAGACAGAAAAACAAAAAATAAGTAAATTATATATATATATATATAATATTATGACCGAAGGCTTCAGTGAGGGAAATGACCGAAGGCTTCAGTGAGGAGAGGAAGTCGAAGGCTTCGGCGAAGAAGAAAGAAAAGAAATAGATAAAAAAGAAAAAAATTAGATTGAGGGAAAAATATCGGTAATTATCGGTGTCGATTTCTCGTACGGTATTTTTAACTCCGAATGATTTAGGTATATCTCCCTCATATTCAATATTGTATTTGTATTTTCTAATGTGAATGAAATTGTGGTTTTATATACACTAGACTCCAGCACGCATTACGCGCGTCCACGTTGTCGTCGTTTGTCCAGCGTGAGGTGTTAGGAAAACATGATCAACCTGATTCCTAGGATAGTACAAGAATTAAGTAGTTGATTAAAAATATTATTGGAATTGTAAGACTAAACTTAAAATACCTAATAAAATGAAATAAAATTAATTTTGTATTAATATTTTTAAGAAATTGCTCGAGCATCCGGGAGCCTCTTTAGTAGTGGTTCTTGCTCCCGGATGCTCGAGCAATTTCTTAAAAATATTTAAATCAAAATTAATTTTATTTCATTATATTAGGTATTTTAAGTTTAGTCTTATAATTCCAATAATATTTGTCAAGTGTTTAATTGTTGTATTAACCTAGGAATCAGGTCGATCATGTCCTACTAATACCTCACGCAAGACAAACGACGACAACGTGCACGCGCGTAGTGCGTGCCGCAGTCTAGTATAACCACTAGGAAAATACACTTACGTGGATTCTAGAACTTTCATTTTATTTTTATTTTAGATTGCATACGAATGCATTCAATATAAGACGTACGCTCATAAGTTAGAATTTGTCAATGAATGCATTCAATATACTCTTAAGATATCTTAACATTTCACGCACGATAAATATTTATCATATTTATTTTTAAGAATATGATAAAAAAAATATGTCGATATTTGGACAAAATTGATCTTGCACTTTGTTTATAGTCAGGAGACAAATGCACTCTCTTGGGACCTTTTTTTGAGTATTTTACACCTAACATCCCCACACTCAGGATTTGAAAACGTGGGCATTCTAACACCTTCACCCTTTCTTTGAGTATTATACTTCTGACATCCAACCTTTCTTTGAGTATTATACTCCCGAAATCCTACCTTTCTTTGAGTATTATACTCCCGACATCCGACCTTTGTCTGAGTATTATACTCCCGACATTCGACCTTTCTTTGAGTATTATACTCCTGACATCCGACCTTTCTTTGAGTATTATACTCCTGAAATCCGACCTTTCTTTGAGTATTGTACTCTCGACATCCCCGAGATTTGAACCTGGGCGTTGTTACTATCTATGATTTAAGACGTACGCCTTAACCAGCTGTCTCATAAAATCGAACATGTTAGTGAAGAGATTCAATATACTCATAAGATATCTTACCAGTCAAACTACCATGTCCATGAAGCGACAACTTTCAAAAATCTACTGTGACAACATCAATAAATTACCAGTAAAATTCGCACCAAAATTTAAAATTAGATATTTGATTAACTTATTCCTTATTTTTTATTTAGATATTTTCAGAGTTATTGTTTATTTTAATATTTTTAGAGTTCATAAAGTAGGGTTAGTTAAGTATATTCATATTTTAATTTTAGATTTATTTGAAATGTACGGTTAAGCAAAGAAATACTCATAGAATCTATATTTGACCGATCCTAAACATATTTTGTAAAGATAATAAATAATAAACCCTGAAAATTAATATTGATTTTAATATTTAAGTAATTCGTAAAATATTATTTCAACACATCACCGGGGTTATTTTAATATTGTAGTAAAATATTTTTGTTATTTTTTTCTCGACATATAATACCTAAATGTTGGATGATATTAGTTTGGAGTAATAGCATATTAAGAATTTTTGGCAGAAAAATTAAAATAACGAAGAAATATATTTTACTATTTTATTAAAATAACTTTGTCAAAGTGTTGGAATCATCTATGCATTAATATTAATGATACAAAAACAAATCTATAAGTTCTTTTTTGAACATTTTAATAATCTCATTATTTGAAAATACTCTATAATACATAATTATCATTATAAAAAATGTATACATGAATCAATTATCTACTTTCATTTTGGTTTTAAGTTTTCAAATTTGATTGTTTGTATTTATTGCTTCACGCGATAGATTATGTATATTAAACATATAAACATACATCAATTTTGATAGATTTTGATTTTATCTTAATTATTTAATTTTATAGATGAAATGTATTTTATTAACGACAATGCTCACAATTCAAAAAATCTATAACTTCTTGGAAAGAAGAGAGAATGTTTTGAAGATTTTTTTTATATAATTGTAGAAACATTTAAAAGTCACAATTACCAAAAACAAATATGACGACTTGAGAACATAATATTCAATTATCATTATTATGTAAAATTGTAAAGTTATATAAAATAACATGTATAATAATTAATTAAATAATAGATAAATAATGAATGAGATTTTTTCTTCCACTCTAATTTAATTTCAAACTTGATTATATTGTACATCTTAATTATGTATTGCTTCAAGTAATAGATAATGCATATTTGACATTATTAATTAAATATAAATTCTATCAGCTGTAGATGAAATTATAACTTTTATAAATGATTTAAAAATTTTGATTCACTGTTTTCTTAACGTCCGATAAAGTGAAAATGTAATTTCATTTGTTAGCGACATATAAAAAAAGGGTGCATGAGAAAGGATGAATGGGTAGTATTAGAGAAATATATAATTATTATCTGGTTAATATGCATTTATTTAATGTATAAGGTCACATGTTTGAGTCTTCGTGCAGATAATATTTTTGTATAAGTTTTTTAGAAGATATTTGAATGACCAAAACGATAGGGATAGTGATATAGAAAAATATAATTTTCATCTTCGCATTGCTTATTACCATAAGCATCAAGCTACTAATCAATGATTTCTTCCAACAATTTGCTCCAGTATTATACAACGTTGTGCATTTCTCTAATCCTTCGCCGGTGAAGAACAGAAGATGTGAAGAACAGAAGAGGATGAGGACAATTTGGTCACTTATAAAAATTAAAATAGCACGTGTCTGGCACATGATCTCCATTCTATTAGTAATAAACGGTTAGCTGACTGAATGGGGAAATTTTTTATCTGAACCAAACATTAGGACTAAACTTTAAAATTTAAAACATTAAGGGGGAATCTTAAATTTGGCCCAAACTTTAGGGGGGAAACTCGTATTTTACCCTATTTTTTTATAACATTTTTTAGAAGACATTTAAATGACCAAAATAGTCATGATAAATATAAACTAATTAGATTATTATAGGGTATTTGTGTCAATTTACAGGTGGCGGTTACAAAAACCACTTTTTCCTTAATAATATCCTAGGAGTCGGGTTGATCATGTTCTCGTAAGACCTAACACACGACCAACGACGACAACGTGCACGTGCGTAACGCGTGCCGGGGTCTAGTATATTATTAAGACAGAAGTGGTTTTTGTAACCGTCGTCTGTAACTTGACACAAATACCCTTTAATAATCTAATTAGTGTATATTTATCATGACTATTTTGGTCATTTAACTATCTTCTCAAAATGTTATAAAAAAAATATTTGCACAAAGAGTCGAACATATGTAACCTTATAACTTAAAGACATACATATTAACCGGTTACACACGTATGCAATATTACAAACTCAACAAGATGATAATTATATTTTTCTATATCACTATCCCTATCTTTTTTGGTCATTCAAATATTAACAACTTTGGGGAGCTGGAATGATTTATGCATTAATATTAATAATACAAAAAATCTATACTTTTTCTAACATTTTAGTAATATCATTATTTGAAAATACTCTATAATACATAATTATCATTATAAAAAATATATACAATAATCAAATATCATTATTAAAAATATATAAATTAATCAAATATATACATAATTATCATTAATGCTTTTGTATTTATTGCTTCACGCGATAGATTATGTATATTCAACATATAAATATAGTCAATTTTGATCGATTTTAATTCTATTTAAATTTATAGATGAAATGTATTTTTATAACAACAGTCCTCACAATTCAATAAATCTGTAACTTCTTGGAAAGAAGAGAGAATGTTTTGAAGGACATTTTAACGTTTAGTCATGATAAATATAAATTATTAAAGGACATTTTTGTAATTTAGACATATGGCGGTTACATAAACATGTTCAGCCTTAATAATATAGATATATTAATAATATACATATATACATGTATATATATAGATCGAAAAACTTGGTGCATGAGAAAAAAAGAAATGGATAGTGACAAAGAAAATATAATTATCATATTGTTTAATTTGTAATGTTGCATACATGTGTAACTGGTTAATACGTGTGTCTATAAATTAAAAGGTCATATAGTTCGAGTCTCTGTGCAAATAGTTTTTATAACCTTTTTGAGAATAAATTTAAATGACCAAAATAATCATGATAAATATAAGGGTTAATAGGTTCAATGATACCATATGTTTGGGCCATGTGATCGGATGGTACCCCTATGTTGTTTTATGGTACCATATGTTTCGCTATGTTGTTATTTGGTCCCTTCTCCAAACTGTCGTTAGTTTTTGCCGAGAATTGTCCACGTGATACTCACGTGTTGTAATATTTGAAGTGAAATGTCTCTTTTGCCCCAGGATGTTATTTTATAAGAAGCTCCTCCCTCCTACGATGTCTCATAAGAAGCTCCTTCCTCCTTCCAACATTAGCTCCTCCCTACTGGTTTGCTTCTTCGGTGAGCTCCTTCGTACTGGTATGTCTTCTCATTCATCAACCTCTTCCTTTGAAGAATTTTTCAAGAAGATTTCATGGGTGTCCACAATTTGAGGTTCTCATTCTCAATCTTGTTTTTATGTACTTTTTAATAGCTTGGATTTCGCAATTCTCGGTCCGTAAGCATAATTTATTTTTAAGAATTTCTGATTGTTGAAACCCTAATTTTTTGTGTCTAGGTTGGTGGAAATCGTGGATGTGGTTTCTTCTGTTGGGAGGATCCCCCAATGTGCCTTTATGGAAGAAGAGCAATGCACAAATTTGAAGTAATGCATAGTGAATTGTGTGCTAAATTGGTGAATGAGACTGCTGCGAAGAACGTGCTACAAAAGATTGTTTTTACACTAGTCGTTGTCTCTGTTTTTCTTTGTGTTAGATTGGCTGCTTAGAATGAGTATAGTTCTGTATGTTGTTGTTAAGCTGTTGTTGTTAGAAGATGTTGTTAAGAATGATGTTGTTAGAGGGTTCTGTTGTTTTAATGCTGTTAAACAATGATGTTGTGTTTTCAGAAGTTACGGTACCATTCGACAACCTTCCGTGAAGTTAGTGGACCATATAACAACATATATTCAAAGATGATGTACCATATAACAACATATATTCAAAGATAATGTACCATATAACAACATATTTTCAAAGATAAGACTATAACTGTATCTCTATTAAACAACTCCCTGAAACCAAAAACATATAGCAGAACAACCCATTCAGCATGTAAATCATTCAACATAGCCTTTAAAAAGTGTTCACCATCCAAACCAACAGATGACAGCATATTCATACCACATATACAACAAGTTTGTTGATAAAACACAAAAGTATGAAATGGATTTTCGACTGATAAGTCTAACTGACTAAAAACCCCCAAACACAAAAAACAGAAAGAGGTCAGTGACTGAAATATTTTCCTGTTGTCGTTAAATATGTCATATATGTCATTGTTCTCTTTAGTGTGACCACTTTAAGATGTTTATCAACAACCACAAGTTCTCTTGATTCGGACAGCACATGTACAGTTGATGGGTACACCCGTTCCTCACCGATGTCATCAACATCAATTACTGTTTTGGCAGAACCTAGAAAAGAGCTGGATTTGGATTTCGGTGTTCTTCTAACCAGAGCTTTAATTCTACGTCTAAGTGTTTCTTGAATGCTTTGGCCTTGGACTGGAATATCATTTACTACTTGTGGTGCCACTTTTCTTCGAATAGTATACTTCGGGCGACGACGATAAGTTGTTGGAGCAGGCTCTGCAAGCACATCATCATGTACATTCCACTCATCAACTTCTGTTTGCAATTGTCTCTTAACTCTTTTTTTCTTCGTAGTTACCTGTGATCCAACCTAGTAAATGTCAAATTCAAACTAAAACCTAACAAGATCAAAGCAAGATCAGTTTTGACGAGTTTCAACTTAAAACATCAGGCAACTATGAACCGAAATGAAGCGTAACAACGAGCCGAAATGAATCACGAAAGCAATTGAACCAATTTCACAGAAGAACAACACAAGCATCGGCAAAACAACTTACCCTAACTGATTTCCACTAAATCACGAATTTTGAAGTCGAAAACACCCATGCATTAACAACATTACTCGTCTACAAGGATAAAAAATGTACCTTTTTGGAAGATCGGAATTTTGCACTTGTATAGGGGAGATGATACGACTTGCTTGACGAAATTGAAGATGCCGACAAGCAATCTCAAACGAAGGAACCACAGAATCAAGAAGATCTTGAGGAAACAAATAATCGAAACGGTTGCAAAGGACTCAAGATTGCGGAGCAGTGTGGTCTGTTACTTTGCGGAGGAGTGTTCTTCAAAGAATCGAAACTTTGCAATTGTTGGAGCCGAACAGTCGTTTCATATGGAGGGAATGCATTCAAGGGTATTTTCGTCTGAAATTGAGTCTTCATTCGATTCAGACCACTCACGTGCTCATCACATGTCAATTTAACGATAAAAGGAAACGACTGACTAACAGAATACCATAGGAAAACATCCTCTAAACATAACAGACCATTACACCACATCAAAAAACATATGGTACCATCCGATCACATGGCCCAAACTTATGGTACTATTGGACCTATTAACCCTAAATATAAATTAGTTAGATTATTAAAGGGTATTTGTGTCATTTTACAAGCGGCGGCTATAAAAACCTCTTCTGCCTTATTAATAACATAGATAATATAAATATAGATCTAAAAAACCGGTGCATGATAAAAAAGAAAGAGATTGTGATAAAGAAAATATAATTATCATCTTGTTTAATTTGTAATGTTGCATAAGTGTGTAACGGTTAATACGCATGTCTTCCTGTTATAACGTCATAACTTCAAGTCTTTGTGGAAATATTTTTTTATAACATTTTTTAGAAGACGTTTAAACGACCAAAATAGTCATGATAAATATAAACTAATTAGATTATTAAAGGGTATTTGTGTCAATTTACAGGCGGCGGTTACAAAAACCACTTTTGCCTTAATAATATAGATATAAAATACATCTATGTATAATATACGTGATACTATATATATTTATACATGTAGAATATATATGTGATATTATATTTATATGTATAGTATATATATATTCTGTATATGTGATATTATATAGATATGTATAATATATATGTGATACTATATGTATATGTATAATATATATATATATATATTATGTGTATGTGATAAAAAAATATTTCCAAAACTGACTTTGGTCATTCCCAAACTTTGATGAAGGTTACAACTCAGTCCTTGGACTCTCGGGTCATTTTGGGACTTTACCGAGTGTTATAAACCAAACCAGAAATGTTTTGGGACATTTTTGCAATTTTTAAAAGCTTTTTCCAAAATAGCTCTAATTTTTAAATAATTGTGTTTTGGTCCCTAAACTTTTATGTCCCGTGATTTGTTAAAGTGCTTAGTAAAAAAGAAAGGAGTGACAAATTTGTTAAAGTGCTTAATAAACTTTTATGTCCCTAAACAAATTGGTCCAACGTGCTTAGTATCTTCAAAATCATTCGTGTATTTTTGACACATCTAAAATGACCCCAAAGTTAAACCACTCATTTTTCGAGCACGAATAACTTTATTCTATCTTGTTTATTTATTTGAAATTAACTCGTAAATAAATAAAATACTTGTATATGGTTTAGTTAGTTATTTTTTGAAAAACGCATGTAATCTTTTTGGCAAAGCATGATCAAAACGGGCAATTCAGGTAAATTGGAAAAATAAATTGAAAAGCAAACTAAAGTACGGAAAGGGTGGATTATGGGCTCACGAGCCCTTAAGACGTAATCAAACCTCCGAACTCGATTATCTGGACGTAGACCTTTCCAAGCCCTAGGATGTTAACACCATGCTTATAGTTTTAAATTTGTCTGAAAGCCGATGTAAATAGAATAAAAACAATTTAAATTCTCGTTTCACACACACCACGTTGGTTACCCGCTCGGACCTGGATCACATTAAGAGCTTAGGGAGTTTAGTAGGAGAATGTGCCTGGAATGGTTTGGACTGCCGACACGCACCCAAAAAACTCAACTCGGTGATCAGAATGGGCACGTGATCCTCTGTAGGGGGTGAGGTTCCGCTGGTTCAGATGACCTAAAAATTTCATCTATTTATAACAAAAGCTATACACCGTGTTTAACCTTTACCAGTTTTGTGTGTGTTTCCAATTTTGAGCCTAGCTGATGTAAATGAGAATTCAACCCAAGCATTTGGATGCGAGATTGACCCACAATTCATGAAGAAAATTTGGCCCAAGTGTTGTGAATTAGAAGTCTGCCCAACAAATTGTAGATGGAAGTTCGACCCATTAAGTAAATGTGTTTTGTTTTGGCCCTAAATCATGACATGTATAGGATTGGGCCTTTTGTATTATATATTTCAGACCACTATAAATGTAATACGAACCTTACTAATGAAATTTACATTCGCGCTCTTGCATTGCATATTTCTAAAAAAATGTAAGTGTTGTTCATTTTGTCTTATATCCTTAGGACTTTTCACGCATCATCTTTGGTAAGGATGAAGCAAACAAATCATTGCCCTCACATTAAGGTCATACAACTCCCTACGGTCAAAATTGTCTGAATATGGAAAGCCATGGCAAAAGGGAATAAAAAATACGTGGACGAGAAGATTGATGAGGTTCACAAGCTCGCAAACAACGAAGTCAACTGGGCTCTCCTTGATGCCTTGTTTGACTTCAGGAATGTGGAAAATGTCGTATGCAATGCAATATGTTCACAAGTTCTATTCGGCACCGGCAAGTCCGTCTTTTGACCCAGAGGAGATAATCGTGGATAAGCCCGAGCAACCACCATCATCTCCCGAGGACATCTATGCAATCATGAAAGCTAATGTGAAAATTCAAAGTATTTCTTGGGCTAATCCAGCGCCTCCACAACAAGTTACAGCGTATGTGAAATGAAATGAGGGGTTGGGATCGCATCTTGGAGAAATGTGGGGGCAACATAACTGAGTTGAATGGCACCCTTGAACCGTTCGGGCGAGAGACGAGGAAAATAAATAGATTTTCAAAATTCATGTCCTTGATCTTCCTTCGAACCAAGAAACAAGCAACAAATGTTTGTGAAACGTCTTAAGAACTAGACTTCGATTGACCAAATTCTTTTAAAGTATTTTGAAAAAAAAACTTTTCCCATATATGTAATCAAAGTTTGGAATGAACGGAACATGCATAATTTTCAAAACCAATCATGCATGATCAATTGTGTATTCATCATTCTTACTATTGTATTTTGAATTTAGGTTTTCGGGAACCCATACGACATTCGACGACTCCAGCACCCTCCCTCGGGCTGGCTGCTCCTAGGGTTGAAAACCTTAGCAACCAGTTCATTTTCCCGTGGGGGAAGATGAATAGGACTGGACCGGTTATGTATGAACTAGACCGATTCTTTGTGAATCAATCTGGTTCAATTTGTTCTGTACAGTTCAATCCGGTCTGGTCAGTTTGAGCTGATCGAACCAGTTCGGTAAAGACCAGTTAAATGGACTGCTTCAGGTTGTTTAGTGTTGTATGGATAGGTTTGAACTGATTCGGAGGCCCCAGGCCACCTGAATTAACTCAAAATGAATTTGGTGTCGATCCTGGACCTAGTGTAGGTTCAAATATCCTGATTTAGTCTGATAAATGTGCCAGGACCTTTTGATTAATAATTTTTTGGGGTAATTAAATTAATTGTTAGATCAATTTAAATTGCTGGGAGGGCCTTATATTATTTTATATTGCATTACTAAATAGATAAAACCATAGTTATCATAACCAGATCAGAACGGCGGTCCGATCGGGAACTGGACCCCTGTTCAGTTTGGTTTAATCAAAAGACCGACTTGCATGACAGACTGGTTGAACCAGTGTGAATTGGTCAATTTTTTTGTTGGCTTTTGATTTATTATCTATGTAAACCGACCGAAACTGATCTTTTCTATTTAGTCTTCATTCTTCTTATTTAGTTTTGTTTCATAAGTTCAATTAGGTTTGTCTTCAAAGTTTAGGAGGGGCGTGGTCAGACTCAAGGAGGGAGGAGGGGAGGGAGGGAGGAGAGAGGGTGGCGGGGAGGAGGAGAAGGGACGGACGGACTGAAAGGGGGATGAGGGGGGTTGGAGGAGGCGGTTGAAGGAGAAGGGGGAGGAGAAGGCGAGAATGAGCGGGGAAGAGGGGGTGAGTGTGAGGGAGGGGAGGAGGAAAAGGTACGGGCAGACTAAACGGGGGGTTGGCGGAAACGGGGCAAGAGGGGGGCCTAAAGTGGGCTGTGGAGAGGGGGTGGGCGGTAGGGAGAAGAGAGGAGGGAGGGCGGCGAGAGGGGGCGGGGAGGAGGAAAGGTGACGAGCAGGGTTGGAGGGGGCGGCTGAAGGTGGGGGCAGGCTAGAGGGGGAGGGCGGAGGCTCGATCCTCCCCTCACCGATTTATTAACTTCGACAAAAAAAACCAGCACAACTACAACCACCAGGAGTTGCAACACTACTCGTTCATCCCTCAACCTTAAACTAGGCTAGACCACGACCTTGCTTCAATTCGTTCTTCTGTTATTGTTGAAATAGCTTCGGTTCCTTGCTTTGTTTGCTTCAATTCGTTGCTGAAATTGTCGTTCTTCAATTCGTACTATTGAGTAGTATTATTCTGTGGTAATTTTTTTTATTTATACATAGTGAATCGGCAGGGTAGATAGTCTTGTATGTTCCTCGATTACTTTATGTTTTTTGCAGGGTAGATAGTCTTGTCTTACTTTATATGTGTTGGTTTGGGGGGATTGCGTCGCCCATTAGTAGGAGCCCATTCCAATAAGCCCAGTATTGGATACTGGACCAAATTATTCCCTCTATGTATAAGGATGCTCAGGGCTGGAAAACATGATGGTTGATGCTATTCTAACTCTCGCTCAACGCAGAGGAACCATGTCGCCCTACAATTTAGACTGAGTTAAGTAGCTGTGGAAACCTAGGTCACTGCCTGTTAACCCGTGGCGTGCCCTCTCGTCCGACAGACCGTGATATGAACCTCAGACAAATTCGTTTCCGCTTTCGCTAAGGAAATTATTCAAGGAGGTAACTTAAATATGTGTTAATGTTGTGACCTACAAGATTCCATGTTTAGTATATTCCAACATTGGTATAAGAGTCATAGTAGGGTTGGTTTCCAAATTGTCGAACTTCGTTAAAATTTCTAGTGCGATGAACTTGATACCGAGAAACTAAGGTCGCAGCCATGGTGGTCGCGACCTTGGCCTGGTGGTCGCAGTCTTCGCGGCTGAGGCCATGACTGGTAGAGGTCGCACCTGCGACTCTGGCCTCAGGCGCTGTGGGGTGAGGGTTCTCACTGGAAGAGGAAGGAGAGGGGTTGGCCAGTAGTGGCTGACCTCTTCGTGGCCAGCCTCGTTGGCGGGCGGCGGCTAGGGATGCAAATACCTTAGTTGCAACCCTTCTTCTTCAACGAAGAAAAAGATGCGATTGAACCGGTCTGTGTCGATCGATCCAGCACAATCTGGTCTGCATTGGTAGACTAGACCGGTTCAACCTAGTCCTGTGGATTTCATTCGACCGGATCGGTTTAGACCAGACCGGTTTAGACCAGACCGGTTGATAGAGGTTAACCGGTCTGATTTAGTTCGGTTCAGATGGTTTAGCGCTGTGTGGACCAGTCTGAGCTGATTCAGGGGCCCTGGGCCGCCTGAGTTGACCCTAAACGAAATTGGTGTCTATCCTGGACTCAGTGTAGGTTCAAATAACCTTATTTAGTCCGGTAAATGTGCTAGGACCCTTTCATTAATTAATTTTGGGCTAATTAAATTAACTGTTAGACCAATTCAAATTGCTGGGATAACCTTATATTGTTTTATGTTGCCTGATTGTATAGGTAGAACATTGTATGGGTTCCTTGAGTTCCCTGGATTACTTTGTGTTTTCTATAGGGTAGATAGTCTTGCTTTACTTTATTTGTTTGACTCTTGACTCCATGACTAATAGAATTGACTAGGTTATGACTTGTTGAGATCCCATCATGTTGTTTGAAAATTTGTCTAGCATTTTAATTACTTCTATTTGTAGACTTTAGTCCTTGAATTTAGTTTGTTGAGACTTTAGTCCCTGAATTTGTTTGTTGAGACTTTGGTCCCCATATTTTCATTCGTCAAAACTTTGGTCCTCAAAGTTTTGAAGATTACAAATTGACCCAAAATTAATTTATTTCTGAAATGTATCAATATATATATATGTGTGTGTGTGTGTGTGTGTGTATTGGCATGTATTGTCTGTTTTTTTGCTTGCATGTATTAGATTATCTTTATAGGTAGTTCTAGTTTTCGCTTAGCATAGATAGTAAACATTTAGGATTGTCCTTAGTAGTCATTCAGAAGTTTGGATAAGTACGAACTACACCTAGGGAAATGTTCATGAGTGTGAACTGATCGATTAGTCTGCGAGGTTCTCTGAATTTTCTTAAATAATGCTAGGAAGATTGTTTTGTGTAGGAGTCGAACACTTTGGTTTAGTGTGATCTGTTTGACTTTGGTCCGTTAAAAACTGTTGGTATAGACTGTGTTTCGATTGATAGTAGTGACTTTAGTTCATGCTTAGACACGGGTAGTGCTTCTTGGCATAGCTAGGGTTGTCCTCCGGGTTTAAGTATGTTCTCAAGTTTGCACTATTGATCTGAGACTTGTCATTTCACATGTAATAGAACAATGTTCCTTGTGTCTCCATGATATTATTAGAATTTCCTTTAGTTAGATAAATTAGTCCACCATGAAGAACATCATCGCTTAGTTGGACAAATGTCTTAGACTTAACAGTTACAACTATAAAATATGAAGGAAGCCTATAAAGATAGTCCTGATTGAGTATAAGTCCATTAACCCATCAAGACGATTATGAAAATACCCGACTCTGGAATGACGAATTAGCACAACGCTTTCCATTCGAGTGGGAGGTTAATGATGCTGAGACGTGCGCCATGATGTTGAGTACAGTGGATGACAACATCCTTTATGGGTTTGAGCTCAACACATAGCTAAAGGGCTATGGTATACGACTTCTTAGATGAGCTCACTCGACATCAAGTTCGATTTACATAGGATGAATCCTAAGCACTCCACCGGATAGTATCTGAGGCATATGGTCAATATGATCGTGAATCTCAAGGAGAACGGTCAATAGTGACCGGTGAACAGCAAATCAAGGTTGTAATCCTCTTTTTGCCTAACTCCTAGGAGAAATGTAGATTCAAATAACCCCTTTTGAGGATCTCAATATCTTTGAACACGTTCGAAGGTACAATGAGTTGAAGAGGATATCCCCATGGTTGTTGGGCCTAAAGCTGATATGCATATGGCATCATCCTCTAGACCTAAAAGGAGTCGCTGAAGGCAAGGGAGTAATGCACAGCGTGATGGCACAAATGCACTAAAGGTGAAGAAGACATAGACTGAGGCGAACCCAAGGACTCCTCCGAAAACAGCACCGCGGAAATGTTCGCATAAGGCCGAAGAGCCTAAGTACACGAAATGCTCCAACTGTGGCCAATGTGTACACTTTGTGAACGCATGCCCTGAATCGATCTGATATGAATGTCTTAATGGCTAATGTAGGGAATTTTGTATTCCTAGTACAAATATGTTGATTGAGTCATGTCCTTTGTGGATTTTGGATTCAGGATCGACAAATCACGTAGCTAGGGATTGTGACGTTTTCGTATAGTACGTTAGAGTCTCTTGTGAAATTAGGTTGATTTACATGAGAACAACTCTCATGTTGAAGTCGAAGGGATTGAAACTTGTGATCTGCATTTGCGCGGTAGTCGAGTGTTAGTCCGAAATGATATCCTCTATGCTTCGCAGATTACTCGAAATGTTATTTTGGTCTTATGATTAATGAAACTCAGTTATAGATTACCTTTTCATGAATCTTTCATCCAATTTTCTTTAGAATCAACCTTTGTTTAACTTTAGTATTGTTTCTGGTGGATTTATTATTTCATATTTGGATTCATGCAACAATAATGATTTCATGTTTTCTTCTACTAGCGGATATGTTTGTGATGTGAATGAAAGACAATCTAGATTAGACTATAAAGGTCAACACAGAATGCAACAGCTAGCTCAACGGAGTCTGCTACTTAACATTCCACAGGTGGAGTCGTCTACTTGTGTAAGTTCTCTAGATTAAAATACCACTGGAAATCCTTTTTGGTTAGGCACCTAGAGCCGATTTTCCCTTACAATTAGCCCATTCCGACGTATGTGGCCCTCTTAGTGCTAGGGTTCGGCATGGATAGCGAAATATCATTACATTTACAAATAATTACATTCGTTAGACAGGAAGGTAAAGGTCCTCCACCCTGATCGTGGAAGAAGTGTACATTTCAGCGAAATTTAACGGTATACGTAATGAAAAGGGAATCATTCATCAATTGACTATCCCCTACACCCTTCAGCAAAACGGTGTTGCAGAGAGACGCGATAGAACGCTCTTTGAAATGGTTCGGTCGATGATGGCGCAAACTCAATTTTCGATTTCCTTCTGGGGAGACGACTTAAAGATTGTTGCCTACATCCCAAACCATGTTTCGACGAAGACGGGTAACTCCACTCCATATGAGGTTTGGACTGTAATAAGTTCTGGACCTTAGTCATATGCGCCCATAGGGGTGCGCCGCTTACACCCATAATTTTTCAAATAAGTTTGGGAAATAATGGAGCTAGAGGAAAGAAGAGTATTTTTGGTTACTCTCATACCTCCAAGGGGTATGTGTTTATAACCGAGAAAGACAATGAGAGTGGTACTGAGATCGAATCACGAGACACGACGTTTTTAGAGAACGAATTTCCTAAGAAGGAGAAGATTGGTTTATATCGGTCTATATATGCGATGCAAGATCAAGTTAAGCAGGCACATGTTAATTCAAGTGAGAGTTGAAGCCGTAGATGATGAATCAGTCCATCGTCCGTTAGATTCATCGTCTGGTAAACAAATGAAACAGATTTCTGTCCTGATGACCTTGTTGACAATAGGAGCATTAGGGATCTCATTCTTAGTAGGAGTGATCCTGGTCATACACAGTAGGATTTTGAGCTCAACACACGACTAAAGGGTTGTGGGATGCTTTGCAGGTTAGAATTGGTTATATACAACTCCTCAGTTGCGCTCACTCGACATCAAGTTCGATTCACACAAGATGAATCCTCAACACTCCGCGAGATAACATCTGAGCCATATGGCCAATATGATCGCGAAACTCAAAGAGAATGGTCAATAAGTGACCGATGAGCAACAAATCCAGGTTCTACTCCGCTCTTCGCCTAACTCCTAGGAGAAATGTAGTTTCAAATAACCCCTTCTGAGGATCTCAACACCTTTGAACACGTACGAATGCACATTGATTTGAAGAGGACATCCCCATGGTTGCTGGGCTTAAGGCTGAGGTGCTTATGGCTCTATCCTCTGGACCTAAGAGGAGTCGCTGAAGGCGAGGGAGTAGTGCATAGCGTGATGGCGCATATGCACTGTAGGTGAAAAAGACAAAGACTGAAGTGAACCCAAGGACTCCTCCGAAAACAGCACCGCGAAAATGTTCGCATAAGGGTGAGAAGCCTAAGTACAGGAAATGTTCCAAATGTGGCCAGTGGGTACACTTTGTGAACGCATTCCTTGAATCGGTCTGACATAAATGTGTGAATGACTAATCTAGTGAATTTTGGATTCGTCGTACAAATATGTTTGATTGAGTTGTGTCCTTTGTGAATTTTGGATTCAGGATCGACAAATCACGTAGCCAGAGATCGTGACATTTTTGTAGAGTACCATAGGGGCCCACGTAAAATTAGGTGGATTTACATCGACGATAAATCTTGTGTTGAAGTCGAATTGATTGGAACTAGTGAGCTGCGCTTGCTGCGGTGGTCAAGTTCTAGTCCAAAGTGATATCCTATATACTCCGCAGATTCGCGGAAATGTTATTTCAGTCTTAGGATTAATAAAACTCGGTTTTAGATTATATTTTCATAAATCTTCCATCCAATTGTCGTTAGGATCAACTATGTTTGACTTTAGTATTGTTTCTGGTGGATTTATTGTATCAGATTTGGATTCAAGCAACAATAATAATATCATGGTTTCTTCTACTCGCGGATATGTTTGCGATGTGAATGAAAGACAGACTAGATTATGCTACAAAGGTCAACATAGAATGCAGCGAATAGCCCAAAGGGGCTTGCTGCCCAATATTCTACAGGTGGATTCGTCTACTTATGTAAGTTGTCTAGCAGAAAATACCACCGGAAAGCTTTTTTGGTTAGACACCTAGAGCCGAATTTCTCATGCAATTAGTCGATTCTGACTTTTGTGACCCTCTTAGTGCCAGGGTTCGGCACAGAGCGTAAACATTTATTACATTTCCAGATGGTTATACATATTAGACAGGGATAAATACCCTCCACCCTGATCGTGGAAGAAGAATAGCTTTTAACAAAATTTAACGGTTTATGAAATGAAAAAGGGAATCATTCGCCAGTTAACGATCCCCTACACCCCTCAGCAAAATAGTATTGTTGATATACGTATTAGAACACTCCTTGTTGGTTGATACAGCGCATACTCAATTGTGGATTTCCTTTTGGGGAGACGCCTTGAAGATTGCTGACTACATCTTGAATCATGTGCCGACGAAGATGATTAAATCCACTCCATATGAGTTTTGAACTGGAATAAGTTATGAACCATAGTCATATGCGCCAACACGGGTGCACTGCTTACACCCATGCTTTATGAAATAAGTTTGGGAAAATTGGACCTAGAGGAAAGAAAAGTATCTGTTTTGGTTACTCTGATACCTCTGAGGGGTAAGTGTTTATAGTCGAGCAGTACAATGGGAGTGTTACCGAGATGAAATCAAGAGACGCCACGTTTTTAGAGAACGAAATTCTTAAGAATGAGGAGATTGGTTTGGATCGATCTCTATATGATATTCAAGATCAAGTTGAGCACAAACCTGTTAATTCGAGTGGGAGAGTTGAAACCGCAGACGATGAATCAATTTTTCGTCCGCTGGATTCACCGCCTGCTGGAGCGAATTGAACAGATTTCGCTCCTGATGATCTTGTTGATAGTGAAAGCATTAGGGAATTCATTCTCAGTGGGAGTGATCATGGTCATACCCTGGTAGTAGTGAGTTATTAGGTCGTGGGCTAGAACATACATTTTCCTCCTGACGATATGCATTCGAATGTGATGGAAAACTAAACACCCTAACATCTGACGATACGGTTATTGTGTCATAAAACGTTAGACTAACTCTCACTAGACTATTCTAAGAATAATGGATGAAATTAATGGAGGTTGAGATGAACACTATGGACGAGATGAAATATATAAGGAAGAACGGTGTTTGGACACTTGTCGACCTTCAAATCAATATAGCAAAATAGGTTCTTAAGACGAAGGTTAAGGCTGATGAAATGTTGAGCATTACAAAGCTCGACTAGTCGGGAAAGGTTATACACAGCCGAATGTTATGATCTTCAGATCAATAACAGAAAACAAAATAAAGATTGCTTGGAATCTAAGAAAGTGAAATCAGATTTTCATTTCAAGGTAGTTGATATCGTTACAACCTCTTCTATTTATAGCCTATACTTATCTCTATTTACACATCAGTCCCTCATTCTCAATACTAAACCGATCATCAATCTATATGTATTTATACATATACCCTAACATTCCCCATTCAAGATCCATTTCCTAGTTCCTTTTTCAAAACAGTTGATCTATCTTCTTGAGCTGCTGCTTGAGATTTCCTGAACTCACACCTTCTGATTTTCTTGATATCACGCCTTCTACGTCTTCTGATTACCCTGTCAGATTCAACATAACTTGCCATTCTTCTATATGAAGATAACATCTCAACATATAGCTATAGATCTCAATTATCCCTGATTTTACCAGACATCCTTGTACTATGCCATATATCTACAGCATTTGAACTTTCTGATGTTAACAGATCATGATATTTTCTCATCATATTGCCATATTTCTCAGCATATGCATATCAATCTTTCACATCACAGATATATCAACTCAATTACCTGAACACATAATGATCATTATCAGATATCCACAGATGCATTATACACTATCATTCATGCTGTACAAATCCAACCAGATCGTTCATCAAGAAATCTAGAATGCCTAAGAAGCTGTCAACTGATCATACTCTGTGCCTACCCGATCAATCTCTTGATGTTTTCATTCAGAACATCACTTGTTTTTATTTGATTTTTTTTCTTGGCAGAAGGGTTTGAGCCCTTTTCTTTTAACCATGACTGAATGGTTTTAGCCCTTTTCTTTTCTTCCTCAAGAATCAGTCTAAAGTATCTTGACGTTTTCTTTAAACTGATTCTGTTTTTGGAATCAAGTCATGATATATACCAAGATCACATTCCTTGACAGTATTCAAATGCTTTGCATTCAGCTTTCTTTTTCTTTTTCTTTTTTTTTTAAGAGAGGACTAGCACAGAGCTGATCAAGAAGACAACAGAAAGGCAACCACAAACTACTAGCTGAACAAACAGAGGACAGCACCATACATGATCATAGCATAAAACACAGTATGAATACCTAAGTAACAATCATTAATAGTTCAGCAATGATAGATGAGATAAATGAGCCAAGAAATATTGACAAGATATGCAGAAAGACATTACATATAACAGAAAGCACACGACTGACTAAAACCAGCAAGAACAAACACAGCACATATAGACATAAACAACGAGCCATTAAAATCACGAATAACCACATCATCTAACTATATATCACAGATGTCTCAACATATAGATGACAATGATTACTCAATTACCTCAGACAAGGCTGTGAATGAAGTTTGAACTGCCATCCTATCACAAGTCAGCTCATCCACAGAGAAAACACCCAGCTTTTTCCTACACGGGACAAACAACTTCTCTGTTAGTTGCTTAGTTAATATGTCAGCAACTTGATCATTGGAAGGAACAAAATTAACCAACACTTTACCAGAATTCACTTTTTCCCTGACAAAAAACAAATCTATCTCAACATGCTTCATTTTCGAGTGTTGTATCAGGTTTTCAGACACTGCAGCAGCACTTGTGCTATCAGTCCATACAGTGGGAACAGAAGAAAGACTCAGCCCCATTTAGGTGAGCAACAACTTCACCCAAATAATCTCACAAACAGCATTTGCAATGGCACGAAATTCTGCCTCTGCACTCGATCTAGCCACCACGGTTTGTTTCTTGGAGCTCCAGATTATCGGGTTCCCATTCAGCAAAAGAAAATGTCCTGAGATGGATTTTCTATCACTAACATCTCCTCCCCAATCTGCATCAGCAAATGAAGTCAGATGTATACCTTTCATAGGAAATGCATTTGTCCTAAACATTAATCCATGAGCAATGGTATTCTTCAGATATCTAACAACATGTAAGACAGCTTTCCAATGCCCAACACTTGGAGTTTGCATAAACTGGCTCAGCTTGTTTACAGAAAAATTAATATCGGGCCTTGTCACACATATATGTTGTAAAGCACCGATTGTACTTCTGTACAATGTTACATCATCACACAGATCTGAAGAATTAACCATACATGTTTTAGACAAACAAGAACCAGTCATAGGAGTAGAGAACCCAGACACATCAGATAGGCCGAGGCGATCAACTAACTCCTAAGCATATTTCTTTTGATTTAAAAGCAAGAAATCATCTGTGGCAATGACTTCCATGCCAAGAAAATAACTCAGACTTCCAAGATCCTTCAATTTGAATTCTTTATGTATAGCACGAATAACATCTGAGATATCATAAGCAGATGGACCTGTGACAACTATATCATCTACATATACTAGAAGACATACCTGTTGTCCTTATGAATAAGCAGCTATCAGCAATGGATGCATGAAAATCAAGTTGAGAAACCAGAAAAGATTTGAGCTTTTCGAACCAGGCACGAGGAGCCTGTTTAAGATCATAAAGAGCTTTTGTTAGTTTGCATACAAGAGGAACAGCAGATGACGAAACCTGTTCAAATCCAGGTGGTTGAACCATATACACCTACTCTGTCAATTCACCATGAAGAAACGCATTATTAATATCAATCTGTCTAAGATTCCACTTGTGAGACAGAGCAAGAGACAACACAATCCTTACCGTAGCAGCTTTAACAACAGGACTGACTGTATCTTGAAAATCAAACCCAGGTTTCTGAGAAAACCCTTTTGCAACTAACCTGGCTTTGTATCTAGCAATGGTGCCATCAACATTTTTCTTGATCTTAAACATCCACTTACATCCTATGGGAATACGACCAGACTGCGGCTCCACAATCGACCATGTCTTATTATCTTGCAAGGCAGCAAATTCCTCTTCAACTGCAGCTTTCCAGTGAGAAGAGTTGAGAGCCTGATGAATAGACTTGGGTTCATCATTGACCAAGGGATCCTGTGATTCAACAGACACAAGTAAACCTTGAAGAAAGGAGTTAGTTTTCGACCTGGTCGTCATAGGATGCACATTACCAGGTACAACAGATTTGGAACCAGAGGGAGGAACATCAGTAGATTCAATAGATGTATCATTCAGTCTATCATTGATTGGAACAAGACTAGACCCTTGTAATCTATAGGTAACAGATGGTATAACAGGTAGATCAGAAGAACATCTTACCTCTCTAGCTGAAACATTCAAATCAGATGAGGCATTTCTCATAGCATCATGATCCCTGTTAGCAGGTTCATTCACCTACAGATTTGACACATTAGGAGATGAACTAGAATCTCTATTATCAAATGGAGGAGTTACCTGAGGAAAAGTAACAGAATCAGCCATATCAGGCTCAGAAGATCTACTATTAAACCCTGCATCACACAGAATAAAAAATGGAACAGATGTGTAGTTCTTAGTAGGGGCAGAAGAAGTAAAGAAACTCCCTTTTGAGTTAGCAAAAGGAAAGGTTTGTTCATGAAATGTAACATTCCTGGAAGTGTATACACGTCTAGAGGCTGACAGTCATTTGTATCCTTGATACTTTGCACAATATCCTAAGAAGACACACGGTTCCGAACGCATAGCAAGCTTGTGTTTATTAAATGGTCTGAGATGTGGAAAACAAAGACAGCCAAACACCTTAAGAAAAGAGTAATCAGGTGTTGTCTTAAACAAGCATTCATGAGGAGATAAGTTCCTAAGACTAGATGAGGGCAACCTCTTAATGAGAAATATTGCAGTGAAGAATGAATCATCCCAATAATGAAGAGGTACCGAAGATTGAGCCAACAAAGTCAGTCCAAGCTCAACCACATGCCTATGCTTCCTTTCTACAATCCCATTCTGCTGAGATGAGTAAGGGCATGTGATCCTATGATGCACTCCAAACTGCGGAAGATAATTTGAATTCGCCACCTCCATCCGACTGTACCGCCTTCAATGAATGGCCGAGCTGTTTTTCTGCGAGTTTATGAAACTCAACAAAGCACTTAGTAACATCACTCTTTTTAGACAAGAAATAGATCCAAGTATATCTACTAAATGCATCAACAATGCTTAGATAGTAGTTGTTACCATTGGAAGAGCACGCAGCTGGACCCCAAACATCCATTTGAATCAACTCTAAAGGATGCGCATAAACAGTAGTAGATGATGAGTAAGGCAGCTTCTTACTCTTACCTATGGCACAGGCTTGGCACAGGGAAATGTTATGCTTGACAGGATGATTATGCAGCCTTAGAAAGTTAGTGAGAATTTTGGACGAAGGGTGTCCAAGCCTCATGTGCCAGAGCTGAGCTGAATCTTTTGATTTTAAAGCAGCAACCAAGCATTCTATTGCTGTCTGAGATGTACATTCAGAAGTGATGAGATTAGAATTACTCGGAGAATCAATAACAATCTCAATTGTATTAGCAATCGAATTAGAACACATAGAAACAGAATCTGTAGTGCTAGTTTTATTATTATGAACTTCAGAAAATCCAGAGATCAAACTACAAGGCATACTGATAGGAGAAACAGAAGATAGATTGACAGTAGTAGAGACATTCGAACTAGACTGCATTGTACGATTATTCCTAAACTGAGTCAAATCTAGTTCATACAATCCCGAACATTCATGGCCATTGAGTAATGCTTGACATGTCTTCGAATCACGGATGACACCGTGAGAAGCATGGAATTCAAAAAACACATCGTTATCCTTGGTGAACTGTGACACAGAAAGTAGATTTTTAGTTACACCAGGAGTAAACAGCATGTTATGAAGTTGTAAGGGCCGAGAGACAGAGGGAAGACATGCAGAACCAATGGCATCTATGTTTAATGATGAACCATTGCCTACAACTACCTTACCTAGTCCAGAATACGGAGCACATGCTTGGAATTGGCTGGGATGCATGTTCGTCAGGTGATTAGTAGAACCAGAGTCAGGAAACCAGCTGGAGTCATTTTGAATGACAGGTGCAACAAACACTAAATTCACCTGAGGACTGCCATTTAACGATTGTGTGTCCAAATTGTAAACGCTGCCAGATGTAAATGATGCAGCTCTAGATGGCACAGAAGAAGTGTTTTGAAAAGCATGAGGATAGGACTGATACATAGACTGATAAGGCAGTTACTGTGGCATAATATTAACAGCAGGCAAACTAGAGATAGGAATAACATTCTGATACGCAGGTTGAGAACTTGGATGATAGGTTGAATTAGAATACACCTGATGAGGAGCGAATGAAGGCTGATGCATCGGAATGGCTGGTGGGAACACTGATGGACGCTGAGGCTGAGGCAAGTTTGTTGAATAAGATTGAGCAGAGGAACCAGACTGATGTGACTCCACATGATCTTCCCATTGTGACGAGCAGAGATTTACATTTGGTTGATTTACATTTGCAGGATCTGTCACGCCTGTGAAGTTGACATTGAATATGTGATAGCATCTATGAACTAGATGCCCAAACTTCCCACGGAGTTGTCATTGAGGTCGATTAGATCCATAGCCTCTCCCACGACCACAGCCACGTCCATTACCAAAGGAGGAGTTGTTTGATTGAGAGGATTGTTGTTGTGGTGCACCTTGACCTGTCATACCACTGGACAGAGAATTGTTAGTAGCAACTGAATCCTCTACTGGTTGTGATGATGAGCCTCCATTCTTTATCACCGAAGACTGATTCATGGCCACATTTGCAGTAATGTTGCTGTCAAACAAGAGATCACCTAATCTAGCTTCTGCATCAAGCAAAACAGAACTGATGGAGGCCATAAGGTTTCCTACTGGCATGAATAACCGAGACAACACTATCGAATTGTCCCTTGACACCATTGAGGATTATGGAGATTTGCTGCATTTCTTCAATCGGATGACCACAGCTAGCCAAGCTGTCACATGCCGATTGAATCAAGGTCAAGTAATCCCTCATTGACAGATGAGGTAACTTTCGCACCTTTAATCGATCATATAAATGCATTATCCTCGTGGTAGAGGATGAAGAAAAATCTCGATGAAGCTTCAACCAGATGAAAGAAGCTGTCATACATCCTACCAGACTACGACTGACCTGAGAAGAGACCGACGCCAGCATCCACGATGCCAACGAGCTGTGCTTTTGAATGAATTTCTGATAGTCTGGATTTTGTATAGGCTCTCCATCATCTCCAGGCAGAGTAGGTGGAACTGTGGCATTTCCATACAGGTGTGCCTCCAAATTGTGACCTCTCACAGCTAGAAGAACTTGCTGACGCTAAGACTGGAAGTTTTCCTCACCTTCCAGTCTAGACACTTTCTTGTTGAAGAAGCTTGGTGTACCTTCATCCATTGCAGATAGAATGCCAAAACAACATAACAGAAATCGAGATGCAGATAAAGACAGTGCAGAAATCACAGCAGAGACTAATACCAGCAGAATCACAGCAGAGAAACACTCGCAATCTATCGCAATTGACTGACGACTTGAATCGAACAAGAAACAGAGTACAATCGCAGCAATGAAACGATAAAATCACCTCGTGACGAACGAAATCGCAGGAAGGAAGAGCTCTGATACCATGTTATGATCTTCAGATCAATACCAGAACACAAAATAAAGATTGCTTGGAATCTAAGAAAGTGAAATCAGATTTTCATTTCAAGGTAGTTGATATCGTTACAACCTCTTCTATTTATAGCCTATACTTATCTCTATTTACACATCAGTCCCTCATTCTCAATACTAAACCGATCCTCAATCTTTATGTATTTATACATATACCCTAACACAGAAGATAGTGGACTTTAAGGGGACATTCTCACCAACCGTTTGAATGACTACAATTCACTTAATTCTGGCTATTGGAGTGAATCTAGACCTGGAACTGTACTAGATGGACGTTAAGACCATCTTCCTCAATGGGTAATTAGAACAAAAAAGACATATGTAGCAACTTGAATGTTTTGTCCAGAAAGGTTATGAGCTTTTAGTGTACAAGTTTGACGAATCGATTTATGGTCTAAAACAACCATCTAGGCAGCGGTACCCCAGGATTTCATGATTTGGTCGTGGAAAATGGATTTCTCCTAATGGATGAGAATCATTGTGTCTGCACCAAAAGGTTTGGACCGAACTTTGTGTGTATGACTCTATGTAAACACCTGATTTTGGCTCGGGGTCAAAATACCATATGCGAGGAATCAAGCTAAGAGAAATCGATATTTAAAATATATATATATATATATATATGAAAAGTTAAAACAAATAAAAAAATCCAACCTGAAGCATGGCCATGTTCCTCTTTGCACTCAAGTTGTTTTTTATTATTATTAAAAATAATAATAATAAAATAAAAGGCAAATTGCTTCTATAAATGGGGGAGATGTCGTAGCTTACGGTGAGAAAGAAAGGGGGAAGAAGAAAGGAAGAAGAGAAGAGAAAGTGTGAAGAAAACAAATAGTGAAAAAAATATCGGTAATTATCGGTGTCAATTTCTCGTACGGTATTTAACCTCCGAACGATTTAGGTATATCTCTCTCGTATTTAATATTGTATTTGTATTTTCTAATGTTATTGAAATTTATGTTATAAGAAAAAGAGTTTATATACATATATTATATATTTATGCATAATATACTTGTTATTATGTCATACTATATCTATCTATATATATGTATAATATATATATTATGTATATGTGATATATGTATAATATATATATTATGTATATGTGATATATGTATAATATATATGTGATACTATATGTATATGTATATTATGTATATATGAAAAAACATATTTTCAAAAACGACTTAGGTCATTCCCAAACATTGATGAAGGTTACAACTCGATCCTTGGACTCTCGGGTCATTTGGGGACTTTACCGAGTGTTATAAACCAAACCAGAAAAGTTTTCAGCCATTTGTACAATTTTTGAAATATTTATTTAAATTCGCTCGAAATTTTTAAAATTTACAATTTGTTCCCTGGACCTTTCTGGACACCCCATCACTTTTCAAAATGTTACAAATAAGTCTAGAATAATTTTCGGGTTATTTTGGAACTTTACTAAGTATTACAAATAAGTCCAGAATAGTTTAGGGTCAATTCTGTAATTTTTTTGTAACAAAATATTTTAAGTTCAGTTATAATTCTTTAAAAATTACATTTTGATTCCTAAACTTTCTGGACATTCCATGACTTCTCAAAGTGTTACAAATAAGTCCAGAAAAATTTTCGGGTTATTTTGGAACTTTACCAAGTGTTACAAATAAGTCCAGAATAGTTTAGGTTCAATTCTGTCATTTTTAAAAATATATTTCCAATTCAGCTCTAATTTTAAATAATTGCATTTTGGTCCCTAGCGTTTCTGGACATCTCATGACTTATCAAAGTGTTCCAAATTGGTCCAACGTGTTTAGTATCTTCGAAACCATTCGTGTATTTTTGACACGTTGAAAATGATCCCAAAGTTAAACCACATTTTTTAAGCACGATTAACTTTATCATCTCTTGTAAATTTATTTGAAATTAACTTGTAAATAAAAATGTTTGTACATGGTTTATTTCAAATAAAGAAAAATGCATGTCATCTCTTTAGCCAAGAATGATCAAATTGGACAATTCAGGTAAATCGGTAAAATATAATTTCTAAAGCAAACTAAAGGGCAGATTATGGACTCGCGATCCCTTAACACATAATCAAAGCGTCGAACTCAATTCTCTGGACGCAGATATTTCCAAGCCCTAGGATGTTAACACCATGTACCTAGGCAAAATTTTAGGATTCCGATTAACCTTTAATTGATCGGTGGCGACTCTTTCATTTTTCGATCCGGTTGATAAACCCGCTCGAACGGACTCGTCGCTCACCAAGACCCGGCATTTTCGAGCGAAACAAAATAAAAATATTTTCAAAAAAGGTCGGGGAAAGTCGGATCCAACGTTCGACGATTTGGCCACTCTGCTGGGGATTACTGTTTTAGAGGGCTTAGGCTTTGTCATGTTTGCATTGTCATGTTATAATTTACCTATTTGTTTTGACTGTTTACTCATGCTTGCATGTTTAAATTTTTTTCCAAAAAGCAATGTAAATGTAATAACTCAAAATTAATGAAAATTCTCGGGTTGCACACACCACGCTGGTTACCAATACCCACTCGGACCTGGAGCACATTAAGAGCTTAGGGAGCTTAGTAGGAAAATGCGCCCGAAACGGTTTGGACAGCCGACACACACCCAAAAAACTCAACTCGATTATCGGAATGGGCTTGTGATCCTCTACAGGGGTTGAGCTTCCGCCGGTTCAGAGGACCTATAAATTCCATCATGTTAGAACAAAAGCTCCACACCGCGCTTAACCTTCTACCAGTTTCGTGTTTGTTCCATTTTTCGTGTTTTGTTTTGGCCCTAGATGATGAAACGTATAGGATTGGGCTTTTGTATTCCGTAAACATCTGTAAATGTAATAACTTGGTTGTGACATTTATTTTCTTGCACTTGCATTACACTTTAAAAAAAATGTAAGTTCCGTTCATTCTGTCTTGTATCCTTAGGACGTTTCACACATCATCTTTGGTAAGGATGAAGCAGACAAGCCATTGGCGAGGATCAGAATTACGTGAACGGGAAGATTTGCGAGGGTCAAGAGCTTGCAAACTACAAAGTCAACTGGGCTCTCCTCGATGCTTTATCTGATTTCTAGGATCTAAAAACACTATCTTCATGAACTCACACCATCACTCGAAGAATACCGTCAAATCATTCAAGGGGTAGATTGGGATCATGGTATGGTTCAACCCGACCTCCAACAAAGAGGTGAAGATAGCACTTTGGCCAAATTGCTCAAAGTCACAACAAACAAAATGTCCACCGAGCTCAAGTTGAATGGGGGTCATGGCTTATCTATTGAACTTCTGGTATATTGGATCAAGCGCCGAATTGTCGATAAAACAAATGCTCTGGGGAAATGCCATACTTTTATTTTACTTGTTTTCAGAACGGTCGTATTTCCCTTTTCTAATGGTCTCATCGACTCATCTATGACCAAAATCGTCATCCAAATAATAGAAGGCAAGGGTTTCATGACGACATTGCTCGCTGAAACTATTGCATCTCTAAATATTTTAAAAACCAAAGGAAAATGATAACTAAAAGCAAGACCGACCTTACTTCACATTTTGTTCTTAAGCCATATGAAAGAATTTGGCATGAATTTTCCCCGGGCAAACCTTTTAGGCGCCAAAAGGGTCATCTCGATAACGTTAGGTCGATCATCGTTTGAAGCTGAGAAATGGAAAGCCCTCGATTAGAAAATCTATATTTTGAAAATAGCGCATAAGGACATTTTATGGCGACTAGATGTTTACCCATCCACCGCCCCATGATCGTTAGGTGCAAGACTTTCGAGGGAGTTCCGCCTCTCAGCCATCAAGGATCCATGACCACCTACCCTTCCCGAGTTGTTCGGTGGATTCCAATATATCCCGATGAACGTTGATGGATCACCAAGAGCGTATAAGTGTCACATCAAAATGGATATTGCAAACTCGCTTCGAGACTCAGTCCGACAAGTGAATAATGATTAGGGAAACCAAGTCCTTCTATTCATAAATCCGACGGAAAGATCCACGGTAAAGGAAAACGAATACCGTGCGACAACGGAGTACGTTCACAAGTTCTACTCGGCACCATCAAGTATGCCTTTTGACCCGAATGAGATAATCGGGGATATGTCCGAGCAACCGCCGTCATCTTACGAGGACATCTAAGTGATTATGAAAGCTAGGGTGGAAATTCAAAGTATTGTTTGGGCTGATGAATACTCTAGATCCAAGAAAGAGATCCAATGCCTCCGCAACGAGTTACGGTGTGTGCGAAATGAAGTGAGAGGTTGGGATCGAACCTTGGAGAAATGTGAGGGTAAAATATCTGAGTTGAATGGCAACCTTGGACAATCCAGACGAAGGACAAGGCAAATTAAAAGATTTTTGAAATGCATGTCCCCGACCTTCCTTCGAATAAAGGAGCAAGCGACAAATGCACTCAACGAGTTGCGCCGTCGTGTGAAACGTCTTAAGAATTAGACTTTGATTGACCAACTCTTTTTAGAGTATTTTTTGAAAAACGGTTTGTCGTATATGTTATCAAAGTCTATGAATGGAATGCACGGATCATGCCGAATATTTATAAAAAAAAACAAAAAAAAAAACATGCATGATCAATTGTGTATTTACCCTTATTACTACAGTATTTGAATGATTTAGGCACATTTGGAAAGAACAAGCCCTCGCGATTTCGTTCAATGGGAACGAATGGAACAACAAAATCAAAGCCCTCCACCAGGTTTCCCTGAACCCATGCGACATTTGAAAACTCTGCCACCTCAATAATACGAAGAGATGATCATCCAGCTAGAACAAACTATACACACCATGAATTTTGGCATGGCTGGTATGACCTCCCAGTTCGAGCATATTTTGTTTTTTCTAAACGCCCAGGCAGCCACCTCGTCTTCCCAAGCAACACCTCTGCCCGTAGCATCTCATCAATCTATGGCAAGTACTTTCGTCTTACCCGACCAAACTCCACCTCCCACATGTGGTCACCCTGAACAAGGTTCACCTCCCACATATGGCCATCCCAACCTAGCTCTACCTCCCATATATGGTCATCCTAACCAAACTCCACCTCCCACATATGGTCATCCTGTCCATGCTCCACCTCCACCTCCCATATATAGCCATCCCAACCAATCTCCACCTCCTACATACGAATGTCCTAATCAAGTTACACTACCTGTACATGACCCTCATGAGCAACCTTTTCCTCTTCAGTATGATTGGGCTGCACCTCCGGTACCTGATTACCCCAACCAGGCCACACTGCCCGCGTTTGGGCTCTCCAATTACTCTGTTACATTCGCCCCGGTCGAGACCGAACAAGACAAGCGGTTAAAGCAGATTGAAGAAAAGATGAGGTCTATTCAAGGAGTAGATCGATTGGGAGACCTTGATTTCTCTGATCTGGCTATATTTCAGGAAATCCCGATACCCGATAAATTCAAGGTGCCTGGCTTTGAAAGGTTCGATGGAATAGCGCATTCGATTGTTCACCTAAGGATCTACATGGCATAAATGACTCCATATCAGTAGTATATAAGGTTGATGGTCCAGAGCTTCCAGGAAAGTTTGAAAGGGGAAGCACTGGTCTGGTTCGTTGGGTTAAGAACAGAGCAAGTGCAAATATGGAGGAGCTGACCAAGCTTTTCCACCACCGATATAAGCACTGGATAACACTTCTACTCGCCTTGATTTTCAGGCTATGGAGATGAAAGAGGGACAATCTTTCAAAGTTTATGTGACTGAGTGGAGGGGAAAGGCCAACTGCATGAACCCGCCTCTCGGGCATAACGAGGCGGTCTCGATTTTCATAAGCACTCTTAAGGGTATATATTATACCCAAATGATGAGTCAATCCATAGAGAAATTTTCAAATCTCATCATGACGGGCGAATTGATCGAGTGAGGGCTTCGGTCCGGAAAGATTGAAGACTCATTCAAAAGTACAGTGGATCCTAATAAAACTGACACAAAGAAGCCTAACCCGACCATAGGCGTGGTCTATCTGACCCTTACCAAGCTCCTTACTCGGCTCCGTATCAACAATACCAACCATTACCGGTGGTCCCGACGCCTCAGGCTTCTCAAGCCCCACAAGGAACAACCTCCCTGCCTAACCCACAAGATTCTGTCAACAGAGGCGGGAACCAAAGGAGATTTCGAGAGCCCCAACAATTTAGCCCGCTTCCAATACTGTTGGTCGAATTGTACAAGAAGGCTTTGGCTCAAGGGCTCATAGGTCCCGAGGTTCTGAGCCCCGAAACAAGAATTCCGGCTAATGAACCAAATTCAAAATGTGAGTTCCACATGGGAGCACCTGTACAAACCACTAACAATTGCCCTCGCCTAAACCACTGAATCCAAGACCTTATCGATCGTAAGTACCTGCTCTTAAATCCCATTTTGCCACCGAATGTCAATATCAGTCCGGTACCCAACAACGCTTGAGGCTCAGTTAACATGATCTTCTTATAAGAAGGACCAACCCCTTTAGTCAGCCTCATGGGTCAGGATATGCTAGAAAATTATGTTTCGATGATCACTCCACTAATCATTGATTACGTACCACAAAGACCAACACCATTAAAGTACGAGAGCAACAAAATGGTACCTTGGAGCTATGGGGGTCACGCGAAAGGATATGAGAAAAATGAAGACATTTTCAGTATGACTCGATCCGAACGTTACTATATCCAGCCAGAAAACCCGCCCAAGGAGAAGGGGTTGGAGGGAGCCCAAAAGAAGAAGGTAAATGATAAAAAAAGCGAGGAATTTCATGAAGATTGTAAAGGATGATGTGTACAATGTCGTGGTCCAGTTGCACAGAACCCCAACGCAGATATATTTGAATGCTTTGTTGTTGAGTTCTGAACTACACCGAGATGCATTAATAAATGTTTTGAAGGAAGTCCTGATTCCAAAGGAAGTTTTAACCCGCCAAGTGGAGAATCTCATCGGTTCGGTTTTTGCTAGCCAAATCACCTTCGGGGATGAAGAGTTGGGTTATGACGGACAACAACATGTCAAGGCCCTCCACATCGTGTGAAAGAGCAAGGGATACGTGCTCTCAAGAGTAATGATTGACAATGACTCATCTTTAAATGTATGCCCAATGCCCACCCTCCAACATATGAAGATAGATTCGTCACTCATCCATCCAACCAAGAGTGTTGTTCGAGCTTTTGATGTCAATATAAGGTAGGTCAAAGGATACATTGAGTTACCATTGGAGATTGGCCCATGCGTGTTTAGTGTATCTTTCAAAGTCTTGGACATTCCAGCGATCTACAGTCTACTTTTGGGAAGACCTTGGATACACGCCGCTGGGGCAGTGCCTTCTACCCTACATAAGAAAGTTAAATTTATATCTGAGGATCGCCTCGTTGTGATCGATGGAGAGGAAGATTACAACATTTATAAGGAGACTTCCGTACTTTTCATCGGAATTGATACCAAATATGTATTGTCTTTCCATGTCTTTGATCTCATTTCTGTAATTAGGGATTGGGGAGAGCCAGCACTAGACAGAGTTGAGGTAATGGTAGGGAATGTCATGCTGGGCAACAACTTCATATTAGGACGCAGTCTGGGAATCCACGGTCAGGGCATCATTCATCCAATAGCTCCAAGGAAGAACAAAGGCACTTTTGGACTGGATTTCCATCCTAATTTCAAAGATTACGAAGTCGCCCGAAGGAAACGTTTAACCGGAAATTCACGGGCATTGTTGTTTCCTCCCCTCACTATTTCATTTCCTGTCCCACCGCAAATGATCCAACCCGACGACGTTGCTTCTCACGGAGGCTTATCAGGCTTGTTTTCGACCAGTGTCACCATTGGAGCCCTACTTGATTAAGCTCCCTGAGGCCTTTTTCGTCCGTCCACTTGCTAGTGGGGAGAATAACACAAATTGGATGATATTACCTGCTTATGTGCTTTCTCTTAGAATAATGAGTAAGTCCTTTTGAAAAAGGATGTATTCCGCGTAGGGCATATGTCATGAGCCCCGTTTTTTTTTGGAATAAGGGAAATTTGTCATGACCACATCAAATGAATCCCTTCTTTTGTTAATTCATCATGTTCTCAATATTATATCTCCTTCTACTTACTTCTGACATTAATCTCCCTTCTCTTCTGAGTCCTTATCTAGGAATAATACCTCTAGAGAACATAAAGGGGACCATGATTCAATCTCGTACAGGGACACCCTTGCCGAATCCGACTCTATACATTACGGAGAAGGATCGGGTGAGGAGGATGTCACGAAAGAAATTGAAGAAAGTTGGGACAGGTACAAGAGAGGCAACCTACTTACAACAGAAGTCACTGATGTCATAAACATCGGCACTCCCGAGGAACCACGCGAATTGAAGAATGGGACAAGTCTGAGTCCTGACCAAAGAACTCAGATGATGGATTTGCTAAAAGAGTACCAGGAGATTTTCGCCTGGTCATATGTTGACAAAATAGGCCTTGATTCGTCAATCGTGAACACGTTCTGCCACTAGACACTGAGAACTTTCGACCCAAGAGACAACACCTGAGGAGACAAAGTCCCGACCTAATTCTTAAAATTAAGCAAGAGATCATCAAGAAAATCGACGTTCGATTCATCTAGCAAATATTGTTCCAGTACCCAAGAAAGACGGTCGCGTCCGCATCTGTCTCGACTATCGAGATCTTAACAAAGTTAATTCCAAGGATAATTTCCCTCTGCCTTGTATCGATATGTTATTCGACAACACGACACGTCATACGATGTTCTTGTTCATGGACGGGTTCTCAAGATACAACCAGATCAAGATGTCTGACGCAGATAAGTCACAAACCACATTTGTCACGATGTGGGGCACATTTTGTTACAAAGTTATGCCTTTCAGTTTAAAAATCGTAGGGGAAACCTACCAAAGGGCGATGATGACACAGTTACACAATATGATGCACAAACAGATCGAGGTGTAAATAAATGATATGATCACAATGTCTCAAGAAGGTGAAGATCACTTGATCAATTTACGCATGCTATTTGAAAGGCTCAAGAAGTACAAATTGCGTTTAAACCCGACTAAATGAACTTTTGGAGCCACATCAGGAAAGTTATTGGGCTTCTTAATCAGTGAGAATGGAATTGAGGTAGTCTCTGACAAAGTCAAAGCGATACAAGAGTTACCCCTCTATTAGGTCATTTGAATCACATTGCACGTTTCATTGCAAATATGACAACCAAGTGTCAACCTTTATTTAGTCTTTTATCTAGGATGAAGAATTCCAGAATGCCTTAGAGTCCATAAAAAATTACCTGATGAGCACACCAGTCCTGGTGTCGCCAACTCCAGGACGGACGCTCATTATGTATTTAACAGTGCGCCAAGACTCGTTGGGGTGCATGTTGGGACAACTAGATGTGACTGGAGAGAATGAACATATCATATACTGCGTGAGTAAGAAGTTCATGGAGGGTGAAACAAAGTATCAGGAGGTGGAGAGGATATGTTGCGTACTCGTGTAGGTAATGAAGCGACTTCGTTAGTATACGTTGTACTACACCATACGTCTATTCGAAGATGGATCCCATGAGATACCTCTTAGATAAGCCAGCATGGACAAAAAATATCGCCAAATGGCAGGTTCAACTATCTGAGTATGACATAGAATTCGTGCCTCGAATTTCGGTAAAGGGGCAAGAAATTGCCGGTCATTTAGCAGAGTTTCTCATAGACGACGATCAGTTGATCAACTCTGAATTCCCAGATGGGGAGATCATGCAAGTAGAAGAAGAAGGGATGTCGAAGGCCAATTGGAGGATGTACTTCGACGGGGCTGTGAATTTAGTCGTAGGGGGTATCGGGGCAGTGCTCATCTCACCAAAGAGGCAACACTTTCCAGTGGCGGCCAATGTCACCTTCCACTGCAACAACAACATCGCAGAATATGAGGCATGTGTTCTCAACATGCGCGTCGCACTACACCTAGAAGTGAACAAACTAGAAGTGTTCGGAGATTCCATGTTAATCATCCTCCAAACGATAGGGGAATGGAAAACGAGGGATGCCAAACTCCAGCCATATAACGAGCACCTTGAGGATTTAGTTGCAGAATTTGAAGACATCAGTTTCACTCATATGCCGAGAAATAAAAACCAATTTGCAGACGCATTGGCAACACTCGCATCAATGAGTAAAATTTCGCGGGGAAATCATGTATTGCCAGTGGAGATCAAGATCAAAGAGGTTTCAGCCTATTATTCTACAGTCGAAGAGTCAGACGACGGTCAGTCGTGGTTCACTGACATAAAAAAAATACCTGGAGTCCGGAGAGTTCTCAGAATGTGGCACAAGAAATGATCGGAAGGTCGTGCGAAGGATGACTTGCAATTATTTTCTCAGTGGCCCGACCTTATACAAAAGATCATTTGATGATACCCTTTTGAGATGCGTGAATGTTGAATAATCTGAGCGCCTAATAGAAGAAATTCACGAAGGTTGTTTCGGCCTACACATGGGCGGGCGAATATTGTCAAACACGATAATGAGACTTGAATACCTTTGGTCCACCATGACGTCTGGTTGTGTGAGACACGTCCAACATTTTCACCTCTGTCAAGTGTACGCAGACCAAATCAACGCACTACTACACGAGCTCTATCCCATGACTTCCCCATGGCCTTTCTCAATGTAGGGCATCAATGTAATCGATATGATCTCTCCAAAGGCGTCCAATGGTCATCAATTGATATTGGTGGTGCTCGATTATTTCACCAAGTTGGTAGAGGCTATCACCCTGGTGTCAGTAACGACAAAGGCAGTCGAGCGTTTCATTATGCAGGATATCATCACGCATTATGGGGTGCCGAAGTCAATCATCATAGATGATGCCAAAAAAAAACTAAATAATAAATTGGTTGATGGGTTGTGTGACCAATTTAAGATCAAGCATATAAATTCGTCTCCATATTGCCCACAAATTAATGGCGCAGTGGAAGTAGCAAATAAGAATATCATAGAGAAAATGACTGTCACTTATAAGGACTCGCACGACAAACTTCCTTGGGCACTCAAGGCATACAAGACCTCAATACGAACATCAACAGGGGCAACTCCATTCTCCCTTGTTTACGGGACTAAAGTCGTGTTGCCAATTGAAGTAGAAATCATGTCAGCAATGATCCTCGTTGAGGCAGAGATGTACGAGTAAGAATGGGTGAGATGCATATACGAGCAATTAAAACTCATAGATGAAAGGCGACTTATCGCGCTGTGCCACGGGAATTTGTACCAGCAACACATGGCTCGTGTATTTAACAGGAAGGTACGTCCAAGAAAATTACAAGTAGGCGATCTAGTTCTCATAAAAATCCTTCGAGTCAATCCAGACTCTCGTGGTAAGTTCGTGCCTAAATATGCAGGGTCATATGTCATCAAAAAGGTTTTTAGTGGAGGAGCCATGATCATCACCGATATGGACGACCAAGAACTCCCCAAAAAGCGAACCTCCAAAAGTGAAAGAAAATTCCGGCTAAATCGAAAACTCAAAAGGGAGGTTTAAGAAAAATTTAAGGAAGAGGGACATGATTGAAAATCCCCAAAAGGACAATCATGGCAAAAGGAAATGAATCAAATCTCTGCTAGGTTGAAAACCCGAAAGGGCGACCTAGGCAAACATTAAGGGAACCGAGACCGTAGCAAAAGGAAAGAAAATAGAGAGAAAAAAAAATCATCGACGACCAAGACCTGTAGTTATCCAGCTTATGGGAGTCACAAGCCAACGAACGAAGCCTTTAGGTGTTCAGCCTACGCAAGTCATCCTCGACGACCAAGACCTGTAGTTATCCAGCTTCTGGGAGTCACAAGCCGACGAGCGGAGCCTTTAGGTTTTTCGCCTCTGCAAGTCATCCCAACGAGTCACAAGTCGGCGAGCGGAGCCTTTAGGTGTTCAGCCTCCGCAAGTCATCCTCGACGACCAGGACCTGTAGTTATCCAGATTTTGGGAATAAAAAAAAATGACGAGCGAAGCCTTTAGGTGTTCAGCCTCCGCAAGTCATCCTCGACGACCTATAGTTATCTAGCTTCTGGGATTCACAAGACAATAAACGGAGCCTTTAGGTGTTCAGCCTCCGCAAGTCATCCCCAACGAGTCACAAGCCGACGAGCAGAACCTTTAGGTGTTCAGCCTCCGCAAGTCATCCTCGACGATCAGGACCGGTAGGTGTTCAACTTATCGGAGTCACAAGCTGATGAACGTTTAGGCGCTTAGTCTCCGCAAATCATCGTCAACAATCGGGACTTGTATATGTCCAACTTCCGAAAGTTGCGCGATAATGGTTGTCTACTATGTAAATAATGAAGCGAGAGAAGCCAAAATCAGTTGTTTGTCTTTGAACACATACTTATGAGATCACTTCCATGAGCGTGTGTTCAAAGAGGGGAAAATGTAAACACCTGGTTTTGGCTCGGGGTCAAAATACCGTACGCGAGGAATCAAGCCGAGAGAAATTGAGATTGAAAAAAAAAATAGTACATATATATATATATATATATATATATATATGAAAACTAAAAAAATCCAACGTGGAACATGGCCACACGTGGCCATGTTCCTCTTTGCACCGATTTGTTTTTATTATTATCAAAAAACAAATTAGATAATAAAATAAAAGGCAAATTGCTTCTATAAATGGGGGAGATGTCGTAGCTTACAGTGAGAAAGAAAGGGGGAAGATAAAAGGAAGAAGAGAAGAGAAAGAGTGAAGGAAAAAAAATAGAAAAAAGAGTGAAAAAAATATCGGTAATTATCGGTCTTGGTTTCTCATACAGTATTTAACCTCCAAACGATTTAGGTATATCTCTCTCGTATTTAATATTGTATTTGTATTTCCTAATGTTATTGAAATTTATGTTATAAAGAAAAAAGAGTTTATATACATATATTATATAATATACTTGTTAATATGTATATATATTGATGTATAATATATATGTCATAATCTATCTATATGTATAATATATATATATATATATATATTTATATGTGATACTGTATATGTATATGTATATACATATATATGATATTATGTTTATATGTATAATAAATATATATTATGTATATGTGATACTATATGTATATGTGTAATATATGTATATATGAAAAAAAAATATTTTCAAAAATGACTTAGGTCATTCCTAAACTTTGATGAACGTTACAACTCGGTCCTTGGACTCTCGAGTCATTTTGGGACTTTACCGAGTGTTATAAACCAAACTAGAAACGTTTTGGGCCATTTGTGCATTTTTTTGAAATATTTTTTTTAAATCAGCTCGAATTTTTTAAAATTTACATTTTGTTCCCTGAACCTTTTTGGACATCCCATCACTTTTCAAAATGTTACAAATAAGTCTAGAATAATGTTCGAGTTATTTTGGAACTTTACTAAGTGTTACAAATAAGTCCAGAATAGTTTAGGGTCAATTTTGTCATTTTTTAAAAATATATTTCCAATTCAGCTCGAATTTTAAATAATTTCATTTTGATCCCTAGCTTTTCTAGACATCTCATGACTTGTCAAAGTGTTCCAAATTGGTCCAACGTGTTTAATAGCTGCAAAATCATTCATGTATTTTTGACACGTTGAAAATGATCACAAAGTCAAACCACATTTTTTCAAGAACGATTAACTTTATCCTCTCTTGTATATTTATTTGAAATTAACTTGTAAATAAAAATGTTTGTACATGGTTTATTTCAATTAAAGAAAAATGCATGTCATCTCTTTAGCCAAGCATGATAAAATTGGACAATTCGGGTAAATCGGTAAAAAAATAATTTCAAAAGCTAACTATAGTACCGAAAGGGCGGATTATGGGCTCGCGTGCCCTTAAGACGTAATCAAACCCCCGAACTCAATTATCTGGACACAGACCTTTCCAAGCCCTAGGATGTTAACACCATGTACCCTATGCAAACTTTTAAGATTCTGATTAGCCTTTAATTAATCGGTGGCGACTCTTTCATTTTTCGGTCCGGTTGATAACCCCGCCCGACCGGACCCGTCGCTCGCCAAGACCCTACATTTTTTACGAAACAAAATAAAAATATTTTTCAAAAAGGGTTGGGGAAAGTCGGATCTGACGTCCGAGAATTTGGATACTCTATATGTAAATGACATACTCATAGATAGAAATAACTTGGAGTTCTTCACACGAGTAAAGACCTAATTGTCTTTTCTATTTGGGATGAAGGACATGGGTGAGGCGGCGCACATCTTTGGGATTAAGATCTCGAGATATCGTCGTAGGAGGCAGCTATGGCTTTCTCGGGAAATCTACATAAACAAAGTGTTGGAAATGTTCAACATGAGCAACTACAAACCAACTGAAACTCCAACTTACATTGGTCAATCTCTCAGCATGGACATGTTTTCAAAGACTACGAAAGAAATGGACTAGATAAAACAAATTATGTAGCTAAGTGCAGTCATAAGCCTGATGTACGCAATAGTGTGTACTCGACTTAATATTTGTCACGCAATCGACATAGTATCTCGGTACCAAGCTAAAATGGATTGAAGAAATGACAGTCAGTAAATAGAATCATGTGATATCTTAAGGGCATTATCATGCAGTGTGATACTGAAAGGACTTGTTGGAGGTTCGAGAATCTCCGGATGATTGGGTATAACGATGCGGACTATGGTGGTGACTTTGATGAGAGAAAACCCAGATCGAACTTTATGCTCTGCTCTTCGATGGCGTCATATCGTGGATGAGCAAAGAAGCAGGTGTGCATTGTGTTGATCCTATGAATGCCAAATTTGTGGCTCTTGTGCAGGCTACTCAGTAGGTTGTATGGCTGAAGATACTTCTAGATTGATTGTTGAGTCGTTGGAATCGCAATCTCTGTGACAAAGAAACCCAAGTATCATAACAAGTCATAGTAAGGAGATATAAAGCAAAACTATGTTAGTGGCGTGGTTAAACACAATGTGATAAGTTTAAAGTACTTGTCTATAGATGATATGGTCGTGGATCGTCTCTCCAACCTTGAAGATGGAGTTTTTAGTGAGGCATGCGTAGTCTCTAGGACTGTGTAGACTTAATTGATGTACTTCATTGATTTTATTTTCCATACCTTGTTCTTTAACTTGAATTATATTCGAGTATGCATGCTTTCACAGTTTGAGTATTTTGTGCATTCTTACTGTGATTGTTTATTGAAACATGTCAAAGTGGATCTAATCACCCTATCACATGGGTGATAGTTTCTATGTATTTGTGGCTAGGTGAAGCCGGTGATATTTTTTAGTTCTGGAAGTCTATTGGATGACCGGAAAGGACTTTGTGTTCGGAAATATCTGATTTCGCACTACGACGGATTCTGGTTTGTCAATCCACTCAGAGGGGTTGAATGAGAGTCTTTGTAACTTTTGGTTCGGGTACTTTGTGTACCTGATGGACATCTGTACTTTATTTGGACATAAGCTTCATGGGATAAGAGATATGTTGTAGCGCGTGTTCCATACCACGGCGCACCCAAAACAACCATGGGTATGACCCAAGATGTGATCTTATCTCGGAATCGTGTGAGACCCAAAGATCTTTATGAAAAAGCCGCGTACGTACACTTATTACTCTGAACAGAGACTTGAGATTCGGTTCAATATTTGCTATCTTAGTCCGTGCTCGATGGGTGCGCTCACAAGAACCTTGCTCCCAGTTCTAGAAAAATGAGTTGGATTAGTTGGAAGAGGATGGTCATTATGGGATATTCTCGATATTGTGTCCACTAGGTGTCGGTTGCGGCTGTGGGCGCAATATATAGATCAGAAAGATCTTTGTGTGGTCAGACCTAGAGAAGGATTACATGATCAAGGGTGCAGGGCACATTTCCATTGTCGGTGTGAGATCCTTGCTCATTGTGCCTTCCAGTGTCACTCCTAACAGATGCGCAACACCTTGCTCATTGTGCCTGCCGGTCGCACGGTTGCTACCTCGTATGTGACTTTATTGTATAATGGAAATTCGATCTTCTTGTGCTGACTTAATGAATAAGCGCCTCCCACTGCGTGCGAGTGGAAGATGTTGGTTTTGGGGGATTGGTTCGCCCATTAGTGGGAGCTCATTATAGTAAGTCCAATATTGGATACTGGCCCAAACCCTTCCTCCATGTATAGGGGTGCTCAGGATTTGAAAACCTGATGATGTCAGTCTTTTTCCCAAGGCTGAGAAACTCTGTCGTCCTACAGATTAGACTGAGGTAAGTAGCTGTAGAAACCTACGTCACTGTCCGTTAACTCGTGGCGTTTCCTCCCATCCGGTAGACCGTGATCCCAACCTCAAGCAAATCCGTTTCCACTTTCGCTAAGACAATCGTTCAAGGAGGTAACTTAAATATGTGTTATGTTGTGCCCTAAACGATTGCATATTTAGTATATTCCAACAATTCATCATATGCCACGTGAGCCTCATAAATCGAATGGTTTATAACACAAGCATTAATGATTCATGTACTACAGTTTTGTATTTATTGCTAGAGTAAATGAGATTTGTTGTTTCCTGAGTCAATCCTTTTCTCTACTTCTAAGCAGACTTGGAAAAGTCTCACTTAAATGAGAATGGTAGTGGTCTCATAAGTTAATAGCTATAAGGAGGGTTTCCAGTTTCCACTTGAAGAATCAATGCATATTTCATCCTCTCTATCCATGGAAGGCTTTACCTTTTTATTTTGGTCCTCCACTTTCTTGTTGATTTTTACTGTCTCCTCTGCAAATGACAGCATTCAAAAAAATGGAATTATTGCAGATGGAGAGACTATCGTCTCTGCTGGAGGTGATTTTGAACTTGGGTTCTTTGACCCTGGGAACTCCAGACGGTACCTTGGAGTGTGGTACAAGAAAGCTGCAAGTGGAACGGTTGCATGGGTTGCAAATAGAGATTCTCCTCTCAGTGACACTTCCGGAGTCCTTCATCTATCTGAACAAGGAAATCTTCTTCTTTTGAATGGTTCAGGAAATTTGGTTTGGTCCTCATCAAACACGTCAAAGGAAGGGGTAAAAAATCCTATGGCACAGCTTCTCGATACGGGGAATTTCATCGTCACAGATGGAGAGAATACTAAAACTCTCTGGCAGAGTTTTGACTACATTGGAGATACTCTTTTACCTGGCATGAAGCTTGGGAGATATATATACAAAGGGCTCGATACATACCTTCAGTCATGGAAAGGTGTAAACGATCCTACAACTGGTGATTATGCTATTAAGTTAAATGCTAGTGGTTACCCTCAGTTCTTCGTGTGGAAGGGATCAGATATTCAGACCAGGTGGGGGCCGTGGACTGGTCATGGATTTAGTGGGAGTGCTCATTTGGTACCAAATCACATATTCACTTATGAATTTGTGTTCAATGAAGAGGAAATCTACTACAAGTATGAGCTTGTCAGTAGATCTGCTCTCTCAAGATTTCAATTCGATTCATTTGGAGTTCAGCGGAGGCTTAATTGGGTTGAACAATCTATGAAGTGGACAACTGTCTATGTTGTTGAAACAGATGATTGTGATAAGTATGCATACTGTGGACCTTATGGCATTTGCAACATTGGTAACAGCCCGACTTGTGGGTGCTTGAGTGGGTTCAAGCCTAAATTTCCTACCGAGTGGGGATTAGGTGAGTGGTCGAATGGCTGCGTTAAGATGTTGGAAATGAATTGTGGGGTTGGAGAAAGCTTTATGCATATCCCAAATGTAAAGCTGCCTGATACCTCCAAGTCATGGTACAATGGAACCATCAACCTTAAGGATTGTGAGATGTTGTGCATGAAAAACTGTTCGTGCACAGCTTATGCAAATCAGTACATGAGAGGGGAAAGAAGCGGGTGTCTTCTTTGGTTCAATGAGCTCATAGATATTAGGGAGTATTCTGGTGAGAACGGACAAGATCTCTACATAAGGATCGCATCTTCTGAATTGGGTATTTCATACTTCTCCCATCTACGTATTTATATTTACTTCCAACCCTCAGAATCATTATCGTGTTTGTTTATTCAGGTGCAGAAAGCAACAGTTTCGTGAAGAAGCTGGTGATAATCATTATCATTCCTTTGCTGGGAGTAGTTCTTGTAGGATTTATATACATCTTGCATCAAAGAAGGAAGAGGAAATATAAGTTTGAAGGTAAAATAGTTACCCTACCTGGAAAATGAATCGTGAATTTTGGCAGGCTGATTTTTTTAAAACTGGAGATTACACAGAGCTACTTATTTCTGCAGAAGAGGAGTTGGAGAAACAAGAAAAAGATGCTACTGCTGATGAAAACCTGGAGAATTTCGATCTGCCCCTGTTTGACTTTACCATCATAGCTGATGCCACAGATGACTTCTCAAACAAGAATAAGATTGGCGAAGGGGGCTATGGACCTGTGTATCGAGTAATGTCAATAACTCAGTACTGAAGTAGTTTGACCAATGTTTGCCTGACTGATTTTCTTTCAAATTATCTTTTTTGTCCTGAAGGGTAAGCTGAAAGACGGGCAAGAAATTGCAGTGAAGCGTCTCTCAAAGGACTCAAGGCAAGGACTTAGCGAATTCAAGAATGAAGTTGCATTGATAGCAAAACTGCAGCACAGGAATCTAGTGAAGCTCCTCGGGTGTTGCATCCAGGAGGAGGAGAAGAGTTTGATCTATGAATACTTACCAAATAAAAGCTTGGACTTCTTTATTTTCAGTATGTTCCCTCCAACACCTTCATTTTTATGGATCTCTGATCGTCATATATGCATGAAAATTTGGAAATGGAGAGACGCGCTATAGATTTTCATTTTACAGGTCAGGGCCCAAGCACTGCAATGGATTGGACACTGCGCTGCCACATCATCAATGGAATTGCACGTGGTCTTCTTTATCTTCATCAAGATTCAAGATTGAGAATCATACACAGAGACTTAAAAGCTAGTAACATATTATTGGACAATAACATGAATCCAAAAATTTCAGACTTTGGCATTGCAAAGGGTATTGGTGCAGATGAAACAGAAGCAAGCACGCTGAGAGTGGTTGGCACATAGTGAGAGCATTACCAAACCACTCTACTGAAGTAAGTTCCCATTATCAATGGCATGTGTTTCTGATTCATTTTTGTCCAATCTTTCATGCAGTGGCTATATGTCTCCCGAGTACATTATTGACGGGCCTTCTCGGTAAAATCGGACGTATTTAGCTTTGGCGTGCTGTTGCTTGAGATAATAAGTGGAAAACGTAACAGAAAATTTATCCATCATGGTCACAACCTCAACCTTCTTGGCCATGTAAGTGCAATGTTATGACATAGAAATAATAGAATGTCATATCAAGTTCGAAGTAACAGACCCAGTAAGATCTGCTTTTATATGCAATAATGGTGACTTTTACTGATTTAATTGAATAGGCATGGAACTTGTTTCAAGAAGGGAGCTCCTATAAGTTGATCAATGCATCAGTTGCAGAGACCTGCAATGAACCTCAAGTCTTAAGGTATATACAAGTCGGTCTGCTATGTGTCCAGCAGAGTCCTGAAGATAGACCGATCATGGCTTCTGTGGTGATGATGCTGAGCAGTGATATTGATTTGCCTCTACCTAAGGAGCCTGGATTTTTTACTGAGAGGCAACTATGTTTTGAAGAGGGCTCATCATCAAGCATGAGTGAGTTAAACTCCATGAATCGACTTACAATGACAGCACCAGCGCCTAGGTAAACAAAAAATACTCGATTCGGTAATAACATTCCGGATGAATCGTTCATTACAAAAATACTATGTTTCTTCTCCCTATCAAAATTTCTGAATGTAACATACATATATGATGTAAGGTGTGAAAAGAGAATTAGATTCTTCTTCTTCTATCCAATGTAATGAGTTTAGATGTGAAAATGATTCTCTTTCTGTTTCATTATATTCTGACATGAGCAATGGAAGCTTTTGGGTTCGTCTTGATATGGTTCTGATTCCAGTTTTTAGAACTGGGTTCTCACTTCTCCGCGAACATGGATAGGGTGGTTTGTACATAGACCAGGAACGGGGTAGTGATAGAAAAGGGAATTTAGGGTGTGAACAACCAATCAATTAGGACCCAACTATGCATTATTTGATATAAACATTTGACTAAATTATTGTACACATATATTGAATCGTGAATGAATTATCTGATATAACATTGCCTTTGTTTGACCTTTAATTTGGATTCGTGAGAACTTTTGAACTCTTTATTGTCTTATGTATATATTGTTATTATAAGTTTTTCTTTGAGTTTGATCCGGTAGAGAATAAGTTACCACTACTTATTAAGTTGTTCCCCTAACCGCTTACCAATTTCGAATATTGGTATCCAGAGTACGAAATGAAAATATGGAGTCTAACATATTTCATTTCCATAATTTTTGTATAACAAACTATTAAATTATATAAGTATCATAATTTTGTATATTATAACATGATACGTATCAAAGTCGTATTTTAATAAAAGAGTTTTAGGTCAGAATATGCAGACGTATATCCTAAAGGGTTGTAAGTTCATTTTATCCTGTCCGTACGTCTACAGAGTATGCAAAGTTCTGTGTCAAATCTGACCTCCCAAAGTAGTTTATGTTATTTCAATCTTTGAGCAAGGACCCTTTACAGGTTTTGGTTAACTTCCCATGTACGCGGTTGGAAGTTACTGAGTGCCTCTTTTTCCTTCCACATGGTAAAGAATCGGCTATTTTTTAAATCATTCAGTTAGCAAGTCAAATGCCTTATTTATGTAGGATTCGTTAAATGTCATGTCATGCCCCCAAATTCCAATTACGTTCTAGTACGTGACCGATCATTATTCTCTAACCTTTATAGAAAATAACGAAGCCTTCAAATGTTAGATATTTTAATGTAATTGAATTGATTAGTTGACTAATAGGATCATAGTATCTCATTAAACAAGTTAGGAAGGTGCGGAGTGCACGCTTGTTTAAGTATATTATGATTCGCTGTATCGGAGATTCATCATTTGATCAGAGACGAGGCAATGTGGGTCAAAGGGGCAGCGCCCCTGGCTGGGGTCACTATTCTAAAAATTCATTATAAATTTAAATTTTTGGAACTAATGACTTAACATTTTAACCTCAAAATTCCCGGTTTTTGACACTTGTTTTAGAGACAAGTATTAGGTCGGACCATTGCTATTACTTCGGCTCCAAGTCATCATCCTAAGGTGTCCCATTGGTTTTGGAGACAAATTTTTGAATCCAAGAGTCACGTGGTGGCCGAAATGATGCATGCCTTGGTCAAAGGGTGTAGTGTCTCTTCCAAGGGGCATAGTGTCCCTTTCAAATGGTGTGGTGTCTCTTCCAAAGGGTGTGGCAAACACTATAAATTGGTCATAGGTGAGGTCCAAAATTTCATCTCAAACATTCACATTCCTTCTCAAGTTCTAGTTCAGTATTCTGATTTTATCCGATTGAAAGTTTGGGTGCCTCCAAATTGTTTCAATCTGAAAGTGTTGTCACGACTTCAGAATAATCCAAGCAAACATTCGAAAGTTCAACCACAATCCATTCGAAAGTTCAACAACATCAAATTTTTCAATCAGTTCCAACGTCCATCTATAAAATATATCGCTCAACACATTTTCAAAACTAAAACTGACGCCTAAAGAACACTAACTTATTTTGAATTGAAAATAATCAAAACAAAACATTACTTCTAAACCTTCGGCACCTTTGGGGATGAGTCGCATAGTCCTTAGAGGCTTCCTTGTCACTACCTCCTTCCAAATCTGAAAAGTGGAAAATAATTGGGGGGTAAGTTGCTGGGGAGCAACTTAGTAAGCAGTATTAACTTATCCCTACCGGATCAAGCTCTTATATAACATTTCTTGAAATCAGTATAAACTTAAGACTTACACAATTATACATTAGAAAGTTCAAAATATTTACGGAACAAAATTTGTCAAAATGAGATGAGGCGAACCTACTAAATTGATAAATGCTTCGGAGTCAGAGTCTAATCAAAATGTAAATGACGAACTTATAAAAAAAAACATTTAGAACTGAAGGGATACGGAGATTTGAACTTATCAACATTCATAACAGGACAGAAAAAGAGGTTGCTCTAGTCTTTTTACCACGCCTACTCTGCTGCAGGAAGGCTCCAATGTTTAACCCCCATTGGAAGGATGCAGAGCCCAGATATATCCGCTGGGGGCGGCCAGAGCGATCACGATTTTATCGTGTCGATACGCCAGTGGACCCTCGTAAGGGTTTCTGACCGTAGTAGACTTACGAGCACATAATCAGAAACAGAGGTCGAACTTTCTAAAATGGATTTTACTAACTGTTTTTCACTAAGATCTTATACCAGACTAGCTCACGAAAATATATTCGGACAACATATCAAAACATACTTTATAAAACAACTTCAATCACTTGATCCGAATTTTATAAACGAAAAATTCATATTCATGCTCTAAAATAGTATTAGCTTATCTTTAAACTTTCATGCAATGCATAAAATATTTTCTTTAGTAAAAGTAGAAATAAGCTTAAACCCTTACCTCAATTGAACCCCGAATTTAACACGGATGACTTCGTCAGTCCGAATTCCCTAAGTTCAATACGAATGTGAATATAAGGTTTCCATTCGAAACATGAAGTCCTAATAAAACCTTACTCACTTATTCAGAACTAGTATCCCCTAGGGTCCAATTCAGATTTCAAAAAAATCCGGTTCTGTCTTTGACACACAAAACGAGGCGACAAACGATATGGCGTTATTCACTGATTTTTCGACTTTCTCATAAATATTCCGAAAATGTTACTGTATGCATAGGATTCAATTACGAGTCCAACTCCGCAGACGGAATCGCGTTTCGACATCGGGGTGGTTTACACGCGCCAGTCAAAGTTGTCCGGGTGTGGTCAACTTCATCTTCAACCTAGAAACAATTATCCAGATTGCAGGGCCGAGTTTGAGGGCTTCATTCTTCCTCATTAGAGCTCCGTTTTGGGTGTTCTTAGTGTCTATAGAAATCCCTTACATTGAACTACAAGGTCGCGGAGTCTGTTTTATGATGTAACCAATAAAAACGTCACTTTTAGGTCACCAAATTTTCGGTTTTGAAATCGTGGCTGAATTTTCTAAGTTCGATATCTCATGAACGACTCCATTAAACTCGATTCTGTCAATTGGGTTAGGTTACTTAAGATCCTTAGAACCTAACCATGGCAATAAAGCGAGAGTAAACTCTACCATACCGAAATTCACCATTAATGACTTTCAAAGCCTTCTCTCTCTAAAATTAAGCATTCATGGGGAAGAGAAATGGGCATGAATATGAAGTATTAACTTGGTCGTGATATTCCCCTTTGTTGGTGGCTTGTGGACGCTTCACTTCGTCAGTTTTAGCGGCGATACGGTCGGACGCTGAATTCTCGTCGATTTCCCTCTCCAAACTCTATTCTTTTGTTTCCAACACTAGGGATTGATAGGTCTGCGAAACTATAACAATCTAACCTAAGTTGCAGCCATGAAATAGAAAATCTCCTCTTCCATGATCTTTGATGATTTTTCCATTACCCAAACTCAAGCACGTCAACTATATGCAATCTCATACAAAAAGTTTGTTTTGTCCTTAAACTTTGCCATCAATTGTCATTAGCCTTCGAATTTCTTCTCTTTCAAAGTTTGGTCCTGTAAAAAGTTGTGAGTGTTACATGTCTTTATTCTTTACTAAATCAAAGTCAGAATCCTGTCTTAGTTTATAAGAAAACTCCATGTTGTATATCTGCAGGGAGAGACATATAGAACATAATATACTTAAAAGCTCAAAGTATATATTTATCAACTTTGTTAAATCAAACTTTACCCAAGATATAATGACTATTATTTATAAAGAATTGTAATTCTCCGAACTCAAGCAACTGATCTCACTAATCAAACTAAGCTTATCTTAAACGTGTTTGACACGGCCCCACGAATGAAATAGGTTTTAGGGACCGTTCACCTTGCGACACATGTCGGTTTCACATTTGGAAAGCTCTGGAAGCTTCCGTGCAGATATGGTAACAACCGAGAGATGTCCAAATTCGGTGTACAAGTCTAGGTTCATTGAACTAGTGAGTATACATCCCATATACTTGCTGTCATATGTGTCCCTATATAATTGTATGCAATATAGAGTTTTCCATAAGAGATCTCCCCTCACTTGTATAAAAAAGGGACTTTCCTCTTTCATTTTCATTCCCCAAAAAATTCAGAGAGTAATACAAGAGTAGTGTTTCTCTCATATATCTAGAGTTTCCTTATAGTTTTGTGTGTGAGTGAGTGAAAAGCTGCTTAGAGACAACCTAAGGTCGCACGAGTGAAGTGAGAGTGATAATCTTTCTCTAAGCCTGTGACAAGTGGTATCAGAGCCATTTTTTCTTGCAACAAAACGAGGATCATGGCCAGTGGTGACAAGAACGTTGTTGTTGTTGCTGGAGAGAATGCCAAGAAAGAACGGGGTGTAGACCGTTCAAGAGATGTGATTGCTGGATTGGAGGTGCGAGTGGGGAGAGTGGAGGATGCCATTGCTAAGGATCAAGACATCCTAGAAGACCACATCACTCACATGGGCAATGCCGAGGTCCAAATCGAGTCCCATCAACAATTGGTGGTTGAGGCAATCTATGTTTTGGATGCGCGCAACGACATGTTGCAAGTTCAAATCACTGAGGTACAGTAAACGTTACAGGATCATATCCATGACTTGCAGAAGAAGGTTGAGGATATGCATAAGGAGCTTGCCAATTGTCAGGTAGCCATGGAAAGAGGTATCATCAATATGCAACATTCCCCCCACAACCTAATGTGCAGAAGCCGTCTAAGTTCAAGTGGGAGCATTCAGCTAAGGAAGTGGACAGTTTCCTTTACACGATGGAGCAGTATCTTCTCTTGATGCACATCAAGGAGAAGAAAATTAAGGTTAGGACTGATGCGTCTTATCTTATTTAGGAAGCTAAGATGTGGTGGAGTAACAGGTCATATGAGGAGGAAGATGAACCCATCACAACATAGGAGGAGTTCAAGAGTTAATTCCGCAAGACATTCTACCTAGAATATGTATTTGAGGAATCTAGGGTGATCTGTGAGAGTATGTTCGGGAGTTCCAAAATATCCAACTTTCCATGCAAAAGTTAGACTCGAAGGAGGGCTTCTGTCACTTCGCGAACGGGCTCAAACCGTGGGTTCGTTTAGAGTTACAAAAGCGGGACATAAGAGACTTGAAGGTAACCTTGCAAGTGTGTGATTCCTTGATAGAGTACAAACGGGAAACCAATACCGACTCCAAGGTAAAGGGCAACGCAGTTGGTGGCGGAGATAAGTCCAATAAATTGTAGCAATTTGAGAAGGGAAAGGTCGTTCAAACTGGCGACTTTAGTAGGAGGGAGCGTCAGCCGGGACCCCTGAAGTGTTTCCCATGCGATGGGAATCACAAGGCCAAAGAATGTCCCATGAAGAAGAAACTCTCTGCCATCACTCGAGAGAAAGAGGAAAAAGTGGTAGAAGAGGAAAGACTTGGGGCAATCAAGATGTTGGACTCAATCAAAAAGTCCAACGAAAAGTGATTGATGTTCGTGGACATAAAGATCGCGGGCACGTCAATGAGCACACTTGTTGGTACAGGTGCAATGAACATCTTCATCTCTAAGGAGGTCGCAGATAAGGTGGGCTTGAAAGTGGAGAAGCGGACACATTGGTTAAAGATGGTGAATTCCTAACAAGTTCCAACGGGCGATGTTGCAAAAGACGTGGAAATCCAAGTTGTTCCTTGGTCCGGAAAGGAAGATATTGAGGTAATTTCATTGGATGATTATGATTTAGAAGTTGGGTTGGAATTCCTCGATTGTATCAATGCTTTGTTGGTTCCTTTTGCAAATACTATTTGTGTATTGGATCCACAAAAACAATGTGTGGTGTCGGTGAAACGCATGGGAGGTCGTGGGGCAAAGATGATCTTGACCATGCAACTAAATCGAAGAGTGCATAAAGGGGAGTTGACATTCCTTGCCTCCTTGAAGGAGGAGGAAGGATCAAGTGAAGAAGACAATGTGATGAAGGAAGTGCTAGAGGTTCTTGACACGTATGCCGACACCATGCCCGACCGACTACCCCAAAACGTTGTCGTCAGAGAGAGAGGTGGACCATCGGATCGAGCCAGTGCTAGAAGTTTGTCCCCCTGTAATGGCACCATACCGCATGGCACCTCCAGAGTTGGAAGAATTAAGGGAGCAGTGAGGATCTGCTTGAAGCAGGGCACATTCAGCCATCAAAGTCACTGTATGGTGCACCAATTCTATTCCAAAAGAAGCATGATGTTTCTCTCCGCATGTGCGTCGATTATCGGGCCTTGAATAAGCTAACAGTGAAGAACATGTATCTTATTCCACACATTGCAGACTTGTTCGATCAGTTAGGCACGGTGAAGTAATTCACGAAGTTGGATTTGCGTTTGGGCTATTATCATGTTCGAATTACCGAGGAAGATATCCCAAAGATGGCTTGGGTAACGCGTTATGGGAGCTATGAGTTCTTGTTAATGGCGTTCGGGTTAACAAACGTGTTGGCTACATTTTATACGTTTATGAACAAGGTATTGTAGCCATTTCTTGATCGATTTGTGGTTGTTTACCTAGACAATATTGTTATATATAGTTGATCGTTGGTCGAGCACGTAGATCACTTGAGGCAGGTTTTCGGAGTCATTCGGGATAACGAACTCTATGTGAAAAGGAAGAAGTGCTCATTTACCCAAGCGGGCGTCCTATTTATTGGCCACAATGTTGGAGGAGGACAGGTGTGAATGGATCTGGGGAAAATACAGTGCATTGTCGAGTGTCAACTGCCAAACAGATTGACGGAGTTAAGATCATTCCTGGGCCTTGTGAATTTTTACAAACGGTTCGTGAGGGATTACTCGAAGATCATAGTGTCACTCACGAAGCTGCTCAAGAAGAACAAAATTTGGGAGTGGTTTGTGGAGTGTTGAAGGGCGTTCGTGTGTATCAAGTGACCTATGACAGAAGAGTCTATGCTCGCATTGCCTAATCATACTAAGCCATTCGAGATACAAACTGATGCTTCAGATTATGCTATTGTAAGAGTATTGATGCAGGATAGGCATTCGGTGGCGTTTGAGAGTCGCAAGATAAATGAGGTCGAGCGGAGGTACACAGTTCAGGAGAAGGAGATGACTGCGATGGTGCATTACCTTCGCACATGGAGACATTACCTTCTCGATTCACAGTTCATTGTGAAGACATACAATGTTGCTACACTCTAATTCCCGACATAGAAGAAGCTTTCCCCAAAGCAAGCTCGATGGCAGGATTTCTTAGAGGAGTGCAACTACACTTTGGAGTATAAGCCTGGAAAGACCAACCTTGTACTGGACGTGTTACATAAAACGACCGAGTTGACAACCATTACCCGACTAGAGAATCTGTTGGTGGGGCAGTTCAAGGAGGTATTAAAGCACGACTCCCAAGCTCAGGCCCTTATACAGTATGAGCGGGATGACAAGACCCAACGATTTTGGTACGAGGACAATGTGCTTTATACTAGGGGTCAACACTAGTTTGTGCCTCAACATGGGAAGTTGCGCAAGGAAGTATTGGAAGAATGGCACGACTCTAGGTGGGCAAGCCATCCGGGAACGCATCGTACGATGGCCCTCGTGGAGGAAATGTATAATTGGTTGAATACGCGTGATGATATTGAGGCATATGTGCGTACTTGTATTGTGTTGTAGCAGGACAAGATTGAGCAGAGACAACTGGGAGAACTTTTGGAGTCATTACCAGTTCTGGAGTGTTCGTGGGAAAGCGTTTCCATGGACTTTATCGTAAATTTCCCTAAGTCTGAAGGAAGCCAAACGATTATGGTGGTGGTGGACAGTTTTTCTAAGTATACAAATTTCATTCCGACAATGAAGGATTGTCCAGCTGAGGAAGCCGCTAAGCTGTTCATGCAAAACATAGTGAATTATTGGGATGTTCCACACGTGATCGTGCGCGACAGAGACCCGTGTTTTACGGGCAAGTTCTGGACCGAGTTATTCAAAATGCTTGGGACGAACTTGAACTTTTCCACCAGTTTGCATCCCTAAACCAACGATCAGACGGAGAGGGACAATGCCTTGCTGGAGTTGTACCTGAGGCACTATGTCAGCACCACACAAACGGACTGGGCGAAGTTACTTGATGTATCTTAGTTCTCATATAATTTGCAGTGAAGCGAGTTCCCAAACCAAAGCTCGTTCGAGATCGTGACGGGACAGCAGCCACTAATGCCAATTGCAGTTGCAACATGATATATGGGACAAAGTCAAGCAGCATACAAGTTCGCAAAGGGGTGGCACGAGCAAACAAATTTGGCACGATCATGTTTACACAAGGTCACCAAGTGGATGAAGAAGTCGACCGACACTAAGAGACAACCAACAATTTGAGGTCTTGCAATACATTAAGAGACTACTGCGATGGTCTCTTAGTGATGGTCAAACTACATAAGGTCTTGCGATACAAGAACGTGCACAATGGACTATTGCGAAGATACGAAGATCTGTTCTGCATCCTCAAGAGAGTAGACAAGGTTGTTTACAAGATCGAGCTCCCACAAAAGCTCAAGTTGCATATGGTGTTCCACATCAGTATGCTTAAACCATTTCGAGATGATAAGGAAGACCCAAGTCGAACTAAGTCTTCACTCACATCAATTGGGACCAAGGTCTCCTATGATCGCGATGTTGACGAGATCATTTCAGACTGCACTATCTGCCAGAAGTACATGAAGCTGAGGCACGAGTATTTGATCAAGTGGAAGGGACTACCCGAGAGTGAGGCAAGTTGGAAACCAAAGGATGCCTTCAGATCGAGATGTATCACGCCAAGGACACGATGATGGTATCGTCCAAGTTTGGTGGTGGAGAATGACACGAACTCGCTTTGAAAGAGGTTTTAGGGACTGTTCACCTTGCAACACATGGTGGTCCCACATTTGGAAAGCTCTGGAAGGTTCCGTGCAGATATGGTTACAGACGAGAGATGTTCAGATTCAATGTACAAGTCTAGGGTCGTTGTACTATTGAATATACATCGCATATACTTGTCATATGTGACCCTAATTAATTGTATGCAATATAGAGTTTTCCATAAAAGAGCTCCCTTCACTTGTACATAAAGGGTACTCTTCTCTTTCATTTACATTCACCAGAAAATTCAGAGAGTAATACAAGAGTAGTGTTTCTCTCCTATATCCAGAGTTTGCTTATAGTTTTATGTGTCAATGAGTGAAAGACTGCTTACGGAAAACTTAAGTCCGCACGAGTGAAGTGAGAGTGATAGTATTTGTCTAAGCCCGTGACACGGTGTTCTTGGGCCAAAAAAAAAGAATATTTTTTGTATTAAGCTTGAGTAAAAATTCTCTTGCTTGCGTATAAGGAAGTTTCATTCTTTATTTTTTTTGCCTAAGTGGTACAACTGATGGGTATTACAGCAATGCAAAGGATTCTGGCCAGTTATTAATGCTTGAATGTGCTCTACAACAAACTTGTATTATGGTGAAACTTGAACTGAAGCTGTGTTTTCTCTAGCTGTACTGGTTTCTATGCAGACATCAATCAATACTTTAACTTTAGGATATTTCAACATTCACAAGGATAAGGAAACTCTTATTAACGAGGTGCTAAAGCAGTGATCGTCAGTTGATTCATCGAGTGGGACTCGATGTTGCTTGATGGTGAACCGATCCTAACAAGAAGGTCCCTCTCAGTGAAGAATCCGGGCTCGTTGGGCTGAGGTAGAACGATCCCGCCATTCAGCATCGTAACTACAGCAGAGATGCAGGGCCTTTCTTCAGGACTCTGTTGGACACATAATAAACCAATCTGGATGAACCGTAGCACTTGAGCCATATCACACGACGACTCTACCATAGACGTGTCTATCAACTCTTTGGACTTGTCTTCTTGAAACAGCTTCCATGCCTGAAACAAGAATTATTTAACTTTATCATAACTAAGAATTATACTGAATCTGAATGTTGATAAGCTGAGACAGGCATACATGTCCTACGAGGTTAAGCTTGTGGTTTGGATGATTAAATCCTCTGTTTCTTCTCCCACTGATTATCTCTAGCAATAATACCCCGAAGCTATATACATCTGATTTTGGAGAGTATATTCCATCCATTACATACTCTGGAGACATATACCCGCTGCAGCAATAATAGCACATTAGAAACACTGGGGAAAAAATAATCTTTACACAGCATGTAGGAAATGAAAAATCTCACTATGTTCCAATCACTCTTTCTGTGTTTGCTTCTGTCTCATTAGCTCCAAAACTTTTTGCAATTCCAAAATCCGAAATTTTGGGGTTCATCTCGCAGTCGAGCAAAATGTTCTCTACTTTAAGATCTCTATGGACGATTCTGAGCCTCGAATCCTGATGAAGGTAAAGGAGCCCTCGTGCGATTCCAATGATGATGCGGCGGCGGAATTGCCATTCCATTATGTTTGTTTGGTTTTGGCCTGAAATTTAGAAATATAGTTGTAAAGCTCAATTCATTCTAATGTTACCCAGATATTGGGATAATCTAAACGGAAACTAACCGAAAAGAAATGCATCTAAGCTTTTGTTGGGCATATATTCATAAATCAACATCTTTTCTTCCCCCTGAATGCAGCATCCTAGGAGCTTTACTAGATTTCTGTGCTGCAACTTTGAGATGAATAGAACTTCATTCTTGAATTCATCCAGCCCTTGTGTTGAATATTTCGATAGACGTTTTACTGCTACTTCTTGCCCATCTTCTAGTTTACCCTTAAAAGTCACAAATAGATCGAGAAACTTCACTTTTCTGCTATATAAACATTTTCGAGGTCTTTAAAAAATTGAATAATTTTACCTTATAAACAGGGCCATAGCCTCCTTCCCCGATCTTATTGTTGTCAGAAAAGTTACTCGTTGCATTAGCTATGGCATTGAAGTAAAAAATTGGCAATTCCAAATCCTTCTCATCATATAAGTCACCCCTAAGCCTCCTGAATTTTCCCCTGCTTCTTACAAGGAAGAAGATGCAGACAAATCCAAGGATGAATACTCCCACGAGGGTCAATATGATGATTATCCCCAGTCGCCGTTTCTTTGCGTTATTGTTAATGGAACCTGAAAATGGGATCTGTAAATTCATAACTGCAGTCAATAATATTAACAGAATGGAATAGAATGGCATGGAATTGAATGCATACTTAATGAAGAAGCAGACATTTTGATGTAAAGATCCTGCCCCTCTTGTATGTACTCTCTAATATCAAGCAACTCATCAAACCAAATCAAGCACCCACTTCCTCCAGATCGAATATCGATGTTCGAGTAAGCTATACAAGAGCAATTGTTCAAGCACCTTTTCTTGCACTCTTCAAGATCCATGGATGTGTTGAACCACGAATTTCGGGTATCGGGAAGTTTTATGCTCTGGACTTTAAGAAAACCATCTCCTTTACCACACTCTAATTGGTTCTTCCTCACACATCCACCCGACCAATCACCTGAGCTCCATTCCGAAGGAGACTTGGGCGTGAACCCTTCCAAGCACCCACAAGATGGGGAATTGTTAATATTACAGCTTCCATAAGCACCGCAAAGGGCGTACCGATCACAAGTATCTACAGGAACTGTTAAATAGAGATGCCATTCCTTAGTACGATCGATCCATATGTATCTCTGGAGGACACCAAATTGGTCAAGTGACATTCTTGAGATGACGGAGCTGGTGAGTTGATACGTGTAGTACATATGTGTTTCATTATATACAAACTCGAATTTATAAATCGGGTTTGGCTTCAAATTAGGCATCCCACTGAAGGTTATCCCATTCCACGGCCCTGATCTGAACTGAATATCACTTCCTCTTTTGACAAATGTTTGAGGAAACCCATGAGGATCGATTCCGTATGTAAAATCGCTGCTGGAAGGATCATTGATGTCTGTCCATGCTGTAAGGTACTTTTCTTGCTTCGTGATTAAGCTTGTTTGAATCTCCATGCCCTGCAAAAGAGTGTTGCCCAAGTAATCGAAACTTTGCCACAAAGTACTGTTTTCTTCATCAGTAATAATGAGATTTCCCGTATCTAGAAGTCGCGCCACAGCATTTCTCGTCCCTTGTTTCGATGAGTTTGACAACCAAAGGGAGCGATTTGCGGTACCACTTGATAGAACTAGAATTCCCTGGGTATCGAGCTTCAAAACTCCTGATGTATCATTGAGAGGTGAATCTCTATTACCAACCCAAACAGGAGTCGGAATCGGGATTTTCTTATACCATATTCCGAAATACCGTTTTGAATTCCCGGGGTTGAAGAATCCGAGCTCGAACTCCCCTCCAGTTGAAACTATAGTTTCTCCATCTGCAAGAACTCCATTAGCAGCTATGGAGTCAACTGCAAAACAAAATGAGAATGTGGAGAAGAGGGTGGAGCACCAAAAGAGGAAGCCAATCATGATTTTCATTGAATTTGTAAGATGAGACCTCTCTAGCTTCAATAAAAGCTATTAGATATTCACCCAATAGCTACAATTTGTTAAGAGAATTTGCAAGTGTCTATATTTTAAGAAAGTTTGACTTTTTAGGTCTATGGATCCATATCTATCAGTATCGTGCATAGGTAGCAATATAAAACTCAATAGATAAGAAATATGAAGTCTAGTTATTTTATCCACTTTGCCTTCTTAGATTGCCCTTTCTCGATTAAATGTTTTTCCTCCCTCGTAACTGCAAAAGGAAGATACTGGCTGGTGATTAGTAGGCAAAGTTTATGACTTCAACTAATCGACTGTATATTGTAGGGTTAAATACCAAGTAGCTACATGAACTTTGACGTTTTGCAACGATCTACCCAAATTTTAAAAATTCAAAACGGGCTACTTCAACTTGGACGAAGGTGTAAATAGTTACCTCCGTCCAATTTACTGTTGCAACTGTTGACAGAATTTTGTCGGAAATTCGTCATAAATTAAACGGAGGTAACTATTTGCAATTTCGTCCAAGTTGAGGTAACCCAATTTGAATTTTTAAAATTCGGGTAGTTCGTTGCAAAACATTTAAAATTCAGGTAGCTTATTGTTATTTAATCTTTCTGGATATTTAATCTTATATTGTATGACGAACTTGTGTATAATAATAATACTTCAGTTATTAGTGACTGCTTCGGTGAAACTCTTTAGTGTAAGTTGTAACTATAATATTATGGTCAACATTCAACAAGAGATGAATCTCTTCCCACTTATTCCAATTTGACATTTAATATTGGAATGGAAGAAAAAGACAACAGTCCCGACCTCTCTCTAGAGTCTAGACTACAAAACTAAAATCTAAGTGGAACAGACACAGCTAAGAGAGGTCAAGATTTAGGTTATTTGCATGCATTTGCTCATAAAATATGAGAAAGAATCCTGAAAAGGAAGAATCATGGAAGTCTTTTATCTGTGAAGATTAGACTTTGAAGTAGGCATCTGAGGTTAAAATGTAGGCAACTGATCAATTTGAAGCACAAGAAAGCAAAATCAAGAAACGAGATGAAAGCGAATAAATATCCTTCGAAGGATAATAACTTTGAAAATGTTTGCATGTCAATCCAGACTCAATCAAGATGGAGTGAACTCTACTTCTATGTTTCTCTGTCCTCAACACTGCAGAGGGAAGATTCTGACAGCTGGTAGAAGTTCATGACTTGGACCAATCGAAGAACTATGTATATGTTTACCATGAACTTTTTGAAACGTAATTTACATTGAGAATACGTCAGATAGTTAAGGCTTGTTTGGTGAAACTCACGGTGTAACTATATTATGGCTGTGGCTCTCTTAACCGTTCATCAGGCTAATAATCATATGAACAAAAAGAAATACATAGTATTGACTTTCAACTACAATTCGTTTTGGAAGTTTCAAAAAGAGGCAAAATCATTGAAAACTAAGTGACAAGGATGACTGTTCTTATGGAGAAGTGCCGACCTCAAGAAATTCCATTCTTCATGAATTTGCTTGCCCCTTGCCCATCTTCCAAATTGTCAACTTGGACATTATTCAGCAAATGCAGCGCAAAAATGACAAGGACAGTTCAGTTATCGGAATTTGCTTTCGTTAGATGAGTGGTTGTGGAATGTCGAGTGGATTTTGAGGAAATTGAATAGTGCACACTAGTAATTACTAGGTTGCTTCGACCAAACCAAGAGATAGATAAAGATTCTCAAAAACGCTGGGTTCAATATGTTGAGAAATACCACACCTACTTTGATTGAGTTTGAGCATCATATAATTCACGATAAATATTTTTGAAAAACAATGCTCCAAGTTTCGTCACTTTACAAATAGCTACATAAATTTTGTGATTTTTCAAATTTTACTATACTTTCGAAATTGGGCAAAATGTTATACTCATTTATTTTTTATCAAATCTGGACGAAAATTGACATGATAATAAATAATTGATCCATATTGTAAAAAATTATATTATTTTTAATAAATATAAAAAAAATAAAAAAGTATTGTTTAAGAAAAAAGGTTGAAAATTAAGTGGGGAAAATGATTTTTTAATATAATTAATAAGCTACGTAGTTAATTATTACTATAAATTATTTTATAATTTGAGGAGAGTAATTTGAACAAAATAAATAAATAAATACCTTCAAGAGTAATTATGATAATAGGGTATTATTAATGACTATATATAATATTATTCTATCCCTAATTAAATTAAATACCAATTAATAATCGTTACTAATATTTATTTATATCATTTAATAATATAAATTAATTATTAATAAATAATGATTTATTTTAACATAAAGGCTAATAATATATTCTTAAATTTATTTTGGTTAATTTGCTTTTTCAATTTTAAAGATTTTTCACTAACTTAAAGTAAGAACTTCAATTTATATGAATTCAATTTGATAATTCTTATTTGATAATTCAATTTGACAATCTGACAATATTCATTGTGAAAGCTTTTATTTTAATAAAATACATGCTTCTAAATTATTAATTTATTCACCGTAATAATATCATTTTACAAACTACAAATTTAAAGTTCGTCAAAATGAATATTATCACCTCATTTCAAACCCTATAAGAAAATTTAAGCAGTTAGAACTAATATATACATATATTTACAAATACATAATTTGAAATTTTTGTTTTATTCTTCAAAGCTATATTTTCTAAAACTTATAAATTTCAGTTTGCCTTCAACTTTATAGATTTATATTTTAGGTAGGTTTTTAATTAGTTTTTGTTATTATTGTCTATTTTAATATAATTTACAATTATAGCTTTCATATAAAACTATAAACATTCTATTTTGTAGTTTAATACATATACTCTTCGTTTTACAAAGTAGGTTCGTAATATGATTTATATTTCAAATATATATATTTTATTTTAAAAAATTCCAATTAAATAACTACATTTTCTGAAAATATTCAACGACTTTATTTTAGTGAAAGGATCATATTAAACTTTCATTAATTATACCATCAAATATAAATATACGTTATATATGAAGATATTTTTCAAGTAAAGTATACATATATTTTATTTCTGATTTTATTTTAAAAATTTAACGTTGTGGATGATTTAATTATTTAAAGCTTATTTAAAAATTGTATAGTGATATTAAATTTCTATAACAATAATATTATAATTAGTAAATTTATATCAAAACAAACTATTATTTATATTTTAAATAAATTATATATTATAATGCTTTTATATATTTTATTATAATTCATGAATTTCTTTAATTTTATATCAAAATATTAATTTTAAAACGAGTGTTATTATTAATTGATTTTTTGTACAACATTTGATATACAATGGGTGGATTGATGCTAAATAAATATGAAAAATAGTGATACTTTAATGGAACTTGATGAACATACTAAACCCCTCATAAAATATATGTGCTACAATCTCATTATAAATTGGCTAAAAATAACTTCAAAATTAAGAAATAACTGTATGTCTGTATAGTTTATCAATATCAAGAATCTAAATTAATCAAAAATTTAATTTATATCTAGATAGTTGACTTAGTTTTTTATTAAACATACTTAATAGATAACAATATTAGTTTATTTTATATAATTATATTTAATTTATATACACACAAATCACAGGTCAGATTACTAGTTAATAATATTAAACTTAGTTTGATTCAGACTATTTACCCTATACAAGTTGAGAAGTGTTGAGGCTAGCAGTGTGCAATTGTTATGATGCATATTGTGTTATTCAATGCCATAAATGCTTCAAAAAAAAATGTAAACATAATGTGTTTGCTTGGTTTTTCCGCGGACATGTCCTATGATGGTTTCCAAGAGGGATAGCATCTCCGTGGTAGCCTGGATAGTTTTTCAAGCCACTTGAACAATTTGTCGAACTGGAATCTCGGCGGGAGGAAGAATTGGAACTGGTCTTGAATTGCCGATGTGTTCTTGTGTCGGTCTCGGAGAGACGGCATTGAGAATTGTTTGGCTAGCAGGTTCTTGCTGATGGAGTGGCGAAGCAGTGGTAGATTACGAGTTATCCTGGGATTGCTCGTTGGTATGTTTACGACGATTACGATTAGAGCGAGTCTGCGCGACTATTTACACGTTTTCCACATACGGCGCCAAATATTGGGTCTGAATTTCCCGGATGCTAACTAAATGGTGATTTGGCAGTGGTTTAGATGTCAATTGGTTGATGACCGCAAGCTTTTGTCGGAGCTTCGATGAACCTGCAAGAAGGGGAACGCAACAAAGAGGGTTCCTCTAGGTCCCACTCTAATGCTTAAATGAGTATATTGTGTGTATGAACTCAAATGTAACATATGTAAATCATGAGTATTTATAGGGATGGAAGACCAAACCGTTTGGGTAACCGAATATATTTGTAAATATTGTGTCATTGCAGATAAGGATAACATATATTACGGTTATCACGTAATATTGCAGTTGCCTTATGTGATTTTGTAGAATATGTGCCCGAGATATGCGGGATATCGTGGTTGTATATTCAGTGTCTCGGTTGTGGGACCAGAGTTGAGAGGTTTGACTCTCTTGACGAACGCTTCCATGACGAGCAGTGTGAGGCTTTGGCCTTGATCTATGACGACCAGTAGAGACTTTGGCGACCACTTTTAGTTCCGGGTTTGACACTGAACCGCATGGGTTCCAACTTACCCTTACTGTGAGTCAGCCCAGTATTGAATGATTTGAGTTTCGCCCCTTTGAAATGTTATTGAGTCTTGGAGGCCTGATGAACCATATTTCATATTGGGTCGTCATTGTCGATACCCAACAATTATTGTATATTTTAATATAATTCACAATTATAGCTTTCATATAAAACTATAAAAATTCTATTTTGTAGTTTAATACATATACTCTTCGTTTTACAAACTAGGTTCGTAATATGATTTATATTTCAAAAATATATCTTAGTTTAAAACAATTCCAATTAAATAACTACATTTTCTGAAAATATTCAACGACTTTATTTTAGTGAAATGATCATATTAAACTTTCATTAATTATAACATTAAATATAAATATACGTTATATATGAAGATATTTTGAATTTTTTTTTAAAACTAAGCATTTTTCTTTTTTTTATTTAGAAAAGTAAGTATGCAATTTTTTTAAAAAAATAATAGGTGTACGCGCACCCGGGGTAGCGCGTATTGGACATACGCGCACCCCTGGATGACGCCATTTAATATGTGAAGGATGCTACTCTTTTTTTTTTAATAATTTTTTTCGATAATGATGACTTGATGTTTAATTAAAAATAAAATTATGTATCTATTAAAAAAATTATAGTAAGTAGATATTTTAATTGCGATTCAAATGATGCAAAAATATTAAATTTGGATTTACGGATTGACTGTACGGCATGCCGTAAGTTGAGATATGAAAATTGTACTTAAAAAATTATAACTCGGACCATGTAAGTCCAAACTCAACACGGTTAACGTCATTTATGTGGTAATTAAATTATCTATCTAGGGTAATTGTTTTGATTGGAAATACAGTGATTTTGTAACCTAACATCGTTCGTTTTATAATTTGACCGAAATAATTAAATGCATTAGGTGATAAATTTAATTATGTACTTACTCAAAAAAATTAAAAAAATATTACGGTGCGTACATAATTTAATTACAAATTAAATGACGCTAACTATGCGTTAATTTTTGACTTTTAGACTGACTGTATAATACGGTACGTAAAAAACTCTACATACGATACAAAAACTTACAAATAGTGTTTTGAACAGTAAAGTTACTGTTTAAACAGTAAATTTCACTCTTTAAACATTAAATTAAACGCGGTAGATTACGGGCTATCCTGCGATTGCTCGTTGGTATGTTACGACGATTACGGTTAGAGCGAGTCTGCATGACTATTTGCTCGTTTCCCTTATACGGCGCCAAATGTTGGGTCTGAATTTCCCGGATGCTACCTGAATGGTGATTTGGAAGTGGTTTAGATGTCAATTGGTTGATGACCTCAAGCTTTTGTCGGAGCTCCGATGAACATGCAAGAAGGGGAACACAACAAAGGGGGTTCCTTTGGGTTCCACTTTGATGCTTAAATGAGTATATTGTGTGTATGAACTCAAAAACATACTGTAACATATGTAAAACATGAGTATTTATAGGGATGGAAGACCAAACCGTTTTGGTAACCGAATATATTTGTAAATATTGTGTCATTGCAGATAAGGATAATATATATTACGGTTATCACGTAATATTGCAGTTGCCTTATGTGATTTTGTAGAATATGTGCCCGAGATATGCACAATATCGTGGTTGTATATTCAGTGTCGGTTGTGGGACCAGAGTTGAGAGGTTTGACTCTTTTGGAGGCCTGATGGACCATATTCCATATTGGGTCGTCACCGTTGATACCCAACAATTATTGTGTATTTTAATATAATTCACAATTATAGTTTTCATATAAAAGTATATAATTTTTTTTTTGTTTAATATATATATACTCTTCGTTTTACAAAGTAGGTTCGTAATATGATTTATATTTAAAAAATATATTTTAGTTTAAAACAATTCCAATTAAATAACTACATTTTCTAAAAATATTCAACGAATTTATTTAAGTGAAATGATCATATTAAACTTTCATTAATTATAACATTAAATATAAATATACGTTATATATGAAGATATTTTTCAAATAAAGTATACATATATTTTATTTATGGTTTTATTTTAAAAATTTAACATTGTGGATGATTTAATTATTGAAAGCATATTTTGTTATATATTTTAGTGTAATTGGATTGACTAGTTAACCAATGAGATCATAGTATCTCGTTAAACCAGTTAGGAGGGTGCGGAGTGCACGCTTGTTTAAGTATATTATGATTCATTGTATCAGAGATTCATCGGTGGATTAGAGATGAGACAATGGGGGTCAAAGGGGGGAACACCCCCTTTGCCGGGTCCAGGGGCAGCGCCCCTGGCTGGGGTCGAGCTGGATGGGTATTCAGATGGTTTGACTTATATTGGATTTCCTTCTGTTCTTGAAGGATATTCAGATGCAAGTTGGATTTCCAATGTGGAAGATCATTCTTCTACAAGTGGATGGGTATTCCTTCTTGGGGGAGGTGCCATCTCTTGGGCATCTAAGAAACAAAGTTGCATTACTCACTCAACAATGGAGTCTGAGTTTGTTGCATTAGCATCGGCTGGTAAGGAAGCTGAGTGGCTAAGAAATCTGATTTATGAAATTCCATTATGGCTAAACCGATATCTTCTATATCTATCAGATGTGATAGTGAATCTGCCTTGGCTAATGCATATAGGCAAGTATACAAAGGCAAGTCTAGACACTTAGGTGTTAGACACAGCATGATTCGTGAACTCATCATGCATGGTGTTATATCAGTGGAGTTTATAAAAACTCAACATAATTTAGCCGATCATTTAACCAAAGGGTTAAGAAGGGATCTTGTGTACAAATCGGCTGTGGGGATAGGATTAAAGTCCATTTGAAATCTCTCAGGTTGAGATACCCAATTCCCACCTAATATGACATTAGGTGTTGAATTCAATGTGGAAAGCCTGACATCTAGAGATTGGAACACATTGGTTATATTATCCCAAGGTATGTGTTCAGACCTGTAAGTAAAGGAGGTTGAAGTTTAACTTCTTAATAGTTCTTTTGAAAAATTGCATATGCAGGTGCAAGAGTAAAAGAGCTACCTATGTAAACATGAAGTTTAGCCGCTTCAAGAAGCTAGGACTTGACTTTGATATGTTTATGAAGGATTAGGACACAAGGCTAGTAAAAGATAGTGTCAAGAAAGGACATTTGAGAATGTTAATTTATGTGTATATTATCTTCATGTATTCACAATGAATAGCAAATGTTCAATCCATAGTGTCACCTTGATATTTGAATATTTGAAATGTGTAATACACTAAGATGAAATTCAATCGTCATGATATTTCATTTATGCATAAGTTTGTTGTGTTGTTTGATTGTGATCTTATGTTTAGTTAATCAAGGATTACACTAAAATGGGGGAGGATTGTTATATATTTTAGTGTAATTGGATTGACTAGTTGACCAATGGGATCATAGTATCTCATTAAACAAGTTAGGAGGGTGCGGACTGCACGCTTGTTTAAGTATATTATGATTCATTGTATTGGAGATTCATCGGTGGATTAGAGATGAGACAATGGGGGTCAAAGGGGGCAACGCCCCCTTTGCCAGGTCTAGGGGCAGCGCCCCTGGCGGGGTCCAAGGGGCAGCGCCCCTAGCTGAGATTTTTTTTATTATTCATAAAGTCACTATTCTAAAAATTCATTGTAAATTTGAATTTTTGGAATTAATGACTTAACATTTTAACCTCAAAATTCTCGGTTTTTGGACACTTGCTTTAGAGCCAAATATTGGACCAAACCATTTTTTGGCCGAACCATTGCTTGTATGTCATCCTAAGGTGTCCATTTGATTTTGGAGCCAAAATTTGAATCAAAGGGGTATTATGGCCGAAATGACACATACTATGACCATAGGGTAATGTGTCTCTTCCAAAGGATATGGTGTCTTCTCCTAAGGGTGTGACTAACACTATAAATTGGTCATAGGGGGGGGGGGGGGGGGGGGGCTAAATCTTCATCTCAAACATTCACAATCTTTCTCAAGTTCTAGTTCAGTATTCTGATTTTATCCGATTGAAAGTTTGGGTGCCTCCAAATAGTTTCAATCTGAAAGTGTCGTCACGACTTCAGAATAATCCAAGCATACAACAACCACCATCCATTCGAGAGATTTCCAACATATTTAAAATTGTATAGTGATAAAATTTCTATAACAATAATATAATAATTAATAAATTTATATCAAAATAAACTATTATTTTATAATTTTAAATAAATTATAATTCTTTTATATATTTTATTATAATTCATGAATTTCTTTATTTTTATATCAAAATATTAATTTGAAAACGAGTGTTATTATTAATTGATTGTTTGTACAACATTTGATATACAATGGGGGGATTGATGTTAAATAAATATGAAAAATAGTGATACTTTAATGGAACTTGATGAACATACTAAACTCCTCATAAAATATATGTGCTACGATTTCATTATAATTTGGCTAAAAATAACTTCAAATTCAAGAATTAACTGTATATTATATAAATATCAAGAATCTAAATTAAACAAAAATTTAATTTATATCTAGATAGTTGATTTAGTTTTTTTTATTAAATTTACTTAATAGATAACAATATTAGTTTATTTTATATAATTATATTTAATTTATATACACACAAATCACAGGTCAGATTACTAGCTAATAATATTAAACTTAGTTTGATTCAGACTATTTACCCTATACAAGTTGAGAAGTGTTGAGGCTAGCAGTGTGTAATTGTTGTGATGCATATTGTGTTATTGAATGCCATAAATGCTTCAAAAATATGTAAACATAATGTGTTTGCTTGGTTTTCAGCCCTCGACTGCCCCAGCCTCATTCACCCTATATACAAATTGTTTGATCATCCCTTATGAGGAATCAGTCTTCTGCAGAAATGGAATTATTTCCCATACTTACAGTTCTCTTTGTAAAATGAATCATGTAATTTAGCCACCAAAAAACAAATTCAATCATGATATAATTCTGACCCCTAATTACCTTCAGAACTGATGATCAAAAACCATCGCTGTTCTGAAGATGCTGTACAAGTTACTCCCGAATGTGTAAAAATTTGTATAAAACTTGTGCTGTGCAGAACTTTGGAGACGTCACCGACCATCTCGCATGGTTACAGTGAGTTTATTTCCTGTGCTGAAGTCTTCCTTGTTGGAACTTCTATTTGAGTGAGGTGGAAGTCTCTCCATGAAGAAACCAGGCTCCCTAGGTTGACCTAGAACGGCTTCTTCATTGATCAGCATGAAAACCACGGACGACATCTCAGGCCTATCTTGTGGGTACTTTTGAACGCACAACAAGCTCACTTGGATACACCTTTCCACTTGAAATTCCACAGAAGAATCGTCCAAACATGTATCCATAAGTTCAAGTGCCCTGCCTTCATTCCAAAGCAACCATACCTAAACATAAAGTAAACTAATTATCCATTCATGCATACATTGAAACTTGAACAACAATCCACCAATTCAGATGTGCATGCTTCTGGACATGTTTGATTTCTTATAAAAGTCTCTATGTAGTATGAGAAACTTACATGCCCAAGAAGGTTGTGGTGGTGGTTTGGATGGCAGAACCCTCTATTCTTTTTGCCACTCACTATTTCCAACAAAAGCACACCATAGCTATACACATCAGATGTCGTAGAGAACTTCCCATCAAAGGCGTACTCTGGGGACATGTAACCACTACAAGTTTGAACTGGCATATGTTAACTCTCTAGATTATATATTCCTATATTTTAGAGAAGAGTAGGCAACTACTTACTATGTTCCGATGACTCTTCTTGTTCTTGCTTCTTTTTCATCGCCTACAAAGATTCTTGCCAAGCCAAAATCTGAAATTTTAGGTTGCAGGTTTTCATCTAGCAGGATGTTGCTTGTTTTCAGATCTCTATGAATTATTCGGAGCTTTGAGTCTTGATGGAGGTAGAGAAGTCCTCGAGCAATTCCTACAGCAATGTCAAAACGCCTACGCCATTCCAGCTGGTAGCTTCTATCATGATCTGCAACAACATCTATTAGCCATTGAAATGAAAGTAAATTCCTTTCAAATGAGTTACAGAGAAGTGAAGAGTGCGAACCAAAAATGAAATAATCCAAACTTTTGTTGGGCATATATTCATAGATCAACATCTTTTCTTCTCCCTCAATGCAACAGCCTAGAAGTGCTACAAGATTCTTGTGCTGAAGTCTTGCAATTACACGCACTTCATTCATAAACTCTTCAATGCCTTGTCGAGAACTCTTTGACAATCTCTTCACTGCTATCTCTTGTCCAGTTGGAAGATATCCCTGCATGTTCTTAATGTGTTATTATAAGAGCATACAATAGAGTTATGAATTTTGTAATTACTGCCATAATACCTTGTATACAGGGCCAAAGCCACCAACTCCAATTATATTTGTTTGAGAGAAATTGTTGGTAGCAATGGAAATGGCCGCCATACCAAAAAACGGTAAGTCGATGTCATCTCTGTTGCTTTGAGTGCCTATGTAAATGAAAAAAATATTAGATTTTCTCCTAAAAAGTACTATCTATATTATTACATCAAGGAAATTGATTTATGTGTTTGACCTCTTCTGTTCATCTGCCTCTTCCTTATTATTATCCCAATTGACAAGCCAAGAATGAGCAGTGCAGAAACTGCTGAAACTGCTGTGATGATTGCCACTTTGGCCGCCCTTGTGAGTCCATTATGCATCCCTTGTTGCAAAAGAGTATAAACAGCACCTATTTGATTAGAATGTAACCTATTCCAATAGCATTTTAGACTCTTTGTCCCACACATACATATTATAGATATTGAACCACACAATTACAGAGCACAAGGTCAATGACTAAACTATATTTGTGTATGACTTACTTGTTTCAGCATCTGTCAATCTTATGTATAGACTCTTTGATGTCCATTAGGTTTCCGAACCACATTATGCAGCCGCTTCCACTTCCTCTTACATCAGAATTAGAATAGGCCTTGCAGGAACAGTTCTTTGAGCATTCAGATCTGCACTCATTAAGGCTCATGTTCTTATTCAGTGAGAAGTCTACCATATCAGGTAATTTTACCCATGAAACTTTTTGAAAACCCACTTTGTCGGAGCAATTTGTTTGTATTCTCCTCACGCAGCCACCTGTCCTATTAAGCAATTCCCACTGCAACAACGAACTGGGTATGTACCCTTCCAAACAATCACATATTGGGTTGTTATTCACTCTACAGATACCATTAGCTCCACACTGACCATACTTGTCACACGGATCATTAGGCATCGTGAACATTGTACTCCACGCAGTGCTTCCTCTATTAGCAATGTTGCGCTGCAACGCTCCAGTAGTTTGATTCAATACAACCGTTGTCACGAAATTGCTGTTTACCGTTTCATAGGATGTGTATATCTTCGTACCTTCATACACAGTAACGGTCTTGGATATAATGTTTGGACTTATAGGGGTACCGCTATATTGGATCCCATTCCAAACTCCAGTTCGAAATATTTTGGTAGAACCCTTATACAGTAATTCAAACTGGATCAAACCCTGAATGGTTATTCTATAGGTGTAGTCCCCTGGGGATGGATCATCTAAGCTCTTCCATGAGTTTAAGAACCATTCATCACCAGTTTCTAAATCCAAACCCAGCTTCATTCCTGCTAAGTAGTTATCAATTGGATGATCAAAGCTTTGCCATAAATAAATACTGGAATTCTTACTATTACTGTCTCTGAGTAGGAAGTTTCCAGAGTTTTGCAGCTGAGCCACCGAGTTCTTCACTGCTGCGGACGCGTTAGAAGACCAGATGAGATGTTGTGACTTGTTGAGGAGGATAAGATTTCCATCACTTGCAATTGTTAGAGTGCTGTTTCGGTCAGTGAGAGGGTCGTTCCTGTTGGCAACCCACACAACAGAACCAGGTATGTCCTTGAACCATATCCCTAAGTACCTGTTCTTGGAGCCGCCCGGAGAGAAGAACCCGAGCTCGAATGTTTGATCCGAGGAAACCAGCGTCTCTTCATCTCCTATGGTCTGGTTTGGAATGAGAGTATCTGCTGCTCCTGAGATGCCAACTTTAGTAAGACAGATAACTGCAGTGTAAAGGAGGAAGAGGAAGCCAAGGTGCTTTGCCATTGAAACTGCATGTACTTGTTGGTGGAGTAAGAATGGTTGCAGTAGTTTCAGATTTTAATTATTTCTTGTAGGAACAGCTTCTTGGCTTACAAATTTGGTGCCGTGGAGTGGAAAACTCTTATTTTCGCAGAGAATATGTGTGGAAAACTCTTGTACGTAACTGACATAAACATACATCCCTTAGCTGTAGAGTTTGAATTATTGTATTCTACTGTTTAAGATTGGAATTTGATATGCATGCAATTGGAATGTCATACGGGTGCGACATTTACAAAAGTAAACTTGGATCGGAGTCCAGAGAACCGTTTTAAGATATGTCTTTCGAATTTATGAAAAAAATTGAAATGTGAGATTATTTTTAAAAGAAAAAATTAAATTGTGATATTTCTAATACATTCTTTTTCCAAGCAAACATTTTTAGGAGGTGATTATTTCTAAAATTGTGATGCATGGTTATCAACATTATATTGACATTACCGGAACAAGAGAAAATCAACACAAAGAACTTTCAAAGGAAATTTGGAAAAAGGAGTAGGTGGAACCATGAATTTTAAGTCATTCGAAATGCTCTTTCATTTGAAATCTATTGTGTCGTTAATTCCATTCGTGGAAAAAGATACTCTCATTTTGAAATTTTTTAACTCTTGCATTGATAATTTAAAATTATTATAAATTATTTTGGATTGCATAAATGTACTATTTAAGTTAAAAAGATTTAAGATAAAGCATATTTATTCATAGAAAAAATCGATAGCAGTTAGACTAAGTAACAATGTAATTAAAAGTTCGTATCATAACCCATTGAGAGAGGTGCATTATTTCAGTTTAAAGATTTAATAGATGTATGTGAACCTCCAATCCTCGATAAATTAGACTCAATACTTAATTTAGGATAATGCTGCTTGGAGTTTTTCTATTTCTAGAGGGGTTATTGTCCTTAGTAAAATGCCTCATATATATATATATATATATATATATAAAAGAAAGCAGTTTTAATTCAATGTGGATTTGTATTCACTTGAAGACGAATTGACGTCAGTGCATAGAAAAATTGGTACACGAAAGGGCATAATTGTCCTTTCAAATTATTTTTTTATTTATTTACCAAAAAAAAGTTTGACAGTTGGGCCAATGAGACTATGAGAGTAATAAATAACTACGAATATAAATATACACCTAATAATGTCAAAGACGAAGACAGAAACACCATATCAATAAAAAAATTTGACTTGGGAAGATATTTAAAAAATAGCATATATTTAGTTTATTTTATTAATTATTATCCAAATGTACATATATATTTTGTATATACATATTATAAAAAATCCAACTCAGGTTATTATATTATTTTATGAAAAAATCTATATAATACTTCAAAATTGTATTTATTCCTGATGAAAGTGCCAATAATTATGAAGAAAAAAAAAGAGTCAATATAGACGTCTTTCAATAACATACATATATATATATAAGCCAATTCCGAATGATGATGTGTTTGCTATTCAGCTGGATTAGTTAATTGGATATGCCCCCACAGTGTTTTCGTCACTTATCAAAGTCAAAATCCAAGATTTTAGGGTTGATAAGGTTTCCAACTGGTTTTGAGGATGTTACTTGTTTGTGTGAATTATTTGGTGTTTTGAATATTGATGAATCATAAAATCAACTTGGGGACCGAAAACACCCACTGAATGAAGACCAATCTTCCATATGAAGATCAACAAGTGCCGAACTAAGCTAGCCAAGTAGAGCAAGGCTAGTTTCGCGAACAACAAGAGACAGATTGCCCACATTCAGGATCGGATTGAAAGGGTCCAACGGGAAAAGAATGGAGACTATGAAAGTGAGGAGGAAAAGAGCTCTTAAGAGGGAACTGGTCGAGTACTGGAAGAGGGAGGAAGCATATTGGAGCCAAAGGGCCAGGGTCCGATGGCTCGGTGAAGGGGATAGAAACACCTCCTTCTTCCATAAGACTACCTTAGAGAGACGAAGCAGAAACAAGATAAAAAGCCTCCAAAGGGACGATGGCACATGGGCAGAATCAGAGAAGGAGATCAAGTGGGAGTGTGAACAGTTTTTCCGAAACCTCCTTCAAACAGAGGGAACCACGGACCCACGCGACATCCTGCAATGTGTAAGCCCAGTGGTCACCAATAGGATGAATCCGAATTTACTCAAACCATTCACAGAAGAGGAGATTAAGTGTGTGGCCTTTCAGTTGGGGGGCTCTCGGGCCGCAGGTTCGGATGGTTTCCCTGGGGTATTCTATTAGAGATACTAGGAGGTAGTGGGACTTGATGTCATCCATGCGATAAAGACCTATCTGTCAAACGGTACATTAGACCCCTGCTTTTTTGATACGGATATAGTTATGACCCCTAAAATCCAAAATCCTTATAAAACATCACAATTTCAGCCCATAAGCCTTTGTAATTTTTTTTATAAGATCTTATCAAAAACTTTGGCGAATAATAGACTACAAGTTATTCTCCCGAGTTTAATCACTCCTTTCCAAGGAGCTTTCGTGGCTGGCAGGTTAATTCATGACAACATCATCGTGGCTCATGAAGCTTTCCACCATCTTAGGACAAGGAAGAAATCACGAGTGGAAGAGTGTGCGGTTAAGATCGACATGAACAAGGCGTACGATAGGATCGAGTGGAGCTTCCTTCTTAACACTATGAGAGATGGATACATTGGATGGAGGGATGCATAACTAGGGTTCGGTACCAGGTCATCATCAATGGGAAAACGACGAGTAGTTTCAAGCCAACACGAGGTATTAGACAAGGGGACCCCCTATCACCCTATCTATTCTTGTTTATGGCGGAGGTGTTATCAAGACAGATCATACAAGTAGTGAGTAAAAAAAAAGTTGGAGGGAATAAGAATCCGGAAAACATGCCCGATCATCCACCACCTTCTATTCGCGGACGATTCCATCTTCTTTATTCGAGCAGATGAGAGGAATGCCGCCACACTAAAGAAGATTTTGAAGGAGTATGGTCGTACCTCAGGACAAAGTGTTAACCTGCAAAAGTCAAGCATCCATTATAGCTTGGGAACAACCCAAGAAATCCTAGAACTCACGGGCAGAATATTGGGGATAGAGGAAGCTCGGGACGCGGGGAAGTACCTAGGCATGCCTACGGTATGGGGCCGATCGAAAAGAGAGGCCCTAGGATACCTCAAGGACCGAATATGGAGCAAAATGAGCGGATGGAAGAATCTATACCTAAGTAGCGCGGGCAAGGAAATCCTCCTTAATGCGGTCATTACCGCCATTCCGAATTACGCCATGGCCTTATATAAATTGCCTAAGACGTGGTGTGGGGAGGTGATGGCGATGATGGCCCAATTTTGGTGGAGCCAAAGCCCGAATAAACGGTTAATTCATTGGAGGAAATGGGAGCATATGACAAAACCGAAGGCCTTAGGGGGATTGGGGTTCCGGAACATCAATACCTTCAATGACGCCATGCTCACGAAAACGGCATGGAGGCTTCAAAACAACCCGGATGCATATTGGGCGAAGGTTATCAAGGGTATCTACTACCCCAATTCCAACCTATTCCAAGCGAAGAAAGTGGGTCGGGCATCATGGGCTTGGTCGAGCATCTTGGAAGGGCGAGAGGTGCTTAGAGAACAGGGTATGTGGCAAGAAGGAGACGGGAAGTCGATCCGAATGTTTCACGATGCTTGGATCCCGGGAATTCAAGGTAATAGGTTGATGGGGGAGGTGACCGAGGAGAGGGATCGAGATCGGAGGGTGGCGGAGCTAATTGGACCCGATGGGAGTGGATGGAATACAAGGCCAATTGAGGGAGCCTCAACCGAACCGGAACGCATAGCCACCACGTCCATACGCCTCCCGAGCATACCAACTAGGGACAAGGTGGTATGGCCGACATCTACATCGGGTAAGGCGCATCCAAAACTGGTCTATCGGCGACTAAAAGAAAGGGTCGAACCGGAGATGACAAGTAGAGCATCATCATCTCGAAGGATGAACCCGAAGAGTTGGAAAGACATATGGATCGGCCCAACCATCCCTAAGGTTAAACACTTCATATGGAGAAGTTGTAATCGCGCGTTCAGGTGAAGGACGAACTACATAGGCGGGGCATCAACGTGGCACCATCTTGTCCCTTTTGCGCCGGAATAGAAACCATAGACCATGCACTTATGGAATGTCACTGGGTAAGGGCAATCTGGTTCGGTATTGGAGTACGATGGGACGAGCCACGCGACCAACATGGGGAGAATGGATGACGACAGTGATGGCCAAGGAGGGGGATGGTAAGGGACGCGGGGGAAGCCTGAAGATGACGGTGGCAACCATGGCTTGGGAGATATGGAAGGAACGATGTTGGGCGTACCACAACAACGAGCAACCCCGACCGACCCTTACACTTGAGCGAGGCCTCAAACTGGCTCGGGAAGCTGGGTGAGTAGGGAAACCGTGAACAGAAGATCGTCCAAGAAGCAACACAAACAACAACACGGCATGGAAACCACCGGAGCAAGGAACGATAAAGATCAATTGTGATGGAGCATGGGACAATAGCTCGACAAAGGGAAGCACATGCGTAATAGGAAGGGATGACAAGGGCAACATGATCGCGGGGAGAAACTCGACGGTGAGGGACATCTCGGCAGAAAACATGGAGGCTCTGGCGCTCTTGCAAGGTGTGGAGATGGAAATTCATCACGGATGGACGAAGGTAATCATCGAATAAGATTCTAAAAAGATGATTAAATTTCTAGATGGATCGGCCAAGGACACAGACTGGCGAATGGAGAACATGGTCACCTCGATATAAGAGGCGGAAACCCATATAGAATCAATCAAATGGAGTTGGGTAAGACGAACTGCCAATAGATGTGCGGATTGGATTGCTAAGCAATCGAAAAGAGAGATGTGCCCAGTAAATTAGACTTGTACACCGCCATCTACTCTACTATCTTTGTTGTTATTGGATATTTCGAGTACCATTTTAAGTTGAATGAAAGTTTTATCTTGGCCAAAAAATAAATGTTGATGAAGGTATAGAAATCCTCGAGGAATTCCCATCACAATTTCTAATCGTGTGGCCAATTCTTGCTGGTCAGTTGGTGTGTTGTGTGTGTGAGTGAGAGTATCTGCATTCTGCTGCGTCTGAGGAACCAACAAAGTTTGGTAAGACAGATAACTACAGCAAAAGGAAGAAGAGGAAAAAATGGTTTGAAAGTAAATGAGATTGAATAGTTGCACTGTTTTCGAAATCCATATGGAAGCTTCAAAATATATTAAATATGAAAATTATATACAAAAATAATCACTGTTTAAAATGGAATTATTTTAATTCTAACCGCGACGGTTAATTGCGGGCAGGAGTATTTATTTCTATCCGTTAAGTTTCACCTGCGACTGGAAGTCGCGGGTATAGGGAGATATAAAATTGCATAACTTCTTTCTCCCCGCAGTTAGGGCTGTCGATGGTTAGGGTATGGTACATGTATGAAAAATATCATAGGCATATCATATTTTTAAACCACATACTATAACAATAACCATAACCATTACAGATACAATTTTCAATACCATAACCATTAAAATAATTGTGGTTATTAACCATGGTTATACCTCTATACTCATATCCATTACCATACATGTAATATAATATAATACAAGGCCGAAAATATTATTTTAAAAAATACATAAATCTATATTACCAACAATAAAAATATATAAAACTAACATCATTCAACATTAACACTAACATCATTCAACATTCATATCAATCAACATTAACATTCACACAACTTAACATTAAAATTCAACATTAACACCATTCCACGCTATTCAAGAACACCCCTTACAATTAAAACAAACTCAACATTCCTTCTTGACTTTGTTATCATGTTTGAATTCCCTACACATATAAAGTAAAGATTAACAAGTCTATATCTATCTATCTATCTATATAATATAAGATTAATCTAGTTTACTTGCCTTAATTGTGCTATCAATCATCATCTTCCTCAAAATCATCAATTGATTTAACTAATTTTCTTAACTTCATCGATACAACTGTAACAAAGATAAAAAAATAGTGTATTAGTACAAATTATGTAATGAAGTGAATTAAGCAAGAAATAAACATTTTACTACCTTTTTAGCGTCCATCCAGATCCAATCATGAGTGCACATTAGTGTTTCCATAGTTTTTGTAGTTAAGGAGCTCTGATGTTTACTTACCCACCTACCACTTGTTGAAAATGATGATTTTGACGCCACAGTGAAGACTGGGATTGCGAGAAAATCTCGTGCAATCATTTGCAAAGTTCAGTACTTTACTCCTTCAATCCTCCACCATCCTAACAAATCAAAGTCATTACTCCTTGGATGGACATCTGCATATAGGTAGGTATCTAACTACCCCTTTGCTCAACATTAAAATAGTCAATATCATGCTAAAATGCAAGACTTACTATGGAGGAATACTTACATTTCAGCCCTAGGCCTATCACCCCTACAATCCATACATTTTAGTTGTATTTCTGAGTTGGATATGTTGCATATAACTGCTATTTGCTGCTATTCTATCTATTTATGTGACTGCATTAGAATAAGCGACTCACAAATCCAAGGTTTACTCATAGGGGAGGAAAAGTTGCACGGGAGGCTGCTCGCTGCAGTAGATTCTTTATACAAGAATTACAACTTTAGGACATGAGTAACTTCACTACTTCAGGAGTAACGGCTCACTGCTACTATACTGCTCGTTGCAGGAGTAATTGCTCGTTCATTGCTCGCTATTGTTGTACCGCTAACTACTTCAGGAATCACTACTTCACTCATGCAGGATAGGAGTAACTTCACCGATCGTTGTTGTACCACTACTTCAGGAGTAATTGCTCGATGTTGTACCGCTCTTCTATGCGCTGCTTGAGCTCTTTCGGAGTCCCCGGGAGCAACTTCGCTACTTCAGGACAGGACGAGTGGACTGGAGGTTCTCAATTTCTTCAATCTAAAGGAGTAAAGGTCCAACAACTTGAATATTTTAATTAAATGTCTAGAAGTGTAATAGACTGTAGTGGTAGTGTTGTACAAGTACATCAACGTGAAATTTTTCATAATTGGAGTGGATGAAAAAGGTTGGCGCCTTTAACATGGTGTTGTACAACATGTACACAACCTTAATTATTTAGTATATATTAGTTTATTCATAATAAATAATTATTATATTTATATAATAACTATGGTTATAACCATGAGTATAACTAAAACACCATAACCATAACCATTATCATTATCATTATGGGTAGAAAATTAATCACCATAATCACACTGAACCATAATGGTACGGTTAACCATATAAAAAAATAACGGTTATAACCATGGTTATGAGTTTTTCACCGTACCATTATTGGCCCTACCCACCATCATGTCGCGCTCAAGCCGTGCTGCTTCGTGCTTCTCTGTGCCCAGTTGTACCCAAGTCGTACCGCGGGATTCCTGCATGCACTTACCGAGAGGTAGCAGAGATACTCATACATTTCATCTTCCTAGAGGTGAAATGACTGTAATCGTATAGGATGTCTAAATGATCAAGGTTTTACGTGTTCGCGGTCCATCCGTGACTAGGGGTGAGCAAAAAAGACTGGTTAGACCGAAATCCCAACAAAATCAGCCCAACTAGGACCGAGACCGAGCAGTACGGGTTTTTCCTCCAAGGTCGGGATCGGTCTCAGTCTCGGGTTTTCCCCCCAAAAAAGCCCAATTAGGACCGGCCCGGACCGAGTTTTATTAAAACTTAACATTTATTATGTGTCCTTCAACTTCAACTTCATTTCGTCTATGGCTTTTTCCAGCAGTCATCATGTGCTTCGCCTTCTCCTTCTTTAGCACAATCTGTGCCTTTCAACTTCACCTTGTCTTCAACTTCATTTCGTCCATCTTCTGCCGCGTGACTCTTCCGTGGCCACATAATCCGTAAGTGTTCTTGATTTAGGTCATGATTTGCTTCCGAATTTGCTTCGATTGTCTTCCGAATTCGCGATTTGCGTCTGATTGTTCACGATTGTGATTGTTCCGATTATTCACGAATTCGCAATTTGTACTGATGTTTGGCTTTGAATCAATGGTTGTAATGATGTAGTGATTCAGACAATTCTTTTTGTTTTTTTTACTGAAAATTTCGGTCCAAGACCGAGATCGGACAGAGTCAAGCAAGATCGACTCGAGCGGGCTTTTTAGACTGAAATCGGTCTCGGTCCTACATAGGTGAGAACCGAACTTTCGGGCTCGGTCTTGCCAAAAAGACTGGCCCGTCCCGTCCGAGATCACCCCTATCCGTGACCGATATTTACAAATTGTGTGATGAAGAGTTGGACGTGTTTGAATTATGTCCACGACTACTAAGAGTATTCTGTCGCGTATACTAAGCGAAATACCCAAGATAGATGTGTAGTTATCCTAGTTTAAGGTATAAACAAACGTATATTTTTTAAATAAAGTAATTATATATTTTTTTTAATTAGTTTTTTTAAATAGTGATTGTCAATCGCGAATAGAATTCAATTAGTTTAGTTACGTTGGTTCTATTACACCGACGACTGTCAATCGTGGGTATGATTGAATTTTACACCGTGATTTTCAATATTTTGGTATTTGAATTGTATAGTTTATATATACATCTCACTTTTAGGTAGGTGAGATTTCTTTGAATCATAAACTAGGTTCAACCAAATTCAATAGAAGTTGGACTTCGGATTTTAATATCCTTTAGTCCTATAATTTTGTTATATCATCTTTGGTATTTTCATTACAAAACCGTTAATTTAATAAAACTAGCCTACAAATTAAGATAAGTAACATTTTTTGATAAGGGATTAAACACTTTTTTAATGTCTTACGTCTCATATTATGGATTTCGTAATTGACTTAAAATTTTATATTATATATAATTTATGATGTTCTCCCTTTTGTTTAATTAAAAGTTGATTAAATATTTTATAATTTATGTTTGATTCGAAATCTCGTGTATAAGTGTTGGGTCTGAATTTCTCAGGTGCTGACTTGGCAGTGAATTGAATGCCAAAGAGTTTATGATCACGTGCTTTCGCCTGAGCTCCGATGAACCTGCAAGAAGGGGATCGCAACAGAGGGGGTGCCTCCGGGTCCCTCTCCGATGCTTAAATGAGTATACTGTGTTTATGAACTCAAAACGTAATGAACGTATGTAAAGCAAGAGTATTTATTGAGTTAGGAGATCGAACCGTTATAGACAGCTGAGTATCTTTGTGAATACAGTGCTGGTAAAGATTAGGATAACAGATATTACGGTTATGGCGTAATATTGCAGTTACCTTATGTAATCTTTATAGAATATGTCCCCGATATACGCGGGATCTCGTGGCCATACACTTGATGTCAGTTTGTGGGACCAGAGTTGAGAGGTTTGACTCTCTTGAAGAGCACTCCCATGGCGAGTAGGAGGAGGTTTTGGCCTTGGCCGATGGCGACCTGAGATAGAGCTTTGGCGTCCACTTTAGTTTGGGTTTGGTACTAGACTGCTTTGTGAGTGCCAGATTACCCTTACTGTGGGTCGATCCGGTTCTGAATGATATGAGTTTTACTCCCTGCAAAGTTATTGGGATTTCGAGGCCTTTCTCATATTGTGCTGTCACTATCAATACCCAATATTTGCCCCCGAAACTTGGGTGAAGTTTCTTCGGTCAATCTTGATTTTGTGATAGGGTTTGAGATAGTGACTCTTGGACTGGATCTTTTCTGTCCTTATCTTATATTTGTGCCTTTTGATGCTCTGTATCCTTTGACGAGCGATTTTTTGGTCACTTAGAGTTTAGGGAATGTTTGATCTTTTACCCTCTTAGACGAACGCTTTGGTTGCCAGGGTTTATGGATGCTCATTCATTACTCTTTAGGCGAGCACTACCGTCAAGGGGATTTTAGGAGAGGCTTGGTGTAGCTTTGGGAGATCACCTTTTTTGGGTAAGGTCTCGAGCATTTAATGAATGCACTGTTATCAAGAAGTTGAACGGACATTTGAGGCATGTCTGTCTCTTAGTCTTCCGTAACCAGATGGTAGACTGACAGTTTTTCGTACCCTTTCAACCGTTTGTCTCCTCAATGTGTCTCTTGGAATTCTGACATTGCTTCAATTTTACCCAAAAGGGTGTAATCATTATCTGAGCCATTTCAAACATGCTTATTCGACTTCCTCAATTTTAGCTATAAAAAGCCGAACTTTGGCATTTAGTCTTTTACACACTCAAACCATTTCCACTCCAGAGTTCATATCTTCCTTAGCCATCTGTTACAACTTTTCCTTTCACTCAAAAAAAGCTTTCTCTTTTACCATGGCTTCCAAGAACCAATCGTCTGGAAAGGGATCGTCCACCAAGTCCTCTTCCGCCCAACCTTCTTCTAGACAGAAGGTTTCAGCCAGGGCTGCCAACGCCCCTTTGTCCATTAGGGATGCCCCATCCCCGGTGCAGGGCCAGAGAGTTACTGCACCCAAGCCGATTCCTGGGCAATCGACCACCACACCGGTGGTGGTGGACGTGTCTGACACGAATGTCCCCGTCTTCTCTCCGACAGGTAATTTTCTATGTCTTCCGTTTGCTTCCTTTTAGGCAGTAAAGCTTCCTCCTTTTTATTATTTTTGTATTGTTCTTTCCATGTCGTGGTGTTTTGAGTAGATATCAAGCCCAATAAGATGAAGCCAACTCAGTTCAAGAAAGTGGTCGCCTTGACTGGATTGGGAGAAGCAAATGGCCCTAGGTACCCGGGTTTAGGTCTGCATTATCCTCGCGAAGGAGAAGTTTACATTTATGCGGCTCAGGTCGATGCTGGGTTGCGCTTTCCTCTCAACGACGATTTAAAGGAGCTCTGTTGCTACTACGGGATAGGCCCTACGAAACTGGTGCCCAACACCATTAGGATGTGGGTTGGGTTCAAGTTTATGTGTTTACGTCAAGGATGGACGTATTCACTGGCTCTGTTTCGGTGTTTTTACTAATTGGCTGCCGGGGCGAACCATCTTCATCATTTCCAGACCCGCTGGCCAAAGTTCGAGGAATGGAGGGGTCAGACTTGGAACTGGAACGTCCATTTTCGCCTGGTAGATGACTTATGTGCTAGAAACTCCAACTACAAGAAATTTTACTTCTTTTACAAGGGTAGTGTGCCATGGGAGCTTTTTCAGCTAGAAAGGGATACTCCTCCGTGCCTTGGAGAGATGTCGGGGATTGATCGGAACACCATTGATGACTTCTTCCGACTTCATAGGCAACCAGACTTCTGCTCAATCCGCTCAGTAGTGGAAACTTCAGAGTCAAGGCTTAGGCTGGAGGGCATTCATTAGTCTGCACCAGTCTCTATTCATTGGGTAAATTTCTGACCATTTTTCTTTGTTGGTTGTAGGCACTCGGAGACCTAAACTCATCAGTCTGTTTTCCAAGAAGGCTAAGGCGGGTCTGTCCGCTGCCCATGCGCCGTTCAGTCCTCTTCTTCCTCCTTCTAGGCGTGTGTCCAAGCGCAAGCCTGAGGAGGAACAACATGTGGTCGCTTTAGGTGATCGCCAAAGAGGTATGCATACGACTGTATTTTGAATTTCCTTTCTCTACTTCAGTCTTAGATTTAATACATTTGTTGACTGTTTTTCAGGGAAAGCTGCGGCAGAGGCGACCCCAAGTCCTGCTCCCGCTAAGAGGGCCAGGAGTTCTAGCGAGGAGCGCCCAGCTTCCTCTGGGGGATATGCTGCTTCCCGGGGAAAGGCTCCTACCACCGGAGAGGTCATCGCACCTGCCTCTGATGTTGCTGCTCCCAACCCCACAAAGGTAGCTGGATCTCGGAAGAGGGTTCAGACCCTTGGTGCCTCTACGGGCACCTCCAAGACTCCCTTCGCCGGGGATTACTGCTCCTTGGTGGGCTTATTTCAATCGACGAAGGCGGCGGACCCGAAGGGTCTCTAAGACCCTTGGAACAATCTCCAAAAGGTGGAGATTTCTGACAAGTTGATGATGCGAGGTAACCCAGACCTTTGCATGCATTTACTTGATGGGATCCTCCCCCCTCGAGAACGGGTGGCGGTCCGTTACGACCTGAATGACATCGAGAGTGTCATGAGGTCGCATTTTGAACGGGTTGCCTTGGTAAGTCCTTCCTTCTTTATTCCTTCTTTAAATTTACCATTGGGTCAATCTTTTATCGTTCCTTGATGTGATTGATCTTTATCCATTTTTTTCCTGTTGTCAGCTCGTCCGCGAGGAGATGGCGATCGATCGGATTGTGGGGGAGCTCGCTGATAAGCAAGTTGACTTGCTTGTCGAGATGGAGCAGTTCCGGAGCTTAGGATTCACTCCTGATTAGATGGAGGGTCTAAAGAAGAGGGCTGAGGCGGCCACCGATTTGGTGGAGCATGCTCGCCGGGTTTATTTTGAAAAAGAAAGGAGGCTGCTCGGCACCCTCAAGGAGAGGGAAGATCAGATGGCTCTCGCCGAGGACAAGCGAGTGAGGGTTGGGCTCCAGATTAAGGATGTTGATCAGTACTTTGCTTGGCTAGAGACAGAGAATGCTGACCTCATGGCTCAACTGAAGGAGTCCTGGGCGCGGAGGGATGCCTGCCTCAGAGGCAGAAAATGAGCAACTCGCCTCAAAGCTGAAGGTTTTCCTATCCCCCAGAGCGTGGTTGAGGAATTTAAAAAGTCTGAACAGTTCTCTGACTGTGCCTTGGAGGTGATGAAGGTCAAGGTGGCCGCCAACCTCCAGGTCTTGGTCGATTATATTCAGGGGATCGATCCCAAGTTTCCTCTCCGGGAGGTGAAGTCTCTCTAGGATTTCATTGAGAGCGGATACGCCAAGGAGACTCCTACTACTATTGGCGAAGAGGCTTCCCCCGGGGCCGAGAAGGAAACTGCTTCCCCCGGGGCCGAGAAGGAAGCTGCTTCCCCCGACGAACCCATACCTTGAGGTCCCGAGCTCCCCATGCGATCGAGTTGTCATTCTTTTTTTTATATATATTCACTTTTACCTCCCTTTGTTTTTTGGGAAAGTTTGTAATTATCTTTTTTTATATCCGACTCGGTTATTATTTTAATATTATTGAATGCCTTTATATTCATAAGCATTTACTCTTGTTTGACTTTGAATGTGTTTGGTTGTTCTTCCGGTATATTTCTCGTTTGAATGCTTTAGGAAGTTTTACCATACTTGTTTTCAACTCCTCTTTAACTTATGTATGATAGTCTCGCCATATAGGGTCTTAGACTTTTCCTTAGGCTTAGAAGGAAGGATGGTGATTCTTTATAGCTCCATCTATTCCCTTTTCCAAATTCTCTTAAGAGAACTGTTACTCGAGTATTATACCTTTAAGGAAACTATCACCCTTTATGGATTTGTTCGCTTTTTTAAGGTTTTAGTCCTTTGGAGTTTTCGCCTAATCGTGGGGAACTGTTACTCGAGCCTCACTCGCCTTTTAGTAAGTGATCGCCTTAGATTCGTTCGCCCACATTCTTGTGCCTGACTTCCAAAGGGACTGTTACCCTCGATATGGGTTCGTTCGCTTTGTATACCAAGTCCTAGTTTTTCTCAACTTATAAGGGAACTGTTACCTTAACGGATCGTTCGCCTTTTATATCAGGTCTTCTGCCTGATTTTGATCTCACATCTTTTGCCTTACTTTCGCCTTAGGTCTTTTGCCTAATTTTGGCATTAGGTATTTCGCCCGATTTTGTTATGAGGCCTTTTGCCTAATTTTGGGCTCAGGTCTTTTGCCTGATTTTGATCTCAGGTCTTTTGCCTAATTTTGATATTAGGTCTTTTGCCTGATTTTGATCTCAAGTCTTTTGCCTAATTTTGGTCTCAGGTCTTTTGCCTGATTTTGATCTCAGGTCTTTCGCCTAATTTTGACATCGGGTCTTTTGCCTAATTTTGACATTAGGTCTTTTGCCTAACTTTCGCCTTAGGTCTTTTGCCTAATTTTGGCATTAGGTCTTTCGCCCGATTTTGTTATGAGGCCTTTAGCCTAATTTTGGGCGCAGGTCTTTTGCCTGATTTTGATCTCAGGTCTTTCGCCTAATTTTGACATCGGGTCTTTTCCCTAATTTTGACATTAGGTCTTTCGCCTAATTTTGACATTAAGTTTTTCGCCCGATTTTGATATCAGGTCTTTTGCCCAATTTTGACATCATGGCTTTCGCTTAATTTTGACGTTAGATCTTTCGCCCGATTTTGATATCAGATCTTTTGCCCAATTTGACATCATGTCTTTCGCCTAATTTTGACATTAGATCTTTCGCTCGATTTTGACATCAGGTCGTTTGCCCAATTTTGACATCAGGTCTTTCGCCCGATTTTGATATCAGGTCTTTTGCCCAATTTTGACATCGGGTCTTTCGCCTAATTTTGACATTAGGTCTTTCGCCCGATTTTGATATCAGGTCTTTTGCCTAATTTTGACATCAGGTCTTTCGCCTAATTTTGACATTAGGTCTTTCGCCCGATTTTGATATCAGGTCTTTTGCCCAATTTTGACATCAGGTCTTTCGCCTAATTTTGACATTAGGTCTTTCGCCTGATTTAGATATCAGGTCTTTTGGGAAATGAATTGTTACCTTGATGCTTTGTATGAAGGAATGATTGATTTTATTGACATAACATTTTGATTACAAACTATGCATAAAACCTCCTTAAATGTTCAGAGTTAAATGGACGGGGTAGCCTTACACCTTCTGTTGTTTCCAAGTAGTAATACCCTAGGGCGCCGATCTCAACTACTGTATATGGCGGGTGTTACTGCTTCCGAGTTGGCAGTGAATTGAATGCCAAAGAGTTGATGATCACGTGCTTCCGCCTGAGCTCCGATGAACCTGCAAGAAGGGGATCGCAACAGAAGGGGTGCCTCCGGGTCCCACTATGATGTTTAAATGAGTATACTGTATGTATGAACTCAAAACGTAATGAACGTATGTAAACCAAGAGTATTTATAGAATTAGAAGATCGAACTGTTATAGGCAGCTGAATATCTTTGTGAATATTGTACCAGTAAAGATTAAGATAGAAGATATTACGGTTATGGTGTAATATTGTAGTTAACTTATGTAATCTTTATAAAATATGTGCCCGATATACGCGGGATCTCGTGGCCATACACTTGATGTCGGTTTGTGGGACCAGAGTTGAGAGGTTTGACTCTCTTGGCGAGCGCTCCCATGACTAGCAGGATGAGGCTTTGGCCTTGTTCGATGACGACCTGAGATAGAGCTTTGGCGTCCACTTTAGTTTGGGTTTGGTACTGAACTGCTTTGTGAGTGCCAGATTACCCTTACTGTGGATCAGACCGATTCTGAATGATATGGATTTACCCCCTGCAAAGTTATTGGGTGTTCGAGACATTTCTCATATTGGGTTGTCACTATCAATACCCAACATGAAGTTATGACGAACTAGGACATCTCACAACAATAAAAAGATTGAGATGGCACACTTGTAATTATTTTGAATGTGAAGGTGTTTTCCATAAGCTCTTTCTATTCGGTTCGTTTCGGACGATAACATTTGTTATTACGGGAAATATGTATTTATAATACATATGATACTTTTTAGTTTCTTCCAATTCATTCGTCATTATTAACATAACAACAAATAAGAAAGAAATAGAAGGAGACAAAAATTTTGTATAAATATAATAATAAAATTTAGATTTATTTTTTTATAATATTTAGGTTTAATTAATAATTAAAACGTTAACTATTATTATTAGCAATAATGTTAATAAATATAAATAATTAGTTTATAATTATATTAATAATGGAAATTTATCTTGTAAGTAACTTGAAACATTTAAAATGTTATAATAAATATTACTATTTTGAATATATAAAAACTAATATATAAAATTAGAATAGAAAAATTATCTATATGAATTGAGTACTCTTATTTGTATTTATCATTATAATTACTAATACTTATAACATTGTGTAAAATTTATATTACAAAGTTATACAATATACAAATAATTGCATAGATTAATTTATTAAAATTGACTTTTTAATGTCAAATAGAAACAACAATCTATTGAAACCGTTATTTATTATGTATTAAGTAAATAAATGACAATCAATATCCATTTGAGATTTATAATCGGACAATAAATGAAATAATTTTCAATCAATAGAATATTTTAAATACAATAATTTAAATAATTAAGGAGTCATTATCTATATTCTATGTATCTATATATATATATGAATTTGGTTAAGTTATGTAAAATTATGATAAGTATTTTAAGACATTTTCTCATTCCTAATGTCAATTTCATAACTTCTAATTGGTCCATGTTAAAAATATAATTCTAACTCATATGTGGCATGCCATATAACTTAGTTTAAAAATTTTCAAAGTCTCTCATTCATTCTCCGAATGAGTTACAAAATATCATTAATCTCTTCTTATTTTTCATGTGCATTTATGATTTTCTTAAGTTTATTTTATTTAATAAATTTTATATTTTATGAAAAAGCAAGTAGATTCATATATTAAATCTTTTTATTAAAGCATAATTTAAGATGAAATTAGGGAAAATTATGTATATTATATATCAAATTTATGAAAATAATAATCACATGTTAATTTTATGTAAATATTTATAATTATGTATGCAACATAAAATTTAGGGTGTGAAAAAATAATTTTAATATAATTTTTTCATACTTTTTTTTAGAACTATTTTTATAAAATATCATTGTTATATTCTACTACAATCAACATATATTACAAATCTAAAAACAATTATATAAGTTATAATTACTATACTAATATATACAGATATATTCTAATAGTTTGTATTTCTTTAAAAATATACGAAAATAATAGATGTCATAAAATGAATTTTAAAATCATTAGTTAACATCATATTCATAATTGTTGACATTTGTTTTTATTATCTACTCATTTATTTTCAAAACAAATAAAAAATATAAATAATCATTATATTGTATAATATTATAAAAATAAAAATAAGTTTAACATTTTTTCATAAATATAATTAATTTTTACGTTGTGTAATTAAATTAATATTAATTAAATGTACCTTAATCAGATGTAAATAATTATGTTATAAATGCATATTTATAATTATTTCAAAAACATTATTAAATTATAAATTAAAATAATTATTATATTGCGCAAAGCGTGAATAAATTTTCTAGTTCCTACATTAATTGAGGTTAGTCCAAGTGGGAATAAAACTTCGTCAATTGCCAAAACAATTTGAAGTTTTTAATTAAAGCAAATATATATTTTCATAAATATATTAATGAGTCATTCTTCATAGTCATACATCGAATTAAGAGGAATAAAAGTTGGTCAAATAGAAAAATATTTAAAATTTCTAATTAAAAGAATCACATAATTTGAAAAGTTTCTTAAGGAAAAAAAATTGACATTATATAAAATAATGTAGAATTAACATGACTTAGTTAGAATTGATAATTTTATCATTAAAAAACATTGTTATCAGAACCGGATCGAACCGGTGGTCCAACTGGGAACCGATCCCCTGTCCGGTTTGGTTAAGTTAAAAGACCGTTTTATAAATGAATAGTGTTTGAACCAGGCGATTTTTGGAAAATCAGACATTTTTTTAAAAAATCGACCGGTTTTCAGTTCACTTTTTAGCTGTTTTTCCTTTTTTTTTTAAGGTGGAAGAAATAAAAAAACAGTGTTTTGTTTTTAAAGTGAAAATTTAAATAGACTTGGTTCTAAAATATTTTTTTAAAAAGAAAAAAAACTATTTTTTCTATTCTACATGACGTCCAAATTACCTTTAAAATATTTTTTTTCGCAATTTTTATTTTATAATTTGCATCCTATAGTATATATTATGTTGCAAAAGAATCTAAAATGACACATATAATATAAATAAATCAAGAAAAAATAAGTAGATGAAATAGAAGAATTATAAAAATTTTTAAAAAGTGATAACATTTGGAAAAAAAATAATATTAAAGATAAATGATTAAAATACCTATCAAAAGAATATTAAAAAAATGTTAATTGACACGACTAAAAGTACGGAACTATAAGAGAAGTTGAAAACAATGTTAGAAACAAACATAATATGATACAAAAAAGAGTCATTAAAAAGAATGAAAAAAATCTATACAAAACTATATATATAGTTTTTTTTATGTTAGTATATCATGTATTTTTTCATTACTTTTATATGATTTTATAAATTTTCTAGGTTCACTGCTAGGTCTACCCCTATTGTCATTGTGTTTGATTTTGACACTATTGTGTATTGTGTTTGAGAATTGAGAGTAATGTGTGTTTGAAATTGAAACTATGTAGTTTGTGTATGTGTGAGACTATGTAGTTTGAAGTAATTATGTTTGTGTTTGAGACTATATATGTATTTTCAGTTTTCAATTTTTTTTCTCTTGTGAATATTGAACCGCACACTGAACCGGGTTGGACCAGCCAAACCGTGAACCGGCCCCCTCGTCGGATCGATGGCCGGTCCGGTTCTGATAACTATGCTAAAAAGTGAATAAATTCATTGAAATTTATTTAAATAAAACCCATATATATATATATATATATATATATATATATATATATATATATATATATGTATGTATGTATTGGAATGTAAGAAAATTAAGTGGGGAAAATGAATTTTAAATATAATAAGCTACGTAGTTAATTATTACTATAAATTCTTTTATAATTTGAGGAGGGTAATTTGAACGAAATATAAAATAAATACCTTCAAGAGTAATTATGATAATAGGGTATTATTAATAAAAGAATTTATTTCTAATATTAACAATCGTTAATAATTTCTAATATTCAAGAGTAAATCTCAATTAACAATCGTTACTAATATTTATTTCTGTCATTTAATAATACCAATTAATTATTAATAAATAATTATTTATATTAACTTAAAGTCTAGCTAATAATAATTTCTTAAAATTATTTTGGTAATTGTTTTTCAATTTTAAAAAGTTTTCACTAACTCAAACATACCGAAAGTTTAAAGAACTTCAAGTTATATGAATTCAATTTGATAATTCTTATTTATATATATTTTTGGTAAATAATAATTAAATATAATTATTTTATAGTCAATCTTATGTATTAGTTATATGTTCTAACCGATTAAATCTTTTATATGATTTAAAATGACGTTATAATACTCATTGTGAAAAAATTTATTTTAATAAAATATATGGTTCTAAAATATTGTTTTATTCTACCTAAATATATTTTTTACAAACTATAAATTTAGAGTTCGTCAAAATGAATATTGTCAAGTATTCTCAAACCCTATAAGAAATTCTAAACCCTATAAGAAATTCTAAGCAGTTAGAACTAATATATACATATATTTACAAATACATGATTCAAATTTTTTGATTTATTCTCCATAGCTATATTTTCTAAAAAACTATAAAGTTGAGTTCGCTTTCAACTTTATAGATTTATATTTTAGGTAATTGTTTTAATTAGTTTTTGTCATTTTGTTATTATTGTCTATTTTAATATAATTCACAATTATAGTTTTCATGTAAAAGTATATAATTTCTTTATTGTAGTATAATATATACACTCTTCGTTTTACAAAGTAAGTTCGTAATATGATTTATATTTCAAATATGTATTTTATTTTATAAAATTCCAATTAAATAACTACATTTTCTGAAAATATTCAACGATATTATTTTAGTTAAATGATCATATTAAACTTTCATTAATTATAACAACAAATATAAATATAAGTTATATATGAAGATATATTTTAAAAAAAGTATACATATATTTTATTTATGATTTTTCTTAAATTTTACGTTGTGGATGATTTAATTATTTAAGGCATATTTAACAATTGTATATAATGACATAAAATTCATATAACGATAACATTATAATTAATAATTTTATATCAAAATAAACTATTATTTTATATTTTTAAATAAATTATAATTTTATAATTCTTTTATATGTTTTATTTATAATTCATTAATTTCCTTAATTTTATATCAACATGTTAATTTTAAAACTGAGTGTTATTTCAATTTGTACAACATTTGATGTTAAATGGGAGATTGGTGCTAAATAAATATGAAAAATAGTGATACTTTAATGGAACTTGATTAACACTAAACATGTAACGCCCACAATTCTTTTTGAGGACGAAAGTTTGAAAGAGAAGAAATCCAAAGGCTAATGACAATTAATGGTAAAGTTTAAGGATAAAACAAGCTTTTTGTATGTGAATGCATATAGTTGACGCGGTTGAGATTTGGGTAACAGAAAAATCATCAAAGATCATGGAAGATGAGATATTCTGTTTTATGGCTGCAACTTAGGCCAGATTGTTCTATTTTCGCATACCTATCGATCCATTGAATGTTGGAAACAAAATAAAAGAGTTTGGAAAGGGAAATCGGTGAGAATTCGGAGTCCGACCGTACGACCACGAAAACGGCCGAAGTGGAACGTCCACAAGCTACCAACAAAGGGGAATATCATGACAAAGCTAATACTTCATATTCATGCTCAGTTCCCTCTTCCATGAATGCTTGATATTTGAGAGAGAAAGCTTTGAAAGTTGTTAATGGTGAATCTCGGTATGGTAGAATTACTCTCGTTTTCTTGCCAAGTAACCCAACCCAAGTGACGGAATTTAAATTAATTGAGTCGTTCATGAGATATCGAACTTAGAAGATTCAACCACGATTTTAAAACCAAAACTTTGGTGACCTAAACGTGACGTTTTTATTGGTTACTTCATAAAAAAGAATCAGTGATCTTGTATTTCATTGTAAGAGCTATCCATAGACACTAAGAACACCCAAGACGGATCTATAATGAGGGAGAACGGAGACCTCAAACTCGGCCCTACAATCTGTATAATTATGTCTCTAGGTTGAAGATGAAGTTGACCATGCCCCGGCTAACTCTGACTGGCGCGTGTGCACCACCTCGATGTATAAACGTGATTCTGTGTGCGGCGTTGGTCTCGTAATAGGATCCTCTGCCTACGGTAATGTTTGGGAGTTTTTCTGAGATGGTCGAAAAATCAGTGAATAATGGAACGTCGGGGTTTGTCTCGTTTTGCGTGCCACAAACAGAACAGTAAATCTGGAACTTGATTTGAAAATTAAGGAGATTCTAGTAATGAGTGCATGACTGAGATATTATTGGATGTCATGGTTCGAATGGAAAACTTATACTCTCATTCGCGTTAGTTTTAGGGAATTCAGATTGACTGAGCTATTAGTATTAGAATTGGGGTTCAATTAAGGTAAGTAGTTTAAGATTATTTATACTTTACTAATGAAAATCTTTTCTGCGTTGCATGAAAGTTTAAAGATAAGTTAAGATTATTTTAGAGCATGAATATGAGTTTTTCGTTTATAAAATTTGTATCAATAAGTGATTGAACTTGTGTTATAAAGTATGCTTTTGATATGTTGGCCGACTATATTTTCGTGAGCTAGTTTGGGATAGGAGATTAGTGGAAAACAGTTAGTGAAATCATTTTTAGGAAGTTCGACCTCTTTTTCTGATTATGTGCCCGTTAGTCTACTATGGTCTGAAACCCTTACGAGGGTCTACTGGCATATCGATACGAAAAGATCATGATCACTCTGGTCGCCCTAGCGGATATATATATATATGGACTTTGCATCCTTCTAATGGGGGGTTAAACATTGGAGTCTTCCTGTGGCACAGTAGGCGTGGTAAAAAGGCTAGAGCAACCTCTGTTTATGTTTCGTTCTAAAATTCGACAAGTTCAAACCTCCGTTTTCCTTCAGTTCTGAATTTTTGATAAGTTCGAGACCTACATTTTTATTAGACTCTGACTCTGAATTATTTATTAATTTTAGTAAATTTGCATCATCTCATTTTGACAAACTCTGTTTCGTAAATCTTTTGAACTCTGCATTGTAACGTTTATTATAAGTCTTAAGTTTATACTTATTACAAAAATATGTTTTCTAAGAGCTTGATCCGGTAGGGATAAATTAAGACTACTTATTAAGTTGCTCCCGAGCAACTTACCCCATTGAACTTCGTAGGGATTTGTGTTGGATGTTTGACATCTGATGATGCTGAATTTTAGAAGGTATCAGAGTGCGCAATAGATGCATAGAACAAGAAGCTATTCAATTATATAAGTAACAATATGATTATTTATGTGAAAATGTGATTGGTATTAGAGCTATGTTTCAATAAATAATATTTTAGCTCTGTTATTTGTCGGTTGATTATTAGTAAACAACGACCATCTCCCCCTAACTTCCGGGGTGCATTTCGGGGCGTGACAAAATACCTCATCAAATATTTGTTGTGCAGAATTTTGGAGACGTCACCGACCATCTCGCATGGTTACAGTGAGTTTATTTCCTGTGCTGAAGTCTTCCTTGTTGGAACTTCTATTTGAGTGAGGTGGAAGTCTCTCCATGAAGAAACCAGGCTCCCTAGGTTGACCTAGAACGGCTTCTTCATTGATCAGCATGAAAACCACGGACGACATCTCAGGCCTATCTTGTGGGTACTTTTGAACGCAAAGCAAGCTCACTTGGATACACCTTTCCACTTGAAATTCCACAGAAGAATCGTCCAAACATGTATCCATAAGTTCCAGTGCCCTGCCTTCATTCCAAAGCAACCATGCCTAAACATAAAGCAAACTAATTATCCATTCATGCATACATTGAAACTTGAAACAACAATCCACCAATTCAGAGGTGCATGCTTATGGCCATGTTTGATTTCTTGTAAAAGTCTCTATGTAGTAAGAGAAACTTACATGCCCAAGAAGGTTGTGGTGGTGGTTTGGATGGCAGAACCCTCTATTCTTTTTGCCACTCACTATTTCCAACAAAAGCACACCATAGCTATACACATCAGATGTCGTAGAGAACTTCCCATCAAAGGCGTACTCTGGGGACATGTAACCACTGCAAGTTTGAACTGGTATATGTTAACTCTCTAGAATATATTGCTAAATTTTAGAGAAGAGTAGGCAACTACTTACTATGTTCCGATGACTCTTCTTGTTCTTGCTTCTTTTTCATCGCCTACAAAGATTCTTGCCAAGCCAAAATCTGAAATTTTAGGTTGCAGGTTTTCATCTAGCAGGATGTTGCTTGTTTTCAGATCTCTATGAATTATTCGGAGCTTTGAGTCTTGATGGAGGTAGAGAAGTCCTCGAGCAATTCCTACAGCAATGTCAAAGCGCCTACGCCATTCCAGCTGGTAACTTCTATCATGATCTGCAACAACATCTATTAGCCATTGAAATGAAAGTAAACTCCTTTCAAATGAGTTACAGATAAGTGAAGAGTGCGAACCAAAAATGAAATAATCCAAACTTTTGTTGGGCATATATTCATAAATCAACATCTTTTCTTCTCCCTCAATGCAACAGCCTAGAAGTGCTACAAGATTCTTGTGCTGCAGTCTTGCAATTACACGCACTTCATTCATAAACTCTTCAATGCCTTGTCGAGAACTCTTTGACAATCTCTTCACTGCTATCTCTTGTCCAGTTGGAAGACATCCCTGCATGTTCTTAATGTGTTATTATAAGAGCATACGATAGAGTTATGAATTTTGTAATTACTGGCTTAATACCTTGTATACAGGGCCAAAGCCACCAACTCCAATTATATTTGTTTGAGAGAAATTGTTGGTAGCAATGGAAATGGCCGCCATACCAAAAAACGGTAAGTCGATGTCATCTGTGATGCTTGAAGTGCCTATGTAAATGAAAAAAATATTAGATTTTCTTCTCAAAAGTACTATCTATATTATTACATCAAGGAGATTGATTTATGTGTTTGACCTCTTCTGTTCATCTGCCTCTTCCTTATTATTATCCCAATTGACAAGCCAAGAATGAGCAGTGCAGAAACTGCTGAAACTGCTGTGATGATTGCCACTTTTGCCGCCCTTGTGAGTCCATTATGCATCCCTTGTTGCAAAAGAGTATAAACAGCACCTACTTGATTAGAATGTAGTCTATTCCAATAGCATTTTATAGATATTGAACCACACAATTAAGAGCACAAGGTCAATAACTAAACTATATTTGTGTATGACTTACTTGTTTCAGCAGCTGTCAATCGTATGTATAGATCCTGCTTATATTTAGTATCTTTGAACTCTTTGATGTCCATTAGGTTTCCGAACCACATTATGCAGCCGCTTCCACTTCCTCTTACATCAGAATTAGAATAGGCCTTGCAGGAACAGTTCTTTGAGCATTGAGACCTGCACTCATTAAGGCTCATGCTCTTATTCAGTGAGAAGTCTATCACATCAGGTAATTTTACCCATGAAACTTTTTGAAAACCCACTTTGTCGGAGCAATTTGTTTGTATTCTCCTCACGCAGCCACCTGTCCTATTAAGCAATCCCCACTGCAACAACGAACTGGGTATGTACCCTTCCAAACAATCACATATTGGGTCGTTATTCACTCTACAGATACCATTAGCTCCACACTGACCATACTTGTCACACGGATCATTAGGCATCGTGAACATTGTACTCCACGCAGTGCTTCCTTTATTAGCAATGTTGCGCTGCAACGCTCCAGTAGTTTGATTCAATACAACCGTTGACACGAAACTGCTGTTTACCGTTTCATAGGATGTGTATATCTTCGTACCTTCATACACAGTAACGGGCTTGGATATAGCGTTTGGATTTACAGGGGTACCGCTATATTCGATCCCATTCCAAACTCCAGTTCGAAATATTTTGGTAGAACCCTTATACAGTATTTCACACTGGATCAAACCCTGAATGGTTGTTCTATAGGTGTAGTCCCCTGGGGATGGATCATCTAAGCTCTTCCATGAGTTTAAGAACCATTCATCACCAGTTTCTAAATCCAAACCCAGCTTCATTCCTGCTAAGTAGTTATCAATTGGATGATCAAAGCTTTGCCATAAATAAATACTGGAATTCTTACTATTACTGTCTCTGAGTAGGAAGTTTCCAGAGTTTTGCAGCTGAGCCACCGAGTTCTTCACTGCTGCGGACGCGTTAGAAGACCAGATGAGATGTTGTGACTTGTTGAGGAGGATAAGATTTCCATCACTTGCAATTGTTAGAGTGCTGTTTCGGTCAGTGAGAGGGTCGTTCCTGTTGGCAACCCACACAACAGAACCAGGTATGTCCTTGAACCATATCCCTAAGTACCTGTTCTTGGAGCCGCCCGGAGAGAAGAACCCGAGCTCGAATGTTTGATCCGAGGAAACCAACGTCTCTTCATCTCCTATGGTCTGGTTTGGAATGAGAGTATCTGCTGCTCCTGAGATGCCAACTTTAGTAAGACAGATAACTGCAGTGTAAAGGAGGAAGAGGAAGCCAAGGTGCTTTGCCATTGAAACTGCATGTACTTGTTGGTGGAGCAAGAATGGTTGCATAAGAACAGCTTCTTCGCTTCCAAATTTAGTGGCGTGGAGTGGAAAAGTCTTTGTTTTCGAAGAGATGTGTGGGTTTGCACTTTGCAGTTTCACATCAGTCGTGTCATCATCAGCTCAAATATTCCCTGTCTTGAACATGACAGACATAAACATACGTCCCTTCGGAATATTTTGAAAAGGTCAAGACAAAAAATTGCAAATAACAATTTAAGAGAGAAATTATTTGAAAAGTTGTGTATAACCGCTACCCTAGTAGTGTATTTGTTTTTTGCGCTACTAGGGGTAGCGTTTTAATTTAAACGCTACCCCTAGTAGCGCAAAAAATAAAAACGATAATAGGAGTAACGTTTAAATTAAAACGCTATCAGAGGTAGTGTTTTGTATAATTTCGATACTTCTAGTAGCGTTTTGTATAATGCACGCTTCACATACATCCACGAATGAAGTTCTCATCGAACGACACCAAACATTGATTGCAAGATGATAGCGTCTTTGATTAGAAATTCAGTTTTAGCTGACACCGATTTGAAAATTTCAGTAATCCAGTCGATGTGGAGAATGAATTTGGTTCGAAGATTAGATATCCGAAGGCGTGGTACTCCAAACAAGTTATGTTGGAATCTTTATATGGAACACACGAAGAAGCATTTGTGAACCTCCCGCGGCTATTGTCAGCCATGTCCACATACATACCTAGGACAGTCTATGATTTTTTGCCCAAAATAGTAAATGTTGAAACTGAAGTAGCTACATTTGGTATGATCTTTTCGGCATTAGGTTCTGCCATTGAAGGATTTGTCAATTGCATATCACTTATAAGTATTGATGCGACACATATGTATGGCAAATATAATGAAAAAGTGCTTGTCGTTGTATCATAGGATTCAAACAACGAGATTTATCATTTGGCATTCGGTATTGCAGACGCAGTGACAAATGAGAGTTGAAATTGGTTCTTGACACATTTGCGTGATAACGTAACGAAGGATCGCTTTGTTTGTCTAAGGTCTGATCGACACCGAGCAATCATTAACACGGTAGAGAATGTATATGCTCAATATGGTGATGGAACACATCGTTTTTGTGCACGGCATCTAAAGGGAGGGGCGACTGCGAGCTACAGCGAAGGCTTGGGCGTAGTGACGGCAAGCTACGACAAAGGGATTTGGAGGAGAGGGAGGAGCTTTTGGGGGAGAGGGGGAGGTTGGGCTGGTTTAGGGTGAGGGAGAGGAGGGGCTTTGGTTTTAGCTGAGGGAGAGGATGGGTGGGGGTTGAAAGAAATTGAGGGTGGTTGCAGGACAACAGAACAGAGCGATATGGACGTAACGCTACATGTGGTAGCGTTTTTAATAAACACTACCACCCAGTAATGTTTTTTAATAAACGTGATTGGGGGTACCTACGCTTATATACATTTCTTCAAATATTTTTCTAAATAATTACTTTTTGAAAAAATCCATCCCTTCACTGTAGAGGTTGAATTATTGTATTCTACTGTTTAAGATTGGAATTTGATGGAGAACCATTTTAAGGTACTGTCTTTCGAATTTATGAAAAACGAGATTATTTTTATAAGATAAAATTAAGTTGTGATATTTCTAAAACATTCTTTTTCCAAACATACATATTTAGGAGGTGATTATTTCTAAAATGGCGATATATGGTTATCAACATTATATTGACATTATCGGAACAAGGATAGAAAATCAACACAAATAACTTTCAAAGGAAATTTGGAAAAAGGACACAAAGAACAACCTAAGAATTATCTCACTTGGAGACTGATTCAATCACCAAAACATCATTCTTCAACAAAGTCTTGCCATCATCAATATCTTCACTGCACCATATGTATAAACACATCTACAGAATATCAATCGAGGTTTTGCACAGCCCCAGGTTTCCAGCATCAACACATTTCGTCAACATGTCTGCTGGATTCTTAGCGCCCTCTATCTTCTCTAAGCACAAGTCGCCTTCTTCCAGTGCCCTACGAGTGAAATGATACCACCTTCTAATATGCTTAGTCTTTGAATGATAGACTGAATTTTTCACCAACTGTATGACATTCTGGCTATCTGAATAGAGAATCTTCTCGATGTGCTTCTTATCCAACTCTTCCAGATAATGTCTGTCATATCATCTCCTTCCCAGCTTCAGCTATTGCCAGGTACTCAGCCTCAGTTGATAAAACAACAACACATTTCTGAAGCATGGACATCCAGCTCACTGATGTACCACCTATGGTGTAAATGTATACGTATGTACTCTTGCTTAAGTCCACATCACCACCAAGATTAACATCCACAAAACCCTACAGAATCGCTTTGTCTTTGCCAAAACAAAGTGAAGTATTGGATGAACCTTTCAGATATCTCATAAGACACTTCACAACTTCCCAATGCTCTTTTCCCGGATTCCCAATGTACCTGCTAACCACTCCCACTGCATGTGCTATGTCAGGTCTTGTACAGATCATAGCATACATCAAACTCCCAACTGCTGAAAAATATGGAACCAGCGCCATCTGCTCACGTTCTTCAACAGTCTTGGGTAACTGCTTAATTTATGTGATTTGTCAAAGGAGTAGTCATGGGCTTAGCATCACTCATCCTGAAACGGCCCAAGTCCTTCTCAATGTACTGCTCATGGGATAGACTTAAAGTGTCAGCATATCTATCACGAAATGTCCTCATCACAAGAATTTACTTTGATGCACCCAAATCTTTCATGTCAAACACTACAGACAAACTTGCCTTCAGATTGTTTATCTCTCTCATACTGGATCCTGCAATCAACATATCATCCACATACAAGAGTAGAAATACATAAGAATCAGTGTATTTCTTGAAGTAACAACACAGATCCATTTCACCTCCTGCAAAAGCCATTCTTGCTCATGAAGGAGTCAAACTTCATGTACCATTGCCTCAGTGTTTGCTTCAACCCATACAAGCTCCTGTTGAGATTGCAACAGAGGGGGTGTCTCTAGGTCTCTCTCCGATGCTTAAATGAGTATATGTGTGTGTATATAGCTCAAAACGTAAGGAACGTATGTAAAGCAAAGGTATTTATAGGGTAGGAGAGATCAAACCGTATAAGGCAACTGAATATCCTAGCGCATATTGTGTTGCTGAAGATTCGGATCATAAGATATGGCAGTTACTGCGAGATATTGCAGTTACTATATCTAATCTTTAGTGAATATGTGACTGAGATACGCGGGATATCGTGGTCACTTCCTTATTAACGGTTAGTGGGACCAGAGAAGAGAGGCAAGGCTCTCTTCTGGGCGAACACTCCCATGGCGAGCATTGAGAGGTCGCGGCTTGGTGAAGGATGGCGAGCAGTCTGGGGAGCCTTTGGAGTCCATATCGACTTTGGGCTCGCTCTTGAGCCACTCTATGGTGGGCCAAGATGACCTGTACTTAAGCTGGTCAAGTTCGAATATCTTGGGTTCACCCCCTCCAGGGTTACTGGCCTTCGAGGCCTTTTCCTTATTAGGCTGTCAATATCGATACCCAACATTTGCTCCCGAAGCTTGATTGAAGTATCTTCAGTAGAGCTTGATTTCTTAGTAGGGTTTGAGATAGTGACACCTTAAATTCGATTTTCCTTGTCTCTTGTAATGGTTCATGACCTTAGGGGCACTTCAGGTTCGTTTGGCGAGCAGCCATCCTATTGTTCAAGGCTGGAGGAATATTCTTCCTTTTATTCCCTCTTGGCGATCACTCGAGGTAACCTAGGCCTGAGAAAGTCTATCTTTCTTTGCTAGGCGATCCTTACCTACCAAAGGTATTTCTGATAAAGCCTACCAGTGCACTGGCGATCACTTTGTCTGATCAGTGGACTTTAGCATTTAATGACTGCACAGTCACCTAGAAGTTGAACGGTCGCTTGAGGCACGCCTGTCATTTAATATTCCGTAACCCAAGGGCAGTCTGACAGCTGTCTATACTGGCCGACCGTTTGTCTCCTCGAGGTGTCTCTTAGAATTCTGACATTGCTTCGATTTTTTTCCAAAAAGGTGCAATTATTCCCCTGCGTCGTTTCGATTCTAATCGTGGCGGTTACTCCTTTTTGGTCTATATAAGAGACATCAGTTTCTTTATTTTGTCTTTTACGCATTCATTCCTTCAGATTTTCAGAACTTCGTTTGCAAACTCTTTCTCTCTTTCAATCTTCTTCAACCTTTCTTCCAACCGTTCCCATGGCTACCCGCAGTCAGACTGGAAAGATCAAGCATACAGCCAACAAGGCTCCTTCCTCCTCCTCCAAGGTGCCTAATAACACCAATGCCCCCAACCATTAGGGATGGTGCCGTGCCCGTCTCAACGGGGGGACAGACTGACCTGGGGAGGTCCGCAGCCACTCCTGTGGTGGTAGATGGGCCTGAGCTTCAGACGCCTATCTTCTCTCCGAAAGGTAAACCTTTGTTACTTCATTGCTCTGTTTTGGGAATATCCCCTGCTTTTCCTTGTTTTTTATGCTTGTTGTGCTATATTTGAACTATTTTGAGTAGATGTCAAGCCCAACGAGTTGAAGCCAGCGTATTTTAAAACGATGGTGGTGCTTGGTGGTCTTGGTGCGGGGCTGTCCCTAGATACCCGGGCACAGGTCTGCATTATCCTTGCAGCGGAGAGGTCTACCTTTATGCGGCCCAGATCGATGCTGGGTTGCATTTTCCTCTCTGCGAGAATTTGCAGGCACTGTGTCGGTTCTACATGATACATCCCACGCAGCTCGTTCCCAACGCCATTAGGATATGGGCTGGATTCAAGTTCCTATGCATACGTCAAGAATGAACGTATTCATTGGCCTTGTTCCAGTGCTTTTTCTGATTGGCGGCTGGACGAACAATCTCCACCATTTTCAGTCCCGGTGGCCGAATTTTGCTGAGTGGAGAGGCCTTCAATCGTGAAATTGGAATGTCCACGTCCGGTTGGTCGATGACTTCCGAGCCACCAACTCCAACTATAAGAAGTTCTACTTCTTTTACAAGGGGGGGGGGGGGTGCCTTGGAAGTTGTCCACCCCAGATAGGGACTTCCCTCCCGAGTTTGACGAGCTATCCGCATTTTTCCCTTTTTGTTCGTAACCTGACAATTTTCACTCTTCTTTTGTTGCCAGCTCGTTCGGGAAGAGGTGGTGATTGGTCGCGTCTTCGGAGAGCTCGTCGACAAGCATTCCGACCTTCTTGTCAAGCTGGAGCAGTATCGAAGTACGGGGATCACCCCCGGGCAGATGGGGGCCATCAAGTCGACTGTTGACGTGGTGATCTCCTTGGTGGATGGCGCCCGGGAGGAGTACTTCAGGAAGAAGCAGCGTCTCCTTGCTGATGTCAAGCAGAGGGAGGCCGATGCTGCGGACGCCCTTCAGGATTCTGAAGCCCTTCATCGATGCTTAGATGAAGGAGGACCGAACCCAAGAGGCGGAGTCGAAAGCTCGACGGGTCGCCGCTGAGGCGCAAAGGGCTGCTGCTGAAGCCAGAGGGTCGCCCTGGAGAAGGAGAAGGAACAACTGGTTGAACAGCTGAATTTTGTTCCTTCACCCCAGAGTGTCGTCAACGAATTCAAGGAATCTGATGATTTCGTTGACAGCGCTTTGGCGGTGATGAAGTCAGAGATTGCTGACTTCCTCCACATCTTGGTCGAGGACGTCCAGGCGGTCGATCCCAACTTTCCTGTTGGGAAAGTTGAGTCCCTAAAGGGTTTCCTCCGAAGTCGAACTCTTCCGCAGCCTACTACTGCTGCTGAAGAGGTTGACCCAGCTGTGGCTGAAGAGGTTGCCCCTGAAGGCGAGCCGAGCCTTCCTGCCCCCGAAGGCGAGAGAAACGCTTCTGCCCCCAAGGACCCGAAAGCTTGAAGCCTCCACCTCTCCGTCGACCATATTTCTTTTGCTTTTTAGATAGTTGTTTTTCCTTTGTAATTTAAGTTTACTTTGTAATTATTTATTCTATTCAAGACTCGGTTATTTTATATTGAATGCCTTTATATTCGTGAGCCTCTACTCGACTTTGAATGTGTTGGCTATTCATCTGATATCTTACTCGTAATTACTCTCGACTTCTCTTTGCTTTATAATGGCCTCGACTCTTAAAGCCTTGGACCAAACATAAGTCTATATGAACTTTCTAAGGACAATACTCTAATACTTAAAAGTATAGACTTCTAAGTTCAAAGAGATATTACCTTTTTGAAGTTTAAACTTTTGAGGTGTTCGCCTAATAACAAGGAATTTGTTAACTTAAGGCTTCATCATCCATAGTGATCGCCTAAAATTCCTTATCCGCTCTTGATGACTTGTTTCGCAAAGGAGTTGTCATCCTTAGTCGATAATTCTTCTGAAATATGTCCATCGTATAAGAGGATAACTCCTTTGATGGGTTGATTTATCTTTGTCGTTAGGACTCCTGCCTGATTTCGATAACAGGTCTGCTGCCTGACTTTGACGTCAGGTCTTTTATTTTACCTAACTCTATTGGTGTCAGGGCTTTTTTGCCTGATTTTGGCGTCAGGGCTTTTGGCCTATATTTGGTGATAGGGATTTTTGGTCTGTCTCTGGCGACAGGGCTTTTGGCCTGTCTCTGGCGACAGGGCTTTTGGCCTGACTCTAGCGTCAGGGCTTTTTGCCTGACTCTGGCATCAGGGCTTTTTGGCCTAACTTTGTTGCTAGGGTTTTTGGCCTATCTTTGGCGATAGGGCTTTTTGTGCCTGATTCGGTCATCAGGGCTTCGCCTGACTCTTGGCGCCAGGTCTTTTTTTCTTCGATTTACTTCGAGTGGACATGCTTTATGAAGGAATGACTTTCTTTTATTAACATAACAGTTTGATTACAAGCTATGTATGAAATATCCTTAAATGCTCAGAATTGAATGGACGGGGTAACCTTTCGCCTTCGGTGGTTTACAAATAGTAGGATCCTGGCGCGGCGATCTCTATTACCTTGTACGGTCCTTCCCACTTGGCTGAAAGTTTATTCTGACTGTCCAGCCTTGTGAATTCATTCCTTCTCATAACCATCTCCCCCACGAAAAATTGGCGAGCGCTGACTTTTCTGTTGAAATATCGAGCGGTCGCCAAACGCATCTTTGCTTATGTTTTTTCTGATAGCCATCTCTTTTCTTCTGCCAAGTCGAGGTCAGTTCTGCGCTCGACCTCGTTTGCCTCAGCGTTAAAATGTAGGATTCTATGGGTAGGCACTGCTATTTCGGCGGGTACAACTGCTTCTGATCCATACACTAAACTGAAAGGTGTTTCTCCTGTGCCTGCCTTAGGCGTTGTTCTGATGGCCCATAATACGTTTTCCAGCTCTTCTGCCCAATTCCCTTTGAATGCTCAAACCCTTTTCTTGAGTCCTGCTAAAACAACATTGTTGGCTGCTTCAGCTTGCCCATTCGTTTGAGGATGATGCACCAACCTGAAACGATGGTCGACATGATATTCTTCACAGAGCCATTTGAGCTCATTTCCAATGAATTGCGGACCATTATCACTGATGAGTATTCTAGGAATGCCAAACCTGGAGAATATGTTAATCTTTACGAACTTGATGACTTGAAATTCTGTCGTAGAATCCAGAGCTTTCGCCTCTATCCACTTGGTGAAGTAGTCGATCGCCACTATAATGTGAGTGCGTTGGCCAGTTCTAATAGGGAACGGACCTAATATATCGATCCCCCATTGAGCGAAAGGCCAGGCACCCGCGCATTGGGGATAATAGTGTGGGTGGTCGACCTGATCGTGGTGCAAATTGCTGGCAAGTATTACACTTCTGCGTTAATTCAGCGCATCTTTTCCCAAGGATGGCCAATAGTATCCCAACCTGAAGATTTTCCTCGTTAACGATCAAGCACCTTCATGACATGCTGTCACCCCTTCATGAGCTTCTCGAAGAACCCTTTCTGTTTCTGGATGAGCAACACACCTTAAGTAAGGAGTCGAGTAACCTCTTCTGTAGAGTTCTCCATCTATAATTAGATAACTGGTCGCGAGTCGTCTTATCCTCGTGGATTCGCCTTCATCATCCGGGAGGATCCCCTCTTTCAAATAATTCTGAAACGGAGTCATCCATGTGACCTGTCCTTGAATGTTGAAGACCTCTGCTTTGCTTTCAAGGACTGAACATAGGGCCTTTTCCAGAAATTGCACATCCTGGATTGTTGTCCCTCCAAATGCCAGTTTACTTAAGGAGTCTGCCATCTGGTTTTCTTGGCGAGGAATAGATTCAATCGCAAAATTTGGGATTTCTGCGACGAGCTTCTTGGCGATGCTGAGGTACTTTTTCATCTTTTCCCCTCTTGCCTCATAAGTGCCATTACCCTGATTGACAATAAGCTCTGAGTCACTCTTTACCTTAAGCGCGGATATACTCATTCCTTTTGCTAGTCTGAGTCCAGTGATAAAAGTCTCGTACTCTGCTTCATTATTGGTCGCCTGAAATGTTAGGGTGATCGCGTACTTCAAAGGCTCGCCTTCAGGAGAAATAAGAATTAAACCTGCCCCCGAGCCTTCTCTTGACGAAGACCCATCCGTATAGAGCTCCCAGATTTGATTGTTGTCTGATGACTGACTTGGCCTGTTTTTTGCTTCTGTTTGACCGTTACTCGTGCTTTCCACAATGAAATCAGCTAGTGTTTGACCTTTGATGGTCGTTTTTGGCGCAACTTTGATCTTGAATTCGTTGAGCTCGATCGCCCACTTGACCATTCTTCTTGAAGAATCTGGCTTGATCAGGAAGTTTTTGAGTGGTTGATTGGTGAGGACCGTGATGTCGTGCGCATGAAAGTAAGGTCTCAGCTTCCGAGCAGCAATAACTAAGGCATAGAGATACTTCTCAATCTGGACATATTTTATTTCTGCTGAGTTGAACATTTTGCTAATGAAATACACTGGACTCTGAATATTATTTTCTTCCCTTATTAAAACAACACTGACCGCCACATCGCTAATGCCTAAATAAAGGAAGAGCTGCTCGCCTGGAACAGGCTTCGCCAGCGCTGGGAGTTTTTGGATATGCCTCTTCAAGGATTGGAACACCTCCTCGCAGTCTGGCGTCCACTCGAACTTGCGGTTGGCCCTCAGAGTTTTGAAAAATGGGAGGGACATGTCGCTCGCCTTGGAGAGGAAGCGGTTGAGAGCAGCTAGGCGTCCATTCAGGCATTGGACCTCCTTGTGGCAGGTTGGCGACTTCATCTCTTCTATGGCATTCAGCTTTTCTGGGTTTGCTTCGATGCCCCTTTCGCTGACCATGAAACCCAGAAATTTGCCAGATTTGACTCCAAAGGCGCACTTTGCAGGGTTCAGGCGAATTATGTGTCTCCTCATGCATTCGAAAGCTTCGCGGAGGTCTGTTGTGTGTGGATTGCCCTTGATGGTTTTGACGAGCATATCATTCACATAAGCCTCCATGTTTCTTCCCAGCATGTCCTGGAACAGGCGATTCACCATCTGCTGATAAGTTACCCCGGCATTGATGAGACCAAAGGTCATCACCTTGTAGCACAGAATGTCCCAGTGTGCATAGAAAGCGGTGTGAGCCTCATCGTCTGGATGCATTCTGATCTGGTTGTAGCCTGAATAGGCGTCCATGAAGCTCAGCATCTCGTGACCAGAGGTAGCATCGACCAGCTGATCAATCCTGGGAAGGGGATATGAATCCTTAGGGAAAGTCTTGTTCAACTCGCGGAAGTCGACGCACATCCTCCACCTGCCATTCGATTTCTTGACCAAAACTGGGTTGGCGACCCAGCTCTGGAATCTCATCTCTCTGACGAAGTCAGCCTCAATCAATCTGTCAACCTTCTGTCTGATCGCCTTGTCTGTCCCGAACGATCTTCTTTTTTGGGCGATCGCCTTGATGGAAGGGTATATCCTGAGCTCGTGAGAGATGATATCTGTGCTAATTCCCGGCATGTCGCTCGGCTGCCAGGCGAAGGGCTCTTTAAATTCCTTGAGGAGGGCGGTCATGGCCTCCTTCTGATCTTCTTTTAAGGTGGTCCCAATGCGCACCTTCTTGTCTGGGCCATCGACCTCGACCTCTTCCAATTACTCCATGGGTGCTGGCCGAGCCAAATCCTCGCGAGGGTCGGCCTCTGTTTCGATGGCGATGGCCTCCCTTTGGTTTTTCTTGCGCAGACAGTTCACATAGCATTATCGCGAGGGAGGCTGGTCGCCGAGCACTTCTCCAATCCCGTTGGGAGTGGGGAACTTCATCTTCTGATGGACCGTGGAGGCCACAATCTTGTTCGGATTGATCGTGGTTCTCCCTAGGATGGCATTGTAGGAGGTAGGTGAATCGACCACCAGGAAAGTGACCGAGACCTTGATGCTCTTCCATCCCTCGCCAAAAATCACTGGCATGGTTATGACCCCCAGTGGATACGTTGTCCTTCCCGCAAACCCAATTAGCGGAAAGTCGACCCTCTTTAGGTCACGTTTGGACTTGCCCATCTTATCGAAAGCGTCCAGGAATAGGATGTCTGTCGAGTTGCCTCCATCGACCAGAATCCTTGCAACGTCACAGCCGTCAATATCTGCTGTGATAACCAAAGCATCGTTGTGGGGGTTGTGACATGTGCCAAATCATCTTCAGAGAATGAGATGACAATGTTCTCCTTAGGTCGGGGTCGCTTTCCCAACTGAACTGTTGTGGAGATCTGAGTAGCGTAGACCTCCCTGGCGTGCGACCCCTCGCCGCCTGCACCGAATCCTCCTGCAATCAAATTTACTCTCCTCTTGCTGGCAGATGGATCAGTTTGTTCAGCAGGGGCTGGCGAACGATGTCTCCTAGGGGGCGTTCGACTTCTGTCTCGCCCTGCCACAAATTCCTTCAGCATCCCCCCCTGAATCAGCTTCTCTATGTCCCGCTTCAGAATGCGGCAGTCATCTGTCTTGTGGCCCTTGCACTTGTGGTATCTGCAATAGCTCTCGATGTCCTTTCCCATGGGCTGACCACCCCGACGAGGCATCAGTGGCCTCGCCAAGGATCTCCTCTCCATCTCGACTAGTACCGCTAAGATCTGCCTATTTAAAGGCGTAAAGTACTCAGGGACCTCTAGATGGCGAGGCGCTGGATTAGGCTCAACTCGGGGCATGTTGTCTCTTCCTTTTTTCTCCTTCTTTAATTCCTTCTTACCATCGCGTCGGGGCTCAGGAACTACCCTTAGCGAGGTCGTCAGGAAGTTAGCCTCTGTGTTCGCCCTTTCAAGGTCTATGAAACCTTTTGCTCTGGACGCCAACTCCTCCAACGTTTCGATCTCCTTCACGTGGTAGCTGTTTCGCAGCTTCCTCGAGGCCTTGTTGGCCACATCCAAACCTCTGTAAAATGCTCGAATGATTTCCCCATCCGAGATTCGGCGATCTATCTCCGTGACGTTCTGATGGAAACGCCCGTAAAAATTGGCCACTGACTCTCCAGGTTGTTGCTTGACCGCATCCAGGGCGACCACGTTTTTCATCAGCTGGCGCTCGCCCATATATCTTTCCAGGAACTTGCTCCTTAACTCTGCCCAAGTTCCTATAGATCCTGTAGGGAGGCCGAAGAACCAGGACGAAGCCGAACCCGAAAGAGTGGATGGAAATAATAAAGCCAAGTGATTGGGATCATTTGACTTACCCAGGAGAGAATCCTCGTGCTTGTTGACGTGTATGGTAGGATCTCCTCCATCACTGTACTCAGGTATGACCCGAGCAACTACGTATTTAGGGATCTTGATGGCGACGAGCTCGTCGGAAAAGGGATGAGCAGACTGCTCCTTGAAGGGAGCTAAGACTGCCAATCGTCTTTCTTGAAGCCTTTTGTTGAGGAGGTCGTCCATCTGGTTCACAGTGCAGTACCTGGGCGAGATCCCGGATGGAGGAGGACCGGAAGGGTTGGCAGTGTACGTATCCGCTGGCTCCTTGGTGTATGTCGGGGGTATGGACTGTTGTCCTGATGTCATCTCCTGATCTTCCTGAAGCGCGGTGGTGCCAGGATTTGCTGTTTCAGACGGCGGGGGCCCTGTGGCAGCAGGGCGATCGTTTCCCTGAGGAGCAAGGTGATTGTTTCCTTGAGGAGCAGGGGCTTGATGACGAGCCTGTCCTAGGATGGCCTCCAGTAGTGAAATCATCTCCGGGGTTAACTGAATGTCTTCCCCAGCGATGTGGACGGACTGTGGTGCTGGAGCTCCGTTGTGGATGGCCGCTGGGGGCAGTCTGGAATTCCCGACGTGCTCTCGGACCATCCTCAAAGGAATGGCATTGGGAGCTGCCTGGCTGGCAGGCTCTTGTTGAAGCGGTGAAGCTGCAGCGGAATCAGAGCTATCTGAGGATCGCTCGCGAGTCTGGTTCCGACGGTTGTTTTGGGATCGAGTTCTCATGGCTGAATTGCTCGGTTCCCACAGACGGCGCCAAATGTTGGATCGTGAAATCCTGGTTGCTGATCTGGCAGTGAATTGAATGCCAGACAAAGGTTGAAAGACGCTTCTGCTTCAACTCCGGTGAACCTGCAAGTAGGGGAGCGCAACAGAGGGGGTGTCTCTGGGTCCCTCTCCGATGCGTAAATGAGTATATGTATGTGTATATGGCTCAAAACGTAAGGAACATATGTAAAGCAAAGGTATTTATAGGGTAGGAGAGATCAAACCGTATAAGGCAACTGAATATCCTAGCGCATATTGTGTTGCTGAAGATTCGCATCATAAGATATGGCAGTTACTATATCTAATCTTTAGTGAATATGTGACCGAGATACGCGGGATATCGTGGCCACTTCCTTATTAACGGTTAGTGGGACCAGAAGAGATAGGCAAGGCTCTCTTCGGGGCGAGCACTCCCATGGCGAGCATTGAGAGGTCGCGGCTTGGTGAAGGATGGCGAGCAGTCTGGGGAGCCTTTGGCGTCCATATCGACTTTGGGCTCGCTCTTGGGCCACTCTATGGTGGGCCAAGCTGACCTGTACTTAAGCTGATCCAGTTTGAATATCTTGGGTTCACCCCCTCTAGGGTTACTGGGCCTTCGAGGCCTTTTCCTTATTGGGATGTCAATATCGATACCCAACAGTATAGAAATACTCCAGGAATTCCCATAACAATTTCTAATCACGCGGTCAATTCTTGCTGGTCAGTTGGCGTGTTGTGTGTGTGAATGAGAATATCTGCATTCTGCTGCTTCTGAGGAACTAACAAACTTTGGTAAGACAGATAACTACAACAAAAGGAAGAAGAGAAAAACAAGGTTTAGAAGTAAATGAGATTAAATTTCCAGTATTTCGAAATTCAAATGGAAGCATCAAAATAATTAAGTATGAAAACTAAATACAAAAATAATCACTTTTTAAAATGAATTTATTTCAATTCTAGTTGTAACTGTCATTCGCGGGTAAGAGCATTTACTTCTATTTATGACTGGGAGTCACAGATAGAACTTCCGTTAAGTTTTATCCGCGACTTTCAGTCGCGATTATAGGGAAAATTAAAATTACAGAACAACTTCTTTCTCCCACAGTCGTGTCGTGCTCAACTGTCGGATTGCCGAGCTCTCGTGGAAGTTGATATGCCTTTGCAGACCTTCACACCAAATAAGAGCACTATTTCTAATAATTCGTCAATGTCGTCAAGGATTTCCCTTCGTTTCAAGTCAATCAAATACACCAAATATCTGACTCAAAGAAGATATTCAGTCTATAAGAGCTAAATTAGTTGATATTATTTTGGATGTCATTTTGAAATGAATCATACTATCGGTTATGTTGTCACTTTGAGGTGTTAGGTTAGGTTTTTTGTGAACTTGGTATTGTAAGTTGGTATTTTGTAAAACTGAATGACAGATAACTATGAAAATAGGTGGTTCTGTGGAAGTGGCATTGATTACATGTGTGTCGTGGGACAGGTTTTTAAGTGCATGTGGAATTTCATTAGGTTTTATTCGAAGACTTTTTGTCCAGTCAATCAAAACATAGTACATCTACTTTCAATTTGTGAACAAACGTTTTTCATCAAATATCAACACTTACAAAACATATGTTATCAGGAACTGACAAATACAGAAATATAATTAACTAAAAGTCGCTAGTCTACGCAAACATAAATACTTGAAATACTTATCCTAAAACACTTCAGTTAGTAACCAATTTTAGGGTTACAACAAACAGCAGTACCACAAGCACTCCAGCGGCAGTAATCAACGTTTTTTCCTTCCTATGTACAAGAACAACTTCATGTTTGATCTTGCCATGCATATCTCGAAACTTGGTTACAAACATCCTTCTGTATATGCACATTGGGGGGGTCACACCACTCAAAATAGTTACAACCATGGTTCTGCACCCCAAACACTCAAAATTAGGGTTTCGAAGAGAGATTTGGGAGTGTTATTCCAATTGATACTAAAATTAGGGTTCAAAACCAAACAAATCGGCAAACATACCTTATAATTGGGACACAAATAAAACATTCGACTGAAATTCTTCCATCTGAAAGCGAGTTTCGCATGTGTGGTGAACCCACACTATTAACTCCACGGTTGGTACTCTACGTGGGACTTCAAGTTGGATGAAGAGCCGGTTGAGTATTGTGGTGTCATTGTTGTTGGAAGAGCAGGAGATCCGACAAGGAGGGGTTGAACACTTCGTGAAGAACACGGATGAACGCTTCGAACAAGCGTGGAGGTAAGAATGCATATAATAGTAGTGAAGAATTTATGGGCATTTGAGGAATTTCACACCAAAAAGAATTCATGTGCAAGGTATGTGTGGTGTTAACGAAAAGTTTTAACGGACTTCATCAAAAACCAACAAGACCAAACATATTGCATCAAAAACAAACATTGTGTCGCTTTTACCACTTTGGTCAAACATGTTACATCTTTTTCATACTTTTCCATATAAACAAACTTATATTTTTTTAATAAAGTAATTATATATATATATATAATTTAAAAAAATTACATGTGACTGTCAGTCGTGAATAGGAGTAAAATTCACTCTCACCCGTAATAGAGTAAATGCTTTTACGCGTAATTAACAATCACGAGTAGAATTGAAATACATTCTACTCGCGTCCTAACTACTAAGTGGGTTGATATTTGATGATAAATAGTTTCACAATGTGTTATTTTGGTATTTGAATTATATATATATCGAAACACTATTGGGATTCCTCTCTCTTTGTAACAAGGTTTGTTAAAAAATAAGCACAAAGAAAATATTTAGAAAAATAAATATAAAAAATATATTTTAAAATATAAGTATACTTGTTGTCTCGGGGTGCGAGTTGAATCACAACTTGCACCTCAGGGTAGAGTGTTGTGGCATTTTGGCACAACACACAACCCCAAGTGGTGTGTTGCGCCAAAATGCCACAACACGCCACCCCTTGGTGGCATGTTAGTTGAGCAGTATTTTTTAACGATATGAGCTTAATTGCGATACAAACAATGTAAAAAATATTCAATTTGCGATGCAAATCATGCAAAAAAAATATTAAATTTGGACTTACGGATTGACCATACACTTTGCCTAAGTTGAGATATGAAAATTTGACTTAAACAATTCTAACTCGGGGTGTAAGTTCAAATTCAACACGGTTAACTACATTTATGGTGAAATTCAATTATCTACTTACTCTAATTTTTTTTAATTAGATATATACTAAATTAGTTAACCTAATATCGTTTGTCATATAATTTAATCAGAATTATAAAATGAATTAGGTGAAAATTTTAATTATATACTTACTCAAAAAAACAGTGTGTAGTTAATTTAATTACGACTTAAATGACACTAAGTAGGCGTCGAGATTTGAGTTTTAGACTAACCGTATAATACGATAGATAAAAAAATTTATATATATAAATATATATATACACACCGATATATATATATACATATATACATTGATATATCGGTATACATATATCTGTACACATATTTGTGTGTGTATGTATATATGTGTGTCTATGTGTGTGTGTGTATATATATATGTATAATTCTTTATCTATTGTATCATACGGTCAATCTAAATGTCAAAACTCGATGTATAGTTAGCATCATTTAAGTCGTAATTAAATTATCTATATACTATAATGTTTTTTTTATTTTTTTGAGTAAGTATATAATTACAATTTTAACCTAATTCATCTTATAATTCTGATCAAATTATAGGACAAATGATGTGTTAGGTTAAATTATTTAATATATATCTAATAAAAAAATCCCAAAAAAATAGAGTAGGTAGATAATTGAATTTTGTCATAAATGTAGTTAATCATGTTAAATTTGGATTTACGGGGTCTGATTTAGATTCTTTTAAATAAAAATTTCATACCCCAACTTAGGGTAGAGCGTATGTCAATCAGTAATTCCATATTTAATATTTTTTACATTATTTGGATAGCAATTAAAATATCTACCTACTCTAATTTTTTTAATATATACATAATTTGTCCACCGGCACAACACGCTACTTGGGGATTTGAATTGTTATTCAACTCGCACCCCGAGACAGCGCGTATACCTATATTTTAAAATATATTTGTTTTGTATTTTTATCTTTCTAAATAAATTTTTTATTGGTATAACAAAATGATATAACTTTTTAAAGTAACGTAAATGACAATATTTCAAAGTAGTGATATTAAAATGATAAAACTACATACCCGCAACAAATTTATCAAAAAATCATTCATCTAACTTTTAAGTAAGTGGGATTTCTTTGAATCACAAATTAGGTTCAATAAAAGATGGGTTTTGATAGAAGTTTAACTTCTAATTTTAATACTCGTTATAATTTTGTTATATTATCTTGGAATTTGGATGCTTTCATTGAAAAACAACTAATAAAACTACGAGACTACAAGTTAGACAAGTGACTTCTTTCTATAAGCGATTAAAGACCTTTTCAATGTCTTACGTCTCATATTATAGATTTCGTGATTGACTTAAAGTTTTATATTATATAATTTATGATTGTTCGCTCTTTTGTTTAATTAAAGGTTGATTAAAGATTTTATAATTTATGTTTGATTCGAAATCAGTTGGACGTTCCAAATCAAACAACTATATATAAATAATTGTTGGTACTCCATTTTAGAACGGTTGAGCCATTCGTTCCATTTCCAAGAATATGACTTTGAAATGCATGCAAAGATTAAATGAAAGGTGAATAGCTTGCACTAGCTAGTTGACCTCAACAACGGTATCAATTATTATCATTATATTATTATTATATTATTATTATAATAAAAATATAGTTATGTGATATCACAATGAAACACGTCGTTTTCATTAATGTCTTCTATAGTTCTATTAATTATTTTACGATCTTTTCAGTTCTCTTCCAACTTTATCTTATTATTATCTTAATAATTAATTTTATGGAACTGTTTAAATGAGAAAAAAAAAATGAAGTTTTGATTGTAACTTAAATAGCAATAGTAAAACAATTTGATTTAATAACTAATGTTCCTATTATTTGATGGTTCTATGCTTTTCTCAGTTTAACAATTATATCTATACACTTATAAATTTTAACTATATATCTTCTCAAATTGTTTAGATATACTTCATTTATATTCATAACTATTCACATTTTTTCGACCTACAATCCATCTATATCTATTTATCTATATATTATATGGGTTGAAATACCTAACATATAAAAAATCAAAATAATTATCTATTATAATTTTAAAATAATTGTTTTTTTAAGTTACATCAACTTTAATTACATTTATTTTAATCAATTTAAAATCGATATCACATTGATATTGTAAATGGTAATATAAATGTTACATACCGTAAAAATTAATAATGATAATAGTAATTTTAAAGTTACTAGAATTTTTATTCGATAGGTGGTATTAAAGTGGACACGTTCCAGTTCACAAGTGGCAAAAAAAACTGACGTGGCCGAATCGTAGCCCAAACCCATGGTAGGGATTATATGAGGAGTTGGTGTCGGCTTCAAAATCATTGGACTTTATTCATCTCTCACTAAAGTCTAATCTTCGGCCCCAAAATAAAATAACTAAACTCTAATCAACAACATTCTCCTTAAGGAGACGGCTTTTGTTTTCCAAATATGGGCATAATTTGCCCCATACTTTTGTTGTTTCAAATCGGCCCAATATAGTACAAAATTCTCAAAACGTTTTTTTTTTCATATTTCTTTCCACTTAATTACAAGTTCAAGTAAAGGGAAATTGCATTTGTGCACCCTTAACTTTCACATTGGAGGACCTTCTATTACAAACTTCAAAAGTTGTAGTGGAACGCCTTCATATTTACATCAAATGTACTTGTTTTACCAAATAATAAAATAAAGGTTAAATAATATCATCAGTTACTTATATTGGTATTATAAGACTAAATTGTCACTTATGTTTTTTTGTAGCTAAACGGTCACTTACGTTTCAGAAATGTGACTTTTTAGTTAGACTTGTTATATTTTGTCATTTATATTTCACAAATGTGATTATATAATCACTAAAATGACGATTTTATATTTCTTTTTTATCTTGTTTGTCACATTCATGTTTGAAATGTGATTTTAAACTTAAATTTGCGTAAGGTTTAAATTGAACCCAGAAACACGAATTTATGTTCGAATTAAACCCAAAAATGCTAAGTAGGAGCCTACAATTATGATCAAGTTTTAAACCAAAGGAAGCTGCAATGAGATTTCCTTTTATTGTAAATCAAACTCATAATTAAATTTAATCCAAGTTTATTTACACCAAAAATCTCGTAGTGTAAATAAAGGGAAATAGTCTCGTTGCACTAACATATCCAGAAAATAAAAAATTGGGAGATATATATTTGAAAGTTTATATAATATGAGTATGTATGTAACCTATATTGCCCCAAAAAATGTATACTGATTATCTAATACTTAAAAAAAAAAATATAAAAAAAAGCGACCAGTATTTTTTCTCTCTCCAGAATTTTCAGCTTAATTGAAATTTGTAACGACAAAAGATTGATATGTTTCGATTTTATGCAGAATCTAATTTATGCAGAAATTCTTGTTGAAAAATTTAAATAAACTAAAACATTTATTTAAAAAAAAACACAAAAATGTTTACTTACCTTTTTAAATGTCTTGTACATGGTTTTCCAATAACTATCCTTATCATTTAACAAAAAAGAGTTAATAAATAAAATATAAGAAATCATACGAAATTCAAATGGATACCATCATGAAATATAGGTAATTTGGTGCCTGAAGTAAGATATGATCTTAACTTTACTACTATCTTGTACATTCAAACAAGCATGCAAATAAATGGTATTTCATTGAAAACAAAGTTCTTAGTGAATATATATTTAAAATCTATGGAATCATTTGAAACTCAAAGGCATTTGCTGGAGAGCTAGAAATAAGGATTCTTGAAAAAAGGGCTCATATTTGCTACTCCTACAGAGCTAGGAATAAGAAGTAAATGTTCAATTGACCAAAATATCAACCACTATCAATTATTTATATTTAAATTAATTATTTACATTTTAATTGAATTAAATTATTTACATTTTAATTAAATTTAATTATTTATATTTTATTTTAATTATTTATATTTTAATTAATACTTTACATTTTAATTTAATCAATTACTTTAATTTTTAAATAATTAAATGTATTTATTTAAATTTTTAATTAATGCAATTATTTATATTTTAATTTGATTTAATTAATTAATATTTTTAATAAAATATATTTTAATTTAATTAGTCTTAATATAAGTTTTCAAATTAATTAATATAATTGTTTATACGATAATTGTATTATATATTATATATATTTAAGCAAAGAGTATACATCTCATTTCACCTTATTTATTCCATTTTCATATCATGTTGAAATTCTATATTTTATTACATTTTAATTAATTCATCAAATAATACCATATTATTATTGAATTGTTTCCAAAAGTAGGTAGGTTAAAAAAAATATTTAGAAAAGTGTATATTCGAAAAACATATTTAGCAAACTATGCATAATCGCTACTACAAGCAACGTTTAATTTGTTTTTACAAAAACCAAAAACGCTACTCACGGTAGCGGTTTTAGTTAAAATGCTACCCCTTAGTGGCGTTTTTTTTTTCTTCATTTTTTGATGAGTCGATGTTTAATTAAAAATAAAATTATAAATCTATTGAAAAAAATAAAAACATTATAGTACATAGATATTTTAATTGCAATTCAAATGATGCAAAAAAAAAAAATTGGACTTACGGACTGACTGTACGCTCTGTCGTAAGTTGAGATATGAAAATTTGACTTAAACAAATATAACGCAGACCCTATAAGTCCAAACTCACCACGGTTAACGTCATTTATGTCGTAATTCAATTATATACCTATGATAGTTTTTTGGATTAGAAATACAGTGACCTAACATCGTTTGTTTTATAATTTGACCGAAATAATTAAATGGATTAGGTGAGAAATTTAATTATGTACTTACTCAAAATAATCATAACAATTACAGTGCGTAGTTAATTTAATTACGAATTAAATTACGCTAACTAGGCATTAAGTTTTTACTTTTAGACTGATCGTATAATACGATACGTAAAAAACTCTACATACGATACATAAAAATACACTGTTTAATTTTTTTTGCATCATTTGAATCACAATTAAAATATCTACGTACTATAAGTTTTTAATTATTTTTCAATAGATACATAATTTTATTTTTAATTAAATATCGAGTCGTCAAAAAATAAGAATTTTTTTTTTTTAAAACGCCACATGGAGTGGCGTTTATGTAAAAACGCTACCCCAGGTAGGGCTGGGCAAAAATAACCGGTTCGGCCTAACCAGTTCACAAAACAAATGTTTTTTTTGAAAAAATTTGGAGCGGTTCAGAAGAGGTATAGAAAACCGGATCAAAACCGGTTAACTGAACCACTTTTTGTACCGATTTTAACCTTAAATATACTACTAAACCAGATCATACCGGACCACTGTCAGAGACCAGACTAGCCACTTACCTAATTCAGACTGAAATTGTTTCAGTCTTTCTTCACGCCTCAGACTCTCAGTGCTTCACAAGGAGTTCAGAGTCTTCAGACCTAATTTCACGCCTCACGCTCTACTGCTCCGCCTCCCGTCTGGCACACCGTAATTTAGCTTATTTTTTATTGGTTTTCTAATTCATGGTGTTTGTGCAGTTCTAACGGATTTGGCCACTGAAACTGCACGAAACATGTTCCCGAAATGATTTGAAAGCAGAAATCTGGAGGAAGCTTTCATGGCAGGTTCTGTTTCGTTCTGTTTTGTATTTACCGTGAGTTGAGTAATGGCTTTCTGTGTACGCAAGATGCTTAAGTTTGTGTATGCTTTTCTATGAATTGCAAGTTCTTCTTAATCAACATGTCAGAGTCTGTGCATACACAAACCGATTCACTTGAGTTGGTTGCGGTGAAATAGTTGTTCAATTGATTTTGTGCAGTTCTTAGGACCATGTAAGTGAATAATTTATAGCTAAGTTGTTTGCTCTTATGATTAGACGTGTCATTACATCTATCCTCCCTCCGTTTGCAGATCAGAATTTGGTGTGCTCCTAGCATACTTTTTCCTCTGTGACCGTAGAGATTTTTTCGACTCAGCAAAGAAGGTGGTTCTCTACCTGATCATATATATTCACCTTATTTCAAATCAATTCAAATTTCAATTATAGGATCCTTTGCTGGTATCATAGAAAAGTGGAAGCTATAATAGTGAAGGTTTATTTACAAATTTACATTGAGGCCATAACATAAAGTAGGCAAGATGGTTCCAACTTCACTGCATCATACGGCTTTACTAACAGTAAGAGAAAATGGAGTAGGAGGAGTTTAACTCCATATTTCCTAATAAAAAGAGTTGTATCTGCTGTCTATTTTATGGATAGCATACCTCGGCCTAGTAAGTTCTGATACAAATCAAAGAATCAGTTGGAAGGGGCTTTCTTCTGATTTTCTAAGAAGTGTATTGCTTGAACCATCTTATTAATATTCTCGTGTCTCTGTGGATAGGTATTGTCAGCTATTGTCACTCTAACAAGTTGAGAAATGACTTTACTTTATCGTGAATTTCTATATTTTTTTCGTTTAGTGAATTACCATATAATTTCTAATTAGTTTGAACATCTTATCTCTCTATGCAGAGTTACAACCGGGATATATTTTGGTTTCTGTATTTCCTTCTTATTATCGTGTCAGCAATGACTTCTTTCAAGCTACACAATGATAAATCACCATTTTCTGGCAAATCCATCCTATATTTGAATAGACATCAGACTGAGGAGTGGAAAGGTTGGATGCAGGTAGGCCATTTTAAGAACGTGATAGTGCTCTTTCTCGAAGTTTATGCTTCAGTATGTATGAACTGTATGACCTTTTCTGTTTTGCCTCTGTTGACGTTTCAAGAAAAAAACTGTTAACACATCAAAAGATATGAATCATTCCAATTTAATCTCGCTCGACATTCTCAAACCCTTTGAGATATTCAGTTGAAAACGTGCATGTGCTTTAGACTTATGTTGCATTGTAAAGTGAAATATACTTCTGATGGATTATTGTTATTGGATGGGATGCTGATTACTGCATTGGAACCTCAGTTTGTTTTGTATGAAATGGTTCGGCCGAACCGGTTCAGAACAGGTACGGTAAATCGACCAAAATCTGGAGCGGCCAAAAACTGGAGCGGTAAACCGTACCGGTTTTAAAATGTGGTAAAGGTTCGGTTCTGAACTGGTTCGACCCTGAACCGGTTTATGCCCAGCCCTAACCCCAGGTAGTGTTTTGTGAAAAACACTAAAATATCTACGTACTATAATTTTTTTTTTCAATAATACATAATTTTTTTTTAATTAAATATCAAGTCGTCAAAAAATAAGAACTTTTTTTTAACGCGACATGGAGTGGCGTTTATGTAAAAACTCTACCCAATGTAGCGTTTTGTGAAAAACACTACCCTGGTTAGCGAAATTTGTGAAGACAAATATAATGTGCTACTCACAGTAGCGCTTATATACAGATTTCTAAATATATTTTTTTATTCTTACTTTAAAAAAATGCACACTGGTTACTTTTTAAAAACTTTATTAGTATTTTTTAGGGTTAATTACTTAATTGGTTACACATGTTTCACCATTGTGCGGAATGATTACACATGTTTCAAAATGTGATTAATTGGTTTTGTTATGTGACTAATTAGTTACACATGTTTTTCCTAATGTGATTAATTGATTATTCTGTTAGTAAACCGTTAATTTTAACGTTAATTATTTTTTTTAACATATTATTGAATTGTGACATGACTATTATGCCCTTAGTTGTATTGAAGAACACATAAACGTCTTGAAGAACCAGAATCGAATCAAATTCGATGTTCTTAAAGAACCTAGAGATTGTGTTTCTGGGTTCTTCAAGAACCCGAAATCGCATTTCTGAGTTCTGCAAGAACCCAGAATCACATTTCTGGGTTCTTAGGAACCGAGAAACAGCAGTTCTGGGTTCTTAGAACCCAGAAACGGCAGTTCTGGGTTCTTAGAACCCATAAACAACATTTCTTGGTTCTCGTGATGAACCCAGAAACAGCATTTCTGGGTTCTCGTGGTGAACCCAGAACAACATTTCTGAGTTCATCACGAACCCAGAAACGCAATTCTGGGTTCGTACCTGGAATAGCTCGGTGAAGAATGAAGACGTACCTGTCCACAGAGGAGATGAAGAATGAAGTCGAGGAGAAGAATGAAGAATAGCTCAAGAACAACTCAAGAACAGCTCATGGGTGTATGAAAGGGTAATTAAGTCGTTTTATCTATCTAAATAGTGACTTAACTATGATTTTTTACGATGAACAGTAAAAAAAACAATTAGTCACATTCCAATACCAATTAATCACATTTTGAAACATGTGTAACCATTTTGCACATTGGTGAAACATGTGTAACCAATTAGGTAATTAACCTAATTTTTTATTATGTATTTTGTACCTGAATGTACCTCGGCAAAAACAACAGAGTGAATGTATCTGCGATTTGACCCATAAAAATGGTATCTGCGAAGTTTACTGAATATATAGAAGTTTTTTAAAAAGTAACTACTGTGCAAAAAATATTAAAAAAAGTAAATATACTGAAAACATATTTAGCAAACCGTATGTAAACGCTACTTAGGGTAGCGTTTTTTAGCATTTTTCAAAAAACGCTACTAGGGGTAGCGTTTTTCATTAAACACTGCTTGGGGTAGCGTTTTTATGAATTTCGCTACACCTAGTAGCGAAATTCCTTTTTTTTTTTACTTTTTATGACGATTTGATGTTTAATTTAAAAACAAAATTAAACAATTATTTAAAAAATTACAGTAAGTAGATATTTTAATTTCGATTCAAATGATGCAAAAAAATATTAAATTTGGACTTACGGATTGACTGTAGGCTCTGCCGTAAGTTGAGATATGAAAATTTGACTTAACAAAATATAACTCATACTCTATAAGTCCAAACTGACCACGGTGAACGTCATTTTTGTCGTAATTCAATTATCTACCTAGGGTAATTTTTTTGATTAGAAATATAGTGATTTTGTAACCTAACATCGCTTGTCTTAAAATTTGACCGAAATAATCAAATGCATTAAGTCAAATTTTCATATCTCAACTTACGGCAGAGCCTACAGTCAATCCGTAAGTCTAAATTTAATATTTTTTGCATCATTTGAATCGAAATTAAAATATCTACTTACTGTAATTTTTTAATATTTTTTTAAAATTAAACATCAAATCGTCAAAAAAAAACGTAAAAAAAAAACGCCACTAGGGGTAGCGAAATTCATAAAAACGCTACCCCAAACAGCGTTTTATGAAAAACGCTATCTCTAGTAGCGTTTTTTGAAAAACGTTTTTTGAGTTCGAATTCAATATCAAAATACATATTTGGATCCAAATTTCATATAAATCTATTTTTGGGGGGTTAAATTCAAATTCAAACCAAAATCTTTATATTTTGATTCAAATTCAACTAAAAAAATGCAGATTTGAGTTCAAAATTAAACTTAAATCTGCATATTTGAGTTCGAATTCAACGAAAAAATGTAAACTAAAATCTACAGTTTTAGATTGAATTCAAACTCAAAATGCAGAGTTGAGTTCGAATTCAACTCAAATCAACATTTTGTGTTGAAGATGAATGTGAGGATAAAAGTATCATTTAACAAAAAACAATAATGTTTACAGAAGAAAAAAAAAACTAATTTTGTTTTTGATCGGAATACTCGTTTCATTTTATGAAATAAAATGGCGTGACAAAAATGTCACGGATGTACAATAAACATGTAAAAGGAAGTGGGGGTCGGGAGACCCAATCGTTAAGACGCACTCCCATTCTTGCTTGTTTTGCTATCCAGTTAGCACATTCATTTTCCAATCTTGGAATAGCTCGCTATTGTACTAGCTCGATGTTTTGTGCTAGTAGTCGGGTATTGGAAAGGTGTGTGGTTAGGCGCCATTCGGGGTTTGTCGTATAATAACTTGGGAGTCCGATTCAAGTATGATGTTTGTCCACCATTTCTCCATTGCCAATCGTATACCTTCATGAAGAGCCATGGCCTCCAATGTTGATACATTGTCGCCCCTAAGTGTCCGGTGCATGCCCCCAATGAGGTTCCCACCCTGATACCCGCCGCTCTCGTCCTTGGGTACCATGATGCGTCACAATTGAGTTTGATGGCCTCGTTGGTTAGTCTCTCCCATTTTGGTTGCGGTCTAGGCCCGTGGGTTGTGTGAGTAGAGCCGGTTCGGCTAGTCTCATTCCTTGCTCGCCTAATCTCCTCAAGAAACGCCGTTGTGTTCGGTTGTATTCCTTCAAATTCCGCCTTGCACCTCGCCTTCCATATGTGCCAAGTCGTTTGCATGCATTCGGCCCATTGTTCCTCATGTTCGGCTCCTTGGTAGCTTCGGCCGATCCTAAGTTGGTCGAGCCATGTCTCGGTTTCGAGGGTGGGTATGGCTGGATCTTGCGGTCCAAGCAGCCCTTCCCACAAAGGTTCGGTCCATTTACAACCTCGGACCATGTGTTCCCTCGTTCCGTACTCTCCACATATGGGGCAATCCGGCGTTATTTGCATTCCTCGTCGGATTAGGTTTCCCCGTACCGCGACCGCATTCGTGGCCAATCTCCATACATAGTTCTTCACCTTTGGCACAACGTTTGCTCCCCATATCGCTTTCCATAATGTGCTGCTTGCATTCCTCGGTCCCCTTTGGTTCGCTTGCGGGCTTTGGATCTCTCTTAGTCGGTGGTAGACCGATCGAGCTTGAGGTTTACCGTCTCTCGAGTGGGGCCATATGTGCTTGTCTTCCAGTCTCTCATGTGGGATTGGCATGGCTAGGATAAGGTCCGCATCCCGTTCGGTCATAGTTTGTCGCACTTTCGCCTCGTCCCACTCCCCGTTATCTCCCATTAGCTCAAGCATTCGCGGTTCGGTTCTGTGAGGCGCTCCCGGTTCGGCCTCATCTCTAAACCTAGGTTTTTGGATTAACCAAGGGTCCGAGAAGACTCTTATGTTTGCTTCGTTTCCAATGGCCCAAAGCCCCTCTTGTTTGAGTACGTCCCGCCCACACAAAAGACTACTCCATCCCCATGAAGCCCTACCTCATTTTCCCGCCTCTAGAAAACCACAATTTGGGAAATACAAACCCTTTAGGACTCGGACCCACAAAGCCGAAGGTTCTTCCATCACTCGAGCCGCCACCTTAGTGAGGAGAGCCTTGTTGAAAGTTTGAAGTTCCCGGAATCCAAGGTCCACCGTTTCTTTTGATAACGTAAAGGTATCCCACCGTTTCCAATGTGTACGACGCCTCTCCAAGTTTGTGCCCCACAAAAAATCTGCAATTAGTGAGTTGATTTCCGAGCACCGCGTCTTGGGGAGGTTGAAAATACTCATTACATACGTTGGGATAGTGGTAATTACTGCTTTTATCAAGACCTCCCTTCCCGCTTGGTTTAGTGTTTTCGGTCTCCATCCCGCAAGTTTGTCCCGGATCTTTGCCTTTAAGTATCACATTGCTTCCTTACACAATCTTCCCCAAGTGGTTGGGAGACCGAGATATTTGCCCGGGTCCGTTGTTCCACAGATATTTAGTTCGGTTTCGATTTCCTCCACCCTAGTCGATTCTGCTCCTTTATTGAAAAAGAGAGTCGACTTGTTCTCATTAATTCTATGGCCCGATGCTTGACAATATTCCCCAATTGTTTCCTTTAGCCTTCGAGCATTCGCGGTAGTCCCCTCAATGAAGAAAAGGGAGTCATCCGCAAAGAACATGTGATGTAGTTCCAGGCATGTTCTTCCGAGCATATCCCTCTAATTCGGGCCTCTTCCACTTCTTTGTCAATATTACGGGAGAGCACATCCGCTAGGAGAATGAAGAGGTATGGAGATAAAGGGTCACCTTGTCAAATTCCCCGTGTCGGCCTAATGGTAGGGGACCGATCTCCGTTCACAACCACTCTATACGTTGTTGTCTCAATGCACTCCTTGACCCACTTAAGCCATTGTTCGTTAAACCCTCTTTTCCTTAGGCTAGCTAGTAGGAAGCTTCATTCCACCCGGTCATAGGCTTTTTGCATGTCTACCTTGAGTGCACATTCCACCTTATTCGGATTCGCCCTTGTTCGTAGATAGTGGAACGCTTCGTGGGGCACCAAAACGTTGTCCTGAATAGCCCGTCCTGCCACAAATGCACTCTGATAGGGGGTGATAAGCTCTGGTAAATAGGTTTGTAGTCTATTCACCATCACTTTGGAAATGATTTTATACATAAAATTGCAACAACTTATTGGTCTAAAATCCGTGGGAGCTGTTGAGATCAGCACTTTTGAAATTAAAACTACATTTGTTTGGTTTATAGGGTGTTGAAGAGTACCTGATATGAAGAAAGCTTTGACTGCGGTGATGACAGCTGGGCCCACGGTTTGCCAATTCCTTTGATAAAACAGTCCCGGAAAACCATCCGGACCCGGTGCACGAGCCCCGCCTAATTGGTAAACCGCTCCTTTGATCTCCTTATCTAAAATTGGACCGATTAGGATCCGGTTCATGTCATCCGTTATCTAGTTCGGTATACAATCCAGAATCCCCTCTCTCGGTTCGTGCATTTCGGATTTGAAGATCTCTTCGTAATATCCCGTCATCTCCCGAGCAATATCACCCTCATTGGTAATCCATTGTCCTCCCCTATCCTTGAGCCTATTAATGTGAGACCTTCTTCTCCTTGATGTGGTCGTGAGGTGAAAGAAGGTTGTGTTGCGGTCCCCATTTTGGAGCCACTTCACCCGGGATCGTTTTCTCCAATAAAGTTCCTCCCGCCTCCACGTGTCTTTAATTCAGGCTTTTAGATGTCGATCCTCTTCTACCTCGGCTTGGGTCTTATGCGGTCCCACTCTTCTCCCGAGCTGATTTTTTAACTCGTTTAGTTTCCTCGCGTTGTTGCCAAAATGTGTCTTGCTCCATTGTGTGAAAGTAGTTCGGCAACGTCTCAATCTATGTTGGATTCCCCCAGCATTCGGTTCGGTGTCTGGTTCTCCCCATGCGTCACGAATGACATCCTTGCACCTCGAGTCCTCCAACCACATTTCTTCGAACTTAAAGCGTCTTGTGACCCTCTTCCTTTGTTCGATCGTTTGGATTATCAAGGGTGAGTGATCCGACCATAGGGCTAGTTCATTGATGCAACGACTCCTTGGATACTCGGTTGCCCATTTCTCATTCATTAGGGCTCGGTCCAATCTTTGACTAATCTGATCTGCTCTGCTTCTATTGTTGCACCATGTGAAGGGGTAGCCCTTGGACCCCATATCTTCTACCCGCAGATCTTCCATTAGCTTATTAAAGGCATCCATTTGCCTTTGCGGTTTCTTTCGCCCCCCCTTCCTTCTCGTGTGGTTTGCTTATGGTGTTGAAATCCCCGACTATCATCCACTTATGCCTTCAGCCCGTCCCGATACTCCTCAATGTGTTCCAATTCTCATCCCTTCGTGTCTCATCTGTATCGGCATATACCCATGTGATGTAGCTCGACTCATCGTATTGGTTCATGGCAACCTCACAATCAATTATGTTATGGCTCTCATAGTGACATGTGACTCTCGTGTCCTCGTCCCACCAAAGAGCAAGGTCACCCGCCGTGCCCCTTGGTCCGATATACTTCTTGTTGTGCATCCCTACTTTTTTCCTCATTGTCTCACAATAGGCATCCCCGTTTTTTGATTCCATGAGAAAGATAATGTTCGGGCGATACCTCCGTTTGAGGTCTTTAAGGTGTTGGATTGTCAAGGAAGACCTCAAATCTTGACAATTCCATATTATTAGGCTCATTGGGTCCATGTGTCTGTTCCGGGACAGCCATCACAACCCGTTTCCTCCATGCGTGCATCTTCGGTGCCATCATCTCCCTCGAGCCTCAACACTTCCATTTTTCTCCTTGTGACCTTTTTACGAGTCACTCTTCTCTTAGGACTTTTTGTCTTTCTTGGACTAGCCCTTGGGGCCGATCCTTCCTCTTCTCTGTCATCATTTGCCACCTTTGTTCTTTTGGCCTTGTGATTATCCTCCCCCGTGTCCGAGTGCAGCCTTTTAAGGGTCATACAATTCATGAAAGGGCTAAGGCCGGTTACCATGGGTGGTAGGTCATAGTTTGGGTTGGATGATTTCGGGGGGTGTCCGGTGGGTTTTCTACGGTGTAAGGTTGAGGTATATGTAGGTGGTCATGTAGATTTGGGGGATTGGATGTGTCGGGAAGGTGGGTGATGTGTGGTTGGTCGATGGGGTTCGGTCTGTTGGTTCGGGTAGTATGGGAGTTCAGTTAGTGTTGGGGGAGAGGGGGTTATTGTGGTCTTTGGTGGCCATAGGTTGGGGAGGGTCATTGTAGGGGTGGGTCGGTTAGGGGTGTAGGTAGGTTGGTAGGATGGGTGGATCACCATGGTTTGTTCTATCGGGACGGTATTGAGGTCTATCGTAGAAGGGGCCTCCTTTGTGCATTCTTGAGGCTCGATCTCCATATCCTCGTGTGATTGGTGGCGTGAAGTCTCAGGTTGTCCCTCTTTGTTGGGATCGGTTGGGGCTTATTTCGCTTGGTTGGTCTTCCTAGCCTTCTCAAATTGCTCGGCTTCCCTCATCATCTCCACTTTCGGCCCCGGTGTATGGTGGACATTTTTGCCTCCTTGTTTGCCTCTTGGACTTGATGGTTTCGGCCTAAGACCAATGAGCCATGGTCCATAAGCCGGGGCTATCGGATTTGTCTCTGATTGCTTGACATCCTCTTTGCATGATTGTGTTGTATGCCCCAGAATCCCGCATCCATAGCAAAAGTCCGAGAGGCGCTCATACTTGATGGATGCCCATTTTTCTTTTCCTTGGGAATTAGTCCACCAGAATCCCAGCATTAGAGGTTTGTCCACCTCTACCTCTACTTTAAGCCGAATATAGCTCCTATTTCTTAGAGCCTCATCTGATTCCACTTCAATGCATTTGCCAATTCGATCTCCTATCTTTCGAGCATTACTCATGCTGAATTTTTTGTAACCCAAATCATGTATTTGCACCCAAAATATCACCTTATTGAACTCTACTTCATTCACCTATGCTCCTCTCCCATTTCTTAATGCTTAAGATGTGCCCATTAATAGCCCAAGGTGACATATCAAGTATCCTGAGTATATCCTCATCACTAAGCAAAATTCCCGGAGCAACCTCAGTTGTCTTAACAGGATTATATCTAGCTCAAGCTTGATCCAACACATTGTTTATCACATTCAGTTTGATCGGCTTTTTGGAGATAAGCTTACCCACTTAACGGTCATTTTCCACTTGGTCCGGATTTGCGAGGTCAATCATTTCCCGGTCCCCATTTAGATCAAAGGAATTGGCATGAAGACTCGCCATCTTCCCGACTCGCCTCCAATGCGATTAACAATTTAATAATGCAATTAATGCATTTAATAATTTCTTATAATTTAAAAGACAAATAACACTTTCAAATATTTTAATACGATAAACAACTCTTAAACATTCTCGTGTGCTTAATTAAATGTACACGTGCCAAACGGAATTAAATATGTCCTTTCAAAGTTAAAGCGAATAATAATTGACACAGAAAACGTTAAAGCGATTCATGCAGACACTTCCAAAACTTTCAATTATATATGATATCATCTGAGAATAACAATAAGTTATATAACATATAGGATCCATCAACTAATTACTTTCATTGTCATATAAATAACTGTAAAAATCAAGAACTTCTAACAATTAAATAAATGGGATTTATTTATTTTAAAAAAATAAATCTCTAGTATTTATAAGTTATAGTTTGCAACATATTAAATAATGTTACTTTTTTAAAAAATAAAATAAAATTTATGGAGGAAGCTAGAATACGTGATAGAGAGAGAGAGTGATTCTTTCCAATTTCATTGGTCAAAAAATAAAAAATCTTTCCAACCAAAACATGTGGATCCAGTTGGGGCAAATGAAACCAAGGCTCCGAACCGCAACTTCCACGAAGGAGTCGACTTTCTCTTCACGCAACCACACAACAACGAAGCCCGACGCCTCCCCTACGAACGAAACATGCAAGGAAGCTCCATGCAGCGACCGTCCCCTACCTACACTCAATATATATGTATATTATACAAAATTTATTTATCGGTCAAATATAATTAATATATTGTTCGCGTGGATCGATAAGTCGGGCACATGCTAAATGTTTGTAAACGAGGACTCAAGTCGGTTGAATCTGCATATGAAGTTAAACGAATGCCGTTAATTGTGTACGTACGAGTGTCTATAGGAAGGGTCGAGGACGTTTGTCGATATTCGTAGATCGGAATAGTCCTTTATTGTACTGATATGAAATGTGAATAATGTCATTTATGTAATCGGGTATTGTACGCACAAATGGAAACTTCATATCCGGGTCCATATTTATTTTCATCATTAATTCAATCAACTGTTGTTTCATTGAGGTTGTAATGGCGTTTTCTTTGAATAATTTGGTTCTTTTTTTATAGGATTAGAACGAGTTGGTACCATTATGTATATTCGTTGCTGTTAGGCCCCAGTCTAGAGCTAGTAAGTATAGGGTAGTAGGAATTTGTATCATTTGTTGAAATTTTTATTCAATAATATCATTTATTCCTTTGCTATTATTCAATAATAGGGAAGATATATTCTGAGTTTATGATGAGTGGAATGATTTAAAGTCATCAGACATAAATAATTAAAAAAAACAATCATTACATTACAATCTTCCTGTCCTTGATTATTATATGTATTATTTGGGTAGGCATAATTATTTTATGAAAAACTTTTTAGGGTATGAAAAATGCATTTTTGATTTGAGTACAATAATTAATATTATTATAAAGATAAAAATATCTTTTATTTTTAGTTACCATTTTAACATGTTATATCATTGCTCTTAATATTATATTGATACCTCTAGTTCTGCCACATTCTCCATGTAAAATAAAATCTCCAAAGGATATATTGAGGAACACTAGGCCAAGACAAGCCTAGAGGGACTTAGAGTGGCCCTCGTGAATAAGTGGCAAAACATCATCGTTGAATCACACGCGACAAATGTGATTAACCATTTGAGAGGTATTGATTTCTCACGGAGGATTGAGATTATAATGTCAAATGCTACGGTCTTGGCTAGATCGGTTGGTAGTGTCACTGAAGTGGATATACCCAGAATCACGAATCTTTGTGTGGATTGGATAACAAAACAGCTTATGCAGGGGTTGTATCATTCAGAGTAGGTCTCTAGACCTCACCTTCTCTTTCTCGTTTAATTTCTTTGGACTATTTAGTGTATTCGAACTAAATTTCATTTATCTTGAATGAAGCTTTGTTTAATGGCAAAAAAATAAAAATAAACATTTTCAAGGGCTTGAAATTTTCGATGGATGAAAACCTAATAAATCAAAACATATATTGAAACAATAAAACCTGTTTTTTTAGGCTAAGAAGATGGGAGATTTTCCAAAAAGTAAGTATAATAAAAAAAAACATATTTAAAAAAGTAAAATATAAATAAAAAACGAAATTTGGGTGTTATCCGAGGTGCAAGCTCTCAATCACAACTCGCACCCTAGGGTAGCGTGTTGGAGATTGTCTCATAAATGTTTTTTTCAAGGCGACTCGATGTTTAAGTAAAATTTAAATTATGTATCTATTAAAAAAATTATTTAAAAAAAATTATAGCAAGTAAATATTTTAACTGCGATTCAAATGATATAAAAAATATTAAATTTGGATTTACGGATTGACTATACACTCTGCCCTAAGTTGATATATGAAAATTTAACTTAAAAACATATAACTCAGACCATGTAAGTCCATACTCAATATGCTTAACGACATTTATGACGAAATTCAATTATCTACCTACTCTAATTTATTTGAAATTTTTATTAGATATATATTTATTTTTTTAACCTAACATCGTTTGTCCTATAATTTGTCTGAAATGATAAAATGAATTAGGTAAAAAATTTAATTATATACTCACTCAGGAAAAAAAAATTACAGTACGTAGATAATTTAATTACCACATAAATGACGATAACTACGCGTTAAAGTTTTGACTTTCAGAATAACCATATGATACGACACATACAATTATATATATATATATATTTCCCTACCTACCATTCCCACTACTGAAAATTCACTATTTACCGACAAAAAGTTTACGTCGGTAAAAGGTTAAAATTATGTCAGTAAAAATGTCGTCGTTAAATATTTGCCGACGAAAATCAGACAAATTTTTTCGTTGACGGAAGTCTTATTTTTACCGACCGAAATTCCGTCGGTAAAGCATGAATTTTGATGACTTTTTCGAATATCGTCAGTAAAAGTCGATTTTCGTCGACTGGATTTTTGGTCGGTAACAGTTATTACCGGTGAAATATGTTATTGTCGGTAATCTGAGTTACCGACCAAATGTTTTTAAAGGTAAAATAATTTACCGACAAAAATAAATGGTCAACAAAATGTTTTGGCGATGAAAGAAGTTTAGTCGGCAAATGTCTTTGCTACAAAATATTTTTGGTCGGCATTTTAATTCGTTGACGATAGTTATTCTGTCGGCAATTATTTTTACAGACGAAATGTTTTTTTCATCGGTTATAACTTTCTCCTAGAATTTGTTTTACCGGTGAAACTTTATTAGGTCGCAGAAAACTATTTCCGACAGAATTATTTTCATCGCCAATACTCCATATCGTCGCCAAAAGCAAAATTAGTATATCTGAATGACAAACATGAATAATCCACAAACATCGAATCGAGAACCATAAATTACAACTTATTTAAAAACACATGATTTTCCAACAAACATACAATCCACAAAATGAAATTACAACATTTAAACCACGATACAGTCTCAACAACGTTTGTTTTTTAACAATAAATTCAACTTAGTTTTGTTCGTTCAGGGTTCTTATGTGCTTCACGTACATCTCTGTTCTTGTTCTTGGTGTATCCCCTTCTCTGTTCTTGTTGGTCTTCCTTCGTTCCGACTCTATTTAGCTTATTTGCGCGCCAAATTTTTATGTAGGAGCTTAATAAACTTTAATAAGTATAATTAAATTTTAAATACATGAAGAATCTTGTTGAGTAACTTGATGGTATTATGACCACCTTCTGTACCTGATGGTCCGAGTTCTAATCACATCATTGGTGGTTTTGTCATTTTCGTTTGACCCCAATATAGCTTTTTACCTACAAATATTTTTAGTTGGTAAAAGAAACAACTTTATCGACCAAAACCTTTTTCGTTGGTAAACATGGGTAGAGACTTTATCGACGATTTAAGCTTTTCTGTTGGTAAAAATAATTTTTGGCTACAAAAAAAAAAACGTTACTGATTAGAATGGATTACAATGAAAAACAATTTGGTTGGTAAAAAATAGTTACTCCCGACGAACCAGAAATTTTTTCGGTAAATTCAATTTTACCAACGAAAATACATTTCGTCGGTAAACATGGAATTTTCAGTAGTGTTCCTAGCAATTTTCCCTGCCTACCATCAGAAATTCTTCCAAATAAGGCTACTTTAGTAAATTCAAAGGCAAAATCGAAATTAATTATGAAACTAGTTTTAAAATAGGTTTGTTCATGAACCGATTCGACCCTGAGCCGATTCAGAATTGAACTGGTCTCGTTTGTAAAAAATCAATACTTTTTTCTGTTTCTAAAAAAATTGCTCTGGTTTAGGTATTAAAACTGGTTGGTTCAAACCGATCTTGAACTGGTTCGAACTGGTCTGGTATGTGTTTTTCATAAAACATTTTGTTAGGAAATAGTCTGGTTCAAACTGAAACTGAACCGACTGAAAAAATATTGAATCAACTGAAAAACACACTGAACTAATTGAAAAAACACTGAACCAACTAAAAATCACACTGAACTGATTGAAAAACACACTGAACTGATTGAAAAACTATTCCACAACCAGTTGAAATCATGTCTAACATCAACATACGAGAGTCCAATACATCATCTATAGGTTTGGTTTATTGAAGACATCTCTAGGTTTGGTTTAATTTCAGACTGGTTTGTTTTATTTTACTTCAAACTAGTTCTAAAATTATATAGGTTTAAAGTGGTTTGATTTAAATTTAAGTATAAACTAGTATAAAAAACGAGTCGATTCGAACTGAATTGAAACTATTATTTTGAACTGATCTACTTCAAGCCTAAAAAACTAGTTTGGTTTTAAAAGCAGTTGGTCGAACCGGTTCAAAGCAGACCAGAACCAGACCAGTTTGACCGAATCAATTTAAATGAAGAAGCCTATTTTAAAAGAACATTTTGTGTAACTTTACACCCAAAACTTACAAATGACGAATTATTTGTTGAACTAGGCCTCTTGCCTATGCAAAATACAGTAAGTAATAACTTTAATTTCTTAATTATTATTTTTTATATTTTAATTTATTCTTAATAGTAAATATAATTATTTTATTTATTAATTGAATGTAGATTAAAAATATATTTACTATTATAAAACTTAAAATGTCTATAATAAATAATTATAAGTATTTATGAAAATACAAAAATTATTTATATTATACAATAATTATGAGTGAAATAATATCAAAATGCTTAAAAGTAAAAAATAAATTAATAAATATTGCAAAAGTAAGTGTAAAAGAGTGTGTCTTTAAACCCTATATGTATGAGATGGTGAATACTGAATAATAATATGAAATGGTGATAAAAATGATATTAACATTTACTAATATAATATTAATTTATATTTTGTAACTTAGATTTTATGTTATTTTTTATCGTATATTTATCATAAATATTATCTTTAATTTACATATATATTTTTGTTATTGTAATTATTTTATAGTAGTTATTACTTAATTTGAGACTTATTAAAAACATTGTATATAATAATTACAAATATGTATTTTGATGATTGAATATGCTAGTATGCGAACTTTAATATACATTCAGTTTTTCATAAAATAAAACAGTATGTTTTTAGTATTATAATATTAATTGTAAATAAATTCAAAAATAAAAATAAATATAAACTTTCATTCAAACAATTCTCTAATTATTAATTGTTTTTTTAATAGAACAAAAACATTTAAAAGTTTTCTTATAAAAATAAATAGTAATATATTGATAAAAAATAAAATAAAAATACGACCATAATTGTGGTAAGTGATATAAAATATGAAACGTACCTGGAGAAGCGATGAGAAGTTTTGGAGGAATTCTAGAGCTTCTGAAGGTACGTGTGACTATTCCATGTCATCACCAGTTATTCTTTTTAATCAACCAATGAAAATGTTTATTTTTAACAACTAAGTAGCTTAAAAACTTATATGTCTGAATTATAGAATAGTTAACTAAATTAATGTATACATAGAATATAGATAGATAGATATGACACATTTTGAAGCTACAAGTATGTGTATTGTGAGTTTTTATTATCATTTGTTTTTGTTAAGAGTCTAAATATATGGTCAACATAGTAATTAAACCTTGGACGTCTTAGTTCAACTTCTTTGTTGTAATTGAAAACCTAGCTATGTTAACTTTGCATAAAGACTTACATCAAGATTATACATTGTCGCCCGCTGAATTCGTTATTAAGACAATCAAATTTACGACAATACAAATTTTTTTATTTTGCTTATTTTAACCCTTGATCATACATTCATACCGTATATTTCTACATTCTTAACAGAGAATCTAACTTTCAAATATTTAAAAGAATAATTGCTTCTAAAATTTAGACAGACTACTTGAGCTGCTGTCATACAAAAGTTGCAAGTAGGTAAATATATAATGTAGGGTAAAGTACTACTATCCATTTAAGTTATGTTTCAAAAAATTTGTTTATGCGTGTTTCATTATCAATCGAGTTTACCTATTCTGTCAGATTTTTCATCCAAACTTAACAGTTTTTTTAAAACTATCAAAATAATATAAAACTTTTAAAAATATCACAGTGAAACCTTTCAAAAAATTTATATATGTTACAATTGAATCTCGATTCGATCGAGACTCAATTAAGATTCAATCGAACAGGCTAGGTCTTGACCCAAACCAGCCCCCAACCCATGGCGAGTAGGTCTGAGTCAAGATCCAGATCGTAGCCCCTTCGATTGGAGATCCATTGAGTCTCAATCGAACCGTGATTCAATTGTAACATATAGAAAAGTTTCAAAGGGTTTCATTGTGAATTTTTTCTTAGTTTCCTATTAGTTTTATAATTTTCAAAACATATTCGATTAGGTTTGGATGAAAAAATAGAAGAGGTAAACTTGATTAATAACGAAACATGATTTTTTAAAAAAAATTAAACTTAAAAGGGAAAACTTAATATTGACTCAAATATTAGAGGGAGTCATATTTAATCCTATAATGTAATATTTATGATCTCAACAATTTGTTTTCTCATGTGGCTGACTGCAAACTTCAATTAAATCATTAAATGTAGAATTTCACATTAAACAGTATAATCTTTTTAAAAAAATGGACCATACTTTATCAACTGACTTAAACCCTAAAGGAGGTAAATCTATAAATATGTGATTTTACCATTATAACTTCACCCCAACTTATATAAATATATACCAAACTTCGAAATAAGGAAGAATTAATCCGAAGTTACGAGGAGACTTCAAACTAATCCAAATATTATTTGTAATCAAACTCACCATGAAGACAAATACTAGAATTTACATGCAGCTTCTCTTGCTAGTACGACTTTCTTTCATGTTTCATATATACGTATCTTGTACATTTTTTTGTTATCATCCGTATAAATAAACTACTAAATCTAGAAAGTCGAAAGAGAGTAATCTGTCGTGGTTTCTGTATCCTGGCTTTTACTGCCTTACTTCCACGAACAAACCATCTCTCTCTCTCTCTCTCTCTCTCTCTTTCTCTCTCTCTCTCTCTCTTATATATATATATATATATATATAGACAGAAATAACGATAACCCATTGTCCCTTCCCTCATACAGCACCAACACGGACACCAATACAGCTCTCCTTATCTGTTCTTTACATTCATATATACCGCAAACCCTAAGTACATCCTGTCTTCTGCAAATCTCTACATCAGTTCCATCAAACAGCAATACTTATACTCCTCCAATCAATGGCTTCTCCATGCGACCCGTCTGCTTCCTTGGACTTTGAGGACTACTTCCCTTCAATGATAGTGAGAATGGGGGCGGAGGCCTTCATTGCAGAGCTTTGCCATGGGTTTCAGCTCCTGATGGACTGTGAGAAAGGAGTCATCACTTTCGAGAGCTTGAAGAGGAACAGTCTCGTGCTAGGGCTTGAAGATATGAGAGATGAAGACATAATCTGCATGCTCCGAGAAGGAGATTTGGATGGAGATGGAAACCTCAACCAGATGGAGTTCTGCATCCTCATGTTCAGGCTCAGCCCTGGGTTGATGGACGGCACCAAGCAACTCACAGAGGATTCCAATACCAGACCCGTTTGTGTTGACGTAATTTAGTCATATCATTCATTTTCTCTATTGCTTGCTTCGTTTCCGTTTGGGTTTACTTTAATTTTATCGCATTTCTGATTAATTGCTAAGTAGGTCAAAATCTATGCTCCTTATATATAGCAGATAAGATTAAGTATAAAGAGTGATAGACCAACAGACTCTGAAAATAGAGCTATAAGCTACTATTCCATACGGGTTCTTCGTCATCACGATAAATTAATCTTGAGGTCGATAGGAGATGTTGCTATGGTTTGCCCTTTCTTCTGTACTTTGAGTGGAATTATATAAACAGTATGGTTCTTGAACTATATATGTACAACTTTGATCAAGGGTCATATTCAAAGATTGTCACTAGACTAGACCCACCATGGATTGCAAATTATATGATTTGATTCTTTCGATTAGTCTATTCCACCATTGGGAACTAAAAATAATGTATTTTCGATATAGGGACCGCTTCACTAATGTAGATACCTTTCATATAGACCTGTTCATGAGCCATTTGATCGGTATGCTCGGTAGAAAAAACAGTATTTTTTTCTGTTTCTAAAAAAACTAGTTTGGTTTAGGTTAAAAAGTTGGTCTGATTCGAACCGATTCAAGAATCGGTTCGAATTGGACTGGTTTTTTTAATAACAATTTTGGTTATGAATTAATTTAGTTCAAACTGAAACTGAACCGACCGGAAAAAAATTGAACCGGATGAAAAATACACTGAACCGACTGAAAAACACACTGAACCAACTGAAATTCTGTTCCACAACCAACTAAAATCTTGTCAAACATCAACATACGAGAGTCCAATACATTTCTAAGTTTGGTTTAGTTGCAGATCAGTTTAGTTGATTTAGCTTCAAACTGGTTTTAAAATTATATAGGTTTAAAGTGGTTTGATTTAAATTTAAGTATAAATCAGTATAAAAAAATGAGTCGATTCAAACTGATTCGAACAGATTTTTTAGTACTATTTTGAACCGGTCTACTTGAAGCATAAAAACACTGATTTGGTTTTGATACTAATTCGGCCCAACCGATTCTAACCAGACCAAAACCAAACCAGTTCAGCCGACCAGTTTAAATGAACAAGCCTACTTTTTTGGATATATATATATATATATATATATATAATACATCTAATTTATCCTGATAATAACTGTAATTACTAATTAATTAGTTTCATATCATTTGTTATGATGTCATGATGTATATGGAGACTTTATAGAAACTGAACCCTAGATGAATCTTTGAAGTGGTTTACTTGTTTTCTTTCTATTTTCACGTGACAGAAACACTGACAAATTGGTCGGAAAAAATCGAACTGAAAGATTCCGTTAAGTTTTTTGGTTAGATTTGGATATCATTCGTCAGAGTTCACATTTTTAAGGTTGGAATTTCTGGAGATGACGATGCATTTATAACACTTGAGAAAAGTTACTTTTCACATCTTCATTTTTTGTTTGTTAATTACCAAATAGCTACCCGAACTTTGGACGTTTTACAAATAGCTACCAGAATTTTGAATTTTCAAAAACGGCTAACTCAACTTTGACACATGGTGCAAATGGTTATATCCGTTAAATATGGACGGAAAATGACGTGACAACACATGATTGGTCCATAATTTTAAAAACTATATTATTTTTTAAAATACTAAAAACAATTAGAATCATTCTCTAAAACTGGAAATTAATAGGAAAAATAAGAGTTTAAAATATTATATTTTTAATAAAAATGTGAAAAAAAATGATTAGTTTTTTTTATATTTTGTTTCATATTTTTCAATACAAAAAATTACATTATTTCTCTTTATTTCACATTATAATTATAATATTTCCTTAAATATATTTATGAAATGAAATTTATATAATAATAAAATACATAATAATATATTTTATGAATATCAAATATGCACATATTAAAATTAACTTTTACAAATTAAAATATAGATTAATTAAGGATACATTTCATCTATCACATAATACTCTTATTAAAATAATACATAAGTCACATATAAACATCACATACTTTATTACAATAATATCCAAATAAATTTTACCAATGTCACAAAATTAAATGTTATATATTTATATAAATTTAATATAATTTACAATTAACAAAATAGATAAAATATAATATGTATACTAAAACATTAGAGATTGTCACTATTGTTAGAAAAACACTATTGTTTTTTTATATGGACATTCATAAAAGTAATAAACCATAAAACTTAAGTCAAGAGTATTATATGGACATTAACATATTTTTTTTTACAGTTTTATAAAAATATATATTTATTACTCAACATATTTTTGAATTATTAAAATATTATTTATATATAAAAATATATTATATTATTACTATTACTAAAATAAATAAATAAATTACTAATGATTTTAATATTGTAAACATATGCACTAATATAAGTCATAAAACTATATAAAAATATTTAACTTTAAAGTATTAATTATTAATTTTAATTATTGACTCATTATGTTTAACTAATTTTATGAAAAAATACACTAACTATAATTTGTAATTTTTGTATTTAATACTATAATTTATAATAACTTATCTATATAAAATATTATTTCATGGTTTTTTAAATTTTAATATTTTTATTGTAAACAATTCAAACTTATAATAACGATTTTTTTGAAAAAAATTATTTTAGTGTATATTCACTTAAAAAAAGTTATACTGTATAGTATACTATAAAAAATAAGTTATATTCTATATATAAAATACAAATATTAAAAGTTAAAACATCTAACATACGCGGGACCGATATGTACTATATTATACATCGAAATAAAATCATATTACCTTTCCACGTTTTGTTTTTGGGTACGAAAGGGGGTGTATTTGATAATTTTTTTACTTATTATTTTTTTTTTTTGGCAAAAAAAAAATCACCTTCCTTAATCATAAAAAGAGTTCATACAATCCGTTGCACATAACCGTTTAAAAGAAGTCGGGGGACTTGTTATCCAATCCCTTGGACAAGATTCCCTTTTAGTTTCCATTGCTACCCAATTGGCACATTGATTTGCCGTTCGTCTAACAAAATTCCAATAAACCTGAGGTATTTGCTTAGCCGTCTCAATGATATCCGTAAGGATGCTCCGTAACTCCCAATCTTTTGTCGCATCCCCACCGTGAATAAGATTAATAACATATTGAGCATCCGACTCTATGATTACCTCGGACCATGCACGATGGATCGCCAACTCCGTTGCTTGTAGAATTGCCTTTGCCTCAAGTATCTTTGCACTCGTGCCTTCACACCTCGAATTTCTTCCTCCTAGAACCGAACCCGACCAGTCCCGTGCCACGACACCCGTGCCTCCCTTTAGCGTATGTTGATCCCACGTCACATCGCAATTAAATTTGACCACCCCTTGGTTCGGCCTCCTCCATCGTTGATTGTCCCTATGGTTCGGTCTCTGCGCAGCCATGCCCGCCCGTGGCCTCGCAGCCCACGCCTCCTCGGCTAGGCCGATTGCCACCCCGATCGTGACCGTTGGTTTAGGGTTGTCCTCCGCATGGACCACCCTACAACGTTCCTTCCATACCTCCCATGCCACGGTTTCCCCGAGTATCTTCCTTCTCCTCCCCATCTCGCCTCCCACCGCACCTGTTTCTTGCATGAGTTTCATCCATCCACTCCAATCCATGACCCCGACCCGATCCAATCGGAGCCCCATTGCTCCCAACCAGACTCGCCGTGCCCATTGGCACTCCAGAACCGCATGGTTCACAGTTTCCAACTCATCACAAAAATTACAAGTCGGGTTTAATTGGATCCCCCGTTTTACAAGCTCAGCCTTCACAGGTAAGGCATTATGCAAAGCACGCCATAGGAAATGTTTTACCTTTGGTATAGACTCGCTTCACCAAAGATCGCTCCAACTCGGCTCGGTGTGTCTCGGATGATCTACCTCATCATTCGCCGTCTCGTGTAGGTGCACCTCCCTCAAACGCCGGTAAACAAGTCTTGCCCGAGCTACCCCATCATTCGCGGTTGGCCAAATCAGCTGATCTTCATGGCTGGTTCGGTAATGTGGTGCCGAATTGCTGTCAGATCCCATGTCCCACTGTTCCGATCTATTAGCTGGTTCACCCGAATGTCAGCTCCATTCTCTAGCCCCGTGGTTTGTCCTATCCGACCCCGAGGCCTCCCCGGAACCCACGCATCATGTAGGGCCCTAATCCGCTCCCCCGTCCCCACTTGCCACCCCCCTCCTGTTTGAGTATGTCTCTACCCGGTAATATCACAAAATTTTAAATGTTATATATTTATATAAATTTAATATAATTTACAATTAACAAAATAGATAAAATATAATATGTATACTAAAACATTAGAGATTGTCATTATTGTTAGAAAAACACTATTGTTTTTTATATGGACATTGATAAAAGTAATAAACCATAAAAGTTAAGTTAAGAGTATTATATGGACATTAACATATTTATTTTCAAGGTTTTATAAAAATATATTTTTATATATTTATTACTCAACATATTTTTGAATTATTAAAATATTATTTATATATAAAAATATATTATTACTATTACTAAAATAAATAAATAAATTACTAATGATTTTAATATTGTAAACATATGCACTAATATAAGTCATAAAACTATATAATTTTTTTTAACTTTAAAGTATTAATTATTAATTTTAATTATTGACTAATGTATGTTTAACTAATTTTATGAAAAAAATACACTAACTATAATTTGTAATTTTTGTATTTAATACTATAATTTATAATAACTTATCTATATCAAATATTATTTCATGGTTTTTTAATTTTTAATATTTTTATTGTACACAATTCAAACTTATAATAACGATTTTTTTGAAAAAAATATTTTAGTGTATATTCACTTTAAAAAAAGTTATACTGTATACTATAAAAAATAAGTTATATTATATATATATATAAAATACAAATATTAAAAGTTAAAACATATAATATACGCGGGACCGATATGTACTATATTATACATCGAAATAAAATCATATTACCTTTCCACGTTTTGTTGTTGGGTACGAAAGGGGGTGTATTTGATAATTTTTTTACTTATTGAAAGAGCCTCCAATGGTATAAAGTAAGTGCAGTAACTAGGGTTAAATTTTACCCAAAAAAAACTAGGGTTAAATAAATGATGCAGGCAACGAAAAACTTCCTCTCGACTTACCATATTTCTGATGATTTCATGGTAATTATGTGGTCAAAACTCATAATTATGTGGTCAAAACTCAAGTGGATATATAATATTTGCTGCCAGTACGACATATCAATAATGGCGCAACATCAAAAGTTAGATAGCTACTGCTTCATTATTTTCTTCTTTTTTTTTGTGCCGAAAAGCTAGCGCTTCATTCAATCAAGACAAATTGAGAATTTATTGGCTTGGTTCATTCTTTATTCTCAAATTATGACAAAATCTTTGCATATATTATATTATATAGGGTTAATTAACAAAAAAACAACTGAACTTTAGTAAAAATCAATCAGCAAATCGAACTTGTTTTTTTGACAAAGAACAAATCAAACTTTTGAAATTGAGCAATCAACAAACTTACCTCAAATTTTCATTATGTTTAAACGAATTTTTGAATGTTTAAGGGAGTTAATAAGTTATCATTAGTTGAAGTATACTAAGAAAATTGTATTAAGACTAATAACTTTCTCAAACATTGAAAAATATGTTCAAACATAATGAAAATTTGAGCTAGTTTTGTTGATTACTCAATTCCAAAAGTTTGGTTTGTTGTTTATCAAAACAAAAAATTCGGCTTGCTATAGATTTTTCCTCAAAGTTTTTTTTTTAATAATTAACCCTATTATATATAGAGAGAGATTGGTGGGAAAAAAGAATGATGTACCGAAAAACCCGTTCCGACACTGCCCCGAATAGTCCGTTCCGAATTTAAGACCGAATCAAAACGAACATTTTTTTTAATTCCAAACTCGGGCTCATCCTTTTTTTTAATCCAAAAGACTGAATAAACTGTCCCAGCCCGCGCGAGTATAGGTGGGAATTAATATTTATTGTATTTTTTTAATTACTATATTGTTTGTGTTTAGGGTTGTGTTGAATTTGAATTTTTTTTGTATTGGATATTTAGTATAATATTTGTATTTTGTTTAGTACTTAATATTTTATATAGTATTTGCGTTGTGTTTTGTATTTAAAAATTTTAGATATTTTTTTAGAGAAAAAGTTCATCCAAGATCGAAATCGACCCAAGTCAAGAAATACCACCTCGAACAGATTTTTTGAGATGAATTCGGTCTCGGTCTCGATCTCAGTCCTCCAGACATGAATCAAGAAATTTTTGGCTCTACTTTTCTTTATGTTCAGCCAGTCCCAAGCTCAACCCTAGAGAGTGATTGCATTGCAGCCTGTAATAATCGTATCAAATTTCTAAGTGGTTATGATTGATATTCTCCTTCATTCATTAAATTAATGCTTATTATATGAAATGCCGTGGTTGTATCTTTACAACGTTTAATGATTCATCTGTCTTGTTCAGTAACGTTCTTTTTGTGAGATAATCATATAATTAATCTCCTATTCAGTACCTAACCTATTGGAGGGAACAAATATTTTATTATAAATGTGATTAAAAAACAGAATGAATCAAAAGTATATAATTAAGGACGGAAAATTGTGTTTATATGCATCTTATTAAACCAAATGTTTTGTTCTTAAAGTCGACTATTCAAGACAACTCAGGATTCATATTAATTAATTTCAGTTTTTATTATTATTTATATATGATATTGTTTATATGCATGCTTTGTTATATCGTTTGATTTTGTTTGTTTTGAGATTTTTTTAAAAATAACTTTTGAATTTCAATGACAGACCATGGCATTAAGATTCAAATGTATTATTACAAACACAAATATGAAGTTATCAACAATATGTTGGTGAACATAACAGCTTAACATGTTATCAATAAGTTTACCTAGCTAACAAATCAACTGTGTAAATAAATAATAGAAAGATACCATTCCTATCAACTATCATATTTGTTGGCCAAAAAAACAAAAACTATCATATTTAGAGAGGGAAAAGGAGCGGCTGGACCATGCAAAAAGAGGATATTGTATAAACAAGTGAAGAATATATATATATATATATATATGTGGGTGGGTGTTAAATGTAATTACCCACGTGTACAAGAAGATGATCTATTCTTTGGACTCGTTGTCGAAAAGTCATGAAAACACCCCAGCTTTGTCGTCCTGTCGGTTGGTGCGGTCTTCGATTGGGATATGACCATCACTCTTTTTTTTTTTGGCCAAGATATGACCATCACTCCCAACACTACTAAAAGATACCATTTAATTCCATATGTTAAGTAAATAATTAATATTAGAACTAATTATAAACAAAAACAAAACTCCTCAATTTGGGCAAATTGCGAAAGCTATTTGATTTTTATTAAAAGGTGAGACACAATCCTTCCTATCTCTTTCTGTATTTTCATTAAAAATGAAAGGAACTTGTTAGTTGTTATGAATGTTACACGTAATGAATTTTTTAAATCAAAATGACTTAATATTACTGTCAAAAAAACTATAGATCTTCTCAGCAGTGTATTACACCCTCTGAAATTCATGTAGTGTTTTTGGTAATTAACCATAGTTAATTTTTAACTTTACCAAATTGGTATGTGTTTGCTAAGAAAGTTTTCAATCACAAATTTAGATGGTATGAGAAAGTTAATAAGAAAATACACTCGAGTGAAAAATAGAAAAAATTGAATGTCAATTGATATTCAGAAGTATCATTCATTTTAAGGAAGACCGTTGAACAACAACATGTTAAAAGACATTTTGTTAGAAATATGGCTGAAATGTATGAAAAGAGACGTTAGAAATAGTAAAGTTACTATTGTAAATATAGTTGTTAGGAATAGTCAAATAGAGCTGTTACAAATAGTGAAAATAACTGTTAGATGTAAATGTATAAATAGGATACATGTAAACTAATCTAGACAACTTACTCAATATAAATCTTCAATATTCAATCCAATATTCTACATAGTATCAAAGCCGCATGGATCATCATTCCGGTCGGACAAATCGAAACTCAAATCCACCTATTGTGTCCGAAATAAACATACAAATGATCAATGCTTTAAACTAGTAGAATTTCCAGAATGGTGGAACGACAAGAAAGAACGAACCACAGACATCAAAGGACGAGCAGCTATAGCAATAAGCAATCAAGAAATCGACTACAATGGAGGCGTAAATAATCAAGAAGATAGAGAAGGAGGAACCTTTGGTGGAGCAGCTCTCGCCCGGACCGCCATGGGCAACTTCACCGACGCCTCATCTCTGTGGATGGACCGAGAGAGATACGGGAGGTCGCCGACGATGGTAGCCACGGAAGATCGAAGAAGCTACTTACCGATGGAGTATTGTCACCGAGAGACCGAGTCTCCATCTGTTCCCAAGCAATGAGTGCTGCGGCTGGAAGTGAAGGGAGAAGGATGACTGTGGCTGGAAGTAGGGCTGAAGGTAAAGGGTTTGAGAAATTATTTTCAAACCCTCATATTCTAAACCCTACATCTTTTAACCCCAAATTTTTTAAAATGTTAAAAACTAGCCCTAAAATTAATCAACACAATCAAAATTTTAAACTTGGTAATATAAATCTAAAATGTCTAGGAAAAGCAAATACAATTCAAAATAAGACATCAAATACTGCTTGAATATTTGATTGTGGTGCTACCGATACAATGACCTTTGAAAAATCTAACATTATGTTGCTATCTAAACAAAAAAACGCATGTTCAAGCTGCTAATGGAGAGATAATTCTTGTAGAAGGAGGAGGTACTATTAAAATTTCCCCAACATTAACACTATCCAATTGCTTATATGTTCCGTCCTTAGCTCATAAATTGTTATCAATAAGTCATGTAACAAAGGAACTAAATTGTACTGTCCTTATGCATCATACTTTTTGCATTTTACAGGACATCATGATAGGTATGATTATTGGACGGGGCACTGAGACAATGAGACCCAAAGATTGTACTACGTAGATGAGGTGACTCATCAAGGCACTAGCATGCTAGCTCACGGGACTACAAACCGAGAAGTCTCACTATGTCATAGAAGATTGGGACATCCATCTACGAGTTATTTGAAACTTTTATTTCCGAATTTTTCTAGTTTAAATATGAATTGTTAAACGTGTATGTTAGCTAAAAGTCATCGTAAAAAATTAAGACCTAATAATACACGAGTTGATACACTGTTTTCATTAATTCATTCTGATGTTTGGGGTCCGACACCAGTTATAGGAGGACAATGTTTTCCTTTTTTCCTAATATTTATAGATGACTGTACTAGGATGACATTGATATATTTTCTAAAACAGAAATCTGAAGTCTTTGAAAAGTGTACTCATTTTTATACAATGATTCATACCCAATTTCAAAAAAATATTCAAATTCTTCGTTCTGGCAATGGGGGAGAATTTATCAATACATCCATGAAACAATTTTTTCATATTAAATGATTAGTTTATCAGACTACTTGCCCCTATACCCCATAACAAAATGGAGTAGCTGAAAGAAAAAATCGAATTCTCCTAAAAATGACAAGAGCCTTTTTAATTGAATCACGAGTTCTTAAATCTTTTTGGCATGAAGTTGTTGCCACTGGTACATATCTTTTAAATCGTCTTCCCACAAGAATAGTTGAGGAAACAACAAGATATATCCTACCACTAAGAAGTAATAGAGGAATTCCACCCAAACGATACTCCCCATGAAAAGAAGCTCAAGGAGCAAAGTATCCAATAGGGAACATAGCCAGGGGGTTTATCTGAAGAAGCTAAGGCATACGTCGTTAAAGTATATTCAGAACACATTCTGAATACAATACAACAAACCTTGGAATCGAAGAACTGGATAGAAGCAATGAAGATAGAAATGAAAGCATTGAAGGAGAGTGATACATGGGAGAAATGTATCCTACCGGCAGGAAAAAAACCTAGTTGGATGTCGATGGGTATTCACGATCAAATACAAACCAGACGAAACTATAGAAAGATACAAGGCTCGACTGGTAGCAAATGACTATACTCAAACATATGGAATTGATTACTCCGAGACATTCTCTCCAGTAGCCAAAATTGACACAATCAGAGTTTTGTTCTCAATAGCTGTGAATGAAGACTGGTCACTCTAGCAGTTTGATGTAAAGAATGTTTTCCTACATGGAGAGTTAGAAGAAGAAGTACACATGGAGGAACCACCTGAATTCACATATGAGTTTCAATCAAGAGAAGTATGTCGACTGAAGAAGACGCTTTATGATCTTAAACAATCACCTCGAGCATGGTTTAACAGGTTTACCTTAGCAATGAAGAGATATGGATACAAACAGAGCAATTCAGACCACACTCTCTTCATCAAACAAAGAGGTAATTTATTAACATGCTTAATTATATGTGTTGTTGATATGATCATTACAGGAAATGATAAAGAAGATGTGTCAATACTAAGGGAAAACGTATTCGCTGAATTCTAGATGAAAGACTTGGGAAGACTCAAGTATTTCTTGGGAATAGAAGTAATAAGATCTAAACAAGGTATTTTTATATTTCAAAGAAAATATATTTTAGATCGATTAGCAGAAACAAGAATGATCGATTGCAAACCGACGGATACACCAATGGTAACAAACCATGGGCTTCGGATAGTAGAAGGAGCACAACTCGCAGAGAAAGAGAAATATCAACGAATGGTGGGAAAATTGATATCTTTCTCTCACACACGTCCGGATATCGCATATGTTGTAGGAGTGGTAAGTCAGTTCATACATCAACCTCAAAAGGAGCATATGGATGCTGTATGGAGAATTATAAAGTGCTTGAAGGGGACATCAGGCCACAGGATACTCTTCAAGCCAAACGGACACTTGAAGATACAAGGATACACCGATGCGGATTGGACAGGAAATACAACAGACCGAAGATCGACATCAGGATATTTCACATTTGTCGGTAGAAACCTGGTTACATGGAAAAGCAAAAAACAGAAAGTGGTGACACTATCAAGTGCAGAAGCAGAATTCTGAGGAGTGACCTGAGGATTGACAGAAATTCTATGGTTAAAAAAATTGCTAACTGAGATTGAATTTCCTCCATCACAGTCTAGCAAAATTATGTGCGATAATCAAGCCGCAATCAGCATTGCACACAACCCGGTGCAACATGACCGCACCAAGCATGTAGAAAGTGACCGACATTTTATCTAAGAAAAACTAGAAGCAGGAATTGTGGAGCTACCATATGTACGATCCGAAGATCAACCAACAGATATATTAACTAAGGTAGTAAACAGAAGAATTTTCAACGCTATACTCAGCAAGTTAACCATCAGAGATCCCACTGCTTAACTTGAGGGGGAGTGTTAGAAATATGGCTGAAATGTGTGAAAAAAGCTGTTAGAAATAGTAAAGTTACTGTTGTAAATATAGTTGTTAGAAATACTCAAATAGAACAGTTACAAATACGGAAAATAGCGGTTAGATTTAAATGTATAAATATGATACATCTAAACTAGTCTAGACAACTTACTCAGTATAAATCTTCAATCTTCAATCAAATATTCTACACATTTACTAACAAATTTAAACTTAAGAGGGAAAGTTTATTTCGGGCTATATATTTTTTCACATAATATTAGAGCGTGATATCCGAATCGATGAAAGGGAAAGTATTAGAGCGTGATATCCGAATCGATGAAAGGGAAAAATGGTCATTTGTGTGGACTAGAGTGAACATTAATGTGAGTATGTCTGAATTGTTTATGGGTAATTAGTGGTGATAGTGATGGTCGTTGTTGTAGCCACCATTAATGAATGAGTGTACAAGCTTGTATATAATAACTACACTGTTGTTCATTCTTCTTCTGGATCCAAGAAGATGCGAAGAAACACGTTCTCATGGGGACGATCATCGACACATCTCTGAATCAGTCTGTTTGCGTTGCGACACTTTCTGGACAGCCACAGTCATTATTATAACCAGAAGGTGACCCTACTCCAAGACCAAGTTTTTGGCTACATTTGACCAAAATACTGATCTATTACCAACTACAAAATGGATCATATTATACAAAAACATGATCTTTTCCTATATCTATGTACATTACATAGCACCAATATTATTAAGGTTCAAATAGTTGTAATATTATATCTAAATAACTTTAATATATTTAAACACGACTAATAAACATATTTGACTAACTTTAACATGCAAATATATGGATATTTTTCAAAAAGTAACTGTTTTGGAAAAAATATTTAAAAAATATATATTCAAAAAAAATATTTAACAAAATGCGCATATGCGCAGGTAAGGCCAGTAGCGTTTTTCTAAAAAACGCTACTGGTATTAGTGTTTTTCTAAAAAACGCTACTGGCAGTAGCGTTTCCAAAAACGCTACTGGACGGTAGCGTTTACGAAAAACGCTAATACCAGTAGTGTTTTTCCAAAAAACGCTACTACCAGTACCGTTTTTGGGAAAAACCCTACTGGTATCACTTTAAAACACCCCGCCTCCCTCTGGTCTTCATCCCGCCTCCAACGCTCCGCTCGCCTCCAGCTGCTGCCCCGGTTGCCTCTAGCTCCCCAGCAAGCTGCTCCGGTCGCCTCCAGCTCCCCAGCACGCCAACCGCCTCCCAGCTGCCCCGCTCGGCCACGCCCACCGCTCCCCAGCACGCCCACCGCCGCCTCCCAGGTTCTCAGCTCCCCCGACCCCGTCCCCGACAGTCTCGACCCCGCCTCCTTAGTCCCGACCCCGCCTCCTTCGTCCCGACCCCGTCTCCTTCGTCTCGCCGGAGTCTCGCCCGTGGTTGTCGCCGGAGTCTCGCCGGAGCCTTCTCTCGTACGCAGGTATACTTTTTTTTTTTCAAATATATTTTTATGCTTAATGATTTTGTTAATTGTTAATTAAAAGTATTATGAATAATTATTGTGTTGATTAAAGCTTGCGTAGTTAGTTATGATAGTTAAAATTTAGAATTTGTATTTTTAAATTGTAGAATCAAAATACCGCCACGCGTAATTATGTCAAGTGGTGAAAATGTTGTTAACCTTGGTCTGTTGGATCAATCAGTACTCTGGGGACAAGATCAACATCGTTCGACAGATCTGAGTGAGAACCAACAAATAACATTTAGATGTTTAAAATTAGAGGATAATGTATTATCAGAAGAGGCTAAAGCAATTGTCCAAGCGGTTGGATTATTGGATGTATTTATTCTGTCACATCCAAAGCTGGATCATAAATTGTTGACCGCATTGTGCGAGCGTTGGAGACCCGAGACACATACGTTCCATCTCAGACATGGGGAGATTACGATCACACTTCAGGATGTTTCCGTGCTATTGGGACTACGAGTACACAGAGATGCAGTAACTGATGACCATGTACCTGAGGAAGACATGGTCGGTGCGTGTCTGGAGTTGTTGGGACTGAATGTACAAGGTCGTGGAGATGTTGTGAAAATGACTACTTTACGACAACATTTATTTCAACCTAATCTCACAGCCGAACAACAAGCGAGAACATTTATGTTGATTATACTCGGCGGTGTTCTGTTTACAACGACAAAGAAAGATACTGTGTCGTTGATGTACTTACCCCTACTTCGAGATTTGGAAAGAGCAGCACACTACAGTTGGGGGTCAGCTGTGTTGGCTGCAATGTACCGTGGACTGTGTGAGGCATCTGAGCTGAACTGTGCAACATTCCAGGGTTGTGCCATCCTTGTGCAGGTAAACTATATGAAAATCATATCATATCATTAATATTGGTTAATAAAAATTGAATAATGAGGTTTTCTACTACAGTTATGGTCGTGAGAGCACCTCCATATTGGTCGCCCTGTGCTTAAGGTGAAGTGCCTGCTGGAGAGATACATCCATTAGGATACAGGTGATGTTTGTAAATTTATTGGTTTGTTGGACTACGTAAATTTATTGGTTTGTAATGTAAATTTATTGATTTTTTTGTGATTTTGCTCAATAGGTGCGCATTCCTAAAGAGGTCGTTCAGTCACCAAGTGAGAACTGCAAATTTGGTGTACTATAGAGATGACCTGGAGTCTCAATCCCAGGACCAGGTTTGTGTACTTTTATTTGACACATATTGATTACATTTCACCATTTTGTAACCTTACTTAATATGATGACAAAATCTTAAATATTAGGTGACGTGGATGCCATATCCCGCCTTTAGGTTAGCTAGTGCACCACCTGTATGTCGTCAGCACGCCGAGCTATTCCGAGCGAGGGTTCCACTAATCCATTTTAATGTGGTTGAGTGACATCGTCCAGATAGAGTAATGCGGCAATTTGGATTGCACCAACACATCCCGGAGAGGATCCCCAATGAGATAGAAGAGCACATGAGACTGCATAAGTTCTCCCGTAGAGTCATGCCGCCGGGACAGCGTCGTTGGTCAGTGCTGCACCAAGATTGGATTGCTCTGTGGAATAACCGGGCTGATTATGTTATACAGGAACGTCGACCTTACACACCTTGGGCGCAGTACATGAGGTGGTATCGTACAATAACGCGACGTTTCATTACGGGTCCAACAATCGAGACAGGTAGTTCTTCACGGGGTCAGCCATCGGTCCCATATATTCCGCACGGGGGCCAAGTAGAGACAGTGGTAAGGGTAATTATGGTGATGGATATGTAACTTTAATTCATTTCATACTAATTATATACAATTGTTTTCTCTGAACATGGAGTGCAGATGAATATCATGGCTAGAGGAATTCTAATGGCACGTAAAGCTGCTAAAGGTACCCTGAAGTTCACAAAGAAAAATACGAGACTGCTTGGAGAGACTTATCTCGAGACATGTCGGTCCTCTTATGATGTCGCCGGTCAAGTACCCGTGTACGAAGAACATGTTCGACAAGCGAATGAATTAATTGCACGTGATCAACGCCATGTACGTAATGCGTGGGCATCTGAGCCAGTCCAGGGAAGAGGACGTGGTCTAACAGCTCCAGGGCGTGGACGGGGTGGAGAAAGTTCAAGTCGAGGGCCATCTGGACCGCCACGTAAATTTAGAGCTGTTGAACCTCGTCATGGACAACCCACCTCAACCGAAGAAGATGATGAGGACGATGATTCCGAGTAGTTTGGAGTTTTTAGTTTGTATTTTGCACAATGATTTGCTCGTTATCGAACGTTTTCGTTGGTCGTAAATTATCTATCGTATTTAGTTTATATTGTTGTTAATTGCATGAACTAACTATTGCATTACCCTTTGTTGCTATGTAGAAACTTGTATTATTTTTTTGGATTTTTTTTGAGAATGTTCAAAAAATGACATCTCTTAGAGAACACTCATTTAAACCCCCCCCCCACCACCACCACCAAAAGGGGTCCCCCGGAAGGTGACTAATTTTTCAACTATTTTATTTTTTTCCTAAAATTTTAATGGACGTACATACGTATATAAAAAGACGAATGACACAAGTTTCATCTCATTTTGACAGTCACATTTGTTATGCAAAATATTACAAAACCCAACAATCGATGTGCAAAAAAACACTTATTATGCAACATACCATTTAGTTATGAATACGACTGCTTTTTCTTCTACCATGCTTGGTCCTCCACCTATCTGGATCGTGAGTGTATTGTGGTAAATTAAACTGGGGCCAATAATATTCATCCGGGATGGGTTGAAAACATGGAGTGTATGCAGCCAGACGTGCTTGATTCGAATATAGATGATCCACGTAAGGAGCCCATTGCATCCCCGCCTTGGTCAGTGCACAAGGGTGATGATATATTTGCCATAGTCCACATTCACATTTGTTTTCAACTAGGTTGACTGTATAATTTCCTGGAGTAGTCCAACCGACACCTTGGACAAATCTACCAATATCACGCACTTGGAATACACCGTGTACTTGCGAAAATTGAGCCACTTGCATCCTCCCAAGTTGTTTTTGTGCCCTAGTAATTGTTTTTTGAACGATGTCAGACCATACCTGAGGCTCCGCAATTGCCTCCATTGCTTGTTGGCGACGAGTGAAAAAGTATGTGTTCGACCTCCAGTAAGTGAGTTTCACTAATTCAGTCAACAGTAATGCCCTTGCCCCTTTCAGCACTCCGTTGAACACTTCGACCAAATTAGTAGTCATGTTTCCATATCGAGCGCCTCCATCGTACGCCAGGGCCCATCTCTCAAGGAGGATGTTCGAAATCCAATCACGGTACTTTCCATCTTGCAGAGTTAATAGATTAGAATACCACACATCAAACTTACGTTTATCAGGGGTACTTGCCATAATATACAACTGCTTTATCAGAAGTACGCTTTTGAATGTGTGATTGAAGTTACTCGCTAGATGACGCGCGCAAAAGCGATGTGTTCCACGACCATGTTGAGCGTATACATTCTTGACCGCGTTAATTATTGATCTGTGTCGATCAGATATTAGACAGACAACTCTCTCCTTCGTCACGTTATCCCGGAGATGCTGCAAAAACCAGTTCCAACTCTCATTTGTCTCTGCGTCTGCAATACCAAATGCCAAAGGATAGATGCCGTTGTTAGAGAAGATAACTAGTCCTTGGCCTGTGTAAGGAACTCCAAGCTATTTCCGACTATGAGTATGTCATCCACGTATAGAGTCATAAACACAAAGTCCGACCCATATCTTTTGGTATACACGCAATGATCCTCATCTAGCATGAGAAATCCATTTTCCACAAATAAGTCATGAAATTTGCGGTACCACTACGTAGATGACTGTTTTAGACCATATATCTATTTATGTAGCTTGCACACTAAGTGTTCATCACCTTTATGCACAAAGCATTCAGGTTCCTCCATGTAGATCTCTTCTTCTAACTCATCATCGAGGAAGGTGGTCTTCACGTCCATTTGATGCAGTTCCAAATCTAAACTCGCAACAATAGCCAGAATCAAGCGAATTGTGGTTATTCGAACAGTTAGTGAGAAGGTCTCCTTAAAGTCCACTTTCTCCTTCCGTGTCTAACCTTTCACGATTAGTCGAGCTTTTTGACGCTCAACTGTTCCATCAACCTTGAGCTTTGTTTTCAGAACCCATTTAGCTCCTATTGCTCCACGTCCTCTCGGAAGGCCGACCAGTGTCTAAACACCGTTCTTCCTCATAAATTTCATCTCGTCGTCTATTGCTTTCATCCATTCGTCTTGGAAGGGTCCATTTAGAGCTTCTGTGACGTTGTTCGTCTCAAAAGTTGTCTCATCAGATATTAGGGTGTAAAGTTCTCCATCACATTTGAATGCATATCGTTGGGAGGGAAACTTACATATTAGCCCACGACCTAACATCCACTACTACCAAGGGTATGACCATGATCACTCTCACTGGGAATGAAACCCCCAATGCTCCCACTGTCAATAAGATCATCAGGAGCGGAATCTGTTTCATTCGCTCCAACAGGAGGTGAATCCGACAGATGACTAACCAATTCATCCTCTGGAGCTTCAAATCTCCTACTCGAATTGTCAGGTATCTGCTCAACTTGATCTTGGATCTCATATAGAGATCGTTCCAAACCAATCTCACCCTTCTTCGTAAATTCTTTCTCTAAAAACGTCACATCTTGTGATCCGAACTCGGAAACACACCCACTGTCCTGCTCAGCTATAAACACATATCCCTTAGAGGTTTCAGAGTAACCAACAAAGATACTCTTCTTTCCTCTAGGTCCAATCTTACCAAACTTTTTCGAGGAATCATAGGTGTAAGCGGCGCACCCCCATGGGCGCATACGGCTAAGGTCCAGACTTCTTCCGGTCCAAAGCTTGTATGGAGTGGAGTCAACCTTCTTCACCGGCACATGGTTCAGCATGTAGACAGCAGTCTTCAAAGCGTCTCCCCAAAAGGAAATCAGTAATTGAGCATACGTCATCATCGACTCAACCATTTCAAGGAGGATGCATAATCATCGGCCGAACCGTCAACTGATGAATGATCCTATTTTGGGTGCATAGATCGTTGAATTCCACTGAAAGGTAATCTCTTCCACGATCAGTGCGGATGGACTTAACCTTCCGATCTAACTGATTCTCGACCAAATTCAAAAAAGAACTAAAGCAACCTATTGCCTCAGATTTATGGGAGATCAAGTAAATGAATTCATAACAAGTATAATCATTTGTAAATGTGATGAAATATCTTGCTCCATGTCGAGCCCTAAGACTAAGAGGGTCACATACGTAAGAATGAACTAATTGCAAAAGATATTTAGCTCTAGGGACCTTACCAAAAGGCTTTCAGGTGGTCTTTCCTACTAGACAATTAACACAGGTAGATAGCTCCACATGTGAAATGTTGGGCAGCAAGCCCCGTTGGGCCAACCGCTGCATTCTTTGTTGGCCAATATGATCTAATCTAGCGTGTCAATCATTCACATCACAAACATTTCCACGAGTAGAAGAAAGCATGAAATTATTATTGTTACATGAATCCAAATCCAAAACAATAAATCCACTAGAAACTATCCCAAATCCAAATAAAGTTGATCCTAAAGATAATTGGACGGAAAATTCATGAAAAGACAATTTAAAACCTAGTTTCATTAATCTTAAGACTGAAATAACATTCCGGCTAATTTGCGTAGCATAGAGGACATCATGTAAGACTAGGATTTGACCACTACGCAAATGCATCTCACAAGTTCCAATTGCTTCGACTTCAACACGAGAGTTGTTGTCGACATAAATCCACTTAGTCTCCCGCGACACTCTCTGGTACTCTACGAAAGCATCTCGATCCATGGCTATGTGGTCTGTCAATTCTGAATCCAAAAATCCACATAGGACATGATTCAACCAACATAACAGTACTAGAAACACAAAGTTTACTAGAATTGCCAATGAGATATACCTGTCGCACTGGTTTAGGGCATGCACTCGCAATGTGTCCCTTTATGTCACAGTTGAAGCATTTCCTGGACTCAGGGTTCTTGGCTATGCGCGGACACTTCTGTGCCACTGCTTCCATAAGGTCATCAGTCTTTATCTTCTTTGTCATTGGTGCACCTGCGATTGCACGTCGTGCACCACTCCCTAGCTTACAACGATTCTTCTTAGGTTCAGAGAATGATGCCATATTAACATCGGTCTTAGGCCTTGTAGCCTTGAGACGTTCCTCTTCCATCTCAATGTGCCTTTGAACGTGTTCAAAGGTGCTGAGCCCTTCAGAATTGGTTATTTGAATCTTCATATGCTCCCAGGAGTTAGGCAAAGAGCGAATCATGACCTGGATTTGTTGTTCATCGGTCACGGGCTGACTGGCCTCTTTGAGTTCTGCAATCATGTTGACCATGTGCCTCATATGCTATTTCACGGAGTGTTGATGATTCATTTTTATAAGAATCAAACTTGATATTGAGTGATCGCAGCTGCGCAATTGTATAGACACCAAATCTATCCTGCAAAGCATCCTACTACCCTTTAGCCGTGTCTTCCAGCTCAAATTCACACAGAATATCATCATCCATTGTACTCCCACTCAGCGTCCTTGGACTCCCACTCATGATAGAAGGCCTTCTGCTGATTTGTTAATCCAGTGTCGATCATTTTCTTGATGCGGCCAATTGACCTTTGCTCAATCAGGACCATCTGTATACATTTACTCCAAATTTTGTAGTTATCACCAATAAGTCTAAGTCCTTTGTTCAACTCAGTGGTGATGTTCTTCGTGGCGACCTAATTCACTAACTAAAGGAAATATTATTAGGATCATGGAGACACAAGGAACAATGTTCTAATGCATGTAAAAATACAAGTCTCAAATTAACAGGACAGACTTGAGAACAAACTTAAATTCGGAGGACAACCCAAGTTATGCCGATAAGCACTCCCCATTTCTAAGCACGCCCTAAAGTCACTTCTATCAATCGAAACACAGTTTATACAAACAGTCTTTAAGGGACTGGAGTCGACCAAATCACACTAAACCAATGCGTTCAACTCTAACATAAGATGATTGTCCTAGTATTATTCAAGGAAATTCAGAGAACCTTGTAGACTAACCGACCGATTCACACTTAAGAACATATTCCCAGGTGTAGTTCGAACTTATCCCAACTTCTGAATGGCTACTAAGAACAATCCTAAAGGTTTGCTACCTAGACTATGCGAGAGCTAGATCTCCCTACTAAGGTAATCTATCCTATGCAAGTAAGGTAACAAACCACTCAATTTAATACACACACATATATATTGATATCTTTCAAAAAAATAATTTAATTTAGGGCTAATTTTTATTTTTCAAAACTTTGTGGACCAAAGTCACCCTAACGAGTAAAAGTAATTAACATGTTAGACCAATTTTCCAACAATATGCTGGGATCTCAACAAATCATAACCTAGTTAATTATATCAGTCATGCAGTCAAGAGTCACACATATAATGTAAGGCAAGACTATCTACCCTGCAGAAAACACAAAATAATCCAGGGAACTCAAGAAACTCACACAGTGTTCTATCTATTCAGTCATGCAATATAAAACAATATAAGACTCTCCTAGCAAATTAAAGTGGTCCAACATTTAATTTTCATTAGCCCAAAAAAATATTAATGAAAGGATCCCGACATATTTACCAGACTAAATCAAGTTATCTGAACCAACAAAAGGTCCAAGATCGTTTTCAAGTTCGTTTCGAACCAATTCGGGCGGCCCGAGGCCTCTGAATTAGCTCAGACTGGTTTGAACAACACTCAACCAGCCAATCCGGTCTAAACTGGTCCGGTCAACATCAATTAACCAGTCCTTTCTGAACCGATTTGGTTCGCTTGCGAACGAGACTTGATTAAAACGATATGGTCCAACATTTTAGACTAGATCGGTTTGGACAGGTTCACTCATACCGGTCCAAACAGTGTCATCTCCTTCACGAAGGAATTGAGAAACTGTTAGGGTTTTGCAAACCCTAGTAGCCGCCAGGGGGTGGCCAGCCGCAAAGGCTGGCCACTCGGGTGGGTCTGCCACCACTAGCTGACCTCACCCCAGCCGCTCATGCGATTGGACCCAGTCACAAATGTTGTGACCAGTCGTAGGGCCACAACCACGAAGGTTGTGCCCCCCGCCAGAGCTCGGCCTAGGCCGCAACCATGGAATTTGACAGATGAACAACAATATGCAATCACCTAAATACACATATTTATATTACCTCATGAAGCGATTGCCCTTTGCGGAAGCGAAAGCGGATCTGTCTGAGGTTGGGATCACGGTCTGCCGGACGGGAGGACACGCCACAGTTTGACGGGCTATAATCTGTAATGCCACAGCTACTGACCTCTGTCTAAATTGTAGGGTGACTATCTTTTGTCTACTTCTTTAGAAACATGTTTTTCCTAACCCTAAGCATGATAGATTTTAAGGTCAGACACACAACTGAACTTATGTGAATGAACTCCCACTTATGGACGACTCATTATCCTAAAACCAACAATTACTTTTAAAAGTAAGATTATAGTGGAGTTTATGTGTCAAAAGTGATACTTGTAAGTTTTGAAGTATTTAATAATTTTCATACAAGTTTTGTACTAAAATTGACACTTTTTTTAAAGTTTTTTCGTTTGTCCGTGTTATGGGTCTTATTTGTGTAGATATGAGACACCCACTTAGAGATGTCACTTTTGATGACATGAACTGTCGATTCTAGAATAAATTAAGAGCACATATCTTTAGGGTTAATTACTTAATTGGTTACACATGTTTCACCATTGTGCAGAATGGTTACACATGTTTCACCATTGTGCAGAATGGTTACACATGTTTCAAAATGTGATTCATTGGTTTTGCTATGTGACTAATTGGTTACACATGTTTTTTCCAAATGTGATTAATTGATCATTCCGTTACTAAACCGTTAATTAATTTTTTAAACATATTATTGAATTGTGAAATGACTATTATGCCCCTAGAATCATATTCAAGAACACAACATCATCTTCAAGAACAAGAATCGAAGAACCCAGAAACGCAATTCTGGGTTCTTCAAGAACCCAGAATCTGATTTATAATTTGTGTTTCGTAAAACTTAAAGCTCTCTTTATGACGACGTCTTTAATAATTCGAATTGTGTTTGTCTATGAGATTATAACTCACTTGACCAGTTAATCCAACCAAATGTAAATTGTTATTTGGTAGATAGTATAAAAGAGTCACTACATAAACATTTTTCAAGTTTTAGTGAACATTTGAGTGACGTGTGTGTTACATAATAAAATTATAATTGAATTTTACATAATACCTCAAAATTTTAAGAAAATATATTTTTAACATCATATTAACATAGCATTTATAACCACGAGTGTTCAAGTTAACACTATGGGAGACCTCTTAGTTAACGACTGAAAAACCCATTTTTAACAACTCATTAATTGAGCCGTTAAATTTTCACGGCTCAACAGAAATTGAGCCTCTATAGGAAGTGTCGCGGAATTTATCACGGCTCGAGTTTGGTGGAGCCGTGAAAATTAACGGCTCTAATAAATGAGTTGTGGAAAATACTTTTATTTTTTTATTAATTATTTTTTACGACTCATTAAAAGAGCCACCAAAGATATGTATATTTAATATATATATATACATTTTCAAAATAATTGGATTAACTATTATGGGCATATTGGTAATTTATTATGAATTCATCGGTGATGACTTGTGGTTTGTCAGCAACCGACTCTCAGTCCCTCCTCAGCCGCCGTCGCAATCCCAAAACACCGCAAAGACCCTTCCTCCTCCAGCTCAATGACGTCCTTAACCTTCACTCTCTCACCATCATCAATCTCTTCAATCCCCTTCCCGAGCAAGCTCTCCACATTGGCGGCAAACTTCGTCGATAGGAAGAGCTCGCTAATATCAAGATCGTACACGTCGTCTCCTCCCGTTATAATAAATTGTCTATGCTCGCTTCCGGTGGCTGCCACCTCATCTGCTGAGAAAGGGTCGAATTTCGACATGCGAAAAAAAACTGCTCCTCGAGCTCGTTCTCGTCCATTACTGTGTGAAGGAGTCGAGTGGAGAGGGTAGGGCGTGACCCTTCTTCCGCTGTGAGAAATTCTTTTGTTGTCTGCATCTCTGCATCTCACTGTCATAGTTGCATATCTTACCTTGGTTAGATGACTGAGTCTCTCAAGCTCCCATTGCCTCCTATAGTGACATTTGGTCGAAGAACTTCATCGGTACGCAAAAACGTGAGAGGGAAAATTTTGAAATGAGGGTGAGATGAAAAGTTAGAGTAGGAGTTGAAACGTTGGATTTTTTGTTTTTCACGGCTAAAAAAAGGATTCGTGAAAAATAATTTAATTTTCTTTTATTTCGCGACTCTGACATTTGAGTTGAGAAATATATATATATATTAAATACAATGGCGGCCCATCCAAGGTTGAGCCGCAGAAAAGATAAGTTAAAAGTGGAAAATAAATTATAGTACGACTCAACTATTTTTTAGTCGTGAATAATCAGATAAATAAATTATTTACGGCTCAATAGTGTTTGAGTTGTCTCGTTGAGCCTTTAACTTCGATTCTTCCCCTAGTGTAAATTCTTTCAAAACTCAAATAGTTAACACATTGTATAAAATAGTACAACTCTAAGTTATATCTTAATAAAGTATTCACCAACACATTCATTTGGAACCCCAACTATGGGTATGACTAATAATATTTCACAATGTCTCATTCCCCACATGGCGAAGACACCCTATAATATAGGACTTCTCCATCGGGACAAATCTACAAACTGATGATGAATATGAAAAGTTCCATGATTGTGTTTCCTCATCTCATTAACAAATATGCGACATGTTCATTTTACCCTGTATGCAGAACTAGAGGCGAAAATTTGTGTTGTATCTAAGCTAATTGTATCATGTGTAACCAAATAAGACTTCAACGTATATAAAAGTGAGTTGGGTTCATATAAGTATGTCTTAACAGATCACACGTGAAATAGGGTAGGTTCCGATTGATGGGTTATAAATATTGGACTGGGCTGAAATTAACATTGGGCCCAATAATCATTTTGGACTTTACCTCTTCAGGACCCAACTTGCTAAAGGCGTCGCCTATGTCAGCATAGACAGAGGCGTCGCCCTTGAAGACATACCCATTTAGGCGTCGCCTAAATGGGATTTGCTAGAAGGCATTTTAAGCCAGTTTCAGTGGATGACAATGCATTCACTGTCCACCTTAGATGGTGCGCCTGCACACCTATGACTTAGGCCGGTTGCTTTTAGCACGCCTATGATTAAACAATTACAAAGGATGGTCTACAATAGAGTAGCCACTAAAAACGAATATGCAGTAAAGTAACTATGGTCAGTGCTTCTGAGAACAGCTAGGATGACTAAGGTAAAACCTGGCCAAACCATGGTTCCAAGTATGAAATGTTATAAATAGCTCATCACTATCCTCATTACAGGTTAAGTATTATCTGTTACAGAAACCTTACATTCACATATTACAAACAACCTCCGACTTACTTAATCATCGGAGGGGAAACAACGGGACATCCCAGGCTTTCCTTTGTGCAGGTATACGGAGCGAGTATCTGAGAAGGGAATACGGTGTACGTGATCCAACACATTGGCGCCGTCTGTGGGAACCATTGAGCAAAAATCAGCCATGGCTCCACCCGCAACACGAGCAAAGACCATTCGTGAAGTGAATGATGAGGATTCGCTCCAAAACCTGCAGCAGCATTTGGGACAGACCTCCTACATACCGATACAAACGGTGCAGTCTAGGTCTGTGCAACAAGAAGATAATCATGAGGAAGAAGTTGCTCCTGAAGAGCAGCGGTACGACAACGACATACCTCGGGCAGCGCAGTCTCGCATAGACTCGTCGTTCGCCAGAGCGCCGCCTCGACGAGTGGACATAAATACAATATTCATCCTGACACTAGCGTTCATGATGGCTCTTGATGAGCTCTTGGACAGAAGGGATCAAAGGACAGCTGCTCGGGCAGCTCAAAGAGCAAGCGCTCAGGCGGCGCATGAAGCCACATCAAGGCCACAAGACACACCCGCAAATCCACCACCTGAGGCGTTTCCCGTGGCGAGCATGGGCGCAGTAGGGGCTATTGTACCTGTGGCGCCTGCTCCAAGGATGTTAAGTGAAGACAGGGTCAAAGAAATCGTAGCTGAAACGCTAAAAGAGCAAAAGAATCGAACCATGCCTCACCTTCGAGATAGGTCGACGCATCCGTTCGCTCCGGAGATATTGTCAGTGGCACTACCAGCACAAGTGCAGCCGACTTTTCGTATAGATACGTACAATGGAGATACTGATCCGGTCTTCCACATACAAAGTCATGAAAATTCTTTGTTGGGAAGAACAAGTGAGGAAACTCATTTGGCGTTGCTCTTTCCAGCTACCTTGGGCGATGTACCTGCACATTGGTTTTTCAACCTACCCAAGGCATCAGTAAAGTCATGGACAGAGCTGAAGGACAAGTTCATCGTACAATACATGGGAGGGCGTCGCCTACTAAAATGTGTGGGAACGCTCGACCATATTAAGCAAAGGGATCAGGAAAGTTTGAGCGACTTCTATTCTCGATTCAACAGGGAATTGGCTGGAATTGATCAAACCATCACACAAGGGGAAACCATCCGGGCCTTCATAAGAGGATTGAGCCCAAAGGGATCGACTTTATACGACAGTTTGAGTGTCATACCAGTCAACACCGTGGAGGAGATGGCAGACAGAGTCAAGTCTTACATAGACTTGGAGATTGCACGAGAAGGAAGAAAGGTCCACAAAGAGGCGTCCAGAAAGGAGCAAGCAGAAGGAAAAAGACCCGAGCAACGCTCCTCAAAGCATGATGATCGAAGGCATGATGATAAGCGTCGCTCTTTCGGACCAAGGCCTGCTAGAGAAACTTTCCAAAGCTACTACACCCCCCTAAATAGGGAAAGTTCCATCGTCTTAACAGAGATGGAGAAGAAGAATTGGGCGACGCCTCCCCCACCAAGGAAGCCAGACACGGTTATGGGAAACAATCCTAACCAGTATTGCAGATACCACCGATGTAAGGGCCACCATACGTATGACTGCTATATTTTGAAAAAAGATATAGAAAGGTTGATCCAGCAGGGGCACTTAAAGAACTTCTTGGCCCGACGCCAAAGGAGTAGGAGTCCGAGGAAGATGGCGTCGCCTAGGAATATGCAAAATGGGGCAGGACCTAGCAACAAGGTGGAGGATCTGAACATGATTAGTGGAGGTTTTACCTCAGGTGGAGAAACCTGTGCAGCAAGGGAGGGATATGCTTCCCAAATGTCTGGAACCGACAAGCTAGGAAAACGCCCGAGAGAAGAAGAGGAGGTGATCATTTCCTTTTCAGAAAAATAAATGGGGCATGTCACTTCTCCTCATGATGATGCCTTGGTGATTACAATGGGCGTCGACCGATTCAACATGAAGAGGATATTGGTGGACTCGGGGAGTTCAGCTGATATCTTATTCCTGGATGCATACAAGCGAATGGGAAGGAAGGAGAAGGATCTGAAGAAGGGCAATTTTCCTTTGATGGGCTTCGCCTCGCACACCACCTACCCGGTAGGAGTAGTGACTTTGCCAGTCAGCTTGGGCGAAGGATGGAAAGCTTTGAACTTCGACATCACTTTTATTGTGGTGGACGCTCCGGCATCTTACAACGCCATTTTGGGACGTTCAACATTGAACCCAAACAAAATGGTACATTCCACGTATCATCAGTTGTTGAAGTTCCCTACACCCCATGGTGTAGGGGTTGTTAAGGGAGATCAACCAGTTGCACGAAGTTGCTATGTCCAGGCGACGCGTCGCCATTTCAAGAAAAAGGAATCATTGGCAATTCAGACAGAAGAAGATCCCAGGGAGGAAATGAGTCGTCCTCAGCCCGTGGAAGGGTTGAAGAAGGTGGAGATTGAGGGTAAAGGGAAGGAGGTATCAATTGGAGCGACGCTCGGAGAAAAGGAAGCTTATGATCTTTCGATGCTCCTTGTTGAGTTCAAGGAATTATTCGCTTGGAAACCGAGCGACATGCCAGGCATCAGCAAGGATGTCATTGCCCATGAACTCAACTTAGACATGAATGTACGACCTATTACCCAGAAGCGACGCCCCGTAGGTGAGGAAAAGGCGATTGCTATCAAGCAAGAGGTAGGCAAGCTCATTGAGGCCAAATTTGTGAAGGAAATTAGGTTTCAGACTTGGGTTGCTAACCCTGTGTTGGTCAAGAAAAGCAATGGGAAGTGGAGGATGTGTATTGACTATCGCGACTTGAATAAGGCATGTCCAAAGGATTCTTATCCTTTACCCAGAATCGATCAATTGGTCGACGCAACTTCTGGACATGAGCTGCTTAGCTTTATGGATGCATATTCTGGTTATAACCAGATACAAATGGCGGATGACGACGCTCAACATACAGCTTTTTATGCAGATAGCGACATATATCATTACACGGTAATGCCTTTTGGTATGTTGAATGCAGGAGCCACTTATCAGAGGATGATCAACAAGCTTTTTGATGGCATGATAGGCGTCACCATGGAAGCATATGTTGATGACATGCTAGTGAAATCCATAAAGAGTTCGGATCATGTTGAGGACTTGAGGAAAAAATTTGAAAGGATGCGCCTTCACCAGGTTCGCCTGAACCCAGCAAAATGTGCTTTTGACGTTCACTCGGGAAAATTTCTGGGATACATGGTGAGCCAAAGGGGAATAGAGGTCAATCCTGAGAAGCTGGAAGCCATTGAAGCCATGAGGAGTCCAACTTGCCACAAGGAAGTGCAGAGCCTGAATGGAAGATTGGCGGCGCTCAACCGTTTTCTGGCAAAAGCAGGCGACAAATCACTCCCTTTTTTCCAGGTGCTGAGGGCCAACAAAAAATTCGAATGGACTGGTGAATGTGAGCAGGCTTTCCAGGACTTGAAGAAGCATCTCAAGACACTTCAACCTTTGGCAAAGCCTTCCAAAGGCGACGCTCTTTCCTTATATTTAAGTATCACACCAGTTGCTGTAAGTTCGGTATTGGTCAAAGAAGTAGGAAAAGGCCAGGTGCCAGTGTATTATGTATCGAAAGTACTTGCCAAATCTGAAATAAACTACTTGGAGGTTGAGAAGTACCTTTATGCGTTGGTAGTGTCAGCAAGGAAGTTACGCCCTTATTTCCATGAACACGAAATTACAGTTTTAACAAATCAACCGTTAAAACATTTCCTGCAAAAACCAGATGCTTCAGGAAGAATGGTCAAATGGGCTATCGAATTAAGCGAGTTCAGAATCAAATTCGCCCCTAGAAACGCCATTAAAGGTCAGGCATTGGCAGATTTCATTGTAGAATCCACATGTCCTCAACCGGCGACACCTAAAGAAAATGAAAAAGAAGAGAATCCTTGGATACTTCATACTGATGGATCCTCATCAGTCGATGGCTCGGGGGCAGGATTAGTGTTGACACCACCAGATGGAGGAACACCACTAAGATATGCCCTAGTCCTCACTTTCAAGGCTACTAATAATGAGGCTGAGTATGAGGCGTTGGTTACAGGATTACGATTGGCAAAAGGATTGGGCGCCACCTCTTTGCATGTGTATTGTGATTCACAATTGGTAGTCAATCAAATCAAAGGGGAATATACGGCTAAAGGAGAGAAAATGAAATTATATTGGAAGGATGCTATGGCGTTGGTAGCAGGATTCAATAAATTTCAGATTGAGGCTATTCCTCGAGAAGCGAATCAAGAAGCAGATGCCTTGAGCAAATATGCTTGGCAGGCGACGCCTAGACAGGCCCATTTTATAGAAACCAACCATGGAGGAGGTGTTAGCTTTTATTGTGCTAACATAAGAGTCACAGTTGATTGGGCGACGCCTATTCGAGTTTATTTAGAATCAGGAGTACTCCCTACTGATGAAACTCAGTCCAAAAAGATTGTCCAATTGACACCTAGCTTTCGAATAATTGACGGTCTAATGTATAAGAAGGGTTTCTCCACGCCCTATCTCAGATGCGTCGCTCACCCTGAAACGGTTACCATCTTAAGAGAAGTCCATGAAGGATATGCGGCCTGTCATGAAGGGGCAATGTCAATTGTGAGGAAGATTCTGAATCAGGGTTATTATTGGCCTACAATGAATCAAGAGGCGACTGCTTTGGTTATGAAATGTGAATCATGCCAGAAGTATAGTCCGAAGATAGTTCGTCCACCAGCAAACCTTACAAGTATATGTGCAGCATGGCCGTTTGCACAGTGGGGAATCGACTTGGTAGGACCATTACCAAAATCCAAGCAACACACCTATATAATAGTCGCAATCGACTATTTTTCGAAATGGATTGAAGCAAAGGCGTTGGCATCAACCACTGAATTTCAAGTCATCAAATTTATTAAATTGAGAATTGTTTCTCGATACAGAATCCCAAGTGTGTTGGTCAGTGATAATGGCCCACAATTCGCTGGAAAGGAATTGAAGTGGTTTTGTGAAGAGTTAAAAATTGACCATAGGCATGCTTCAGTAAAACATGCGCAGGCCAATGGACAGGTGGAGGCAGCGAACAAAACAGTCTTGAATGGTTTGAAGAAAAGACTAGACGCCTTGGGAGGAATATGGACAGAAGAATTAGAAAACGTCTTATGGGCGTTGAGAACAACACTAAAGAAAGCAACTGGAGAGACTGCATTTGGATTAGTTTATGGGTCAGAGGCGGTTGCTCCAACAGAAATAGCAGTCGAGTCACACAGGGTAAGCCATTATAACACTCTGGACAATGAGGATCAAAGGCGTTTGGAATTGGATATGGTGGATGAAAAGCGATGGGCCTCAGAAGAAATCAGGGGCGTATGCGATTGGCTACGGCGAGATACTACAATAGGAAAGTATCATCTCGCCAATTTTTTGTGGGGGAGATGGTATGGCGTAGGCACGAATTCTCACACCAGGATAGAGTAGACAAGCTGTCACCCAAATGGGAAGGACCCTACAAAGTCATCGCCATTCCTCACCCAAACGCATATGTGTTAGAAGATCTAGAAGGAAAAGTGTTGAAGAATACTTTTAATGCCGAGCATTTGAAGATATTTTATGGTTAATGTTGAAGGTGTTTATAGCATTTGAAAAAAAATTTATACTTAAATGTCGAAGGCGATGTATGAAGTATTGTTGAAATCAAAGGGTGTTATAAGTAATGGCGATTGCTGAAACATTTGATGAAATGGCGATTGTGTAAACATTGGATGAAATGGTGATCGCTTAAACATTTGATGAAATGGTGATGGTTTAAAATCTGGTTTAATGGCGATTGCTTAACCTATGATTAAATGGTGATTGCTTAATATTCAATTTGGTGACGATTACTTAAACATTCAATTAAGTTGTTAATCAAGGTGATTAAATGGCGACCACTGGAAATGGCTATCTCAAGATATTGATTAAGTTGTTGATTAAGGGTGATGTCTTAATCGATAAGGATAGAACCTAGTGGTGATGACATTCAAACAAAAACTTATTGACGTTTGCTTAAGTTTTGATAAATGAGATAAGACTTGTTATTTTAACAAGTAGGATAAAAATAAAACTAAGTATGAAATAAAGCTAAGTATGGAAAAACACACACATTGCATATGGAAATAAAGGATTCGTAATAGCAACGGCGAAGCGTTGCAAAACAGTCTTTACAAAAAAGGCGAGTTAAAAAGAAAATGAAACTAAGGAAGAGTTGGAGGTGTTGGCTTAGGAGAGGTGCCAGTTGCAGGCGTCTCTGAATTTGTCTCAGCAGGCACTGGTTCAGGAGGCGGCTCTGTTGGAGAAGAATCATCAGAAGAGGAGCTGTCATCGCCAGACTCTTCATCACTTTCGGCCAACGCCTCAGCTTCTTCTTGAGCCCTCATGGCAAGGTACCCAGATAGAAACTCCAACTTATCCAAAGGAAAGTTGGGATCCACCTTCTGGATATCCTTTTCAGCCTTCTTAAAGATGGCTAAAACGCTAGTGCGGTTCCACTCAATAGCAGCCTTGGCGAAGTCTGGACTTGTGCGGAATGACTCCACAGCTTCCTCCAGGCGTTTGGGCAGTTCAGCCTTGAGGTGTTCCACCTCCTGAGTGGATTGAGATGCCTCTTTAATAGCCTACTCGGCTTCCTTCTTGGCGTTCTCTGCTTCTTTAAAGGCGCTGTCCTTGTCTTTCTTGACAAGCGCCATCTCCTTCTGGATCTTGTTGAGGGAAATCTTCAGGGCGTTCTCCCTATTTTGCGCATCCCTCAATTGAGTGGCGAGCTGTTCCTTATTGACAAGGTCAGCTTCCATCTCCTTTCGAGCTGCTTCAGAAACGGCGAGGCGATGCTGTAGCTTCTCCACCTTAAATTTCTCCTTCTCAGCTTGGCGAAGGATGGATTGGTTGAGCTCTCTTTCATCAGTTAGGCCCATAAGAGTGGCGCCCATCTTCAGAGCAGCAGGAATGATCTGAAGAATAAACAAGTAAAAGTTAGAAAAAATGCAAGTATGAAAGTAAAAGCACTAATGGAAAAGGCGTTTACCTGACTCTGTATTAAAGAGAGGGAATGGTGAACCAAACCCTCTATGGCTTCAGTTTCTAGGTTCAAAGGCCCTCTATCAGCAGGGGGCAAGAACCTGAGAGGAGGTGAAGGCTGAGGTTGGGGTCGATGGTGGAATGACCCGCCATCAAGGAAGTCTCCTTGAGCGTTGTACAGGGGACCCATGGCGCCTTTGGATTAGGAACTGTAGCCTGATCCAGTAGTTCTCGCCTTATGTCAAAAGTGGGCCCTTTGAATTGCAGAAGGTCGTCCGGGCGATGGCGAGCTATAGGAGAAAGAGGAGGTGACGGCAACGAGTCATCACCAGGAGAAGTGTCCACCAAGATTACTTCCTTTGAAGAGGAAGGTACATGGCGTGGGTGGGGGGGGGGGGGGGGGGCGTCTTCTGTACTGAAGGAGAAGCAGGCGTCGCCCCTGTCGGATCAAAGGAAGGGTCAAATGGTCCCTTCTTAACAACACCCGAATGATACCTGGTGTAGGTCCACATGATGCCACCATAGGCTAAGACTGGAGGACCCCACTTTTTTGTGAACAAAACATTATTCCTATTACTAGTAACGCTGTTATTTACCCAGTGAGATTTAGGAACCACACCTTTAAAGGCTTCGACGGCATCGTTTGTGTCGTCGCTGAAAAGTTCTGCTGGAGCTTTGAGAGGATCCAAGGAATCATCCATAGGCTTCGCCTTTTTCTTGCCCTTGGAGGAGTGGTGCCCTTTACGTTTTTTGGAACCCTCTGGGGCGTCGCCTTTAGGCTCCTTGGCCTTTTTCTCCTTGGTTTTCTTCTCCTTGGGCGCCTTTTTCTGGACAGGTGTTACAAGGTGAGAAAACATAGCAAAATCCCTATCTGCAAATAAGAAAAAGAAAGGAAAGTTATTTACCGGAAAGAAAGGTAGAAGGTGACGATCTACAATGGAGACGCCAACATCTTCTAAGTCGGACTCACAGATCTCTTTGGAGATTATCTGCGCGCGCCCTCCTTGATGATCCAAGTAGATGGCTGTCATGGCGTCCATTTCGGCGGAGGTAAAATCCTCGACGCCTGGAGCTAGATCCCTGCCACCTTTGGTCGTCACCAGACACCAGGGAACGCCTCCTTGAAAACAGAAGTAGGCGTTCTTCCAATTGCTATTACGGGATTTGTAACCCGTGACTAAGGGACGAGAAAAGTCCCAATCCCACTCTTTGACAGGGGGCGTCGCCCTAGTTGTGAAAAGGCGAACGCCATATCGATTTTGTTCTAATCTATAAAATCTACGAAAGATGTTCAAAAAATATTCCCACACTCTACGAAAGCAAAGAACCCTAAAACCTATCCAGGTGTGAAGGGCGTTGGGAGAAAGTTGGGTGGGAGAAATGCCATAATGGCGACACAACTCTACTAAAGGAATACAGTAGGGAAATCTTAATCCCATGGCGATCTGATGAGGGAAAATAATCTCCTTGCCTTCCTTGGGATGACAAATGGGGTGAGGGTTTTCAGGATCCGCATCATCTGGGATGGGATACCTGGGGGCTTGAGCGTCGCTCAAGCCCGCCTCAGCCACCGACTGTTCAAAAGAATGGGGGGGGGGGGTGAGGAGATTGGGTTTAAGGTCTGAGAAAGGCGAAGGAAGGAAGATATGGTTACCTATATCGGAATCAGACGCCATTCTTCTATAAGACCGAATGACGCGGAGATGATGGGCGTTTAGAGCGAGGGGAAAGCACCGAGTAATGATGAAAGGGCGAAGGCGTTCATAAAAGGGAAAGGTGAAGGCGTTTAGAAAAGGGAAAGGCGAAGGCGTTTGGAGAAGGAAAAGGCAATCAGAGAATTGACCAGAGTTTGGCCGGAATTCTAGAGAGAAGGCAGAGGATTTTTAGAGAGAGAAAGCTTAAGGGGGAGTAAAAGTATTAAATGAAGGAGGGGTGGGGGTATTTATAAAGGTTTGAAGAAGGCGAACCGTTTCGTAGGCGATGAATTTACGGAAATACCCCTATGAATTACAAAGGCGAGCGGTTACTAAAGTGGAAATGACCATTTTACCCCTCCAATCAGAAACGGTCACAGCGTTTCCCGAGGCTTCTAGAAGATCCCGCCAAAATTCAAAATTTGAAATTTGAATTGAAACGGAAAAGTCGCCCTGTGTATGATAGACACGTGGACGACGGTTACAAAAGGTATGGTTACAGGCGACGCCTGAATAGAAGAATCTTCTTCTAAACAAATTGGCGTCGCCTAAACATAAATCAAGAAAACGAATTTCAGAAAGAGTTTAAATTCTCAAATGAGCGTCGCTAATTTTAGACTTCGGGGGCAGATGATGGGTTATAAATATTGGACTGGGCTGAAATTAACATTGGGCCCAATAAGCATTTTGGACTTTTCCTTTTCAGGACCCAACTTGCTAAAGGCGTCACCTATGTCAGCATAGACAGAGGCGTCGCCCTTGAAGACATACCCATTTAGGCGTCGCCTAAATGGGATTCGCCATAAGGCATTTTAAGCCAGTTTAAGTGGATGACAATGCATTCACTGTCCACCTTAGATGGTGCGCCTGCACACCTATGACTTAGGTCGGTTGCTTTTAGCACGCCTATGATTAAACAATAACAAAGGATGGTCTACAATAGAGTAGCCACTAAAAACGAATATGCAGTAAAATAACTATGGTCAGTGCTTCTGAGAACAGCTAGGATGACTAAGGTAAAACCTGACCAAACCATGGTTCCAGGTATGAAATGTTATAAATAGCTCATAACTATCCTCATTACAGGTTAAGTATTCTCTGTTACAGAAACCTTACATTCACATATTACAAACAACCTCCGACTTACTTAATCATCGGAGGGGAAACAACGGGACATCCCAGGCTTTCCTTTGTGCAGGTATACAGAGCGAGTATCTGAGAAGGGAATACAGTGTACGTGATCCAACACCGATAATAGTTTTGGGTAGGACCTATACGGAACATACATTTTGGGTAGGTTCCGATAGTAATATTAAAATTAGGGTAGGTTCTGGAAAAAAAATCAAGAACATATTTATTCGGTTCCGGATCTGGTTATCTTATTTGGATACCCTAAACTAATCGGAACTGGTTCTGTATATATATATATATATTATTTTTTAAAAAAACTAAAGAAATAGAACGAGAGCACCTTGAAGAGCCTTCATGTGCAAGTGTTGATTGTAATAAAGGTTGTGATCTCTGATGAGATTTGTGTAAATGTGAATGAAATGACAGTATTGAACCAAAACCGATTTGTGTATCATCGACAATCATTGTTATCAGAACCGGACCAGCCCTCGAACCGGCGAGGGGGCCGGTTCCCGATTCGGCCAGTCCAACCCGGTTCGACCAGTCCAACCCGGTTCGACATGCGGTTCACTATTCACAAGCAATATAAAATTGAAAATACAATTAAAAACTACATAGTCTCAAACACTCACATAATTAACTCAAACTTTGAACATACATATCACAATAGTTTCAAAATCAAACACAATAGGTCTAAATTTTAAACATAATTTCTAAACCGAAGAAGTTGCTCGGTCAAACCGAAGAGAACCACCCAAAAATTTAAACCACCTTAAAAAAACTAGAAGCGAAAACCGGCAAGTCCAACCTTGTTCAAACACTGTTCATATGCATTTCGGTCTTTTAGCTTAACCAAACCGAACAAGGGTCCGATTTTCGGTCGGACCGTCGGTCCGGTCCAGTTCTGATAACACTGAACCAAAACCGAACCGAACCAGATTTGTGTATCATCCTCAATAACAGGAATCAAACCAAAGCCGAATCAGAACCAGATTTGTTTTGAAAAAAAAAATAGGTTCCTAACAGAGTACCCGAAACCGTTTGTACAAACAGGTTCTGGGTAGGTTCCAGTTTCAAAATTAAACGGGTAGGTTCCGGTTCCAAATTTAAATACTCTGTTACATAATGGGTAGGTTCTGGGAACCCCTAAATTTACAGTGTACCCGAAACCGCTCAACCCTAACTAAAATAACAATGGGATAGCAAAGTTAACAAACTAAAGTGGGAAAATAAATATAGCATTCCCCGTAACACTAATTATTCGATTCATATTATTTCTGTAATTGACTTTATAATCATTGAAGAATAAACAATATAGAATTTTTTTCAAAAAGTAACTCTGTCAAAAAAAAAATTAAAAAATTAAATACCACCTGAAAATATTTGAAAAAGTGTGTATCTACGCTACTGGAGGTAGCGATTTTTGAAAATCGCTGCTTAGGGTAGCGTTTTTATGAAAATCGCTACTTGTAGTAGCGAATTTATTTTTTTGACGATTTGATGTTTAATTTAAAAAAAATCAAAAAAATATTAATATTTTTTTAAAAAATTATAGTAAGTAGATATGTTAATTTCGATTCAAATCATGCAAAAAATATTATATTTGGACTTACAGATTGACTGTAGGCTCTGCTGTAAGTTGAGATATGAAAATTTGACTTTAAAAAATATAACTCATACCCTGTAAGTCCAAACTGACCACGGTGAACGTCATTTATGTCGTAATTCAATTATCTACCTAGAGTAATTGATTTGATTAGAAATACAATGATTTTGTAACATAACATCGCTTGTCTTAAAATTTGACCGAAATAATCAAATGCATTAGGTAAGAAATTTAATTATGTACTTACTCAAAATAAATCAAAAAAATTAAAGTGAGTAGATAATTTAATTACAAATTAAATGACGCTAACTAGGCGTTAATGTTTTGCTTTTAGACTAACCGTATACTACAATACGTAATTTACTTCGTATTATATTGTATTATAAGGTCAGTCTAAAAGTACATAATTAAATTTCTCACCTAATGCACTTGATTATTTCAGTCAAATTTTAAGACAAGCGATGTTAGGTTACAAAATCATTGTATTTCTAATGAAAAAAATTACCCTGGGTAGATAATTGAATTACGACATAAATGACGTTCACCGTGGTCAGTTTGGACTTACAGGGTATGAGTTATATTTTTTTAAGTCAAATTTTCATATCTCAACTTACGGCAGAGCCTACAGTCAATCCGTAAGTCCAAATTTAATATTTTTTTGCATCATTTGAATCGAAATTAAAATATCTACTTACTGTAAGTTTTTAAAAATATTTTTGATTTTTTTTTTAAATTAAACATCAAATCGTCAAAAAGAAATCGCTACTACCAGTAGCGATTTTAAGAAAATCGCTAATACCCTACCTGCGCAGATGCACATTTTGCTAAATAATTTTTTTTAATATATTCTTTTTCAAATTATTTTCTAAAATAAATAAATTTTGAAAAAATTCAACAATATATCGTAATTTTTTACAGATGGACAGAGTCGCATATAGGCAAACCGGTCGGACAACATCAAGACCTTGGTCGGAGATAATCTACAGTAACTAATTAAATATGTTTCTGACAACCTCCCACGCCAAGTCGATACGAATGACTAACTATAATATAAATGCTTCTGCATATATATATATATACGGAAGCTTTTAGAGAGAATCGGAACGAAAATAACAAAAACCCTATAATAGAAAATAGATTTGGGGATCATTAAAAGTTGTTCCTTCGTTTGAGACTTTTTCGCCCTTAAATAATAAAATTTAGCAAACTAATTGTCTTTTACATCCAAATAGAAAGATAATTGCATAAAGAACTCTACAATTAAAAGAAAACGAAACGAGGCGAATATGAAAAGACAGATCACTTGGTGGACACGGTTGGGCCAGATATCCTCGGTTGGGCCAGATATCCTCGGTTGGGCCAGAAGTCCTCAGCATTGGGTTTGGCGAATAACAGCTTCATAACTTGGGCTCGAATGTAAAACAGTCTGCAACAATATATTTCAACACTCCCCTCAGGCTGTGTCTCCCCCTGCCTTCCAAACAAATTTTTCATGTCAAGCTTCCCAGATAAGAGACAGTGTTGTTGGCTTGCCAACACTTTTGTAAATAAGTCGGCTAATTGTTCTCCAGATCTAACATGTCTAAGCTCAATAATACCCTCCAACAATGTTTCTCTTATATAATGACAATCAGTTTCTATGTGCTTTGTTCTCTCATGGAAAACAGGGTTATTCGCTATTTGAATCGCAACTTTGTTGTCTCAATGTAACACAATATGCTTAACCTGTTCTGATCCAAGCTCACTCAATAAGTTTCTGAGCCAAATAATCTCAGACAAGGCTGAACCCATGATTCGGTATTCCGACTCAGCCGAAAATCTAGACATAGTACTCTGTTTCTTGACCTTCCATGAAATGAGAGACTTACCCAACATTATGCAAAAACCAGTTACAGACTTTCTAGTCTGTATGCATCCGACCCAATCAGAATCACAAAAACCAACAAGATCTGAAGAATAATCAGATGATAATAAAATCCCTTTACCTGGTTCACGTTTCACATACCTGATCACTCTTAAAGCTGCTTCTAAATGTGTATCCTTAGGATCCTGCATATACTGGCTTAAATTCTGAACAACAAAATATATATATCTGGTCTGGTAATTGTCAGATACAATAATTTCCCTATCGGCCGTCTATAGATACTTACATCATCTAGGGGTTTATCATTTTGGTTCAGCTTCAGGTGCTCATCATATTCTCGACTAGTCAGTTTTAAATTTTCTTTCATTGGTGTTTTACTCACCTTTGCACCTAAAAGGCCAACCTCAGATATCAACTCTAAATCATACTTTCTTTGCGACAATACCAACCCCTTATCAGACCTGACAACTTCTATACCCAAAAAATACTTTAACTCCCCCAGGTCTTTCATCTTAAAACTAGATTCTAAGGCAGTTTTCAACTCAGATATCAATTCGACACTATTCCTAGAAATGAGCAGGTCATCAACATATATAAGAAGAAAAACAATATGATTGCCTGCTTTCTTAGTAAAAAGCGAATAGTCCAACTTGGATTGGATATAACCTGCCTTAACCAACACATTACACACCTTTAAGTTCCATTGCCTACCTGCTTGCTTGAGGCCATATAAACACTTTCTTAACCTACAAACTAAGTCTGTCTTCCAGTCATAAAAGCCGTCAGGAATTCGCATATAGACTTCTTCGTCCAAATCACCTTGTAAAAAAGCGTTGTGGACATCCATCTGATATAGGGGACAACAATTAATGGAGGCTAGGGCTAATACATTTCGGACAGTGTTCATTTTTGCAACTGGCGAAAAAGTTTCAAAATAATCCACACCGTGTTTTTTATTATAACCCTTAGCCACAAGTCTAGCTTTGTATCTACTCAAACTTCCATCAGAATTAAATTTGAGTTTATATACCAATTTGCAGCCTATAACAGATTTACCTTTTGGCAACAGAACCAGATCCCATGTATGATTTTCTTCCAATGCATTTATTTCTTCCTGCATTGCTTCAACCCATAACCTGTTTTTTTCAGCTACTCGAAAAGTTTCCGGTTCAACCAGGTTAGACATAGATGAAATATAACATTGATACTTATCAGACAATTCATCATATGATACATAATTCTTGATACAATGCACATTTGAGACATTAGACACTTGATAGTCTTTTATCCATATCAGTGGTCTAACAGTCCTTCCAGACCTACTTATCATAGGTATGGGAGGAATACCAGAAGAAGGATTTACTCCTTCATCAGAGTCAATAATAGACTCATCATTTGAAGGGGCTCCATCTGAGTCCTGTTGGGACTCATCTTGTGGATTTCCTCCATTTTCATCCTCAGTTTCAGCAATTTTTGGGTTGTTTACATCATCAGAATCATTTATCTTAGGGTCAAAGAATATGGGTAATTGTTCAAGTCTACCAGTCCCAAAAGGGAATATGCTCTCATTAAAATTCACATCTCTACTAACAAAAAACATTTTTTCAGTTAAATCATAGAGTTTGTATCCCTTTTGGGTCTCAGAGTATTCCATTAAAACATATGGGATAGCCCTGGAATCGGTCACAACCATATTCTTTGCATAAGCCAAGCAACCGAACACCCTAAGGTGATTTATATTGGGTTTTTTCCCATTCAACATTTCATAAGGAGACTTACCTCCTAAAATTCTGGAAGACATGCGATTAATCAGATAGCATGCTGTAAGGATACAATCTCCTCAGAATTTGAATAGTTCTCATTCAATCCCATCAAAAATTTAAACAATTTTTGATTTTCCTTCTGTTCTATATGCTTCTTAAAATCAACATGATCAATGTGAGGAAGAGTACATGCAGAGTCAAATTCAGCCCAAAGAACACGCAGTTTAGAAAAAAATGCAGAAATAGAATCAAGACCCTGACGAGTCATGACAATTTCCATATGCATTTGATATGATCTAGGGTCACTGACTTTATCAAAACGTTCCTTTATATCTTTCTATACAAGATATGCATCGTCAGTATATATTGTACCATTTGAAAGATCTTTAGAAATAGAATTAGTAATCCGGCCTAAGACCACATCATTGCATCTATCCCACAAATGATGAAAAGCAGGCTCATAATTTTCACGTAAGCATGCACCATTGATAAAGCCTAACTTGTTCCTTCCTAACAGAGTAAACTGAATAGCTCTACACCACATAGCATAATTTCCAGGACCAGTCAACACAGTAGAGATCATATTCGTCCTGGGATTATCACTTGGATGCAGATAAAGGGGTGATGAAAATCAACAGTAGCCATAGCTTCACGATCAATATCATCATTGGCATATTTCCTTACCTCTTGATGAGGTTTTTCTTCGGCCATTTAAAAGAGAAAAAAAAAAAACAGAACAAGCCGAAAAAAGGATCAACAAGGATCAAGCCGAGGGTAACAATAGGAACCAGCAATCTCAAACGAATAAGTCGAGGGTAACAACAATACAATCTCAATCCAACAAACCGAGGGCAACAATAAGAACCAGCAATCTCAATCGAATAAGCTGAGGGTAATAACAACAACACAATCTCAATCCAACAAGCCGAGGGCAATAAAACCGACTAAGATCAACAAGTATCAAGAACTTATCACAATCGCAACAATATTAAGGGTGAAGATAGCAAAGAAAAAGATTGGTAAAAGATACCAGAGGTTGCAATGAGGATTGCAACCAACCTTCTTGATGAAGGCAAGAAGATAAAGAGGTGCCAAGAACACGAACTGTCGCGGTGAATAGACACCAGTTTCCGATAGGAAACCGAACAAATTCCTTCAGTACTAGTGATACAAGATTAAAGAAGGATTGAAACAACCAGAATAGAAGATCACAGAGGTTAGAAAACCTCACAAAGGCTCTGATACCATGAAGATTTTAGAGAGAATCGAAGGAACGAAGATAACAAAAATCCTAGAACGGAAAACAGACTTGGGGATCCTTAGAAGTCGTTCCTTCATTTGGGACTTCTTCACCCTTAAATAATAAAACCTAGCAAACTAATTGTCCTTTACACCCAAAAAGAAAGATAATTGCAGAAAGAACCCTACAATTAAAAGAAAACGAAGGAAGGATTGAAACAAGCAGAATCGAAGATCAGAGAGGTCAGAAAACCTCACAAAGACTCTGATACCATGAAGATTTTAGAGAGAATCGAAGGAACGAAGATAACAAAAACCCTAGAACGGAAAACAAATTTAGGGATCCTTAGATGTCGTTCCTTCATTTGGGACTTCTTCACCCTTAAATAATAAAACCTAGCAAACTAATTGTCCTTTACATCCAAAAAGAAAGATAATTGCAGAAAGAACCCTACCATTAAAAGAAAACGAAACAGGGCGAATATAAAAAGACAGATCACTTGGTGGACACGGTTGGGCGAGATATCCTCGATTGGGTCAGAAGTCCTCCGCATTGGGCTTGGCGAATAAGGGCTTCATAATTTGGGCTCGAATATAAAACAAACTGCAACAGTGTATTTCAACATATACCTCTAAAACTGTTGACATATCCTATCCTTTTAAACAATTCCTCATGCATGATATTTAATACCTTTAATATATCGATAAAGATTCGAAAGATCGAAGAGGACCATCTATTCACTATATAATAGAAATAAAAACCATCATCGTGACAATTTTACGCATTTAATGAGATTTAGCTTTTAGCTTATTCTATTCTTAGGTATATTCACTATCTATTTTGATTGGTCGTTCGTAGTCACTGTGGAATTCTATCATTTTCCTCACTCTCTCATGCTTGCTATGCTATGCTATGGTATTCGTCGTTTCTACCCTAATCGCTTATAAGCGTTGCCATTGTCGAGTCGACCTCACGGCGCGCAATTGTCCAACTTTGTCGGATTGGACTCCAATCATTATCCAAATAAAACAATTTCTAAATTTTATTTTAAAAAAAAAATAAGAAGGTGGGTGCCGGATTGTATCGTATTATCATGTCGGCGATGTCACTACCAGAGTAGATAGGTCGTCCAAACCACCCCACGCATCCACTCCTTTCGATTTCCGTCGGACCCGTTTTCAACTAATCGACACAGAAACCCTACTTCCATCCATCCCACCCAAACAACAGCCACATGTATATTGTATTATATCGTGATCGATGTCGTTTATAACCAGAAAAAAAGAGAGAAATTAGCTGTATTTTTGGGTACAGGTGCAGTTTGAATAGGACACTTCATTTATAATGGAGACATCGAATCTCCATAGAGAAGATATCATCTTAGTTGTGTTTGACCTGCAAATTACATGCAGTTTGTGATTTTAAAGTAGGATGAACGGAGGACTGATGATTATTTCTCATTGGGAACAAGCAAAAGGAAGAAGAAGAAGATGAAGAAGATTCCACTTCATTCATTAAAAATGAAGCTTCAAGATAAGGATTTTAGAGATAGAATACGGAGTGAGAAACTTCTTCATCTTCTGAAAGCATAAGATATTGCCAACAAGAGACGACAAAAAGCATGGCAGGTCGCCAATGACAGCTTGAATAAAACACTAGTTACTATTATAATTATAACTGCATTGCCGACCTTAGTTATGATTGTTGCTACGATAGAGACTGCTTAACTTACCCATTCAATATATCCCTGATTGTAATTCCTAATCATGGTCAAAAGTATAGGCACGCTGTTTTTAATTAATTATTATAATAATTTGGAACATCATCGTTAAGTCTGGCAATTTTTTTTAAATAACTTGTGACACACGAAGAAGGAAAAAAAAATATGAGTATCGTTATTACATATGTTTATTGAGTTATGTGTTACCAAAATAATATCTTGTTCCATCACTATATGATTATTGATAAGATATGAACTGAGTTGAATATCAAATGACGTACATATCATTTCTTTGTCTGTTCTGTTTGGCCGAGACTAGCTAGTATGACTGAAGAAATAATAGTACGGTATTTTAAAGGATAAATTAGACTCCAACAGAGATATAGTTGGCGAGAGTCGACGACATTAACTCGTATAGCTAGCTAGAAAATTGGGATGATAATTCGTGTCATTAATTATGTTGTGTGTAAACGTATAGATCTTAAATGTGTTTTCAAAATTTAAACATGAATACAATACGATTAATAAATAGATTACACGTGACATACGGCACGATAACATGATTAATACTTTGGAAAAAGAAATATATATATAGATAAGTAGCACACGATAGGATACGACCTTATATGTCTCGACGCGATAGGATTAGATACGTATAATTAATCGTGTCACAAGTTAGACACACATAGTTAATCGTTTTATGTGTATCTTTGTTGATCAGAAGTGTTTAGATACAGTTAGTAATCGTAGTTAAATATATATGAGTTGTTTAAACACGGGATAAGTTAAATGCAAATCATTATGTGCTTAAATACAGATCTTTACATATCATTTTAATTATGTTGGTGTCATAGATTGTCACCCTTAAATAAATCTAAATCTCTCCTACTACATTTTCTATAGAATTTAAACTTTGTTTATCTTTTAAAATTATAATATAATTCGTTTTAGCAATCGGGTCTAATCATATGGAAAACATTATGACTAGAGTTGGCAATAATAGATTGTGTGTGCAAGAATAGAAAACTTTTATTAAGTTTTAGTTATTAGCTTCATCAACAAACTAGGACTAGGGTTGTCGATGGTACGATTATGACAAATACCATAACCATACTATATTTGTAAATCACATACCATAACTATTACCGGTACAATTTTCAATACCATAACTATTAAAATAATCGTATTTATTAACCACGGTTTTACCTGTATACTCATATCCTTTCCACATGTAATATAATAAAAGACTGAAAATATTATTTAAAAACAAATACATAAATCTATATTACCAACAATAAAAACATATAACACTAACATCATTCAACATTAACATTCACAACACTTAACATCAAAATTCAACATTAACATCGATGAAACATTAACACTATTAGTATATTAATAATAACAACAACTTCAATTATATTTGGTATATATTAGTTTATTAATAATAAATAATTATTATATGGGTTAATGGTCAATGTGCCCCCTAAAGTTTGGACAAAATTTAAGAATCCCCCTTAATGTTTAAAATTTTAAATTTTAGTCCTAATGTTTGGACGAAATCAAAAATCTCCCCCCATTCTGTCCAATTTCCGTTTAAAACTAACAGGAATGTCATCATGTGCAGATTACAGGACTTTTTTTTTTAATATTAAATGGACAAAAATGCCCTCCATGGAACTTCAACATGTTCTTCAAGCTTTCGCCCATAAATTGGACTTCCGTATAACATATCCTTCCCCATCTCTCGCTCTCTTCCTCCCTTCCGTAGAAAATGTTCTTTTCCCTTCCGTAGAAATTGTTCTTCTCCCGTCCTTCTCCCGCCACCATCCTTCTCCATCTCTCTCTCTAGATAACCATGGTAGTACTCGGATTAAGGATGAGTTAGATGGGTGTTTGCCTTTGGTAGTTTGATCGGTTGATATTCGATTGGTATAGTGTATTTGTAATGAATCATGTAAGAAGTACGTTATGAGGTATGTAATGTAGCTGTATGAAACTGGTTTTTGGTTATGCAATGAAGATTCGATGTTCTTGAAATTTCCCAGGTGGATTAACTATCCCCCTTAATGAATTGAACTTGTTTAATATTCCCCCCTAAAGTTTGTCAAAGTAAGGGCAGTTGTGTCTTTTCAACTTAAGTAAAGGCACGTGCAGGGCACATGTTCGGTTTACCGTCTCAAATAAACGGTTTTATGACGGAAAGGGGGGATTTTTGATTTCGTCCAAACATTAGGACTAAAATTTAAAATTTTAAACATTAAGGTGGATTCTTAAATTTTGTCCAATTTTAGGGGGCACATTGACCTTAACCCTTATTATATTTATATAATAACAATGAGTATAACTCAAATACCATAACCATAACTATTATGAGTAGAAAATTCATCACCATAACTGCACCGCACCATAATGGTGCAGTTAACTATATTAAATAGCAACGGCTATGACCATTGTTATATGTTTTTCACCGCAGTATTATCGGTCCTAACTAGTACCACACACACTAGAAAACAATTCTTTTGGCCGTTTTAGGTGATTTTATATAAAAAAATAAGGCATATTTTTTATTTACGCTTTTTTAGAAGTTCTTTGGTATGTTTAATTTTAGGTATTAGAGAATTTGATGTGTGTTGCACGTACTCTTATTTAAAATAACAGCTGTTTATTTTTTAAGATTTGTATGAAATATTAAAGTAAGTATTTTTTAATATTAATGATATCATCATGAAAAAGGACTTTTCAAATGAAGACATATCAAAAAGAGTATCTTATTTAAAATGGATTTACTTGATAAGGTTGGTAGTGTCTTGATATATTAACTTCATAAGCAATTTAACCAAAAATAACTTATATATGAATCTTCTCGTTGAAATAATTCTTATAACCAAGTGACAAAAAAAATCAAGAGAATTACTTATTAGTTGAAGGTAAACTGACGTTATAAATTATATTAATGGTTATGCAAGTTGGTAGTGTAGAAGTATGACTCAATCAATAAATTTATCAAATTAGGCGCAAATATATATTTTAACAATGTCTGAATGTAATGGATAAACTAATAGTAAATAAATTTTAACAGGAAATAAAAATGACAGAAGTGAGAAATAGTAACAATGATATTTCATAATTCGGAGAGATTACACATAAATAATAAAATAAGACCGGTTGGGTATTGATAGTGACGACCCAATAAGGAAAAGGCCTCGAAGGCCCAATAACCCTGGAAGGGGTAAACCCAAGATATTCGAACCGGGCTAGCCTAAGTCAAAGTCAATATGGCCCACCATAGAGTGACCCAGGATCGAGCCCAGGACGATATGGACGCCAAAGGCCCCCTAGCTGGTCGCCATTCTTCACCAAGTCACGACCTCCTACTGCTCGCCATGGGAGTGCTCGCCCCGAAGAGAGCCTTGCCTCTCTCCTCTGGTCCCACCAACCGTTAATAAGGAAATGGCCACGATATCCCGCGTATCTCATACACATATTCACTAAGGATTAGATATGGTAACTGCAATATCTCGCCATAACTGCATTATCTACTATCCAAATCTTCAACAGCACAATATTCACTAAGATATACGGTTAACTTATACGGTTTGGTCTCTGCTACTCTATAAATACCTTTGCTCTTTACATACATTCATTACATTTTGAGCTATATACACACATATATACTCATTTAAGCATCAGAGAGGGACCTAGAGACACCCCCTCTATTGTGATCCCCTACTTGCAGGTTCACCGGAGCTAAGGCGAAAGCGCTGTTCAACCGTCACCTGGCATTCAATTCACTGCCAGATCAACAATCAGGAGTTTACGATCCAACATTTGGCGCCGTATGTGGGAATCGAGTAATACAGCCATGAGAACTCGATCACAAAACAACCGCTGGAACCAGACTCACGAGCAATCCTCTGGCAGCTCTGATTCCGCCGCCGCTTCGCCGCTCCAGAAAGAGTCTGCCAGCCAGGCAACACCCGATGCCGTTCCTCTGAGGACGGCCCGAGAACATGTCGGTAATTCCAGACCGACCTCTGCTCCCAACCATACTGAGACTCCAGCACCGCAAACCGTCCACATCGCCGGGGAAAACATCTAGTTAACTCCGGAGATGATATCATTGTTGGAAACTATCCTAGGACAGGCTCGCCGACAAGCTCCTGCTCCCCAAGGAAACAGTCGCCCCGCTGCCACAGGTCCCTTACCGACTGAAACCGCGAATCCTGGCACCATAGCTCCCTAGGACGATCAGGAGATGACATCGGGGCACCAGTCCCTACCCCCGACATCCACCGAACCTCCGCCGACTACCTACTCCACTAATCCTTCTGGTCCCTTGCCGAACGGGACTTCGCCAAAAAATTGCACCCTGGACCAGGTGGACGACCTCATGAATAGAAGGCTCCAGGAAAGGCGACTGACAGTTGCAGCTCCCTTCAATGAAGCGATCTGCTCATCCCATCTCCGATGACCTCGTCGCCATTAAAATCCCGAAAGACGTAGTCACCCGGGCTATACCTGAATACAGTGGTGGAGGAGATCCCACCATACATGTCAACAAGCACGAGGCCTCTCTTCTGGGTAAGCCAAATGATCCCAATCACTTGGCATTTAATAGGAAGGTACGTCCAAGAGAATTGAAAGCAGGCGATCTAGTTCTCATAAAAATCCTGCGAGTCAATCCAGACTCTCGGGGCAAGTTCGTGCCTAAATATGAAGGGTCTTATGTCGTTAAAAAGGTTTTCAGTGGAGGAGCCATGATCATTACCGTTATGAACATCCAAGAACTCCCCAGTCTAATCAATATGGACGCAGTTAGAAAATACTATCCTTCAGGACTTCGTAACCAGAATACGAACCTCCAAAAGTGAGAGAAAATTCTCGCTAAATCGAAAACCCGAAAGGGTGGTTTAGGCAAAATTTAGGGAAGAGGGGCATGATTGAAAATCCCCAAAAGGACAATCATGGCAAAAGGAGAGGAATCAAATCCCTGCTAGGTTAAAACCCCGAAAGGGCGACCTATACAAAAATTAAGGGAACCGAGAGGTGCTGTAAAAAAAACGTAGCAAAAGGAAAGAAAATCGAGAGAAAAAAATAAAAATAAAAAAATCATCGACGACCAAGACCTGTAGTTATCCAACTTCTTGGAGTCACAAAAAAAATGAGCGGAGCCTTTAAGTTTTCACCCTTCGCAAGTCATCCTTGACGACCAGAACTATAGTTATCCATCTTCTGGGAATCACAAAGCTGTCGACTGGAGCCTTTAGGTGTTCAGCCTCCGCAAGTCATCCTCGACGACCAGGACATGTAGTTATCCAGCTTCTGGGAGTCACAAGCCGACAACCGGAGCCTTTAGGTGTTCAACCTCCGCAAGTCATCCCCAATAAGTCACAAGATGACGATCAGAGCCTTTACGTGTTCATCCTCCGCAAGGCATCCTCGACTACCAGGATCTGTAGGTGTCCAACTTCTGGGAATCACAAGCTGAAGAACGTTTAAGTGCCCAGTCTCCGTAAATCATCGTCAACAATCGGGACTTGTAGATATCCAACTTCCGAAAGTTGCGCGATAATTTTTGTCTAGTATGAAAATAATGAAGCGAGAGAAGCCAAAATCACTTGTTTGTCTTTGAACACACACTCATTAGAGCACTTCCATGAGCATGTGCTCAAAGAGGGGCAATCACACTTGTTTGTGGCTGGCCAACCACAAGGGGCGGCGGCTAGGGTTTTAGAAACCCTAGCTCCCCCTTCCACGAAAAAGAAGACCTCTGGACCAGTCTGAGTGAATCGGTCTAGACCGTCCTAGTCCAACGAGTGGCACTAGACCGATTTAATTCACCTGGTTCGTTGTTGATCAGACCGGTTCAATCCGGATCGGTTGATAAAGACTGATCGGTTTGTTTTGGTATGGATGGATGAATGTTGTTCAAATCGGTATGATCTAATTCGGAGGCTCTGGGCCGCCTGAATTGACTCGAAACAAATTTGGTGTCGATCCTGGACTGAGTGTGGGTTCAAATAACTTGTTTCTGTTCAGTAAATGTGTATGGACCCTTTCATAAATAGTTTTCGGGCTAATCTAATTAATTGTTAGATCAATTTATATTGTTGGAAGAGACTCATATTGCATGACTGGATAGGGAGAACACTATGTGGTTTCCTTGAGTTCCCTGGATTCCTTTATGTTTTCTGCAGGGTAGACAGTCTTGCCTTACTTTATTTGATTGACTCTCGACTCCATGATTGGTAGAATTGACTAGGTTATGACTTGTTGAGATCCTAGCATACTGTGTGAAAATTGGTCTAACATGTTAATTACTTTTGTTTGTTGAGACTTTAGTCACTGAATTTTTATTTGGTGAGATTTTGGTCTCCAAATTTTATTCATGGTGATTTTATTCCCAAACTTTTGGTCAGGGTGACTTTAGTCCTCAAAGTTTTGAAAATTATAAATTATCCCCAAATTAATTTATTTTTGAAAGGTATCAATATATATGTGTGTGTAATGACATGTATGGTTTGTTTCTTTGTTTGCATGTATTAGATTACCTAGATATGTAGATCTAGTTTTCGCTTAGCATAGATAGCAAACCTTTAGGATTGTCCTTACTAGCCTTTCAGAAGTTTGGATGAGTACGAACTACACCTCCGAAAATGTTCCTAAGTGTGAACCGATCGATTAGTCTACGAGGTTCTCCGAATTTCCTTGAATAATGCGAGGGCGATTGTTTGTGTAAGAGTCGAACACTTTGGTTTAGTACGATTTGGTCGACTTCGGTTTGGTAAAGACTGTTGGTATAAACTATGTTTTGATTGATAGTAGTGGCTTTAGGGCATGCTTAGAAACGATGAGTGCTTTTCGGCATAGCTAGGGTTGTCCTCCGGATTTAACTACGTTCTCAAGTCTATCCTATAGATCTGATACTTGTCTTTTATATGCATAAGAACATTGTTCATTGTGTCTCTATGATCCTATTATAATTTCCTTTAGTAAGAGAAATTAGGTCGCCATGAACAACATCATCACTTAGTTTGACAAAGGTCTAAGACTTAACGGTGACATCTTTAAAATCCGGAGAAAGCGTATAAAGATGATCCTAATTGAGTAGAAGTCCATTATCCACATCAAGAAGATCATGAAAAGACCCGATGTAAACACCTGATTTTGGCTCGGGATCAAAATACCGTATGTGAGTAATCGAGCCAAGAGGAATCGAGATTAGAAAAATATATATAGTATATATATATATATATATATACATATATATATTTGAAACCTAAAAAAAAACATTTTTTTTAAAAATATATATAAAAAACAAATTCCATCGGTGGAAAATTTTCTCTTTTCCACCGTTTTTATTTTTTATTATTTAAAAAAACGTTTTTATTAAAAGTAATTAAATAAGTAGTAGATTTCTTCTATAAATACAAGGTGAATGCTATGGTGATGAGGGGGAAAAAAGAGAAGGAAAGAATTGAAGAAGAGAAGAGTGATTGGAGAGAAAAAAAAATATCGGTAATTATCGGTCTCGGTTTCTCGGACGGTGTTTAAGTTCTGAACGATTAAGATATATTTCTCTAGCATTTAATATTGTATTTGTACTTCCTAATGTTATTATTTATGTTATAAAAAAAGAGTTTATATATATATATATATTATATTTATGTATATCATACTTGTTAATATATATATATATATATTATGTATATGTATAATATATGTATATTATGTATATGTGAAAAACAAATTTTCAAAAATGACTTAGGTCTTTCCCAAACTTTGATGAAGGTTACAACTCGGTCCTTTGATTCTCGGGTCATTTCTGGGACTTTATCGAGTGTTATAAACCAAACCGGAAAAGTTTTGGGTCATTTGTGCAATTTTTGATTTTTTTCGAAATTCAGCTAATTTTTATAAAAATTACATTTTGATTTCTACACTTTTCTAGAGATTCCATGATTTCTCAAAATGTTATAAATAAGTCTAGAATAAATTTCGGGTTATTTTTGGAATTTTACCAAGTGTTACAAATAAATCTAGAATAGTTTAGGGTCTTAAAAAAAAAAGGTTAAGTTATAATTTTTTCGAAAATTACATTTTGATTCCTAAATTTTTCTGGACATTCCATGACTTTTCAAAATGTTACAAATAAGTCTAGAATAATTTTCCGGTTATTTTACTAAGTGTTACAAATAAGTCCAGAATAGTTTAGGGTTATTTCTGCAATTTCGAAATATTTGTCCAGTTCAGCTCAAATTTTAATAAATTGCATTTTGATCCCTATATTGTGTCTGGAACTATCTGATTTCGAACTATGACAGATTATGGTCTGTTAATCCACTAAGGGTCGGATGGGAGTCTTTGTGACTTTTGGTCTGGGTACTTTGTGTGCCTGATGGAAATCCGTACAACATTTGGACATATACTCCATGGGAGAGTAGATATGTTGTAGAGCACGTTCCATTTCGCGTCGCACCCACACCCAAAACGACCATGGGTATGACCCGAGATGTGATCTTAACTCGGAGTCGTGTGAGACCTGTTGGATCATGAAATCCTGGATGCTGATCTGGCAGTGAATTGAATGCCAGATAAGGTTGGGATGACGCTTCAGCTCCAACTCCGGTGAACCTGCAAGTAGGGGAGCGCAACAGAGGGGGTGTCTCTTGGTCCCTCTCTGATGCTTAAATGAGTATATGTGTGTATAAAACTCAAAATGTAAAGAACGTATGTAAAGCAAGGGTATTTATAGGGTAAGAGAGATAGAACCGTATAAGGCAGCTGAATATCTTTATGTATATTGTGTTGCTGAAGATTCCGATCGTGGGATATGGCAGTTACTGCGAGATATTGCAGTTACCAAATCTAATCTTTAGTGAATATGTGACCGAGATACGTGGGATATCATGGCCACCTCCTTATTAACGGTTTTGTGGGACCAGAGGAGAGAGGCAAGGCTCTCTTCGGGGCGAGCACTCTCATGACGAGCAGTGAGATGTCGCGGCCTTAATGAAGAATGGTGAGCACTCAAGGCGTTCTCAGAGTCCTTGGGCTCGGTTCTGGGTCATTCTATGGAGGCCGGTCCGGTTCGAATGTTACGGGTTTACCCCCTCTATAGTTATTGGGCCTTCGAGGCCTTTTCCTTAATGGGTTGTCACTATCGATACCCAACATTTGCCCCCGAAGCTTGATTGAAGTTTCTTCAGGCGAGCTTTATTCCCTGGTAGGGTTTTAGATAGTGACGTCTCAGATTCGATTTTCCTCGTTTCCTGTATTGGTTCATGACCTTTGAGGCATTTTGAGCTCGTTTGGCGAGCGGTTTTTTCTTCGTTCAAAGCTGAAAGAATATCCTTTCTTTTATTCCCCTTTGGCGATCACTCGAGGTAATCTAGGTTCATGAAAGTCTATTTTTCTCGATTTGGGCGATCACTACTCGCTTGAGGCTTTTCTGGTAAAGTCTCTTAGTGCGCTGGCGACCACCTTGTCTCCTTAGTGGACTTTTGGCATTTAATAACTGCACATTTGTCCAGAAATCGAACGGTCACTTGAGGCACGCCTGACATTTACTTTTCCGTAAACCTAGGGTAGTCTGACAGCTGTCCATGTCAGCCAACTGTCTGTCTCCCCAAGGTGTCTCTTGGAATTCTGACATTGCTTCGGTTTTTTCCAAAAAGGTGCAATTATTCCTCTGTGTCGCTTCGATTTGCTCGTGGCGGTTACTCCCTTCTTGGTCTATATAAGAAACGACAGTTTCTACATTTTGTTTTTACGTTCATCCACTCCCTCAGATTTCCAGAGCTTCGTTGCGAACCTTTCTTCTTTCTCTTTCAACCTTCTTCAGCCTTCTTCATCCATTTCCATGGCTCCCCGAAGTCAGAGAGTCAAGCATATGGCCTCCAAGGGCACTAGCAAAGCCAACACTCCTAGGAATGCCAATGCCCCCTTGACCATCCGGGATGCCGCCGTGCCCCCCTCAGTGGGGGAACCGACTGATCTGGGAAGGTCTGCAACCGCTCCCGTAGTGGTGGACGGTCCTGAGCTGAACACGCCTATTTTTTCCCCAAAAGGTAAACTTTCGCCCTTTTACTGCTCTGTTTTGGCAATATCCTCTGTTTTCCTTTGTTTTTTATACTTGCTGTGCCATACTTGAACCGTTCTGAGTAGATGTCAAGCCTAACGAATTGAAGCCAGCTTACTTTAAGACCATGGTGGCGCTTGGTGGCTTCAGTGCGGAGGATGCTCCTTGGTATCCTGGCTTAGGTCTGCATTTTCCTCACGATGGAGAGGTTTACATTTATGCGGCCTAGATCGATGCTGGGATGCGTTTTCCTCTCTGTGAGGATTTACAGACCTTATGTCAGTTTTACGGGATTCACCCCACGCAGCTTGTTCCGAATGCTCGCAGGATGTGGGTCGGTTTCAAGTTCCTGTGCATACGCCAGGAATGGGTGTATTCACTGGCCCTGTTCCGGTGTTTCTTCCGACTGGCAGCAGGGGCCAACTACCTCCACCACTTCCATTCCCGTTGGACGAAGTTTTCAGAGTGGGGAGGCCCTCAAGGATGGGCTTGGAACGTCCATGTCCGCCTGGTCGATGATTTCCGGGCCACTAACTCCAACTACAAGGGGGGTGTACCCTGGAACTTCTTGTACAAGGGGGGTGTACCCTGGAACTTCTTGTACAAGGGGGGTGTAACCTGGAAATTGTTTGCTTCGGACAAGGATTTTCCTCCCTCCATTGAAGAATTGTCAGGGAGTGATTGGAATGCCATCGACGATCTGTACCGGCTGCATCGGTCTTCTCAGTTCAAGTCCATCCGCTCAGTGGCGGAGACTACCGAGAATGCCCTTGAGATGGCGGGCATTCATCAAGCCACGCCAATCTTTGATGGTTGGGTAATTTTCTAACTCTTATCTTGTTTTATTACTTGTAGGCAAGGTCGTAAGCAAGAGCCGAAAACTGATAGGTCTCTTTGATGACCAGGGATCGGCGGGATTGTCCTCCGACCAGGCGCTTCTAAGCTCTCCCCCTCCTCCCTCTAGGCGTTCGTCCAAGAGGAAGCCCGAGGAGATGCTTCCTTCGGCTACTACTGTCTCTCGCCAACCAGGTATATTACCTCGCCTTTTGTGAATTTCATGTTTTCACATTCTGCGGTTTTTTGACTTCTGACTTATTGTCTTGTTGTTTTGCAGAGGAGTCCTTGGCTGACGTGGCCCGGGACCCTCCTCCTCCTCCTTCTAAGAAGATCAGGAGTGAGGAGCACTCTGAGGTCGACCAGCATCCTCCTCCTTCCCCTCCTAAGGGCCCTTCTGCCAGCAAAGGGAAGGGTTTGGACACGGCGCCTCCTTCTCCCTCTCCTCAGGGCCCTTCCGCCACTAAGGAGAAGGCCTTGTCTTTGGCGCCTCCCGCCCCTTCAGTGCCCATGGCTCCTCCTAAGGAGTCTGGGGCCCAGAAGAAGGGGCATGCTGCTTCCATCTCCTCGAGGGCTCCCGCCGAGGAGTACTGCTCCATGGCGAGCTTGTTCCAGCCTTTTAAGGTTGTGGACTCTCGGAGGCCTTGGGTCCCTTGTGGGGACTTTTCCAAGAAGGGGTACCCCGCCCAGAAGAGCCTACGGGGTATCCCGGATATGTGCATGCGACTCCTTGATGGGATAATTCCCCCAAGGACCGTTCAATTGTCCCTACGGAGCTTCCTCAGATTGAGGGGTTCTTACGGAGCCATTTCGAACGAGTTGCCCTGGTATGATCTCGTCTTCTTTCCATTATTTCTTCCTTGTCATTCCTTTTTATTTTGATGACTTGAAATTTTTCCTTGTGTGTTTGTTGTCAGCTCGTTCGAGAAGAGGTGATCCTCGGCCGCGTTTTTGGCGAGCTCGCCGACAAGCACTCTGATCTGCTTGTTGAGCTGGAGCAATACCGAAGCACGGGGGTCACCATTGGGCAGTTGGAGGCCATCAAGAAGACCGCTGACATAGCGATCACCTTGGTGGACGGCGCCCGGGAGGAGTACTTCAGGAAGGAGCAGCGCCTCCTTGCTGATGTGAAGAAGAGGGAGGCTGATGCTTCAGCCTTCCTTCAAGAAGCTGAGGCCCTTCATCGGTAACTTGATGAAGGGGAGGCGGTCCGTGCTCGCCTGGAGGCCGAGTTGAAGGAAGCTCGTGCCCAGGTGGTCGAGTCGGACGCTTTTATGGTTGCCGCGGAGGCCCAGAGGGATGCTGCCGAAGCTAGGGGAGTCGCCCTAGAGGAGGAGAAGAACCGGCTGGCTGATCAGCTGAAGGCGGTTCCTTCACCCCAAGCCGTGGTTGAGGAGTTCAAGGCCTCCGAGGACTTTGAAGACCAGGCCTTGAAGGTGATGAAGTCGACCATCGCCGATTTTCTCCAAGAACTGGTGGAGGAGGTCCAGGCGGTCGATCCCAACTTTCCCCTTGGGGAAGTTGCATCCTTGAAGACCTTCCTGCGGAGTCGCCCTTCGCAGCCCTCTGTTGCTAGAGAGGCTGCTCCTGAAGGCGAGCCCAGCACTTCTGCCCCCGAAGGCGAGAAGAGCACCCTTGCCCCCGAGAACCCCAAAGCTTGAAGTCCCCAACTCCTTGGCGACCGTATTTATCTTTATTAGATAGCTATTTTTGTATTTTCAGTTTTTGGTTTGTCATTATTTATTTAAGACTTGGATTTTTCTATTGAATGCCTTTATATTCTTGAGCCTTTAATCGACTTCGAACATATTTGGCTATCCAATATCTTAATCATAATTACTTTCCGCTTTTTCTTGCTTTGTAATGTCGTCGACCCTTAAAGCCTTAGACCAATCATAAGTCAAACTTTCTAAGGATAATACTTTTGACACTTAAAAGCGTAAACTTATAAGTTCAAAGAGATATTACCTTCTTTGAAGTTTAAACCTTTGAGGTGTTGGCATAATAATAGGGGATTTGTAATTTTTCAGGCTTTATCATCGATAGTGATCGCCTAAACTTTCTTTGGCCTGACTTTGGCGCCAGGGCTTTTATTTTGCCTAACGTTTTTGCTAGGTCTTTTGGCCTGACTTTGTCGTCAGGGCTTTTGGCCTGACTTTGGCGTCAGGGCTTTTGGCCTAGCTTTGTTCCTAGGGCTTTTGGCCTAGCTTTGTTGCTAGGGCTTTTGGCCTAGCTTTGTTGCTAGGGCTTTTGGCCTAACTTTGTTGTTAGGGCTTTTGGCCTATCCTTGGCGATAGGGCTTTTTGGCCTAGCTTTGTTGCTAGGGCTTTTGGCCTATCCTTGGCGATAGGGCTTTTTGGCCTAGCTTTGTTGCTAGGGCTTTTGGCCTGACTTTGGCGTCAGGACTTTGGGCTTCGGCTTGCTTCGAGTGGACACGCTTTATGAAGGAATGGCTTTCTTTTATTGACATAACAGTTTGATTACAAGCTATGCATAAAATCTTCTTAAATGCTCAGAATTAAATGGACGGGGTAACCTCTCGCCTTTGGTGGTTTCCAAATAGTAGGATCCTGGTGCGGCGATCTCTACTACTTTGTACGGTCCTTCCCATTTGGCTGAAAGTTTGTTTTTACTGTCCAGCCTTGTGAATTCATTCCTTCTCATAACCATCCCCCCCAAGAAAAATTGGCGAGCGCTGACTTTTCTGTTGAAATACCGAGCGGTCGCCAAGCGCATCTTTGCCTGTGTCTTTTCCGAGAGCCATCTCTTTTCCTTTGCTAAGTCGAGGTCAGTTCTGCGCTCGATCTCATTTGCCTCTGCGTTAAAGTGTAAGACTCTGTGGGTAGCCACTGCTAATTCGGCTGGTGCTACTGCTTCTGATCCGTACACTAAACTGAAATGCGTTTCTCCTGTGGCCGCCTTAGGCGTTGTTCTGATTGCCCATAATACGTTTTCCAGTTCATCTGCCCAGTTCCCTTTGAATGCTCGAACCCTTTTCTTGAGTCCTGCTAAGACAACCTTATTGGCTGCTTCAGCTTGCCCATTCGTTTGAGGATGATGTACTGAGCTGAAACGATGGTCCACATGATATTCTTCACAGAGCCATTTCAGCTCCTTTCCAACAAATTGCGGACCATTATCACTGATGAGTACCTTAGGAATGGCAAACTTGGAGAATATGTTGACCTGCAGGAACTTGATGACCTGAAATTCTGTTGTCGAAGCTAGAGCTAGAGCTTTCGCCTCTACCCACTTAGTGAAGTAGTCGATTGCCACTATAATGTGATACGCTGACCATTGCTAATGGGAAAAGGACCCAATATATCGATTCCCCATTGAGCGAAAGGTCAGGCACCCGCCATTGGGGATAATAATGTCGATGGTCGACCCGATCGTGGTGCAAACTGCTGGAAAATTTCACACTTCTGTGTTAACTCGGCTGCGTCTTTTCCCAAGGTCGGACAGTAATATCCCAATCTAAATATTTTCCTGCTTTGCGATCGAGCACCTTCATGACATGCTGCTGCCCCTTCGTGAGCTTCTCGAAGAACCTTTTCCGTTTCAGGATGAGCTACACACCTCAAGTAAGGTGTCGAGTAGCCTCTTCTGTAGAGTTCTCCATCGATGATTAGATAACTTGCTGCGAGTCTTCTAATCCTCGTGGATTCTCCTTCGTCCTCCGGGAGGATTCCTTCTTTTAAATAATTCTGGAACGGGGTCATCCATGTGACTTGTCCTTGGATGTTGAAGACTTCTGCTCTGCTTTCCAGGACTGAACATAGAGCTTTCTCCAGAAATTGTACATCCTGGACTGTCGCCCCTCAAAAGGCTAGTTTACTCAACGAATCTGCCATCTGGTTTTCTTGGCGAGGAATAAACTCAATCGCGAAATTTGGGATTTCCGCGACCAGCTTTTTGGCGATGCCGAGATATTTCTTCATCTTTTCTCCCTTTGCCTCGTAGGCGCCATTAACCTGATTGACAATAAGCTCTGAGTCACTTTTTACCTTAAGCGCAGTTATACCCATTCCTTTTGCTAGTCTGAGTCCAGTGATAAGAGCCTCATATTCTGCTTCATTATTGGTCGCTGGAAATGTCAAGGCGATCGCGTACTTCAGAGGTTCGCCCTCAGGAGGAATAAGAATTAAACCTGCCCCCGAGCCTTCTTTTGATGAAGACCCATCCGTATAGAGTTCCCAGATTTGATTGTCGTCTGCTGACTGACTTGGCTTGTTCTCTGCTTCTGTTTGACTGTTACTCGTGCTTTCCACTATGAAATCAGCTAGTGCTTGACCTTTGATGACCGTTTTTTGCGCAAATTTGATCTTGAACTCGCTGAGCTCGATCGCCCACTTGACCATTCTTCCTGAAGAATCTGGCTTCATCAGGAAGTTTTTGAGGGGTTGATTGGTGAGGACCGTGATGTCGTGCGCATGAAAGTAAGGTCTAAGCTTCCGAGCAGCAATAACTAAGGCATAGAGATACTTCTCAATCTTGACATATTTTATTTCTGCTGAGTTGAACATTTTGCTAATGAAATACACTGGACTCTGAACATTATTTTCCTCCCTTATTAAGACCGCACTGGCTGCCCCATCGCTAATGCCTAGATAAAGGAAAAGCTGCTCGCCTGGAACGGGTTTTGCCAGAGCTGGGAGTGTTTGAATATGCCTTTTCAAGGACTGGAATGCTTCCTCGCAGTCGGGCGTCCAATCGAACTTGCGGTTGGCCCTCAAGGTTTTGAAGAACGGGAGGGACCTGTCGCTTGCTTTGGAGAGGAAGCGGTTAAGAGCAGCTAGTCGGCCGTTCAGGTTGGCAGGTTGGCGACTTCCTTGTGGCAGGTTGGCGACTTCATTTCCTCTATGGCCTTTAGCTTTTCTGGATTTGCTTCGATTCCTCTTTCACTGACCATAAAACCCAGAAATTTACCGGACTTGACCCCGAAGGCGCATTTGGCAGGATTCAGGCGAACACTGTGTCTTCTCATGCATTCGAAAGCTTCGCGGAGGTCTGCCGTGTGAGGATTGCCCTTAATGGTTTTGACGAGCATATCATCCACGTAGGCCTCCATGTTTCTTCCCAGCATGTCCTGGAATAGCCGGTTCACCATCCGTTGATACGTTGCCCCAGCATTGATAAGGCCAAAGGGCATCACCTTGTAGCACAGAATGTCCCCATCAGCATAGAAAGCGGTGTGAGCCTCATCGTCGGGATGCATTCTGATCTGGTTGTAGCCTGAGTAGGCGTCCATGAAGCTCAGCATCTCATGACCCGAGGTAGCATCGACCAGCTGATCAATCCTCGGAAGGGGATATGAATCTTTGGGGCAAGCCTTGTTCAAGTCGCGGAAGTCGACGCACATCCTCCATTTGCCGTTTGATTTCCTGACCAAAACTGGGTTGGCGACCCAGCTCTGGAACCTTACTTCTCTGACGAAGTCAGCTTCAATTAATCTGCCGACTTCCTGCCTGATCGCCAAACGCTTATCCGTCCCGAATGATCTTCTCTTTTGGGCGATCGGCTTGATGGAGGGGTCTATTCTGAGCTCATGGGAGATAATATCTGTGCTGATTCCTGGCATGTCGCTCGGCTGCCAGGCGAAGAGCTCTTTGATTTCCTTGAGGAGGGCGGTAATGGCCTCCTTCTGATCCTCCTTCAAGGTAGTCCCAATGCGCACCTTTTTGTCTAGACCATCGATCTCGACCTCCTCCAATTCCTCCATGGGTGCTGGCCGAGCCAAGTCCTCGCGGGGGTCGGCCTCTATTTCGATGGCGAGCGCCTCCCTTTGGTTCTTCCTGCGTAAACAGTTCACATAGCATTGCCGCGAGGAAGGCTGATCTCCTAGCACTTCTCCAATCCCGTTCGGAGTAGGGAACTTTATCTTCTGGTGGACAGTGAAGGCCACAATCTTATTTGGGTTGATCGTGGTCCTCCCTATGATGGCGTTGTAGGATGTAGGTGAATCGACCACCAGGAAAGTGACCGACACCTTGATGCTTTTCCACCCCTCGCCAAAAATCACCGACATGGTTATAGCCCCCAGTGGATAAGTTGTTCTTCCCGCAATCCCGATCAGCGGAAAGTCGACCCTCTTCAGGTCGCGCTTGGACTTGCCCATCTTCTCAAAGGCGTCCAGAAATAGGATGTCTGTCGAGCTGCCTCCGTCGACCAGAATCCTTGCAACATCACAGCCGTCAATATCTGCCGTAATGACCAGAGCATCGTTGTGGGGTGTGGTGACATGTGCCAAATCATCTTCCGAGAATGAAATGACAATGTTCTCTTCAGGTCGGGGCCGTTTCCCCAACTGAGCCGCCGTAGAAATCTGAGTGGCGTAGACCTCTCTGGCACTTGACCTCTCGCCGCCTGCACCAAATCCTCCCGCAATCAGATTCACTCTTCTCTTGCTTCCAGAAGGCTCAGCTTGATCCGCAGGGGCTGGCGAATGATGTCTCCTGGGGGGCGTTCGACTTCGGTCTCGCCCTGCTACAAATTCTTTCAACATTCCCCCCTGAATCAGCCTCTCTATGTCCCGCTTCAAAATTTTGCAGTCATCTGTCTTGTGGCCCTTGCACTTGTGGTATCTGCAGTAGCTCTCGACATCCTTGCCCATGGGCAGCCCACCTCGACGAGGCATCGGTGGCCTCGCCAAGGATCTCCTCTCCATCTCGACTAGTACCACTGAGATCTGCCTATTTAAAGGCGTGAAGTACTCAGGGACCTCTGGATGACGAGGCGCTGGAAGAGACTCGACTCGGGGCTTGCTTTCCTTTCCCTTTTTCTCCTTCTTTACCTCCTTCTTACCATCGCGTCGGGGTTCATGGGTTACCCTTAGCGAGGTCGTCAGGAGGTTAGCCTCAATGTTTGCGCGTTCAAGGTCTATGAAACCTTTTGCCCTGGATGCCAGCTCCTCCAACGTCTCAATCTCCTTCACGTGATAGCTGTTTCGCAGCTTTCTCGAGGCCTTGTTGGCCACATCCAGACCTCTGTAGAAGGCTCGAATGATCTCCCCATCCGAGATTCGGCGATCTAATTCTGTGACGTTCTGATGAAAACGCCCGTAGAAGTTGGACAGCGACTCTCCAGGCTGCTGTTTGACTGAGTCAAGGGCGACCACGCTCTTCAACAACTGGCGCTCGCCCATATATCTCTCCAGGAACTTGCTTTTTAACTCTGCCCAAGTTCCGATTGATCCTGCAGGGAGGCCGAAGAACCAGGACGAAGCCGAACCCGAAAGAGTAGATGGAAATAGCAAAGCCAAATGATTGGGATCGTTTGACTTACCCAGAAGGGAGGCCTCATGTTTGTTGACATGTACGATGGGATCTCCTCCACCGCTATACTCAGGTATGGCCCGAGCAACCATATCCTTCGGGATTTTGATAGCGACAAGCGCGTCGGTGAAAGGATGAGAGGACTGCTCCTTGAAGGGAGCTATGACTGTCAACTGTCTTTCCTGGAGCCTTTTGTTGAGGAGGTCACCCATCTGATCCACAGTGCAGTACATGGGGGAGGCTCCGGGTGGAGGCGGACCGGAAGGATTGGCAGTATATGCGGCTGCTGGCTCCTTGGTGTGTGCCGGAGGTAGGGACTGCTGACCTGACGTCATCTCCTGATCCTCCTGAGGCGCAGCGGGACCAGGATTGGCCGCTTCCGAAGGTGAGGGCCCTGTGGCAGCAGGGCGGTGGTTTTCCTTAGGAGCAGAGGGATTGTTTTCTTGAGGAGCAGGGGCTTGGCGGCGCGCCTGTCCTAGGATGGCTTCTAGCAAGGAGACCATCTCGGGGGTTAAATTAATGCCCTGCCCCGCAATGTGGACTGTCTGCGGTGCCGGGGCTCCGTTTTGATCAGCAGCGGGGGTCAGTCTTGAATCACCGACATGTTCTCGAGCTGTCCGCAGAGGAACAGCATTAACTCCTGCTCGGCTGGCAGGTTCCTGTTGAAGCGGCGGCGGAATCAGAGCTATCTGAGGATCGCTCCCTGGTCTGGTTCCGACGGTTGCTTTGGGATCGAGTTGTCATGGCTGAATTGCTCGTTTCCCACAGACGGCGCCAAATGTTGGATCGTGAAATCCTGGATGCTGATCTGGCAGTGAATTGAATGCCAGATAAGGTTGGGATGACGCTTCAGCTCCAACTCCGGTGAACCTACAAGTAGGGGAGCGCAACAGAGGGGGTATCTCTGGGTCCCTCTCCGATGCTTAAATGAGTATATGTGTGTATAAAACTCAAAACGTAAAGAACATATGTAAAGCAAGGGTATTTATAGGGTAGGAGAGATAGAACTGTATAAGGCAGCTGAATATCTTTATGTATATTGTGTTGCTGAAGATTCGGATCGTGGGATATGGCAGTGACTGCGAGATGTTGGGTATCGATAGTGACGGCCCAGTAAGAAAAGGCCTCGAAGGCCCAATAACTATAGAGGGGGTAAACCCATGACATCCAAACCGGATCGGCCCAAGTACAAGCCAAACTTGGCCCACCATCGAGTAATCCAGAATCGAGCCCAAAGTCTATAGGGACGCCAAAGGCTCTCAGACTGCTCGCCATTCTCTACCAGGTCGTGACCTTCCACTGCTCGACATGGGAGTGCTCGCCCCGAAGAGAGCCTTGCCTCTCTCCTCTCCCCCACAAAACCGTTAATAAGGAAGTGGCCACGATATCCCGCATATCTCGGTCACATATTCACTAAGGATTAGATTTGGTAACTGCAATATCTCGCAGTAACTAACGATCTGAATCTTCGGCAATACAATATACACTAAGATATTCAGCTGCCATATACGGTTCCATCTCTCTTACCCTATAAATACCCTTGCTTTACATACGTTCTTTACGTTTTGATTTTAGATACACACACACATACTCATTTAAGCATTGGAGAGGGACCCAGAGGCACCCCCTCTGTTGCGCTCCCCTACTTGCAGGTTCACCGGAGTTGGAGCTGAAGCGTCATCCCAACCTTGTCTGGCATTCAATTCACTGCCAGATCAGCATTTAGGATTTCACGATCCAACACGAGATATTGCAGTTACCAAATCTAATCTTTAGTGAATATGTGACCGAGATACGTGGGATATCATGGCCACCTCCTTATTAACGGTTTTGTGGGACCAGAGGAGAGAGGCAAGGCTCTCTTCGGGGCGAGCACTCTCATGACGAGCAGTGAGATGTCGCGGCCTTAATGAAGAATGGCGAGCACTCAAGGCGTTCTCAGAGTCCTTGGGCTCGGTTCTGGGTCATTCTATGGAGGCCGGTCCGGTTCGAATGTTACGGGTTTACCCCCTCTATAGTTATTGGGCCTTCGAGGCCTTTTCCTTAATGGGTTGTCACTATCGATACCCAACAAGACCCAGAACTCTTTGCGTAAGAGCCGCGTACGTACCCTCATTACTCTGAACAGAGACTTCAGGTTCAGTTCAGTATTTGCTATATTAGCCCGTCCTCGATGGGCGCGCTCACAAGTACCTTGGACATGGTTCTAGAAAAGCGAGTTGGATTGTGTTGATGGCTTTGTGGGAAGAGGATGGTCATTATGAGATTTTCTCAATATTGTGTCCACTAGGTGGACACCAACTGCGTCGTCGTCTGCGGTTGTGGGCGCAGTACATATATAGGTCTGAAAGATCCGTACGTTTGGTCAGACCTGGAGAAAGATTACATGACCAAGGGGGCATGACACATTTCCACTGCTGGTATGAGATCCGCGAGTCGTTGTACCTTTCGGCCGCACGATTGCTACCTCGTATGTGACTTTACTGTATAAGGGGAATTCGTTCTCCTGGTGTTGGCGTAATGAATGAGGGCCACCCCCACTTTGTGTGAGTGGGAGATGTTGGTTTTGGGGAATTGGGTAACCCGTTAGTGGGAACCCATTCTAATAAGCCCAGTATTGGATACTGACCCAAACCATTCTCTTTATGTATAGGAATCCTCACGATTGGAAAACCTAACGACGATGTAAATGATGCTCGACCGCACTACAATTTAGACTGAGGTAAGTAGCTGTGGAAACCTAGGTCACTGCCTGTTAACCTGTGGCGTGACGTCACGCCCGGCAGACCGTGATCCCAACCTCATGCAAATCCACTTCCGCTAAGTCGAACGTTCAAGGAGGTAACTTAAATATGTGTTTAATGTTGTGCCCTAAACGATTGCATGTTTCATACATTCCAACAGGTTTAGGGAATATGGTTGATGTTGGGTATTGATAGTGACAACCCAATAAGGAAAAGGCCTCAGAGGTCCAATAACTTTGAAGGGGGTGAAACCCATGTCATTCGAACCAGGCCGGCCCATGTTAAGGTTGATCTGACCCTCGTGAAGTGGCCAAGTATTGATCCCAAGCCAAAGTGGACGCCAAAGCCTCCATCACTGGTCGCCATTGACCCAAGTTGTAGACTCCTACGGCTCGCCATAGGAGTGCTCGCCAAAAGAGAGCTTAACCTCTCTTCTCTGGTCCCGCCAACCGTCACTACAGATATGGCCACGATATCCCGCATATCTTGGGCACATATGCTCTAACGATTACATATGGTAACTGCATTATTACGCCATAACCGTAATATATGCTATCCTAATCTTCACCAACACAATATTCATAAAGATATGTTGTTGCCTTTTACGGTTTAGTCTCCTTACTCTATAAATACATTTGCTTTACATACATTCAAGGACATTTTTTGATTTCATATACACACATATACTACTTTAAGCATCGGAGAGGGACCCAGAGACACCTCCTCTGTTGCGATCCCCTTCCTGCAGGTTCACCGGAGCTAAGGAGAAAGCAACCTTCATCCTTCCATTGGCATTCAATTCACTGCCAAGTCAGCATTCAGGAAATCAAGATCCAACATTTGGCGTCGTCTGTGGGAACCGAGTAAAACAGCCATGCAAACTCGATCCAAAAGCAATCGCCGGAACCAGATCAATGAGCAATCCTCTGATAGCTATGATTCCGCAGCAGCTTCGCCGCTCCACCAAGAACACGTCGGCAATTCCAGACCGACTCCCGCTCCCAACACCACGGAGACTGCAGCCCCACAAACCGTCCACGTCGCTGGGGAAAACATCCAGTTAACGCCGGAGATGATATCACTTCTGGAGGCCATCTTAGGGCAGGCTCGCAGACAAGCCCCTGCTCTTCAGGAAAACTCTCGGCCCATAGCCGCATGCCCAGGCCAGCAGAAACTGGAAATCCGGGCACCACATCCCCCTGGAAGATCAGGAGATGATATCGGGACACCAATCCCTACCCCCGGCATCCACTGAGCCGTCGACAGACACCTATTCCGCCAATCCATCAAGTTCCATATCGAATGAAGGGCAACCAAACCAATGTACTCTTGACCATGTGGAGGAGCTTATCAGCAAAAGGCTCCAGGAAAGGCGAACGACAGTCGTAGCTCCCTTCAGGGAGCGATCAACTCATCCCTTCACCACCGACTTGGTCGCCATCAAAATCCTAAAGGATGTCGTCGGCAGGGCCATCCCCGAATACAGTGGTGGAGGCGATCCCATTATCCATGTCAACAAGCATGAGGACTCTCTGTTGGGTAAGTCAAAGGATCCGAATCAGTTGGCTTTATTATTTCCGTCGACCCTTTCGGGCTCGGCCTCGTCCTGGTTCTTCGGCCTTCCTGCAGAATCAATAGGGACTTGGTCAGAGCCGAAGAATAAATTCCTAGAAAGATATATGGGCGAGCGCCAACTTATGAAGAGTGTGGTCGCCTTAGATGCAGTCAAGCAACAACCAGTAGAGTCACTGGCCGATTTTTACGGACGTTTTCATAAAAACGTCACAGGGATAGATCGTTGAGTCGCAGATGGGGAGATTATTTGAGCCTTCTACTGAGCACTGGACGTGGCCAACAAATCCACGAGAAAGCTACGCAGCAGTTACCACGTGCAGAAAATTGAAACGGTGGAGGAACTGGCAGCGAAGGCGAAAGGTTTCATAGACTTTGAGAGGGCGAACGCCGAAGCCAATTTCCTGACGACCTCGCTAAGGGTAGTTCCTGATCCCCGACGCGATGGTAAGAAATAAAAGAAGGAGAAAAACGATTAAGACAGCAAGCCTTGAATAGAGAACCCAGGGCCTAGAAATCCAGAGGTCCCCGAGTATTTTACGCCCAACAGATCTCAGCGGTACTAGTCGAGATGGAAAGAATGTCTCTGGCAAGGCCATTGATGCCTCGAAGGAGTGGTCAGCCCATGGGAAAGGACACTAAGAGCTATTGCAGATATCACAAGTGCAAAGTCCATAAGACCAATGATTTCCATATCCTCAAGCGTGTCATCGAGAAGTTGATACAAAGGGGAATGCTGAAAGAATTTGGGGCGGGACGAGACAGGAGTCGGACGCCACCACGTCGAAACCACTCGCCAGCTTCACCTGAACAATCCGGCCCATCCCAGAGCAGGAGGGTGATCAACCTGATTGATGAGGGGTCACATGCAAGGGAGGTCTATGCGACTCAGATTTTTACAGCGGTCCAGCTGGGAAAGCGACCTCGACCTGAAGAGGACATTGTCATTTGATTCTCAGAAGATGACTTGGCACATGTCACCACCCCTCGTAACGATGCAATGGTTATCACAGCTGACGTCGACAGTTGTGACATGAAGAGAATTCTGATCGACGGGGGAAGCTCGACAGATATTCTATTTTTGGACGCTTTTGAAAAGATGGTCAAGTCCAAGCATGACCTGAAGAGGGTCGATTTTCCATTGATCGGTTTTGCTGGGAGAATGACTTATCCGCTGGGAGCAATAACCCTGCCGGTGATTTTGGGTGAAGGATGGAAGAGCATCAAGGTATCGATCACCTTCTTAGTGGTCGACTCGCCTACATCATACAACGCCATCCTGGGGAGGACCACGATCAATCCTCATAAGATTGTGGCCTCCACAATCCATCAAAATATGAAGTTCCCTACGCCCAACGGGATTGGAGAAGTTCTTGGAGATCAGCCTTCCTCACGACAATGCTACGTGAACTGCCTGCGCAGGACGAATCAAAGGGAAACCCTCGCCATTGAGACAGAGGCTGGCCCTCGTGAGGACTTGGCTCGACCGACACCTATGGAGAATTTAGTGGAGGTTGAGATTGACGGTCCAGATAAGAAGGTGCACATTGGGACCACCTTGAACGACGACCAGAAACAGACCATGACTGCACTCCTCAAGGAATTCATGGAGCTATTTGCCTGGAAGCCGAGCGACATGCCAGGTATTAGCACTGACATCATCTATCACTAGCTGAGGAAAGATCCCTCCATCAAGCCAATCATTCATAAAAGGAGGTCATTCGGGTCAGACAAGCGTTTGACGATCAGACAAG